>CM038680.1:46188556-47439687 GCA_021605205.1 Aegilops longissima | reverse complement strand
AAGATGCAACCGAGGCGAGAAGTAGCATATGTCAAAGCATCCAACAAGATTCTGGTGTACCAAGTGTTACCCAGGATAATAGTTAGAAATCTTGCTCACCAAATGTTCCCCAGGACCCGATACAACACTTGGCTAAGGACAGGATAATTGATTAAAATAATTTAATTTTAAGAATCAAATACCCTCGTAGGCCTGAAGCGAAGTTGTAAAAAACATTAACCAAAATAATTATTCTAAACAAAATTTCTATAGACATGACTCTTGGTGTTTCAAGGGCCAGGGGTCCCATAACAAGCCAGGGCTAGATGATTTTTAACTTGAAGAATATTTTACAGTTTATTGTTATTGTCGAAATAGGCTCATAACATAAATGATTAGTTTAGCAAGCAGTAACATACGTTGTCGCAAAAAGAAAGTAAAGTAAGCAAAAGCTGAGTATTCAAAAGCCGAATTGTGACAATTAACCTCAATTTCTTTTATTTTTCTTGAGTGGAACTTGTTGCAGTTTTTTTCAAGAATCAGGCACCCTCGGTGGTAACCTCCGGGCTAACACATGCCGGAGCTATATGAAACCAAGTTCACTTCTTCTTCGGTACAACCCCCTGAACACATTAACGGTCGAGATCTGTCCATACCCCTTCATAATAAAGGGTAGGATGGTCTTTCTAGGAAATACGACGCGGAGATCTATCACGTTTTGAGTCCATCTTGGGCCAGCCCATTAGTGAGTATGTACGGTAGCACTGATCGAAAATTCAAAAAAATAATGAGCCTATAATATGCATCGAACACAGGACCTACAGGGTTTGTGAAATTGCTGATAGCCACCAAAACCGTCATAATTAGGTGATACTTATGGAGCGCAGTTCTTTTTCACCCAGAATGCATGTATTGTAGGTGTTTTTTATTTAGAAATACAGTAGCAGATCAAAATTGGTACTGTACAGCCTAGCCGGACATTCTATCTAAAGCGTTTTTTATAACTTAAAAAAGACTAATGTGTTTTTCATCTTTTGGAATATTTTTAAAGATATTAAAAAAACAAAATTTGAACTTCTTTTGGAAACGCGAATTTTCTTCAAATTTCTGATCCTTGTTTATGAAAAAATATATTATTTTGTGAATATTTTCAAATTCTATGAACAGTTTGTCAGAATTGTCAACATTCTTCTGAAACTGCACACATTTTTCGAAATGATAAATAATTTATGAAATTTGTGAACATTTTGTTTAAAACATGAACAATTTTTATATTTCTGAACATTTAAAAATGCAAACAGTTTTAAAATTGGCGAGCATTATTCTAAAACACAAACCTTTTTCCAATATACTAACATTTTCTGAAAACATTTCTTATTTTCTAGGGCCTAAGCATTTTTTGATGCAATTATTTTCGTTTTTCTTCTCTTTTGGTAATCCATTTTCTACTTTTGAACTTTATTATTCTTTGTGAAACTTGTTCAAAATTTGAAATTTTGTTTGGCATAACATAAAATGTTCTTGTTTTCAAATATTGCTTAAAATTCTAAAAACCATTCTGTAATTTCATCAAATGTTACAATTTTCGAATTTTTTGTTCACAATTTTAAGAAATGTATGCGTTTCAAAAAAGTTGATGATTTTTTTTAAAAAAAAGTACGTGGTTTGCAATATTTGTTCAAAATTTTCATCATTTTTTCGTAGTTTGTTAAAACTTTTGGGGAAAAGTGTTCAAGTTAGTGAAACTTTGATACACACTTTGAAATTCCAAAATTGTTGACAAATTTCTAGAAATTGTTAGGAAAAATAAAAATGTTTATGTTGAGTGATAATGACGGGAATTATCTAACTGGTATATTTTAGGCTATGGATAAATGATCCCAGCTTCTTGTAAGAGTCTGGCATGGACATATGAGGCATCCATGCGGTTTGAATGACTTCCGACACCGTATGCACGTTTTGATACATTTTGACATTAATTGGCTTTTTTCACCGAGAAAACTCAAAAAATACAAAACTTTGCAAAAAAAGTCAAACAATTTGGCATGGTGCCTTGAATTGGTCATACAAGACCATGAAAAAAATAGGGTCATTTAAGGAATTTCGAGAAATTAGGTGCTCCCAAACATATCCTTCTAGCCTATTCGAACACTCTCCATCGAACATGGTATTTCTTTGGAAATATCATACATGCCCCCAACTTTTGGAAGCAAGTGGGCATGCCCATGTTAGGCATCCATGCCTGATCTGAATGACTTCCGACACCGTACGCACGTTGCAACATGTTCTGTCATTAATTGTCATTTTTTCACCGAGATAAATCAAGGAAATGCAAAACTTGTCGAAAATCCAAACAAGTTGTCATGATACCTTGAATTGGTCGAGGCCCTTGAAAAAATTTGGAGTAATTTCAAGGATGTCAAGAAATAACATGCTCTCAGACGGAGCCTTCTAGCCCCCAGAACGCACTTCGTTCAACATGGTCTATCTTTGTACATCATTGAAATGATCCCCACATTTTCCACTAGGTGGGCATGCCCCTCAAAGGCATCCATGCCAGGTTTGAACAATTTTCGACACCGTATAAAAGTTGTGACACATCTAGCCTTTTTTCTGCATTTTCTTACCGAGAAAAGTCTAGAAAAAAATACAAAAACTTGTCGGAAACCAAAACAACTTGTCATGCTTCCTTGATTTGTCATACGAGGCCATGAAAAAATTAGGGCCATTTCAAAGATGTCGAAAAACAACATGCTCTCTGACATATCCTTCTAGCCAACCTGAACACCCTCCGTTGAAAATTGTGTTTTCGTGGACATCCTTGAAATTAACACAACTTTTGCCACTAGGTGGACATGCCGATGGTAGGCATCCATGTCGGGGTTGAACTACTTCCGACACCGTATGCAAGTTGCGACAAATCTAGCCATTTATCGACCTTTCTGACAGAGAAAACTTTAGAAACGCAAAACTTGTCGAAAACCCAAGCAACTTGGATTGGTGTCTTGAATTGGTCATACAAGCCCATTGGAAAAAAAATGGGGGCATGGATGCCTACCATGGGCATGCCACCTGCTGGCAAATGTTGGGGTCATTTCAAGAATGTCCAAAAAAAACACCACGTTCAATGTAGCGTGTCCGAGTAGTCATCCACGCCAGGTTTGAAGGAAAAATGTATTTAAATCATAATTTATATAGATACTTAAAACTGTCATTTTAAGTTTCTAACATAACTAACAAATAAAAAATGATAGAATTAAAAACAAAAAATGCTTTTTTTAAGCATTTAATAAATATTTAAACAAAAAAGAATTAAATCATAATTTAAAATAGTTACTTAAAACTGTTATTTGGTATTTCAATTTAATGAATAGGTTTCAAAAAATAATAAAGTTTAAAAAGGAGAAAAGACAAATTAAAAAAAGATAGAAAAACGAAAAAGTTAGAAAAGTAAAAAGAAAATCTTAGGCCTTGCCCAACTAAGAGACGGCATCGGTCCTGTTGGGCGACTATTGGAATTTGTTCAGAATTTATAAAATGTTCTCATTTTTAAAAAATTGTTTACAAATTGAAAAAATGTTCGGGCAAATTTAGAACACTTTTTTGATATCATTTATTTAGTCTCATTTCTGAAAAATGTTTTGGAATTTAATTTTTTTTCCGTGCTCTCAGAAAATGTTTGTTTTCATAATTTATTTGTGCTTCTCAAAAAATTATTCGCATTTTGACATTCTGAAGAAAAAATAAAGACACAAACATTTTTTGAAATTACCTTACAATTTTCGAAAATGCAAATATTTTTTAATTTATGAACAAAATTTGGAAATAGCAAACCTTTTCATATTTTGAACAACACTTTGAAAGCGCAGGCATTTTTTTGAAAAAGAAAGAAGAAACATAACAGGAAAAGGAAAATAAATAAATAAAAAGAAATCATGGAAAAAAGACCAGTTCACAAAGTTTTTCTAAGATCTTTCTAAAAATTCCCAGCCCATCCATTACTTAAGCTATCTAGCTTTAAATCGCTCACGAATGGTATCCTAGCGCAGTGGTTCTGGACGCACTTAATGTTTTAAGTGATCAAGGGTTCGATTCCCAGCTTGTGCGACAAATTATGAATACTATCCTTTATACATATTGCGAGGGGGGTTGTACAACCAAGTTTTACATATTTGGGCCGGTCGCACCCTAGTCGCCAGATGCGGCCACGCGTAACCGTCAGATCCCTCGTTCCCATCGCTCCTTTTCCAGAGTGGACGAGATCTGAGAAAAAACAAATGGGCACATGGCAGCCGCGCCTCGCTGTCGCGCTGCGCGTTTCCACCCACCCCTGTTTGCCTTCGCCATTGACAGGTCCTGCCGTGCCCGCCATCGACGCTCGCCGCTGATGCTCGCAATGAACGCTCGCAACAGAAACAACCTATGGTGGTAGCAAAAAAAGACTATGGTGGTAGCAAAAAATGCTTGCCATCGAGGCTTGCCGCCGATGCTCGCCATCGACGCTTGCAACAAAATTACCCCACGGTAGCTCAGCGTCGCTGCCCGTTGGATCCTTTGAAAAAATGTTGGTTCCAGCAGAAGCCGACTACGGTGGTAGCAAAAGATGTTTCCGGCAAAAATATTCTCAGAAGAACAAATCTGAACAAGGCCGATTGTAGCAAAAATAAAAGTCAGTTCCAGCAAAAGCAGACGACGGTGGTAGCAAAAAGATGTTTCCGGCAAAAATATTCTCAGAAGAACAAATCTGAAAAAGGTCAATTGTAGCAAAAAGAAAAGTCAGTTCCAACAAAACAAATCACTGGTTCCAGCAAAAACACTACCACTTTCCGTCGCTCCTTTTCCAGAGTGGACGAGATCTGAGAAAAAACAAATGGGCACATGGCAGCCGCGCCTCGCTGTCGCGTCGCGCTGCGCGTTTCCACCCACCCCTGTTTGCCTTCGCCATTGACAGGTCTTGCCATGCCCGCCATCGACGCTCGCCGCTGATGCTCGCAATGAACGCTCGCAACAGAAACAACCTATGGTGGTAGCAAAAAAAGACTACGATGGTAGCAAAAAATGCTTGCCATCGAGGCTTGCCGCCGATGCTCGCCATCGACGCTTGCAACAAAATTACCCCACGGTAGCTCAGCGTCACTGCCCATTGGATCCTTTGAAAAAATGTTGGTTCCAGCAGAAGCCGACTACGGTGGTAGCAAAAGATGTTTCCGGCAAAAATATTCTCAGAAGAACAAATCTGAACAAGGCCGATTGTAGCAAAAATAAAAGTCAGTTCCAGCAAAAGCAGACGACGGTGGTAGCAAAAAGATGTTTCCGGCAAAAATATTCTCAGAAGAACAAATCTGAAAAAGATCAATTGTAGCAAAAAGAAAAGTCAGTTCCAGCAAAACAAATCACTGGTTCCAGCAAAAAATTCTCAGCAGCAAAAACACTACCACTCGATTGTAGCAACAAAAAAAGCCAGCTCCAGCAAAAATTAATGATGGTTCCAGCAACAAAATCTCATCATCAAAAATATGTGTCGATTGCAGCAAAAAAAAAGAACTACTTCCAGCAAAAATCACCATCGGATGCAGCTCCACGTCTCGCGCTCCAAGCTCCCCCGGCTCCGGCCAGCTACCGGCGGCGGTCCCCGCACCCCACAAAGCGGTTGGCCTCACACTACGAGCATCAGCCCCTGAGTATTCACGCGAGCGGCGGGCGCGGTCGGCTGCGAGCCCCATATCAACCAGATCTAGATGGAAAAAACGAGCAGCGCATGGGAGCAGAGGTGATTTCTACGGTGTTTGATTTGGGGTGCTTGCTGTCGGCAAGAACTGGAGGTAGGGGATGAGGAAAGGGCGTGAATGAGTGGAGGAGAGCCTCCATACGGGATAAGGATAGAAAGGATGAGCGGGCGGTGGTGGGCCAGATGGACTGCGCTGGCGACTGGCGTGGGCACATGGGCAAACCGGTCGTCGTTTGATCAAAAGGAATCGTGAGTCTCGCACGCGACTGGCTAAACGTTCCGCCGGTGCGCCGTATGGGAACGATTCCCTATTTATTACTGCAACCCTCTCTTGGTAAAACATGTGCGACTTTATTAACTGACCATTGCACCGAGGCTATCCTATTATCCTGAAAGGATTTTAGCAAGTCCTTCACCTCCTGGACAAATTGCCCATGAGCAGATAAGTCCTTCAGATCAACCTCCATTTAAAACATGGCACAAGCATGGTCTTACGGCTGCAACAATCTGAATACTCGAGCTAGAAAAGTAGGATCGAATTATGCTTCCATTTTTATAGCTCCAGTTTGAAATAAATCTGAAAAATATGAAAGCAAACCCATGCGACTAAGGTGTTTGTATAAGCTGGAGACGGGGGCATCCACTCACAATTAAGCTGTAGTTAGTGTATTCGATTGATTAATTGAACTGCAGAAATGAGAACAAGAAACAGTACTGTACAAGTCAGAGTAAGATCTATGTGATGTTGTGATTGCTCTGTTCTGACTTTCTGTGATGCCTACGTTATTTGACTTGTCGGCCCGATCGCTGTCAACTAGCAACTCGATCAAATCGATATAATTAATTCAGCACTCGTTAAAATTAACCTGAACTGCAGGTCGTAATCATGGATTCATGGTTCGCTCTGTCGGTTGCCGGAGCTGTTGGCAGAGACAAGATGCAGCATTAGTGATCAACCGGCAAAGGAGACAAACAAACCAAAGGTGGAAATCTAGTAGAACCAGGACTAAGTAATGAACCCAGACTCAACTAAATTGCTCTTTTACTACTCCCTTCATCCCGAATTAGTTGTTTTAGATTTGTCTAGATAGCGATACACCAAATTGAGACGGAGGTAATATTAGATAACCTTGTTTTGATATGTTTATGGATTGGTCCTCGTGGCGGTTAGTTTTGACGTCCGATGTTTTTGAGAGCTATCTCGTGTAAGAAACAATTAGTTTGCAGCTCTGTCTAGTAGCAAATGCAATTTGCACCGCCATCGATGATGTTGTTTGGTTGAGCTATCCGTCTGCTCTGTGTTGGTGCAATCCACCATTCGGCTCGGTCTCCCAGGTTCTGATCGATTAGCCCCCTTACCTCATCATTGGGTCATGTCTGCTCAGAGTGGGAGCGGATGCGGAATTTTAAAGCTCAAGTTTCTGGACACCCTTATCTTTATCCTCTAACATTGCTTTGAGATCCGTGCTAGACAACTAACTTTGTACATCAGATTTTCTCTTTTTTGTTTCTTCAAAATAAAACAACATATGAACTTCAAACTTTGCAAGACACCAAAACGTTCTAACTAGAATGTGAGAAAAAACTTTAAGATTTTTTTGTCAAACATAAATATACGAAATTAGATTTTTTGTATTAAAAAATTGCATGAAAAATTCTGAAAGTTTTTTCCCGCATTCTAGTAAGAATGCTTTGTTGAGCTGCCAAGTTTGAAGTTCATATGTTTGTCTATATGGGAGAAACAAAAAAGACAAATGTACTCGCACGAATCGCAATGCAAAAATAAGTGGCTAGATAAGAGGGTGTCCCAAAGCCTATGCTCCATAGAATATTTTTCGAGTGGGAGCGATGGTGGTGGTTGTTGGCTTGGCCGGACCATTACCAAAGGCTGGTCAAGCGGTCGAGCAGGGTCTGGATGAAAGCTTTGTGGTCGATGGGATCAATGCCGGCGACAACAAGGCACACATGCATTGTTTTCCTTTAGAAGGCGTTTCCGAAGGCGTCACACTGTATCTCTCTGGTGGTGGTCATTGGGTCGACGTTTGGTGTTTTTTTCCCTTTTAGTTGACTTTTGGCCTAGTTTTCCTTATAAACTGGACACTCTGTATTTTCTTTGTTTTTTCCTATATTGATGAAACCGGTTTTGTTCCTGCCTTGAATCGTAAAAAAAATACCCCCGGGAACGCAAGGGCAAAAACGTGTGCAAATTGATTAATGGTGTACATACGTCATTTATATATGTAGCCATATGTATGCGGCAACATTGTTGTACTAGACACATTTATTTGCACGTACCTTGAAAACAATACATGAGCACATAATAAACAAATGTATAGTTTCCTGTGCTAATCCACTGGTCATTTGCATGAGGAAGCAATCCAAGTACGTATAAACTTGTGCTAGTAGAAACTCGTGCGCTTCAGAACAAGAAGGATAGCAACATGTTTTTGACACTATCATAGCGTCAAAAAAGTCTTATATTTTGATACAGAGGAAATATCTCCTCTCAATTTCATTTCATGACAATCGGACCATCTATCGTATAAGGCATGTCATGCTGAGACAAGATGCATGCTTGACATGCATTGCCTGAAAAGGTCAGAACGCTCGGAGAGGAAAAAACACTGAGCTGAGCCGCTGACTAGGTATGAGCTTGGATTGCCAATGGGATTAGGCCAGAGGTAATGAAAGCTGTCATTGTGTCACTTGCCGTACAGATCGCGTGTACAATGACGAACGGCGGCGACAATAATCTCAGAGAAAGGAAATGCAGATTGAGAACGAGGAAAGAAAGAATGGCACAATGGACATGTAGTACGTACGTGTAAGAGAAATCCACCCGGCCCAACTCAATCTCTCCCTCCCTGACGAATAGATGTGCACGCATGGTTCTCTTCTCTACCTAATATTAAAGGGAGGATTGTTTCTCACTTTTTTTTCGTCATCAGGTCCTTTTGTACGTCAGTTATTTTTTCGTCCGTCATCCAATCTCGCACTAGACAATCCAACGTTAGAAACAGAAAATAAAAAAAGGGGCATGCCTGGGGGTCAAACTCCTGATCTCCTTTCCTGTACTATGACCATAACCAACTAGGCTAGCTCTCTATTGCGCTAGAAAACAGATTTAGCTAATATGTATAAACAAATATGTGGATATTCTATTCCGCACGTGGCCCGGTCCGCAGTTAGGCTTTTCTTCACATGGGATGGCTTGGGCCGTTGAACGAGACCTACATTGCAGTCGGCAAAAATTGATGCGTCAGTGAGGATCGAGCTGGTGACCTGCGGTCGGATAACATTAGATTGTTCAACTGACCTATCCTTTCTTTGTGGAAAGATGTTTTATTATTTAAATTATAGTACCACCTTGCGTCTTTACACACAATAACACCAATTTGTATATATAGGAGTTCAAATGAATAAGCCATCTTAAGAATTAATAACGGGGGGAGAGAGAGAGAGAGAGAGAGAGTGAACAGACTTGGAAAGGATTGCCGGAATTCTTGAGAGATTAATGTAAACAAGAGCATCATATCTTATTTGCCCAATTGTTATTGTTCAAAATCAATTGTGAGGTACTATGTCGATTATTCGAAGATCTCATCTTCATGAGACTAGCAAAGGGGTAGACTTTAGGAACAATGAGAGATGAGGCCACTTTTTGAAGTTCACCATTCAATTCAAGCATCATAAAAGATGATCATTTGTATTTAAAGGAAAATTAACCTATTAATTATTTTTAGAAGAATTAACCAATTTATCACAAAAAATAGAAATTAATCGGTTTGAAGCAGACTGAATAAAATTGAGGTATATAATATTTTTAAAATCGTATGTTGCTGAAATAGTTGAGCCATCTTTATTAGAAATGTGTAATATTATTTTCCTTCCGTTGCAACGCACGTACATGTTTGCTATTCTCATCAATTTAAATATGGGGGAGTTAAACAAGTCAACAAGCAGCCTCCAGACTTGATACAGAGAGATAATGTGAGAAGAGAACTTGGAAGGGGCCTGTGAAGGGAGAGAGAAGAAAAAGCATGTATCGGCACGTGTATACTTCTGGAGTTCAAGACCTGCGCTAAGACAAAGAAACCTCTGGTTGGCCCGTCGCCCAGAGAGGGGAGACTATTAGGCGTGGTGCTCTGAAGAATGAACAGCGATTGAGAGATGACGGCGCAAGGGAAGGAATACGGGATTGGGGGATCAGGGAATACGACTGGGCAAAAAGATATAATCTACCTATGGAGGCAGAGCGGTGCGTGGGGGGCGCTAGACACGCGTCATTGTTCGTAGGGAAGCTGATGTTGTTTAGCCGTTTATGGTTCGGAGGAATTTCATAAAAATTCTAGAGGGTAGGATTCTTATAGGATTTTTTTCTTTAGAGCCCTTTGGTTCGTAGGAATGGATCCCTATTTCTATATAGGATTGGTTCCTATCCTTTACATTTCATAGAAAAATAAAAATGAACCTAAACTCAATAAAAAAATTCCTTTGATGTCAACCAAATGTCATCTTGTTTTTTATTCCTACTCATAGGATTTAAGATACATGTCATCTCATTTTCTACAAAATTCTCCCTCGGTGACGGTGGTGACAACCACTGGGGCAGCTGCTGCGTTTGGGGGGACGCCAGAGCAGGAGGCCATGTCTCCTCCCTCTACACCGATGGTCAGGAGGACCACAACGCCGATGGCTTCCCCGCCTGAGTTGGCGGCTGGGGTGGGAGGAGGCCGCGGGCAGGAGGCCCCTGTCCTACACTCTTCCCCACTGCCAGGTGTGGGGCACTCGTCCAAGGGGATCGGGAGCCCGCAGACGCCTTCTCTAGTAACCTCGGCACCACCGTTCAGAGTTTCGGTGCCAGATTATACTAGGGAGGAGGTGATCGCGTTTGGTGGGATCCCGGACCCTATCTCCGAGGGGAGGCGGATGAGTGCTCGCATCCTCGACGTCCCTGAGGTGGACGGTTTGCAGCAGCGGTGCGCTATGAGGGCAGCCAGGATTCAGGAAGCTGCCTTTTCTTCTGGTATGTCCGTCAACTTGTCTAATTCCCTATTGCATTTTTCTAATGAGGACATTATAAATAATGCAAACCAATTAGGAGTTTCACTAGGTGCTACGGATAGTGAAATTACTATTTCGGTGAATGATATTTTAGACCTGGAGGCGGAACGTGCTTTAGAGACTATTCGTAATCTTGCAGCAGTTAAACCAATGAATGATGATGAGATAAATGCGTTAGGGGTTAGAGTGCTTGATAACCTGTGTGCGGGTCTAGCACCCACCAACCATGACGCTGAGGAAGATGGTATATCCCTAGAGAATGATGCTAGCAGTATTTGTGAACCTGGTCATGAGGACCGGGTGACTCAGCTTAGTAAACCTAAGCGTAAGTGGACACGGAAGATTTATCCCGATTCCGTTGTTCGTAGTGTTGGAAATATGCCCTAGAGGCAATAATAAATTAGTTATTATTATTATATTTCCTTGTTCATGATAATCGTTTATTATCCATGCTATAATTGTATTGATAGGAAACTCAAATACATGTGTGGATACATAGACAACACCATGTCCCTAGCAAGCCTCTATTGGCTAGCTCGTTGATCAATAGATGGTTACGGTTTCCTAACCATGGACATTGGATGTCATTGATAACGGGATCACATCATTAGGAGAATGATGTGGTGGACAAGACCCAATCCTAAGCCTAGCACAAAGATCGTAGTTCGTATGCTAAAGCTTTTCTAAATGTCAAGTATCATTTCCTTAGACCATGAGATTGTGCAACTCCGGATACCGTAGGAATGCTTTGGGTGTACCAAACGTCCACAAC
Organism: Aegilops longissima; assembly: GCA_021605205.1. Taxonomy (NCBI): domain Eukaryota; kingdom Viridiplantae; phylum Streptophyta; class Magnoliopsida; order Poales; family Poaceae; genus Aegilops; species Aegilops longissima. The sequence goes on along the minus strand of CM038680.1, from coordinate 47,428,144 downwards.
GTATCGGGTGGCTATAAAGGTGCATTACAGGTATCTCCGAAAGTGTCATTGGGTTGGCATGAATCGAGATGGGATTTGTCACTCCGTGTAAACGGAGAGGTATCTCTGGGCCCACTCGGTAGGACATCATCATAATGTGCATAATGTGACCAAGGGGTTGATCACGGGATGATGTGTTACGGAACGAGTAAAGAGACTTGCCGTAACGAGATTGAACAAGGTATCGGGATACCGACGATCGAATCTCGGGCAAGTACAATACCGCTAGACAAAGGGAATTGAATACGGGATTGATTGAGTCCTTGACATCGTGGTTCATCCGATGAGATCATCGTGGAACATGTAGGAGCCAACATGGGTATCCAGATCCGCTGTTGGTTATTGACCGGAGAACGTCTCGGTCATGTCTACATGTCTCCGAACCCGTAGGGTCTACACATAAGGTTCGATGGCGCTAGGGTTATAAAGGAAGTTTGTATGTGGTTACGAATGTTGTTCGAGTCCGGATGAGATCCCGGACGTCACGAGGAGTTCGGAATGGTCCGGAGGTAAAGATTTATATATGGAAAGTTGTTGTTGGGTTAGGAAAAAGTTCGGGTTTTTCGGTATTGTACCGGAAGCTTCGGAAGGTTCGGAGGATTCGGAGGGGTCCGGAGGTCCGGAAATTGTTCCACCACGTCCGATACAGTAGCATGGGCTGTAGGGGGCGCCCTAGCCTTAATGGGCCAGGGGCACCAGCCCCCAAGGCCCATGCGCATGGGAGGGGGAAACCCTAAGGGGAGGGCCTCCACTTGACTTGGGAGGCACTCCTCCCTCTTGGCCGCCCCAAGTCCCATCTAGGGCTGGCCGCACCCCTTGGGGTGGAAACCCTAAAGGGGCGCAGCCCCTTTCCCCTATATATACTTGAGGTTTTGGGCTGCCCAACACACATGAGTTCTCTCCTCTTGGTGCAGCCTGCCTCTCCTCCTCCTCCTCTCCCTTGGTGCTTGGCGAAGCCTGCTGGGATGCCACGCTCCTCCATCACCACCATGCCGTTGTGTTGCTGATGGATGGAGTCTTCCTCAACCTCTCCCTCTCTCCTTGCTGGATCAAGGCGTGGGAGGCGTCACCGGCTGTACGTGTGTTGAGCGCGGAGGTGCCGTCCGTTCGGCACTAGGATCTCCGGTGATTTGAATCACGACAAGCACGACTCCTTCAACCCCGTTCACTTGAACGCTTCCGCTTAGCGATCTACAAGGGTATGTAGATGCACTCTCCTTCCCTCGTTGCTAGATTCTCCATAGATTGATCTTGGTGATGCGAGAAAATTTTGAATTTCTGCCTCGTTCCCCAACAAGTGGCATCATGAGCTAGGTCTATTGCGTAGATTCTTTGCACGAGTAGAACACAAAGTAGTTGTGGGCGTTGATTTTGTTCAATATGCTTACCGTTACTAGTCCAATCTTGTTTCGACGGTATTGTGGGATGAAGCGGCCGGACCGACCTTACGTACTCTTCACGTGAGACAGGTTCCACCGATCGACATGCACTTGGTGCATAAGGTGGCTAGCGGTGCCGATCTCTCCCACTTTAGTCGGAACGGATTCGATGAAAAGGGTCCTTATGAAGGGTAAATAGCAATTGGCATATCACGTTGTGGTTTTGCGTAGGTAAGAAACGTTCTTGCTAGAAACCCATAGCAGCCACGTAATACATGCAAACAACAATTAGAGGACGTTTAACTTGTTTTTGCAGGGTATGCTATGTGATGTGATATGGCCAAGAAGAATGTGATGAATGATATGTGATGTATGAGATTGATCATGTTCTTGTAATAGGATTCACGACTTGCATGTCGATGAGTATGACAACCGGCAGGAGCCATAGGAGTTGTCTTTATTTATTGTATGACCTACATGTCATTGAACAACGCCATGTAATTACTTTACGTTATTGCTAACCGGTAGCCATAGTAGTAGAAGTAATAGTTGGCGAGACAACTTCATGAGGACACGATGATGGAGATCATGATGATGGAGATCATGGTGTCATGCCGGTGACGATGATGATCATGGAGCCCCGAAGATGGAGATCAAAAGGAGCAATATTGGCCATATCATGTCACTATATAATTGCATGTGATGTTTATTATGTTTATGCATCTTGTTTACTTAGAACGACGGTAGTAAATAAGATGATCCCTTACACAAATTTCAAGAAGTGTTCTCCCCTGACTGTGCACCGTTGCTACAGTTTGTCGCTTCTAAGCACCACGTGATGATCGGGTGTTATGGATTCTTACGTTCACATACAACGGGTGTAAGACAGATTTACACAGCAAAAACACTTGGGGTTAACTTGACGAGCCTAGCATGTGCAGACATGGCCTCGGAACACGGAGACCGAAAGGTCGAGCATGAGTGGTATAGTAGATACGATCAACATGAAGATGTTCACCGATGATGACTAGTCCGTCTCACGTGATGATCGGACACGGCCTAGTTGACTCGGATCATGTAATCACTTAGATGACCAGAGGGATGTCTATCGAGTGGGAGTTCATAAGATGAACTTAATTATCCTGAACATAGTCAAAAGACCTTTTGCAAATAATGTAAAAGCTCGCGCTTTAGTTCCACTGTTTAGATATGTTCCTAGAGAAAATATAGTTGAAAGTTGAAAGTAGAGATTATGCGGACAGAGAAAGCTTATGTCCTTAATGCACCACTCGGTGTGCTGAACCCCAAACGTCGTTTGTGGATGTTGCGAACATCGGACATACACGTTTTGATAACTACGTGATAGTTCGGTTAAGCGGTTTAGAGTTGAGGCACCAAAGACGATTTCAAACGTCATGAACATATGAGATGTTTGAGGGCTGAAATTGGGATTTCAAGCTCGTGCCCACGTCAAGAGGTATAAGACCTCCGACGATTTTCTTAGCCTGCAAACTAAGGGAGAAGATCTCAATCGTTGAGCTTGTACTCAGATTGTCTGGGTACAACAATCACTTGAATCGAGTGGGAGTTAATCTTCCAGATGAGATAGTGATGTTTCTCCAAAGACATTGCCACCAAGCTACTAGAGCTTCGTGATGAACTATAACATATCAGGGATAGATATGATGATCCTTGAAGTGTTCGCGATGTTTGACACCGCGAAAGTAGAAGTCAAGTAGGAGCATCAATTGTTGATGGTTGGTAAAACCACTAGTTTCAAGAAGGGCAAGGGCAACAAGGGATACTTCATGAAACGGCAAAACAGTTGCTGCTCTAGTGAAGAAACCCAAGGTTGAACCCAAACCCGAGACTAAGTGCTTCTGCAATGAGGGAATGGACACTGAAGCAAAACTACCCTAGATACTTGGTAGATGAGAAGGCTGGCAAGGTCGATAGAAGTATATTGGATATACATTATGTTAATGTGTACTTTACTAGTACTCCTAGTAGCACCTGGGTATTAGATACCGGTTCGGTTGCTAAGTGTTAGTAACTCGAAATAAAAGCTACGGAATAAACGGAGACTAGCTAAAGGTGAGCTGACGATATGTGTTGGAAGTGTTTCCAAGTTTGATTTGATCAAACATCGCACGCTCCCTCTACCATCAAGATTAGTATTAAACCTGAATAATTGTCATTTGGTGTTTGCGTTGAGCATAGACATGATTGGATTATGTCTATCACAATACGGTTATTCATTTAAGGAGAATAATGGTTACTCTATTTATTTGAATAATACCTTCAATGGTCTTGCACCTAAAAGAATGGTTTATTGAATCTCGATCGTAGTGATACACATTTTCATGCCAAAGATATAAGATAGTAATGCTAGTACCACTTACTTGTGGCACTGCCATGTAAGTCATATTGGCATAAAACGCATGAAGAAGCTCCATGTTGATGGATCTTTGGACTCACTCATTTTTGAAAAGTTTGAGACATGTGAACCATGTCTATTGGTGTATACGCATGAAGAAACTCCATGCAGATGGATCGTTTGGACTCACTTGATTTTGAATCACTTGAGATATGCAAAACATACCACATGGGCAAGATGGTGAAAAGCCTCGGTTTCAATAAGATGGAACAAGATAGCAACTTGTTGGAAGTAACACATTTTGATGTGTGCAGTCCAATGAGTCTTTGAGGCATCTGATGAATATCGTTATGTTCGACTTCACGGATGATTCGAGTAGATATTGAGTATATTTACTTGATGAAGCACAAGTCTGAATTATTGAATGGTTCAAGTAATTTCAGAGTGAAGTTGAAGATCATCGTGACAAGAGGATAGAATGTCTATGATATGATCATAGAGATGAATATCTGAGTTCTGAGTTTTGGCACACAATTAAGACATTGTGCAAATTGTTTCACAATTAATACCGCTGGAACACCATAGTGTGATGGTGTGTCCGAACATCATAGTTGCACTCTATTGGATATGGTGCGTACCATGATATCTCTTATCGAATTACCACTATCGTTCATGGGTTAGGCATTAGAGACAACCGCACTCACTTTAATGGGGCACCACGTAATTCCGTTGAGACGACACCGTTTGGAGAAACATAAGTTGTCGTTTCTTGAAAGTTTGGGGCTGTGACGCTTATGTGGAAAAGTTTCAGGTTGATAAGCTCGAACCCAAAGCGGATAAAATGCATCTTCATAGGACACCCAAAACAGTTGGGTATCCGAAAGCAATAGGGATTGTTTCTAGAATCGGGTCCTTTCTCGAGGAAAAGTTTGTCTCGAAAAGTTGAGTGGGAGGATGGTGGAGACTTGATGAGGTTATTGAACCGTCACTTCAACTAGTGTGTAGTAGGGCACATGAAGTTGTTCCCGTGGCACCTACACCAATTGGAGTAGAAGCTTATGATAGTGATCATGAAGTTTCGGATCAAGTCACTAATGTACCTCGTAGGGTGACAAGGATGCGTACTACTTCAGAGTGGTACGCAATCCTGTCTTAGAGGTCATGTTGCTAGACAACAATGAACCTACGAGCTATGGAGAAGCGATGGTGGGCCCGGATTCCGACGAATGGCTCGAGGCCATAAAATCCGAGAAAGGATCCATGACTTTGGTGGACTTGCCCGATGATCGGCAAGCCATTGAGATAAATGGATCTTTAAGAAGAAGACGGGCGTGGACGGTAATATCACCGTCTATGAAGCTCGACTTTTGGCGAAGAATTTTTCACAAGTTCAAGGAGTTGACTACGGTGAGAGTTTCTCACTCGTAGCGATGCTTAAGTCCGTCGGAATCATGTTAGCATTAGCTGCATTTATGAAATCTGGTAGATGGATGTCAAAACGAGTTTCCTTACCAGTCTTCGTAAGGAAAGGTTGTATGTGATGCAATCAGAAAGTTTTGTCGATCCTAAGGATGCTAAAAGGTATGCTGGCTCCAGCGATCCTTTCTAAGGACTGGAGTAAGCATCTCGGAGTTGGAATGTGCGCTTTGATGAGATGATCAAAGATTTTGGGTTTATACAAAGTTTAAGAGAAACTTGTATTTCCAAAGAAGTGAGTGGGAGCACTATAGAATTTTTGATGAGTATATGTTGTTGACATATTGTTGATCAGAAATGATGTAGAATTTTCTGTAAAGCATATAGGGTTATTTGAAAGATGTTTTTCAATAGAAAACCTGGATTAAGCTACTTGAACACTGAGCATCGAGATCTATAAGGATAGATAAAAATGCTTAATAATACTTTCAAATGAGCACATACCTTGACATAATCTTGAAGGTGTTCAAGATGGATCATCAAAGAAGGAGTTCTTGCACGAGTTGTAAGGTATGAAGTTAAGAGTTAAAGCTCGACCACGGCAGAAAAGAGAGAAAGGACGAAGGTCGCCCCTATGCTTCGTACATAGGCTCTATAGTATGCTATCTTGTGTACCGCACTTTGGAAGTGTGCCTTGCCATGAGTCGATCAAAGGGTACAAGAATGATCCAGAATGGATCATTGGACAGTGATCAAAATTGTCCTTGGAGTAAATAAGGACATGTTTCTCGATTATGGAGGTGATAAAGAGTTCGGCGTAAAGGGTTACGTCGATGCAAGCTTTAACACCTATCCGAATGACTCTAAGTAGCAAACAGGATACGTATAGTGGAACAACCATTTGGAATAGCTCCAAGTGGGGCATGGAAGCAGCATTTATATTATGACCTAGAAAGTTGCAAAGCACACACGGATCTGAAAGGTTCAGACCCGTTGACTAAAACCCGTTGACTAAAACCTCTCTCACAAGCAAAACATGATCAAACCTCAGAACTCATTGAGTCTAAATCACATGATGATGTGAACTAGTTTACAGACACTAGTAAACTCTTTGGGTGTTGGTCACATGGCGATGTGACCTATCAGTGTTAATCACATAACGATGTGAACTAGATTATTGACTCTAGTGCAAGTGGTAGACTGTTGGAAATATGCCCTAGAGGCAATAATAAATTAGTTATTATTATTATATTTCCTTGTTCATGATAATCGTTTATTATCCATGCTATAATTGTATTGATAGGAAACTCAAATACATGTGTGGATACATAGACAACACCATGTCCCTAGCAAGCCTCTATTGGCTAGCTCGTTGATCAATAGATGGTTACGGTTTCCTAACCATGGACATTGGATGTCATTGATAACGGGATCACATCATTAGGAGAATGATGTGGTGGACAAGACCCAATCCTAAGCCTAGCACAAAGATCGTAGTTAGTATGCTAAAGCTTTTCTAAATGTCAAGTATCATTTCCTTAGACCATGAGATTGTGCAACTCCGGATACCGTAGGAATGCTTTGGGTGTACCAAACGTCCTGGCGAATCTGGGTGGCTATAAAGGTGCATTACAGGTATCTCCGAAAGTGTCATTGGGTTGGCATGAATCGAGACTAGGATTTGTCACTCCGTGTAAGCGGAGAGGTATCTCTGGCCCACTCGGTAGGACATCATCATAATGTGCACAATGTGACCAAGGGGTTGATCACGGGATGATGTGTTACGGAACGAGTAAAGAGACTTGCCGGTAACGAGATTGAACAAGGTATCGGGATACCGACGATCGAATCTCGGGCAAGTACAATACCGCTAGACAAAGGGAATTGAATACGGGATTGATTGAGTCCTTGACATCGTGGTTCATCCGATGAGATCATCGTGGAACATGTAGGAGCCAACATGGGTATCCAGATCCGCTGTTGGTTATTGACCGGAGAACGTCTCGGTCATGTCTACATGTCTCCCGAACCCGTAGGGTCTACACATAAGGTTCGATGGCGCTAGGGTTATAAAGGAAGTTTGTATGTGGTTACTGAATGTTGTTGAGTCCGGATGAGATTCCAGACGTCACGAGGAGTTCGGAATGGTCCGGAGGTAAAGATTTATATATGGAAAGTTGTTGTTCGGGTTCGGAAAAAGTTCGGGTTTTTCGGTATTGTACCGGAAGCTTCGAAGCTTCGGAGGATTCGGAGGGGTCCGGAGGTCCGGAAATTGTTCCACCACGTCCGATACAGTAGCATGGGCTGTAGGGGGCGCCCTAGCCTTAATGGGCCAGAGGCACCAGCCCCCAAGGCCCATGCGCATGGGAGGGGGAAACCCTAAGGGGAGGGCCTCCACTTGACTTGGGAGGCACTCCTCCCTTCTTGGCCGCCCCAAGTCCCATCTAGGGCTGGCCGCACCCCTTGGGGTGGGAAACCCTAAAGGGCGCAGCCCCTTTCCCCTATATATACTTGAGGTTTTGGGCTGCCCAACACACATGAGTTCTCTCCTCTTGGTGCAGCCTGCTCTCCTCCTCCTCCTCTCCCTTGGTGCTTGGCGAAGCCTGCGGGATTGCCACGCTCCTCCATCACCACCATGCCGTTGTGTTGCTGATGGATGGAGTCTTCCTCAACCTCTCCCTCTCTCCTTGCTGGATCAAGGCGTGGGAGACGTCACCGGGCTGTACGTGTGTTGAACGCGGAGGTGTCGTCCGTTCGGCACTAGGATCTCCGGTGATTTGAATCACGACGAGTACGACTCCTTCAACCCCGTTCACTTGAACGCTTCCGCTTAGCGATCTACAAGGGTATGTAGATGCACTCTCCTTCCCTCGTTGCTAGATTCTCCATAGATTGATCTTGGTGATGCGTAGAAAATTTTAAATTTCTGCTACGTTCCCCAACACGTAGGAGTGCTAGGATCGAACCACCAAAAAATTCCATGATGAACTATGAGAGGAATATTTTGGAATAGCAGAGGTCTAAAGGACTTGGCTAAAAGAAGATTCCTGGCTGAGACAGCTCTTGAGCAGAAGCTAGATTTTGTTGCTCTTTCAGAAACGGGTAGAGATAATTTTGCACCACAGTTTCTATCCACTCTGGTTGGTGGTATTGATTTCGATTGGCATTGCTTCCCTCCGCGAGGAAGATCGGGTGGTATCTTACTAGGTGTGAGATGCGATTCGCTTGAAGTCCGTAGTGTGGTGATGGGCGACTTCGCGGTAAAGTTTCGACTTAGGTCTAGGACGGATGGCTTTAACTGGGCTTTGGTGGCGGTATATGGTGCCGCGCAGCCCGAGCTTAAAGCGGAGTTTCTGGCAGACCTTGTTCGCATTTGTGGGTCAGAGCAACTACCGATTTTAGTTGGTGGTGATTTCAATATCATCCAGAGGAGAGAGGAGAAGAACAATGATAACTTTGACGGCAGATGGTCCTTCATGTTCAATACCATTATTGAAAGCTTGGATCTGAGAGAGATAGAGCTCTCGGGTCGAAAGTTTACTTGGGCTAACGCTCGCCTAACCCAACCTCGAAAAACTTGATCGAGTTCTTGCAAGCGTGGAGTGGGAACAAAATTCCCTCCGTTACGGTGCAAGCTCTTTCGAGGAATATCTGATCATACCCCATTGTTCGTGGACTCGGGGAGCCGAACCACGTGGGTAACAAGAACAACTTCTCCTTTGAGACGTCATGGTTTGAACGTGAGGGGTTCTTAGATTTGATAGCCAGGGAATGGGTTAAAGAGGTTAGAGGCAAAACTCCTATTGAGCGGTGGCAGAATAAGATTAGGAACTTGAGAAGTTTCCTACGGGGTTGGGCTAAGCACCTTAGCCGGGTGTATAAGATGGAAAAGGATAGACTCCTTTCTCTTATACATGACCTGGACATAAAAGCTGAATCCAATATTTTGTTACCTCTGAGCTTGAGTTAAAAATGAGGCGGAGAAGAGGTTAAAGAACTACTCCGCGAGGAAGAACTGAAGTGGGCTTTACGTGCTAAAGTACGCACAGTGGTCCAGGGGGACGCGAACACTCAGTTCTTCCATTTAATTGCTAATGGCAAGCATAGAAAGAAGCGCATCTTTCAGCTTGAGCAGGACGAGGGTACCATTTTAGGTCAGGACAACCTAAAAACATACATTACCGACTATTATAAGCAGCTATTTGGTCCACCGGAGGATAATACGGTGTCCCTCAATGAGTCCGAGGCGAGGATATACCTCAGCTTTCGACTCTTGATAATGAGCTTCGTAGCCCGTTTTGGAGAAGGAGATTTTGATGCTATTGCACGATGAAAATAATAAGGCTCCCGGACCGGATGGTTTTCCGGCCGAGTTCTATAAGAAGTGCTGGCACATTATTAAGGGGGATTTACTACCTATGTTTCATGGTCTATTCTCTGGACAGCTTCAATTATTCCACTTGAATTTTGGAACTATCACACTACTTCCTAAGAAGACGGATGCGGTCAGAATTGAGCAATTCAGGCCGATCTGTCTCCTTAATGTTAGTTTCAAAATATTCACCAAGGTCGGGACCAACAGGCTCACACAGATTGCGCAGTCTGTGGTGCAGCAGTCCCAAACCGCGTTCATGCCAGACAGAAATATCCTAGAAGGGGTGGTTGTCCTGCATGAAACGTTCCATGAAATCCACTCCAAAAAATTAGATGGAGTGATTTTTAAAGTGGATTTCGAGAAAGCGTATGATAAGGTCAAGTGGCCATTTCTCCAACAATCTCTGCGTATGAAAGGTTTTGATGAAGCCTGGCGCAGACAGGTTCAATCATTTACGCAAAAAGGTAGTGTGGGAATTAGAGTTAATGATGACATAGGTCACTATTTCCAGACACATAAAGGCCTACGACAAGGAGACCCGATGTCCCCTATCTTGTTTAACATTGTAGTAGATATGTTGGCAGTTTTGATAGGAAGGGCTAAGAAAAATGGTCAAGTAGGTGGGTTGGTGCCTCATCTTGTTGATGGAGGTGTCTCTATCCTACAATACGCTGATGATACAATCATCTTTGTGGAGCATGACTTGGCTAAGGCAAGAAATATGAAGCTGGTGTTATGCCTATTTGAACAATTGACCGGGTTAAAGATAAACTTTCATAAGAGCGAGCTGTTCTGTTTTGGTAGGGCCAAAGATGAACAGGATGCTTATAGGCAATTGTTTGGATGTGAGTTGGGAGAGCTACCATTCTCATATTTGGGGATTCCTATCCACCATCGTAGGCTAACAAACAGAGAATGAAAGTGCATCGAGGACCGATTTGAGAAGAAAATGAGCTGCTGGAAGGGCAAGCTCATGTCATATGGAGGCCGATTAATCCTAATTAATTCGGTACTCACGAGTATGCCGATGTTTCTTCTTTCGTTCTTTGAGGTACCAGTTGGTGTTAGGAAGAGACCTGGACTTCTATAGATCAAGGTTCTTCTGGCAAGGTGATGAGCTTAAAAGAAAATATAGGCTTGCTAAGTGGGATATCATCGAGACCGAAAGACCAAGGGGGTCTAGGTATTGAGAATCTTGAAATTAAGAATAAATGCCTTCTTAGCAAGTGGCTGTGGAAGCTTTCGTCGGAGACTGATGCTATGTGGGCACAGATCCTTCACGGAAAGTATCTCCAGTCAAAAACTTTGTCACAGGTCTCTGTAAGGCCTACCGACTCGCCATTCTGGAAGGGTCTCATGAAGGTCAAGCAGGCTTTGTTTAATAGGACAAAGTTTGTAGTTGGAAACGGCACGAGTACACGTTTCTGGGAGGATACTTGGCTCGGTGGCACTCCCTTGGCCATCCAATACCCCTCTTTATACCGCATTGTTCAACGAAGGGAGGTGTTCGTTGCTTCGGTATTCCAATCTACCCCCTTAATATTCAGTTCAGACGAGTGCTAGCGGGCAATCGTTGGGAAGAATGGCTCCGTCTAGTTAGGAGACTGATGGACGTCCAGCTTTCTCAACAACCCGATGAATTACGCTGGAAGTTGACTAAGTCTGGAGCATTCACGGTTAAATCAATGTATATTGATGTTATTGATTCGAACTCCATTCCTACGTCCAGACATGTTTGGGATGTCAAAGTTCCTTTGAAAATAAAAGTGTTTATGTGGTTTGTCCATAAACAAGTAATTTTAACTAAGGATAACTTGATGAAGCGTAATTGGACAGGACCTACTAGGTGTAGTTTTTGCGATCGGGATGAGACTATTAAACACCTCTTTTTTGATTGCCCGCTGGCCAAGGTACTTTGGCAGACGGTCCACATTGCTTTCAGTATCAAACCCCCGAATTCTATTAATGTGTTATTTGGGACATGGCTTAATGGGATTGAGCCTAAATTAGCGAGACATATTCGGGTTGGGGTTTGTGCTTTGTTGTGGACTATCTGGAATTGCAGAAACGATTTAGTCTTTAACAGAATATCATGTATACATTTTTTGCAGGTTTTATTCCGGACTACGGCACTGATCCGTTCGTGGTCGCTACTCACCCAGACGGAGGCCAGGGAGCATTTGGTTACTGGGTCTGTCCGCTGGGAGATGGTAGCTCGGGATATCTTCAACCGGTTTGGATGGCGGTCATGTAATAGGATAGGCATTTAGTATTCCTATCTAGTTTACCCAGCCGGTTGTGGCATCTTGATGTGGCTAGCTCATGTTTCTAGCATTTTTTGGCTCTGTGTGAGCTTTTTCTGCTTTTTTACGATTTATGAGGACCTTTGGAACCATGTTGGCACTACTTTATTTTGTTAATAAGAGGGCCGTATGCATCGTACTGATGCAGAGGCCGGGGTTTTCCCCCTTTTCGAAAAAACCACACGGACGTGTTTAGCATGCACGCGTTGCCAGATTTGATGCATGATAATTTTGTTTTTTGAACACCGTACCGCAAGCGCTTATACATATACGCATACACTCTGATGAGTGCGTAGACATAGAACCTATCACTATAAGCACCTTTCAGGGACTGAGCCGACATATCATTTTAAATTTTACAGTCATTATGATAATTTTGTTACAGAATTGGATTTAGATCTGTTTGTCTCCCTCGTGAAACCATACTGACTGACAATTAAGACGTAAAAACTAGAAAACTTCTATATATAAACACAGGTTAGGACACGCGTATCAAAAAGATATAACCTATTCTTTTTATTCTAAAATAAGTGTTTTAACTTTGTACCAACTTTAGTATAAAGTTGTACTAAGTTTGAGACACTTACAAAGTTGTACTAAGTTTGAGATATTTATTTTATGACGGAGGGAGTACATGCCAACGAAAATAAATTGTCTTCAGGCATTGCTGATGCCGGTTAAGACGAGTGCATAATAAACCATCGATATAAAATTGAGAGTGATAGAGTATCTTGGTGATGCAACAAAATGTGATCATGATCATTGAAGATTATGATTTTTTTTGTCCCGTTGCAACGCACAGGCCCTTTTGCTAGTAAATTAAAAACCATTAATTACGTACTACCTTCACGACTCACTCACTTGTGTTCACATCCTTGGATCATTCTGTATAGGGTCGAGGTTGCCGTGATGCACTATCCAATGTCCCACATTTTTCATGAATGCATGCGTATGTATGTTCCTCAGAACCAAATTGAAACGCCTTTGACTAACTAAACTTCTTTGGCATAATCTTACCTACTAATAAAGCGCCGATCGCTTCTGATCGTACGTCGCTGCCCTTTTTGCATAAAAGTCCTCCTATTTTTTCGAAATTAACGCGCAATCCAACCAAACCAATCCTCCGCCTCCTCCCCTGCTCTCGCCATCGCCCGCACAACCCCACCCAATCCCTCGCTCGCTCAACCAGATCCAAGACGGCAGCGGCGGCCGGGAGCGGACCGCGCGGGAGGAGGAGTTCGGCGAGCGCGAGCTGAAGGTGGTCGCCGTTCTCGCGGATCTGCCATCCATCGTGCGGGTCAGCAGCCGCCAGCAGCAGCCGCCAGCAGCAGCAGCAGGCGTGGCCGGAGATCCCCTCGTGGGGCCGGCGCCGGCCGCGGAAGGCCCTGGCGACGCCGCCGGCCGAGAAGCCCGCGGCCGATGACGATAGGAGTGAGGGCGTCGCCAGCCCGGACACCCCGCTCGCCTTCTCCGAGGGCGGCGACCACGACGAGGCGGCGGCGGCGGAGGACAAGGCCAAGGCCAGCGCGCAGGACAAGGTGAGCCGCCAGGCCACGAGATCAGCGCCCGCCCGCCTCCCTCCGCCAATTAGGGCCGTGGGAAGGTTGCTGCTCTCACTCCTGCCGAACGCTTGCCTCACGCGCGAATATGGACAAGGTCGCCTGCTGCTGCAGCGTAATGTTGTTACTTCCCTACTGTTTTCCGCATGACGCTCCTGCTTCCATACTCTTTGCCGTGCCATGCTGCTGCAGCTACTTTGCTACTGCTACTAATATGTTGTGCTGCAGTTTTGCTCAGTGTTTTGAGGATAATATATCTCTACTGCTCCGTCCTGAACTCAGAAGCAATATATAAATTTGTGTGGCCACTAAATTCAGGAATGGACTCAAGGACAATGTGATTTGAAAAGAAAATCAATCTACATTAATCATGGCACAATTGTCTAACTTATCCAGAGCGGGTTGATTGTGTGGAGTTGGAAGGATAATTTTTTGTAGTGTAGTTTCAAAGATGATTTAGACAAAAAAAACACCATCAAGCATTGCAAATGACAAGGTAGAAAATAAATAAATTTGCTAGCGAATGAAAAAATACATATTCAGATGGCTTACTGGAGGTTCTTGGTTCAGGTTGTTAGATGGAAGGACAAGGCGGCGGTGGAGACGGGAGTCGATTAGGAAGGAAAAGAGTTTGTGCAACTGCTGCTCAGTGCGAAAAACAGAGGTAAATAAATTTATTGTTCAGGTGGCGAGATTTAGTCTCCTTCTTTGTATTCAGCGATGAACTACTGAATGGTGTTGATAAATTCATGGCATAGAGTTGTCGAGGAGGACATCAAAGTGTGGGAGGTTGCAGCCTTGCAGGAGATTAGCCTTATACCTTGGCAAATTAGCTTGCGGCCCTAAAGCTGTATGGTTGCTTAATCTGAAGTGTGCACAAATATTTGTGTTTAATGAGTGAAATGTATCCGTTTGACTGACATGAACCTTCAGGAAAGACAGATCCTAAAGTTGGCTTCACTTGGTAGTAACTATGGAAACCTCAAGAATGTTGTTGACGTCCTGAAGGCTTTTGCGTTGTATTATGAGGTCCCTCTGTTACTTAAAACCAACAAGGAACTTTATCATTTTTCCCTGACACTGTAAGCTTGATAGAATACACTGTATGCCACTACATGTTGTCTCATTACTTTCGTCTGCTTTTCTTAAAATGTGTGTGATGATTGTCGCTAACAATGTCGGAAAGGTTCCAACAGAAAATAAATTTCTCTGTAGTGAACCCTCTAATAAAAAGAAAAGAGAATCACTTATTCATCATTGATTAAATCTATTTAAGAGTTATAATTTATTTGTTGATAATCTTCAGTGTAAACTCTATTATTTTTTGCTTCATTGCCAGGTTTATGCACTTTTCCCATGGTATAATATAAGAAACAAAATCAATTTATTGGATCACAATCATATCTGGGAGTATCTGCACCACTGTAAGTGATCTTGTATAGTTGGAATGTTACATTTCGCTTTAATTGCTTTGCTGAATGTGTGGACTAAGAAAATTTCAGTTTCTCTTGTCATCAATAAATGTTATAATTCAAAACATATGAGAGCACTAACCATGTTTGGCTCCTTGACTGAGGACGCACGAACTTGCAAAAGTACGAGCATAGAAGCGAAAGAAGGAGATTATTGAAGGGATTAAGCTTCCAAGTGCGGCAACTAGGAACATCTCGATCGGTGATTTGAAGTGTGTTCTTCAATAGCATGGTGCATGGATACTTGCACGTGTTCTCCGATACAACGCACGCTATTTAATTAGTCATAGAACTACATACAAGGCTCTGATGCAAAAAAGGTGTTATTTAAGCACATATTTTACTGGATTTTATTCTGTATGAAAAAACATAAAAAATGCCTCTACACGCCGTGGCTGTCGGCATTACGGCACTCCAATTAGCATCTCTTGGTAATCTTTTAGGATCACCAATGTATGTTTTATGATAGGTTTTATCAGGCATGAAGGTGGCGTGGGCCAGCAAGGAGTCTGGGGGTTCAGCAGGACATCCTTGCCGGAGTAGTCGAGCAGAGGCTGACACTGGCCAATATAAGCAGCATTGCCGCGGATCGCCTCCATGTGGGCTGCTGTTGCAAAGTCACCGTGCTGCACCTCAGCGAATTCAGTAGGAGTAATTCCTTCCCCACCAGATTGTTTATTATTGATCATTGCTGCTTCATCTGTTTATTCTCATCTAACTAATATATTTAAGGACTTTTTGAATGTTTGGTTAATTCTTCTTTACCTTTTGGGGCTTTGCTGTGAAAGAAAGATGAAGTTCAAAGAGTTCAATTAGTGTAGTTTCTTCCCCGGAATAAAAAAGAGAGAATTGGTGCAGTGTCTCATGCCTATTGGACTCAGTCTATTATGCTCCCTAAATATATATATGTATGCTGCAGAGACATGGTCACATGGATGATTAACATCTTTTGGCAAAGGCATGTTAATTCAATGAAAAATTCTGCTGCACCTATGACTATGAACGTAGATGTCCACTATTGATTTTTGAGGACTACTTTAGGATGTGATCATTGGTGTTGCTTCACACCTTCTAGACAACATAACATTTGATTGTTACTAATGTGAAAATCCAACTTACTATTTTTTTATTACAGTGTGTTCAGCCACTATCAGACTTTGGTGGTATGCTCCGGCTGCCAAACTGTGCTCTGCCAACCTACGGTGGAAAGGCGAGGCTCGCCAAGGATGCCTTATTATGGCAAAAATGAAGCCCTTCTTAAGATTGTTTACTACTACTTATCCTCGATGTGGGAGACCGACCAAAAGAGGCACCCATGAACACTATCTATCCTTACATTCTAATTTCAGTTGCTTTGGAGTTTTAGTTTTTTCTTCTAGCATCGTAATTTGCTGGGACCCATGAGTCTTGATTTTAATATTGCAGGGTAATCAGTTTTATGTCGCATTTATCTTCCAAGGAGTCAGGAGCAAGCAAATTACAGTTTGTACACAACGTTTGACATTCAGCATATATGTACTAGAGTTTCAGAAGGTCAATAATACCCAATGCATTGCCTTCCATGACCTACCTTGGTCTGTTCTCATGGATGATCTGCTAACTCATTTTAATTCGGTGCCTAAGTACTATTTCCTTTGGCATTGTGTTTTATAATATTTAGTACCATTGGTGCAGCTTAATATGCAAAGCCTGAGCTTTGTTCAAGTTGCCAAGCAAATGTATGTGCTAATTCTCACAAGAAACCTATGTTTCCCCTGTTTTCGAATACGAGTACAAAATAAAGTTTTCACTTCGGAAGCATCAAAACCTTTTATAGCTGCATGTAAATATTTTCTTAGACATACAGTAATGCTTCATTTTTATTTTATCAGAGAAATAACTGAACATTTATCGTAACGATGTATAACTTTGTTTTACATGGAAAATACTGCTTGAATTAATCCATTGAGACCGAATGAAAATTAAGCTACAACGACCTGATGTTGAATCAGTAAACAAGATCAACTAGGTAGATTTGGGCAGCTAGGTTTCAGATATTGAATCAACCACTGTTGCGTAGTGTTCTTTTAGTACAAGGGTGCACAGTGCTCTTTTAGTAGGAAGACGATGAAATATTTTTAGCCCGTGCAGCACGAAAGCATTTATCTGTGGCGGCAGCAGTGGAGATGACGCGCTGCCCGTGCGAGAGGATGAGAGGAAGTGACACAGCGACGCTTCGCCTGCGCCGAGGCTTTGGCGCGGGAGGAGATGGTGGGCGGTGGAGAAATGGGGAAAGATAAGGAAGAGCCCTCATGGTGCAGCAGTAAGAAGATTTTTAGGGATCATGAGCGGTACGAAGATAGTTCATGGGTCCTTGTGTGTACGTTAACTATTTTGTTTAGGCAAGCCCAAATAGTTAAAAACACTTCCCAACCAAACAACCAACTATCTGTAAAAATTACCAAGCAAAATGCCCAAAATTTAACACAAAAATACTTTAAAATATTTGAAAAATTGTTTGTAAATTTTAAAAACACTTAAAATTACCAAAAACACTTCTCACTACGAAAACCATTCCGAAATATACAACAGAAATACATTCTTTAATTTATTTTTTTATTTTATAGAGTATGTTCCAATTTTCATAAAAATGTTAACTATTCTTCAAAAGGTGTTACATTTTATATGAAATATTAAAGTTTTATTAGGAAAAGGAAATTTCCAGGTTCAGCATTTATTAAAATTGGATATAAAATATGGCGAAAAATGAACCATCAAGCAGGTTCTACCACTTTATCGCCCGGTGCAACGCACGGGCATTTGTACTAGTTAAAGATCACGTAGATATGCAAGATTAGATGATCTACGGTCTAATCCTAGCCTTGCATTATATACGGGGACAAGGCCGCTTACATGATTCTCAGGTCGGTTACCGCTGGGTGGGATCCTCCAGGATCCCCGGGGACCTTCCTTGCGCCGTTGCACGCCAAGCAAGTTGCACCTCCTGGTGAGGCTGTCAGAGCATCTCCAGCCGTTGGCACCCCCAAGAATATCATCCAATCAAAAAAGTTGGTGTCTTGGAGGTCATCCGGCGACATCCGGCGAAATAAACAAGACATCTTCCGAGTCACACCCTACCCCAAGCAAAAGTTTGTGAGGAGAATGATTAAGTGGGCCACGAAAAAGGACATGTGGTGAGACACGAGTTGCCGAAACTTCCGCCCGGCGCCCCAAGAGACCCCCAGCGCGCCGGGTTCCGCCTGGGTTTACCGGCGCTATTTTGACGTCATGGGGGGCGTTGGGGGCGTGGCTGGGCCGTTTTTCGGCAAAAAGTGTCGTCCGAGCCTAAAACCGAGCCTAAAAAGGTGTCCTGGGGGCGTCCTGGGGAGGCTAGTGGAGATGCTCTCATCCCGGTAGTGGGCTAGGGCCACCCCGTGGTCTCGTGGGCCGACTCCCGGCCTGCCGACAGGGGCGGGCCCAGGAATTGAAGACTGTGTATTCAAATTTTGAATTTCTTTTGGGAAGCCTATAGGCTTCCTTTTGGCGCGTATAACCGATTATAGTAGTATATTGTACTAGTTCTAAACTATATAAAAGATATTTCATAATGTTTTGTATTCATCAAAATTGATCATAACTTGCATTGCTCAACATATAAAAGTAATTGTTCAACATATTGTGGCAAAATCTAAGATATATAGAGAATAGAAAATAGAGAAGGATAAGAAACCTTACAAATTACAGGAGTACTATTCTTTAGATAATGTTCACTGTAGCAAAATCAAAATTTGTAAACATTGTCACATTACAAATTTAAATGGGAAATTGCAAATTCTCATTTCTAAATAATTCACAATCGACTGCAAACAAGTTCTAATTTCACTATAATTAAATAGGCAGAGAAGTGTTCAAACTAACTTACTTTTGTTTGTATGTACTGTAGTGCATCCTCCTTAACGAGAAGAAAATTCTGCTCCTGCCTGCAGCGATATATTATTCAGTTGGACTAAGAAATAAGAATTGGCATGAGAAGAGAGAGCTCCCAATTTCAGAAGTGAAGGATTAATATATCCAATTAGCAATTATACCTGAATCTGTGGGTTGTGCCTTTGAAACTGAACCAATGCCTGTTGGCTGCTGCCCGCTGCTGGATCAGAACCAGGGTAACCGGGGGATGAATTCGTCGCGCCGTCCGGGCCGCCGTTCGCACGTCCAATCGCCGAGCAGGCGATGGCAACCGCCGTGGCTTCCTGGCGGCTCGCTGCTCACGTGGGGAGAGAACAGGGCAAAGGTGTCGGTTCGTCTCTTTTTTGAGGACCGATGGTCGACAGATCGATGGTCTGCATGCGTGCGCGCGCTACAGCCACTTGGGCCAATGGGCCAAGTCGCATAGTCGTGGAGTTTTGGGCTGAAATACTTAACTAGCAAGTTTGACTGTACAGTTTCGTTTTTCCTTATATATACACAGTATATACATTATATATATCTAAATTTTTTGCAAAATTAATGGGTATTCAACTGAATACCCTTGAATTGAGGTGGGCCCGCCCCTGCCTGCCGATGCACCCCCAGTACATGGCACCATCGTAAGTGTTGATGAAAGAGGCCACACTAAGTGAGTACATCGGTATTTGCATATGGTGCTTGTCCACATATCCATGTAGTTGTAGGGCGGGCTTGCGTGTGGGTGTTGTTGCGGAAGAACCCAGTAGCATGACTTCATCATCCCTTAGATGGGAGTGACGAAATCGAGTAATTCTTCAATGGCATGGAGAGAAACTTGTGTCGGGCACTTGTGTGCCTTGTTACAAGGCTCGCCGCAGCTCAAGCATAGGCCCTTGGAGCGCCTAAACGCCTTGAGGGCCTCCGCCTTGCGACCAGTCTTGGTGGAATCTTCCTTCTTGCCTTCCTCCGGCGCATTGCCGGAGAAGTGGTTCTTGTCATAGTGTGTCGCTCCTCTGGCTGGGTCCAGTTTACTTGAGGAACCCCGCTTGCCGGAGTCCAAGTCATTGGCGAATGATTTTGGCTTGTGTGCCTTGACCTGTTTTGAAAATAAGGAATGCCTAGTGATATGGAGGAATGTTACACATGTTAGCAGTAAAAATAAGCATGCCTAGTTATTGTCGGCAATGAAAAGAAAGGAAGAAATATATGCATGTGATATGAGGCATGTCGTACATGTATACAATATTAATAAGGATTGCTTAATTCTAATTGAACATGTAGCCATTCAGCCGATTGCCTATTCAGATGTCGATTGGGCTGGTTGCCCGGACACCAAACGCTCCACTTCTGGGTTTTGCATGTTTTTTGGTGATAATTTGATCTCATGGTCTTCTCGGCGTCAGAACACCGTTTCACGGTCGAGCGTAGAGGCCGAGTACCGCGCTGTTGCTATTGTCGTGGCCGAGTCCTGTTGGGTTCGTCAGTTATTATAGGAGCTTCATCGACCCGTCACCAGTGCCACCATTGTGTTCTCTGATAATGTTAGTGCTGTTTATCTTGCTCACAATCTAGTACAACATCGATGGACCAAACACATCGAGCTCGACATTCATTTCGTGCGTGAGAAGGTTGTTATCGGCGCCGTCCGAGTTCTGCATGTTCCATCTTCATCGCAGTATGCAGATATATTCACGAAAGGCCTACCGACTGCATTATTTCTTGATTTTCGGTCCAGTCTTCAGGTCGCTTCTCTCCCAAGTTCAGACTGCGGGGGCGTGTTAGAGAGTTCTGCTTGTGGACGATCGGCTGCTATAGATAGATTTCCAAATATTGTTCACGTCGGTATGTTTCCTACCTGAGTTGTAACTCAAGTTGATTCCCTTGTACATGACTATATATATGAAACATGAGAAGGGAGGAGGCGTGCGATTTAGCAGCCCCGATGCAAATCCGCATGGTATCAGACACGGGTCGATCCTCTCCCCTCTACAACCTCCAAACCCTAACACCTAGCCTAGTCTCCTTCCTCCACCATGTCGGCTGACGATCTCAAGAAGCTCGAAGCTGAACTGAAGCAACGCGAGTCTCTCCTCCAAGCTCGCCAGGAAGAACTTGATCGCCGTGCCGCTGAGATGGGAATGTCTCCCTCTCCCGGTGTGACGCCCTTGATTCAATCGTACACTAATCATACACGCAAATGTGTACGATCAAGATCAAGGACTCACGGGAAGATATCACAACACAACTCTAGACACAAAAATAAAATAATACAAGCTTTATATTACAAGCCAGGGGCCTCGAGGGCTCGAATACATAAGCTCGAATACAAACGAGTCAGCGGAAGCAGCAATATCCGAGTACAGACATAAGTTAATCAAGGATGCCTTAAGAAGACCAGCACAAAAGCAATATCGATCGAAAAGGCAAGGCCTCTTGCCTGGTAGCCTCCTACCTACTCATGATCATCGGCGGTCTCCACGTAGTAGTAAGCACCCTCGGGGGAGTAGTAGTCATCGGTGGTGTCGTCTGGATCCTGGGCTCCGCCATCCAAAGTACTCGCAAGCAAGGAACTACACTACATATGCAACATTATCAAAGAGGGGTTGTATATGTGGACTGGACTGTAGAAATGGCAGAATAGAGAGAAGGCCTAGTCCTATCGAAGACTAGCATCTTCTGGAAACCACCATCTTGCAGCAACAGGAGGGAGTAGAGTAGCATAAAGTAAAGTAGTAGTAGTGTTATCAACCTCGGCCAGAGATCCTTTATCGACTCCCTGCGAGAAAGCAATCCCAAAGTCATACTATCCAGTTATCATCACAATCCAATTCTCATCACAAGTATCCAGTTCTAGTTGTATCGATCGAGATACAACTCCAAGTGTCCGTTACCGTAGGACAGGCTATCGATAGATGTTTTCTTCCCTGCAGGGGTGCACCAACTTACCCACTATGCTCGATTAACTCCGGCCGGACACACTTTCCTGGGTCATGCCCGGCCTCGGCCAAACAATACGCCGCAACCCGACCTAGGCTTAATAGAGAGGCCAGCACGCCGGACTAAACCTATGCCCCCAGGGGTCATGGGCCATCTCCCCGGGAACTCCTGCATGTTGCGTACGCGGCCGGTGAGCAGACCTAGCTACCTCCTTCAAAAAGGAAGGTGCTTACGCAGTCCAACCCGGCGAGCGTCGCTCAGTCGCTGACGTCTATTAAGCTTCGGCTGATGTATACGACGCAGAACGCCCATACTATGCCCACGTGATGGTTAGTGCTATCAGGCCAGAGGCCCCTCGGATCAAATATCCAAATCGTAGTGGATTAGGAACGCACTGTAATAAACAGAGACTCACGAAAGATGTGACCCCGTTGCCCCGTCTCGAGGACTTGCGGCAAGGGCTAGGAATGCCCGGCCACGCCTTGTAATTATCTCGCGGGCACCCTCCAGGTCAACCCGTCTCCACATCACTCACGGGTACCCCTCAGGGTCGACCCGCCTTTCCAAGTAACAGTTGTAAAGTCCAAGTATCTGTGTGTCCAAACATCAAGGAGAAAACCCGAGGAATCACCCCCGGTGAATTCCACTCGATGTAATCATCAAGGTGAACGTAAGAGGGACCACCCTCGAGGTCCACACTTGAGGGTTTGCACGACAGAGTCGTATCGGAAGTGGTTAAAGAGGAAATCACCCCCCGATGACCACGACCGAATAGCTACACTGCAGGGTTAACATCAGAAGTGCTTTAGAGGTCTCACCCTCGGCACTCGATAGTAACCCAGTAGTGTCGAGCAACTAAGGGGAAAGTGATGTGCGGTGCCGGGGCCTGGTCTTCGATCCCGTTGATCGGGTCTTCGATGATGAAGCAGGGGCAACAAGGACAAGGTGGGGGTCACTGATGGATCACTAACCAACCTATACTAAGCAGTTTAGGATAAGCAGGTAAGTAACAATAACCAGGTTACAAAAGCAGGCTATGCATCAGAATAGGAGCAATCAATTACAGTAGCAATATCTAATGCAAGCATGAGGGAATGGAATGGGCGATATCGGGATGATCAAAGGGGGGACTTGCCTGGTTGCTCTGGCAAGGAGGGGTCGTCGTCGACGTAGTCGATCACATGGGCAGCATCAGTCTCGGGGTCTACCGGAGAGAAGAGGGGGAAGAAACAATAAATATAAAGCAAACAAGGAAACATAAAGCAAAACATGACGATAAGCAGAACTAGGGTCGACCTAACGCAGTACTACACGTTGCAGACGGAAGGGATAAACATCCGAGGATGTATTCCCGACGTCTGGCGTTTTTCGGACAGATTAAAAGAGAGGGGACGGTTCCATGTTCAGCATGCTAGGGGAATGTGATAGATGAACGGAATGCGTATCCGGATTCATTGGATTTTTCTGAGCAACTTTCATGTAGAAAACATTTTCATCGGAGTTACGATTTAATTTCTATGAATTTTCAAAGTTTAAACAATAATCTGGAATTATCTAAATTAACAGAAATAATTTATGACGCCAGCAAAGTGTCAGCATGACATCAGCAGGTCAACAGACCCGCTGACTGGTCAAAAAGACCAGTGGGTCCCACATGTCATAGAGAGAGGGCTAACAGTGGGTTATTTTAATTGAACAAGGGTTAATTAGCAGTTGGGCCCCACATGTCAGTGACTAATTAGATTAACTAATTAATTTTAGTTCTAAAAAAATTTTATTAACAGAAAAACTGTGGGGCCCGCATGTCAATGACACTGGGCTGCCCAGTCAGCACGTTGACTGGGTCAACCCAGACAACGGGGCCTCATGGGGCCAACCGTCAGTGTCCCAGGGGGCCCACTTGTCAGGCCAAGTCGGCGACGGTGCTGGAGATAACTCCGGCGACCCAAAACGCGGCAGCGCATCTCCAGCGAGCGACAGCGAGGCGGCGACATTCGGATTTCGCCCACAGGCAGCCATTCGGGGTGCCGTTTGGCCCTACCGAGAGCTGTGAATGGCGCGCATCGAGTGGCGCGGGCGGCTGGTCGCGGGGAGGCCCGAGCTCGCCAGAAGCGAGCTCGTGGCGGGGGCCGGAGCCACGGCTTTGAGGTGCCAGTAGCCACGGTGCTCTTTTGGATGAAAGGATCGGTGCTACGCGACCCTAATGACCCACCAAACACGGTGACGTGCTCGAATGAGCCAGAGGCGCACCAGGGGGGTGAGCATGGAGCTCAGCGGCGGCGAGCAGAGCTCGGCCACGGCGGTGACAGTGCAGCAGCTAGTTAGAAGAGCTACGCGAGCGCCTAGGGGAAGGATAAGGGGTGCGGGTGCTCACCGAGCGGTCACGAAAGACCCTTGGGGGCTTAGGAGCAGCAGAGCTCGCCGGGGAGGAAGGGGATCGCCGGTGGCCGTCGAGGAAGAAGACGATGCGTGCGGCGACAGTGGAGCTCCCTGCTACCTCTTGAGCACTGCGTTGGATTTCCCCGAAGAGGAGAGGATGATGCAGCAAAGTAGCGTAAGTATTTCCCTCAGTTTTTGAGAACCAAGGTATCAATCCAGTAGGAGGCCACACACAAGTCCCTCGTACCTGCACAAAACGATAGCTACTCGCAACCAACGCGATTAGGGGTTGTTAATCCCTTCACGGTCACTTACGAGAGTGAGATCTGATAGAGATGATAGATAATATTTTTGGTATTTTTTGTTATATAGATGCAAAGTGAAAAGTAAAAAGCAAAGTAAAAACAAAGCAAGTATAAAAGTGATGGAGATTGATATGATGAGAATAGACTCGGGGGCCATAGGTTTCACTAGTGGCTTCTCTCAAGAGCATAAGTATTCTACGGTGGGTGAACAAATTACTGTTGAGAAATTGACAGAATTGAGCATAGTTATGAGTATATCTAGGTATGATCATGTATATAGGTGATACGTTCATTTTGCGTCATGCTTTTATATTGATATTTATCGCATTATAGGCTGTTATTTCACGTTATGTCACAATACTTATGGCTATTCTCTCTTATATTACAAGATTTACATGAAGAGGGAGAATGCCGGCAGCTGGAATTCTGGGCTGGAAAAGGAGCAAATATTGGAGATCTATTCTATGCAACTCCAAAAAGTCCTGAAACTCCACGGAATGTCTTAAAATAAATAAAGAAAAATCATTGCCAAAGATGAAGGCCAGGGGGCCCACACCCTGCTCACGAGGGTGGGGGGCGCGGCCTACCCCCTGGGCGCGCCCCCTACCTCGTGGGCCACCTGGTGGCTCTCCGATGCCCATCTTCAACTATATGAAGTCTTTCGATGAGAAAAAAAAGAAGCAACCTTTTGGGACGAGACTCTGCCGCCACGAGGCGGAACCTTGGCGGAACCAATCTAGGGCTCTGGCGGAGCTGTTCTGCCGGGGACACTTCCCTCCGGGAGGGGGAAATCATCGTCATCAGCATCACAAACACTCCTCCCATCGGGAGAGGGCAATCTCCATCAACATCTTCACCAGCACCATCTCATCTCTAAACCCTAGTTCATCTCTTGTATTCAATTCTTGTCTCTAAGTCCGGGATTGGTGCTAGTAGGTTGCTAGTAGTGTTGATTACTCCTTGTAGTTGATGCTCGTTGGTTTACTTGGTTGAAGATCATATGTCCAGATCCTTTATGCATATTATTACCCCTCTGATTATGAACATGAATATGCTTTGTGAGTAGTTACGTTTGTTCCTGAGGAATAGTAGTCATGTGAATTTGGTATTCGTTCGATATTTTGATGAGATGTATGTTGTCTAGCCTCTAGTGGTGTTATGTGAACGTCGACTACATAACACTTCACCATTATTTGGGCCTAGAGGAAGGCATTGGGAAGTAATAAGTAAATGATGGGTTGCTAGAGTGGCCGAAGCTTAAACCCTAGTTTATGCGTTGCTTCGTAAGGGGCTGATTTGGATCCATATGTTTCATGCTATGGTTAGGTTTACCTTAATACTTCTGTTGTAGTTGCGGATGCTTGCAATAGAGGTTAATCATAAGTGGGATGCTTGTTCAAGTAAGAACAGCACCCAAGCACCGGTCTACCCATATATCAAATTATCAAAGTAACGAACGCGAATCATATGAACGTGATGAAAACTAGCTTGACGATAATCCCATGTGTCCTTGGGAGCACTTTTCCTATTATAAGAGTTTGTCCAGGCTTGTCCTTTGCTACAAAAAGGATTGGGCCACCTTGCTGCACTTTATTTACTCTTGTTATTTGTTGCTCGTTGCAATTTACCTTATCACAAAACTATCTGTTGCCACTTATTTCAGTACTTGCAGAGAATACCTTGCTGAAAACCGCTTATCATTTCCTTCTGCTCCTCGTTGGGTTCGACACTCTTACTTATCGAAAGGACTACGATAGATACCCTATACTTGTGGGTCATCAAGACTCTTTTCTGGCGCTGTTGACGGGGAGTGTAGCGCCTTTGGTAAGTGGAATTTGGCAAGGAAAAATTTATATAGTGTGCTGAAATTTTCTGTCACTTGTTACTATGGAAAGTAATTCTCTGAGGGGCTTGTTCGGGGTATCTTCACCCCGTCCAGTAGAGCAAAGAGTTGCTCCTCAACCTTCTGAACCTATTGAAAATGAAACTCCTTTTGAATTTCCTTCGGGTATGATGGAAAAACTGCTAGCTAATCCTTTTACAGGAGATGGAACAAAGCATCCTGATGAGCACTTAATATATGTGGATGAAATTTGTGGATTATTTAAGCTTGCAGGTGTACCCGATGATGTTGTTAAGAAGAAGTCTTTCCCTTTATCTTTGAAGGGAGACGCATTGACATGGTATATACTATGTGATGATATGAGATCATGGAACTATAAAAGATTGAAATTGGAATTTCATCAAAAGTATTACCCTATGCATCTTGTTCATCGTGATCGCAATTATATATATAATTTTTGGCATCGCGAAGGAGAAAGCATCGCTCAAGCTTGGGGGAGGCTTAAATCGATGTTATATTCATGCCCCAATCATGAGCTCTCAAAAGTGACAATTCTTCAGAATTTTTATGCTCGGCTTTCTGATAACAATCGCACCATGCTGGATACCTCTTGTGCTGGCTCTTTTATGATGAAGACTATTGAATTCAAATGGAATTTATTGGATAGAATTAAACGCAACTCTGAAGATTGGGACCTCGACGAAGGTAAGGAGTCAGGTATGACACCTAAGTTTGATTGTGTTAAATCTTTTATGGATACCGATATTTTCCGTAAGTTTAGCACTAAATATGGACTTGACTCTGAGATAGTAGCTTCTTACTGTGAATCTTTTGCTACTTATGTTGATCTCCCCAAGGAGAAGTGGTTTAAATATCATCCTCCCATAGAAGTAAAAGTAGCTGCACCTATTAAAGTTGAAGAAAAGACTATCACTTATAATGATCCTATTGTTCCTACCTCTTATGTTGAGAAACCAGCTTTCCCTGTTAGAGTAAAGGATCATGCTAAAGCTTCAACTGTTGTTCGTAAAAGCAATATTAGAACTTATACACCTCCTGAGCAAGTTAAAGTAGAACCTAATATTGCTATTGTTAAAGATCTCTTGTCTGATAATATTGATGGGCATGTTATTCAATTCTGTGGTGAAACTGCTAGAATTGCTAAACCTTGTGCTAAAGATAAACATAGACATGTGGTAGGCGTGCCTGTTATTTCTGTTAAAATAGGAGATCATTGTTATCATGGCTTATGTGATATGTGTGCTAATGCTAGTGCAATACCCATTGACTTATACAAACAAATTATGCATGATATTGCACCTATTGAGTTAGAAGAAATTGATGTCACAATTAAGCTTGCCAATAGAGATACTATTTCACCAGTGGGAATTGTTAGAGATGTTGAAGTATTGTGTGGGAAAACTAAATATCCCGCTGATTTTCTTGTTCTTGGTTCTCCACAAGATAGCTTTTGTCCCATTATATTCGGTAGACCCTTCTTGAACACTGTTAATGCTAGGATAGATTGCAAAAAGAATGTTGTTACTATTGGCTTGGATGATATGGTTCATGAGTTTAATTTCTCTAAATTTAGTAAACAACATCGTGAGGAAGAATTTCCTAGTAAGGATGAAATTATTGGTCTTGCTTCTATTGCCGTACCTCCTAGTGATCCTTTGGAACACTATTTGCTAGACCATGAAAATGAGATGTTCATGAATGAAAGAAGGAAATAGATGAAGTATTCTTTAAACAGAACCTATTCTACAACATAATTTGCCTGTTGAAACCTAGGGATCCTCCTCCACCCAAGGGTGATCCCGTGTTTGAGCTTAAACCGTTGCCTGATAATCTTAAATATGCTTATCTTGATGAAAAGAAAATATATCCTGTTATTGTTAGTGCTAACCTTTCAGATCATGAGGAAGAAAGATTATTGAAAACTCTGAAAAAGCACCGTGCCGCTATTGGATATACTCTTGATGATCTTAAGGGCATTAGTCCCACTCTATGTCAGCATAAAATAAATTTGGAAGCGGATGCCAAACCAGTTCGTGATCCTCAACGACGTTTGAATCCTAAAACGGAAGAAGTGGTAAGAAAAGAAATACTCAAGCTTCTGGAGGCAGGTATAATTTATCCCGTTGTTGATAGTCAGTGGGTAAGTCATGTCCATTGTGTCCCTAAGAAGGGAGGTATTACTGTTGTCCCTAATGATAAAGATGAATTGATTCCACAAAGAATTATCACAGGTTATAGGATGGTAATTGATTTCCGCAAATTAAATAAAGCTACTAATAAAGATCATTACCCCTTACCTTTTATTGATCAAATGCTAGAAAGATTATGCAAACATACACATTATTGCTTTCTAGATGGTTATTCTGGTTTCTCTCAAATACCTGTGTCGGCTAAAGATCAATCAAAGACTACTTTTACATGCCCTTTTGGTACTTTTGCTTATAGACGTATGCCTTTTGGTTTGTGTAATGCACCTGCTACCTTTCAAAGATGCATGATGGCTATATTCTCTGATTTTTGGGAAAAGATTTGTGAGGTTTTCATGGACGACTTTTCCGTCTGTGGCTCCTATTTTGATGATTGCTTGAGCAATCTTGATCGAGTTTTGCAGAGATGTGAAGAAACTAATCTTGTCTTCAATTGGGAAAAGTGCCACTTTATGGTTAATGAAGGTATTGTCTTGGGGCACAAAGTTTCTGAAAGAGGTATTGAAGTTGATAAAGCCAAGGTTGATGCTATTGAAAAGATGCCATGTCCAAAGGACATCAAAGATATAAGAAGTTTCCTTTGTCACGCCGGATTTTATAGGAGGTTCATTAAGGACTTCTCGAAAATTTCTCGGCCTCCACCTGTTGTTCAGCCACCTGATTGGAATTTACCCTTTGAAATTATGTGTGATGCTAGTGATTATGCTGTAGGTGTTGTTCTTGGGCAAAGAGTTGATAAGAAGTTAAATGTTATCCATTATGCTAGTAAGACTCTAGACAATGCTCAAAGAAATTATGCTACTACCGAAAAGGAACTTTTAGCAGTTGTATTTGCTTATGATAAATTCAGACCCTATATTGTTGATTCTAAAGTAACTATTCACACCGATCATGCTACTATTAAATATCTTATGGAAAAGAAAGATGCTAAACCTAGACTTATTAGATGGGTTCTCTTGCTGCAAGAATTTTATTTGCATATTGTTGATAGAAAAGGAGCTGAGAACCCCGTTGCAGACAACTTATCTAGGTTAGAGAATGTTCTTGATGACCCACTACCTATTGATGATAGCTTTCCTGATGAACAATTAAATGTCATAAGCACTTCTCGTAGCACTCCATGGTATGCTGATTATGCTAATTATATTGTTGCTAAATTTATACCACCTAGCTTCACATACCAACAAAAGAAAAGTTCTTTTATGATTTGCGACATTACTTTTGGGATGACCCACATCTTTATAAATAAGGAGTAGATGGTGTTATTAGACGTTGTGTACTGAGCATGAACAGAACAGATCCTACACGCAAGTGTCACTCCGAAGCTTATGGAGGACACCACGCTGGAGATAGAACTGCACATAAGGTATTGCAATCTGGTTTTTATTGGCCTATTCTCTTCAAGGATGCCCGTAAGTTTGTTTTGTCTTGTGATGAATGTTAAAGAATTGGTAATATTAGTAGACGTCAAGAAATGCCTATGAATTATTCACTTGTTATTGAACCATTTGATGTTTGGGGCTTTGATTGTATGGGACCTTTTCCTGCCTCTAATGGATATACACATATTTTAGTTGTTGTTGATTACGTTACTAAGTGGGTAGAAGCTATTCCAACTAGTAGTGCTGATCATAACACTTCTATTAAAATGCTTAAGGAAGTTATTTTTCCGAGGTTTGGAGTCCCTAGATACTTAATGACTGATGGTGGCTCACATTTTATTCATGGTTATTTCCGTAAAATGCTTGCTAAATATGACGTTAATCATAGAATTGCATCTCCATATCACCCATAGTCTAGTGGTCAAGTAGAATTGATTAATAGAGAGCTCAAATTAATTTTGTAAAAGACTGTTAATAGGTCTAGAAAGAATTGGTCCAAGAAACTTGATGATGCATTATGGGCCTATATAACTGCATATAAGAATCCTATGGGTATGTCTCCGTATAAAATGGTTTATGGAAAAGCATGTCACTTACCTCTCGAACTAGAACATAAGGCATATTGGGCTATTAAAGAGCTCAACTATGATTTCAAACTTGCCGGTGAGAAGAGGTTATTTGACATTAGCTCACTTGAAGAATGGAGAACCCAAGCCTATGAAAATGCCAAGTTATTAAAAGAAAAAGTTAAAAGATGGCATGACAAAAGGATACAAAAGCGTGAGTTTAATGTAGGTGATTATGTATTGCTATACAACTCTCGTTTAAGATTTTTTGTAGGAAAACTTCTCTCTAAATGGGAAGGTCCCTACGTTATCGAGGAGGTCTATCGTTCCAGTGCCATAAAAATCAACAACTTTGAAGGAACAAATCCAAAGGTGGTAAAAGGTCAAAGAATCAAACATTATATCTCAGGTAATCCCATAAATGTTGAAACCAATATTATTGAAACCGTAACCCCGGAGGAATACATAAGGAACACTTTCCAGACCATTTCAGACTCCGAAAAGGAATAGGTATGTGGTACGGTAAGTAAACCGACTCCAAAACAATTTTAAGGCAATATTTCTCCGTTTTGGAATATTTAGAAAAATAAGTGGAAGTCCGGGAAGGACACGAGGCCTTCACGAGGGTGGAGGGCGCGCCCTACTCCCCTGGGCGCGCCCCCTACCTCGTGAGCACCTCGTGTGCCCTCCGGACTCTGTTTTCTTGCACGATACGTATTTTGGTCGGTAAAAATTCATTATATATTCTCCCGAAGGTTTTGACTCCCGTATCACGCAAATATCCTCTGTTTTTGTTTCAAGTTGTCCTACTGCAGGTTAGATCAACATGTCGTCTCTAGATTCAGAGGAGGATTGCCCAGTTTCTTACCGGCCTTTAGATAAAAACTTATTCAAGGATACCTATCCATATATATGGTACCCTGATGAGGAAGATGAAGATGAACCAGTTCCCCCTCGCTTCAAGCAAGAAAGGAAAGAGGCATTATGCAAAAGGATAATAAAGCTTGAGATCGAGAATGATGAGTTGAGGATTGATAATTTCACCCTCAGACGCAAGTTGGAGAAAGAGAAGGGCAAGCCTGCATCATCGACAACAACTCCACCTTCTTCACCAACAACAAAGGAGACATAATCACATGTGTATGGGCACTCCCCTTGGCAACTGCCAAGCTTGGGGGAGGTGCCCCGGTATCGTATCTCCATCACAACTCCTATCTTTACCGTTTTTTCTTAGTTCGATCCTATTAGTAGTATCTTGATTTAGTAGAATAAAGTCATGGCATGATCTAGTTTTGAAGTTTTGCTTTATGATCCCTCTATGTAATCGAGTCTGTGAGCTATATATATAATAAAGATTAGTGTTGAGTCAAGGGCTTGATTACTTTGCCATGATCTTGGGTGAATAAAAGAAAAGAATAAAAAGAAACAAAGAGTTCATATTGATCTTATTAAAAGTAATGACTTCACATAGAAAGAGTATGATGATTAAAAGTTGTTGGGAGTTGGCAAATATAGCTTTGGTCATCGTTGCAATTAATAGGAAGTAATAAGGAGAGAGAGGTTTCACATATGGATATATTATCATTGACATCTTTTATGATTGGGAGCACTCATTAAAATATGACATGCTAAAGAGTTGATGTTGGACAAGGAAGACAACATAATGAGTTATGTTTTCTTGTATCTGAGATAAAGTATGTTGTCATGGATCCTCTAACATGTTGAGCTTGCCTTTCCCCCTCATGCTAGCCAAATTCTCAGCACCAAGTAGAGATACTACTTGTGCTTCCAAATACCCTTAAACCAGTTTAGCCATGAGAGTCCACCATATCTACCTATGGATTGAGTAAGATCCTTCAAGTAAGTTGTCATCGGTGCAAGCAATAAAAATTGCTCTCTAAATATGCATGACTTATTAGTGTAGAGAAATAAGCTTTGCACGAACTTGTTGTGGAAGTAATAAAAGCGACAGACTGCATACTAAAGTTCCACATACAAGGGGCAATATAAAGTGACGTTCTTTTGCATTAAGATTTTGTGCATCCAACCATAAAAGCGCATGGCAACCTCTGCTTCCCTCTGCGAAGGGCCTATCTTTTATTATTATCTTTTACCTTATGCAAGAGTCACGGTGATCTTCACCTTTCCTTTTTCATTTTATCCTTTGGCAAGCCCAGCATGTTGGAAAGAATGATGATATATATATATATATATATATATATATATATATATATATATATATATATATATATATATATATATATATATCTAATTGGATGTAGGGGAGCATGAATTATTATTGTTGACATTACCATTGAGGTAAAAGGTTGTGGGGCAAAACTATAAGCCCCTATCTTTCTCTGTGTCCGATTAAAACTCCGTAACCACAAGTATTGCGTGAGTGCTAGCAATTATGAAGGACTAAGTGATAGTTGAGTATATGGACTTGCTTTTAAGCTCTGACATAGACTCTTTCCGATGTTATGATAAATTGCAATTGCTTCAATGACTGAGGTTATAATTTGTTGGTGCCCAATAAGGTTTCTGATTCATACTTTTGCATTGTGAAAAGATCATCACTTGAACATAAGTAATCATATGACAAAATCTATATATGTTGCTGCTATGAGAATAATCATGACGCCTTCATGTCCGTATTTTATTTTTATCGACGCCTCTACCTCTCAACATGAGGACATATTTATTGTTATCGGCTTTTCGCTTGAGGACAAGCGAGGTCTAAGCTTGGGGGAGTTGATACGTCCATTTTGCATCATGCTTTTATATCGATATTTATCGCATTATGGGCTGTTATTTCACGTTATGTCACAATACTTATGGCTGTTTCTCTTATTTTACAAGGTTTACATGAAGAGGAGAATGCGGCAGCTGGAATTTCGGCTGGAAAAGGAGCAAATATTGGAGACCTATTCATGCAACTCCAAAAGTCCTGAAACTCCACGGAATGTCTTAAAATAAATAAAGAAAAATCATCGCCAAAGATGAAGGCCAGGGGGCCCACACCCTGCTCACGAGGGTGGGGGGCGCGCCCTACCCCCCTGGGCGCGCCCCATACCTCGTGGGCCCCCTGGTGGCTCTCCGATGCCCATCTTCTCCTATATGAAGTCTTTCGATGAGAAAAAATAAGAAGCAACCTTTCGGGACGAGACTCCGCCGCTACGAGGCGAAACCTTGGCGGAACCAATCTAGGGCTCTGGCGAGCTGTTCTGCCGGGGACACTTCCCTCCCGGAGGGGGAAATCATCGTCATCATCATCACCAACGCTCCTCCCATCGGGAGAGGGAAATCTCCATCAACATCTTCACCAGCACCATCTCATCTCTAAACCCTAGTTCATCTCTTGTATCCAATTCTTGTCTCCAAGTCCGGGATTGGTGCTAGTAGGTTGCTAGTAGTGTTGATTACTCCTTGTAGTTGATGCTAGTTGGTTTACTTGGTGGAAGATCATATGTTCAGATCCTTTATGCATACTATTACCCCTCTGATTATGAACATGAATATGCTTTGTGAGTACTTACGTTTGTTCCTGAGGACACGGGAGAAGTCTTGCTATTAGTAGTCATGTGAATTTGGTATTCGTTCGATATTTTGATGAGATGTATGTTGTCTAGCCTCTAGTGGTGTTATGTGAACGTCGACTACATAACACTTCACCATTATTTGGGCCTAGAGGAAGGCATTGGGAAGTAATAAGTAGATGATGGGTTGCTAGAGTGACAGAAACTTAAACCCTAGTTTATGCGTTGCTTCGTAAGGGGCTGATTTGGATCCATATGTTTCATGCTATGGTTAGGTTTACCTTAATACTTTTGTTGTAGTTGCGGATGCTTGCAATAGAGGTTAATCATAAGTGGGATGCTTGTTCAAGTAAGAACAACACCCAAGCACCAGTCCACCCACATATCAAATTATCAAAGTACCGAACGCGAATCATATGAACATGATGAAAACTAGCTTGACGATAATCCCATGTGTCCTCGGGAGTGCTTTTCCTATTATAAGAGTTTGTCCAGGCTTGTCCTTTGCTACAAAAAGGATTGGGCCACCTTGCTGCACTTTATTTACTCTAGTTATTTGTTGCTCGTTGCAATTTACCTTATCACAAAACTATCTGTTACCACTTATTTCAATACTTGCAGAGAATACCTTGCTGAAAACCGCTTATCATTTCCTTCTGCTCCTCGTTGGGTTCGACACTCTTACTTATCGAAAGGACTACGATAGATCCCCTATACTTGTGGGTCATCAATAGGCATCACGTCCAAGACAAGTAGACCGAAACGATTCTGCATCTACTACTATTACTCCACTCATCGACCGCTATCCAGCATGCATCTAGAGTATTAAGTTAAAAATAGAGTAACGCCTTAAGCAATATGACATGATGTAGAGGAATAAATTCATGCAATATGATAAATACCCCATCTTGTTATCCTCGATGGCAACAATACAATACATGCCTTCCAACCCTTTATGTCACTGGGTAAGGACACCGCAAGATTGAACCCAAAGCTATGCACTTCTCCCATTGCAAGAACTACCAATCCAGTTGGCCAAACCAAACGGATAATTCAAAGAGACTTGCAAAGATAACCAATCATACATAAAAGAATTCAGAGAAGATTCAAATATTATTCATAGATAAGCTGGATCATAAACCCACAATTCATCTGTCTCAACAAACACACCGCAAAAAGAAGATTACATCGAATAGATCTCCACGAGAGAGGGGGAGAACATTGTATTGAGATCCAAAAAGAGAGAAGAAGCCATCTAGCTACTAGCTATGGACCCGAAGGTCTGAAGTAAACTACTCACACTTCATCGGAGGGGCTATGGTGATGATGTAGAAGCCCTCCGTGGTGGATGCCCCCTCCGCAGAGCTCCGAACAGGCCCCAAGATGGGATCTCGTGGATCAGGAAGTTCTGGCGGTGGAATTAGGTTTTGGCCCTGTTCGATCGTTTGGGGTGCGAGGTATATATAGGAGGAAGGAGTTCGTCGGTGGAGTGACAGGGGCCCACGAGGCAAGGGGCGCGCCCTAGGGGGCGCCCCACCTCGTGACCGCCTCCGTTGTTCCTTGGCGAGGGTCCAAGTCTCTGGATCACGTTCGTGAGAAAATCACGTTCAAGGTTTCATTCCGTTTGGACTCCGTTTGATATTCCGTTTCTTCAAACACTGAAATAGGCAAAAAATACAACAATTTGGGCTGGGCCTCCGGTTAATAGGTTAGTCCCAAAAATAATATAAAAGTGGAAAATAAAGCCCAATATAGTCCAAAACAGTAGATAAAGTAGCATGGAGCAATCAAAAATTATAGATACGTTGGAGACGTATCAGGCATCCCCAAGCTTAATTCCTGCTCGTCCTCGAGTAGGTAAATGATAAAAGAGAATTTTTGATGCGGAGTGATACTTTGGCATAATTTCAATGTAAATCTTCTTAATTGTGGTATGAATATTCAGATCCGAAAGATTCAAGACAAAAGTTCATATTGACATAAAAATAATAATACTTCAAGCATACTAACTAAGCAATTATGTCTTCTCAAAATAACATGGCCAAAGAAAGTTATCCCTACAAAATCATATAGTCTGGCTATGCTCCATCTTCCCACACAAAATATTTAAATCATGCACAACCCCGATGACAAGCCAAGCAATTGTTTCATACTTTAACATTTTCAAAACTTTTTCAATCTTCACGCAATACATGAGCGTGAGCCATGGATATAGCACTATATGTGGAATAGAATGGTGGTTGTGGAGAAGACAGAAAGGGAGAAGATAGTCTCACATCAACTAGGCGTATCAACGGGCTATGGAGATGCCCATCAATAGATATCAATGTGAGTGAGTAGGGATTGCCATGCAACGGATGCACTAGAGATATAAGTATATGAAAGCTCAACATAACAAACTAAGTAGGTGTGCATCCAACTCGCTTGCTCACGAAGACCTAGGGCATTTTGAGGAAGCTCATCATTGGAATATACAAGCCAAGTTCTATAATGAAAAAAATTCCCACTAGTATATGAAAGTGACAAAATGAGAGACTCTCTATCATGAAGATCTTGGTGCTACTTTGAAGCAAAAGTGTGGTAAAAGGATAGTAACATTGTCCCTTCTCTCTTTTTCTCTCATTTTTTTATTTGGGCCTTTTTTTATGGCCTCTTTTTTTCTTTCATTTTTTTCTTTTTTTTTAATTTTTCGTCCGGATTCTCATCCCGACTTGTGGGGGAATCATAGTCTCCATCATCCTTTCCTCACTTGGGACAATGCTCTAATAATGATGATCATCACACTTTTATTTACTTACAACTCAACAATTACAACTCGATTCTTAGAACAAAGTATGACTCTATATGAATGCCTCCGGCGGTGTACCGGGATATGCAATGAAACATGAGTGACATGTATGAAAGAATTATGAACGGTGGCTTTGCCACAAATACGATGTCAACTACATGATCATGCTAGCAATATGACAATGATGGAGTGTGTCATAATAAACGGAACGGTGGAAAGTTGCATGGAAATATATCTCGGAATGGCTATGGAAATTCCATGATAGGTAGGTATGGTGGCTGTTTTGAGGAAGGTATATGGTGGGTGTATGATACCAGCGAAAAGTGCGCGCTATTAGAGAGGCTAGCAATGGTGGAAGGAAGAAAAGTGCGTATAATCCATGGACTCAACATTAGTCATAAAGAACTCATATACTTATTGCAAAAATCTACAAGTTATCAAAGCAAAGTATTACGCGCATGCTCCTAGGGGGATAGATTGGTAGGAAAAGACCATCGCTCGTCCCCGACCGCCACTCATAAGGAAGACAATCAATAAATAAATCATGCTCCGAAGTTCATCACATAACGGTTCACCATAATGCATGCTACGGGAATCACAAACTTCAACACAAGTATTCTTTAAATTCACAACTACTCAACTAGCATGACTCTAATATCACCATCTTCATATCTCAAAACAATTATCAAGCATCAAACTTTTCTTAGTATTCAACGACTCAAAAGAAAGTTTCACATATCTTGAATACCAAGTATATTATCATTAAGCAAATTACCATGCTATTAACGACTCTCAAAATAATCTAAGTGAAGCATGAGAGATCAATATTTTCTTTAAAACAAATCCACCACCGTGCTCTAAAAGATCTAAGTGAAGCACTAGAGCAATAATTATCACGCTCAAAAGATATAAGTGAAGCACTATGAGCAAAACTATCAAGCTCAAAAGATATAAGTGAAGCACATAGAGTATTCTATCAAATTCCAATTCATGTATGGCTCTCTCAAAAGGTGTGTACAGCAAGGATGATTGTGGTAAACTAACAAGCAAAGACGCAAATAATACAAGACGCTCCAACCAAAACACATATCATGTGGCGAATAAAAATATAGCTCCAAGTAAATTACCGATGGAAGTGGACGAAAGAGGGGATGCCTTCCGGGGCATCCCCAAGCTTTGAATTTTTGGTTTACTTGGATTATCTTGGGGGTGACATGGGCATCCCCAAGCTTAGGCTCTTGCCACTCCTTGTTCCATAATCCATCAAAAGAATTCACCCAAAACTTGAAAACTTCACAACACAAAACTCAATAGAAATCTTGTGAGCTCCGTTAGAGAAAGAAAACAAAAGACTACTTTAAGGTACTGTAATGAACTCATTATTTATTTATATTGGTGTTAAACCTACTTTATTCCAACTTATCTATGGATTATAAACTATTTTACTAGCCATAGATTCATCAAAATAAGCAAACAACACACGAAAAACAGAATCTGTCAAAAACAGAACAGTCTGTAGTAATCTGTAACTAACGCAAACTTCTGGAACTCCAAAAATTCTACCCAAATTAGAAGGCCTAGAAAATTTGTTTATTGATCATAAGAAATTGGAATAAGTATTTTATCACGTTCTGGTGATTTTTAACAATTCGGGCACTGAGCGCAAAGTTTCTGGAAATTACAGCAAGATCAAATAACTATCATCCAAGAAGATCCAATAGGTCTAGCTTGGCACAAACAGTAATTAAAACATAAAACCACATCTAAAATGAGGCTAGATGGATTATTTATTCCTAAATAGAAACAAAATAAAAAAAACTAAAAATAAAATTGGTTGCCTCCCAACAAGCGCTATCGTTTAACGCCTCTAGCTAGGCATAAAAGCAAGGATAGATCTAGGTATTGCCATCTTTGGTGGGAAATCCATAAGTGGCTCTCATGATAGATTCATATGGTAATTTTATTTTCTTTCTAGGAAAGTGTTCCATGCCCTTCTTTAAAGGGAATTGGAATCTAATATTTCCTTCCTTCATATCAATAATTGCACTAATCGTTCTAAGGAAAGGTCTACCAAGAATAATATGACATGAAGGATTGCAATCTATATCAAGAACGATAAAATCTAAGGGCACATAATTCCTATTTGCAACAATAAGAACATCATTAATTCTTCCCATAGGCTTTTTAATAGTGGAATCCGCAAGATGCAAGTTTAGAGAGCAATCATCAAAATCACGAAAATCTAGCAAATCACATAAAGTTTTGGGAATAGTAGAGACACTAGCACCCAAATCACACAAAGCATGAAACTCATAATTTTTAATTTTAATTTTGATAGTAGGTTCCCACTCATCATGGAGTTTCCTAGGGATAGAAACTTTCAACTCAAGCTTTTCTTCATAAGATTGCATCAAGGCATCAACAATGTGTTCGGTAAAAGCCTTATTTTGACTATAAGCATGAGGAGAATTTAGCACGGATTGCAACAAGGAAATACAATATAGTGGGTTTAGAAACATCTAGGTTTTTATTTCTTTCAATCCCACATTTATCAATTTCATCATCAAGATCTAAAAACTCTGAATTCTTAGAACGCCTTCTAGGTAAAGGAAGATCATATTTAGTTTCATCAAGATTCATATTGCAAAACAAAGATTTAATGGGGGACACATCAATAACTTTTAGATCTTCATCTTGATTTTCATAGGAATTAGAAGAACATGCTTTAATAAAGGCATCTTTGGAAGCACGCATCCTAGCGGTTCTTTCTTTGCACTCATCAATGGAACTTATCATTGCTTTGAGAGACTCACTGATATCATGCTTATGAGGAATAGATCTAAGCTTTAAAGAATCAACCTCAAGAGAAATTCTATCAACGTTCCTAGCCAAATCATCAACTTTAAGCAATTTCTCTTCCAGCAAAGCATTAAAATTCTTTTGTGAATTCATAAAATCTTTAACACTACTCTCAAATTCAGAGGGCATCTTATTAAAATTTCCATAAGAGTTGTTGTAGGAATTTCCATAATTATTAGAAGGATTACTAGGATAAGGCCTAGGATTAAAATTCCCTCTATACGCGTTGTTACCAAAATTATTCCTACCAACAAAATTCACATCCATAGATTCATTATTATTCTCAATCAAGGTAGACAAAGGCATACCATTAGGATCAGAAGAAACACTCTTAGTAGCAAATAATTTCATAAGTTCATCCATCTTTCCACTCAAAACATTAATTTCTTCTATCGCATGCACTTTTTTTATTAGTAGATCTTTTGGTATGCCATTGAGAATAATTAACCATAATATTATCTAGAAGTTTAGTAGCATCTCCTAGAGTGATTTCCATAAAAGTGCCTCCCGCGGCCGAATATAAAAGATTTCTAGAAGCAAAATTCAGTCCGGCATAAATTTTTTGTATAATCATCCATAAGTTCAAACCATGAGTAGGACAATTACGTATCATTAATTTCATTCTCTCCCAAGGTTGTGCAACATGTTCATGATCAAGTTGCTTAAAATTCATAATATCGTTCCTAAGAGAGATAGTCTTAGCAGGAGGAAAATACTTAGAGATAAAAGCATCTTTGCACTTGTTCCAAGAATCAATACTATTTTTAGGCAAAGATGAAAACCACGCTTTAGCACGATCTCTAAGCGAAAAAGGAAATAGCTTCAATTTAACGACATCATTATCGACATCCTTTTTCTTTTGCATATCACATAAATCAACGAAGCTATTCAGATGAGTAGCGGCATCTTCACTAGGAAGGCCGGCGAATTGATCTTTCATAACAAGATTCAACAAAGCAGTATTGATTTCACAAGATTCAGTATTGGCAAGAGGAGCAATCGGAGTGCTAAGGAAATCATTATTATTGGTATTGGTGAAGTCACACAATTTGGTAGCATCTTGAGCCATCGCGGCAAACAAGAAATCCAACACACGAACAAACAAGCGGACGAGGGAAAGGCAACGGGAAAGAGAGGAGGAGATTGGGAAAGAGAGGGCGAATATAACGGCAAGGGTGAAGTGGGGGAGGGGAAAACGAGAGGCAAATGGCAAATAATGTAATGCGAGAGATAGGGATTGTGATGGGTACTTGGTATGTTGACTTTTGCGTAGACTCCCCGGCAACGGCGCCAGAAATTCTTCTTGCTACCTCTTGAGCACTGCGTTGGATTTCCCCGGAGAGGAGAGGATGATGCAGCAAAGTAGCATAAGTATTTCCCTCAGTTTTTGAGAACCAAGGTATCAATCCAGTAGGAGGCCACGCATAAGTCCCTCGTACCTGCACAAAACGATAGCTACTCGCAACCAACACGATTAAGGGTTGTCAATCCCTTCACGGTCACTTACGATAGTGAGATATGATAGAGATGATAGATAATATTTGTTGTATTTTTGTTATATATATGCAAAGTGAAAAGTAAAAAGCAAAGTAAAAACAAAGCAAGTATAAAAGTGATGGACATTGATATGATGAGAATAGACCCGGGGGCCATAGGTTTCACTAGTGGCTTCTCTCAAGAGCATAAGTATTCTACGGTGGGTGAACAAATTACTGTTGAGCAATTGACAGAATTGAGCATAGTTATGAGTATATCTAGGTATGATCATGTATATAGGCATCACGTCCAAGACAAGTAGACCGAAACGATTCTGCATCTACTACTATTACTCCACTCATCGACCGCTATCCAGCATGCATCTAGAGTATTAAGTTAAAAATAGAGTAACGCCTTAAGCAATATGACATGATGTAGAGGAATAAATTCATGCAATATGATAAATACCCCATCTTGTTATCCTCGATGGCAACAATACAATACATGCCTTCCAACCCTTTATGTCACTGGGTAAGGACACCGCAAGATTGAACCCAAAGCTATGCACTTCTCCCATTGCAAGAACTACCAATCCAGTTGGCCAAACCAAACGGATAATTCAAAGAGACTTGCAAAGATAACCAATCATACATAAAAGAATTCAGAGAAGATTCAAATATTATTCATAGATAAGCTGGATCATAAACCCACAATTCATCTGTCTCAACAAACACACCGCAAAAAGAAGATTACATCGAATAGATCTCCACGAGAGAGGGGGAGAACATTGTATTGAGATCCAAAAGAGAGAAGAAGCCATCTAGCTACTAGCTATGGACCCAAGGTCTGAAGTAAACTACTCACACTTCATCGGAGGGGCTATGGTGATGATGTAGAAGCCCTCCGTGGTGGATGCCCCTCCCGTGAGCTCCTAACAGGCCCCAAGATGGGATCTCGTGGATACAGGAAGTTGCGGCGGTGGAATTAGGTTTTGGCTCCTGTTCGATCGTTTGGGGTGCGTGAGGTATATATAGGAGGAAGGAGTATGTCGGTGAGTGACATGGGGCCCACGAGGTGGTGCGCGCCTAGGGGCGCCCCACCCTCATGACCGCCTCTGTTGTTCCTTGGCGAGGGTCCAAGTCTCCTGGATCACGTTCGGTGAGAAAATCACGTTTTCGAAGGTTTCATTCCGTTTGGACTCCGTTTGATATTCCATTTCTTCGGAACACTGAAATAGGCAAAAAAACAGCAATTCTGGGCTGGGCCTCCGGTTAATAGGTTAGTCCCAAAAATAATATAAAAGTGGAAAATAAAGCCCAATATAGTCCAAAACAGTAGATAAAGTAGCATGGAACAATAAAAAGTTATAGATACGTTGGAGACGTATCACTCCCCCGCTCCGATCCAAGGGCGTAGGCGATGTAGGTGAAGGCGCCAGTGCTACTGGACATGCGCAGACTGCGCGGGGTGGCCGGCGGCCGCGCCTATGGCAAGGACTAGGCGACGGTGTCTTCGGCCCTTCTCCAAATCCGCGAAGAGGGAGAGGTGGGCGAGTGAGGCAAGGAGCGGGCAAGTGGATGGAGGTAGGTGGGGGAGGAGGCCCGAGGCATCGGGGCGCTGGCGGCCTTATCCTCCTCGTCGACGGCGAGGTGGTCCGGCGGCGACACGCAGGCGCGCGCCTTTGGTCGGTTGAACAGGGGGATGGGGAGCGACCGAGGAGGTAGGTGGGCGGGCCTGCTGGGCTGCCAGGTGGGCTGAGGCCTATGGGGGCGCGTGGTGGTCATTTGGGCGGTCGGCCCATTGAGGGGGGGCTTTTCCTTTTTGAAGCTTTTCTGTTTTAGCTAGTTTAGGCCACTTAGACATTTTGAAAAAATGTTGGTTCACCACCAATATTGTCAAAAGAATATTTGCCACATGATGAACATTTTAGTTTTCCTGTTTGAGGAATTTTGAATTTCACTTAGAATTTGAATTTGAATTCAACTGGAATAATGAAAGAGATAGAAGACAATGATGACCAAACACTTGTTTAGCAAAATGATTAGCTTAACCCCAAGGGTTACTATAGCATCATTACATCGGGGTGTTACAACTCTCCTCCTTTAGAAGAAATTCTCGTGCCGAGAGTTAAGAGGTAGAAGGGAGCAGGTCGGGGTATTCAGCCCGGAGGTTATCTTCACGTTCCCAAGTGGCTTCCTCTTTAGTATGATTCGACCATTGCACCTTGAGGAACTTGGTAACCTTCTGGCAGGTTCGACATTCAGCTTCTTCGAGAATACAGATCGGATGCTCTTTGTATGTGAGATCATCTTGAACTTCAATCAATTCTGGATCCACTTCATGTTCCGGATCCTTGAAGCAACGACGAAGTTGCGACACGTGGAAGACGTCATGGATGTGAGAGAACTGAGGTGGCAACTCCAGTTGATAAGCCACCAGTCCACGACGGGAGAGAATGCGGAAAGGACCAATGTAGCGCGGAGCTAACTTGCCCTTGACTCCGAACCGATGAGTGCCTCTCA
The DNA here is from genome assembly GCA_021605205.1 of Aegilops longissima. Classification (NCBI taxonomy): domain Eukaryota; kingdom Viridiplantae; phylum Streptophyta; class Magnoliopsida; order Poales; family Poaceae; genus Aegilops; species Aegilops longissima. Next base: position 47,384,476 of record CM038680.1, on the reverse strand, counting down.
AAGGAGTGACACGCAGATAAGCTTGTTCACCAGGTTGATAAGTTGAACCCCAGTGTTTCCGGTCATAGTTCTCTTCTGGCGGGACTGGGCCGCCTTGAGATTATCCCGGACAATGCGAACCTACTCTTCAGCTTGTTGAATAATGTCCGGACCAATGAGTGCTCGTTCCCAGTTTCTGACCAATTCAGAGGGTTTCGGCACTTACGTCCATAAAGCACTTCAAAGGGTGCCATCTTCAAGCTGGCTTGCTAGCTGTTGTTATAAGAGAACTCCGCATAAGGGAGAGATTCTTCCCACTTCTTGCCGAAAGAAATAACGCAAGCCCGAAGCATATCTTCAAGAATTTGGTTGACTTGCTCGACTTGGCCTTAGGATTGGGGATGATAAGCAGTGCTCCAGGTAATATGAGTTCCCATTGCCTCTTGGAAACTATCCCAGAACTTCGAAGTGAATATACTGCTGCGATCTGAACTGATCTCCTTCGGAATGCCATGGAGTGACACAATTCTGGAGATATACAAGTTTGCTAATTGACTAGCAGTGATTGTCTCCCTGACTGGCAGAAAGTGAGCAACCTTCGAGAATTAGTCGATGACGACAAAGATAGCATCGTTACCTTTCTGAGACTTGGGAAGGCCAGTGACGAAGTCCATTTGGATCTTATCCCACTTCCATTTAGGAATCAGAAGCGGTTGTAGAAGTCCAACCGGTTTCTGATGTTCTGCTTTGAGGCGACGACAAACGTCACATTCTTCAATATATCGAGCAATGTCTTGCTTCATTTTAGACCACCAGTACTTCTGACGGATGTCTAGATACATCTTGGTACTTCCCAGATGAATAGAGAGAGGGGTGTCATGCGCTTCTTTCATCACCTTCTCTGTCATAAGCTCGAACCGGGGTACTACAATGCGATCTCTGAAGTATAAGGTTCCATCTTCACCAAGTGAGAGATCTCTGGATTTCTCTAAGGCAAGATCCTTTTTCATCAAATCAACGTGAGCATCTTTGGCTTGAGCAGACTTAATTGCTTTCAATAGAGTTGGTTCCAGGACAAGGTTATTCAGAGAACCCTGTGGAACTAGTTGGAGGTTCAGCTTGCATAGCTCTTCATAAAGGTGGGGTTGAGATTTGAAGACCATGTGGTTGTTTCAGTAAGACTTACGGCTCAGGGCATCGGCCATTACATTAGCCTTGCCAGGGGTATATGATATATCACAGTTGTAGTCAGCAATAGCTTCCATCCATCGCTGCTGAGGGATGTTCAGATATGGCTGAGTAAACAGGTACTTCACACTCTGATGATCGGTGAAGATCTCACAACGATTGCCGAGAAGGTACTGTCGCCATAGCTTCAGTGCGAAGATAACCGCATCAAGCTCGAGGTCATGAACTGGGTAGTTCTCTTCATGAGGATGCACTTGACGGGAGGCATAAGCAATCACTCCGCGCTCTTGCATTAGGACACAGCCTAATCCTTGTCGTGAAGCATCGCAATAGATGACGAAGTCCTTGCGAGAATCAGGGGGAGCAAGCACTGGGGCAGAAGTCAGCTTGTCCTTGAGTGCCCGAAAACTTTCCTGACATTTGTCTGTCCAATTGAACTTAACGCCCTTGTGAAGCAGATTAGTCAGGGGCTTGGCGATCTTGGAGAAGTTCTCAACAAAGCGGCGACAATAGCTGGCTAGTCCAAGAAAGCTTCTGACTTGCTTGACAGTCTTCGGAGGGGTCCAATCAAGAATAGCATGAACGCGCTCTGGGTTGACGGCAATACCATTCTTGGAGATTACATGACCAAGGTAGGTGACTTCGGGTAACCATAATTCGCACTTGGAATACTTGGCATAAAGTTGATGTTCTCGAAGCTTCTCCAGAACAAGACGAAGATGTTCAGCATGTTCTTCTTTATTCTTCGAATATACCAGTATATCATCCAGATAGACTACTACGAACTTGTCGAGGTAATCCATGAATATGTAGTTCATCAGACGAGAGAATGTAGCTGGAGCATTGGTTAAACCGAAAGACATAACGGTGTACTCATATGAACCATATCGAGTAACGAAGGATGTCTTGGGAATACCCTCTTCATGAACACGGATCTGGTGGTAACCCAACCTCAAGTCGAGTTTAGAGAATATCGATGAACCAGCCAGTTGATCATACACATCATTGATTCGAGGAAGGGGATATTTGTTCTGAATTATAGCTTGGTTGATAGGACGGTAGTCTTGGACAAAACGGTTCATTCCGTCCTTCTTCTTGACGAAGAGAGAAGGTGCTCCCCAAGCAGAGGAACTTGGACGAATGAAACCCTTGCAAAGAGATTTGTCGATTTCCTCCTTAAGTTCAAGGAGTTCATGACGCGGCATCTCGTAGGGCCGTTTGGCGATAGGAACGGTGCCTGGTTTCAAGTCGATGACGAACTCGACAGCCCGAGCAGGGGGTATTCCTAGAAGTTCTTCTGGAAATACGTCTTGGAAGTCGCGAATGACTGGAATCTTTTCAATTCCCTCAAGAGGTGCCGCGTTCAACGCATTCAAAGCATAAAGTCGTGCTTCAGCGTTTTGAACAATCTGAGCATGGTAGCTTACTATCTCATCGGAAGGATGTAGGAAATGAACGACTTTGGTGTCACACACGATAGAAGCGGTATGTGCTTTCAACCATTCCATTCCCAGAATGAGGTCAATGTTGGAAGACTCCAGAATAATGGGAGAAACAAGGAATTCCAGCCCTTCAATCTCAACGGGAACGTCGCGACCAATCATGGTAGTTTGACATCGGCCCGCAGGGGTGCGTACCACTACCGGGGTGTTCATGGCCTCGCATCGAATGTCGCGTGTGTATGCAAACTTTTCTGACATAAATGAATGTGATGCTCCTGAATCGAATAAAACAGAAGCCGGTACTGAATTAACAAGGAGAGTACCCATCACAGTAGCAGGTTGGTCTTGAGCTTCATTCAGATCAATGTTGTTAGCCTGCCCACGACCATAAGGTCGGGCATTGTTGTTGCGGGGTTGATTGTTACCACGACCAGCAGCAGGAAGAGCCAGTTGATTTTGATTCTGAGGATATTTCCTGGAGCGATGACCTGGAAGGCCACACTTGAAGCACAGACTATCATTGGGATTGGGAGCAGGAGCTTGGGGTGGTACAACCCGAAGAGGCTACCTCTGTGGTGGAGGGGGTAGACGAGGTGCAGCATAGGACTGTCTTGGTGCAGCTGCAGTTGGACGATACATGCTGTGGGGAATCCATATCCGACGCTTCTGCGCTGGCGGGCCCGAAGATGAGCCAGCGTCGTGACTACGCCTAAGGGATCCCTGGTGTTCCTGAAGACCAGTCCCAACCTGAATAGCCTTGTTCACCAAAGTGGCGAAATCAGCAAAGTCATGAACGAGCAGTGCTAGCTTGATATCCGAGTGAAGTCCGTCATGAAACTTCTCTTTCTTACGAGCATCAGTTGCAATGTCTTCTTCAGCATAACGTGACAAGTCCAGAAATTCCCGCTGATAAGCATCAACTGACTTGTTGCCTTGGGTGAGGTTGCGGAACTCACGCTTCTTCTTGTCCATGATCCCTTGAGGAATGAAGCGGGCACGAAAAGTAGCCTGGAAATCCAGCCAAGTGACGACCGTTCCAGTAGGTAGGGTACGCCTATGGTTGTCCCACCATTGAGCAGCGGGACCCTTCAGAAAGAATGTTGCAAATGTGACATAGCTAGCAGGGGCCACACTAGCAGACTCCATTTCATACGTGATATCGCGGAGCCAGTCATCAGCATCAAGGGGTTGAGTTGAGCTGCGGTAGATAGTTGGGTTGAGGCGCATGAAGTCCTGCAGAGTTACTGGGCTGGCTGCTGATTCATATTTGGATGAGGAAACTGAGCCATCATTCCTTCCATGAACTGGCAGTTCAGCTCAAACTGTTGTTTCATTCCAGCAGAGAATTCGGGCAGTGGTGGAGCATTGGCACCACGGCCATGACCAGCGGGTCTAACCATCCTGCTAACATGTAACAGGGGGTAGTGCAGCATTGAGCATTTGCAAAGACAAGGATCATTCATGATGAAACATGCATAATGAAAGAGGTATGACGGATACCACTTAGTAGTCAACACGACAGTGTGTGCACTACTGAAAATACTATTCTAAGGAATAACTATGGCTTATCCAACTTTGGGGTGAATGTGGTCACGGGATCCTAATGTTAGAGTTAGTAAATTCGTTTAACCCGAATGGAAGAGAGATTAGAGTCCTAGAGTATAGACGAGGCGTAAAAGATCCTAATACCACCCAATGGCGACATGGGCCCGTAAGACACATAGCCAATGTTAGTAAACGTTTTTGTAGTGACTAGACTCGACTTCGGCCAAGGAGTTGGAAAGGAGGCTACCTACAGGCAGTCGGCTCTGGTACCAACTTGTGACGCCCTCGATTCAATCATACACTAATCATACACGCAAATGTGTAGGATCAAGATCAAGGACTCACGGGAAGATATGACAACACAACTCAAGACACAAAAATAAAATAATACAAGCTTTATATTACAAGTCAGGGGCCTCGAGGGCTCGAATGCATAAGCTCGAATACAAACGAGTCAGCGGAAGCATCAATATCTGAGTACATACATAAGTTAATTAAGGATGCCTTAAGAAGGCTAGCACAAAAGCAACATCGATCAAAAAAGCAAGGCCTCCTGCCTGGGAGCCTCCTAACTACTCCTGATCATCGGCGGTCTCCATGTAGTAGTAAGCACCCTCGGGGTAGTAGTAGTCATCGGTGGTGTCGCCTGGATCCTGGGCTCCACCATTTGGTTGCATCAACTGGAAAGAAGAAGAAAGGGGGAAAAGGGGGAGCAAAGCAACCGTGAGTACTCATCCAACGTACTCGCAAGCAAGGAACTACACTACATATGCAACATTATCAAAGAGGGGCTGTATATGTGGACTGGGCTGTAGAAATGCCAGAATAGAGAGAAGGCCTAGTCCTATCGAAGACTAGCATCTTCTGGAAACCACCATCTTGCAGCAACAGGAGGGAGTAGAGTAGCATAAGTAAAGTAGTAGTAGTGTTATCAACCTCGGCCAGAGATCCTTTCTCGAATCCCTGCAAGAAAGAAATCCCAGAGCCATACTATCCAGTTATCATCACAATCCAATTCTCATCACAAGTATCCAGTTCTAGTTGTATCGATCGAGATACAACTCCAAGTGTCCGTTACCGTAGGACAGGCTATCGATAGATGTTTTCTTCCCTGCAGGGGTGCACCAACTTACCCACTACGCTCAATTAACTCCGGCCGGACACACTTTCCTGGGTCATGCCCGGCCTCGGCCAAACAATACGCCGCAACCCGACCTAGGCTTAATAGAGAGGCCAGCACGCCGGACTAAACCTATGCCCCCAGGGGTCATGGGCCATCTCCCCGGGAACTCCTGCATGTTGCGTACGTGGCCGGTGAGCAGACCTAGCTACCTCCTTCAAAAAGGCAGGTGCTTACGCAGTCCAACCCGGCGGCGTCGCCGCGATCGCCGACGTCTATTAAGCTTCGGCTGATGTATACTGACGCAGAACGCCCATACTATGCCCACGTGATGGTTAGTGCTATCGGCCGAGGCCCTCGGATCAAATATCCAAATCGTAGTGGATTAGGAACGCACTGTAATAAACAGAGACTCACGAAAGATGTGACCCCGTTGCCCCGTCTCGAGGACTTGCGGCAAGGGCTAGGAATGCCCGGCCACGCCTCGTAATTATCTCGCGGGCACCCTCCAGGTCAACCCGTCTCCACATCACTCACGGGTACCCCTCAGGGTCGACCCGCCTTTCCAAGTAACAGTTGTAAAGTCCAAGTATCTGTGTGTCCAAACATCAAGGGGAAAACCCGAGGAATCACCCCCGGTGAATTCCACTCGATGTAATCATCAAGGTGAACGTAAGAGGGACCACCCTCGAGGTCCACACTTGAGGGGTTGCACGACAGAGTCGTATCGGAAGTGGTTAAAGAGGAAATCACCCCGATGACCACGATCGAATAGCTACACCGCAGGTTAACATCGAAGTGTCAGAGGTCTCACCTCAAGACTCGATAGTAACCCAGTAGTGTCGAGCAACTAAGGGGAAAGTGATGTGCGGTGCCGGGGCCTGGTCTTCGATCCTGTTGAACGGGTCATCGGTGATGAAGCAGGGGCAATAAGGACAAGGTGGGGGTCACTGATGGATCACTAACCAACCTATACTAAGCAGTTTAGAATAAGCAGGTAAGTAACAATAAGAAGGTTACAAAAGCAGGCTATGCATCATAATAGGAGCAATCAATTACAGTAGCGAAATCTAATGCAAGCATGAGGGAATGGAATGGGCGATATCAGGATGATCAAAGGGGGGGCTTGTCTGGTTGCTCTGGCAAGGAGGGGTCGTCATCGACGTAGTCGATCACAGGGGTAGCATCAGTCTCAGGGTCTACCGGAGAGAAGAGGGGAAGAAACAATAAATATAAAGCAAACAAGGCAACATAAAGCATAACATGACGATAAGCAGAACTAGGGTCGGCCTAACGTAGTACTACACGTTGCAGACGGAAGGGATAAACATCCGAGGATGAATTCCTGACGTCTCGCGTTTTTCGGACAGATGAAAAGAGAGGGGACGGTTCCATGTTCAGCATGCTAGGGGAATGTGACAGATGAACGGACCGCGAATCCGGATTCGTTGGATTTTTCTGAGCAACTTTCATGTAGAAAAAAATTTCATCAGAGTTACGGTTTAATTTCTATGAATTTTCAAAGTTTAAACAATAATATGGAATTATCTAAATTAACAGAAATCATTTATGACGCCAGCAGAGTGTCAGCATGACTTTAGCAGGTCAACAGACCCGCTGACTGGTCAAACTGACCAGTGGGTCCCACATGTCATAGAGAGAGGGCTAATAGTGGGTTATTTTAATTGAACAGGGGTTAATTAGGAGTTGGGCCCCACATGTCAGTGACTAATTAGATTAACCAATTAATTTTAGTTATAAAAAGTTTTAATTAACAGAAAAACTATGGGGCCCGCATGTCAATGACACTGGGCAGCCCAGTCAGCACGTTGACTGGGTCAACCTAGTCAACGGGGCCTCGTGGGGCCCACCGTCAGTGTCCTAGGGGGCCCACTTGTGAGGCCATGTCGGCGGCGGTGCTGGAGATAACTCCGACGACCCAAAACGCGGCAACGCGTCTTCGGCGAGCGACAGCGAGGCGACGACATTCGGATTTCGCCCACAGGCAGCCATTTGGGGCGCCGTTTGTCCCTACCGAGAGCTGGGAATGGCGCGCATCGAGTGGCGCGGGCTGCTGGTCGCGGGGAGGCCCGAGCTCACCGGAAGCGAGCTCATGGCGGGGCCCGGAGCCACGGCTTTGAGGTGTCAGTTGCCGCGGTGCTCATTTGGTTGAATGGATCGGTGCTACGCGACCCTAATGACCCACCGAACACGGTGACGTGCTCGAACGAGCTCGAGGTGCACCAGGGGGTGAGCATGGAGCTCAGCGGCGGCGAGCAGAGCTCGGCCATGGCGGCGACAGTGCAGCAGCTAGTTAGAAGAGCTACGCGTGCGCCTAGGGGAAGGAGAAGGGGTGCGGGTGCTCACCGAGCAGTCACGAAATACCCTTGGTGGCTTAAGAGCAGCAGAGCTCGCCAGGGAGGAAGGGGATCGCCGGCGGCCGTCGAGGAAGAAGACGATGCGTCCGGCGACAGCGGAGCTCCCCCGCTCTGATCCAAGGGCGTAGGCGATGTAGGTAAAGGCTCCGGCGCTACTGGACATGCGCAGATGGCGCGGGGTGGCCAGCGTCCGCTCCTATGGCGAGGACTAGGCGACGGTGTCATCGACCCTTCTCCAAATCCGTGGAGAGGGAGAGGTGGGCGAGTGAGGCAGGGAGTGGGCAAGTGGATGGAGGTAGGTGGGGAAGGAGGCCCGAGGCGTCGGGGCGCTAGCAGCCTTATCCTCCTCGTCGACGCGCGGGCGCGCGCCCTCGGTCGGTTCAACAGGGGGAGGGGGTGCGACCAGGGAGGTAGGTGGGCCGGCCTGCTGGGCTGCCAGGTGGGCTGAGGCCTATGGGGGGGCGCGGTGGCCAGCTGGCCCAGTCGGCCCAGTTGAGGGGGGGGGGGTTTCCTTTTTAAAAGCTTTTCTGTTTTAGCTATTTTAGGCCACTTAGACATTTTGCAAAAATGTTGGTTCACAACCAATATTGTCAAAAGAATATTTGCCACATGATGAGCATTTTAGTTTTCATGTTTGAGCAATTTTGAATTTCACTTAGAATTTGAATTTGAATTCAACTGGAATAATGAAAGAGATAGAAGACAATGATGACCAAAAACTTGTTTAGCAAAATCATTAGCTTAACCCCAAGGGTTACTGTAGCATCATTACACCGGTGTGTTACACCCGGCCCAGCAAGCCCACTCCCACATGATAGTCCACTGCCTGCGTCACCGCCACCTGCGCCCGTACCTATTCACCGCACTCGCATGACGACCGGGCATTTACCTCCACCGATCGATCGCCTCAACCTTTCCGCGGTTGTCTCCTCTCCTATACCTCATAACTATCTCACACTACTGGAATCTGGCATTTTGCCATTCGCCAACTCTTTGCCATCTGTCAGCTGACGGCAAAGAGGTCGCTTGTCGTCCGCTTTGAGGTAGCAGACGGCAAAGAGTCAGCATACGGCAAAGAGGTCCTTTGCCATCAGCTAGTTCTTTGCCGCCCGCCAGCTGATGGCAAAGTTTCTTTGCCATCAGCTGGCCGACGGCAAAGAGGTGGGTGGGGTCCAGTGGAGGTCTAAACCGTAACGACCCAACGGCCCCACCTCTTTGCCGTCCGCTGGTGGACGGCAAAGAGATTGGTACGTAAACGGCCATCTCGCCTCCGTCCTTTCTCTCTTCTCTCTCTGTCTCCTTCCCAATCGACCCACACCCGCGCCGCCGTCGCCAACCCCGTCCGCCATAGCCGGCCGCCATGCCGCCCTGCACCCCTCCCCTGCGGCGCCCCGACCTCCACCGTGCCCCCGCTGCCCCTTCCTATCGCCCCCACGCCCTCCCCTACATCGCCATCCCCGATCTGCGCCGCCACCGCCAGAGTGGCCGCCCCACCGCCCGCCTCCCCTGCTGGCGCCCGACCTCCACCGCCCCGCCCCTTCCACGTCGGCCGGCCATGCGCCATGCCATCCAGCCGCCTCGCCCCTCCCTGTCGCTGTCTCCGCACCGCCCCGCTTGTGCCGTCCGCCTCCCTCCACCTGGCTGCCGCCTCCTCCAGTGCCGCCTCCCATCCACCGGCCGCCAGCCTCCTCCACCTGCCATCCTCGCAGGTGAGTTCTTCCCTTTTTAGTTTAGTTTTTTAGTTTCTTTTAGTTTAGTTTCTGTTTTAGTTTTAGTTTTAGTTTTAGTTTATTTTAGATTAGTCTTAGTTTAATTTAGAAGAAGAAGAAGAGTAGAAGGAGGAGGAGGGAGAAGAAGAAGAAGAAGAGGAAGAAGAGGAGGAAGAAGAAGAAGAAGAAGAAGAAGAAGAAGAAGAAGAAGAAGAAGAAGAAGAAAGAAGAGGAAGAGGTGGAGGAGGGAGGAAGAGGATGAGAGGAAGAAGAAGAAAATAAGAAGAAGAAGAGGAAGAAAGAATAGGAAGCGGAGGAGGAGGAGGGAGGAAGAGGATGAGAGGAAGAAGAAGAAGAAAAGAAGAAGAAGAAGAAGAAGAAGAAGAAGAAGAAGAAGAAGAAGAAGAAGAAGAAGAAGAAGAAGAAGAAGAAGAAGAAGAAGAAGAAGAAGAAGAAGAAGAAGAAGAAGAAGAAGAAGAAGAAGAAGAAGAAGAAGAAGAAGAAGAAGAAGAAGAAGAAGAAGAAGAAGAAGAAAGAGGAGAGGAGGAGGAGAAGAAGAAGAAGAAAGAGGAGAGGAGGAGAAGAAGAAGAGAAGGAGAAAAGGAAAAATAAGAAAAAAGAAGAAGAAGACACTACAAAAAAAAATACACTTCCGTGATGATACGTGTTTGTCACAGTAGGTCGCGTTTTTTGTCATGCATGTACATCCATGACAAATTTATGACAGAATAAAGATAGTCATACCTGTGCTGTCATAGAAGTGTTCCATGACATTGCCAAAATTATCATCACGGAAGTGTCCACTTCCATGATGATAAATCGCGCGTCACAGAAGTGCTTTCGTCAAGGGTGACCGACACGTGGCATCCACCGTAACGGAACGCCGTTAAGCTATCGGGTCGGATTTTGGATCCGATAACCCGTTAACAGCCCCGACCAATGGGAAATTTCCACGTGTAAAATTCTGATTGGTCGTCAGTGGGCCAGATCTCGCCCATCCATTGGAGGAGACATGCCTATGGTACGTCGACACGTGGCTGGGCCCAACAGAGGCCCATATAGGTTAAAAAGGACGGCCCAGTCAAAGGCCCGTAGAACTTAATCAGGTACTAGTGGGCCAGCTCAATAATGGCCTGCTTAATAAAGGCCCATTTATAGCCCGAAACCAGATCTGGCCCGTTAATTGTTCACCCAATATTTGGGCCCATTTATGGCCCGAAACCAGATCTGGCCCGTTAATTGTTCGCCGAATATTCGGGCCCAACTACAACCCAGTGACTTTCGGCCTGTTAGAGGCCTGATGTAGACATGAGCCCATTTCAGCCCGATGTGACTTTCGGCCTGGGAATGGCCCGTGCTGCGCATGGGCCATATATGGTCCGACGGGACATCGGGCCCACTAGCGGCCCGTTCTAAAGGTTGCAATAGTTAAGCCCAACGTGACTTTGGGCCTGTTAAAGGCCTGTCTCATAATTCGGCCCGTTGATGCCTGTACTAAGCTTTCGGCCTCTTAAAGGCCCATGATATCAGTGGGCCAACTAAGGCCCGAGATATGTTTAGGCCTGGTAACGGCCCGTGAGCTAACTGGGCCCATAACGGCCCGGTCTACATTTCCGCCTGCTGAAGGCCCGTCGACGACTAGTGAAAATTGAGGCCCAACATGCATTTTGGCCTACTAAAGGCCCGTGGTTTCATCTCGGCGAGAATGAGCCAAGACAATATTCACTGTTAATGGCCCAACGCTACGGGCCAAACTAAGCGTTGGGTCGACAAAAGGCCCAACTAAAATATAGGCGGTGTAAGTTTGGGCTGGCGCAATGTGAAGGCCCCAATCATTCGGGCCCAAGAAAGACGCGCAGCCGCCCAATTGTGGCCCGCTAAAAACCTGGCCCGATATCGAAATTTTCGGCCCGGTCGACTACATCTGATTTTTTTCAGATAGCGAATGATGGCAGTAACTAGTAGGAATTAAGAACAAACCTACTCTATATAATAATGAAATTACGGCATAGTAACTAAGAATAAACCTACACTATACAATAAAGGATTTAAGGTATATTACAACCACTGGGCATCGAAGTTCGCCACCGGTGATCATAAAGCGCAACGAAGAAGCAGATTACAAAAACTGGGCACCATTGCAGCGTAACAAAATAATACTGAACCGAGACCACTTCTGTCGTGGTTTTGTCACGGCAGATGTCCTCATGAAAGGACTTAGTCGTGGAGCCATCGCTACGGGTTAACTTGAAGGGGTTAGAGTGGACGCAAAGACACAAGAGTTTATACCAGTTCGGCCCCTTCGATGAAGGTAAAAGCCTACGTCTAGTTGTGATGGGATTGATGTGGTTTCGATGACTAGGGAGCGAATAAGCTTTGCCTAGGCCTCGAGTTGTTGTTGTCTGTCCTGAACCACCGCCGGGTCGTCCCTTTATATACACAGGTTGACGCCCGGCCGGTCTACAGAGTCCTGAGCCGACCTATACAAAGTGTCCGGATCGGTCTCTCTCCTTTCTAACTTATATTACAAGCTTACATAATCATGGCGGTTTACCACTACGAGCCCTAATCCGCCTTTGGGCCGTGGGCTTCCAAGCTTTACTATTTGAACGCCATCTTCAAGAACTTCATGGGCTTCAGCACAGTCTAAGGTGAACGGGGCCCTCCTGGCCGGTTTATACTTAGTAGCTATATCCTCAACAACTTCCAAGACAGTTCAAGAAAGGTTAGCCTTGTGGGGGAACTGCTGCTCAAGCTGCTGAGCAAGGCCGTGAGACCAGCCTAGCAAGTCGGTCATAGCTTCCAGGTGTAGCTGTTTAGCGATGAGGTTCTCATTGGTGTTCTGCACAATCTTTCTTAGAGATAGGACTTCAAGTCGAAGTTGAGTTGCAGAATGCCTTTCTGCTAGAACTTGGGACTGAAGAAGTCGAACTGATTCAGACAACGAATTATGTGAGCTTGTCTGACTGTTAGTCTCATGTAACTTGAACACTGCATCAAGACAAGACTTTGGGGTTGTCTCGCTATCTTCAAGATGTTTTGCCTTCTTTGCTGCAATATATGTTGGATTTGTCTCACAGCCTTCAGCAGACTTGTGCATGCCATCAGGCATATCACCCTGAAACAAAGCAGAGAGATGGCTTGTTTTGCACGTGTATAAACAAAGATGATAACTGTTCTGTCAATTCTATCCAATTTCAAATTAGAAAATAAAGAGTAAGTTCAAAATATCAATAGCATAATTTGGCATTGTTCATAATGCGGGAGCTTCACCACACTCTTTGGATTACCATGTCAACATAACAAGCATAGATGAAGGGCAAAGAAAATCATTGTATCTATTTTGGATAATGTGCATGGCATGTTGTTCATATCATCACCACATCAAGAAGATAAAACAGAGATGACAAGGTGCAAATGTGGGCTGCTTCACCACACATTGGATTATAGATCCACAAAACCAAGCATACATATAGGGAGTATTAAGTAATGTGCATGGTATGAATAAGAAATTTGGTTTTACAAGTAAAACTTAGAACTTACGGTTCTTACGAACATGCATTTTGGTAGAAACAACAAACTAAACAGCGATAAATGATAGGGAGTATGAGCAAATTAAACAGCAGTTGAGGATAAAGGCTTTAGAAGGACTGACTTACATTAACAGATTAACACCGGCTTTATAATGCCCTTCTCCATGTCAAGGAAGGATAACTCAAGAATCTCAGCACATAATCTTCTTCATAAGCATTGCCTATACTCTACATTTTGTAGAGAGTAATTATAGATATGATAATCTTGGAAGGGATAGAGGATAATGAAGATAAGATGCAGATTGATGCTACATAATCAACTACCAATCCTGGAAGTACAAGCGTTATAGGACATAATGTCGACAAGAGCAATGGGCTACACTTAAGACCGGCATTGTCATGTATTCTACTTGTTGGTAAGATTAAATATAGATCTGATCTTTTTAGTAAATGGTGGGCGAGGGAGATAAGATGCAGAATGCTATAAAATGAACAATCCCTCTTCCCATAATACAAGAGTGTTTTGAACACTGGTGTACTGTACAAAACGTTCTTATATTATGGGACGGAGGGAGTAGCTGTTAATGTAAGTACAGTGATAGACCACATTCAGTCCTTACAAGAGGACTGCAGAGCTAAACCTCTTCAAAAGCATTGGGTTGATTATAAATTTGTGTAAGAGTCCATACAGATCTTATAATGTCCACCAAATGGATGATTACGAGGCTAACATGTGCAGCGATGCTACATAATCAAACAGCTATGAAAGTAAGTATGATCATACAGGGCAAGAGGTACTCACAAGAGCAATGCAGTGTGCAGTATAGTTGTGGGATTCTGTGGTCCCTTGAGAACGAATGTTCTTCTGCTAACAGTTTTCATACAAGTGAGACATTAAGGCAAATGCAGAAATGTAGTTCAAATTGTGATGTGATATCATAGACAGTACCTTACGCTGCAGCCGAGACTAATGTGTAACAAGATTATTCCAGTCACCGTCGGTTAATGTAGCACCCGAGACTTTACAGAAATTTCGTTCAGAGGCTTGCCATCGAAGTGCGCTTGCCTCATGTAGGAACGATACTTCATCAACGAGTGCTTGAAAAGCGCAACCAACTCTTGCTCGTCATCACAATCCAGTTTGCTCCTCGCCTATTTAAAAGAATGAAATCTTGTGTCTTCTGTCAGTAGAAACATATGCAGTAATGACCATGAATAACATTAGTACATTACTTGTGCGTAAGTTGCGGAGGAAGACTGGAAATTGTTCTGTGTCTACGGTATAATCTTTCCATGAAGGAAAGATGCGCACAAAGTTCCTGACAACAACATAAGCTTCATCTTCTAAACTGGGAAGAAATGTAACAGGGGTCCTATTTGCTGCAATTGGGGCTCTCTCTGGTTCGAAAAGGGATTCACCAACTGGATTTGGTGTACTCTTTGCTGGAATGGGGGTTTTGCATCATACAGCTGGTGCTATGTCAATCATACTGTTTGCTGCAGTTGGGGTCTGCTGAGTTGGGGCATCAGAAATTACCAGTGTAGTAGGGCTAGAGTCTGCTAGAGTTGGGGTATTTTGTGGGCCAGGTGATATTGCAACTACACCTAATGGGCTATTTGATTTATCAGGGGCCACTACCTTTTCCAAATACTATGCTTGTGCTCCTCCACGATTAGCAATCGCCCTCTTCCTTTTGAACGTCTGATACACCAGAACAACATTTGAATGGATAAATATGGTATGATGACAGATGGAATATGTACTGAAAATGAATAGGCAGGGCGTATTCACATACACGATGTGTAAACTAAGCTAATGGCAGTTCAACAAAGTAGAAGCAATGCAAAGCATCAGTTGCAAGATATGTGCGAGCAATGCAACCTTGGAAAGTTAGAGCAAGTACCTTGATGGGTGGATAATATAGGTCATCTTCCTCTGACTCCTCCACTAGGGAGCTACATTGACTTAGGTCTCCCTCTAGCTCAGGATCACTGTTAGGATCATATTCTGAGCATGAATCTATAGGTGGAGAGCGTTTGCATTGCATTGCATCCAGACTTGATTTCAGTCCCTTAATGCCAAGTTTGACAACCATGGCATTGTTCTGCTTTATTCTTTTCATGCGTGCAAGCTCATAATCATTATGATGCTGTTCAGAATCTGAGATTCATGAAAACATAAAAAGTAGTCAGATTATCTATGGAATGCATTATGGATTCAACTCGGAGAGTGTCTCCTATAAACCCTGCATATGCAAAGTTCACCTCCCCAACTGTCTTGACTGGACCACACACGTAAATACAAACCCCTTATGTCTCTATAACAGGCAGGCACACATTTCAAAACTTAAGTAGGAACATTAGAATCATATGAAATTCGTATTTGAACAAATAAACTAAGCAATTATGAGTGGCGTAATGTTTATCTTCAAGGGTGGAGTGTTGGTAGTGCCTAATACATCTGAACCATTAAGTGTAGATAGCACTGAGCACACAACAAACCCTAATGATAGTCCTGCCTAATGAGTAATGAATCAATTAGAAAATGGGTGATGAGGAGTGGCTGCTGAGTGTTGAGGACGTATCTCAGGATAAATCAGGTTGGCTTGGTGGGTCTTTGCACTTTGAGACCTGAACGGACTGGGAAGGTAGGCACGACGGCGCGCCCCGCAGCGGTGACGCTGTTGGGCGAGCGGCTCTGGCCTCTGTTAGTCCGGCGTATCCTCCTAGAGTCATGCCGTCTGGGACGGCAAGTCGCCAGGCAGGCAGGCGGTGAAGCAGTAGAGATCGAAGCGCAGCAGAACAGAGGGGAATCGGGGCCTCGGACGACCCAAAATCCCAGGGTGGGCCGGCCCACCATGGGCATCTTGTAGAGATACACACCCGAGCGGCGAACATGCATTTTCGAAACTAATTTAGGAACATTTAGCTGACCAATTAAACAACTCTGTTTTAATAATATCATATTCGTATTTGAACATCTAAGCTTGTTTAGCTTGATGCGTGGAGCGATGTTATTATGACACGAAGCACGATTCGATTGTATAGTGATCATAAAAGGGGAAACTCTAAGCATATTTTTTAGCAAAGAGGGTTTCCTCCGATTTCTATTAAAGAAATCACCACGGAACCAACATGATCAATTAAACCCTAAGCATGATCAATTAAACCGTATTATGGATGTGCCATGGCAGATTTGAAGCTGCAAACCGGAGAAATGATATTTAGCATCCATTGTTTGCTTCGAACTAAGAACTAAATTCTAAGAGCTGAAAAGAAAGTAGAGTAACCAAGTTAAGATCTATTTTCAGGTTGAGATCAAAAAGTTGAGGAGATATGAAGTACCACCTCTCTTGTGGCGTCGTGTAGGCATCGGGGGTGCGATGGCTGTCGGTGGCGTTGAAGCAGATCTGCGACGGTAGATGGGTGCATCGGGGGATAAGTCCCGTTACGGTGGAAGAGAAGGTCGTGTGAGCGGCCCCGGCAAAGAGGACGACGGCACCGATGAAGCGAGAGGACGCGATGCAAGGCTATTGGTCCGTCGCCGTGGATGAAAAATGTCCATCTCTAGAAGTGGACGACGTGGTCTTGGTAGGCGCTCCGGCATGGTGGAGGACAGTGGCGATGGATGTGGTGGAGGACGGCGGCGATGGATGGGGTGGCGGACGGAGGCTGGTGTGGGGATGGGGTGTTCTAGCGGACGGTGTATGAATGGGAAAATGGAGGGAGAGGTACGGGGAACCATGTTTTTGGGACGCGCCTGTCTGAAATATGGGAAAGTTATGAACTTAGCCCCCGTTTAAAATTTGGACGTCTCGTCGGTTGGGGATAGGACGGTAATCTCGCATCTCACCAATATTTGCCCAGAGCGATTTCGTGCGAGGAGAGGGTGTTTGGCGCCCATGGTTGGCGCCCATGTTGTATGAACGGGCCTGACAGGTAGGGCGGTTGTGTCACGTCTGAGTGAAGTTAGAAACCTGCCCCTATTGAAAATATTTGCCTACATCGATTTCGGCCGAGTCGAGTTTGTTTTGCCGCCCACCGTGTATGAATGGGGAATGCAGGGAGAAACAGAGGTCTTTCGGACGAGCTTGAATCAAATGTGTTTTTCCGCCCATGTTTGAAGCCCACCGTGTCGGAATGGGCTCAGAGGCGGTCGTGTCACGTCTAATTGAAGTTACTAACCTACCCCTATTTAGAGCAGTGGAAATCGGGCCGATGGATTGTCCGTGTAATGGGTAGACAATAATTTCCATCTCCCAAACACTTGGCTTCCGGCAGCCGACGTGGGAGTGGACATTTTGCTGCTTCTTTCGAATTTTGGGACAATAAGCATCCATGTTTACCTTGGCAACTAAATTCGAATCCAGTTTGTATTCCTATATGAATCTTTATAAATCATTCTATGTGTTTTTATATATCTTCAAGACGACAAAGATGTATTCCACTATCATATATGAATATGGGTTACAAATGCCGATACTCAAATTCAGAAACTAGTATCCAGTTTAAGGTGAATTCGAATATTTGGAACACTTCATGTCCAACTCAAATGTCACACGCATCATAATGTGTACTCCCATTTAGATATGTACACAAGCGATGTATCAAGATTCAAATACCGAGTCAATCAACCAAGAATGTACAGAACTAACAGACATCTAAACACTTATAGAGTATATGGATCAATAATATCAACTAACATACATAAGCCAGGCCGCTGTACTTTTTTTGGCTCCAACAATATCCTCTTTTTAGCCAGCATCTTGGCCCTTTCCGATGCGTGCCACTTATGGTCCATCTATACTACTACTATTGTTGAATGCACATTCAGCCCGATTGGCATATTTGTAGGTCTGGCACAGCAATCCAAATGAAATGTCTCCGAGTCTTATCAATTAATACAGACTTGTGCTCAAATAAAATTACAAACCAAAAAAACAATTATTATATGAGCTCTAAAACAAATGGTTTGATTGATTACATGAACAAACAACACAAAGGTTATTCAACTATGGAAAGAACATTTCACCTATGATTTACCAAGTAGGAATTTAATTTCCTTTTTTCCTTCAGGACCTTAACAATCTGATCAGTCTCAGCTTGCTTTGTTTTGAAATCCACCAAATATTTAATGGTTGTCTTGAGTACTGCTTGTGATTGTGCTCTTTGCTTCCTCAACATGTCAACTTCATCTCTAAGTGCAGAAGCAGAATCTCTTTCTACCACTAGTTTAGCCTCTAGAGCATCAGCAGTTGGCAATTCATAATGCACGATTGGGCCGGTGCCACTGCTGTGGGATGATGCAACGTTCATGGGGACCTTGCTCTTTGGTCTTGGGCTAACCTGTTTTGCCATTAAAGTTCCGATTGGATTCACAAAAGTTGAAGTTAGCAAAACATCTCAACTGGGAGTTATAACAGCAAACCAGTTAAACAAACAAGGAATTAAAGAGTTTCAATTGGATGCTGAAAAGTACTAGT
The DNA here is from genome assembly GCA_021605205.1 of Aegilops longissima. Classification (NCBI taxonomy): domain Eukaryota; kingdom Viridiplantae; phylum Streptophyta; class Magnoliopsida; order Poales; family Poaceae; genus Aegilops; species Aegilops longissima. The sequence goes on along the minus strand of CM038680.1, from coordinate 47,366,099 downwards.
TATTAACATCATTGTAACCCGCTGTTGTAGCAGCAAAGCAGTTAAACAAACAAGTAGATATTTAAGTTAAGGCAAACAGGTAATTCTTAACAGTAAGTATCAAACACATAGATAGGCGTAGTCTACAATATGATTAACAGGCCGTGCCATTATGCAATCAGTAGAAAACTAAATTAAGCCAAGCAACGTAATTGAACAATTTTGCAATAAGTGGCTAACTAAAATTCCGAGAAGCAGGTAACTGAACTTACGCTAGTTCTTTGTAAAGGCACACTGCAACTTCTTTTTCGCTTACAAAGTTGTACAAAGGAGTCCATGGCATCAATTGCTTGGATACGAAGTCCCAATACTTCTTTCTTCCCACACTGCATGGGTAAGTCGAATGGTTAATCTGGTAAGATGGTGCGTCCTTGATATGTTATATGAGGACGTGTAGTCAGACTAGTTGTAGCCAAACACATCACACTGGCTTTTACTGTATATTTCATGCGATTACTTTTGGCATATCGAGATCTAAGCAATCTACAATAGGATAAAAGATCGGCATCCTTCACATTATTGGCAAACTCAGTTCATAGAAACAAGCAATTCAACCATTCGTGGGTAAATCAAAAGCGCCCTCGAATATTTTTCACTATCCAATCATACACGCAAAAGGGGCGACGCCACCATAGGGGCTGGTATGGGCGGCCGCCTCGTGTGGCTGGAAAGTGTGCACCTAGTTTGAGTCGTCCAGGTTGGCCCACGCTAGTTTTGTTCGTCCCAACGCACGAAAGCGAGCAATGTAAAAATGAAGAAAATGTTTCAATTTGGATGGGCCAATAACATAAGTGCAAGGTAGGCCCTATAGCAAGCTCGCGGCCCAAACGAGCGCCTCCCATATCGATCGACAGCAGCAAAAATCCCAATTCATTTGCTCCAGCCTCCAGTCTGGTTCGCTCCTAACCTAGCCACCACTGGACAGACCGACACAGCACTTCCTCGCGCCCTCGTTGGAGGACGATCGCCGGGCTTCAAGCGAACGGAAGGACAAGAAGATGAAGATTCAACCCAGGGTGTAGTCTGCGTGGGAGGCAGCGGCGGCAGCACGGGCATGGCATCGAGCTTGCGCAAATGGACAGTCGCAGCTTGCTAGAGTAGCATGCGCATCGAGCAGGTACATCACATCTCTGATTATATCTAATTAAACTCTTCAATTTCTGGCCAATAGTTAAACCTGACGGTGTTGTAAAACTGCTTGTATGTAGGGAATCTATGAGAAAATAAATCCAATTTCTACTTATTTTATAACTCCCCCAATCAATACTGAACTGAATGAATCTGATGTATCTAATCAAGTTTCCGGTGCAAACATACAAGCTCATGTTGTTCTTGAGCCTGAAGTGTCTAATGAACAGACTGCTAATGAAGGATTTGATGCAAACATTTTACATGCTCCTGGTGATGAACATATAGTGTCTAATGAGGGATCTAATGCAAGCATTTTGCAAGCTCATTGAAGTATTTAGTGTCTAATGATGATCTACTATGTTGAGAGAGACAGATATTTGCAGGCATTGATGACAAGCAAATTATAGTGCATTTTCATAGCTTGAGGAAACATCGAGGCCATCTACCAGAAAGTCCCCATATCATGACAACATAGCATAAATACTTTTCTAATCTGTTGTTTGAAACTATTGGCATACTTGTGCAGGATAGATATATTGATATGCAGTTTATGACTGGTTATACGTGCAATTACACTTTGATATTTTCAGCGGAGAACGAATAATTCAAGCAGGTACAGACCATGTTTGTAGTCCTTGTACACCATGTTGCATTTTGTGTTTTTTGGTGCTTGCATCATTTAGTGTTTATAATCTGAACTACTTTGGATCATTAGCTGGTTTTCAAAGTCCATGTAGCTTCACATTTCTCAAGTTATGTTGATTTCCGGAGTGCAAGAGCCTTCGTATTTTTTAAGTTAAATGTTCGCCCCTGGTAACTTGAATTCGTGGATCAGCCACTGCACACAAATCATACACGAATGCCAGTATGAATTAAATGAAACGCAGTGACTTATGCTAGCTCGTTGTACAGTTTCACTGCAGCTCTGTTTGCGCTTGGGATGTTCCATGTACAAGTCCATGTTACCACTTGCTTGGATGTGCAGGCCTTGTGCTCCTTGCATCCCCCTCTGCATTTTTGACACGGCGAATGGTTGATCAAATAAGAGGAATCGACCTTGATGTTGCACGGAGGATGATACTTACAAGGTTATACTGGTGTGCGGGATATGTACCAGATCCCGTAGCCCGTCATGCTTCGCTAAAAATGGATTTGCTTGTTTCGATGATATCTCCGTAAGAAATAAGAGTTAAAGTCAGAGTTGCATAGGCGTGTAAGCTAAGAGAGCAGTGAAAGGATATCCAAACATCGTCGGAACAGTGCACAAGGGAGTGATGTGTGGATACCTAGTTCGGGCCGGCGTTTGGGCATGCTCGCCTAGCTAGAGTGCGGGTCACTTCAGAGCCGTTGAGGGTGATGCGCTGGCATTGGCTGGCCGCGCACGGATGCAGATCTTGAGTGGTAGCGGAGCGCTACGATGCGGTGGACGAGACCGTTGGTGAAGCCCCAACAGCCTCGGGGGCGGAGGTGCGACGATGTGCTCGGTGAAGTAGCCCCGGTGAGCTGGGAGACGGCGTCGGTGAAGCGCACCTGATGCGGTGGAACTTGGTGTCTATGAGGCACGTCGGTTGCGGTGGCCGACGTTGTCGGTGGAGCACCCGGTGCGGTGGACGAAGGCATAGATGAGGTAGCTCTGGTGCGGTGGTGAAGCGCGACTGTCGTCTTCGTCGTCGTCGTCCGGCACAGAGGTGGGGAACGGTGGGAAAGAGACGAGACGAGGGGCGATTCGAGGGACTGCGACGAATTAGGGATTTGAGCAATCTGGGCGCGGAAGGGGATGGTGGAGAAGAGAGATTTTGCAGGGCTGGAATTGGGGCCGCCAGATATTTCAATCCGAAACGTGGAAGCGAACTTATATTGTCATCGTCCTTTTTTGGGGGAGGGGTGGGTGGCTGGGTGCTACTGCGTCCGTCCGACACACGCGACCACCCCGACAGGACTATGCTTCGGTGCCTTAAGGCACCTGCCTTTGTTTCCATGACATGTGGGCCCAACAGGTGGCTGGCCCACATGTCGATCCCAAGGGCAGTTGCCTTTAAGGCACCAAGAAGCAGCATCCACCGACACAACCCTGGTCTTCCTGGTGCGCCTACATTTGAGAATGCAAACGAATCTTCTTTCATTTGCAAACGAATCTGTATGTATTACCATGCCCGTGTTTTCCTTGCAATAATTAGTCATTCGAAACCAGATACTCCATCCGTTCACTTTTGTAAGTCGTTTGCACAACTTAAAATGAACTGTTTTGCACATTGTCGAAATGTCTTCAAGGTCTTATAAAAATGAGCAGAGGGAGTACTATAAATTAATTAATGAGGAGTTATTTGGAAAAAAATCGAACGGTACCCACGCTAACGTGGATTAGAGTGTGTCACATAATTAGTTATTTGAATTAGAGTGTGTGTCACGTAGTTAGTTATTTGAATTAGAGTGTGTCACGAAGGCGATCTCCAATTCTAACGTGGATTTCGCATTTCACTGTATCCACGCTACTTTTTTAACACAAATTCATATGTATATGATGAACACCATAGTAGTGAGAAAACTTTTGGATGGATTCAAACATATGACCTACAAAATAGCACAACAAATTGAGCCAATGTCAACTTTTCGAAACTTAGTATGGAACGAATTCGAAATAATTACTCGTATGCCTGGTCCTCGGTTCAAATCTTAAAATGTACACCGAATTGGAACATCCATATTAAGTCTCGTACTATGTACATTCAAATGTTGTATTTAGCCCCCAGCACAAACGCTACATACTTCTGATCGGTCAATCTTCCTCTCCTAACCACCTTAGCAAGCCATCGGTTTCCAACACACGTTCATTCTTTCTCTCGATGTTTCGATCTCTAAGTCTCTCAACTACACAACCCCTTTTCCCTCCTGTTACCAAATGTATTTACCTCACACACTCGCCATTGCACCCCATGCCGATCTCTCTCCCCCTGTCTCCCTCTCACCCTCTCGCTAAATACATGCATTGCCTATCTAGCCCCCCCAACCTCTCGTGCGCCTGACGCACGTTGTATATCTAGGTCATTCCATCGACACTGTCTCACTCTTTCTTTCGCACGGCGGGCCACACTCGCTCAATCTAGCTCTCTTTATCTAAGTCTCGTTTAACCTCGTTTTCTTCCACACACAAATGATATATCTCCCTGTTCGGGCCTCGATCGACACACTCTATACTCTCTCACGCAGATTTTCTATGTAGGTCAGTCCATCCAAGCCACGACCACTCTTTCGACCTCATGGTGGGCCACGCTCACTCAATCTCTCTCGCTCTCTCTCTCTCTCTCTCTCTCTCTCTCTCTCTCTATCTCTCTCTCTCTCCGTATGTCTCGATTTACCTCGCTCTTTCTCGGACAAAAACGATATATCACCATGTTTGAGCACAATTCGACCTATTCACATTGTATACTCTCTCACGCACATCGTCTATCTAGGTCATTCTCTCCAACCCGTCTCACTCTTTCGATCGCACGGCGACCCTATGTGCTCGGTTGACCTTGCTTCCTCCCACGCACAAAATATATCTACACGTCTACGATTGGGTCATCTCTCAAGCTCTATCTTACAGCCCTCACCCTTACCAAAAGCTCAATCGGACAGTATCTCTCCGGAGCATATATATTTGTTCAATGAATGTCGGACCACACTCACTTTGTCTCTCTATCTATATGTCTCTCGATTGACCTCGCTTTCTCATACCGTATCTTCCACACGTTGAAGCTACTACCTCTCCATCCCTCGCAAAGCCGGGGCTATTTACATTGCGAGGGGCACTCCAACCTTGGATTAGTTTGTGTAGGCATTTATTCCGGTCGGTTTAGATTATATTTTCGTAGCATTCGGCCCACAACTACTCCAAACGCCGTTGCAACCCACGCAACTCCCCTAGTTGATTTCCCTCTGGCTCGGTTATCGCTCTCTCGCACGTCCTTTCTCGCCTTCAACGTCGCACATGGTATTATTGAAAAAAACTATGTTGTTCTCTTTAATTATTATAAATAAGCTACAAAACTACACACCGATAGTCCACTTGGAATGGAACAAATTTCGACCCACAAATTAAAGTGCTACAAACTACACACCGAGGGGCCCACATGTCATGAAACAAATTTGGACCCATATACAAATTAAAAAATAAAGGACGAGGATCGAACATGCGACCGGGCCTTCAAGCCGCACGTCAATAGGCAACATACGTAGAATAGCAATGTTTGTTGTATCCCCCTTTGTTCACATAATGTTTTTGTATTACCACGGCCTAATTAATGGATAACATGTAATATTATTTTTAGTACTATTCACCTTCACTTACTGGTGGGTTTCATGTCTCTCTCTCCTCCCCTTCTGCGTTTAGACGCATGGGCAAACAGGAAGAACTCGCGGGCGATGTTGCCGTTGACCATATCTAGATGCGTTCACAAGTCACGGCACCAGTTTCACGTACTAGCAGCACTAGTCAGTGTGTACGTGCAATGCACGTTAATTTGGAAGTATATTAAGTGCATGCGGATATTAACTACTAGGATATTATTTGCGTGTTGTCATGTGATTAGCACTATTTTTGGCATGAAATTAACTGCATGCTAAACGTGTTGAGCTCTTGACATTGAAGCAGTCTAGGACGTTGGATGACAAGGAATACATGTGGCTTGATGACGTTTTATATTTAATTTGATACGGCTCTAGTAGAACATTCAATCGATCAAACCATACATTTCATTCAGTCTGACTCCGACTTTAAATTATACGACGATCGATATAAAATAAACGGAAATGATAAATGTTCGGATTTTAATCATGGCAATCCGAACGTTTTTCATGGCAAATTTAGATTATGCAGCGGCAGCGGGGGCATCTCGTGGTGGGAAGCGGCTCCTCTGCCATGCTCTGTGTGTCATCAGGCCACTGACCGACGGCGACGGCGGCGTCTTGCGCCGTTGTTGGCGTACTCCTAGACGTTGGCCTAGCTTCAAGGAAGGCCAAAATGTTCTGGACTTCGGAGCGAGTCAACTGGCGGGAGGAGGCGACTGGCGTTGGTGCAAGGAAGCGGTCGACGGCGGCCATCCATTCTGCTGAGGGGGGCACTGGCACCCACACGGGGACAGGCGCTGTCAACGGCGCAGCAGAGACATTCATGTGCACGGGCACCGGCACGGGCGCGTCGACGTCTGCAGACGCGGCGCATGCGTTGGCAGGTGCACGGCAACGCACGGCGCGGCGTGCCGCGTCGATGCGCGCAGCGCGCATGCGCTGGCAGGTGCACGGCGCGTGAAAGTCGGCGGAACCTCGTGGAACCCGTGGCATCAAGCTCGGCGACAATGTGCGGCTCCCAGCCCATCAATGCCACGGGATGGGCGCTGGCGCAGTCGGGCGACGGAGCCGAACGGGAGCGGGACGGTAGCGGCGTCTTCCCGCAAGGCCAGTTCAAGCTCGCCCCAAAGCGCCTTATGTTCTTGAGACTCCGGCAGGTGTCTTCCTCATGAAATTGGAACACTAAGGGCAGACCATCGTGATGCGGCATGGCGACGTTTAGGTCAGGCTAGTTGGAGGTAGACGACAGGAGAATCAGAGAGGAAGAGAGAGGATTGTAGCGATACCGGGTAGTGCGGGGTTGATTTTAAAATGCGGCGCTGGCGACATTAAAAGTGGGAGCAGTTGGGACGACGGTGGGCGGCGGAGCCTGGTCAAAGGGCTCGCCTCCCGGTGAGTCTGCACAGCGGTCTGCTCGAACGCCTCCCTGACAGCCGGCGCAGGGTCTGCTCGCACGCCTCCCGTCGACTCACACGCTTGCTGGGACGGCACCTGCCGATGAGAAGCGGGGACTCGTGGCGGCACGTAAACGCCCACGGTTTCAATACTGAAAGCGTTCGCCTTAACGTGACAGGTCTTTGTTCCAAAATACCTTGGCTCTTCATTTGTTCAACTTGTCATAATCAGCTTGTCTCGAATTGAAGAAAAAACTTACGAAGTAATATTTGTGCCATATCACGTGACCATGCTCAGTTTCAAGAATTTATGCTCACTTTTGGATTTTCTGAAATTTAATCCAGGATTCGAAACAATATCATAACCTGCATCATGCAATAAATTTTCAAGCCGTACATATGTGATGTTGTATTTCTTGAGAAAGGATTTGGTCAAACATTTTGCTTAGTTAAACCTCCTTTCTGGTTTATAGGGCTCAATTCAAAAATCTCACCAACCAATGTAGATGGTAAGTGGTGGAACAATTGTTGTAGTTTGCAAAACCACTCAATTAATGCGCTTGTTTTCCTCAAAAATTGTGTTTACGAATGAATTAATTGCAATGCATGCATGCATAAAGTACATGCATTGGTCAATTTTCTCTTAATACTTGCATGTAATGATTTATTGCACCTTGAAATCTGAATATGTGATGGGGAACAACCAAATTGAGACTTATAAAATGGGAAAACTAAAATTTTGAGATAAGCCCTATAAACCGGAAAGGAGGGAGTAAAAGGATAATCCCTCCGTACCAGTGCATTGCCTGATATATTAACTCAAGTACTAGGCACGAGCAAATGGGCTCAATTCTGTGCTCATCCTGGTGTAGTAGTAGTAGTACTAGGCAATGCAGTTGACGGTGACCTTGACGAGCGAAGCATCGAGGGAATTGAACCGTGCTCGCACGGTAGGTAACGTTGTCTAGTTACTAAAGCATCCCTTCGTTGTTCATTGGTAGTCGTTATGGACCGGGGACATGAGGGGAATTTCCTAGGGCTGGAATTCTGGCCGCCAGATATTTCGACTTGAAACGCTGAGGCTCGACTGGTTGGGGTTGCCTAATGTGCGTACCACGCATGCCATCGAAGGACACGAGCCCGTTTTTTTAGGATCAACACGAGCCAAGGTCTGGCTGGTACACCATTGGGTCCTACCATTTGAGAATACGAAAGGAACCTTTTAAATTGCCGAACGAATCTATGTGTATTACAATACCCGTATTTTCCTTGCAAATACTAATCTCAACGTGGTAATTGATTTATGACGAGTTGTTGAATTAGAGTGAATATAGTGATCTCAACGTGGATTTCACATTTCATGGTATCCCTAGTAAGTTTTCCAATGCAAATTCAAATTTAAAAGATGAACAATATGGAGGTGAGAAAACTTTGTATGTATCAAGCATATGACCTTACACACACACACACACACACACACACACACACACACACACACACACGAACACAACAACAATCCAATAAGTATAGTGCATCTATTTTTCCAACCCATGCATGTATGACACGAGTTCAAAAATACTCCTTCTATTCCTAAATATTAGTCTTTTAGAGAGTTCAACAAGTGACTACATACGGAGCAAAATGAGTGAATCTAGACTCTAAAATATGTCTATATACATCCGTATGTGCCAGTCTATTTGAAGCCTCTAAAAAGACTAATATTTACGAACGAAGGGTGTAAAATGTAAGACATCCATGGTCCTCAGTTCAATATTTAAAATGAACATGTAACTGAAACATGAATATTAAGTCTAGTACTACTGTACATGCAAATGTTGTGTTTAGGCGGAGCTATGATTGTCAGGGGTCAACCCCTCGACCTTAGATAAAATTGTGGAGCTCTGTTTAGGGTTGTTTAGATTATATTTGTCCCCACCCTCACAACCACCGATTGGTTGTGCACCCCACCCTCCTCCCGGGAGAATATCATGTACCCCATACCTTAGATGCTATATGCCGTCTGAGTTGCTTGGAGCTTGTAGATCTGAGATATAGCAGCTCACATGATGTGTCTTAATTTTTTGCAGAAACCTTGATGAGTTTGAGAATTGCACACAATTTGTACAAAAACTACTTAGAAGCCCTTTGATCCCATATCCATGATCTCAAGCTCAGATCACCGTAGCATCTAAGATGAAGGAGGACATCATATTCTCCTGTATGTAAGAATATCATGTGCTACCACACCTTAGATGCTTTGGTGATACAAGCTCTTCGGAGGCGTTGGATTTGTGACCCAACACCTTGATACGTCTCCGTTGTATCTACTTTTCCAAACACTTTTGCCATTGTTTTGGACTCTAACTTGTATGATTTGAATGGAACTAACCCGGACTGACGCTGTTTTCAGCAGAATTGCCGTGATGTTGTTTTATGTACAGAAAACAAAAGTTCTCAGAATGACCTGAAACTCCACGGGATGTCTTATAAAAAATAATAAAAAATCCTCACAAAGATGAAGACCAGGGGGCCCACACCCTGTCCACGAGGGTGGGGGGCGCGCCCCCCTAGGGCGCCCCCTACCTCGTGGGCCCCCTGGAGACCCTCCGACGCCAACGCCAACTCCATATATTGGCTTTCGGGGAGAAAAAAATCAGAGAGAAAGTTTCATCGCATTTTACGATACGGAGCCGCCGCCAAGCCCAAATCTCTCTCGGGAGGGCTGGTCTGGAGTCTGTTCGGGGTTCCGGAGAGGGGGATTCGTCGCCGTCGTCATCATCAACCATCCTCCATCACCAATTTCATGATGCTCACCGCCGTGCATGAGTAATTCCATCGTAGGCTTGCTGGACGGTGATGGGTTGGATGAGATTTATCATGTAATCGAGTTAGTTTTGTTAGGGTTTGATCCCTAGTATCCACTATGTTCTGAGATTGATGTTGCTATGACTTTGTTATGCTTAATGCGTGTCACTAGGGCCCGAGTGCCATGATTTCAGATCTGAACCTATTATGTTGTCATGAATATATGTGTGTTCTTGATCCTATCTTGCAAGTCTATAGTCACCTACTATGTGTTATGATCCGGCAACCCCGAAGCGACAATAATCGGGACCACTCCTGGTGATCAACATAGTTTGAGGAGTTCATGTATTCACTATGTGCTAATGCTTTGTTCCGGTTCTCTATTAAAAGGAGGCCTTAATATCCCTTAGTTTCCAATAGGACCCCGCTGCCACGGGAGGGTAGGACAAAATATGTCATGCAAGTTCTTTTCCATAAGCACGTCTGACTATTTACGGAATACATGCCTACATTACATTGATGAACTGGAGCTAGTTCTATGTCACCCTATGTTATGACTGTTACATGACGAACCGCATCCGACATGATTATCCATCACTGATCCGGTGCCTACGAGCTTTCCATATACTGGTTCTCGCTTATTTACTTTTCTGTTGCTACTGTCACAATCACTACAAAAATACCAAAAATATTAATTTTGTTGTCTTTACTTTTGTTACCGTTACCACCACTATCATATTACTTTGCTACTAAACACTTTGCTGCAGATACTAAGTTTCCAGGTGTGCTTGAATTGACAACTCAGCTGCTAATACTTGAGAATATTCTTTGGCTCCCCTTGTGTCGAATCAATAAATTTGGGTTGAATACTCTACCCTCGAAAACTGTTGCGATCCCCTATACTTGTGGGTTATCAAGACCTTTTTCTGGCGCCGTTGCCGGGGAGCATAGCTCTATTCTCTGCCGGGGCGCGTCGCCAGACGCCGCCGCCGGAGCCGCCCTCCGCCGCCCATGAGCCGCAGCCTCACCGCCAGCAGCGCCGCCCGCGCTCGGTCGCTCGCTTGGCGCGCCGGTCGGCGCCGCTTGGCCCGCCTCCGCCCGCGCCCGTCGTCGCCCTGGTTGCCGCCGCCGGAGCCGCCCTCCGCCGCCCGCGAGCCGCAGCCTCACCCGCCCAGCAGCGCCGCCGCGCTCGTCGCTCGCGCCTGGCGCGCCGGTCGGCGCCGCCTGCCCGCCTCCTCGCGTCGCCGCCGCCTACGGTGCCGGATCCGCCGCCCCGGTCCCTCGCCGGCCCATCTCCGGCCTTCTCCAGCAGCTCCGGTGAGCCCCGGCCTCGCCTCGATTCGCGCGCCCTCGGACGAACCTGGAGGAAATATGCCCTAGAGGCAATAATAAAGTTATTATTTATTTCCTTATTTCATGATAAATGTTTATTATTCATGCTAGAATTGTATTAACCGGAAACATGATACATGTGTGAATACATAGACAAACATAATGTCACTAGTGCGCCGCTACTTGACTAGCTCATTAATCAAAGATGGTTATGTTTCCTAACCATAGACATGTGTTGTCATTTGATTAACGGGGTCACATCATTAGGAAAATGATGTGATTGACTTGACCCATTCCGTTAGCCTAGCACTTGATCATTTAGTATGTTGCTATTGCTTTCTTCATGACTTATACAAAGTTCCTACAACTATGAGATTATGCAACTCCCGTTTACTGGCGGAACACTTTGTGTGCTACCAAACGTCACAACGTAACTGGGTGATTATAAAGGAGTTCTATAGGTGTCTCCGAAGGTACATGTTGAGTTGGCGTATTTCGAGATTAGGATTTGTCACTCCGATTCTTCACAGGGCACTACCACCCTAAAAATGAAATTCACAAATCCATCCATAGACCATATTTCTCATATCCTCGAAAATGGTCAAAATCTTTGTTCACAGAGTAACAACTCCTTTAAACATATGAAAACATGTCACCTTAACTTTATTGATTTCATGAATCCATTACAAACTCTGAGCACCCATTACATAACTCAACTTATTGTACTCATAAACATGAAATTGTTTTCTACTACTCTTGTTTCCAATATCAAAATTCCAACTACTCAACTCCAGCTTTCATCTTGTCGGGACATTTAGTAGCATAATGTCCTGCTTCCTTGCAATGAAAACACATAAATTTCGATAAGCCTTTGGGCTTCTTGGAGATGGTGCCTGCTCCTTGAGTTCCTTGCTTCCTTTCGAGACAATGATTGGCATAATGCCCGACGTCCTTACATTCAAAACAGGTAATATGACTCTTGTCCCTCTTTGCAGAAATTGGGTTGTTCTAAGGGTGTCTTTGTTTTCTCTTCCTGGGTTTCTTCGTTCTGATCAAACGTTCTATTCCTCATGGATCAAACTCCACTGCTTCTGTCGGGAAGTATCCCAGATAATCTTTTCTTTCCTTGGTGCAATACTGTAAAAAATGTCCTTCTTCTCCACATGAATAGCAGGCATTGGAGTAAAAATCTGTTGAGGCCTTCTCCATCAGGGTCTTCAACACATTCCTTCATCACAGGTTCTTTCATAACTTCTCGGAGGGCTTCTTTCATTCCTTCTTCCTGCTCCTGAATAGTTTGTTGCACCATGGAGTAAATGTGACACTGAGTCGGGTAGTGGGTGGTTCCTTCACACAAGAAACAAGTCACACGACTAGTTGGGCATTCCTCACTGGGTGTTTCTCCTCACAATGAGGGCATCCATCCTTGTGTTCCTCCTGGTGTGTCCTATTTCTCCATAAATCTTGCAGGCACAAGGTTTATTTCTTGGTGTATCATGGTGCTTCCGGATGAGGCGTGATCTCAACAGGTCTTCTGAATTCCTCCCAAGTTCTTGCTCCATTAAATCCTTGTATGGCTTGATGCATTTTCCACCAGGTTGCAGCACTTCCTTCAAAAAATCTTGAGCGTATTGAACCTCATACTTCCTTGGAATCAAATTGCTCCAAGTGATTTTCCATGTTCGAATCCATAGCTCGCCTCCGGCTGGGTCTTGATCCGAGAGTATCAGTCCAACTTCATTCATCATCTATGGGGTCCAAAAGTTTTGGGATGAGATATGAGAGAGGTGGGGAGGATATACACACAATACAAACAATAGTTTTTCAAGAAACGGGTTTTACTTTGTGGCTGTCGGAAAAGATCAAACAAATGACAGCTCACAAATCGCCGATCTAACGTAAGTGTGTAACAGGGTTTGGTCTTCTAAAGGTCAAATAATTCTTCAGATTCTTCAAATTCTTCAAGTCTTGAGTCTTCAATTGTTGCAGCTGCAATTCTTCCAACGCATGGTGAAATACTGGTTACTTTGAAGGGTCATCACTGTCCGATATCTTTCTTGGAGCGGCTTCAGTTGATCCTTCATGTGGTCAAAAGGGAAAAGGGTATATTCTAACTATTTGAGGTGAGAGTGTCTATTTGATAAAATCTGAAAAGATGAGAAGTAAGAGTCTTTTTTGAAAATAAAGTTTTAGAAATTTCCTGTCCTAGGGCTTTCCGGTTTCTAGGGTCACGTCCTACAGTCAACATGTGCTCTGATACCATATCTGTAGCGACCCGACCTCAGACGGTCAAGCCTCTGTGTTTCTATGCCATCCCTGGATCAGTATGCTGGCACACACAGTACATCAATGTATATATCAAAGTGTAATCACATGTATAAATAACGTAAAATGATATATACCTCATAATACTCAGCGGAAACAATCAAACGGGTGTGGAGTCCCATCAACGCCATCGGCAGGTTGAGTGTAGACCATAACCCTGTATCGTAACTCTTACTCGTCGAGGAAATATCTGCAACATGATACGTTGCAGCCGTGTAGGTCAGTACATTGAATGTACCGGCAAGATCACAATAAGAGAAACAGATGATAAACTATACTATATGCAGTATGGCTTTGTGGCTCTGTATCTGAGTTTTGTTTGCGTAAAAGCTGGTTTTATTTTCCCTACATCAAAGGAATAAATGAAGTATGTACTATAGAGTTTTCTATCATGACATGGTTCCGCCAACCGATGTCTCATAGCCCAAATTCATCATAAGTTGCCCACAATTAAGTTATCATCCGGTGTTGAGAGTTCGAGATAGATCCAAGTCCGGATGCTCAAATTGTCCGTGAATCGGGACACGGCTAATCGATTAGGTTTTAACCCTCTGCAGAGGTTTGTACACTTTACCCGCAAGATTCGATCCCTCTTTTACGTTCTCGCACTTCAGGTGTTTGAGAACAAGATGACCAAACATGGTCTTCGAAGAGTTCCCCTGACCACTGTCCGGTGCTCATCCAATCCTACCGTAGTTCTACATCTGCTAGCACTGTCCCAGCCAGATTCACCACTAAGGTCAACCAAGCCAGAGCCCATAGTGACTTGCGGTTGCACAGGTAAGCTTCCAGGCATGAAGTATTCTTCCGTCTCTTTGAGTCTGGGTGAAGCTTCCCGCAAGATGTCATGGCGCTTCTCCATGCATCCCGGCCAACCACTGGTTTCTCCAGGGTGCCCGTCAACCAATCCTTCACCCAAATGGTGTGTATTGAATTCTTGTCTCGAGTCTTGAAGTCTTGAGGCCTTGAAGATGCAGTCCTTGCAGATTCCATCATGGAGTTATCGTCATTGGCGTAGATTCTCCATTCTCACACCACTCCGAGCACTCATACCAACCCGTCTACTATAGCGTAGCATTAAAATAAATAACGTCCGGGCTTGGTAACAGGTGATGGGTTCCTACCTCATGCATACTACTCAACTACAAGGATTCAATGTCACTCTGGAGGGATTGTTGCGAAGATAACACTAGATGCAATAAAACACATAGGTATGAAAAACATGGTCATAGTGAACTTGCTCGGTAATACTTGATGAAGATAACAACGCTGTCGAAAATGACTTGGTAGAACTAATCGTCACTCCGTTGAAAATCTATATAGTCAAACATAGCATTCACATAAGCAAACATCCTAGCAAACAATTTTAGCACTCGAAATAACAATCAAAACAGCAAGGAAAATCGATAATAAAACTCAAACAAAATCAAAAGAAACTTCAAATAAAACTACAAAGAAAAACTACTAACGAAGATCTATGACTTTGCTACAAACATCTAATATAGTTTTGCCGTAAGTAAAAACTTAACAACAATTAAAATACTAAACTAATAGATTAACAGAAAATAAAATGTAAAATAACTAATTTAACAGAAAGTATTTTTTCCATAAAATTTTATTTGCAAAAAGAAACAAATAAAAGCTTTTATAAAACTCTAACTATGACCTATAGAAGGTTTCATACAAAACTAAGGAAAATAAATTTTTAAAATAAAAATAAATTTTCTCCTGTTGTCTAACAGAAACACAACTAATTTTGTCAAAAGTGACAAAAAGAAATAATTTAAAACTAATACAAACAATAAAGAAAAAGCTAAAACAGAACTAATAATAAAACAGTACTGTTTTGCTAAAACCTAATTTAAATTAACCTAGAAATAAAATACTAAATACTACTGGATAAACAAAGGTCCTAGAGACCAGGAGCAAAAAGAATCGGTCAAAATAATATTCCTAACTCAAAATAGCTCAAATCTAGTGATTTGAGCAAATTCATCTAAACACAAATTTAAACTGCTCAAATGTGAAATAAAATTGAACTAACAGAAACTTTATAAAATTTGTGACACATAGCAATTGGAATCACTCAAAATACTAAAAACTCTAAAAGATATGAATTTTCTAAGATTGCTATTTTCTGAAAAAAATGAATTACGGGATTTCGTGGATCTCACGGAGTAGTAAATCATGAGTTGGGGAAGAAGATCGAATCCGATGTTGCGGTTGCTCCTAGAGGAAAGGAGATCACGGGCGGTGGAGAGGAGATCATATAAACCTCAGGAGAGGTCGAGGCGTGGCGACAGCACTTGGCGGCGGCGGTGGTGCTGCTTGCTGCTGCTGCTGGAGAGGAGAGGAGAGGAGAGGTGTTGGTTTGATGTGTTGGAGGGGGTGCTTGGGTATTTATATTGGGGAGGGAGGGCTTTGCTTGGGGTAGGGGACAAGAAATAGACTAGGCTTAGGAAACAAAGAGGAAAAGATCTAGAAACAAATCGGAATAAGCGGAATAACGAACGGGATCAAATCCTACTAGGATTTGTAAAGAATAAAACCTTGGCTCCTGGCCCCTAGGTGTGTGCGTGCGATGGCCATGGCCTTGGCCTTGGCCGGTGGCTGGTCGGCGGCTTGGGCCTTTGGCCCAAGGCGCTGCATATATATATATATTTTTAACAAAATTTCACAGAACTAAAACAAAAACAAAATAATTAAAACTTTTATATAGGCATATAATATATCAAAATTTGCAGAAAAATATTTCCTACAAGATGAACATTATTCTAATGTCAAATAAAATCCACACAAATTTTAATAATTCACACAGTGCTACTGGTCCAATAAAATCCAATAAAAATCATTTTAAAATACCAAAATGACTTCAAATTAATTTCTCTCCAATTTTCTGATGTAGGGAATCATGTTACCCTATTTTCCATGTATTTTATTTTGGAGAAAATAATTTGAATAAAATCAAATAACTCCAAATTGAAAAATAATTCCAAAAGGACTTGAATTTGATCCTTTGAAACTCCCAACTCATATTTCATATGTTTTGAAGAAGTCATTTTATCCTCGCTCGTGAAAATCACTGAGTTGCATGAAGTTTATGAATTAGAAAATATTTCCAAATGAAATTCAAATATTTTCAACACCCTTTTTCATTTAAATGGAAGAAGTCATGTTATCCTCTCTCCAGGGTTTTGTGATGAAAAGAATTTGAATTTCGAAGATCATAAAAGCAAAAATGAAAGTTTGGGAAAGTCCTTTTATTCCTCTCATTTAACTTTCAAAAGTTTCAAATTCCACTCAATTTCACACAATCAATCACTCAACAATCAAACAAACAATCAGAATTATTTATTTAATATAACATTCCAAAATTTAGAATTTTGGGATGTTACAAATCTACCACCTTAAAATGAATCTCGTCCTCGAGATTGGAGAAACTAGAAAGAAATGGGTTAGGTTTGGGGTCTTCAAAATCCATCGATCGTCTCCGGTGCAGGGTGCTACCACCCTTAGAAACATCGTTACGGTCCCATCCATGCTTATATACTCCATCCTCATTCTTGACAGTGTCAGTCTTCCCAGATCTCGGAAAATTTCATCTCCGGGCTCTTCCGGTAGCGGCATAACCTTTTCCTCAATTCTTTTGTCCTTTCATCTTGGTAAGGTTATTCGAGACTTGGTCTTCATAACCTGAAAGGTCTGGCGCCAATGCTAAACAACTATCGATATCTCATGGTGGTCAACAATTTATGGTTTCTCCTGCAGGAAATGGGTCTGGGTTGATCCTCACCGTATATCCTACGGTTGGCAACAACGGCCTTGTACAAGGGGAAAATGCTTATACCATTCTAAGGTTTAAACAAGGTTTTGATCGTCGTCTCTCTACTATAGGTAAGTCACTCAGATTTTACCATCCCATATAGCAAAGCGAATAATAAGAGTAAGTCGGTATGATGATCAATCCATTCCGCACCCAAATCATTACCCTGTATAAGGTTTAGCGAATATCGTATTTCTAACACTCGGGCATTCTACAAGCGTTGCAGAATTTCTCTTCTCAACAAACTCAGTTCGGATAATTCCATTGATTCTGCAAGCTGAACAAAACATCTATCGTTACTTCACCACTCTCAGGTTTTTGCGTAACCTCCTACGAAACGTATGCTGATTGGATCACTGATTCTTCCAAATTTATTCCTTTATCAAGGTTACATCTGTTCCTTTTCAAAATCCTGGGCCTGTGGGTTATGGCCCACTTCAACACTAGTGCAGCTTTAACTCATCCTTGGAGTAACTCTCTTGTTCCATATTACACCTCCTTTAAATCCAGTAGTCTAGTCTTCTTCACAGGGCACTACCACCCTAAAAATGAAATTCACAAATCCATCCATAGACCATATTTCTCATATCCTCGAAAATGGTCAAAATCTTTGTTCACAGAGTAACAACTCCTACAATTAAACATATGAAAACATGTCACCTTAACTTTATTGATTTCATGAATCCATTACAAACTCTGAGCACCCATTACATAACTCAACTTATTGTACTCATAAACATGAAATTGTTTTCTACTACTCTTGTTTCCAATATCAAAATTCCAACTACTCAACTCCAGCTTTCATCTTGTCGGGACATTTAGTAGCATAATGTCCTGCTTCCTTGCAATGAAAACACATAACTTTCGATAAGCCTTTGGGCTTCTTGGAGATGGTGCCTGCTCCTTGAGTTCCTTGCTTCCTTTCGAGACAATGATTGGCATAATGCCCGACGTCCTTACATTCAAAACAGGTAATATGACTCTTGTCCCTCTTTGCAGAAATTGGGTTGTTCTGAGGGTGTCTTTGTTTTCTCTTCCTGGGTTTCTTCGTTCTGATCAAACGTTCTATTCCCCGTGGATCAAACTCCACTGCTTCTGTCGGGAAGTATCCCAGATACTCTTTTCTTTCCTTGGTGCAATACTGTAAAAAATGTCCTTCTTCTCCACATGAATAGCAGGCATTGGAGTAAAATCTGTTGAGGCCTTCTCCATCAGGGTCTTCAACACATTCCTTCATCACAGGTTCTTTCATAACTTCTCGGAGGGCTTCTTTCATTCCTTCTTCCTGCTCCTGAATAGTTTGTTGCACCATGGAGTAAATGTGACACTGAGTCGGGTAGTGGGTGGTTCCTTCACACAAGAAACAAGTCACACGACTAGTTGGGCATTCCTCGGTGGGTGTTTCTCCTCACAATGAGGGCATCCATCCTTGTGTTCCTCCAGGTGTGTCCTATTTCTCCGCAAATCTTGTAGGCACAAGGTTTATTTCTTGGTGTATCATGGTGCTTCCGGATGAGGCGTGATCTCAACAGGGTCTTCTTGAATTCCTCCCAAGTTCTTGCTCCATTAAATCCTTGTATGGCTTGATGCATTTTCCACCAGGTTGCAGCACTTCCTTCAAAGTCTTCAAGAGCGTATTGAACCTCATACTTCCTTGGAATCAAATTGCTCAAGTGATTTTCCATGTTCGAATCCATAGCTCGCCTCGGCTGGTCTTGATCCGAGAGTATCACCAACTTCATTCATCATCTATGGGGTCCAAAAGTTTTGGGATGAGATATGAGAGAGGTGGGGAGGATATACACACAATACAAACAATAGTTTTTCAAGAAGCGAGTTTTACTTTGTGGCTGTCGGAAAAGATCAAACAAATGACAGCTCACAAATCGCCGCATCTAACGTAAGTGTGTAACAGGGTTTGGTCTTCTAAAGGTCAAATAATTCTTCAGATTCTTCAAATTCTTCAAGTCTTGAGTCTTCAATTGTTGCAGCTGCAATTCTTCCAACGCATGGTGAAATCTGGTTACTTTGAAGGGTCATCACTGTCCGATATCTTTCTTGGAGCGGCTTCATTGATCCTTCATGTGGTCAAAAGGAAAAGGGTATATTCTAACTATTTGAGGTGAGAGTGTCTATTTGATAAAATCTGAAAAGATGAGAAGTAAGAGTCTTTTGAAAATAAAGTTTTAGAAATTTCCTGTCCTAGGGCTTTCCGGTTTCTAGGGTCACGTCCTACAGTCAACATGTGCTCGATACCATATCAGAGCGACCGACCTCGACGGTCAAGCCTCGTGTTTTGTTCCATCCACGGATCAAGTATCTTTGCACACACAGTACATCAATGTATATATCAAAGTGTAATCACATGTATAAATAACGTAAAATGATATATACCTCATAATACTCAGCGGAAACAATCAAACGGGTGTGGAGTCCCATCAACGCCATCGGCAGGTTGAGTGTAGACCATAACCCTGTATCGTAACTCTTACTCGTCGAGGAAATATCTGCAACATGATACGCTGCAGCCGTGTAGGTCAGTACATTGAATGTACCGGCAAGATCACAATAAGAGAAAACAAATGATAAACTATACTATATGTAGTATGGCTTTGTGGCTCTGTATCTGAGTTTTGTTTGCGTAAAAGCTGGTTTTATTTTCCCTACATCAAAGGAATAAATGAAGTTTGTACTATAGAGTTTTCTATCATGACATGGTTCCGCCAACCGATGTCTCATAGCCCAAATTCATCATAAGTTGCCCACAATTAAGTTATCAATCCGGTGTTGAGAATTCCGAGATAGATCCAAGTCCAGAGGCTCAAATTGTCCGTAATCGGGACACGGCTAATCGATTAGGTTTTAACCCTCTGCAGAGGTTTGTACACTTTACCCGCAAGATTCGATCCCTCTTTTACGTTCTCGCACTTCGTGGTGTTTGAGAACAAGATGCCCAAACATGGTCTTCGAAGAGTTCCCCGACCACCGTCCGGTGCTCATCCAATCCTACCGTAGTTCTACATCTGCTAGCACCGCCCCAGCCAGATTCACCACTAAGGTCAACCAAGCGAGCCCATAGTGACTTGCGGTTGCAGGTAAGCTTCGGGCATGAAGTATTCTTCCGTCTCTTTGAGTCTGGGTGAAGCTTCCGCAAGATGTCATGGCGCTTCTCCATGCATCCCGCCAACCTTTGGTTTCTCCAGGTGCCCGTCAACAATCCTTCACCCGATGGTGTGTATTGAATTCTTGTCTCGAGTCTTGAAGTCTTGAGGCCTTGAAGATGCAGTCCTTGCAGATTCCATCATGGAGTTATCGTCATTGGCGTAGATTCTCCATTCTCACACCACTCCGAGCACTCATACCAACCCGTCTACTATAGCGTAGCATTAAAATAAATAACGTCCGGGCTTGGTAACAGGTGATGGGTTCCTACCTCATGCATACTACTCAACTACAAGGATTAAATGTCACTCTTGGAGGGATTGTTGCGAAGATAACACTAGATGCAATAAAACACATAGGTATGAAAAACATGGTCAAAGTGAACTTGCTGGTAATACTTGATGAAGATAACAACGCTGTCGAAAATGACTTGGTAGAACTAATCGTCACTCCGTTGAAAATCTATATAGTCAAACATAGCATTCACATAAGCAAACATCCTAGCAAACAATTTTAGCACTCGAAATAACAATCAAAACAGCAAGGAAAATCGATAATAAAACTCAAACAAAATCAAAAGAAACTTCAAATAAAACTACAAAGAAAAACTACTAACGAAGATCTATGACTTTGCTACAAACATCTAATATAGTTTTGTCGTAAGTAAAAACTTAACAACAATTAAAATACTAAACTAATAAATTAACAGAAAATAAAATGTAAAATAACTAATTTAACAGAAAGTATTTTTTCCATAAAATTTTATTTGCAAAAGAAACAAATAAAAAGCTTTTATAAAACTCTAACTATGACCTATAGAAGGTTTCATACAAAACTAAGGAAAATAAATTTTTAAAATAAAATAAATTTTCTCCTGTTGTCTAACAGAAACACAACCAATTTTGGCAAAAGTGACAAAAAGAAATAATTTAAAACTAATAAAAACAATAAAGAAAAAGCTAAAACAGAACTAATAATAAAACAGTACTGTTTTGCTAAAAACCTAATTTAAATTAACCTAGAAATAAAATACTAAATACTACTGGATAAACAAAGGTCCTAGAGACCAGGAGCAAAAAGAATCGGTCAAAATAATATTCCTAACTCAAAATAGCTCAAATCTAGTGATTTGAGCAAATTCATCTAAACACAAATTTAAACTGCTCAAATGTGAAATAAAATTGAACTAACAGAAACTTTATCAAATTTGTGACACATAGCAATTGGAATCACTCAAAATACTAAAAACTCTAAAAGATATGAATTTTCTAAGATTGCTATTTTCTGAAAAAATGAATTACAGGATTTCGTGGATCTCACCGAGTAGTCGTCGGAGTTGGGGAAGAAGATCGGATCCGATGTTGCGGTTGCTCCTAGAGGAAAGGAGATCACGGGCGGTGGAGAGGAGATCATATAAACCTCAGGAGAGGTCGAGGGCGACAGCACTTGGCGGGCGGTGGTGGTGCTGCTGCTGCTGCTGCGGAGAGGAGAGGAGAGGAGAGGTGTTGGTTTGATGTGTTGGGGGGGTGCTTGGGTATTTATATTGGGGAGGGGAGGGCTTTGCTTGGGGTTGGGGACAAGAAATAGACTAGGATTAGGAAACAAAGAGGAAAAGATCTAGAAACAAATCGGAATAAACGGAATAACGAAACGGGATCAAATCCTACTAGGATTTGTAAAAGAATAAAACCTTGGCTCCTGGCCCCTAGGTGTCTTGCGCGTGCGATGGCCATGGCTTTGGCCTTGGCCGGTGGCTGGTCGGCGGCTTGGGCCTTTGGCCCAAGGCGCTGCATATATATATATATAGGCATATAATATATCAAAATTTGCAGAAAAATATTTCCTACAAGATGAACATTATTCTAATGTCAAATAAAATCCACACAAATTTTAATAATTCACACAGTGCTACTGGTCCAATAAAATCCAATAAAAATCATTTTAAAATACCAAAATGACTTCAAATTAATTTCTCTCAATTTTCTGATGTAGGGAATCATGTTACCCTATTTTCCATGTATTTTATTTTTGGAGAAAAATAATTTGAATAAAATCAAATAACTCCAAATTGAAAAATAATTCCAAAAGGACTTGAATTTGATCCTTTGAAACTCCCAACTCATATTTCATATGTTCGAAGAAGTCATTTTATCCTCGCTCGTGAAAATCACTGAGTTGCATGAAGTTTATGAATTAGAAAATATTTCCAAATGAAATTCAAATATTTTCAACACCCTTTTTCATTTAAATGGAAGAAGTCATGTTATCCTCTCTCCAGGGTTTTGTGATGAAAAGAATTTGAATTCGAAGATCATAAAAGCAAAATGAAAGTTTGGGAAAGTCCTTTTATTCCTCTCATTTAACTTTCAAAAAGTTTCAAATTCCACTCAATTTCACACAATCAATCACTCAACAATCAAACAAACAATCTGAATTATTTATTTAATATAACATTCCAAAATTTAGAATTTTGGGATGTTACAGGGAATCCTACTCCCGGTGGGAGTAGGACTCCCCTAGGGCGCGCCATAGAGAGGGCCGGCCCTCCCCCTCCTCCACTCCTTTATATACGGGGGCAGGGGCACCCCATAGACACACAAGTTGATCTTCGTGATCGTTCCTTAGCCGTGTGCGGTGCCCCCCTCCACCATATTCCACCTCGGTCATATCGTCGCGGAGTTTAGGCGAAGCCCTGCGCCGATAGAGCATCATCATCGCCACCACGCCGTCGTCTTGACGGAACTCATCCCGACACTTTGCTGGATCGAGTCCGGGATCGTGTCGAGCTGAGCGTGTGCTGAACTCGGAGGTGCCGTATGTTCGGTGCTTGGATCGGTCGGATCGTGAAGACGCACGACTACATCAACCGCGTTGTCATAACGCTTCCGCCACGGTCTACAAAGTGCGTGGACAATACTCTCCCTCTCGTTGCTATGCCATCACCATGATCTTGCGTGTACGTAGGAAATTTTTGAAATTACTCGTTCCCCAACAATGGCATCCGAGCCTAGGTTTTATGCGTTGATGTTATATGCACGAGTAGAACACAAGTGAGTTGTGGGCGATACAAGTCATACTGCTTACCAGCATGTCATACTTTGGTTCGGCGGTATTGTGAGATGAAGCGGCCGGACCGACATTACGCAGACGCTTACGCGAGACTGGTTTCACCGCTGCGAGCACTCGTTGCTTAAAGGTGACCGCGGTGTCTGTCTCTCTCACTTTAGTTGAACCGAGTGTGGCTCGCCCGGTACTTGCGAAGGTTAAAACAACACCAACTTGACAAACTATCGTTGTGGTTTTGATGCGTAGGTAAGAACGGTTCTTGCTCAGCCCGTAGCAGCCACATAAAACTTACAACAACAAAGTAGAGGACGTCTAACTTGTTTTTGCAGGGCATGTTGTGATGTGATATGGTCAAGACGTGATGCTATATTTTATTGTATGAGATGATCATGTTTTGTAACCGAGTTATCGGCAACTGGCAGGAGCCATATGGTTGTCGCTTTATTGTATGAAATGCAAAAGCCATGTAATTGCTTTACTTTATCACTAAGCGGTAGCGATAGTCATAGAAGAAATAGTTGGCGAGACGACAACGATGCTACGATGGAGATCAAGGTGTCGCGCCGGTGACGATGGTGATCACGACGGTGCTTCGGAGATGGAGATCACAAGCACAAGATGATGATGGCCATATCATATCACTTATATTGATTGCATGTGATGTTTATCCTTTTATGCATCTTATCTTGCTTTGATTGACGATAGCATTTTAAGATGATCTCTCACTAATTATCAAGAAGTGTTCTCCCTGAGTATGCACCGTTGCGAAAGTTCTTCGTGTTGATACACCACGTGATGATCGGGTGTGATAGGCTCTACGTTCAAATACAACGGGTGCAAAACAGTTGCACACGCGGAATACTCAGGTTAAACTTGACGAGCCTAGCATATACAGATATGGCCTCGGAACACGGAGACCGAAAGGTCGAGCGAGAATCATATAGTAGATATGATCAACATAGTGATGTTCACCATTGAAAACTACTCCATCTCACGTGATGATCGGACATGGTTTAGTTGATTTGGATCACGTGATCACTTAGATGACTAGAGAGATGTCTGTCTAAGTGGGAGTTCTTAAGTAATATGATTAATTGAACTTAAATTTATCATGAACTTAGTCCTGGTAGTATTTTTCAAATTATGTTGTAGATCAATAGCTCGCGTTGTTGCTTTCATATGTTCATTTTGATATGTTCCTAGAGAAAAATTATGTTGAAAAATGTTAGTAGCAATGATGCGGATTGGATCTGTGATCTGAGGTTTATCCTCATTGCTGCACAGAAGAATTATGTCCTTGATGCACCGCTAGGTGACAGACCTATTGCAGGAGCAGATGCATACGTTATGAACGTTTGGCTAGCTCAATATGATGACTACTTGATAGTTTAGTGCACCATGCTTAATGGCTTAGAATCGGGACTTCAAAGACGTTTTGAACGTCATGGACCATATGAGATATTCCAGGAATTGAAGTTAATATTTCAAGCAAATACCTGAGTTGAGAGATATGAAGTCTCCAACAAGTTCTATAGCTAAAAGATGGAGGAGAATCGCTCAACTAGTGAGCATGTGCTCGGATTGTCTGAGTACTTCAATCGCTTGAATCAAGTGGGAGTTAATCTTCCAGATAAGATAGTGATTGACAGAATTCTCTAGTCACCATCACTAAGTTACTAGAACTTCGTGATGAACTATAGTATGCATGGGATGACGAAAACAATTCCCGAGCTCTTCGTGATGTTGAAATCGACGAAGGTAGAAATCAAGAAAGAGCATCAAGTGTTGATGATTGACAAGACCACTACTTTCAAGAAAAGGGCAAAGGGAAAGAACGGGAAACTTCAAGTAGAATGGCAAACAAGTTGTCACTCCTGTGAAGAAGACCAAAGCTGGACCAAAGCCTGGAACTGAGTGCTTACACTGCAAAGGAAATGGTCACTAGAAGCGGAAATGCCCTGAATATTTGGTGGATAAGAAGGATGGCAAAGTGAACAAGGGTATATTTGATATACAGGTTATTGATGTGTGCCTTACTAGTGTTTATAGTAGCCCCTGAGTATTTGATACTTGTTCAGTTGCTAAGATTAGTAACTCGAAACAGGAGTTACAGAATAAACAGAGACTAGTTGAAGGGGAAGTGACGATGAGTGTTGGAAGTAGTTCCAAGATTGATATGATCATCATCGCACACTCCCTATACTTTCGGGATTAGTGTTAAACCTAAATAAATGTTATTTGGCGTTTGCGTTGAGCATGAATATGATTTGATCATGTTTATTGCAATACGGTTATTCATTTAAAGTCAGAGAATAATTGTTGTTCTGTTTACAGGAATAAAACCTTCAAATGGTCATACACCCAATGAAAATAGTTTGTTGAATCTCGATCGTAGTGATACACATATTCATAATATTGATGCCAAAAGATGCAAAGTTAATAATGATAGTGCAACTTGTTTGTGGCAATGCCGTTTGGGTCATATCGGTGTAAAGCGCATGAAGAAACTCCATAAAGATGGATTTTCGGAATCACTTGATTATGAATCATTTGATGCTTGCGAACCGTGCCTTTTGGGCAAGATGACTAAAACTCCGTTCCTGGAACAATGGAGCGAGCTCTTGACTTATTGGAAATAATACATACCGATGTATGCGATCCGATGAGTGTTAAGGCTCGCGGCGTGTATCGTTATTTTCTGACCTTCACAGATGATTTGAGCAGATATGGGTATATCTACTTGATGAAACATAAGTCTGAAACATTTGAAAAGTTCAAAAATTTCAGAGTGAAGTGGAAAATCATTGTAACAAGAAAAATAAAGTTTCTACGATCTGATCGTGGAGACGAATATTTGAGTTACGAGTTTGGTCTTCATTTGAAACAATGTGAAATAGTTTTGCAACTCACGCCACCTAGAACACCATAATGTAATGGTGTGTCCGAACGTCGTAATCGTACTTTACTAGATATGGTGCGATCTATGATGTCTCTTATCGATTTACCACTATCGTTTTGGGGTTATGAATTAGAGACAACTGCATTCACGTTTAATAGGGCACCATCTAAATCCGTTGAGACGACACCGTATGAACTATGGTTTAGAAGTAAACCTAAGCTGTCGTTTCTTAAAGTTTGGAGTTGCAATGCTTATGTGAAAAAGGTTTTCAACCTGATAAGCTCAAACCCAAATCGGAGAAGTGCGTCTTCATAGAGTACCCAAAGGAAACTGTTGAGTACACCTTCTATCACAGATCCGAAGGCAAGATATTCATTGCTAAAATGGATCCTTTCTAGAGAAGGAGTTTCTCTTAAAAGAAGTGAGTGGGAGGAAAGTAGAACTTGATAAGGTAATTGTACCTTCTCACGAATTGGAAAGTAGTGCATCACAGAAATAAGTTCCAGTGATTCCTATACCAATTAGTGAGGAAGTTAATGATGATGATCATGAAATTTCAGATTAAGTTACTACAGAACCTCATAGGTCTTCCAGAGTAAGATCCGCACCAGAGTGGTACGGTAATCCTGTTCTGGAAGTTATGTTACTAGACCATGACGAACCTACGAACTATGAAGAAGCGATGGTGAGCCCAGATTCCGCAAAATGGCTTGAGGCCATGAGATCTGAGATGAGATCCATGTATGAAAACAAAGTATGGACTTTGATTGACTAGCCCAATGATCGGCGAGACATTGAGATTAAATGGATCTTCAAGAGGAAGACGGACGCTGATAGTGTTACTATCTACAAAGCTAGAATTGTCGTAAAAGGTTCTCGAAAAGTTCAAGGTGTTGACTACGATGAGAGTTTCTCACTCGTATCTATGCTTAAGTCTGTCCGAATCATGTTAGCAATTGCCGCATTTTATGAAATCTGGCAAATGGATAAACAAAACTGCATTCCTTAATGGATTTATTAAAGAAGAGTTGTATATGATGCAACCAAGAGGTTTTGTCGATCCTAAAGGTGTTAACAAAATGTGCAAGCTCCAGCGGTCCATCTATGGACTGGTGCAAGCATCTCGGAGTTGGAATATACGCTTTGATGAGTTGATCAAAGAATATGGTTTTATGCAGACCTTTGGAAAGGCCTGTATTTACTATAAAGTGAGTGGGATCACTACCGTATTTTTGATAAATATATGTGAGTAACATATTGTTGATCAGAAATGATGTAGAATTTTTCTGGAAAGCATAAAGGAGTATTTGGAAGGAGTTCTTTAAAAGAAAGACCTCAGTAAAGCTACTTACATATTGAGCATCAAGATCTATTGAGATAGATCAAGACGCTTGATAAGTTTTTTCAATAGGACATACCTTGTCAAGATTTTGAAGTAGTTCAAAATGGAACAGTCAAAGAAAAAGTTCTTGCCTGTGTTGCAAAGGTGTGAAATTGAGTAAGACTCAAATCTCGACCACGGCAGAAAATAGAAAAGAGAATGAAAGTCATTCCCTATGCCTCAGTCATAGGTTCTATAAAGTATGCTATGCTATGTACCAGACCTATTGTATACCTTGCTCTGAATTTGGCAAGGGAGTACAATAGTGATCTAGGAGTAGATCATTGGACATTGGTCAAGAATATCCTTAGTAAGGACTAAGGAAATATTTCTCGATTATGGAGGTGATAAAAGAGCCCGTCGTGAAGAGTTACATCGGTGCAAGCTTTTACACCGATCCAGATGACTCTAAGTCTCAATCTGGATACATATTAAAAGTGGGAGCAATTAGCTAGAGTAGCTCCGTGCAGAGCATTGTAGACATAGAATATTTGCAAAATACATGCGGCTCTGAATGTGACAGACCCGTTGACTAACCTTCTCTCACGAGCAAAACATGATCACACCTTAGTACTCTTTGTTTGTTAATCACATAACGATGTGAACTAGATTATTGACTCTAGTAGACCCTTTGGGTGTTGATCACATGACGATGTGAACAATGGGTGTTAATCATATACAGATATGAATATTGGTGTTAAATCACATGGCGATGTGAACTAGATTATTGACTCTAGTGCAAGTGGGAGACTGGAGGAAATATGCCCTAGAGGCAATAATAAAGTTATTATTTATTTCCTTATTTCATGATAAATATTTATTATTCATGCTAGAATTGTATTAACCGGAAACATGATACATGTGTGAATACATAGACAAACATAATGTCACTAGTGCGCCGCTACTTGACTAGCTCATTAATCAAAGATGGTTATGTTTCCTAACCATAGACATGTGTTGTCATTTGATTAACGGGATCACATCATTAGGAAAATGATGTGATTGACTTGACCCATTCCATTACCCTAGCACTTGATCATTTAGTATGTTGCTATTGCTTTCTTCATGACTTATACAAAGTTCCTACAGCTATGAGATTATGCAACTCCCGTTTACTGGCGGAACACTTTGTGTGCTACCAAACGTCACAACGTAACTGGGTGATTATAAAGGAGTTCTACAGGTGTCTCCGAAGGTACATGTTGAGTTGGCGTATTTCGAGATTAGGATTTGTCACTCCGATTGTCGGAGAGGTATCTCTGGGCCCTCTCGGTAATGCACATCACTATAAGCCTTGCAAGCAATGTAGCTAATGAGTTAGTTACAGAATGATGCATTACGTAACGAGTAAAGAGACTTGCTGGTAACGAGATTGAACTAGGTATTGGATACCGACGATCAAATCTCGGGCAAGTAACATACCGATGACAAAGGGAACAACGTATGTTGTTATGCGTTTTGACCGATACAGATCTTCGTAGAATATGTGGGAGCTAATATGAGCATCCAGGTTCCGCTATTGGTTATTGACCGGAAACGTGTCTCGGTCATGTCTACATAGTTCTCGAACCCGTAGGGTCCGCACGCTTAAGGTTTCGATGACAGTTTTATTATCAGTTTATGAGTTTTGATGTACCGAAGGAGTTCAGAGTCCCGGATGAGATCGGGGACATGACGAGGAGTCTCGAAATGGTCGAGACATAAAGATCGATATATTGGACGACTATATTCGGACTTCGGAAAGGTTCGAGTGATTCGGTATTTTTCGGAGTACTGGAGAGTTACGGGAATTCGCCGGGAGAAGTATTGGGCCTTATTGGGCCATACGGGAAAGAGAGAGGGGCTGCCTAGGGCAGATCGCGCGCACCCCCAAGGCCTAGTCCAAATTGGACTAGGGGGAGGGGCTGCGCCCCCTCCTTCCTTCCCTTCTCTCTTCCCTTTCCTTCTCTCCTACTCCTACTACATGGAAGGGCACCTAGTTCTACTAGGAAAGGGGGAATCCTACTCCCGGTGGGAGTAGGACTCCCCTAGGGCGCGCCATAGAGAGGGTCGGCCCTCCCCCTCCTCCACTCCTTTATATACGGGGGCAGGGGGCACCCCATAGACACACAAGTTGATCTTCGTGATCGTTCCTTAGCCGTGTGCGGTGCCCCCCTCCACCATATTCCACCTCGGTCATATCGTCGCGGAGTTTAGGCGAAGCCCTGCGCCGGTAGAGCATCATCATCGTCACCACGCCGTCATGCTGACGGAACTCATTCCCGACACTTTGCTGGATCGGAGTCCGGGGATCGTCATCGAGCTGAACGTGTGCTGAACTCGGAGGTGCCGTATGTTCGGTGCTTGGATCGGTCGGATCGTGAAGACGTACGACTACATCAACCGCGTTGTCATAACGCTTCCGCTTCACGGTCTCACGAGTGCGTGGACAATACTCTCCCCTCTCGTTGCTATGCCATCACCATGATCTTGCGTGTACGTAGGAATTTTTTTGAAATTACTACGTTCCCCTACAGAACCCTAGATCCAATTTCCTCGGAGGTCGTTTTTTTCCTCCAAGTCATTTTTTCAGTAATTTTGTTGCATGTTCATCGCATTGTAACTCTGTACTCGTGGCTCCGATTTGGGCGTATAGCATACCGAATTGTTTGTCTCGATGAGTACATCATTGCATCTCGTTGCATCATTTTCATTTGAGCTCATCTGGATGCCCGAAATGCTGTTAGAAGAGGGCTATGTGATGTTAGTTTCAGATTCTTATCAGAACATGCACTTTTGTCATTTTTGCCATGATTGATGTGTGCACCCTATGAACTTGAGCCCTACATGTGTTTTGTAATATGCCATGCCATCTTTACAGGGGTGTATGCCATGTATTTTGTGATCTCTGCGGTGACTAGCATAAGCATGCAAACTAGGCTTCGTGATGTTGTTGATTTCAGCCCCTGTTCTGCTGTTATTTTTATGCCATGTAAACTTGATGCTACAGAGAGTTCCATGCATATTTTGAGGTACTTCAGTAAGTATGTTTTGAACATGTGGATGTGCTCTATAAATACATGCCCTTGTGTGCAATTATGGAGTGCCATAGCTTGAGTCAATCGAGCTCTACTTTTGTTATAAAATGTTTCCTGGCAGATTGTGTACATGTTATTCAATTTTGCCAAGGTTGTTGTAATTGATCCTTGCATGCTATAATGTTGTTCTTGCCATTTATAGCTTATATGCCATGTCTTCTTGATGTATGTATGCTTAGTGTATCATGCAATGCTCTGTAATGAGTGCATCGAGCTCACGAACATGCCTGCTTGTTATCTGTTTTTGCCATGTCCAGTTTTCTGCTAAGTCTGAGATCTGTAACGAAACTTGCTTAGTTGACAGGGGTGCTATTATATTTTCTAATCCCTTTTGGCTCTTGGTCAGTAAGGGACTTTTGTTCTATGCTTTGAGTATATTCATGCCATGCCTTGTTTGGCTTTGTTAAGTTCCTGTAGCATGTGGTTTGCTTGCTCTAAACATGCCTTCCTGATGTTAATTTCTGGCATATTAGTATTTTCACCAAGTCTGTGAAGCTGATATATTTTGCACTTTTGCCATGCTTGTTTGAACCTGTTATGGTGTGTTTTAGCCGTAGCTCAGTGTTCATCTTTTGTCAAGCATCTTAAGTAGATCACTGCCATATTCTTTGTTGGTACGTTTGGGTGCAGTAGCTTAATTTCTTGTTGCTTTCTAAGTGGCATCATGCTGTTAATGGCAGAATCGTGTCATTCTTGTTTTGCTTGTCATTTGCAATCCGTGCATCCGATTCCAGAGATCTTTATATCGATTTCATCCGAAATCATCTCACCTTTCCAGCGGCATACTTGGTTTGCCAAGTTGATGCCTTGTTCTTTATTTTCCTTCCGGAGCGCGCATACGCATTGCATATCACATCTCGCATATCATGCCATGCTTTGCATCATGTTGTTTGTGCATTGCACCGTGATTTATTGTGTTTCCATTGCTTGTGTTCTTGTTTTGGATTTTGGATAGAGCCGGGAGACGAATGCGTGAACGAGGAACCTGTTGAGAACGCTTACGAGGATCAAGCTTTCAACAACTCTGAGAACTTTGCAGGCAAGATGACCATACCCTCGAAATCACTTCTATCTTTGTTTGCTCGATGCTCGCTCTTTTGCTATGCCTATGCTGCGTTACCCACCACTTGCTATATTATGCCACCCATATTGACATGTCAAACCTCTAACCATCCTTTCCTAGCAAACCGTTGATTGGCTATGTTACCGCTTTGCTCAGCCCCTCTTATAGCGTTGCTAGTTGCAGGTGAAGATGAAGTTGGTTCCATGTTGGATGATTATTTTGGGATATCACAATATCTATTGTTTAATTAATGCATCTATATACTTGCTAAATGGTGGAAGGCTCGGCCTTATGCCTGGTGTTTTGTTCCACTCTTGCCGCCCTAGTTTCCGTCATACCGGTGTTATGTTCCTTGATTTCGCGTTCCTTACACGGTTGGGTGATTTATGGGACCCCCTTGACAGTTCGCTTTGAATAAGACTCCTCCAGCAAGGCCCAACTTTGGTTTTACCATTTGCCACCTAAGCCTTTTTCCCCCGGGTTTTCGCGAGCCCGAGGGTCATCTTTATTTTAACCCCCCGGGCCAGTTCTCCTTCGATTGCTGGTCCAACTTGAGCGATGTCCGGCGCCCCTTGGGCAATCAGGGTCTATGCCAACCCGACGTCTGGCTCATCCGGTGTGCCCTGAGAACGAGATGTGTGCAGCTCCCATCGGGATTTGTCGGCACATCCGGGCGGCTTTGCTGGTCTTGTTTTTACCATTGTCGAAATGTCTTGTAGTCCGGGATTCCGAGACTGATCGGGTCTTCCCGGTAGAAGGAATATCCTTCGTTGACCGTGAGAGCTTATAATGGGCTAAGTTGGGACACCCTGCAGGGTATTGTCTTTCGAAAGCCGTGCCCGCGGTTATGAGGCAGATGGGAATTTGATCATGTCCGGTTGTAGAAAACCTGAAGTTGACCTTAATTACAATACATCAACCGCGTGTGTAACCGTGATGGTCTCTTCTCGGCGGAGTCCGGGAAGTGAACACGGTGTTGGAGTTATGTTTGACGTAAGTAGTTACAGGATCACTTCTTGATCACTACTAGCTTCACGACCGTGCCTTGCTTCTCTTCTCGCTCTCTCTTGCGAATGTAGCCACCATATATGCTAGTCGCTTGCTGCAGCTCCACCTCACAACTCTGTCCTACCTATAAGCTTAAATAGTCTTGATCTCGCGGGTGTGAGATTGCTGAGTCCCCGTGACTCACAGATTCTACCAAAACAGTTGCAGGTGCCAACGATGCCAGTGCAGATGACGCAACCGAGCTCAAGTGGGAGTTCGACGAGGAACGTGGTCGTTACTATGTTTCGTTTCCAGACGATCAGTAGTGGAGTCCACTTGGGACGATCGGGGATCTGTGTAGCATTTGGGGTAGTCTTCTTTTATGTTGGTTCCGTAGTCGGACCTTGAGTGTAATCTGGATGATGGATGTTTATTTATGTATTGTGTGAAGTGGCGACTGTAAGCCAACTATGTATCTCTTTCTCTTATATATTACATGGGTTGTGTGAAGATTACCTCACTTGCGACATTGCTTTCAATGCGGTTATGCCTCTAAGTCGTGCTTCAACACGTGAGAGATATAGCCGCATCGAGGGCGTTACACTTGATCAACCTTGTTAGTGGATTCTTTTTGATGAGCATGAGATGGATGAAACTAGAAGCACAACCTTCTGTACCCTCTATATTTTCTGTTACTTAGTAGAAATAAAGTAAAATAGTATTTTTACATGCATTTCTGATTTATCCGTGCAATATAAAATATCCCGAAAATAAAAGTCCTCGAATGCCATACCAATTTAATATGATTTTTTGGGAATATTTGAGGTTTTTAGTGCAAAAATTACATGGGAGCTGCCACTGGCCATGAGGGTGGAGGCGCGCCCTACCCCTGGCGCGCCCCCTGCCTCGTGGCCCCACGGTGGCCCTCCTCCACTTATCCCTGCACCCATCTTCTTCCTCTGCCTCACACAAACCGAAAAACCAACTCAAGCTCGTGTTCTAGCCACTTTGCTGTGATTTTCGATCTCCTTGCTCAAAGCACCTCTCGCAAAACTGCTTGGGAGATTGTTCCTTGGTATGTGACTCCTCCATTGGTCCAATTAGTTTTTGTTCTAGTGCTTTATTCTTTGCAAATCTATGCTGCATAGGTGACCATGTTCTTGAGCTTGCATGTCAAATTTATATGGTTCCAAGTAGTTCTAATGCTTGATATATGCTCTAGGCACTTGTATGAGTAGTTGCTATCAGTTTTATTGAAGTTGGTTCACTTTTGTTTGAAGTTACTAAAAATTTCAGATTATTTCAGAAATAATGAAGAGACTTTTGAGGGGCTCGTCGAGCCGAAGCTCGAGGGAGAAATAAAAGGAAGAAGAGCAGAAGCCCAAATTTAATTTGCCTCGCACCGCGGAGGTTCGGTCGTGTGAATGGCCTTCCAGTGAATTCTTGAGGAGAGCCGGGATTTATGAGGATTTCTATCTATTAATTGAGAACGCCGGCCTCACCGACTTCCTCCGCGACCAACGTCATCAGTATCTCTTACCTCACAAATATTTTTTGGAGAACCTCTACTTTTTCCCTAAGAAATCACCTCCAACATTAGAGTTCCATTTATATGACGTTGTTAAGGAGATGACATTTGCTGAATTTTGCGAGGTTTGCAAAATACCTTTTGAGGGCAACTTAGATGAACCTCACCGTAATGAAGTGGAAGCTTTTATTAACACTATCAATGTGGGAGAAACTATGAAGGTTTCTGATGCAAGAATTACTAGCATACATTTCCCTGTTTTGCGCTGCTTTGCCTTATTTGCTAGTCGTTGCTTGATTGGTCGCGGGAACTGTGGAAACCTTAGCATTCCTGATATTATCATTTTGTTCCATGGTTTATACCACAATAACTCTGTTACTATGGATGGAATTGTTGCTAGACGGTTAAGTCTGAACCGTACTAAGGGCCCCATCTTTGGAGGCATTTATGCTTCACGCCTAGCTGAATATTTTGAAATACCTATTAGGCATGAGGAGAAAGAAGAAACAGCGTTGCCCCGTGCTTATTTAGATTATAATAGTATGCTAGCGCATGATTTTCTTGTTAAGAGTCGCGAAGGGGAGCTCAAATATAAATTGTACTTTGATAAACATCACCCTGAGACTATTACTTTGCCTGCTCCCTCTTTGTTTAACTTGTCTACAGGTCCTTACATCGTTCCATGGTCGGTCGTTCAAGCCTATCAGAATCCTACACCAGCCCCGAGACAGGAGCCACAAGATGAGCCTCCACGACTATCTGTTTATTCTTGGGATCCAGAGGAGGTTGCCAGCCAGTGGCAGTCAGAGTCCTCTTCATCACATTATGATCCCAACTATTCTTCATCGCAGTACGACCCCTGCTACACCTACGGGTATCCGCCAGGCTATCCCTGGCAATAGACCAGCTTAGGCCAAAAGCCTAAGCTTGGGGGAGTACGTATTTCCCACCGACATTACATTTATGTTCACACACACTCATTGCTAGATGTCGGTGCTCATACTCTTTCACTGTAATATCCATGCTAGTTTATTTTCCTTTATCTTGCTTTCTTCTTGTGTGTTGAATAAACCTTAGAAAAACAAAAAAAATTAGTAGTAGTTTATTTTTCCTGCTGTAGTAGTAATAATTAAAAAGAAAACCCAAAAATATTTCCCGTTCTTCTTTTGCTTGTTGGGAGCTTTCCCGTGTAAATAGTTTTTATTTCTTTTCTTTTCTTTGAGGGTCAGTAGGAGAAGACCATGATTAAATTGTTGAAGTGGCTCTTATATGCATCATTGTTGATTTAACCAAGAGCCCATATTGCCTTGTCTTCTCCTGTTTATTGTATGCTCGCAGATTCCAGCTTAGTCCAATGCACGTGCACTGTTATTATTATTCACACCGTTCGGTCGTGCAAGTGAAAGGCAATTATGATGATATATGATGGACCTACTGAGATGGAAAAAACTGGTATGAACTCGACCTCTTTTGTTTTTGCAAATATGATGAGTCCATCGTTCTTGATTCAGCTGATTATGAATAAACATGTTTGCAATGACAATTAGAGATCATAGTTGCTTATGCCATGCTTGATTAGCTATGAGTTATAATGGTTTACCTTGCGTGCCAACATGCTATTGAGATGATTATGATGTGGTATGATGGGGTGGTATCCTCCTTTGAATGATTTAAGTGACTTGACTTGGCACATGTTCATGCATGTAGTTGAAACAAATCAACATAGCCTTCACGATATTTATGTTCATGGTGGATTATATTCTAATTATGCTTGTATTCAATGTTTATTAATTTTAATGCATGTTCATGACTGTTTTCGCTCTCTAGTTGGTCGCTTCCCAGTCTTTTGCTAGCCTTCACTTGTACTAAGCGGGAATACTGCTTGTGCATCCAATCCCTTAAACCCCAAAGTTATTCCATATGAGTCCACCATACCTTCCTATATGCGGTATCTACCTGCCGTTCCAAGTAAATTTGTATGTGCCAAACTCTAAACCTTCAAATGAACATTCTGTTTTGCATGCTTGAATAGCTCATATATCAACTAGTGCTGCCCTTATGTTCCGTGTTAGGCGGGTTATTCTCAAGAGGAGTGGACTCCGCTCCTCACTCACGAGAAAATGGCTGGTCACCGGGATGCCCAGTCCCATGCTTTATGCAAACTAAATCAAAATAATTGCAAACAAAACTCCCCCTAGGACCCATTGAATGTTGGAGGCACTCGTTGTTTCGAGCGAGCCATGGATTGATGCTTGTGGAGGAGGGGGAGTATTAACTTTACCATTCTGTTTGGGAACCGCCTATAATTTGTTTAGCATGGAAGATATCGTCATCTCTTAGTTGTTATGTTGACAATGAAAGTATGCCGCTCAAAATATAAATTATCTCTATTTCAAAACCGAGCTCTGGCACCTCTACAAATCCCTGCTTCCCTCTGCGAAGGGCATATCTATTTACTTTCATGTTGATTCATCACCTTCTTATTAAAAGCACCAACTGGAGAGCACAGCTGTCATTTGCATTCATTACTGTTAATTCATATCGGGTACGACTATGATTGGATCTCTTTTACCATGAATTACAATGTCTAGTCAGTCCTTGATCTTTGAAGGTGCTCTGCATTTATGTTTTGCGGTCTCAGAAAGGGCTAGCGAGATACCATCTTGTTATATCTTATTATGATTGTTTTGAGAAAGTGTTGTCATCCGAGATTTATTATTATGACTTGCTAGCTGATTATGCCATTGATATGAGTAAACATGGGACCTGAGAATTATTGCAAATGTGGTTAGTTATAATATTTGCTGAAAACTTGAATGTTGGCTTGACAGCAAACAGAGTTTGTAAAAGTTTTTGTTTTTCTCTTTCAGTTTGTCAACTGAATTGCTTGAGGACAAGCAAGGGTTTAAGCTTGGGGGAGTTGATACGTCTCCGTCGTATCTACTTTTCCAAACACTTTTGCCCTTGTTTTGGACTCTAACTTGTATGATTTGAATGGAACTAACCCGGACTTGCGTTGTTTTCAGCAGAATTGCCATGATGTTGTTTTATGTGCAGAAAACAAAAGTTCTTGGAATGACCTGAAACTCCACGGGATGTCTTATAAAAAATAATAAAAAATCCTCGCCTAAAGATGAAGACCGGGGCCCACACCAGTCCACGAGGTCGGGGGCGCCCCTAGGGCGCGCCCCTACCTCATGGGCCCCTGAGACCCTCGGCGCCAACTCCAACTCCATATATTGGCTTTTGGGAGAAAAAATCAGAGAGAAAGTTTCATCGCGTTTTACGATATGGAGCCGCCGCCAAGCCCTAATCTCTCTCGGGAGGCTGATCAGAGTCCGTTCGGGGCTCGGAGAGAGATTCGTCGTCGTCGTCATCATCAACCATCCTCCATCACCAATTTCATGATGCTCACCGCCGTCTGTGAGTAATTCCATCGTAGGCTTGGTGGACGGTGATGGGTTGGATGAGATTTATCATGTAATCGAGTTAGTTTTATTAGGGTTTGATCCCTAGTATCCACTATGTTCTGAGATTCATGTTGCTATGACTTTGCTATGCTTAATGCTTGTCATAGGGCCCGAGGGCCATGATTTCAGATCTGAACCTATTATGTTTTCATGAATATATGTGTGTTCTTGATCCTATCTTGCAAATCTATAGTCACCTACTATGTGTTATGATCCAGCAACCCCGAGGTGACAATAATCGGGACCACTCCTGGTGATGACCATAGTTTGAGGAGTTCATGTATTCACTATGTGCTAATGCTTTGTTCCGGTTCTTTATTAAAAGGAGGCCTTAATATCCCTTAGTTTCCAATAGGACCCCGCTGCCACGGGAGGGTAGGACAAAAGATGTCATGCAAGTTCTTCTGCATAAGCACGTATGACTATTTACGGAATACATGCCTACATTACATTGATGAGCTGGAGCTAGTTACATGTCACCCTATGTTATGATGTTACATGACGAACCGCATCCGGCATAATTATCCATCACGATCCGGTGCCTCACGAGCTTTCCATATCTGGTTCTCGCTTATTTACTTTTCCGTTGCTCTTTGTTACAATCACTACAAAATACCAAAATATTACTTTTGCTGTCTTTACTTTTGTTAGTGTTACCACCACTATCATATTACTTTGCTACTAAACACTTTGCTGCAGATACTAAGTTTCCAGGTTGGTTGAATTGACAACTCAGCTGCTAATACTTGAGAATATTCTTTGGCTCCCCTTGTGTCGAATCAATAAATTTGGGTTGAATACTCTACCCTCGAAAACTGTTGCGATCCCCTATACTTGTGGGTTATCACACCTCCTCAGTGGTTCGAATGGTGTTTTGCAGAAAAGCCCCAAAAGAGTTCGGCCACTGCTTACAAGCACAAAGACTGCTCAGATGCCATTGGATCTCAGATCAAACGACCTCCAAGCTCGTATCACCGTAGCATCCCAGCTGCGATAGCACCTTATGTTTTCTCGCACGGGGGAGTACGAGGTGCTTCCGCACCGTAGATTCTATGGTGATACGAGTTCACTGAGATCTAACGGCCCACAATAGGAGGTTTGAATGTTTTTGCAATATACGGCTGATAGAGTTTGGGAAATGCGCAGAAAGGACAAGTACTATGCATGTGCCATCTGATCACTGATCATACGACCTAGATGCTCATATCACCGTAGCGGGTAATTAAGCTACGCGGAGCACCTAATATAAGCACCGGGGAGGCGTTGGATCGAAGATGCAGCGACACACACGAGGCCTGAATGTTTTATTTGCAAAAAAAAACTTTGGAGAGTTTGGAAATTGCGCATAATTACAAAGACTACTCCCAAGCCATTGGATCTCACTTCCAACGGTGTAAAAACTCGTATCACCATAGTATCTAAGCTGCGGGGTGGAGGAGATATTCTATGCCGCTGTCATTTTTGTTCGTAAACTTGCAAAATACGTGTAACTCGTGCCGTTACTTGTCTAACCGCGCAAAGTGTTTGTTCAAAAAAAAACTATCCTACACTAAAATATCGGAACAACACACGGGGGTCCCACTTGTCATTAATCAAATTTGGACCTAAAACTAACAAATCTGAAAGGCGAGATTGAGGCGGCAACCTGGACTACAAAGCGTAAGTCGATAGCTTTGAGAAAGCGAGCGGTTGTTGGCTTTGTCCCATAACTTGATTTTATACAGTACTTGCGTTGAGTAGAGTAGATGGAGTGCCTCGTCAACACGTGCATGACCGTTGTCTCACTTACGGGTGGGTCCCAGGTCTACGATCTCAATCTCTCTTCTCTCCATCGTCTAACCTTTGCACGGGCACACACGAAGATCGGCGCTAGCTTGCCGTGGTGTTATTACAACTAAAA
Organism: Aegilops longissima; assembly: GCA_021605205.1. Lineage (NCBI taxonomy): Eukaryota > Viridiplantae > Streptophyta > Magnoliopsida > Poales > Poaceae > Aegilops > Aegilops longissima. The sequence continues at coordinate 47,326,388 of CM038680.1, read as the reverse complement.
AAAGCTTGGAAAATAGAAGAATCGCCTAGAACAAGAGACGTTGTGGGTGGTCGAGACGGAGCTAACCGTTCCACATTTGCATGATGAAGCTGTGTGGCTAGTGGGGTGTTTTCGACCATTGGCTGGGTCGAGGTCGAACCATAGGTACTACGTCGATACAGTATATTTTACGCACATTTTCCTCCGTGCGAGGCGTGGCACACCCTACATGCTGTTTCGGGGTCCTCCCGGGTGGTGGGCGCATATATTCTTCTGACGTTTCCGCCCTACGCGCGTTTTCGGGTCCTCCTCGGTCGTGGCGGAAGCAAGTAAATGAGTCGTCAAATCATGAAAGACCACCTTTCCGCCGAGTACATCGGTGAAGCACGGTGGCTAGCTAGTTGGGCTAGTTCGACCGATTAGCTAGCCGCCGCCACATTGTTCTTCACCCTTTTTATCTACTTGCGGCGGTAAATTTAAATATCCACCGCGGTGTTGCTCGGTGTTTGGGTGCGGCAGGATTTTTAATTTTTGATTGGCGGGAGCGGTAGCGGCAGGATTTTTAATTTTTGATTGGCGGGAGCGGCGCGGTAGCAATTAGTCACGATGATTCCGCTGTAAAACCCTTTGCTCCTGATGTGAGAAGTCGTCGAGTGGTGTTTTACCGTGGTGAAAACCAAAAGATTCCCCACTCCTCGGCTGGCTCCCTCCGCCTTCCCGTAGATTGCATTGCCTTTCAGCCATTTCGCCCCCTTTGCTTCCTCTCCCCATTGCTTCTACCTGGTGCCATGGCGGCGCAGCAGATCCGGAGTCCGAGGTGAGGCGCTGACACAGGAGCTCCATGCCAGGATGCGGAGCTCGGGGCCAGGGCGTGGAGCTCCGTGAGCTCAAGGAGGAGAGGAGTGCCATGGTCCTCCGTTATGTGCGGGAGTTCACGGAGCTTCAAAAGCGGCGGCGTCCACTACAAAGATGCTCGGCGTCGGTGGCGTTCTGCAGTAAAGCGGAGATCGATAGGCCGTCGGGGAGCGGCTGGAGCGCGGCGCGGCAGATCATGGCGAGGTCCAGGATCGCCTCGGCCACTTGGTGAATGAAGTTGCCACGCGCGTGTTGCGGCTGCGCGATGCCTACCGTCGTGCGGTCACGGCGATGCCGGCCGTCGGGCTAAACCCGTTCGACCACCCGGTCGACTTCAGCGAGCTGCGGCTTCCGGACCTGGTCTCCTTCTTCACCTATATCTCCGAGGAGCTGAGCCGTCTCCAGCGATGGTGGGGCTGAGCTGGACAAGAAGGGGTTGCGGCGCTGCCGTCGCCGTTGTCGGCGAATCCTTCGAGGCTCCGTCACGGAATCCATTCGTGCCATTGGGCGTCGTCTTTGTGAGCTGGCTCCCGTCGACCGGGGCGTGCTCTGTGGCGGTTGCACCTGCATCACCAACGTCGTGCGCCTCGAGAAGCGAGAGGGACTTGGTGGTGTTTAGGCACCCCCTGCATGGTCATGTCCATGTCTCGGCGCAACATGACCGTTGGATCAAACTCAGATGATGCAGATCAGTCACTGTAGCACAAAGCGTGTGGGTGTGTTTGGTTGCATTCTCATCTCAATATAGTTGTTTCCTCTTCGTGTATTTTTGTCAACCTACTAGTGTGGACTCATGCACCCTTCATGCACTCTGCCAAACACCCAAAAGTGGGTCGAGAAGGGAACTTTTGCTCCCATCCCGTGCACCCTTCATACACCCAGTCTAACACTATAGGATGTGCTTCATATGGTTCATGTTTCGTGGAGTACTGTAGCACCAAACTCTCCATGCGCTGTGGACCTAGTTCTGTTAACATTGATCTCACCGTTCGGACAGTCGAAAAAGCGGTACTATGTTACATATAGGAGTAGTTGACATGCGCACAACATAATTTGTTATCGTCATATCTTACTACACTAGCAACAAGATTGTGTAGTACTATTGACGTATGAACCACTGCACATGCCTAGTAGTAGGAGCACTATGTATGTTCAAGTGGTTGCCGTGTTTCGCACTCCTCCGTCGTAAGAGTGGAAACGCTTGTTGTGATCATTTTTTCTTGAGAATGAAAAACAGTGGACACGCTCTACGTGCGGATCCTCCTCGACCATGCACTAAATTACTCACTTTCACGACATGTGGGACAGCCAGCACTGGGTCCACCAGCCATGCACTAAATTACTCCGTAGTAGAGTGACGGTAGACTACCCCAATCGAACCGCCGCAGATAATGCCCAATGAGCCGTCAAATCACAAAATCCCCTCCTTTCCAGTGATAAGTTGAATGGACGAAGCAACCATCATTTCACTCTTCTCTCTCAGCTTCCTCTCTTGAAGAAAACCCCCACTCAACCGCTTCTCCCTCATCTCATTCCTCCTTTCCTCTTCTCTCTCAGCTTCCTCTCTTGGATGGCGGCGGAGCACCGCCGGCGTGATGTCTATGGCTCTAGCCAAAACCGTTGAGGCTCATAGTGCGAAGAAGCGCAAGCACCCGCCGAGACTACATGAGACAAGCTCAAAGCCATCACCTGTCCAAGCCCCCTCTCCGGGATCCCTCATTAAGCAAGTCCAGGTAATGTCTCTTGTTGACGATCTTTTCTCGATCTTGATTGTGTTTTTCATCTAACATGCAGTACTAGTCTGGTAGTACAACTTCTGGGTGATCTTGCATGTGATTTTTGTGTGCCAAATAGCGGTTCTAAATTCCTCTTTTGACCAAAACATGCGAGAGGTTGACACTGATTTATTATAGATTACTTTCAACTACTCCCTCTGTCCCAAATTTCTTGTCTTGGATTTTTCTACATACGGATGTATCTAATACTAAAATGTGACTTGATACATCCATATCTAGACAAATCTAAGACAAGAATTTTGGGACGGAGGGAATACTATAATTTATCAATGCTACCTTTTAAGAGGTATATTTGCCTCGATAACTTGTGTTATGGATATTGCATGTAATCCCTCTGCTCTCATGCCTTTGAAGACATGTTCTAGTGTCTTTGTTCACTCATTTCTGTGCATATATGTAGTCATATATGGAGTATAATATCGAAAATCATCTTATATTTCTGAGCGGAGGTAGTAATGAAATATGGTTTACATTTGAATTAGAACCAGGACGCGGTGGAGATGAACTTATCAAAGTCATGCCGTGTGAACTGGAAGACCGATGATGAGTTCTCTTGCTGAACTATCCAGCTCTTTGTGTCCTTGTGCCACGTGTCCTGAACTAGTGTTTTCCTGTAGCATTGTTGTCGGGCGTGTTCTCGAGGCTGTACTTGACCACAACAATTTCCTGGTTGTGCCTTTGATTACGAAGGGTGTGGTTCTTGTAAAGCTTCCCAACAAATCTGATGGGGCATGTCTTCATCATCATGTTTATGAGTGGAAAGACCACTCTGTTAGGTTCTCAAGGTTGACAAGATGGTGATGGTGCATGTAGACATCTCACACGAAGTCCATGGCCTAATCGGTTATCGGGGTTCATCCGTGGAGTCGATGGCAAGAAATAGTCTGCAGAGTTTAGTTAGTGCAACTTTGCTTGTCGTAGTAAGTACTATTGTTTAGTACTTGATTTGTGTTTGTGAACCTGTATTGTTTATTAGTACTGCCGCTTTTGGTGTGTGGTCAGTCCACGAGAACGGTCTATGTTAATGTCTGTCCACTCAATTCATGCATACATTTTGAAGTATCCAGATCATATTTTTTGTGAGGACGGTTTATCAATTATGGTTACACTCCAATACTGTATGCATTGCAGGGTTTATCGCACCCACCAGGATTTCCGGTCCATGGATATTCGGTCCATACGATTTGTCACGACCTTTGGATTGTCACTGCTTGTGGGAGTAAGCGGGGCCCTGCATGCCCAGCGTGAGTTGGACGATCAATCTTCTATTTAGTACTTCAACATAGTGATTTCTGGTAAGGATTCACTCATGTCACATCAAGTAAATCTTATTGATTTCTTGTCTAAATCTTATTGATTTAATGTCATGTTTTCTTTCTTTTCCTGCAATTTTACGATGCAGGTTTTGCCATGTGACATTCATCACAGAATAAACCGTTTTGTTTGCTCTCGATGGCTATTTTTGCAGGTTTCACTTCTTATTTAGTGTCGATGTGAAGGCACTTGTCCCTCACTTATATTCTTGGAAAAAATTGGATCGATCATTTATGAGTACAAGCTGAATCCCTATGATGAACTGCAGTTTGGTTTAACAAAAGCATACAATTAGTCCTTCTCGCGTTTAAAAGAAATGAAGAAAAAACTGGATCATGGTCACGGATCCTAGTCAAGTTAAGCTGATCATAGCAGACCGGACACGATCGCCGCTGTCTCGCACAGATCAAGCACCCAGATTGCTCTAGCAGCGGCAGCGGCAGCTCGATCTGATCGGTGAGGTTTGGGCACCGACCACGTCGGTGGATCGATCGATCTACCGGAGGATCGGGCATCGACACGGCACCAGCTCTACAAGGAGCACCATCTCCGGCAGCAGCAGCGGCTTCGGCACCTGCACCAACACTTGCATTTGCATTTGGTCCGGCCCGTGCAGTTGCACCGGCAACAGACTGGGCTGCAGTTCGCACTTCATATACCAAAGTCCTTACACAAACCGACATGTCCACCTTCTTGGTAAGCATTGGCCGCCCAAGTGCTTCGTTCTTTTTTCTTTCCATGTTGTTTCACATGATTCACTGTGTTGATCTAAATGTTTGGGTATGTCTTCTTGTTTGCAAGCAGAGAATTCCTAGAACAACGAGGAGTCGTTCAACTATCCGAGGCGACCATGCCAAGTTTCTCTTACCATGCGCAGCCTTGGTGTGAATGAACCAGCTCAATATACCGTAAGTACAAAGGATGGTCGCATGATGATTGATGCTAAAGGATGGTCAAGGTTCAAATCTAAATCACATCTTGCGGTGGGGATGATGTCAAAATCGAACTTTCTCGGCAAGGAGAGCTGGTCCAAATCAACTTTGAAATTCTTGATGCTGACGCATAGCTGCCGAACTGATCTATCCTCCAAGAGATTTTGATGTAATAATCGGCATGGTGAAACAAGTGTCCTGTGTGTATAAGTAGTCTGACGGTATTATTTATCACATGGTATATCGTTGATAAATTGCAACTCGATTGCTGGTTAGGAGCGTCGTTCGATTTCATTCCAACAACTGTCATGCTTTATTCAATTTTGTGTATTCTCCTTGCGTGACATCTAAAACCAGCGCAGACCGATCGCTTGCAATATGAAAAGAGCTGAGGTAGAACACATGGGCCCCCAAACATGCAGGGTCGGCCTGCGGCCCAAAGTCCATAACCGTGAGCCTATCTGAGTAAAAAAATAAAAAATCTGAGTATTATATTCTCAACTGAATCCCCATAAAAAAGGTACATTTACATTTGTGCCCCTAACTCGAACCCACTACTCAAATTTACCCCTAACTTTTTGATGTGCTCAAATTTGCCCCTAAAAAGCATTTTAAGTCACAGGAATGCCCTTCCATCTGGTCAAAGTTGTTTAACCAAAACTTTGAAAATTCATAACAAATTCATATGAACTTATAAGAATGCAAAATAAGATATCAAAATGCTCAGAAAAACAACACCTATATGCACATGTCATTTACATTCATGACAAAAGCACTCTTTAAAGCTTTTTAGGGTTTATAACATTAAAAACAATTTAGGGTGAATGCAAATAAATGCACATGTAGGTGAGGAACATAAATGACATGCGCGTATAGGTGATGTTTGTATGAACATTTGGATATCTTATTTTCATTTTTCGACTTCGTATGAATTTGTTATGAATTTTCAAAGTTTTGGTCAAACAAATTTGACGAGATGAAAAACATTTCTGCGACTTAAAATGCTTTTTAGGGCAAATTTGAGCACATCAAAATTTAGGGTAAATCTGAGTGGCGCAAATTAGGGCATAAATGTAAATGTCCCTAAAAAAGCTGAACCCCATAATGCCCGTGCGTTGCGGAGGAGTATATTTCTCGGCAAGGTGAGCACTGTGATATAAAAGATTTGTATATTTCTTTCTGGAGGAGTATCTCTCTGTCAAAAAATATATTTATGTGTAACTAGTTACTCCTGTCTTTCTACTTCCTTTCGCTGATATGTGGGGCAACCGCAGCGGGTCCACGTGCCATATGCACAAATTAGAGTGCACAACTTCACGGTAGACACACCCGGTCGTAGCGCGTAGTAATTCCCAATGAGCCGTCAAATCACAACCCCCCCTTTCCAGCTTTAGCGAGAAGCTGGACCAGACGAAGCGGCAATATTTCACTGGGCTGAATCCCTTCTCCTCGTCGCTTGTTGGAGAAAACCCCGCTCGGCGATTGCATAGGGTTTTCTCGGGGAGAACCAGTGCAATTCTTCATCCATCCCGATAGATCCAAGTCCCTTGGTCGCAGGTAATCCTAGGATGGCAGCCGCTGCCGTTGATGCATTTTTCTTCGTCTTGAATCTAGTGTGTTTCAGATTCACGATTGCCCAAAGTCACAGTACCCTACAGATTTCTGCGCCCTCGGTGAGACGCCACACTTGTTCCTTCTCATCCCACCACAGCATTTTGAAACGCACACGGTATGTTCCTAGAATCCTCTTCTCTATCCGGGAGGGTGGGGTTTTTTTGAACATGCTGTGTTGTCATATTATTTTTCCTGCAGTGTATTATTTGCTCTGCCAGAACACATGTACTCAAGATGCTCGGCCTTGCCATAATTGAATACACTAGTTTAATGGTCACAGTGAAGACAAGCCATGGATATTACTTCCGAGTTGGGTTCATGAACCAAGAAGATCGTTGCTTTTTATGGCGAACTTGGATAAACTTTCTCAAGTGTTCTGGTGAAAGTTGGCGCCACGAATGTTGATGGAAATAGCAGAACCTGCTCTCATCTTCACTGCGATCTTCCACCCCGACGTCGCTCCAATTGTTCATCCATGTTAGTTTTGTATCTGGTTCTTACTTGTTGCCTCGATTACTTCTTAATCCACCTATTCTATCTAACTAATCACAATTTAACTTTAGAAGTAGCAACGAATCTCTCACGAAGATGCTACTTCTAACTAATATTTTCTTATAATTGGTGGCACGTGTAGGTTTTTCCAGAGTTAATCAGTCTGCGCGTTTGTTACTCTGTAATAACTCGGCTGTTACTAATGGCACTGAAGTAGACTGGATTGACATCGACAAGTTCCTACACTTTATTGATCGTCTTGAGGTCCTTGTGGGGTGTTTCAATGGTGGAAGGCCACGTGGGATATGTGTGCCACTGCTGCACTCGTTGAACAGGTCCAACTGTGTCGAGAAACTTATGGTACGAGCTGTTTTCTGTTATGTATGTTGTTCATAAACTATTGCTTATACACAGTTTTACAGCTGTGATCTTCTTGAAACAGGAACTGCCGAGTTCTATTGTTCCTATACAGATGCCTGACCATGGTCGGCTCAGACTTGTGCTTGGTCACAATATGATGTTTATGTCGACCTACTCAATTCCCCTTGGAGGTGAAAAGATACTTATTCGTGGGTGGTCTCAGATAATGAAGGCCCGTCCATCTTGGAGAATAGGACAGAAGATTATGTTCATGCTTTTCCATGGCTCTAAAGCGAATATCCTATTTATTGACCATGTTGCAAGATGAAGCCGCTTTCAGAAGGTTGTGGATGCGCGGGGTGGCGCCTGGGCCTTGGCGGCCTCACCCTTGGTTAACTGTAGGCAAAGTAGCACTGTTCGAGGCGTGCTTTGTACGGTTGAACCTGTATAAGTACTCATCTGCTTTCAGCTTTGGTTGTTAAGTGCCCTGCTGGTTTGATTAAGGTTGTTAAGTACTCCTGCTGCTTTTACGATCTGTCGTGTTTCTTGATCCTGTCTTCCTCCGGCCGCTAAAACCAAACAAGCGCCCGGCAGGGGCGCTGCTTCCGCCTCCACGGCTGGCTGCGCATCAGCGCACGCATCACCGCCCCACCGTCTCCTAAATCGTTAACGCCGACATTCTCTGCATGCTTTGGTGCGCTCGCCGCGGCGCCGCCCTCTCGCGTTGTCAACATGGTCAACAAACAACAGGAATCGGCGAAATGCGTGGAGAGGATGACGGTAGGGGCCACGTCGGCGTATGGAAAAATAAAATGCTTCCTCCTAGTGTTTTCGACATCCGGGACCCACGACATTGTGGCGTATATAGTCAATAGACAAGAGAACAACACAAGATCGGTGACACAGGGACGTAGCTACTCGAGCGATATTTGGTTGTTGTTTGGTATTGTTGAGATGGAGCAGGGTTTGAGCTGGGCTGTGGCCCGTCTAGCCTAGGCTTATATTTTATGTTCACCATGTGACCAGCCCAGCTATTTTTCTTTGTGAAAATGAGCCCAGTTTATTTTTTTCGAAGAATACCCAATCGAGGCCTACTTATTTTTCTACATACGATGGGCTGCAACTCTTTCAAGGCGCTGCAAATCTTGAAAGTAATATGAAATGGGTTGTAAATATAAAAGCAGATGACAAATTGGCAATTACTTTATAATTTCTGATTTTTTCACATTTTCAGATTCCTATTTCCTTTGGGCATTAACCTAATTCAAATATATCTTCAAAGTACTTTAAATCTGGCTCGACATTTAGGTATTAAAAATAGTTTGGAACCCACGAAATATGCGAAATTGGCCTGGCCAACCAAAAAACGACGCAATAAATTGCATAAGAAGTTGCCATGAGCTATATATAAATTATTAAAAAAGAGAGTGGTCTGACTTGTGGGCCTATTTAGTTGACGCGTATGCAAGATTTTTTAGTTATTATATACTCGTCAACAAGCGATTCTAGCGAGGCGTAACGTTGGATGTCAATCCAGCGGTGTCATCATTCTTCAATCTCGATCTTCTTGCTCCGGCCGTAAGCAGCGGCCGGCGGGACCGCTACTCCTGCCTCCCGTGGCGGTTTGTCTGCCGCGTGAGGCCTTAGCGCCCCTACTACTCCCACCGCTGGCGGGGCATCCTCTACTCACCCACCCCTGTTATTCTCGGCGGCGGCAGCCTCACACCGCAGCCGAACGGTGAACCCTCGTACTCCTCTCGCGGGCTTCCTTCGCGTCTTCCCAGCTCGCGTCGTCCCCAGCTCGCGTCGTCCCTTCCTAGGCCTCGCCGTCCTCCACCGCCGTGGTGCTCTCGGTGGCGTGGTCAATGTGGTCAACGACCGACTTCCATCGGAAAAATCTTGTCACGTGGAGAGGCGACATTTGGGTCCACGGCAGCCGCAAGGAAGTGCCTCCTTATTACGTGAAAATAATTATTCCTCCACGACAGCTGGGACCCTTTGGACGGGCCACCAGATATTCGTGAAAAAATGTTTCCCCATTGCTGGGACCCACAGGTCGGGCCACCGTATTTCACGAAAAAAACATTCCCCCCGCTGTCAGCTCGGACCCATCGGAAGTGCCTCCTTATTACGCACAAAAAAATGAATACCCCATGCTAGCTGGGACCAACCTTGGTGGGAGGCTGACTTGTGGGCCTACTAAGTTGACTGGGACGGAGGCCTTTGTCAACTTTAATCAATATATGAACGATTCTAGCTCCAGTGACCGTACGATGTCCATCCAACGGCCGTAGTGCTTCTTCAACCTCTGGTCTTCTTGCTCCAGCCGCCCAAAGCAGCGCTGGTCGTGCCACCTGCTCCTGCCGCCCGTGGCCGGCTGTGATGCCGCGGAGGCCTCACCGCCCCCTACTACTCCCACCGCAGGCCAGGCCATCCCTCTACGCACCCACACCCCCTGTTATTCTGCGGCGACGGCAGCCTCACACCACAGCCGAACGAGTGAACCCTCATACACCTCTACGCGTGGGCAATCCACTGCCGCGTCGTCCCCTTCCTAGGCCTCGCCGTCGTCCACCGCCCTGGTGCTCTCGGTGTGGCGTGGTCAAGGTGGTCAAGGAATGGCTTCCATCGGACGTGGGATGTGCGTGGAGAGGTGACAGTGGGTCCTGACGCAGCAAGGAAGTGCCTCCTTATTACGCACAAAATAATTATTCCTCCACCTGACAGCGGGGACCCACCGGACGGGCCACCGTATTTCGTGAAAAAAACGTTTCCCCCTGTTTGTTGGGACCCACCAGCTACATCTTCGCACGCAAGGAAGTGCGTCCGAAAAAAACGATTCGCCCCCTGACTGCTGGGACCCACCAGCTACATCTTCGCACGCAAGGAAGTGCGTCCGGGCAAAAAAAAAACCCGAAACAATTCGCCCCCTGACTGCTGGGACCCACCATCTACATCTTCGCAGGCAAGGAAGTGCCTGACAGTCGGGACCCACCTCGTCGAAGCGTATGTAGCGTTGTCATTCTGGTCGCGAACGTGTACGTACATACTAGTCGTTGTAGAGGCACGCACGTAGCATGTACACGTACGTACAACGGCCAGGGTGCAAGAATGAAAATATGGCCACGTATGTGTACATACGGGTGGGGTCTCGAACGCCTACTCGCGCATACGTACGGCGAGGGCTCGTGTACATGGCTGGGTCGGAACGGAGAAACAACGTCGTCATCGTGTTCATGGGGAGCCAAACCGGCTGGGTCGGAACGGAATGCGTGGCCGTGTTCGCCGGGAGGGTTGGGCCGAAGCGGCGATGGAAGCGAGGCTGGCGTACACACAGCGGAGAAACAACCTTGTGTTCGACCGGCCACGTTAAAGCGGTATCCTATTCATCGGGAGAAGTGCGGCGTACCGCAAAAGGAGGAAGCGGACCTCCTACCGTCAAAGCGGAAGTCTGTTGATCGGGAGGGTGTGGCGTGCCGCCAAAGCGGAGAAAGCGGACCTCCTACGGTCAAAATGGGGGTCCTGTTGATCGGGAGGGGTGTGGCGTACCGCAAAATGGATGAAACGGACTTGTGTTGGAGCACTACGGTCGAAAGCAGGGGTCTGTTCGCCGGGAGGTGTGGCGTCGCAAAGCAGGACTCCACAGGATACTGTTCATCTCCACCGTCGACCTCCTCCAGCCTCCACGGGCTACCGTCGAGGGCTCCTGTTCATCCAGCCTCCACCGCGCTACTCCACCGGCTACTGTTCAACCACCCCTCCACGGGCACCCCTCCATCGTCTACTGTTCATCCAGCCCTCCACACCACAGGGTCTTCTTCAACCACACCTCCACGGCCACCCCTCCACCATCTACTGTTCATCCAGCCCTCCACACCACGGGGTCCTGTTCATCCAGTGGCAACGCCACCGCTCACTTTTCATCAACCCCCATAGCGCTCCTTTGTTCATCAATCGATCGGCTTGATTAGCAGCAGCGGCGAAGAATCGCTCCATCGGCTTGATTGACAGCCATCGATCGATCACTCGGGTTTAATGTAGCGTAGCTTTGTAGTGCAATCGCGGAGTTCGATTAGAGCCAACGTCTACGCACACACACAGCGTATGTCTGAGAGAAAGCAGCATCGCTTCGACCCCGACCTCCCACCATAACCGGCAACTCCCGAAATTTTCCTCCCCTCGCTTCTACCACGGTTTTTCCGTCATGGGCGGCCCAAAGAATGTCATGCAGCTGCGTCTCCATCCCTCCCAAGACGAAAAGCCCATTTTACGTCATGATTTTTTGTCATAGAAATAGGAGCCCACCACATCTATGATGATACTGCGTTTTGTCACAATTATCGTCATAGAAGTGTCATATGTATGACAGAAAAAAAATCGTACGGCCCAAAATGTCACAGATGTGTCTTTTTTGTAGTGAGAAGAAAAAGACACCCGACACCCCGACCCCGACACCCCGACCCCGACACCCCGACACCTGACACCCCGACCTCGACACCCCGACACCCTGACACCACACCCCGACTGTCGGGGATATACCCCGCGGCGTAAACCGGCCGGAAGTATAACCCGGCCGGACTTGGCGGTTTACTTGAGATCCGGCTAACACTTGGCGATTCACTGGCGACCCGCCCTGACCTGGCGGTTTACAAGCAACCCACCTGGTCACTATGACTCACTGGTGATCCGGCGTGCGGGACAGACGGATGACAAGGCTCATGGCCCAGAAGGCCGGTTCACGTTTAATGGTGGGCCGGTTTATGAGGAAAGCGTAAGGACTATTCTCCTACAAAGGAAGCAAGACTAGGACTCCACTTGTAATAGAGTAATCCTAATCCAACTAGGACTAGTCATGTAAACCGCCCCTTCAACATATATAAGGAGGGGCAGGGCTCCCCAAAGAGGGAAAAAGCTACAAGCAACAATCAATAATCTCTAGGGCTAGACACAACCAGAGGAGAGCCGGTTTACGGTGACTCCCTCATGAGCGTAATGAGATCTAGCCTCAAACAGCATGTAGGGCTATTACCAGATGATGTTTCCCGGGGCCCGGAGCTGTCTAAATCCTTGTCTTGTGTTGCGTCTCTCGATTCCGCTCAACCCCTCTCAAGCTACCACATAGATGCGTTGGCCTCGCGACTAAGTCCTGACACTAAGGACATCTGCCGTGATAAAACCACGACACCGACCCACACCCACACCCCGACCCCGACCCCGACACCCTGACACCCCGACCCCGACACGACACCCTGACACCCCGGCACGACACCCCGATCCCGACCCCCGACACCCTGACACCACACCCTGACGCCTCGACATGACACCCCGACACCCCAGCACGACACCCCGACCCTGACACGACACCCTGACACCCCGACCTCGACACGATACCCCGACACCCTGACAGCACACCCCGACCCGACCCCGACACCCGACACCCTGACACCCCGGTCGACCCCGACACCCTGACACGACAACGACACCCCGATCGACCCCAACCAGAGCATATATAGACGATTCAGAGTAATATTAGTAATGTGAGCTATCAATTTTTTATTATGTTCATGATGATGATACACTTAAATTATATACATATTATTATGTTCATGTCAGGTATCCAGATTTTTTATGTTGTACTTATTTCGTTTAATTTTTGTCATTGCAGGTGTTGACAGGATGGTGGGCAAGGGTCCAGAGCGCCCCGACCCTCCTGCGAGTGCTACTGGGAGGAGTGGTTCCATTATTGCAGCCCAACCCCTCCGGAGAGCGCTGCTAGACAGTATGCAGACAGCTGCGGCGGGCGCTTCTTCTTCGGCTGAGAGAGGTCAGAGGAGGACGAAGAAGGCTGGTAGAGGTGGACGTGGCAGCGGGACAGGTAGGAAGGCTGCTACGCCTTCCTTGCCGCCACCCTCAGCTGATTCACCCGAGACAGGACTGCTCCATTTGACATGGACCCGTCTCGGAATCCGGTCCATGAGCCTCCGGTAGCCGATCCTTCGCCCCACCAGACTCGGGTCCCCGATCCTTCGCCCCACCAGACTCGTGTCACCGATCCTTCACCCCACGTGAGTCCGGTCCCAGAGTCTTCGTCCCAGAAGACTCCGGTCACGGGGTCTTCGTCCCAGAAGACTCCGGTCACGGGGTCTTCGTCCCAGAAGACTCCGGTCACACTACTAGGGAAAAGCCTATACCGAGAATCTTAGCAGCAGCGCGGCTCAAAAAGGAGCGCTGCTGCTAATTAGTAATAGCGGCGTGTGCGGAAACTTCGCTCTTGACAAGTTTTTAGCAATAAGCGCTCGGTGTAAACGCGCTGCTACAAATATAGACGGCGGTGTCCGCCAAACTCCATTTAGCAGCAGCGGTGCCGCGAGCAGCTACTGCTATGGATGTAGTAGTAGCGCTTTTTACGAGGTCGCTGCTTGCTAAATTTCAAATTGGCACACTTTTTGGTCCCGGTTAGCGATGGCGCCGTTGCCCAAAGCGCTGCTGCTACTTCCTTAGCAGCAGCGTTTTAACTCCACCACCTTTTCCCCACCGTCCCTCCCCCCTCCTCTCTTCCCTTTCCCCTACCTCCCACATGCTCCCACTCTCACTCTTCTTCTTCCTCAATACTTCTCCCCCATTACTCTCCCTCTTCTATCTACCTTTCTCTCTCTTCATTACTCCTACCTAACTACACCACCTCCATTAATGCATCTCCTTTCTCTTTTTCCTTCCCCCTCCACTAGTTGAAGTTGTCTCCTCCCAAATTAGGTAGCTAGGTAGATGTAGGATTTAGTTAAGTGACCTATTTTCCCCCTAACTAGATCTATCTTTGTCAAGAAGAGCTTTGTGCACTTTTGATCTCCCTACAACATCACCTCCACCGTGTGCTCGATCTCGAGATAGAGGTCATTAAAATTTCATGCTTTTGCAAAATGGGAATATGTTTATGTGTGTGTGATGTTTATGGAAATTGTGTGTGTGGCATGAGTTGACGCCAAATTGTGCTTTTGAGTTGCCTATGTTTTGCCGAAATGTCGATTTATTTCCGTTTGGTAATTCGGCAAACTCTAGATCCATATATGTCCTATTTTTAGGGAAGGTCATGCGAATTTTTGTATGACTTTGATGCATACGCATTTTATAATCAATTTGTTTTATTATTACCGTGCAGGCGTTCATGATGTTCGATTGGAGCGATGGTGGACAGGTGGTTGCGGTCGGCGGTGCGAGGACATGAAAGAAAATAACTGACAGAGGTTTTATCTCCGTGTCGAAAATGCAAAGGAATAGTTTGGCTCGACCCCTATGGCGATGGTCGTGTCGAGCGCACCTGCTCATGACTGGTTTCATGGATGGCTATACTCGGTGGATAATTGAAGATGAGGATGGCGATGTTGAGGATGCCGACGGGCAGCCAATGATGACCAGGGCAAGGCGAAGAGATGATCGATAATGGCGGCGAGGAAGAGGCGGACATGGCGGCGGAGAAGGGGCGGACATGGCGGAGGAGAAGGGTCGGACATGGCGGCGGAGAGAATGACATGGACTCCACGCAGCAGAGTTAAATCGGTACTAAGTTCAATCGCGGGACCCTCATGTTCAAGAATTGCCCATGAGGAGGCAATCTTGAGAGAGCTGCTTCTAGAGAGGAGGCTAAGCTGGAGCAACTGGTGGTAGACTCGAACACTCCATTGTATGATGGTTGCAATCTGAGGTGACCCACTTGAGTTTCACGCTCCAACTCCACGAAGGCGAAGGCTAAAACAAATGGACCGACACTAGCCTCGATGAGCATCTCAAGTACCTAAAGGATGTTCTTCCCGCGGGTAATCTATGTCCTACTAGTGTTGATGAGGCCAAGAAGATCGTGTGCCCTCTTGATCTGCCACACGTTAGATACCATACATGCATCAACGATTGCATAATTTATCGGAAGGAGCACGCGGAAAAAACAAGCCGTCCGGTGTGCAATGCTTCTCGATACAAGAAGGCCGGGAAGAAATGTCCCCAGAAAGTTGTATGGTACTTACCGATCACTCCCCGTCTCCAGAGGTATTTTGTAGATCCCAAGGAAGCAAAATCTAATGCGCTGGCACGCGGAGAGGAAGAAGCCCGATCGATGATGGAGATGATCCGAAGCTGAGACACGTGAAGGATGGAAGCCAGTGGAGAGCGTTGAACATCTTCTATTGGTATTTTGAATGTGATGCAAGGAACATCGTGCTCGGCGCGTGTACCGATGGCATGAATCCGTTTGGCAACCAGAACACCAACCATAGCACATGGCCCGTGTTTGTACGGATGTACAACCTCCCCCCTGGTTGTGCATGAAATCAAAGTACATTCACATGAGCATGCTTATTCAAGGGCCGAAACAACCAGGAAATAATATTAATTTGTATCTGGGGCTACTTCAAGAGGAGTTAGACACGTTATGGAAAACACCGGCCAAGACATGGGACGCCAGCAAAGGCGAGTATTTCAACATGAGAGCCGAGCTGATCACGACAGTGCACGACTATCTCGGTTACGGATATGTGGCAGGCCAGGTGTGCCATGGATATTGCGGATGCACGCGGTGCATGGATGATACGACGTCTCAGCAGCTAACGTCAAGGAAAGAAGGCGGGTCAGGGAAAATCATGTACATGGGGCATCGAAGATGGCTTGAACAGGACGACCCATGGAGAAACCGTGGAGATCTATTCAATGGTCACGCTGAGCATCATGGACCTCCACGTAAGCGGAGTAGTGCCGAAATCGATGAGCTGTTGAAAAACTGGAAGGAGTGCCCCGCGCCGGGAAAGACGATGAGAAAGGCGCCGGAGCCGCTGCTGAAGGTATGGAAGACGAGGTATGTGTTCTGGGACTTGGAGTACTGGCACAAACTCGATACACCTCATTACCTTGATCGAATGCATATCTATAAGAATGTCCTTGAGAGCTTGCTCGCAACACTGATGAACATGCCGGATAAGACCAAGGATGGACCGAAGGCAAGAAAAGACTTGCAAGATTTGAAAATCAAGGAAGATCTGCACATGCCGCCCCATAAAATGTCAGACGAGACAGAGACGGAGACAGAGGCACGGGAGAAGAAGGGCAAGAAAATAAAGAAAGAGGATTATTGCCCCCCTTCTTGCTGAGATCAATCAATTCTTTAAGTGCCTTACCGGAGTCAAAGTTAGTTCCAGTTACTGCGGCAAGATAAGCAGATATCTAGACACGGACAAGAAAAGGTTCAGCGGGATGAAGTCTCTTGACTGTCATGTGATGATGACGCAGATACTACCTGTTGCCCTTAGAGGGATAATGGACAAGCACCTCCATGACACACTTATTGGTCTCTGCAACTTTTTCGACGTCGTCTCTTGAAAGTCGATCAGTGTGAAGCAGCTCCGAAGGCTATAGGAAGAGATCGTTGTGATACTAAATGAGCTTGAGATGTACTTCCCGCCCGCGTTCTTTGACGTGATGGTGCATCTGTGTGTCCATATTGTGGATGACATAATAGACCTGGGGCCGTCATTCCTGCACAACATGATGCCATTTGAGAGGATGAATGGGATCATCAAAGGATTCGTTTGTAACATGTCCCGTCCGGATGGAAGCATCATCCAGGGCTATTTGACACAAGAGTGCATCTCTTTCTGTGAGAATTTTCTATATGCCGCAGACCAGCCGCCTCGTGTTAGTGTTGGTTTGCCCGTTAACAAGCACGATGGGAGGCTCGAAGGAGATGGTCCCGCAACGGTCGCGAGGAACTGCACGTGGCATACTCAGATCGATGCAGCGACTTTGTGAGCAAACTTGGTAGTGCTACAACACCTAGGCGAGGTAGATCCTTTCGTGGCTTTGCACAAAGAAATTATCGCAAAGAAGTATCGTGACGGGGTATGCAGGAATAACGCCGAAGTTACTAGAGAGCACAACTCAACTTTCCTGCATTGGTTCAAAGAGCATATTATTGCTAATCCCCCGGAGGAGGGCTCTAAGGACGGATTGCTCATATCGCCTTAGCACATGGCCCCTCGCCCAGCCTCGTAACCTATCGGGCATATGATATCAACGGATACACGTTCTACGGAGGCCAAAGATCTTGGCAGTGATGATCGAACTCGGGGTGACGAGGAATGCATGACCGGCAGCGACAACGGCGCAACCGAACGATTTTATGGAAGGGTCGAGGAGATCTGGGAGCTTGACTACTCTGGAATGCACAACACGACGATGTTCCGTGTCAGATGGGCTAAGAATGTCGAAAGAGAAAACCGGATTTTCACTACCATGACTATACCCGACGCCAAGAGCGCTACCGTGAACGCTATCGCAAAAAACGAGCCATGGGTACATGCTAAGCACGTGACACAATGCTTCTTCATAACCGACCCATGCAATCCCAGTCGTGTTGTCATGAGGAGAGGCAAAAGGAACATCATTGGAATGGATGGAGTCGCCAACGAGGAAGACTATGATCGTCGGCAACCCAATGACGGAAGATAGCGATGATGATGAAGTATCGTCAAAAGAAGAATCAATACTACATTACCTAAGAAAAATCGTACTCCATGGAAAAGGCAAAGTCACAATGAGGGGCTCAATTATTTGTTCGACGAACAAGAAGGAAAGAAGCTGACTCAAAAGCAAAACGCGTCATGTGAGGAACCATATGTTATCGGTCAAATGATGTATATATATATATATATATATATATATATATATATATATATATATATATATATATATATATATATATATATATATATATATATATATATATATATATATATATATATATATATATTCCTATTTTGTATACACACTTAGCCATTATTATGCATGGGTCCAATGATGTAATATATATGTTCCTATTTTGCATACATATTTAATCGTCAAATGATGCAATATATATCGCCCTCCCTTCGTTCACTACTCCCGGGAAATAAAAGTGGGAGAAAATAAAGGAAAAGAAAAAGGAAAACTGGCAGTAGCGAAGTAGTAGCAGCGCGTATTGTCTAAACCGCTACAGCTACTGAAGGTAGTAGTAGCGCATTTCGTATAAACCGCTACAGCTACTGAAGGTAGTAGCAGCGCGTTTTGTGCAAACGCGCTACTGCTACGTCCACTTAACCCAAAATTCTCACTCTCCCTGCTTCATCCCGCCTTTTCCTCCCAAATCCCCACTCTGTCTTCCCCGTCGCCTGCCAGGCCCGACCCCTTGGCCGCGCCCGACCCAGCGCTCGCTCAACCCGGCCTCGCCCCGACCCGACCCAGGCTCGCCCGACCTGCCCTCGCCCCGACCCAGCCTCGCCTCGACCCGGCGCTCGCCCCGACCGTCGGCCCTCGCCTCCTCCTCTGCTTCCTCCTCCAAACCTCGGTCGTCGTCTGCCTGCCTCCTCGCCCCTGCACCCCCTAACCCCCCTCTCTCTTGTAGGGTTCTTGGTTAATCTACTTAGATTTTAGTTAGGGCAGTATGTTAGTTAGGTTATCTATTTAGTTATGAATTTAGCTAGGTTTCAAAATTAGCTGAATTTATATGCAAATTTGAACTGGACATGTGATATGTGGATATGTCATGTTTTGGACATGTCATGTTTGGAAAATGATCCGAGTGGCCTATGTTACGCAGGAATGTTGATTCATTTCCGTTCCGGTGAATTTCAGGCGCTCGATATGTCCATTTTTAGCAAAGGTCATGCGAAATTTCCGTGAATAAAGGCATGATTTGTGCTACATAGTTGGCATATCGAGTGCTGGCACATAGATTTCTTTTTATGTCATTTCTCATTTATTCATAATTTTAGAAATAAATGAGGACACTTAATCATAGGAAACATGTCGAACAATGAAGAAGCGGGCCTTGACCAAGATGCGAGCGAGATGGATTATGAGGGTGAACAAGAGTACCTCGACTATTTGACTGCTAAGCAAGGTTTACAGGTCGACCTCGATGATGGTTCTGACGCCGACATCGACACCGACGGCGCCGGCACCGATGGCGGCGCCGAGACCGGTGGGGAAGGTATCGGTGGGGAAGATACCGGCGGGGAAGGTACCAGCCCCGATACCGCTACTGAAAAGAGGAAGCATAAGAAGCAGAGGATACGAAAACCTAACAAACTAGGGATTGGACGACTTGTGATCACAAAGATGGCACCTGGCAAGTTTGAGCCGTTAGAGCCGGAAGAACCTCGCAAGTGCTATGGGAACCAAGTAGGATGCATCCTACAGGAATGCGCGAGCATCAACGACGATGACTTAAGGAGTAAAGAACATTTGACGTAGTTGCTCCTAGCGAAGTCGCACAAGAGATTCAAGTTCCCCGACCGGGATGATAACATAGAACAACCGTGGGATGATCCGAAGATGATAACATAGAACTAGCTGGGCGCGAGGGTCGTACAGTAATTAGCCCGGGAACACTGGGGCAGGGGTTAAGGAAGGGTCTGGAAGGTGTGCCCAAGAAAAAGGAGAGGAAGAGACCGGGGAAGATAGCTGCCTCCAAAAAAGCCAGAGCACATAGCAGCCAGACGATGCATTCTGAAGAGTGTGTACCCGTGAAAGGTGCGGTCATGTTACATCTCATGGGCGAGCCGATGCTACCGCCGAAACCGCTGGAGGCACTATCAGGGGATCTCAGGAGACTGCACGACCATGTGTTGTCGACTGAGAAAATCCTACTAGCCTCAAAGGATCCAGGATATCCGACATACGCGGCTCGTGTGCACGAGGGAAGTGCTACGTCGAGACACGGCCCATGGAGGTGTTCTTCCTGCGGTTTGACCATATCTTTGAGATGTTTCGACAAAGGCGGCTTGATTTTACAATCGTCCGCCTTTTTGCGCTACATATGAGCTCCGTCATTAAGAGTGAAGAAGTCTCGCAAATCTGTGTGGCGGATCCGTACTACATGCACGAGTCTTTCTTGAGTCTCGGCGACTTTGGCGTGAAACTGCTAGGGAGTACCTCCAAAACTTCATGGTACAGAATAAGGACCGGAAATTGTCCTCGTGCCTTATCATCCAAAGTAAGTCAGTTCGGACAACCCTTTCGTACATTTCAATCATTCCTTCTCTCTCATATGGGGAATAATTTGAGGTGTCTTTTTCCCGCAGCAACGGTAGCGCCGTCCTTATCGTTCTTTACCCATAAGTCTCCCACGCGTGTATTTTGACCCTTCGGAGACTAGGAGAAAAAGACTACACCCACATAATGAATATTCTAGATGATGCTCTCCAAGGCTTCAGCTTTAGAGGTGGCCACGTGCAGATCAGGAAACAAAGGAACAAGAAGATGGGTTTCACGCATAAAACTAACTTCTCCTGCATCCATGTCCCAAAACCAAGCAAGAAGGATGGATTCTACATCGTCCATCTCATGATTCAGTTCAACACGGATCACCAAAAGCTTCGCATGAGAAGCAGAAATGACGATCATATCCACAAGTGGCTAGAATCTCATGGAGAAGCGGATTATAAACTTAGAGATGACTTCTTTCGCATCCAAAGCGACATTGCGATGATCATCATGAAAGAAGTCATCGATGAGAAGGGGATGTTCCACCACGGCCCTATATCGCGAGCTGACGTCCGAACTCGCATAGGCATGCAACGTCTAGACCTCACGCCGTTCAAGAAGCTAGGGTCCATCCTCGATGATATGGAAGGATGGAACTTCTAGTGATTTATGATGCCGATGATGATGATATGTGTCGGTTGAACTTGTATACTTTTTGTAGCGATGAAACTTTGTGATGTCCACGGTCCCTGCCGAACTTGCGTAATGCTACTTTGTTAGTTTGCGTGCGATGACCTGCGTACCTCAAGTTAATTAATTTGTGTATTGTATGTTGCATCTAGTTGCTAACCCTTTCTTTTTCGGTGTTGCTCTAGTATATTTTGTTGCATATATATGATTGTACATCCTCTTCATGAACATGCATCTCTAACAGGTACCTAGTTTCTTGATGGCGAGATGGAATTGCTATGTCGTGTACAAAGGGAAGGTTCCGGGGGTGTACAACGAGTGGCATGAGTGTCAGGCGCAAGTGAATGGGTTCACGGGCGCCAGCCATAAAGGCTTCAAAAGCAGACAAGAAGGAGAAGCTAGTTACTTGAGGTTCACGCTAGCGCGAGAGAGGACTCGTAATCGCCACCTCATGTACTACATAGTTCCGCTCTCACTCATAGTGATAGCTCTTCTTGCGTATACCTTTGTTTAGATGGATGACGTTGTTGTAGTTGCAAGTATTCGAGACTTGCATCTATCGCTATTTTCGAGATGATGACAAGATACCACTTTGTGTTGGATGATGATTATGATGAGACTATTTGTATGTATATGCTATGATTACATTTGTGGTCTCGCAGGCATTTGTATGTGTATCATGATGACATTTGTATGTGCTAAAGATTCTTCTATAAAGCCTGTTCAAATACAAAACAAATATGCCGGAAAAAAAAACTACAAAAATTAGCGATGGCGAGTGTATAAAAGTTAGCAGCAGCGCTAGCGATAGCGATGGCGTGTCGAGCAAAGCGCGCTAGAGCTACTAGCGATAGCGAGCTTCCACTAAGCGCTGCTGCTACACAAGTGTAGCGAGAAGGCTGGTGAGCACGCCATCTTGCTATGTGTTAGATGTAGCGCCTTATTAGTAGCGCCACTCCCGCTCTCGATACACCTAAAACCCGCGCTGCTGCTAGCCTTTTCCCTAGTAGTGTCACAGGGTCTTCGTCCCAGAAGACTCCGATCCCGCAGTCTTCTTCCCACGAGACTCCAGAGGTTAGTGGCCCAGAGGATGGTAGCAAGGACACCTTTTCAGATGATAGCTACAGCGATGATGAGATGGTTGAGAAGGGCAAGAAGGTCTACAAGCGTGGCTGTACAAAGCTCCCGCCCGTGCCGACGACCCCAGACCAGAGGTGGTTGATTGCACCTAAAGGGTTGAAGTAAGTGCATTTACTTTTTTTAACCTTTTGCCTTCATGTTCCTTCAATTCAATATCTAATGCATTGGCCTTGTCATACTGCAGGGGATGGGTACACCCCCGTGGTGTCCGCAGGCCCAACCAGGTCCTTGGTGTGATTTGCCGGCAGCACTTCCCTGGGTGGGTCACGTTGCCCGGTGAGGGTCAGGTTGCACAGCTAGCACTGACCTAGGAGCTGTACTCGGTTGCCCCGGCCCCACCGGAGGATAGGGTCGACGGTGTCTTGTGCGAGACGGTGGCCGACATTGTGTTCCGTCTGTTTTGGGTAATTTCTCCTTTACAGAATTAAAAATTAACACTACCTAGTGATTGTACTAATCAGTGTTGTCTTGTTTGATTGCAGACCTTCTACAGGGTTTCAGAGGGAGAGCAGAAGGTCGCGTGTATGGTTGTCGAAAACGAGTGCAAGCGCCTACTTCAGAACTTACGGCACGAGGCTCAGGTGCAGGCCGTTCGAGACTACTACGCCTCGAAGGGTATTAGGAGGGCCAAGAAGAAGTGCCGCGGCAAGTTTCTGAGTAACGAGAAGTACATGCAGGTAATTACCTATTCTTAAGGCCTTGAACTTAGTTTTCTTGATTTGATTCGTAGGCGTAGCGCTGAAATTTCTCTTGACTCACTTAGGTGCCCCCGAGATGGTGTGTGGATAAGATGGACTGTTGGGAGGCGTTGGTGGATGCATGGTGCTCTCCCCAATGGCTAGTCGAACACCATAGGGCCAAGGATAAGCGTGATCAAATGGAAGGTGTGCCACACTATCAAGGGAGCTCCAACCTGTTTGAGTACGGGGATAACTGGGTATGTGCTTTGCTACAAGATTCATGCAATTTCATTCTTCATGCTAGCATTTATGCCTTCCAAAATGACTTAATATGCTTAGTTAGTTAAAAAATGGCATAACTACCTTCAATAGCTCAATAACGACTTAATTAAACTAATCTTAGCTAGTTCATTCATGACATAATCAGCTCTAAAATGACATAATAACATTAGATAGCTCTATAAAATGACTTAATATGCTTTAGTTAGTTACAAAAATGGCATAACTACCTTCGATAGCTCAATAACGACCTAAACTAATCTTAGCTAGTTCATTCATGACATAATTAGCTCTAAAATGACATAATAACCTTAGATAGCTCTATAAAATGACTTAATATGCTTTAGTTAGTTCAAAAATGGCATAACCACCTTCGATAGCTCAATAACGACCTAAACTAATCTTAGCTAGTTCATGCAGGACATAGTTAGCTCTAAAATGACATAATAACCTTAGATAGCTCTATAGAATGCCTAAATATGTTATAGTTAGCTAAAAAATGGCATAACTACCTTGGATAGCTCAATAATGACATAATTAGCATACTTTGGTCAAAAATGGCATAATAATCTTGGTTACCTTGAAAATGACCTAAACTTAGCTTATTTTCCTCGAAAATGACATAATAACCTTTCTTAGCTCCAAAATGACCTATTTACATAGCAATATCATTCTTCATGCTAGCTTGAGCCCTTAACTAATATTGTGTTCCTCTCTCTCAGACGCACCACCACAAGAAGCATGTGCCAAGTCTGTTCGACCTCTATGGCATGGCCCATATGGCCCCGTACAAGAAGGCCAAGCCATTCATGGAGTCTGACCTAGATCATCTAGAGAGCTTCACCAACATCTCCTCCCACCACAAGCTTGTGAAGTACAGAGACGAGGGGAAGGCGAGGAAAGGGGAGGACTTTAACCCGAGTCAGGATCCTTTTGATACAGAGCTGGTGATGATATCTGGTGGCGGGAGGTCCCATGGCTCTCAAGCCATTGGTGACGGACTGATACGTTGTCCTAAGACTCTCTCGTAGATCAAGAAGCACATGAGTAGCTCTGATCCTGAGATAACGCCTCGTGCACGGCCCGCGGAGCTCGCAATGGCGGTTAGTTATACGGACTCTCTCACCTTTCCTCCATTACATTGTGTGTGCATCCGTCGATGATTACAATGCTAACGAGGAGTGTTGTGTTGCAGGCAGTGGTTGAGAAAGAGAGATTGAAGACCCCAGACGCTTTTGGAGGAGGAAAAAAGGGAGGCGGCGGAGAGGGAGAGGGGGATGGAGGAGAGGACGGCTAAGCTATTGGAGGAGGAGAGGAACCGGAACGAGGCGTCTAACCGGGCCCTATACGAGCTCATCGTGGTACGTTTCTCATGCATATTAGCCCAATCATGCACATAATAATGTTCGCATTACTAACTAATATGACTGACTCATGAGAACCAAATGTGCAGACCATGTGCGAGAAAAACGCTCAGGCCCCTCTGCCGATGCCCCAGATTGCTCTGGCGACCACGGTGAGTTTGATTTGAATGGTCCTTAGTTACTACTATTCACATTTAAGTTTACATCATGCTAACGAGACATTATTGAAAATGATCTTTAGTTCAGCATGGCTCCCGACAAGCATCGACAAATCCTTCAGCGTCTGCCAATGCCGGAACCCCGACAACCGGTCCTTCACCTCCATCTGCCACTGGCGCAGCCCCGACCATTCCTACACCTCCGTGATAACGGTATTTTTCTTCTTATTTAGCCTGTTTAGTCCATTTTTGACATAATTTAGCCTATTTAGTCCACAAATGACATAATAAGATGAAGAAAATCAAGGAAGAGGAAGGAAAGAAGGAATAGGAAGAAAGGAAGAAGAAGAAGAATCTTCTTCTTCTTCTTCTTCTTTTCTTCTTCTTTTCATTTCCTTTCCTCCTCTTACTTGTTTTTATTCGTAAATGGCATGAAAACCTTGCTAACCTCATAAATGTCATATACTTAGCTTGTTGTCCTCTAAAATGACACAATAAGCTTAGTTAAGTCAAAAATGGCATAATTTGCTATTTTAGCTCAAAAATGGCATTTTTCTTCTTATTTATCCTATTTAATCCATTTATGACATAATTTAGCCTATTTATCCACAAATGAGATAATAAGATGAAGAAAATCAAGGAAGAGGAAGAAAAGAAGGAATAGGAAGAAAAGAAGAAGAAGAAGAAGAAGAAGAAGAAGAAGAAGAAGAAGAAGAAGAAGAAGAAGAAGTCTTCTTCTCCTTCTTCTTCTTCTAGAAGAAGAAGTTCTTCTAGTCTTCTTCTTCTTCTTCTTCTTCTTCTTCTTCTTCTTGTTCTTCTTCTTCTTCTTCTTCTTCTTCTTTTCCTCCTCTTACTTGTTTTTATTGGTAAATGGCATCATAACCTTGCTAACCTCATAAATGCCATATACTTAGCTTGTTGTCCTCTAAAATGACACAATAAGCTTAGTTAGGTCAAAAATAGCATAATTTGCTATGTTAGCTCAAAAATGGCATTTTTATTCTTATTTAGCCTATTTAGTCC
Organism: Aegilops longissima; assembly: GCA_021605205.1. Lineage (NCBI taxonomy): Eukaryota > Viridiplantae > Streptophyta > Magnoliopsida > Poales > Poaceae > Aegilops > Aegilops longissima. Next base: position 47,300,710 of record CM038680.1, on the reverse strand, counting down.
ATTTATGACATAATTTAGCCTATTTAGTCCACAAATGACATAATAATATGAGGAAAATCAAGGAAGAGGAAGAAAAGAAGGAATAGGAAGAAAAGAAGAAGAAGGAGAAGAAGAAGACTAGAAGGAGAAGAAGAAGAAGAAGAAGAAGTTCTACTTCTTCTTCTTCTTCTTCTAGTCTTCATCTCCTTCTTCTTCTTCTTCTTCTTCTTCTTCTTCTTCTTCTAGTTTTCTTCTTCTTCTAACTTTCTCGTTTCCCATTTTGCAGATTTAATTCACTATATGGAAGCTTGCATGGATGGAGTGCTTGTTTCCCTGTTCTTCTTTTTGTTTGTATCGAAGAGTAATGTGAAATTTGTTATATGGATGCATGGAACAATGTGTTGGATGAACATTGTGATATTAGTGTAAGATGTATGGATGAAATTGTGTTTCTTATGTACGTATGTTGTCATGGATGGAGCTATGTGTTGGATACATCATATGTCTTATGTGCCTGTGAAAAAAATGTATATCTGTGTGTGAATTCCAGTGAAATTAAATAGATATAAATAAAAACAGGGGATATATAGACTCTTTGCCGTCTTCTAGCAGACGGCAAAGAGCTTTGCTGTCCGCTAGCAGATGGCAAAGAGGACACGTGTCAGCTACCTGTAGAAACTGGGAACACTGGCTGCCTATTTGGTCAGTTCGCCGTCTGCTGGCAGACGGCAAAGACCTTTGAATCTTTGCCGTCGGCTGGCAGACGGCATAGCTGGCCACGTGGCAGCTTCCCAGTGCTGGCCTAGCTGAGCTCTTTGCCGTCGGCTGGCAGACGGCATAGCTGGCCACGTGGCAGCTTCCTAGTGCTGGCCTAGCTGAGCTCTTTGTCGTCCGCTGGAGGAAGGCAAAGAGCGCCGTTAACCCCCTAACGGCGCTGACCCCACCCCACTGTCGTCCGTCGTCCTTGCCGTCTGCTGGCCTCGGATGGCGGACGACACAATCCTTTGTCGTCCGTTTCTAAGAAGTGGACGGCAAAGAAGTCCTTTGCTGGCACGTGTTCAGACGGATAGTTTGTCGTCTGTTGGCAGACGGCAAAGAAGTTTGTCGTCTGGGATCTATGCCTTTGCCGTCCGCCATGGCAGACGGCAAATAAGCTGATTCCAGTAGTGTCACGGCACTCCGTGATCCGTCATGGCGCAGTGCTATGCAGGAAGAATATGATGCTCTCACTATCAACAACACTTGGTCTCTTGTTCCTTCTCCTCCTGGAGCCAATATTGTGAGCGGTAAATGGATTTTTCGTCACAAATTTAATTCCGATGGCTCCTTAGCTCGTCACAAAGCTCGTTGGGTCGTCTGTGGTTTTTCACAACAACCTGGTGTGGACTATGATGAGACCTTTAGCCCAGTTGTGAAACCTGCCACCATTCCTTGGTTCTCTCTATCGCACTTTCTTCTTCTTGGCCCATTCATCAACTTGACGTTAAAAATGCTTTTCTTCATGGTTCTCTTGATGAGGTCTTCTATAGTCAACAACCATCTGGCTTCATTGATCCTCGCTACCCTCACCATGTTTGTCGCTTGCATAAGTCCTTGTACGGTCTTAAGCAAGCACCTCGAGCTTGGTTTCAAAGGTTTGCCACCTATGCTCGCTCTATTGGCTTCATTGAGTCCAAGTCTGATTCTTCCTTGTTCATTCTTCATAAGGAGCACACCATTGCATACTTAATTATATATGTCAACGACATCATACTTACTGCCTCCTCTCCTTCTACTCTTACATCCATTATCACTTCCTTTGCTAACGAATTTGCTATGAAAGATCTTGGACCTCTTCATCACTTCCTCGGCATTTCTGTTTCTCGCACACCTAGTAGCCTACATCTCTCCCAACGACAGTATTTCCTCGATATTCTCTCCCGAGCTGGCATGAGTGATTGTAACCCTGTTTCTAGCCCAGTTGACACTAAAGCCAAACTTTCATCAACCGTTGGTTCTCCTGTTCGTGATCCTTCTTTATATCATAGTCTTGTCGGTGCACTTCAATATGCCACTCTCACTCAACCAGACATAGCTTATGCAGTTCAACAAGTGTGCCTTCATATGCATGATCCCCGCGAACCTCATCCTCTTCTCATTAAACGTATTCTCCGGTACCTCAAAGGCACACTTGACCTTGGCTTGACACTTCATGCCTCTTCCTCTCATAACCTCATTGCCTATTCAGAAGTCGATTGGGCTGGTTGCCCTGACACCAGACGCTCCACTTCTAGGTTTTGCATGTTTTTTTGGTGATAATTTGATCTCATGGTCTTCTCGGCGTCAGAACACCGTTTCACGGTCGAGCGCGGAGGCCGAGTACCGCGTTGTTGCTATTGCCGTGGCCGAGTCCTGTTGGGTTCGTCAGTTATTACAGGAGCTTCATCGACCCGTCACCAGTGCCACCATTGTGTTCTGTGATAATGTTAGTGCTGTTTATCTTGCTCACAATCCAATACAACATCGACGGACCAAACACATCGAGCTCGACATTCATTTCGTGCGTGAGAAGGTTGTTATCGGCGCCATCCGAGTTCTGCATGTTCCATCTTCATCGCAGTATGCAGATATATTCATGAAAGGCCTACCGACTGCATTATTTCCTGAGTTTCGGTCCAGTCTTCAGGTCGCTTCTCTCCCAAGTTCAGACTGCGGGGGCGTGTTAGAGAGTTCTGCTTGTGGACGATCGGCTGCTGTAGATAGATTTCCAAATATTGCTCACGTCGGAATGTTTCCGACCTGACTTGTAACTCAAGTTGATTCCCTTGCACATGACTATATATATGAAACATGAGAAGAGAGGAGGCGTGCGATTCAGCAGCCCCGATCAAAATCCGCATGGTATTGCTTCTTCTTCGAGTTTTGTCTCCCAGGATCCAATCCTCCTCAAGTTCGTCCGTCTGGACGTAGTCGAAGGAGCTTGGGTAGATTCCTGCCGACACCTTGGGGCTCTAAGGTTAGGGTTTCTCGTCATGTGACGAGATTTGGTGTCAGGTGTTTCAGATCTATGAAATGGTTCAACGGTGACAACTGCGACTATAGGGCGATGGTCTTTAGGGGCATGTGCACAAAGACTTTCAGGTTGTCATCGGCATGGTCAAGCTGATTCCGGTAGAAGAGCGGCAACTGCGGTGTGTCGGCTACTTGGTCTGGCCGCAATAGTGGTCATTCAGTTGTCTTAAAATCTCGATGTAATTTTAATATACTTAAGATGATTTGTACTTTCGGCGAACTTTTATAATAGATCTGGTCATTTTCACACACAAAAAATAATGTATCATATACATAATGTTGTATCTCACCTAAATACTCCCTTTGTCCCGTAATATAAGACATTTTTTATGGGACGGAGGGAGTACCTAGCAAGTAACTAGGGCGGTGAGAGAGCCTTGAAATTTACACGGGAAGAGAAGTGGCAAAATCACAGACCGGCCTCAGAAAAGATTGCCTGCCTGACATAAACACTGCGCTGACTTAGTATGAGCTCGTGCCAATAGGATTAGGCCAAATTAGTCGTCATTGCATCACTTGCCGTACCATTACACGTAACGAACCACGATGATAATCTCAAAGAAAGGAGAAGAGAAAGAGAGAGATTGAATAAGGAATGACATAATGGATTTGGAGTACGTGTAATAGAAGCCACCCGGCCGGTTATGTGTGAAATATGCACACAGAACTCAAGTAATTAACCTGCATTCCTGCAGGTACATGTACACTTGTGTCCCCCTTGATGAATAAAACTTTAATTTAGCTGCCTGTAAGTCGCCTGAAATTTCTCCGCCAAAAAATAGTAACCCGAAATTTAATTTTGGGTCAATCGATTTTGTGTGCCGTTGATTTTGCTTTGCGATTCATCTTATTTTTTTTCTAGTGTTTTATCAGTTGTGTTTAAGCTTTGTTAAATCGACTGACCACTTGGGTCAGTCAATTCCTTACCGGTCCGAAGCCCATTACAAGGTGCGACCTAGCCTTCCCCTTTCTCCCTTGTTTTTTTTTCTTGTTTTCTCTTTTTATCTGTTTTTTGCGTTCCTTTTTCCTTTTTTTAATAGCTGGATTTTGTTTTTTTCTTTCATGGCTATATTTGGGATGTCGGGTAAGTGAATGTATGCACACAAATACTATAATATGTATCAAAATTGCACTATTATATAGTTAATCTTTGCATATTAATAAAGAGTAATTTCAGTGAAAAATTGTGTTCATTTCTTTTCTTCCTTCTTATAGGGTGATACCAATGCTACTAATTCATATTTCCTTATAAAATTTTATTATTTTATTTTTCATTTTTTCATTTTATTGTTATTTTTCTTCCTTAGTAAACTTATGTTTTGTAAAAAACTCACAATATTCTCATATATTTTAATAAAGGGAATTTTTCATATATCCATGTGTGTGTGTGTGTGTGTGTGTGTGTGTTGTCTTCAAAGTTTCTCATTATTTGTTTTAGAATTTTGTATTTTCTTTAAAGGGTTATACCAATGCCACTAATTCATTCTTTCATAGGAAACTTCATGTTTATTTTGTTTTATTTTCTTCATCTTTAAGGATAATACCAATGCCACTAAGTCAGTATTATATTCTTATTGTTGCATTTTTTTAAAGCGTAATTTTTGTATATAGTGTGCAAATTTTGTCATTGTTTGTATTACATTCTTTTAGTATTCTTTCTTTATAAAGAGTAATACCAATGCCACTAATTCATTCTTTCTTAAGAAAATTTATTATTTTAAAAATAGTTTTATTTTATTTTATTTAATCTTTATGGGTAATATCAATTCCACTAATTCATTCTTCCTTATAAAATTCATTATTTTGATATTTTTTAGTTTTGTTTCATTTTTCTAGTTTATGTAGTTGTAATACCAATGCCACTATTCATTCCTTTTGAGAAAACTTCTTTTTTGAAAATTCCCCTATGATATGCTTATTCTAGATATAATAAAATTTGTAATTTTTCTAAACTATGTGCAAATTTTGTAATTATTTGTTTACATTTTGTTTAGAGTATGTAGTAGAGTTCTAGATTTTTTTTTTGGATATCTCTCTCTCTCTCCCACACACACACACACACAAAGAGAAGAAAACTAAACAAAGGGGGTGACTATTTGACAGGCGCCTAGTTTTTTTGCATTCAATCAAACCATTCTCTAGCGTCTGATCCAGATCCAAATGCCCAGCTGGGTTCTTCTCTCCCCTATACTTCTCATTCATGCTTGTTCATTATGTGTAATCATATGCAGTGCTGCTTGTTTATTATGTGTATATAGAGTCGTTGAACGAGAGTTGTATGGGTTGTCTGGTTTAATGCGTCACCTCGCCTCACAATCTACCAGAGGGTTGGTGTTTAGTCGACTTTGCCGTGATGCATTATCCAACGTCCCGGCCTCATTTTCCACGCATGCAATGCATTCCCGGTCCCCCGCAATTTTTATTTATTTTTGCATTTCCGGCACTCATGCATGCATGTTGATTGTTCCTTGGAACCAACAAATTAAAATGCCATCAACTAAACTAACCTTCATACTAAGCACAATGAAGTATATATGATGCTAGTAATTAAAGTACAATGTGCAAGTGCTAGTCGTTCATTATGTGCAGGCACAGGCCGTTGAAGAAGCTAGCTAGAGGCGTAAGGCGTCTGGTTTAACACGCGTAATGCATCACCTCACATCTGTTAGAGGTTGGTGTGTTGGTCTTGGTCCGGAATGATCTAATCCAATGCCCCTCATTTTCCACACATCGATCGATCGTGCTGCATGTTCCTCCAACCAAACTATACTTGCATTATCTAACGAGCATCCGCGAGTACGTATGATGAACGTAGCAGTATTAGTAAAGTACAGCCCCTCCTTCCATCAGTTAAGCAACAGCAACGCGGCAGCAGCAACTAGTCGGTGGACGGCGACGGTCAGCGAATGGAACGGAGTCGGTGCCTTGTGTGCAAGCACCATCCATGAGTTTCGTAGACCCATGCTGATCATCTTATTATCTCTGCAAGTGGGTGATGAGAACGTAGACTTGGTTCAGTCAGACGAATAGCTAGCTGTCCTGGTTACAGACGACACCCACAGTAGTTTTCGCTTGTGATAGTTACGTACGAGGCAACAAGTCAGACGGCCACGTATGTCGGCCATATCCAAAAGTCCAACCCCCACCGTACGTACGTACGCACGCACGCACAAGTGTACGTACGACCCGGCTAGCTTACCTAGCAACAACAGAAAGAACCGAGAGTGAGAGATCGGCAGCGTCACGTATCGATCGCGGTCGTATACATCCACGTACCCTTATGTTCTATCCGATCCACACGACGATAAGGATGGATGGATGATAAGTCCGCTCTCTTTTCTCTCGCACACACAAGGTCAGACCTCTACCCCCTTGGGCTCCTGCATTATTGCCTTATATATTAGCGCATACTTTTTTTTGCGAGAAAAACTTTCCATCTATTCATCTTCAACCTTGGTACAACGAACACTAGAAATAATAAAAATTACATTCAGATCCGTAGACTACCTAGCGACGACTACAAGCACTGTAGCGAGCCGAAGGCGCTCCGCTGTCATCGCCCCTCCCTTACCGGAACCAGGCAAACGTTGTTGTAGTAGACAGTCGGGAAGTCGTCGTGCTAAAGCCTTATATAACTAACTATATTAGCGCATACAAGATCTTCTGCAGCGGTGCATAGCGTGTGTGTGTGTCCGCTGAACTGAAATTGTCTCCGTGGCTTTCCACAAATAGGGACGCGTCCACATGCATGGTCAAACAATTGCAAGGTCAAATAACTTGCTACATGCACATTCAGTTGAATCTGACAGGAATGGAAATAATCCCATTCGTTCCTTGTATAATATGCGAGCAACCCCGTATTTTGTAATGCATAGCCGCCATTATTCACGTAATATAATGATGATACATATAAGGCTTTTTCCAATGCATGGGTGCTTAGATAAGATGCTAAGTGCATTAAAAATCTTAGCAACTAGTCCCCCAATGCATTGATCCTTAGCTTTTGTAGCTAAGCTCTTTCATAGAATTGTTTAATAATTAATATCCACCATGTATTGATTGGTAGTCACTTTACATAGGTTCGCGTGCTTAGCACCGTGTCTTCATGGGTCATCATAATGCCCTCTCTCCTTTTTAAATGCTTTGCCACATCACTTTTTTTACCTATGTGGCGTCCTTAGCACCTGTACACCTTGGAACACTGGGAAGGGCCTAAAGGTCAAAAGGGACGGTGCGGCGTGATACGAGAGTGAGCCAATCGGGCTCTTCTCCGGTAGATTATGCAATCCAGGTGGCCGCCGTTCAAAACTGTTTCTAGATCGATCGACAAGAACTACGCGAATGACTTATACACCGGGACGGAGGTAGTAGTACTAACAGCAGCTAACTAGCTTAGCAGCCGGCACCAGCTGCATTTCCCTCCTAGAAAAACGCCTGTCCACATGCATGAACGATCTTGCTTACATACGCAAATCTAACATCCTGTTTCATTGGGCTTGCGCTTTATTTGTGCTTCTAAATGCCCCTAGTAGTAGGAGAAGCAAAACCCTAAACAAACAGCTAAAATTTGCAGCTTGCCTTCAAAGAATAGAAGCAACCATTCTAGATGCACTGCACGGGGAAAGCACCTCTGGACGTGCTTCTCGCGCTCCCCACAGCTTCTTACCACCTCCCCACAGAAATGCCCCTCGATGCAGCTGAATTACTAAAACATATAAACCATGATATAGGGTATACTTGGTTCTTGCCTAAGTTTGCCCCACCAAATATTTGGCTAGTCCAAATTTTGTTTCAGCCTTTTGTTACCTGTGATTTCGCTAACATTGACAATAAAAATGGACTAGGGTGAACAAAGGGGCAGCTTGGTTTACACTTGTGCCGGCCTCGCCAAATCGGCGCCAAATTTTTGGCGAGGGAATCGGCAGCCCCCGTTCTGGCTGCATGCGGGCGCGTAACATGAACTAGGACCCAAATTTTGGCATGGATCAGAAACTTGCCAAATTTTTGTAAAGGCAACTCCCGGCTATAATTCAAACAGACCCAACGAACCGTTGACATGTCGATAAAATTGGCAACCATCAAAACAAAGACCTTTTTTTCGGGACATGCACAACTTCAACTTGGCGATGTTCTTGAGACAAGGCTGGCGAATAGTGCAAAATCCCACCAGCCTTTGTGCTAGAGTTCTGAAGGCACAGTACTTTCCGAACTGTAGTGCCCTCGAAGCTGAAGCCCACGATGAAATTTCCTAATCATGGCGCAACATCTTACATGTTCTAGACCTTGTTAAACAAGGGTATATCTGGAGGATCGGTGATGGCTCAAAGGTTAACATTTGGCTGGACCCATGGATACCTAGGTCCCGGTCACGTCGGGTAATTACCCCGAGAGGGGCCAGCTTGCTAACACAAGTCCAGGAACTAATTTGCCCGTTGACCGGTGCTTGGGATGAGCGGCTCGTCCAGGACAATTTCTGTGCGGAGGATGCGCGCCACATACTACAGATTCCGCTAAGGGAAGGGGTGGATGACTTTATTGCATGGCATTTAGACAGCAAGGGCAATCACTCTGTGAAATGTGCCTACAAGCTACAAATCGAGTTGGGAAAGCAGGAGAAAAACGGAGCACCTAGCTCTAGTACAACGGGTGCTGGGCAGCTCGATAGATGCAATGAGTCATCTTGGAAGCGCATATGGAAACTACCATGTCCGGCAAAACTGTAGATGTTTGTTTGGCGGATCAGACATGAATCTCTAGCTCTGTGCACGAGCCTAGTGAGGAGAGGAATGAACCTGGAGTCCTCAAGTTTTTTCCTATGTGGAAGAGGAGAAGAGGATGGTGGGCATCTATTTATAAGATGCAAACTAGTTAAGGAAGTATGGCGAGAACTTGGCTTGGAACAGGAACGCATCAAGCTAGAAAGGATCGCAGGCGTGCATGCAATGCTTGACTCCCTGTGGGAACTGGATGAGCAAAAGCGGGTGCTGATCATAACCTTCTGGTGGCATTGGTGGAACAATAGGAACAACGTCCATGAAGGTGAACTACTGCTGGCGAAGGTTAAAAGGCGTCCCGAGAAGTGGCAACCGCCGGACAACGACGTGATCAAGTTCAATCTTGATGGAGCTTTTATCCCTGGAAATTCTTTCGGAGGCTGGGGAGTTGTCACTTGGGACAATGCTGGACAGGTAATTGTTGCTCGCGTTAGTCGGTAGGAGCACATCCATGATGCTTTTGGCGCAGAGGTCAGTGACATGGCTGCGGCGATAGCGACATCAGCTGATCTTGGGTTCACTAGAGTTGTCTTTGAGACAGATTCAGAGATGCTTGCTGATGTAGTGGATATTCGGAAGGCGGACGCCTCACCATATGCAGCAGTCATTGAAGATATCAAGTTTCAGCCGAAGGTGTAGTTCTCCAAGTGGAGTGTGGCTGCTTGTAGTCGGGCTATGAATTCTGTAGCGCATGAGCTTGCTCAAATTGGTTGTAGAAAGTTTACCAAATGGTTGTATGGAGTGAAACTTTATTGTACCGCTAGTTGTGGCTGTTTGCGTTTCGGGTGATATGCCCGGATGTAGTTAATCTAGATGTGAGATAATATCTCACATCTAAATTGTGACATCGGCAGCCAGCATACCATGTCATTCTATTATTTGTTTGTTTGTTTTTTTTGAACCGCCGTTTATTTGTTTGTTTGTTTATTATTTGGACCGGCGTGCCGCACAGGCATTGTCATGCGACTCCAGCAGTTGACTTGACCGCGACAAAAAATGACAATATGAATCGAACACCCGACCAAACAGTAGGTAACACCAGCTCTTACCACTACAGCCACGAGCTACTGTTGCTGATTAGGACGCGGGAAAATTTGATAACAGCATAGTATAGCGCGAGATTATATGACATTCTTGATATATTTTTTTGTGAATTGTAAAAAAAATTAGAATATCAAATACTTTTTAAAACACAGCCATTTAAAAATTTAAAACAGTCTTTTAAAATGTGAATAAACTTTGTAATTTTGATCATTTAAAAAAATATGAACAATACAGGGCCAGACAATTTTAAAGTGTGGCCACTTTTGAATATAACAAACAATTTATGAAAACAAGAATAAATTTAGTTTATTTTCAATGTTAATCATAAATTTTAATAAAACTATATGTTGGTACCATTTAAAAATATTGACATTTGAACAAATTCATGCATTTCAAAAGAATGTTTATGATGTTTAAAAATGTATTATACAATGGAAGAAAAGGTTTTGTAACATTCAGATGAATGTTCATGATTTTTAAGCAAACTTCACATTTTAAAAATCACAAAATTCTATAGAAAATGTTTATGCAATGTAAAAAAACTGTTCGTGTAATTTTTTAAAAGATACCATTTAAAAAAATGTTCACCTGGAGTTTGAAAAAAATGTTTAGCATCTATTCTAAAAAAATGCTTGGGCCTGTATTTGAATAAGTATTCATCATGTATTTAAAAAATGTTCTACGTGTCTTATAAAATGTTTCCTGTGTAAACAAAAAAAAATATAATGTGTATCATAAAAATTGATATGTATTTGAGAAAAAATACAGCTAGATAGGGGTACTGGGTTGGGGAACGAGTTGCGTGTCGAGAGTGGTCGAGAGTGGACATGCAACTGTGTCGGGCATGACTTGTATGTTCGGGTTCGACATGCAACTGGGTCGGGTAGGTTGTGTGTTGGGTTGGACATGCAACTAAATAGGGGTTGGGGGCAACTTGCGTGTTTGTGTTGGACATGCAACTAGGTCATCCGAGTTGCAAGTTAGTTTGGACATGCAACTAGATAGGAATGGGGAGCAACTTGCGTGTCGAGGGTGGACATGCAACTAGGTCAGTGGGTTGTGTGTTTTGATTGAACTTGCAACTATTAAAAAAATGGGTTGGGCCCTACAAGTACACAGACTTTAGTTGCAAGTCGAGGGTGGACATGCAACTAGGTCAGTGGGTTGTGTGTTTTGATTGAACTTGCAACTCTCGCAACTAGGTCGATGGGTTGTGTGTTTTGATTGAACTTGCAACTACTAAAAAGCGGGTTGGGCCCTAGAAGTATAAAGACTTTAGTTTGAGTCAGTGTGAACTTGCACATGGGGAAACTACAAGTCTGAGATAGCCCGATTCTTGAGTCGAGTGTGAACTTGCACATGGGGAAACTACAAGTACAGATAGCCCAGTTGCGAGTCAAGGGCAAAGTTGCAACTGTGAAACTACAACTACAAAAAGCCTCAGTTCCATGTCGAGAGTGGATTTGCAACTAGGTCAACAACGTGTACAAAAAATTCCAGTTGTGAGTCAAGGGTGGATTTGCAACAATGGCAGCTAAATGTACAAAGCCTAATTGTCAGCCGATGGTGGACTTGCAACTGGAACAACTACAACTATAAAAAAGAAACCCCCGAGTTGCGAGTCGAGGGTGGACTTGTAAGTATGACAACTACAACTACAAACCCCAAGTTGTCAGTCAACTATTGACCTGCAACTAGGGCAACTACAAAAAATCACCCTCCCGAGTTGCAAGTACATGGTTGACTTGCAACTGGGGCGATTACAAACTGCATCGCTCAAGTTGCAAGTCGAGGGTGGACTTGCAACTAGTGTGAAAACAAACAACACCCTTCCTGAGTTGCGAGTACATGGTTGACTTGCAACTGGGGTGATTACAAACTACATCTCTCGAGTTGCAAGTCGGGGGTGGACTTGCAACAAGGGTGAAAACAAAACAACACCCTCCCTAGTTGCAGATGAGGGTAGACTTGCAACTGGGCCGACAGAAATCCCTATTTGCAGGTTGAGGGTTTAATTGCAACTACTATGAAACAAGAACAAAAAAACAACACCCCCCTCCCGAGTTCCGAGTCGAGGATGGACTTGCAACTAGGGCAACTACAAAACCACACCCTCCCGAGTTGCGAGTACACGATTGACTTGCAAGTGGGGCGATTAAAAACTACATCCCTCGAGTTCGAAGTTGGGGTGGACTTGCAACTGGGGTGAAAACAAACAACAAACAAACACTCTCCCGAGTTGCGAGTACATGGTTGACTTGCAACTGGGGCGATTACAAACTACATCCCTTGAGTTGCAAGTTAGGGGTGGACTTGCAACTAGGGTGAAAACAAAACAACACCCTCCCGAGTTTCAGGTCGAGTGTGGACTTGCAATTGGGCCGACAGAAGCTCCTAGTTTCAGGTCGAGGGTCTAATTGCAACTACTATGAAACTAGAACAAAAAACAACACCCGAGTTGCGAGTCGAGGGGTGGACCTGCAACTAGGGCAACTACAAAACAACACCCTCCCGAGTTGCAAGTACATGGTTGACCTGCAACCGGGCGATTACAAACTACATCGCTCGAGTTGCAAGTCGGGGTGGACTTGCAACTGGGGTGAAAACAAACAACACCCTCTCCAAGTTGCGAGTACATGGTTGACTTGCAACAGGGGTAATTACAAACTACATCTCTCGGGGGGTGGACTTGCAACTGGGGTGAAAATAAAACAACACCCTCTCGAGCTGCAGGCGAGGGTGGACTTGCAACTAGGCCGACAGAAATCCCTAGTGGTAGGCCGAGAGTCTAATTGCAACTACTATGAAACAAGAATCAAAAAACAACCCCCACCCCCCGAGTTGTGATTAGAGGGTGGACTTGCAACTAGGGCAACTACAAAACTACACCCTCCCGAGTTGCGAGTGGAATATTGACTTGCAACTATGGCGGTTACAAACTACATCCCTCGAGTTGCAAGTCGGGGGTGGACTTGCATCTGGGGTGAAAACAAACAACAAACAACACCCTCCCGAGTTGCGAGTACATGGTTGACTTGCAACTGGCGCGATTACAAACTACATCCCTTGAGTTGCAAGTCAGGGGTGGACTTGCAACTAGGGTGAAAACAAAACAACACCCTCCCGAGTTGCAGACGAGGGTGGACTTGCAACTGGGCCGATAGAAATCCCTAGTTGCAGGTCGAGAGTCTAATTGCAACTACTACAAAACAAGAACAAAAAACAACACGCCCCCCTCCCCCCCCCTCCCCCGCTGAGTTGCGATTCGAGGGTGGACTTGCAACTAGGGCAATTACAAAACTACACCCTCCCGAGTTGCGAGTACACGATTGACTTGCAACTAGGGAGATTACAAACTACATCGCTCGAGTTGCAAGTCGGGGGTGGACTTGCAACTGGGGTGAAAACAAAGAACAAACAACAACAGTACATGGTTGAGATTACAAACTACATCCCTCGAGTTGCAATTTAGGGGTGGACTTGCAAGTAGGGTGAAAACAAAACAACACCCTCCCGAGTTTGGTCGGGTGGAGTCGCTCCTAGGGTGGACTTGCAACCCCTCAGGAGTTGAGTGGGTGAAAACAAAGAACAAACAACACCCTCCCGAGTTGCGAGTACATGGTTGACTTGCAACTGGGGCGATTACAAACTACATCCCTCGAGTTGCAATTTAGGGGTGGACTTGCAAGTAGGGTGAAAACAAAACAACACCCTCCCGAGTTTCAGGTCGAGGGTGGACTTGCAATTGGGCCGACAGAAGCTCCTAGTTTCAGGTCGAGGGTCTAATTGCAACTACTATGAAACAAGAACAAAAAAACACCCCTCCGAGTTGCGAGTCGAGGGGTGGACCTGCAACTAGGGCAAATACAAAACAACACCCTCCCGAGTTGCAAGTACATGGTTGACTTGCAACTGGGCGATTACAAACTATATCGCTCGAGTTGCAAGTCGGGGTGGACTTGCAACTGGGTGAAAACAAACAACACCCTCTCCGAGTTGCGAGTACATGGTTGACTTGCAACTGGGGCAATTACAAACTACATCTCTTGGGGGTGGACTTGCAACTGGGGTGAAAACAAAACAACACCCTCTCGAGCTGCAAGCGAGGGTGGACTTGCAACTGGGCCGACAGAAATCCCTAGTGGTAGGTCGAGAGTCTAATTGCAGCTACTATGAAACAAGAACCAAAAAACAACCCCCACCCCCCCGAGTTGCGAATAGATGGTGGACTTGCAACTAGGGCAACTTCAAAACTATACCCTCCCGAGTTGCGAGTAGAATATTGACTTGCAACTATGGCGATTACAAATTACATCCCTCAAGCTGCATTTCGAGGGTGGACTTGCATATGGGGTGAAAACAAACAACAAACAACACCCTCCCGAGTTGCGCGTACACCAGTTGCAAGTCAGGGGTGGACTTGCAACTAGGGTGAAAACAAAACAACACCCTCCCGACTTGCAGACGAGGGTGGACTTGCAACTGGGCTGACAGAAATCCCTAGTTGAAGGTCGAGGGTCTAATTGCAACTACTATGAAACAAGAACAAAAAACAACACCCCCCCTGAGTTGCGAGTCGAGGGTGGACTTGCAACTAGGGCAGTTACAAAACTACACCCTCCCGAGTTGCGGGTACACGATTGACTTGCAACTAGGGCGATGACAAACTACATGCCTCGAGTTGCAAGTCGGGGGTGGACTTGCAACTAGGGTGAAAACAAAACAACACCCTCCCGAGTTTCAAGTCGGGGGTGATTTGCAATTGGGCCGACAGAAGCCCCTAGTTTCAGCTTGATGGTCTAATTGCATAAAAATTATGAAAACTAAATCAACCGGAAAAAAAAAACTTAGATGAGACATCATCAAAAATCGTCTTGATGCGATTTTGCAAGTTAGAAGTTTCAACTGGACAAATGGAGGACAAAAGCCGCAAAACCGTGATAACAGTTGCGAGTCAAGGGTGGACTTGCAACTGAGATAACTACACAAAACTACGATACAAGTTGTGAGTCGCAAGGGTGGACTTGCAACTAACACAACTAAGAGCATTACTAGTAGTGCCCTCAAACCCTCAAACCCTTTAAAATAACCGCTTTTTTACAGTTTTCGCCGGAAAAACGCCGTAGACTAGAACCTCTAAACCCTCAAACCCGTAAAAAAATTTAGAGGTCCAACCCTCAAACCAATTTGCAATCTGTAGATGTAGGGGTTGAGGGGGAAATCTTGCCCCAACCCGCACTCCTCTTCCTCGCTGCCTCCTCCTTCACGCGGGAGGCAACCGTTCCCCTCCCGCCCGCGTCCCGCCGCCCTCCTCCTCGTCGCCGGCCATGGAAGGCCCCTCCGCCCCGCGCCCCCCTCCCTTGTGAGCCGCCCGCTCCCGCCCGCCGTCGCGCCTTGCGGCGGCCGCGTCAGACGCCAGGCGCCCGCCAGACCAAGACCGCCCGCCCGCCCGCCCTTAACCGGCCGTCGCCGGCGTGGTGGCGGCGACCACGTCGGGGCCAAGCAGCGGCGGCGGGCCTCAGACCACCTCTGCCGCCCCGCCCGGCGCCGCCCGTCACCGCCGCCCACCTCGCCCGCGCCGGCACCGCCCCGCCCCGCCCGGCTATCAAGAAGAGCCGGCAGAAGGCTCCCTTGGGCCGCGAGCGGCGGCCTCGGCTGGCGGAAGAAGCCATGGCTGAAGAAGCCGGCGGCGACCGCCATCGCCGAACCTCCTCCCGCCGCGCACGAGGTGCTCGAGGAAATGGCAGCCCTCAAATGATAGATTTAAAGATTGGGGTTGAGGCAAAGACTAGAACCCTCAAATCCAATCCTTAAAGCAGTTTACGGGTTGGGTTTGAGGGTTCTATTATTTGCCCCTGTTTTTCAACCCTTAAAAGTGTCAAAAAGTGGCACTTCTCAACCCTTAAAAGTGCTTTAAGGATTTGAGCATTACTAGTAGAACCTCAAACCCTCAAATCCTTAAAGCACTTTTAAGGGTTGAGAAGTGCCACTTTTGACACTTTTAAGGGTTGAAAACAGGGCAAATACTAGAACCCTCAAACCCAACCCGTAAACTGCACCAAATCACATAAATCACACATAAATCACGAGGATGGGGTTGCCATTTCTCGAACACCTCGTCTTGTGGCGGGAGGAGGTTCGGCGACGGTGGCGGGCGGGGCTGCGGCGGGCGGCGGGCTTCTTCCGCGGCTTCTTCACAGCCGGGACGAGCCGACGACCTTGGCAAGCCCTCGAGGCCTGACGGCCGGCCGCCTTGGCCGACTCTTCTTGGGGCGGGCGTGGCGGCCGTGGCGGGGCGGGCGCCGAGCGGGACGAGAGCCGGGCGGGACCCGGGAGGCGGGAGGAGGCGCGGCGAGGCCCGCCCGCCGCGCCGCCCGACGTGGTCGCCGCCACCACGCCGGCGACGGTCGGGCAGGGGGCCCGGCGGGCGAGGCGGCGGGCGGGACGGGGCCGGGCGGCGCGGCGGCCGTGGCGGGCGAGGCGGGGGGAGGCGGCCGGGGCAGGCGCGACGGCGGTGGGGCCCTCCATGGCCGGAGAAGGAGGCCGGGGAGGAGGAGCAGTTGGCTCCCGCACAAGCGAGGAGTGAGCGAGCGAGTGCGGGTTGGGGGGGCGATTTTCCTCTCAACCCCTACTTCTACGGATTGGAAACTGGTTTGAGGGTTGGACCTCTAAATTTTTTTACGGGTTTAAGGGTTTAGAGGTTCTAGTCTACGGCGTTTTTTTCGCGAAAACTGTAAAAAAGCAGTTATTTTTAGGGGTTTGAGGGTTTGAGGGCTCTACTAGTAATGCTCTAAGAAACTATGAGCCTAGTTGTGAGTTTAGGGTGGACTTGTAATCGGGATGAAAAACAAACTGCATGCCTAGCTGTGAGTTATGGATGGGTTTGCAACTAGAATGAAACAAATTACGGGCCTAAATGCGAGTCAAGAGTGAATTTGTAACTGGGACAACTACCCAAAACTAAAAAAAGAGGAAATAAAAAAACAAAATAAATAACTGAACCATAGCTCAACGGAAGAAAGAGAGTGGGAGCAACGAGTCATGTTACTCTATACAAAAAATTGAACCCGCACCCAGTGAGAAAAGTTGCTGCCCCGCAAACTGAAAATTAACACAACCCCGACAACAAATGCGAGTCACGAAACGCCTCCAATGTGTGACGTCACATAACCGGCGAACAATGGGTGGAAGCCGTGAAACGGTAAACAACGTGACGAAGATCAAAGCACTGCATGAAAATTTCAGCAACAAAAGATTGTACATTTGAAAATTTAGATGAGACGATATTGCTAATCTCGTCGCGATGAGTCACAACCTATGGAGGATCGTATACTCACACTTACGCAAACATGGAAGACAATGAGAAAAACGACCACCAATATGACACGAAAAACCGGCCCGACAATGCAAACACCAGCACGACCCAAGGTACATGCATGTGATCAAAACATTTTTGCACGAAACATACATGTTTGATCAAGTGGTGAACAACTTAGTTGTAAAATCATCTAGATGCGAATTAGCAAATCCAAAAAAATATGACAATAATGATATTTAAAATAAAAGTAAAAAACAAAAACAAACAAAAAATACGCGTGGCATTTTCTTTTCTTTTTCTTCAATTTTCACCTCTTGGGGTAAGATAACAAATAAGGAAAAAATAAAATAGAAAAAATGCAACTAATAGTGTGCTGCAGGGTGTGTTTGCCCGAATTATAGCCCTTGCATGCAGTTACACATACGTGCAAAATCGGTCACATCCCCAAAACGATGTGAAAAAAATAGACATTCAATGAAGTCCCATGGGCCGATACATGAAACAAGCTAGTACAGGTGCAGTCCGCGCAAGAACTACAACAAGAGAAAAAAAACACACTATGCTGAGACAGGTCTTAAAAGGGCTTTCTCCTATGATGCTAGAGTTAGATATGAGGTAACTACTTCACATCTAGCAAAAGACAACAACAAGCAACATAGTCTGCCTCTTCCACTTCTACAACGCAAACCAGATAAAAGGTGGGCCACAAAAGCGCAAGCAAAAACAAAAGTCTAACAAAAAAACAGACATGCACCATGAACGGTTCAACAAAATGTGGACAGAACAGAACAAGAGACACAGAAATACATTAGCCGATGATGCGATATTAAGAATTTGCGTGAAAATTACACCAATATGATCCCAACAAAAAACAACTTAGCAAGAGGCCCTTAACAAAAAGCCTTGATTATTTGTACAACGGTCATGCAACCAACAAAGAAAAAAAAAGCCCAAAGAGTCACATCACATGCAGCAGACATGGGCTATCTTCTCAAAAGAAAAAAAGCAGACATGGGCTAAGGCCCTCACGCATGACACGAACAGGCAACAGGAACACAAGGTGCAATCGACAAACACGACAAGCGCGGCCTGAGGATCAAGAAGTTTACACGATTTTTTCAGCAATTAGATCATGTGGTGTAGAACTTAGATGTGAGATACTATTTCACATCTGGATGTGAAATAGCAAACCGTTGGATGAAGATCTAAGTGCCTAAAAATTCAACTAACGCAATTTCTTTCTGGTGTCTACTAAATAGGTGGTGCCTTGGGGCATCTCCTACGCTATCCCCTCAAACGGATACAATACCGGTCCGTGGGCCATGTCCGGACGCGTCCATGGACATGATACGAGAGTCGGTCATCCAACCTTATACTTGAAATGTACGCCTTTATTACCATATGACACATGTGATAAGCAATCTAAACTATTCAAGAAAAAAATCCGCCTCTATTAACTTCAACAAATAGCAGCGGCAATAATAGCAACAGCCTTTCGCCTACCTTTTGCCAAATAGCAGCGGTCACATACTAATTAAAAACGCTAGAAGGAAAATAATGTGATAAGCAAACATTTCATTAGTAGCTTCCACCGAAAAAAGTGCATATCATTAGTTCATTAGTAGCTTCCGCCAAAAGGTGCATCATTAGCATTGCATTAGTAGCTTCCGCGAAATATCATGCATAATAGTTACCATTAGTAGCTTCCGCCAAATGCAATGCAAATTAGTAGCTTCCGCCAAATGCGATGTTAATTAGTAGCTTCCTCAAATGCTAGTAGCCTTTCGTCAAACGTCTAATCCTCTTCCGCCAAACAGAAAGATATAGCAGCGGGCTTCCATCATATGTGGCGGCTTTTGATTGGTTAGACAGATGCCCGGCACCCGCAAAGCCCTCAGATTTGCTATCAACTTATCGTAGTTCAGACGTTCAGACGCGTCCACGGATGTATGAGGGATACAATTGGATAGTAAAAAGTGCGTGGACTCCCACGAAGAATATATACGGGCTCGAATGAAGTTTTCTCAAAAATAGATTGCTCGAACACAAAATACTACCCTGTTCATAAATATAAGATGTTTTGACAGTTTCATTTTAACTAAAAGACGTCTTATATTTAGGAACAAATGTATATTAATTATCTTTGTTCTAAAATGGTTGTTTTAAATTTGTCTAGATGTATCTAGAGTTGTAGACATAGAATTAATATACGATTCAGTGGTTTCTCCTAAGTGCTCTCCAACCCGTATTTTTCTGATTCCCCGTGAACATCATTCACGTAATAGAATAGGACGGAGCCATTGATACGATGAGAGTTGATCAATCGATCGAGAAGTTTCTTCCCCGTGAGGTTCCTGCACTAACCTAACCCAATCAAGCAGCCACTATCCCGTTTATTTATCGGCAGAGGAGGCAAACTGCTAAGCTAGCTGTCTGTCTGCGCGAGCTGCTTTCCCTCGCAGAAAAACGTCCACATGCATGCACGATCTTGCTTAATTACATTTGCGAAATCTGACTACATCGTACTGTTAGATCCATTTAAGATATTCCAACTTGAGAGGAATCTCTCTTTTTTTCATTCAAACGAACCTGAGAGAGGAATCTCTCTTTTTCATTCAAACGAGCCTGAGGGAGGAATCTCAATGTTAGGACAAGATGGGACATCAGCTCGTGGGCATTTCTATTTCAGTTTACACCCCTGAAAAGGAAATATTATCGAACTAATGGAAATACTTCTACTTGTTTGAGAAAAAGAAATAGGGACCTTACTTAAGCCAACGAAAAACTATTTTACAGTAAGCTGATTTGGTCAAACAGTTGGATTAACATCGAACGGGTGTGATGTCAAAAAAATAAAATCGAACCAGTGTTTTGGTTTTTTCCTTCTCCACCCAACCCAACCTTCTTCCTCCTCCGACCGCCCACCTCCACACACATAACCTCTCGTCCATGCCCCGCCTCTGGTTGCGACAATGAAAACCGAAAGTCCCCCTACCCGTACTTGAGAACCCTCATCCTTCCCTACGCTAATTCTAGCTTGGCCTTGTTGAGGACGTCGAGGTCAGCCGCTTCGCCTTCGTCTATGTCCAAGAGTGCTCACATAAGGGAGTACTGAAAACTAATACGCCTTAGAATATGGGAAGGAGGGAGTACTAAGCATCATGTGGTGCATCCAATGAAGTATTTGGGTGCTCCACCTTATGCTTAATATACTTTAAAAAAATATGAAATCAAGTTCGAAGCCTCAATTGTTTTTTGATTTAATACGCAGAAGAAATAGTTCTTGTTCTTTGACGGCTTGGGTGGTCGTGGTCGCGTCCGGGATGCCTTGACGGCCAAGCATATGTGTGCACGTGTGCAAAATGTGTGATGCGTTAGTGTTCCTGGGCGTGTGTGATTCGTGTATGTTCTGCTAGAGTCTGTTTTTGTGTGCGTTGTACTAGCAGATTACGCTTTCTGAACTATAGCTCTAGGTGGCGAATCGAGGAAAAAAATATTTTAGTCAATAAAAAGCGAGGCCTTCATGCAAGAAAAATTTGGTGACTCAATTACGATGATCCTTTCTGAGTTTACGCATCGCCTCGACAATCTCCCTGTAATTATGAAGGGCGTTTCATATGGTGAATGGCGACTCTGCCAGAATTGCTCCAAGGCTCAGATTTAGAGATTTTTTTACGGTACATTGTACTGCCCATTATGATGGTAGTATTTTGGTAGATACAACGGCCAGTATAGATGGGTCAAATTTTCGCTCTAGGACATATCGATAATTTCTGATTAGAGATAGATTTATTCTTTGTTTGGTCTAATCATAATTAATAATCTAATCAATTAAATTAACCCATCCTATCCGACGCGGAGCGGGCGAGTGCGTCTGCGACCTCGTCGCCACTGCTCCTTCGGGTTGCTGGAGTGGCCCTACAGGTGAGCCACAAGGTGCGGATCCGGCGCAGGTGGGCCATGAGATGAGCCTCCTGTCAAAGCAGCTCGTCGCCCCAGGAGGCGTCCCTGCCGGAGGAACAAAAATGTGCCGGAAAGACCGACGAGGAAGGACTACTGTATCGCGTACCTCCTCGATCCACGCTCATGGAGTTCTGCTCGCCAGCATCAGCCTTGTAATCGCATACTGAGTTGAGGCAATAAAGAAAAACACTGGAGACGATGCGTGCCCGTGGCCATCACCAAGCGTCTACGTAGTTGTGTTACAAGAGAAATCAGCGATCTGATTGTTGTGTAATCGCGTACGTGTGACGTGCCTGTGTATCCGGCGGCGAGTCTACTAACCTAGCTTTTCTAGGTCGCTGTGTACGTCTGGTACAGGTCAGCTTGGAGCAACTTCATTTGCACATTGCTCTCACAACACTGAGGAAACTCTGCTCCGCCTCTTTTGGAACTGCCCATTTGCACTTAAATGTTGGGATACCATTATACCTTCAAAACTCAGAGGCATTTCTATATATGATGATTTTCAGCTGGCCATAGCACAACTAACACAAGACATAGCATTGGACATCGTTTCTATGGGTTGTTGAGGTATTTGGTCCATTAGAAATGGCAAAATCTTCAGAGCAGCAGCACCTCACATACAGGGATGGAAGTTTTATCTTCGAGAAGGCCTATGGGCAGCCCAGATCAAGGCGAAACACTCCAAAGCTGGAAAGGTCCGGTCCTGGATTGAACAGAACATTTAAATAGTTTTCATGTTTCATAAAAAGGGTGACTCCTTTTTGTAAGATCGATTTGTACATTTCTTTTTATAATCTATATATACCGTAGAACTATTGTTCTATGGTTTTACGGTCAAAAAGTAAAAAAGAAAACACCGGAGACGATGTGTGCCCATGGCCATCAACAAGCGTCTACGTAGGTGTGTTACAAGAGAAATCAGCGATCTGGTTGTTGCGTACTTGTGTACGTGTGACGTGCTTGTGTATTCGGTCGGCGGCGAGTCTACTAGCATAGCTTTTCTAGGTCGCTGTGTACGTCTGGTACAGGTCAGCTTGGAGCAACTTCTTCATTGTGCGTCGCCGGCCGAAAAGTACCGGTCGGCATGGACTGTGCCATGGCGGGGAAGGAACCTGCTTGCGTGATTGATAAACATTAGTGTATCCAAAATACCCCTAACTAGTCAATATACTACCAACAATCTGTTGTAGTATTGGCTTTTCTGGGCCCTACAAGCCACAGAAATTAACGGCCCAAATTAATTTGATGTACCATGAAATGTCTCAATGGCCTATGTCCAAGAGTGCTCGCGCCCAATCTTTTCACTCTAGCTCGGCGCAAGCGGCTGTGTTTGGGATGCTCTTACAGTGGTCGTTTGATGAAGGGCCTGTAGAATTTGTCCTCTGCCTTTGAACTTGATCAGTTTATTCGACTTTGGCATTTGATTTAACAGGTGGAGCTTGTTCTGATGCGTTACTCCATCTCGTGGTTCCCTGCTTCATATGAATTCTACTCTGCCTCCTCGGCCACTAGTAGTGTTTTGGCATGATCAGCCAACTTGAACTGGGTGCGATCTGGAATGCTTGGATGGCAGGGCGTTGCAAATACCATTGTTTGCTTTGGGTCCAAAACAAATGTCTGAAGACTGATCGTCTTTTGTCTAGGGGTTGGTATCATGATAACAAGTGCTGCTTGTGTAACTCGGTCCTGGAGTCTGCTAACCACCTTACCTTATCATGCCGCCTCTCTTCACAGGATTGGCAACTCTTTGTCGTTGATCATCCTCGCTTGCATGCTGCCATCGCAGGTAACGGCGATGTTCATTCGTAGTGGTTGTCCTTGACTTCTCCACCGCTGGCCGCCGTGGCAAAATATGACGATGTGGCTGTTTCCTACTGTATCTGGAACATATGGAAGGAGTGCAGCAGCCACACTTTTTATGGCCTCCTAGCATCCCCTGATGATGTTGCCGCCATGATCCATGGTGATTTGAACCTGTTGTATCTTGCACGAGTTTTTCATTGATTACTGTTGCTGTTTCGTGGTGTCCCGTTGGTTCTGTCTTTGTTGTACGCATGTATATTTTATGTTGGCTACTTTCGAAAGTCCTCTTCTGCTTGCGAGCTCAAATGAGCTCGCAATAAACAGTAAAATCTAGATAAATAAATAACTAATTCTGAATTTTTTTGTGGCAAACGTTTACAAGTTTTTTCATCCATGCTCGTTCAACTGAGTGTTCATTCTGTGTAGTGTAGAATGTTGCTTGCTCATTCTGTGCAGGGTCCTCAAACAGAGTCGACTTTGCCGTGATGCCTTATCCAACGTCCCGACCTCATTTTCCATGCATGCATACACTCACGGTACTCAGAACCAAATAAAAAAAATCCTAAACTAACCTTCATATGCATAACTGACTACTAGTAATGTACTCTCTGCGTCCAAAAATGCAAAGATCATTTTTTAGGGTATAAAAGTGATTTTATATTTTGAGACGGAGGAAGTAGTACAATGTACCAGCGCTGGTCGCGTTCATCATGTGCAGGCAGGGTCGTTGAACAAGCAATAGGCGCGCGTAAGGTTGTCCGGTGCATGACCTCACATCTGTTAAGACTTCATCTAGTCCACCGGCGGTTGCATGGATGGTTTAATCCAATCCAATGTCCCTCATTTTCCATGCATCGATCTCATGGCCATGCCGCATGTTCCTCCAACCAAAACTAAAACTCCATTAACTTATACTCCCTCCGTCCGGAAATACTTGTCATCAAAATGAATAAAAGGGGATGTATCTAGATGTATTTTAGTTCTAGATACATCCTTTTTTATCCATTTTGATGACAAATATTTTCGGACGGAGGGAGTAACTAACTGACGTTCGCTAGTAAAGTACAATCCTCCTTCCATCAGTTAAGCAACAACAATCAACAACTCATCGGTCGACGATCGACCGTGACGGCCAGCGAATGGCACGGAGGCGGTCGCCTGTGTGCAAGCACCGGCTGCGCCTCCCTATTTTTCTGTCACACACATGCTAATCTTATCTCCAAGTGTGTGATGAGAAGGTAGACTTCATCCAGTCAGACGAATAGCCGTCCTGATCACAAACGATTGCACAGTTGTTTTTGCTTGATGGGTACGCGCGAGGCAGCAAGTCAGAGGACACGCACGTCGGCGACATCCGAAAGTCCAACCCCTCCACCGTACGCACAAGTGTACGTACTACGTACGACCCGGCCGGCTGGCAACAACAAAAAGAAGGGAGAGAGAGAGAGAGATCGGCAGCGTCACGTATGATGCGACCGCGCGCGTATATATCCCAGCCGTCGTATGCATTACATCCACGTACCCGTCTATCCGATCCACACGACGATATGGATGAAACATGATCAATGATGATAAGCCGGCTCTCTTTTCTCTCTCACACAAGCTACTAGTAGGTCAGATCTCCTCCTCAATTATTTTTGTTTTTTCTTCCTTAAAAAATGTCTATTTTTTCAAAGGTCAGACCTCCTCCCCTCCTCCTCATCTAGCTGTCGTACCCATGAAATCCCGTTTCTGCCCTCGGCCGTGCATGCAAGCAAAGCAAGTGTGCTTGCAACCAGCTATAGATTTTTTTTTTGATAAACATGAATTTTATTGACCCAAAATGAAGCATCAAGAAGATACAAAACACAGTGAGCACACAGTCGCCCTTTGCTTAATTAGACAACACACAACCAACATTAACACACGCACACGCACACGAAAACACGTCATCACTAGCAAAGTCATATATGACCAAAGTTATGTGTAGGCGAAGAAATAAAAGGCACCAAAGCGATCAGATTCGTGATCGGCAAACTACAACAATGACCATACCCACATCAACCATCTCATGACACCACACGGACCACGATGTTCTTCAACAGCATTGCCTTCAAGAAAGGAGCGACATTCTAGCGCCACCATCACCGGGTCCGACCACTAAGGCTAGAATCTTGGTTTTCACCCTAAAGAATCAACGAGCATATCCAAGCAATATCTTCAACAAGGTAACAACGTAAAAAAAAACAATGTCTTCAACACGGACGACCTAGTCTTTTACCCCGGAGATCAAGACCGGATGCTCAAGTAGCACCACATCGAACTCACTTCACCACTTTTCTGGGATCCCTGTTGCGACGTATGATTCGATCACTGTCGTCGCACAACCATCCCTCTGCATCAAGCCGTCGTCCATAATTTGCATCTCACCGCCAAAGTCAACTACCGGATCAGGAGAGATGAACACTCCTTAGGATCTGTCAGTGACCACTGCCGTCTTGGAGCCGTAGGAGTTCGCTTGCAGCATAGCCCACCTGCGTAGCATCGGCGGCCGACACCGCTCACACAAAAGGCCAACACCTCAATGTCGCGATCCACCTCCCAGCAGAGAGGCTGACGCACGACGACGACCCCCCCCCCCCTCCCCCCAGTGGCGGTGCCAGGATCCAAACCTTGTGATGTCAAGCTCCGAAATAAATACAAAATTTGAAAAATTAAGTACGAACATCAACGATCATACTTTATTCCAAACACATTTACCATAACAGCCCTTTGCATGCATATTTTGATATGTATAGTAGTATATATATGCATAATAGCATCAATACTAATAGACTGAAATACAACTGTTGTTGTCCCAAAATCAACGAGCTCGCCAAAAGAAATACTAAAGAAAAATCACTCTACTTATTTTTTCCCCATTAGTTTTCTGCAAAGATCACTAACCTCTTTTAAATTGGAGTCTTCGATCATCATTGATATTTTTACTTGACTGTCACTTCTTGACAAATTTATCTGTTTACCATGACCAGACTTGAGATCTAACAGTGACAAAACAAGATTTTGCTAAGGGAAACAAAATTGGAATTTCTTAATATGAGATGATAATTGGATGAAAAAGAAGATCTTACAATCAAATAAAACGGAAAGGGCCATGTCCTAGACTTCTGGTTTGCCCGCCGGTTGCCGGAGGTGCAGAGTGCAGTACGGCGAAGCAGTGGAGGTGGACTACTGCTTTGGTGCGCTCGCCGGTAGCCACAGTTGCAGTGTTGCAGTCTGCGGAAAAACAGATAGTAGCGAAGCAGCGGAGGTGGCGGCGCTCCTCGCCACGGTGTTGTGCCCATTGGCCGGGATTACACGGGCAGGAGAAAATAAAGTAGTGCGTCATTTAAGGATCAACCAGTTAGGAAAGTTTAATTACGGCTTCCTTTTGTTAAACGGGCCAGCCAGATCCCACGTAGCTTCTTTTTATTAATTAAATGGGCCAGCCAAATCTCACGCAATAGATAACAAGTGGTCTGTGATTAGCGGTGACATGCACATAGGCGGTGGTATGATTTGACAGAATCATGTGTAGTCAAGCGACTACACAGTTTAAGTGTGGCTTCGCCACTGCCTCCCGCACCCCGCGTAACAACGATGTGGCCCATATCAGAGTCGCACCCCCACGCACCCCGCGTCACTCAGCCACCACGGGGGAGGGAGGTGAACCGATGGTGTCACCCTGCAAAGACGGAGTAGAATCTGACAGGAATGGAAATAATGTCACTGCTTCCTCGTTAAAATATTTTGCAGCCTGTATTCTCTAATTTCTAGCGGGCATTATTCACGTACAATATATAGAGGTCAAATATGACGGAGTGATTGATACGAGAGCTAGCCAATCCAACAGTTCCTTCCCGGTGCATGAGGTTCCTGCGAATTATCCAATCCAAGTGGCCGCTACTCAAAAATGTTTCTCGATCAATCAAGGAGAAATTAAACAACAGCTAGCTTAGCTGCCTTCGCCTCATACAAAAAAACGTCCACATGCATGCACGATCTTACAGTCGCATATGTCACAACATCAAGTTTACCAAGTCTCGTACATTTTTAGGGTTTTAGGTTTATGGCCTTTAGGGCTTAGAGTTTAGAGTTTTAGTTTTCCAAACTTGCTAAATTTATTATCATTCATATCAAGTTTTAATAGTTCAAACTTGCCCCCCCCCGGGATTTACCTCATGATCCACAAAGTCGTTGGATTCCGTATGAGGCACACCAAATTTTAAGTTTCAGTTTCTGAAACTTGTGAGTTTGTCGTTCGCTCTTACTGAGTTTCAAGAGTTAAAACTTAACCAAGGTATAAAAATATGTCAAAGCATATTCAAAATGGGTCTTATTTGAAAGCCCTCGTCACAAGAAACACGAATTTGCAAACGAAACATAAATTGTACTTTCGGTTCAAAAGATATAATGATTCAAATTTGAAAGTTAAAGGAAAAAGCATGAGATGTCAGATGGGTGGAGCTATGAAAAGCAGCACGTATGGACCCCGACTAAGATAATTAAGGGCTAAAGCACACGCAAAGGCCAAACCAGTTTTTGAGTCACAAAACAATCTAACGGCCAGAAATCTGTGTGTATTGAACCGCAAACCATAGAGCAATCATTTTATGATAATTTTCTATTAGCAAGTAATCAAAGTTTACAAGTATATACGAAGAAGAAAATAAAGAATAGGAAAAAAAAAAGGTTCGGAGCTCCAGAGTCTTCCAATGCCTATTCTGGGTATCATGAGAGAAAATTCAAAGTAATCTGGCAGTAGCTGCTGACATCATAGATGATCTAATCCTTAAACATGTCCAAATGTTGGGCCTTTATTCTGTGTTGTAAAAGAGTTAGGTCATCTTTAAGTCTGGACTTCCAATAGTTAACATCTGGGACTTCTTGTCTGAATACTTTCCCATTTATTTGTGTCCATATGTTCTAGCAGCTCTAGATGATGATGTCCATAGCAATTGGAGCTGGCAAGAGAGAATGTGTCAAAGTAATATTATCAAAGCAAGAGGTGCCAGGTTTTCTAGTGGGAACGGGGTTGTTCCAACATTCTTGTGTGAAAATGTAATCCCAGAATAGATGCCTTGATGTTTCTTCAGCATGATCATTGCAGAATACACAATCATAGCAGTCCAGATGCATGTTTTCTTTCAAGTAAATTCCTGGTGTTGACCCTCTCATGAAGTAATAGCGAGAAGAAAATTTTATGTATCAATCTATTGGAAACCATCCACAAACTTTATTTTGAACAAGTGATTGGCTTCTTGTTTGTAACAAATGGAATGGTACATATTGATGGAAGAGTACCTATTGGATTGCCCTATTCCTTTCCATGTATCCCTAAGGGAGACCAATGAGCTATTACTAGATTTTAAAGCACCGGGAATTGACCATAAGCTTGTGAGCTATTGCTAGATTTTTTTTAAGCTCCAACAATTGACCATAAGCTTGCTCGGGAAGGGGTGTGTGCAGTAATTGGGTGGGATTTTCAATTGAAACCCAAGAAGCTGCAGGCTGCTGATCATTTCTTACAAA
Organism: Aegilops longissima; assembly: GCA_021605205.1. Classification (NCBI taxonomy): domain Eukaryota; kingdom Viridiplantae; phylum Streptophyta; class Magnoliopsida; order Poales; family Poaceae; genus Aegilops; species Aegilops longissima. The sequence continues at coordinate 47,272,225 of CM038680.1, read as the reverse complement.
TGACCGGAGCTCTGGGAATTTCTTTATCAAGGACTCACCAAGCCAATTGTCATGCCAAAGCATAATAGAATTGCCATTTCCCATCTTGCAACTGTGCTGCCTTTTAAACAGGGAAAGTTTCAAGTGACTTTTCTACCAACTAGAGCATTCCATTATTTGTCCCTGGTAGATGAGTATTATAATAAGTATCCCAAATCAATCTGACCCAAGGCGAGTTTTCATTTTTGAAGAACTTATGAAGGTTTTTCAGCATGAGAGTTTTATGCTATGTCAAGTATTCCAAGTCCCCCTTGCACTTTAGCTTGGAAAACCTTTCTCTGTGAAATTAGGGCAGACACAACTTGTTCTTTTCCATATTTTGTCCAAAAGATATGTCTCAGATACTTCTTAATTTGATTAGTGATGCATACTCGCAGTGCTAATGTACTCATGAAGAAGACGGGAAGATTAGAGAAGACTGACTTAATGAGGAGAAATCTGCCATCATAGGATAGTAAGCTTGAGCAACCATTCAATCTTCCTTCAATTTGTTGACAAATTGGAGTGAAGTCTTCCAATTTCAATCTATAAGCACTTAAAGGTAGCCCCAATTAAGTGAAAAGGAAGCTTCCTTGCTTGTATCCAAGGTCTCTCAGTAGACTTGAGAGATTATCACCAGAGGCATTTATGGGAATTAACACACATTTATTATAATTGATTTTCAAGCCAGAAATATGTGTGCCACGACATCTGTGTGCCTCAAATCATCTTCCAAAATGTAAGGCACACTTTATTTTATGTGATCGAAACTTTGCCCAAAATGTAAGGCATACTTTAGTTCATAAGTTCAACTTTTGCCCAAAAGTTACTAGATGGATTCGATATAAAATCACAAACATAAATAGCTGTTTGTAATTTGAATATAATTACATAATGATGCACCATGTGTCTTTTTTTTGCCAAAAAAAAGGTTATGCTCCCAACCTTTTTAGGTGTGGATGCACATGTTGATCATACTATTGAATGCCTCTAAACAAGAGACATTGCAAATCTGTTGTTGTTGAGCCCAACTGGTTAAGGAGATAATACAAGTTTACATCCCATGCATGAAGTGGTGTTGCGGTCAGCACCTTGGTAGTGGATCTTGCTATTGTGGTGACCTCTAGAGCAGTGGCGAAGCCATGCATGAGCTATGCAGTCAAATGACTACACAACTTTTTAGCAAAAACATCATACAATAAGTATATATCATGCAGAAAAAATCAGAAGTACATACATGTGACTACACAAGTTTGAATTGACTACACACGAAAGGAGACATCGACGTAATGAGCAACCGCCATGATCTCTAGCTTCACTTCTACACACACACGTATGAATGTTGTAGCAATGGGGCAAGACCTCACCTCAGCGCTGCCACCCAAGACCACACACACACACACACAGAGGTCGAAGTCACCACTCCTAAGTCCTAACACCTCCAACGGGGCAAATCCATTGTCACCAATGGCAACAAGGGGAGAACACTCAATGTGCGTAAAATAGTATCACAAAGACGATATGCCTTCATGCTATCTATCTGAGATTGGATTGCGTACGTCTCCGCTGCAACATGCTTGCCAATACGTTGGAGAGCACACCTTTGAAGACCATCGCCTCCGCCTTCTAGGTGCGGAATCCCTCACAACTTCGACAAAGCCAGACGACTGCGGGAGGGTAGATGGGCACCACCGACTGTATGCCCGATGAGGGTGAGGGCCTCATTGCCACCTGGTGTGTAACTACGTATTTGCAATTTACACATAAAAATACCTTCTTACATTTTAAGACGGAAGGAGTGTATACTCGAATTTGTTTGTGGGTCAAGGAGAATCCCCTCACACTAGAGAGCTAGCTGTACAAACATTTTTTTTCTCTTTTGCTGTCAGTAGGATCTAGCCAGCGGATATGTATGATACACAGATACACAGCAAAGTCTTCGCCTCGTAACCGGCGCTTGAGATCCCATATGTACACGTTCTTACCATTTCATTTGTGTGCTATAGGACTCGATCATGGTGAGTGAGGTTCCTAGCTGCTACCTCCGGCCGGTTGCCTATATAAACGCTGCCGCGTACGGCAGGCATGTCACACAACGTACGGCACGGCACGGCACGGGGAAAAGCCAGCACCGGCAGCCACCTACCTAGCTAGCTTCGATAGGGTAGCCGGGTTTGCCATTGGCTAGCGGAGCGACAGATACACCCATACATAGATCGTACCGGCGCCGGCGGCGAGAAGATGGCCGGCGGTGGGGCGAAGGTGGCGTCGCACGGCGCGTTCCAGGGGGAGAGCCCCCTGGACTACGCGCTGCCGCTAATCATCCTGCAGATCTGCCTCGTCATCGTCGTCACCAGGGGCCTCGCCTACCTCCTCCGCCCGCTCCGCCAGCCCCGGGTCATCGCCGAGATCATCGTACGTGCTCTACTCCCCTCGTGCAGCAAAACCCTAACGGACGCCTCATGCATCGCCTGCCCAGCATGCATGCATGTAGCAGCAGTACTAGTATTATATACGCATCTCATTTCGCATCTCGTTGGTACTTCTGTTGCTCTTTTGCATTTGAAAAATGAAATACTAGTTCAACGGAAACGTTATAGGAATATATGTGCAGCGTGTATGTGTGCATGCATGGGTGACCAAAGCAAGCAAAATCTCTTCTCCAGGAGCATCTCCAACATGTCCACCAATATAATTTACAAAATGTTTGCAGGTGAGGTGTTTTAGCAGGTCTTGTAAACATCTTTCCCTAGAACCAGTTTTTCTTTTCTATTTATCTTTCAAAAAAAATAATACAAATAAGGCCGTGGCGCTGCGGCGATGACGGTGGCGATGGTGGGGATGGTAGCAACAGTGCGGTGGTCCATGGCGGTGTGCGGGCGGTCGGCGGCATCGGCACAATGGTTGGGTGGTGGCGGCGTGACGGGCATGACAGCGGCGTGCTGACATGGCAATTTTAGGAGAAGGTTTATGGGAAATGCCATCTCCCTCTAGATGGAGGCCGAGGGGGAGTTAGGCTGATTATACCAGGGTTCTCTAATTTGTTATTTTTTGTTTTTTTGCTTTTACGAAAACTGTTGAAGCATTTTTTTTAGCCTACTTTCTATAAGAGCATCTCACACAGGCGCCGAACGCGTTGCGCGCAAAAAACTGATTTGCCGCGCGCATATCGTCTAGTTTGGTGCGGTGCGCAGCGCTGGCTCTAGCAGCCGTGCTAAAATGCAGCGCGCGCGCCGCTCCAGCAGCGCGCAAAAATGCAGCGCACGCGACTCGCCGGTGCATTGCATATGGCATTTTCAACACAAAATGAAGTTGATGAAACATTCAAACTGCAATGAACATGACATATAAAATTTCACACAAACAAGTTGATGAAGAAAAGTTCCGGCGGAGGCGAGGCCAACGCCACCCGGGCTAGGGTTTGCGGCGGCGGCGGCGGGGGGTCGCGGCTATAGGGCGGGTGAGCGGGTGCCGGCGCGCGCGTCCATGGGATGCGGGTCGCCGATGCGCCTTGGCTGCTGAGGCTTTGGAAGGAGAAGACAGAGTGCAGCGCGGCCTTCGAGTGTGTGCCGAAAGCGGCGCCATAAATACACCGCGCGAGGTAGCGCTTCCTGCCGCGCGCCCAACTCCTTATAGCGCGTGCGCGGTTATAGCGCGTGCACGGTTATTGCGCGCCCGTTGGAGCCATCCGCCGGGTTGCGCGCGCTAAACTGGGTATATTTACGACACGGCGCCTGTTTAGCGCGCCTGTTGGAGATGCTCTAAACCAGAAAACTTTTACGCCAAAGGGAAACTGTCCGAGATGCTCTAAGGTTGTGTGTGTGCGCGCGCGCATATTTCTTTATAAAGAATAGAAATTTCGCTGTGCGGTTTTCATGGCTCTATCAAACAGGTTCAAATACTAGAGGTATGGACATTTGAAAAACAAAATACTAGAGAGCTGTGGAAATAAATGTTTGTACTTAAGTAGACTGAAATATACTAGATCTTTATATATAGAAGAAAAGTGAAAAGATTTTTTTTGAATCTCACCGTACTCAAGTTGCATATTTGCGTACAGCTATATAGGTTTCAAATGTTTTTAACAAGCAACTGCATCTTTGACTCTCTCTTTAACTCGCGGCACGTTAGATATTCTTTTCATCGATTGACCATCCAATTTTTGACTTGTGGACTGACGAAGATTGCGTGCGGATGACGTGTGCAGGGCGGGATCCTGCTCGGGCCGTCGGCGCTCGGCCGGAGCACCACGTTCCTGGACGCCGTGTTCCCGGCGCGCAGCATGGTGGTGCTGGACACGCTGGCCAACCTGGGGCTCCTCTTCTTCCTCTTCCTCGTCGGCCTCGAGCTCGACCTCAACGCCATCCGCCGCACCGGCAAGAAGGCGCTCGCCATCTCCCTCTCCGGCATCGCCGTCCCCTTCGCCATCGGCATCGGCACCTCCTTCGCCTTCCGCGCCACCCTCCCGGGCCTGCAGGACTCCCCCAAGGCGCCGTTCCTCGTCTTCATGGGCGTCGCGCTCTCAATCACCGCCTTCCCGGTGCTCGCGCGCATCCTCACCGAGCTCAAGCTCCTCACCACCGACCTCGGCCGCGTGGCCATGTCGGCCGCGGCTGTCGACGACGTCACGGCCTGGATCCTGCTCGCGCTCGCCATCGCCCTGTCCGAGAACGGGTCGCCCATCATCTCGCTCTAGGTGCTCCTCACCGCCGTCGGCTTCGTCGCCGCTGTGTTCGTGCTCCTCCGCCCGCTGCTCGCGTGGATGGCGCGCCGGTCCCCCGAGGGTGAGCCAGTCAAGGAGGTGTACGTCGTCGCCACGCTCGCACTCGTCCTCGCCGCCGGCTTCGTCACCGACGTCATCGGCATCCACGCCCTGTTCGGCGCGTTCATGGTCGGCATCGTCGTCCCCAAGGACGGGCAGTTCGCCGGCGTGCTCATCGAGAAGGTGGAGGAGCTCATCTCCGGCCTCTTCCTCCCGCTTTACTTCGTCTCCAGTGGGCTCAAGACCAACGTGGCCACCATCCGGGGAGCCAAGTCGTGGGGCCTCCTCGTGCTCGTCATCCTCAACGCCTGCGTCGGCAAGATCGGCGGCGCCGTCGGCACGTGCCTCCTCGTCAAGATCCCATTCCGGGAGGCCATCACAATCGGCTTCCTCATGAACACCAAGGGGCTCGTCGAGCTCGTCGTGCTCAACATCGGCAGGGACCGCAAGGTGCTCAACGACGAGGCCTTCGCCATCATGGTGCTCATGGCCTTGTTTACAACTTTCATCACCACGCCGATCGTCATGGCCGTCTACAAGCCGGCGCGCCCGTCGGCTTCGGTCCCGTACAAGCGGCGCACCGTCGGCGGGGGCGACGAGGACGGCGACCTGCGCGTGCTCGCCTGCTTCCACGGCTACCGCAACATCCCGACGCTGCTCAACCTCGTCGAGCTCTCACGGGGCACGCGCCGCCGCCTCGTCGTGTACGCCATGCACCTCGTCGAGCTCTCCGAGCGTTCGTCGGCCATCTCCATGGTGCACCGCACGCGCCGCAACGCCTTGCCCTTCTTCAGCAACGCGTCGTCATCGGAGACGACGACGGAGGTGGCGTTCGAGGCGTTCCAGCAGCTGAGCACCGTGAGGGTGCGGCCCATGACGGCCATCTCGGTCATGGACACCATCCACCGGGACATCATCGACAGCGCCGCCTCCAAGCGCGCCGCCGTGGTCATCGTGCCCTACCACAAGACGCTCCAGGCCGACGGCTCCTTCCACTCGCTCGGCTCCGCCTACCACGCCGTCAACAAGCGCGTGCTCCGGGAGGCGCCGTGCTCCGTCGCCATCCTCGTCGACCGCAGCCTCGGCGGCCACGCCCAGGTCGCCGCCCAGAACGTGGCCTTCACGGTCGCCGTGCTCTTCTTCGGCGGGCCGGACGACCGGGAGGCGCTGGCCTACGCGACGCGCATGGCGGAGCACCCCGGCGTCGCCGTCACCATGTCACGCTTCCAGCCCAACCGTGCTTTTCCCGAGGACAGCGAGGACGCTGCCGACGAAGCGGCGGTGGAGGCGTTCAAGGCCAGGGTCGCCGCCGCGGCGGACGACGGGTCCGTGCGGTTCGAGGAGCGGGAGGCGCGCACCAAGGAGGAGGTGGTGGAGGCCATCGGCTCGCTGTCCAAGTGCAACGTGTTCGTGGTGGGGCGGATACCGCCGACGGCCCCGCTGGTGGAGAACGCCGACGAGCTGGGCCCAGTGGGGAGCTACCTCGCGTCGCCGGAGTTCAAGACGTCGGCGTCGGTGCTGGTCATCAAGAGGTACGACCCGGCGACCAACCCCAAGAGCATGAGGTTCGACCCCAAGGCGAGGCCGCCGGTCGCCACCGATATAGATGACGAGGAGATGGGCGGCGCCGGCGCCACGGTGGTGCCCGTGCCATGGTCGCCGTCGCCGAGCGAACTGGCGTGAGAGCCGATGGATCGAGCATCTCGTCGATCGATCGCCGCCCGGAGCCAGTACGTGTCTGAGACCAAAGACACCTACACCAACATGTACAGAGAAGTGGGGCCGTTTCTTTCTGAATAAAGCTGCAGGTATGAGCTTGTATATCGCCTAGTAGTACGTTGCACAAAGTATACGTACAATACATAGTATTACTAGCTAGTTTAGTGCCTCAAGTATTGCAAGTGTATATGTTTAGTTCCTCACAATTGTGCAAATGGAGAAATGTGTTGCCAATTTAATTGCCATGCTTGAACAACTTTTGCAATTTGTTTTTTTTTTCGTCATTGTTTTTCGCATTCAAATATTTTTCTCTTTTACTCCCTCCGTTCCAAAATACTTGTCGTGGTACGGAAAGTATTTTGAAACATAGGGAGTACATGATTATTACTCTTCTTTCTAAAAGATTAGAGGGGTTATTAGCTTTTTTGGAAAGATTGTGGAAATTTTCGCAAATTGTGGAGAATTAAGAAAAGGCATATAAAGACATCCAATTTTTCGTGCAAAATATAATAATATACTAGTGTACATTCTCGTATAAGAACGTTTGGGCAACTATCGGTTGGGGAAGCGTCATGTATGATGCAAACATGCGTACAATCTTGCACTTCTACACACAGATAATTTAGCTTTTTGTATACCAAATCAGTACGAAGATAGGTTGTGGGTAGGTAATGTGTGGAGTCCCTCTCCCTGCCCAATATATCAGTGCACTTATTGCTCCCGCTTGCTGGTTAGAATAGCCAATTCTCCATCAATTATTTCGTTGTCTTCTGGTTTCAACTTACAAGTTCAAAGTCAGACCTAGTAGGAGACAAGTAAACAAACAAACAGACAACTGATGGATGTATATGTATATATGTGTACGATTTTCTCATGAGCTTTGCTACAATTTTGTGGTTGAATGTTTGTTTTCTATTTTCCTTTTTTCCTTTTTTAGAAAAAATGTTTGTTTTCTTATCACACCATATACGTAGCATCTACTAAAGACTTCAAACACCAGGTCTGTTCTTTAATGGGCTACGAGTAGGACTGTCCCGCTAGCCATCCAACCAAAGTTAAACATTTTTACAAGATCAATCTCCAAAGTTCTAAAAACTAGCATTTAAAGAAAAAGGATCATTTTCTATGTAGGACAGATTTGATAAGATGTTTTCATGAATTTGAGCAAGTTTGCATGTTTAAATGTAATGCACGTGTACATATGTTTTCAAACTATTTTAAATACTATGCATACAAACCTAATATCTAAACTCAAGCACCCATCCTCTAATCATGTGCACATATGTTTTAACATTAGAAACCCGACCCAAGGGAGTTTTTCCCGTAGAGGACCACCCGCGCTAGTGAAATGGCAAAAAGGATCATATTTAAATGCAAATGACAAAACTACCATGGCGGCAGGTCCGACAACCGCCTAGGGTCTGGGGAGCAGTATTCTCGGTCAAATTTGGAAAATGCAATGAAATCCATTTTTTTTTCATGAATAGTGGATGATGTGATTGTCTTCATTATATTGGCTTTCTACTTTTTGATGCTTTTTATATTCTTTTTTATGAACAAACTATATAGAAAACACATGCAATTGACATGTAAATTTTTTTTGGGAACGGAGCCAAAGGCGCCCGACATGTAATTTCCCTACCTTTTGTGAATAATTGGTACTACTGCAAACAACAGCTAACATACTGCTTTCTAGTTCAGCTAGTTGCGGTTTCACATCCAAGCAACAGTTTGCAATTGCACATTATTAATCTCCTACTCCCTCCGTAATCTAATATAAGAACGTTTAGATCACTAATTTAGTAATCTAAACACTCTTATATTAATTTACAGAGGAAGTATTGTTTTCTATTTTTGGTTTTTTTGTGGCTTGAATGCATAGAGTTTTTGCGGTTTATCTTGTGAGGGTTGAAAACCAACGGTTTGGCCCGTTTAAAATCCAAAGAACCGTATTCGGCACACACATAAAATCCCAGGAACCGCTGACCAGGGTATACGACCTTATCCTTCCCAGCAAACAGAAATCAAATAAGTGAACAGGTAGTCAGAAATCAAATTTCTTTTGTGCCCCGTGATTCTTGTGCTATCATTACATCAGTCGGCCATGGATGAACCAAAGACTTCTTCATGCATGTATATCCTCTCTTTCTTTTTTGTACGCCCTTGATTCCTCGGAGTCCAACTGTGGCACTGCTACTACATCAGTCGGCCGGCCACGGAACGGATGAAGTAACGAACGAACGACTTTTTTCATGCATGTCTATCCACTTTCTCCTCCAGCCGCAGCGCAAGAGCGGCATCCCGTGGCGCTAGTATATCATCGGTGATGTCAACAATTTTTTGATCAGAGGAAGAATGTCAACTCTCCGCCGTGTTGGATGCATGCATTATTGGCCTAAAATACTCTCGGGCAGGCAGGGATCCTGTTCATGCTGTTGTTGATTTTCTTTTTATCTGTCTGTATTGATCTGTTCTGTTCACCTGTTGGCACAATGTGTGTGCATGGGTGACTACGGGGTTGTTTTTTTTTTAAATGATGGGTGAGTAGAATTGAGTTGCCGGGGGTCCTCCCGCGAAAGAAAAAAAATAAGAGTTGTTGGGGGTCGGGAACGCAAAGGGGTCGTAGCTAGGTAGCGTAGCGCACTTCACCCCCGATCGTGAGAGGCAGCGGGAAAGGGGGAGAAAGAAGGTGGAGCAGTCCGTGCGCCATCGCCGCGGGATGCAGGCGGAGCCTGACGAGGATGCAGTGCTTCTCGATTGGGTCTACCGCGGGTCGCTTACGACCACAGAGCAGGACGCGTGGTGGCTCCGCCGAAAGAACGCCAAGGCGCCCTAGGTTGCCATTGAGCAGCCTGAGCGCGAAACTCAAGCGGCAGCAGGACAGGGCCGTCCGACGGTTGAAACGGAAGTGTCGGAGAGGATGATGCGCCCTCGGCAGCTGTAGGCGGCGGCGGCTGGTGGAGGATTGTCCGAGTCGTCGGACATCCGTTGGTGATCGAAATGTGCATTTCTATGTCCGATTCTATGTCTGTTTCATGATCTATATGTTGTTTACTTTTATGTCGCATGCTTTAATATGAATTATAGGGTATCGGATATGCGAAACGACTCTTTCGCGATCGCGTGTTGCAACGATCGATCTACTGGGCATTGTTAAACGGCAGGGGCCTCACCAAGTATGCGCGCACCATCAAAACACTGCCCTATCCGAAACCGATCGTTCCAGCGCGCGAGAATAGCATCTCCCTCGGATATGAGATACACGAACGTGGATGATAGGATTTGAGGAGTCACGCGAAGGGGCGGGCCGCTTCCTCATGCGCCGTGGGTGTAGCGTCGCATACACACCCCCTGGATCGCTCGCGAGGCGGGGCGGCTGACGTGGCGGCCCCGGCGGGCATCTATATATAGCGGCTGCAGCTGCAAACCCAGCCCAAACCGAACCAAACCGTCTGTGCAACCGCGAGCTAGCGCGCATAGAGATCCGTGCCGTTGGGAGAAGCCGCAGAGCTCGATCGGGCGGCGGCACATTTAAACCCCGCCCCCGGGTTGGCCGAGCGAGGCGGCGCCGCAAGGGGAGGAGACGACTGTAAAGAGAGAGAGAGAGAAGGAGGTGGTTGGCATCCATGGCGGGTCATGCGGCGGCGGGGGCGGGGGTGTGCGCGGCGCCGATGCAGGCGACGTCGCACGGGGCGTTCCAGGGGGACAACCCGCTGGACTACGCGCTGCCGCTGGCCATCCTGCAGATCTGCCTCGTCGTCGTCGTCACCCGGGGCCTCGCCTACGTCCTCCGCCCGCTCCGCCAGCCGCGCGTCATCGCCGAGATCATCGTAAGCTCCCTCCATCCCCTCCCTCCTTCTCCTTCTCATTCCGCCGCCTCCGGTGATCTAATTACTGCTTGTGCCTGTGTGCACGCAATTCATTTCGCTCGCCGGCCGATTCGATTGGTAGATAGCTAGGGTTTTAATTGGCCGGCTGGTTCGTTCCGCGCCGTCCCTGCGTGCGTGCGTGCATGCCCGGCCCCCGTCCGCGCTTTTTGCCGGGGACGGCGACGGCGCCGCGCGGGTCCTCTCAGAAGAATCCACGCAGCCGGTCCGTTCCGCGTCCGCTGCCGAGTTTTCTCCGGCCGCGGCGTGCACGGGCGTCTGAACCAACCTCCGAAAGCGCGAGGGAGACGCGCGTCACGTTCTGCTGCTAGTCCACTCTGACTGGTCCATTAGAAAATTCGGGGGTAGCGGTGGCCGCAGGAAGCTGGAAGCGACGACGGGGCAGACGAGTCCTCCCTTCCATCGCTCTCATGGCATCGCTCGATCCCCTTTCTTTGTTTCTAGTACGTGATGGAGACAGTCAGCCTGGCCTCAGTATTGGATTTTGTGGGGGCACGTGGCTACTAAATTGGTTGCTACGTACCAACTCTAGGTTAACAAGGTCAGAATAAAATTAAGAGTATATTCGGGAAATTCGCCATACGGACCTGAGACAGCATCTAGCAGCTCTGAGCTTCATTATAGCAAAAAAATGGATTGCTACTAACTCTAGGTTAAGTAATTGCTACCAACGACTCCAAGTTAAGAAAGGTCAGAATAAATAAAAGTAAGCATTATTCGCAAAAAAAAATAAAAGTAAGCATGTTCGGGAATCGAATCGATGTACAGAAACCCGTCATTTGGGACAGCTCTGAGTTTCATTATCAAAACAAATATGAAGAATGCATGGGAAATGGTAATCAGATTTGTGGGGAATTAGATTGAGTTCCACCAACTCCAACGCACACATAAGGAAAAAAAACAGCAAAGAAAATGAAATGAATGTGCATGTGCTGTAGTCCGGAATTACTTGTCACGAAAATAAAATAAATGTAATATAGATGCATTTTAGTTATACATACATCCGTTCATGGCATGAGTACGTAATTCGGGGCAGAGGAAGTACTTGTTAATTACTACGAGACCATGTGGTGTAGTAAGATCGATTCAGTACTGTCCAAAATTAGCCACCGCTACTGTGAAGGCTAATTAATCAATCCGATGGAGTGGGAGCATTTCAGTTTCGCCGAAGCAAAGGGAACCTACGGACAGTGCCATGCCGCTCACGTGGCCGTATCTCAACTCCCCCGGGTGATGCTGCCCCGGATGGGCTCTTCCTGATCGCTTGCCGACACATAATAACATTCCCTTTGTCTCATAATGTAAGACGTTTTTTGGCACTAGCTGTCTAGAGATTAGAGTTATTCGCTAGCTTAGCAAGAAGAAAGGAGATTCTTGGTAAGACATGGGAGTACTGTACTATATTGGTTCCCGAATCCCTAGACGGAACGTGATTTGCAGCATCTCCTGATGATGTGCACCACGTCCGGGGGGACACCAGAAGAAGATGAGATATCATCAGCATGCGATATGATCTCCGATCACAGCTTGGTTGCAGCTGTGAATCGTGATTCTCCACCATGTAGAGTATGCGCTAGCAAGCAAGCAAGCAGGCAGCCTCTTTGCTGTCAGCAAACAGCGCTCGAGAGCTGTTTAACGGCTTTCAGTTTCGACGGGAAGTGGCCTGCTCGCAAGTCAAACGGCCCGTGTGCCTGTTTCTGAGTTTGAATTGGGCACTGAAATAGACATGATGACCTGCACGACCTCCCCGCACCGCATCTTCTGTTGGGAGTATTCACGCACATGCATATATAGTTGGAATAAATAAAGAGAGCATCGCCGGTTATTAGTTGCTTGCCTTGCTTAACTACTCTAGCTAGTAGTCAGAGACAAAGGGCTAAAAGTAAACCAAGGGCATCTAGCTACCTGCATGCTGTAAGAGATGTGGAACAAGAAGCAAGGTGATTTGTTAAGTGCATTATTGTTGGTAGGAAGATATGCTTGCTGGCTATTACTATTACCTAGCTAGCTGTCATTGACTTGCAACTGCGCGCGCCTTGCTTAAGCAAGAGAAAGTACTCCTCATCAGGGTAGTAACTTGTAACGGCTTTTATATGGACACGCATTATAGGAATCTCATATGATAGGATTTGTATAGGAAAATTTTCTTTAGAGCCCTTGGTTTGTAGGAATAGAATCGAGGAATTCTTCCTATTGTCCACATTTCATAGGAAAACAAACATTAGTCTAGACTCAATGGAAAAAAAAAACCACGATGTGAACCAAAGAGCGTCTTCTTTCTTATTTCTATTCATAGGATTTCAGATACATGTCATCTCATTTTTAAGTATTTTGAAATAGAGGGAGTAGTAGTCAAAGACACGGGCTACCAGCAGTGAGAAATGTGGAACAAGCAAGGTGACTTGTTAAATGCATTATTGTTGGTAGAAAGATATGCTTGCTGGCTACCTGCTAGTTGTCATTGACTTGCAGAACATTTGCTTAAGCAAACTTACTCATAAGACATGTGCTAATAACTTGTAACAACAACCTCCTATGGACACGTACTAGTAATTTTGTATAATTAAGTTGCCGACTTGCCAGGACTCTCGAACGCCCTAATAATATATATTTTTTAAAGGGTTTCTCTCTGGCCCATTTTATTAAAAAATGAGGCAACCAGAACTGTCTCCAGCGCTCGGGATCAACCAAAGTTTTTTCCGAAACGGGGGATCAACCAAAGTAGCTGAACCAGGTACTACTACAAGTTCAACATCATAAAAAGGAAACCTACTACGATAACAAGGCAGGAGGGTTTAAGAACATACTTCCTCCGTCCAGAAATACTTGTCATCAAAACAAATAAAAGAAAATGTATCTAGATGTATTTTAGGTCTAAATACATTTCTTTTTGTCCAATTTAATGACAAGTATTTTCGGACGAAGGGAGTACTACATCCAGGCTACCCATCATGGGCTATCAGCCGGAATGCGCACAAACACCCTAATATATATACTTTTTACTTTCTTTTCTTCGTTGCTTCCACTAGAATATGTTATCGTCCAAGCGACCTTCTAGCTAGCAAACTGCTTGACAAAATAACGAACCTTTTTCAGTTTTGGCATCGGTTTTCACAGGATGACACACACACACACACAGTTGATTTTCCTTTCTTACAACTAGAACTGCAGGGCCTTGACTTCGGTCACAATCTTTCAAATAGCAGCCTGTGGTTATTTTTCTTGCTTCAGTCACAACTCACAATCTTGTTTGGAGTTTTGACATATACTCCCTCCGTTCGGAAATACTTGTCATCAAAATGAATAAAAGAGGATGTATCTAGACGTATTTTAGTTCTAGATACATCTCTTTTCATCTATTTTGATGACAAGTATTTCCGGACGGAGGGAGTACCTACCTGATTTGGTGGACAGATTTCACTCTGATCTGTTCGAGTCCAGTGACTGCATATCAAACTGCAAACTACACTTTTCTTTTTGAGATAGCACAGTTGATTTATTCATTGATCGCTAACTGAATATACATGCATGTCCCCCGCAAAAAAAAATGAATATACATGCATGCAAAAAATTCGAAAGGGATGGAATGAATGATTTGGGCCTGTTTACTGAAATGGAATGTGTGCATGGTTGATGCAGGGTGGAGTCCTGCTGGGCCCGTCGGCGCTGGGCCGGAGCAGCAAGTTCTTGCACGCCGTCTTCCCGGACAAGAGCCTGCCGGTGCTGGACACGCTGGCCAACCTCGGCCTGCTCTTCTTCCTGTTCCTCGTCGGCCTCGAGCTTGACATCGCCGCCATCCGCCGCACCGGCAAGAAGGCCCTCGCCATCGCGCTGGCCGGCATCTCCCTCCCGTTCGCGCTGGGCATCGGCACGTCGTTCGCGTTCCGTGCCACCATCGTAAAGGGCGCTCCGCAGGGGCCGTTCCTGGTCTTCATGGGCGTCGCGCTCTCCATTACCGCCTTCCCGGTGCTCGCCCGGATCCTGGCCGAGCTGAAGCTACTCACCACCGACATTGGCCGCATGGCCATGTCTGCCGCGGCGGTCAATGACGTCGCCGCCTGGATCCTGTTGGCGCTCGCCGTTGCACTATCTGGAGATGGCTCGCCCATCATCTCGCTCTGGGTGCTCCTCACCGCTACCGGCTTCGTCATCGCCGTTTGCGTTCTCCTCCGGCCGTTGTTGGCGTGGATGGCGCACCGGTCTCCCGAGGGTGAGCCGGTCAAGGAGGTGTACATTTGTGCCACCCTCGCCATCGTCCTTGCTGCGGGCTTCGTCACCGACGTCATCGGCATCCACGCGTTGTTCGGCGCGTTCATGGTCGGCATCGTCGTCCCCAAGGACGGGCCGTTCGCCGGAGTGCTCATCGAGAAGGTGGAGGACCTCATCTCGGGGCTCTTCCTCCCGCTCTACTTTGTCTCGAGCGGCCTCAAGACGGACGTGGCCACTATCCGGGGAGCCAAGTCATGGGGCCTCCTCGTGCTCGTTATCATCAATGCCTGCCTCGGCAAGATCGGCGGCACGGTGATCGCGTCCCTGTGCGTCAAGATCCCCGTCAGGGAGGCCGTCACGTTGGGGTTCCTGATGAACACCAAGGGGCTCGTCGAGCTCATCGTGCTCAACATCGGCAGAGACCGCAAGGTGCTCAACGACGAGTCCTTCGCCATCATGGTGCTCATGGCCCTGTTCACCACCTTCATCACGACGCCGATCGTCATGGCCATCTACAAGCCGGCGCGGCCGTCGGCGCCGTACAAGCGCCGCACCGTGGAGGCGGGCGCACCGGCGGACGCGGACAGCGAGCTGCGCGTGCTCGCCTGCTTCCACAGCAACCGCAACATCCCCACGCTGCTCAACCTCGTGGAGTCGACGCGGGGCACGGGGCGGCACCGCCTCGCCATGTACGCCATGCACCTGGTGGAGCTCTCGGAGCGGTCGTCGGCGATCTCCATGGTGCACCGCACGCGCCGCAACGCCATGCCCTTCTTCAACAGCGGGGACAAGACGGAGCAGATGGTGGTGGCCTTCGAGGCGTTCCAGCAGCTGAGCGCCGTGAGGGTGAAGCCCATGACGGCCATCTCGGACCTCGAGACCATCCACCGGGACGTCATCGACAGCGCCGCCGAGAAGCGGGCCGCCATCGTCATCATGCCCTACCACAAGCTGCCCCAGCACGACGGCTCCTTCCACTCGCTCGGCTCCCAGTACCATGCCGTCAACAAGCGCGTGCTCCGGGGCGCGCCCTGCTCCGTCGCCATCCTCGTCGACCGCGGCCTCGGCGGCCACTCCCAGGTCGCCGCCAAGAACGTGGCGTTCTCCGTGGCCATGCTCTTCTTCGGCGGGGCGGACGACCGCGAGGCGCTGGCGTACGCGACGCGCATGTCGGAGCACCCAGGGGTCGCCGTGACTGTGACACGCTTCCGGCCTAGCCGCCCACGGTCCGACGACGCAGCCGACGAGGCGGCGATCGAGGCGTTCAAGGGCAAGGTCGAGGCCGTGAAGAAGGACGGGTCGGCGATGTACGAGGACGTAGAGGCGTCGGCCAAGGAGGAGGTGCTCCAGGCGATCAACTCGCTGTCCAAGTCCAACATGTTCGTGGTGGGGAGGATGCCGCCGACGGAGCCGCTGGTTGAGAGGCCCGAGGAGCTGGGCCCAGTGGGCAGCTACCTGGCGTCGCCGGAGTTCAAGACGTCGGCGTCCGTGCTGGTGATCAAGAGGTACGACCCGGCGACGAACCCGGCCAGCAAGAGGTTCGACCCCAGGGCGAGGCCGCCGGTGGCCACGGACGTGGAGGACGAGGAGATGGGCGGCGCCGGCGCCGGCGCCAGCGTGGTGCCCGTGCCGTGGACGCCGCAGAACGACCTGGCGTGAGCTGATCGATCGTGCCCGTGCCGTATTGATTGTGCGTGTGGAGTCGCGACGCGATGAATTGTACATAGTGTGTGTGTGTTGTTGTGTAGTGCTGCAGCTTCGCTAGGGACACATGCTGCTGTGCGTCGAGCCTTTGCTCTGCTGTATCCTCCGTTTCTATCTTTCTCAAAATTCGTCCAGCCTTTGCTCTGCTGTATTCTCCTGTGGCAATGTAACAGGCCGAGCGGAGCCGGGATAGCAACGACGACATGCTTATGGTGCATCAGAGGCCGACGTCAGGTACCCATTCATATCCTCTTCCTAAGTCTACGTCATCTCTCTCCTCTTGACCATCCCTCTTGGAATGGTGCGGGGCGGCCGGGACACAATGAACGCAGAGCAGCTGCGGCGGTGGTGTTTGAGGTCCTTGGGCCTTTATGCTATAGGGGACAGCGCACGCATCATTGTGCCGAGGTGGCGGAGAGGCGGTGGCCAGACGACGCGTGTGTCTCAGCCCTAAGGTTGCGGGGATGCGATGCCATCAAGGATGCCTACGTCTGCTAGGATCTCACGCGACAATAACCGGGGGAAGTCATCCAGCTTCATCGTGCATCAGAAAACCACCATTACTAGCTTGTGTGGCTTGTATCAGTAGAGCTCAAGTGAGGGAAAGGGACGTACGCGTCCACTCCCATGGGAAAGATGAGTGCAAAGAGGATGCTCGGTCTATGGTTTTCTCCACTTTCAAAGTGGCCAGATTGTCCTATCCTCTACGGCTCCAGCTCGTCTGCAAAGGGACGACATTTTGATCGGTTGTTAAAGCATCAAAGGTGATTGAACCATTGCTTTGATATTCCTTGGTTTCCTCTATGAACTAATACTAAGAAAATTTACCTATACATATGTTGATGCTCCTTGCAAGTCACAACAGCTCATGTTTTATTTCTTTCTCGAACCAGCTGCAACACATGGGCAAGACGAAAATTAGAGAAGCCAATTAAGGCGAGAGAGGATACCATGAGGATTGAGACGGCAGGCAAGAGGAGGTCTACAATGTACATTCAACATGTTGTCATGTTGAAGCTGAGTTTGTATGGTTGTAGATTTTAATCCTTGTACGGGTGGTGTTCTTTAAGCTTCATTTGGCGCTGCCGTCAGCACACTTATACTTTCATCATCTTCTACATCAAGTATAGTGGTTAATTATTTTGGTCAATTGTGCATTTTTATTTTCTCGGAATTACTCCACTGCATTTTGTGGACATTCAGAGTAACACTACGTAAAAGTTGGTCCTAAGATATTCAGTGGTATGCTTGCGATATTTGGTAGGTCTTTGTATTTATAAGATGATCTTTTTAAAGATGAAACTTCTATATCAAACAGTCTGTATCAATTTGTGTTGGAAATATGCGCTAGAGGCAATAATAAATTAGTTATTATTATATTTCCTTGTTCATGATAATCGTTTATTATCCATGCTATAATTGTATTGACCGGAAACCGCAATACATGTGTGGATACATAGACAATACCATGTCCCTAGTAAGCCTCTAGTTGACTAGCTCGTTGATCAATAGATGGTTACGGTTTCCTGACCATGGACATTAGATGTCGTTGATAACGAGATCACATCATTTGGAGAATGATGTGATGGACAAGACCCAATCCTAAGCCTAGCACAAAGATCGTAGTTCGTATGCTAAAGCTTTTCTAATGTCAAGTATCATTTCCTTAGACCATGAGATTGTGCAACTCCCGGATACCGTAGGAATGCTTTGGGTGTACCAAACGCCACAACGAATGCTGGGTGGCTATAAAGGTGCACTACAGGTATCTCCGAAAGTGTCTGTTGGGTTGGCACGAATCAAGACTGGGATTTGTCACTCCGTGTAAATGGAGAGGTATCTCTGGGCCCACTCGGTAGGACATCATCATAATGTGCACAATGTGACCAAGGGGTTGATCACGGGATGATGTGTTACGGAACGAGTAAAGAGACTTGCCGGGAACGAGATTGAACAAGGTATTGGTATACCGACGATCGAATCTCGGGCAAGTACAATACCGTTAGACAAAGGGAATTGAATACGGGATTGATTGAGTCCTTGACATCGTGGTTCATCCGATGAGATCATCGTGGAACATGTAGGAGCCAATATGGGTATCCAGATCCGCTGTTGGTTATTGGTGGAGAACGTCTCGGTCATGTGCAGATGGTTCCCGAACCCGTAGGGTCTACACATAAGGTTCGATGGACGCTAGGGTTATAAAGGAAGTTTGTATGTGGTTACCGAATGTTGTTCGAGTCCCGGATGAGATCCCGGACGTCACGAGGAGTTCGGAATGGTCCGGAGGTAAAGAATAATATATAGGAAGTGAGGTTTTCGTCACGAAAAAGTTTGGGTTTTTTGATAGCGCACGGGACCACCGGGAGGGTCCCGGGGGTCCACCAAGTGGGGCCACCATCCCCGGAGGGCTGCATGGGCTAAGTGTGGGAGGGGACCAGCCCCAGGTGGTTTGGTGCGCCCCCCACAAGGCCCAAGGCGCAGCTAGGTGGGGAGAGGGGAAACCCTAGGCGCAGATGGGCCTAAAGGCCCACCCTAGGGGGCGCCCCCTCTCTCCCCCTCTTGGCCGCCCCCTTCAAGTCCCATCTAGGGCTGCCGTGAAGGAAATATGCCCTAGAGGCAATAATAAAGTTATTATTTATTTCCTCATATCATGATAAATGTTTATTATTCATGCTAGAATTGTATTAACCGGAAACATAATACATGTGTGAATACATAGACAAACATACAGTCACTAGTATGCCTCTACTTGACTAGCTCATTAATCAAAGATGGTTGTGTTTCCTGACCATGGACATGTGTTGTTATTTGATTAATGGGATCACATCATTAGGAGAATGATGTGATTGACTTGACCCATTCCGTTAGCTTAGCACTTGATCGTTTAGTATGTTGCTTTTGCTTTCTTCATGACTTATACAAAGTTCCTGCAACTATGAGATTATGCAACTCCCGTTTACCGGAGGAACACTCTGTGTGCTACCAAACGTCACAACGAATCGGGTGATTATAAAGGTACTCTCAGGTGTCTCCAAAAGTATATGTTGAGTTGGCATAATTGAGATTAGGTTTTGTCACTCCGATTGTCGGAGAGGTATCTCTGGCCTTCTCGGTAATACTCATCACCTAAGCCTTGCAAGCATTGTAACTAATGAGTTAGTTATGAAATGATGTATTACTGAGCGAGTAAAGAGACTTGCCGTAACGAGATTGAACTAGGTATTGGATACCGACGATCGAATCTCGGGCAAGTAACATACCGATGACAAAGGGAACAACGTATGTTGTTATGCGGTTTGACCGATAAGGATCTTCGTAGAATATGTAGGAACCAATATGAACATCCAGGTTCCGCTATTGGTTATTGACCGAGAATAGTTCTAGGTCATGTCTACATAGTTCTCGAACCCGTAGGGTCCGCACGCTTAACGTTACGATGACAGTTTATTATGAGTTTATAAGTTTTGATGTACCGAAGTTTGTTCGGAGTCCCGGATGTGATCACGGACATGACGAGGAGTCTCGAAATGGTCGAGACATAAAGATCGATATATTGGAAGCCTATGTTTGGACTTCGAAAAGGTTCCGGATGAAATCGGGATTTTACCGGAACACCGGGGGGTTACCGGAACCCTCCCGGGGTCAATGGGCCTTGATGGGCCATAAGGGAGAAGAGGAGGGCGGCGGGGCAGGCAGGCGCGCGCCTCCCCTAGTCCGAATAGGACAGGAGAGTGGGGCGGCGCCCCTTCCTCTTCCCCGCCCCAAGTCCTAATCCAACTAGGAAGGGGGGAGTCCTACTCCGGTGGGAGTAGGACTCCTCCGCGCGCCCCCTAGGGCCGCCGCACCCCCTTGCTCCTTTATATCTGGGGCGGGGGCACCCATGACACACAAGTTGATCTACGGATCGTTCCTTAGCCGTGTCGGTGCCCCCTCCACCATATTCCACTTCGGTCATATTGTCGCGGAGCTTAAGCGAAGCCTGCGCTGGTAGAGTCATATCGTCGCGAGCTTAGGCGAAGCCCTGCGTCGGTGGAGCATCATCATCGCTACCACGCCGTCGTCTTGTGGAACTCATCCCCGACGCTTTCTGGATCGGAGCCCGGGATCGTCATCGAGCTGAGCGTGTCTGAACTCGGAGGTGCCGTGCATTCGGTACTTGGATCGGTCGGATCGTGAAGGCGCACGACTACATCAACAGCGTTGTTATAACGCTTCGCCACGGTCTCACGAGGGTGCGTGGACATACACTCTCCCATCTCGTTGCTATGCCATCACCATGATCTTGCGTGTGCGTAGGAATTTTTTGAAATTACTCGTTCCCCAACAATGGCATCCGAGCCTGGTTTTATGCGTTGATGTCATATGCACGAGTAGAACACAAGTGAGTTGTGGGCGATATAAGTCATACTGCTTACCAGCATGTCATACTTTGGTTCAGCGGTATTGTGAGATGAAGCGGCCCGGACCGACATTACGCGTACGCTTACGCGAGACTGGTTTCACCGCTTCGAGCACTCGTTGCTTAAAGGTGACCGGCGGGTGTCTGTTTCTCTCACTTTAGTTGAACCGAGTGTGGCTACGCCCGGTCCTTGCGAAGGTTAAAACAGCACCAACTTCACAAACTATCGTTGTGGTTTTGATGCGTAGGTAAGAACGGTTCTTGCTCAGCCCATAGCAGCCACGTAAAACTTGCAACAACAAAGTAGAGGACGTCTAACTTGTTTTTGCAGGGCATGTTGTGATGTGATATGGTCGAGACGTGATGCTATATTTTATTGTATGAGATGATCATGTTTTGTAACCGAAGTTATCGGCAACTGGCAGGAGCCATATGGTTGTCGCTTTATTGTATGAAATGCAAAAGCCATGTAATTGCTTTACTTTATCACTAAGCGATAGCGATAGTCGAGAAGCAATAGTTGGCGAGGCGACAACGATGCTACGATGGAGATCAAGGTGTCGCGCCGGTGACAATGGTGGTCATGACGGTGCTTGGAGATGGAGATCACAAGCACAAGATGATGATGGCCATATCATATCACTTATATTGATTGCATGTGATGTTTATCCTTTATGCATCTTATCTTGCTTTGATTG
Organism: Aegilops longissima; assembly: GCA_021605205.1. Lineage (NCBI taxonomy): Eukaryota > Viridiplantae > Streptophyta > Magnoliopsida > Poales > Poaceae > Aegilops > Aegilops longissima. The sequence goes on along the minus strand of CM038680.1, from coordinate 47,250,826 downwards.
ACGGTAGCATTATAAGATGATCTCTCACTAAAATTATCAAGAAGTGTTCTCCCGAGTATGCACCGTTGCTAAAGTTCAGTAGTGCCCGGACACCACGTGATGATCGGGTGTGATAAGCTCTCGTCCATCTACAACGGGTGCAAGCCAGTTTTGCACACGCAGAATACTCGAGTTAAACTTGACGAGCCTAGCATATGCAGATATGGCCTCGAACACGGAGACCGAAGGTCGGCGTGAATCATATAGTAGATATGATCAACATAGTGATGTTCACCATTGAAAACTACTCCATCTCACGTGATGATCGGTTATGGTTTAGTTGATTTGGATCACGTAATCACTTAGATGACTAGAGAGATGTCTGTCTAAGTGGGAGTTTTTAATATGATTGATTGAACTTAAATTTATCATGAACTTAGTACCGATAGTATTTTGCTTGTCTATGTTTCTTTGTAGATAGATGGCTCGTGCTGTTGTTCCGTTGAATTTTAATGCGTTCCTTGAGAAATCAAAGTTGAAAGATGATGGTAGCAATTACACGGACTGGGTCCGTAATTTGAGGATTATCCTCATTGCTGCACAAAAGAATTACGTCCTGGAAGCACCGCTGGGTGCGAGCCTGCTGCAGAGCAACGCCGAGAAGTTGTGAGCGTCTGGCGAGCAAAGCTGATGACTACTCCATAGTTCAGTGTGCCATGCTTTACGGCTTAGAACCGGGTCTTCAACGACGTTTTGAGCGTCATGGAGCATATGAGATGTTCCAGGAGTTGAAGTTAATATTTCAAGCAAATGCCGGATTGAGAGATATGAAGTCTCCAATAAGTTCTATAGTTGCAAGATGGAGGAGAATAGTTACATCGGTGAGCACATACTCAAAATGTGCGGGTATAATAAATCACTTCATTCAAGCGGGAGTTAATCTTCCGGATGATAGTGTCATTGATGAATTCTCCAATCACTGCCACCAAGCTACAAGAGCTTCGTGATGAACTATAATATGCAAGGGATGACTAAGACAATTCTGAGCTCTTCGCAATGCTAAAAGCAGCGGAGGTAGAAATCAAGAAAGAGCATCAAGTGTTGATGGTCAACAAGACCACTAGTTTCAAGAAAAGGGCAAAGGGAAGAAGAAGGAAACTTCAAAAGAACAGCAAGAAAGTTGCTGCTCAAGAGAAGAAACCCAAGTCTGGAGCTAAGCCTGAAATCGAGTGTTTTACCGCAAGCGATGGACTTTGGAAGCGGAACTGCCCCAAGTATTTGGCGGATAAGAAGGATGGCAAGGTGAACAAAGGTATATGTGATATACATGTTATTGATGTGTACCTTACTAGAGCTCGTAGTAGCACACTGGTATTTGATCTGGTTCTGTTGCTAATATTTGCAACTCGAAGCAGGGACTACGGAATAGGCGACCGGCAAAGGGCGAGGTGACGATGCGCGTGGGAAACGGTTCCAAAGTCAATGTGATCGCGGTCGGCACGCTACCTCTACATCTACCTTCGGGATTAGTTTTAGACCTAAATAATTGTTATTTGGTGCCAGCGTTGAGCATGAACATTATATCTGGATCTTGTTTAATGCGATACGGTTATTCATTTAAATCAGAGAATAATGGTTGTTCTATTTATATGAGTAATATCTTTTATGGTCATGCACCCTTGAAGAGTGGTCTATTCTTGTTGAATCTCGACAGTAGTGATACACATATTCATAATGTCGAAGCCAAAAGATGCAGAGTTGATAATGATAGTGCAACTTATTTGTGGCACTGCCGTTTAGGTCATATCGGTGTAAAACGCATGAAGAAACTCCATACAGATGGACTTTTGGAATCACTTGATTATGAATCACTTGGTACTTGCGAACCGTGCCTCATGGGCAAGATGACTAAAACACCGTTCTCCGGTTGTATGGAGAGAGCAACATATTTGTTGGAAATCATACATACAGATGTATGTGGTCCGATGAATGTTGAAGCTCGTGGCGGATATCGTTATTTTCTCACCTTCACAGATGATTTAAGCGGATCGGGTATATCTACTTAATGAAGCATAAATCTGAAACATTTGAAAAGTTCAAAGAATTTCAGAGTGAAGTTGAAAATCATCGTAATAAGAAAATAAAGTTTCTACGATCTGATCCTGGAGGAGAATATTTGAGTTCTGAGTTTGGTCTACATTTGAAGCAATGCGGAATAGTTTCGCAACTCACGCCACCGGAACACCACAGCGTAATGGTGTGTCCGAACGTCAGAATCGTACTTTACTAGATATGGTGCGATCTATGATGTCTATTTCCGATTTACCGCTATCGTTTTGGGGTTATTCTTTAGAGACGGCCGCATTCACGTTAAATAGGACACCGTCAAAATCCGTTGAGACGACACCTTATGAACTATGGTTTGGCAAGAAACCAAAGTTGTCGTTTATGAAAGTTTGGGGTTGCGATGCTTATGTGAAAAAGCTTCAACCTGATAAGCTTGAACCCAAATCGGAAAAATGTGTCTTCATAGGATACCCAAAAGATACAATTGGGTATACCTTCTATCACAGATCCGAAGGCAAGACATTCGTTGCTAAGAATGGATCCTTTCTAGAGAAAGAGTTTCTCTCTAAAGAAGTGAGTGGGAGGAAAGTAGAACTTGATGAGGTAACAGTACCAGCTCCCTTATTGGAAAGTAGTTCATCACGAAATCGGTTTCGTGACACCTACACCGATTAGCGAGGAAGATAATGATAATGATCATGAAACTTCAGATCAAGTTGTCCTTGAATCAGAGATCAACCAGAATAAAATCCGCACGAGTGGTACGGTAATCCTATTACGGAAGTCATGCTACTAGATCATGGTGAACCCACGAACTATGAAGAAGCGATGGTGAGCCCAGATTCCATAAAATGGCTTGAAGCCATGAAATCTGAGATGGGATCCATGTATGAGAACAAAGTATGGACTTTGGTTGACTTGCACGATGATCGGCAAGCAATAGAGAATAAATGGATTTTTAAGAAGAAGACCGACGGCGACGGTAATGTTTCTTTTTTACAAAGCTCGACTTGTTGCAAAAGGTTTTCGACAAGTTCAAGGAGTTGACTACGATGAGACCTTCTCACCGTGGCGATGCTTAAGTCTGTTGAATCATGTTAGCAATCGCGCATTTTATGATTATGAAATATGGCAGATGGATGTCAAAACTGCATTTCTGAATGGATTTCTGGAAGAAGAGTTGTATATGATGCAACCGGAAGGTTTTGTCGATCCTAAAGGAGCTAACAAAGTGTGCAAGATCCAACGATCAATCTATGGTCTGGTGCAAGCCTCTCGGAGTTGGAATAAGCGCTTTGATAGTGTGATCAAAGCATATGGTTTTATCTGAGACTTTTGGAGAAGCCTGTATTTACAAGAAAGTGAGTGGGAGCTCTGCAGCATTTCTAATATTATATGTAGACGACATATTGTTAATTGGAAATGATATAGAATTTCTGGATAGCATAAAAGGATACTTGAATAAAAGTTTTTCAATGAAGGACCTCGGTGAAGCTGCTTACATATTGGGCATCAAGATCTATAGAGATAGATCAAGGCGCTTAATTGGACTTTCACAAGGCACATACCTTGATAAGGTTTTGAAGAAGTTCAAAATGGATCGAGCAAAGAAAGGATTTTTACTGTATTACAAGGTGTGAAATTGAGTCGGACTCAATGCCCGACCACAGCAGAAGATAGAGAGAAAATGAAAGATGTTCCTATGCTTCAGCCATAGGCTCTATCATGTATGCAATGCTGTGTATCGACTGACGTATGCTTAGCAATAAGCTTGGCAGGAAGGTACCAAAGTAATCCAGAGTGGATCTTTGGACAGCGGTCAAGAACATCTGAAATACGAAAAGGACTAAGGATATGTTTCTCGTGTATGGAGGTGACAAAGAGCTAGTCGTAAAGGGTTACGTCGATGCAAGCTTTGACATCGATCCGGACGATTCTAAATCGCAAACCGGATCGTATTTTTATTAAGCGGTGGAGCTGTAAGTTGGTGCAGTTCTAAACAAAGCGTCGTGGCGGGATCTACATGTGAAGCGGAGTACATAGCTGCTTCAGAAGCAGCAAATGAAGGAGTCCGGATGAAGGAGTTCATTTCCGATCTAGGTGTTATACCTAGTGCATCGGGACCAATGAAGATCTTCTGTGACAATACTGGTGCAATTGCCTTGGCAATGGAATCCAGATTTCACAAGAGGACCAAGCATATTAAGAGATGCTTCAATTCCATTCGGGACCAAGTCCAAGTGGGAGACATAGAGATTTGCAAGATACATACGGATCTGAATGTTGCAGACCCGTTGACTAAGCCTCTTCCACGAGCAAAACATGATCAGCACCAAGACTCCATGGGTGTTAGAATCATTACTGTATAATCTAGATTATTGACTCTAGTGCAAGTGGGAGACTGAAGGAAATATGCCCTAGAGGCAATAATAAAGTTATTATTTATTTCCTCATATCATGATAAATGTTTATTATTCATGCTAGAATTGTATTAACCAGAAACATAAATACATGTGTGAATACATAGACAAACATACAGTCACTAGTATGCCTCTACTTGACTAGCTCATTAATCAAAGATGGTTGTGTTTCCTGACCATGGAAATGTGTTGTTATTTGATTAATGGGATCACATCATTAGGAGAATGATGTGATTGACTTGACCCATTCCGTTAGCTTAGCACTTGATCGTTTAGTATGTTGCTTTTGCTTTCTTCATGACTTATACAAAGTTCACGCAACTATGAGATTATGCAACTCCGTTTACGGAGGAACACTTTGTGTGCTACCAAGCGTCCTGGCGAATCGGGTGATTATAAAGGTACTCTCTGGTGTCTCCAAAAGTATATGTTGAGTTGGCATAATTCGAGATTAGGTTTTGTCACTCCGATTGTCGGAGAGGTATCTCTGGGCCTTCTCGGTAATACTCATCACCTAAGCCTTGCAAGCATTGTAACTAATGAGTTAGTTATGAAATGATGTATTACTGAGCGAGTAAAGAGACTTGCGATGTAACGAGATTGAACTAGGTATTGGATACCGACGATCGAATCTTGGGCAAGTAACATACCGATAACAAAGGGAACAACGTATGTTGTTATGCGGTTTGACCGATAAGGATCTTCGTAGAATATGTAGGAACCAATATGAACATCCAGGTTACGCTATTGGTTATTGACCGAGAATAGTTCTAGGTCATGTCTACATAGTTCTCGAACCCGTAGAGTCCGTGACGCTTAACGTTACGATGACAGTTTATTATGAGTTTATAAGTTTTGATATACGAAGTTTGTCCGAGTCCGGATGTGATCACGGACATGACGAGGAGTCTCGAAATGGTCGAGACATAAAGATCGATTTATTGGAAGCCTATGTTTGGACTTGGAAGGTTCCGGATGAAATCGATTTTACCGGAACACCGGGGTTACGGAACCCTCACTGGGGGTCAATGGGCCTTGATGGGCCATAAGGGAGAAGAGGAGGGCGGCCAGGGCAGGCGCGCCCCTCCCCTAGTCCGAATAGGACAAGAGAGAGGCGGCGCCCCTTCCTCTTCCTCCCCAGTCCTAATCCAACTAGGAAGGGGAGTCCTACTCCGGTGGGAGTAGGACTCCTCCGCGCCTCCCCTAGGGCCGGCCGCACCCCTTGCTCCTTTATATCTGAGGCGGGGGCACCCCATGACACACAAGTTGATCTACGGATCGTTCCTTAGCCGTGTCGGTGCCCCCTCCACCATATTCCACTTGGTCATATTGTCGCGGAGCTTAGCGAAGCCTCGCGCCGTAGAGTCATATCGTCGTGGAGCTTAGGCGAAGCCTGCGTCGGTGGAGCATCATCATCGTCACCACGCCGTCGTCTTGTGGAACTCATCCCCGACGCTTTCTGGATCGGAGCCGGGGATCGTCATCGAGCTGAGCGTGTCTGAACTCGGAGGTGCCGTGCGTTCGGTACTTGGATCGGTCGGATCGTGAAGACGTACGACTACATCAACCGCATTGTTATAACGCTTCCGCTTACGGTCTACGAGGGTACATGGACATACACTCTCCCATCTCGTTGCTATGCCATCACCATGATCTTGCGTGTGCGTAGGAAATTTTTTGAAATTACTACGTTCCCCAACATGCCGCACCCCTTGGGTGGGAACCCTAGATGGGGGCGCAGCCACCTCCCCTCCTCCTATAAATAGTGGGGGTTTTGGGGCTGCCCAACACATGAGAACCTCTCCCTCTTGGCGCAGCCCTACCTCTCTCCTTTCTCCTCTCCCGCGGTGCTTGGCGAAGCCCTGCAGGATTGCCACGCTCCTCCACCATCACCACGCCACAGTTGCTCTTGGACGGAGTCTTCCTCAACCTCTCCCTCTCCCCTTGCTGGATCAAGGCGTGGGAGACATCACCGGGCTGTACGTGTGTTGAACGCGGAGGTGCCGTCCGTTCGGCACTAGGATCATCGGTGATTTGAATCACGACGAGTACGACTCCATCAACCTCGTTCACTTGAACGCTTCCGTTTAGCGATCTACAAGGGTATGTAGATGCACTCTCCTTCCCCTCGTTGCTGGTTTCTCCATAGATAGATCTTGGTGACACGTAGGAAATTTTTGAATTTCTGCTACGTTCCCCAACAGTGGTATCAGAGCTAGGTCTAAGTAGTTGTGGGCATTGATTTTGTTCAATATGCTTACCGTTACTAGTCCAATCTTGTTTCGACGGTATTGTGGGATGAAGCGGCCCGGACCGACCTTACACGTACACTTACGTGAGACAGAGTTCCACCGGTGACATGCACTTGGTGCATAAGGTGGCTAGCGGGTGCCAGTCTCTCCCACTTTAGTCGGAACGGATTCGATGAAAAGGGTCCTTATGAAGGGTAAATAGCAATTGGCATATCACGTTGTGGTTTTGCGTAGGTAAGAAACGTTCTTGCTAGAAACCCATAGCAGCCACGTAAAACATGCAAACAACAATTAGAGGGCGTCTAACTTGTTTTTGCAGGGTATGCTATGTGATGTGATATGGCCAAGAAGAATGTGATGAATGATATGTGATGTATGAGATTGATCATGTTCTTGTAATAGGAATCACGACTTGCATGTCGATGAGTATGACAACCGGCAGGAGCCATAGGAGTTGTCTTTATTTATTGTATGACCTGCGAGTCATTGAACAACGCCATGTAATTACTTTACTTTATTGCTAACCGGTAGCCATAGTAGTAGAAGTAATAAGTTGGCGAGACAACTTCATGGAGACACGATGATGGAGATCATGATGATGGAGATCATGGTGTCATGCCGGTGACGATGATGATCATGGAGCCCCGAAGATGGAGATCAAAAGGAGCAATATGATATTGGCCATATCATGTCACTATTTGATTGCATGTGATGTTTATCATGATTATACTTCTTATTTGCTTAGAACGACGGTAGTAAATAAGATGATCCCTCATTAAAATTTCAAGAAAGTGTTCCCCCTAACTGTGCACCGTTGCGAAAGTTAAATCGTTTCAAGCACCACGTGATGATCGGGTGTGATAGATTCTTACGTTCACATACAACGGGTGTAAGCCAGATTTACACACGCGAAACACTTAGGTTAACTTGACGAGCCTAGCATGTACAGACATGGCCTCGGAACACAAGAGACCGAAAGGTCGAGCATGAGTCGTATGGTGGATACGATCAACATGAAGATGTTCACCGACGATGACTAGTCCGTCTCACGTGATGATCGGACACGGCCTAGTTGACTCGGATCATGTAATCACTTAGATGACTAGAGAGATGTCTATCTGAGTGGGAGTTCATGAGATGAACTTAATTATCCTGAACATAGTCAAAAGATCTTTGCAAATTATGTCGTAGGCTCGCGCTTTAGTTCCACTGTTTAGATATGTTCCTAGAGAAAATATAGTTGAAAGTTAACAGTAGCGATTATGCGGACAGAAGAAAGCTTATGTCCTTAATGCACCGCTCAGTGTGCAGAACCCCAAACGTCGTCTGTAGATGTTGCGAACATCGGACATACACGTATGATAACTACGTGATAGTTCAGTTAAATGGTTTAGAGTAGAGGCACCAAAGACGTTTTCGAAACATCGCGGAACATATGAGATGTTTCGAGGGCTGAAATTGGGATTTCTGGCTCGTGCCCACGTCAAGAGGTATGAGACCTCCGTCGATTTTCTTAGCCTGCAAACTAAGGGAGAAAGCTCAATCGATGAGCTTGTGCTCAGATTGTCTGAGTGCAACAATCACTTGAATCGAGTGGGAGTTGATCTTCCGGATGAGATAGTGATGATTCTCCAAAGTCATTGCCACCAAGCTGCTAGAGCTTCGTGATGAACTATAACATATCAGGGATAGATATGATGATCCTTGAGGTATTCACGATGTTTGACACCGCGAAAGTAGAAATCAAGAAGGAGCATCAATTGTTGATGGTTGGTGAAACCACTAGTTTCAAGAAGGGCAAGGGCAAGAAGGGACACTTCATGAAACGGCAAATCAGTTGCTGCTCTAGTGAAGAAACCCAAGGTCGAACCCAAACCCGAGACTAAGTGCTTCTGTAATAAGGGGAACAACCATTGGAGCAGAATTACCCTAGATACTTGGTAGATAAGAAGGCTGGCAAGGTCGATAGAAGTATATTGGATATACATTATGTTAATGTGTACTTTACTAGTACTCCTAGTAGCACCAGGGTATTAGATACCGGTTCGGTTGCTAAGTGTTAGTAACTCGAAATAAAAGCTACGAAATAAACGGAGACTAGGTAAAGGTGAGCTGACGATACGTGTTGGAAGTGTTTCCAAGGTTGATGTGATCAAGCATCGCACGCTCCCTCTACCATCAAGATTAGTATTAAACCAGAATAATTGTAATTTGGTGATTGCGTTGAGCATAGACATGATTGGATCATGTCTATCATAATCTGATTATTCATTTAAGGAGAATAATGGTTACTCTATTTATTTGAATAATACCTTCAATGGTCTTGCACCTAAAGGAATGGTTTATTGAATCTCGATCGTAGTGATATACATTTTCATGCCAAAAGATATAAGATAGTAATGATAGTACCACTTACTTGTGGCAATTGCCATGTAAGTCATATTGGTATAAAAGCATGAAGAAGCTCCATGTTGATGGATCTTTGGACTCACTCGTTTTGAAAAGTTTGAGACATGCGAACCATGTCTATTGGTGTATACGCATGATGAAACTCCATGCAGATGGATCGTTTGGACTCACTTGATTTTGAATCACTTGAGATATGCAAATCATACCACATGGGCAAGATATTTGGAAAAGCCTCGTTTGATAAGATGGAACAAGATAGCAACTTGTTGGAAGTAACACATTTTGATGTGTGCAGTCCAATGAGTCTTTGAGGCATGCTGATGAATATCGTTATGTTCTTACTTCACAGATGATTCGAGTAGATGTTAAGTATATTTACTTGATGAAACTCAAGTCTGAATTATTGAATGGTTCAAGTAATTTCAGAGTGAAGTTGAAGATCATCGTGACAAGAGGATAAAATGTCTATGATATGATCATAGAGATGAGTATCTGAGTTGCGAGCTTTGGCACACAATTAAGACATTGTGGAAATTGTTTCACAATTAATACCGCCTGGAACACCATAGTTTGATGGTATGTCCGAACATCATAGTTGCACCCTATTGGATATGGTGCGTACCATGATGTCTCTCATCGAATTACCACTATTGTTTATGGGTTAGGCATTAGAGACAACCACATTCACTTTAAATAGGGCACCACGTAATTCCGTTGAGATGACACCGTATGAACTATGGTTTAGAGAAACCTAAGCTGTCATTTCTTAAAGGTTTGGGGCTATGACGCTTATGTGAAAAAGTTTTAGGTTGATAAGCTCGAACCCAAAGCGAATAAAATGCATCTTCATAGGACACCCAAAACAGTTGGGTATACCTCCTAATTCAGATCCGAAAGCAATAGGGATTGTTTCTTGAATCGGGTCCTTTCTCGAGGAAAAGTTTGTCTCGAAAAGTTGAGTGGGAGGATGGTGGAGACTTGATGAGGTTATTGAACCGTCACTTCAACTAGTGTGTAGCAGGGCACGGAAGTTGTTCCGTGGCACCTACACCAATTGAAGTAGAAGCTTATGATAGTGATCATGAAGTTTGGATCAAGTCACTAACGTACCTCGTGGGGTGACAAGGAGGCGTACTACTTGAGTGATGCGCAATCACATCTTGAAGGTCATGTTGCTAGACAACAATGAACCTACGAGCTATGGAGAAGCAATGGTGGGCCCAAATTCCGACAAATGGTTAGAAGCCATGAAATCCGAGATAGGATCCATGTATCAGAACAAAGCATGGACTTTGGTGGACTTGCCCGATGATCGGCAAGCCATTGAGATGAATGGATCTTTAAGAAGAAGACGGACGTGGACGGTAATATCACCGTCTATGAAGCTCGACTTGTGGCGAAGAGTTTTTCACAAGTTCAAGGAGTTGACTACGATGAGATTTTCTCATCCGTAGCAATGCTTAAGTCCGTCGGAATCATGTTAGCATTAGCTGCATTTATGAAATCTGGCAGATGGATGTCAAAACGAGTTTCCTTACCAGTCTTCGTAAGGAAAGGTTGTATGTGATACAATCAGAAAGTTTTTGTCGATCCTAAGGATGCTAAAAGGTATGCTGGCTCCAGTGATCCTTCCATGGACTGGAGTAAGCATCTCGGAGTTGGAATGTGCGCTTTGATGAGATGATCAAAGTTTTTGGGTTTATACAAAGTTTATGAGAAACTTGTGGGAGCACTATAGAATTTCTGATGAGTATATGTTGTTGACATATTGTTGATCAGAAATGATGTAGAATTTCTGGAAAGCATACAGGGTTATTTGAAAGATGTTTTTCAATAGAAAACCTGGATTAAGCTACTTGAACATTGAGCATCGAGATCTATAAGGATAGATCAAAATGCTTAATAATACTTTCAAATGAGCACGTACCTTGACATGATCTTGAAAGTGTTCAAGATGGATCAGTCAAAGAAGGAGTTCTTGCCTGAGTTGTAAGGTACGAAGTTAAGACTTAAAGCTCGACCACGGCAAAAAAGAGAAAGGACGAAGGTCGTCCCTATGCTTTAGACGTAGGCTCTGGTATGCTATCTATGTGTACCGCACGGAAGTGTGCCTTGCCATGAGTCGGTCAAGGGGTACAAGAATGATCCAGAATGGATCATTGGATAGCGGTCTAAATTGTCCTTGGAGTAAATAAGGACATGTTTCTCGATTATGGAGGTAAAGAGTTCAGCGTAAAGGGTTACGTCGATGCAAGCTTTAACACCTATCCGAGTGACTCTGAGTAGCAAACCGCATACGTATGGTGGAGCAACCATTTGGAATAGCTCCAAGTGGAGCGTGGAAGCAGCGTTTACAATATGACATAGAGAATTGCGAAGTACATACGGATCTGAATGTTCTGAGACCGTTGACTAAAACCTCTCTCACAAGCAAAACATGATCAAACCCCAGAACTCATTGAGTCTTAATCAAATGATGATGTGAACTAGTTTAATGACACTAGTAAACTCTTTGGATGTTGGTCACATGGCGATGTGACGTGTGAGTGTTAATCACATGACGATGTGAACTAGATTATTGACTCTAGTGCAAGTGGGAGACTGTTGGAAATATGCCCTAGAGGCAATAATAAATTAGTTATTATTATATTTCCTTGTTCATGATAATCGTTTATTGTCCATGCTATAATTGTATTGACCGGAAACCGCAATACATGTGTGGATGCATAGACAATACCATGTCCCTAGTAAGCCTCTAGTTGACTAGCTCGTTGATCAATAGATGGTTACGGTTTCCTGACCATGGACATTGGATGTCGTTGATAACGGGATCACATCATTTGGAGAATGATGTGATGGACAAGACAATCCTAAGCCTAGCACAAAGATCGTAGTTAAGTATGCTAAAGCTTTTCTAATGTCAAGTATCATTTCCTTAGACCATGAGATTGTGCAACTCCGGATACCGTAGGAATGCTTTGGGTGTACCAAAGCGTCACAACGAATCGGGTGGCTATAAAGGTGCACTACAGGTATCTCGAAAGTGTCATTGGGTTGGCACGAATCAAGATGGGATTTGTCACTCCGTGTAAACGAAGAGGTATCTCTGGGCCCACTCGGTAGGACATCATCATAATGTGCACAATGTGACCAAGGGGTTGATCACGGGATGATGTGTTACGGAACGAGTAAAGAGACTTGCCAGGAACGAGATTGAACAAGGTATTGGTATACCGACGATCGAATCTCGGGCAAGTACAATACCGTTAGACAAAGGAAATTGAATACGGGATTGATTGAGTCCTTGACATCGTGGTTCATCCGATGAGATCATCGTGGAACATGTGGGAGCCAACATGGGTATCCAGATCCCGCTGTTGGTTATTGACCGGAGAACGTCTCGGTCATGTCTGCATGGTTCCCGAACCCGTAGGGTCTACACACTTAAGGTTCGATGATGCTAGGGTTATAAAGGAAGTTTGTATGTGGTTACCGAATGTTGTTTGGAGTCCCGGATGAGATCCCGGACGTCACGAGGAGTTCCGGAATGGTCCGGAGGTAAAGAATAATATATAGGAAGTGAGGTTTTGGTCATAGGAAAAGTTTGGGTTTTTTGATAACGTCTGGGACCACCGGGACGGGTCCCGGGGGTTCACCAAGTGGGGCCACCATCCCCGGAGGGCTGCATGGGCTAAGTGTGCGAGGGGACCAGCCCCAGGTGGGCTGGTGCGCCCCACAAGGCCCAAGGCGCAGCTAGGTGGGAGAGGGAAACCCTAGGCGCAGATGGGCCTAAAGGCCCACCCTAGGGGCGCCTCTCTCCCCTCTTGGCCGCCCCTTCAAGTCCCATCTAGGGCTGCCGCACCCTTGGGTGGGAACCCTAGATGGGGGCGCAGCCACCTCCCCTCCTCCTATAAATAGTGGGGGTTTTGGGGCTGCCCAACACATGAGAACCTCTCCCTCTTGGCGCAGAGCCCTACCTCTCTCCCTTCTCCTCTCCCGCGGTGCTTGGCGAAGCCCTGCAGGATTGCCACGCTCCTCCACCATCACCACGCCATTGTGCTGCTGCTGGACGGAGTCTTCCTCAACCTCTCCGTCTCCCCTTGCTGGATCAAGGCGTGGGAGACGTCACCGGGCTGTACGTGTGTTGAACGCGGAGGTGCCGTCCGTTCGGCACTAGGATCATCGGTGATTTGAATCACGACGAGTACGACTCCATCAACCCCGTTCACTTGAACGCTTTCGCTTAGCGATCTACAAGGGTATGTAGATGCACTCTCCTTCCCCTCGTTGCTGGTTTCTCCATAGATAGATCTTGGTGACACGTAGGAAATTTTTGAATTTCTGCTACGTTCCCCAACAATTTGTTCATCCATACATGGATGGAACATGATCTCTTTTCATATGTTGCTCTTGTGCAAAATATTTTATTTTCTCGGAATTACTTCACTGCATTTTGTGGATATTCAGAGTAACACTACGTAAAAGTTGGTCCTAAGATATTCAGTGGTATATATGCTTGCGATATTTGGTAGGTCTTTGTATTTATAAGATGATCTTTTTAAAGATGAAACTTCTATATCAAACAGTCATATCAATTTGTTCATCCATACATGGATGGAACATGATCTCTTTTCATATGTTGCTCTTGTGCAGAATAAATATACTAATTGTAGTCTTCTCATTCTATTAATTCATTTCTACACTACACACAAGGCCTTTCCATATCTTCACTCAGTATCTTCTTTTTGTCACACGAGCAGTTTCTGAATTTTACAAAGGTGCACCGAAACATATAGGCCGTTGGCTAATTGCTATCATTTGGCGCGCGGTAGCAAGTTCAAGTAATAGTTTGAACACATTCAAGAAATTGTATAAATAAATAATGCATATTACGTAAAATTAACACTGAGACTTTATATATTGTTTGCCATGGAGCTATCGCTGGCCGATTTACATAAAATTAGTTCCACCAGTTGTGGTGGCAAATATAATATAAATAATCCACATTGTTATTGCACTAGCGGGAATAAGGTGGATGTCAAATATGAGAAATTGCCAATCCACAAAATAGCAAATTCTGCATGGGCTCGTATATTTTTTTCCTAAATACAATTGAGAATTAGTATTTGTATATTTTTTTTGTGCCAAATTAGAGTTAAATAAAACTAGAGGTGCCTCAACTTGTCCTTTGCGGTCAGTTTAGTGCCTAAAGTTGCAAAATACGTGAAACTGGTGCTCGAACGTGTTCGGCCATGTAAGTACGGTGCCTCCATTCGTATCCGGATGTACGTCCAGCCCGTGTGGCGTACAAATGTGACTTGGCCCACCTGACAGTGGCCCACGCATGAGGATGTTTTTACAAAGAAAAACACATATTTTATTTAATCAATAGAAAAGCCATCAAATACACTGTGTGATAGCGAGAAATAACATGAAAGAAAACTCGATGGAGGGTTATCGAACCTAGCACATCATGTTTAACAATGGCATGATCTGACCAACCGGCCGGACCATGCTTCGAATTGAACTCCTACCAAGAAAGCTATGCAATTTTCTTCTTTTTATTTCTTTCCAAGTTCCTGTTTAGTTTCATAACACATAAATTTTTCCATATGAAAAATACAATTATCAATATGCTATTATTTTATATTTTACACATTTTTTCCATTTTCATTCTTGTGTACTTGAAGATGTAGGCATGAACTTTATTTATGTGGATTTAAATATTTCAACCTATATTTGAAATTATTGTCTAAATTTAAGAATAAAAAATGTCAACCGTGTTTGTATAAGTGTATGGATAATTTACACAATAACTTTTCACACACGTTAAACTCTTTTAAAACTACATGTTGTGAACTTTTTTAACGCATGACAAACATTTTTCAAAGACACATTATAATTTTTTAAAACATGTGAAACATTTTCAAAAAACATGTTGAACATTTTTCAAATGTACTAACACTTTCTTAAAGTTCATGGCAGTTCTATTTTGTTCTTACATTTCTTTTTTGAAATAGTAAAAATAATATGAAAAATAAAAATAAAGAACTTGAAAAGTAATTGTGCAGACCCATAGGAGCACCATATATATAGCAACTGAGCACCTTTGAGAGGTACATAGCAACCAAAGTGGAATTTTGGAGCATGATGGAGCATGTTTTTTCTTGAAAGTTTAAAAACTGGCACTTAAAAGTTTCATACAAATTTTTAAAATTTCAAACAAAAACATTTGCATGTGCTCTAAGTGACTTTCAAGTTTTGTTCGAAATTTTGTTATATTATACCCTGCAAAAAGGAAAATAATCAGGCCAAAATAATAAGCTGATTTTTGCATGTATTTTACTCTCTTTTTTGTATCTCTCACAAACAAATACAGATTTGGATTAAAAAAATCACACTGACATATTGCACTTCTATGTGTGCATGTACAAAAAAAATTGAGAAGCTTTTTAGATGTAAAATTCCATTTATTTGACTTTCAAAAAAAGGGCACAACGTGCCGGTGCTTCAAAATTCCATTTTGCATAGCAACGCAATATAAAGTTTGACCTAGTCTATATCTACTAACCACAGTATGGCCGGCCTGGTGGACAGCATGTGCGTGCAACACCAATCTATAAATTTGTGGGGCTATCATATGTGATTAAATAAAAATACGAGGGGGTTTTCCACAAAAATCCCCACGTCCGGGTAGGCCACGGGCACGTTGGCATGCTACGCGGGCTGGACGTACGTCTCGATACGAATGGAGGCACCGTATTTGCACATCTGGACAAGTTCAAGCACCAGTTTCATGTATTTTGCAACTTTAGTCACTAAACTGACCGCGCAAGACAAGTTGAGGCACTTCCAATGTATTTAACTCATCAAATTAATTGGTGCAGGGAATTGGATTATGGTCCAGTGCTGTGTGAGAGAGAAGGGTGAGGGAGAGATGGAGGGGAGAGGGAAAGGGGGTGAGGGAGGATGAGGGAGAGGGAGAGAGAATACTAAATGTATCATTGACATGATTAATCCCGTTGCAACGCACGGGCAATTAGTTAGTCTTTCTCAAAATTCGTAGAGAGTGTTCTCAATCATGTTTTTTCCGTGCTAATATGTTGTCTCATTTGTGTATAGTAAAGATCATACACAGATAAACTGAAAAGACACTAAGCTTTGCATAAAGAAACATCAGCCAAAAAGAAAAAATGCGTTCAAGACCGAAGAACCCCTTAAGCTTGACATCAACACTTGTCACCTGTCTTCGGCATCACCACGGCAGTCACCAAAAAAAATTATGACGGGTCACCTTCTCACCCGAACTCGACACGGCTCCATCATTGATATGCAGCTTTACGGACCTCCAAGAAAAGCGAAGTTATTGCCATCGAATGACTCAGATTGGGGCAACACCATAGACACACTATCAAACTGCAGCTCCAACACCCCCTGCACGACTAAGACGTCGGAGGAGGAAACCATACCTTCCAACCACGAACCGCAAACCCAGCACACAATCCACCATCTTCCACATGCCTCCTATGCAGACCACAATATGCATATGCTCCTGAACTGCTTCCCAAGCTTCGAGCCGGCGATGGAGCAAACACCGTCGCAATGACGGAGCCCGAGGACAAAAGTCCACCACGAGGATGATGCCGCCACCACGCCATCCTTACTTGAACATACTAGTTTTCACATTCACCCCCAATCATAGGATCAATCGTCTCATTAGGGAAGGATCTGAAGCTTCTTTATTTAGTGCCGTCAAAGCCACGACGATGAACGACCAAAAAAACGTAAAAACTAGAGCTACACGGTACGCAGTGCAGGATCCGAAAACCCCCCTCACCACCGACGACCTCGGAGTAGAGCCGCCGGAGAACGGCGCCGGAAAACTAGGCTGCCCTTGCGGCGGCTAGGGTTCCTAATTTTCTAAAGCATCATGTGTTACGTCCAAAGCATACGTGTATGCATGCTCATAAAAATGAAGAAGCACACGTGTACGTAGGTTCAGTTTTATATACCGGAGCTCATATTTCAAGAAAATAATTTATATTGCCCTTTTCTATTTTATTTCATTTTTGTTTCATTTAAAAAAACATTTTATTTTATCTATTTTTTATTATTTAAATAAATATGAACCTACACCTGAAAAATACATAAATAAATTTTAAAATGCATGGCCACCTTTTATAAACCTACATGAGCATTATAAAATGGGTGAACACTTTTATAGAAACTGCATGAACATTTGTTTAAAGGCGTGATTACTTTTTAAAAATCACATGAACATTTTTCAAATGCATGAACACTTTGAAAAATAAATGAACAATTAATTAATTATGATCACACTTTGTAATAATAGATGAACATTTAAAAATAACATGAATATCTTTTAAAAAAGTGTGAAGACCTTTAAAAATTATATGAATATTTTTCAAATGCATGAACACTTACTTTTAAAATGTGCGAAGACTTTTGGAAATACATGAGCATCTTTTAGCAACAATGAATGCTTTTAATAATTGTAAAACAATGTAAAAGACATGCACATTTTTTTCAATTACTCCCTCTAGTCCATATTAATTGTCACTGAGTACATCAATACTTTTTAACCTGAAAAACACTTTTCCAGTTAAATGATTGTTTTAAAATACAAACAATTTTTTTAGTACCATGAACATTTTCCAAAAAATATATGAAGAAAATTTTAAAATACATGATTTTTTTAAAAGGAAATACATGTTTAAAAAATATGGACCAATATTTTTTAGAACACAGGAGTATTTTTACTAGTCTGTAACATATAAAAATTGACTGCAATATTTGACGAACATTCTGTTTTTAAGGGACAGAATAGAACGCGTCATTCGATTGATGTTCAGCTCGCATTCGGTCATCGTCTCGCTTCCATTGATTTTCTTTCTCCAACTCGACTGCACCCTAGTTTTTCGATTTTTATTTTCACACCGGTTCACTAATTTTTTACTCACCCAATTTTTTGTTAGCTAGTCCAGACAGGAAAAAGAAGTGCTCAAAACGGCACTTGAACCAGGTCTATTAAGTAGTACTAGCTAGTAAGTCAATAATCAACTCAACAACCTTTACTTGTTGTTCATTATGCATAAACAAGGAAATTTGAATCCTTCTTTCTACCATGTCAGCAAAAATATTAGTTTTGGTCTTGATGACTTTGACATGAATAGCGTGATGACTATAGCATACACATTGTGGTAACTTCAACATTAGCAACTTGGTAACAAAAACACTATGATAAAGAATGGTAACTATATCATCAGAAGGCTGGTACCTATACCACACCGAAGGTTCACCACTCACCAGACCCCCAGGAACCTTCATGCGAGGCTTCATGAGAAACACCTACCAAAAATAGGTTATTACCTCTAATCCAAAAGGGCTTGAACCCTCGTGCAGAATCCCGTACTAAGATCATTGATAAGTCTTTAACATATCTATTTTTTGTTATATTTACATCATTTATACATACTTTAGACACTTTTTTATATCATTTTTATTGTACTAACAATTAATTTAGTGCCAAGGCCAGTTCATGTTTTCTAGTATTTTTCTATATTACATGTGAAGAAAAAAAATTCGGAGCCAAGGCAAATCAAATAAAAATACGTTGACAAGTTTCACCACCGGGAGGTCCCAATGGGCATGGACCCACATGGCCTCAACGCAGTCTCCTCGCACGCCCCTTCGGCTGTGTGGCCACATGGAGAGTCAGTTGGGGCTGCCAGGCCGCAAGCTAGCTCTGGAAGTTTCCAAAGCGCTCTATCTATTTTTCAAATTTTTGGAGTTATGGATTCCCGTGGCGAAAAAACGATGACTAGACTCAGATTTCAACGTCCAAAAAAACACTGCCCTAATGAGAGATCCAATCTAGGAGTGGGCCCTTCCCCTCCGGGGGACCATGAACATGATGGACCGAAGAGGGGAACCTCCAAGGGAGATGGAGGGGGGGCTCTCCCCTCTTCCTGTGGCGTGCCGTCGAGGGAACCATCATCACCGCCATTGCCTCCATCAACTTCACCACCATCTCCATCCCCTTCTCCTTGATATCTACAGTGAACCATACATCAATAAACCTATGTAATTCCCTACTTAAACATGGTGTTTGATATGATTGATTATTATCCACTGATTTCTCGCATTACTTAATACAAGTAGATGTTTTTTTCCTATGGTCAGTGATGATCTATTATGATTGATATCTTTTCCTAATAATAAAGCACGGATTGACTCCGTCGGGTTCACAGTCACGATGTTCTTAAAAAAAGTCCCTGTAGTTTTTCATAATACAAGTCGCACTCTTTTTGCCGCATGGAGCAGATCCCGTCCGTCGTTGACCGAGACGTGAGTTTGCTCATCACCATAGCCGCACTTTTCATATAACTAGCACATATGCCCGTGCGTTGCAACGGGAGAGAAAATTATCGTGTCCTTCAGGACATTCACCAGCGTGACACACCAACCTCTGGACAATGCCACCCAGGGATGGTAGTGGGGCAAATGAGGTGGGCTTCTTCCTGATGGCACCCAAGGCAGAAGTGCGTTGATGCGGGAGTCGGCTAGTTGACGCGGTAGTTGGTAAAGATGTGATGCCATGTCCTGTGCATGCGCGCACCTTGTACACGTCCACACCCGCCTATCTAATGTTACTGCCTTGGACATGACTCCTGGACGATTTCATATGTCTAGGTTATCAATGAGAACTTTCATTGAAAATGAAAATTGTCATGATAATTAGCGCATCTGTCTGTATTTGGACATCTAGCGGGAGGTACACGGTAGTATTAATATTGATGGTAGGCCGAGATGTTGCGATTGCCTAAACTGAAGCTTGAGCCAAAGGATATATATGCCTTCCTTAAAAGATGTCTTTGGACACAGTACTAATTAGCAATCAATTCGATAAGGGTGGTGTCTGATCACATTGCGCGCACATGAGATGCTTGCGACGATGCGATTCATGAAGGCAAGGAAAGATCAGAGATGGATGATTGGGATTCGACATGTGCTCCATGAACCCTTAGGGGTAGAGTTGATTTTTCCCTTTTTTTCATTTTTCTTTTTTGAACACTTGTCTACTTTTTTCACACATAATGTACATTTCTCTTATACATAAGGGACATTTTTACTGTATATGTTTAACCTTTTTTAAATACATGGTTAACATCATTTTAATATAGGTTTTACTATCTATGTTTTTCTTACACATTATACATTTGTTTGTATATATTAGGAACATTTCTTTATACATGTTTAACATTTTTCAAATAAATAATTACATTTTTGAAATAAATATTTGATGTCTACTTTTTTTCTTTTTCAACACATGTCTACATTTTGTAATACACATTGTACATACTTTTGTACATGTTTAACATTTTATAATATATGATTAACATCTTTTCGTATATACCTTTTGATGTCTAGTTTCTTCTACATATTGTACATCCTTTGCATACATATGAAATATTGATTACACAGGTTTTTTTAAATACATGGTTAAAATTTCGTGAAATATATATTTTGATGTCCCTTTTTTCATACATATTGTACAATTTTCATATACATGTGAAACATATTTATGTATGTTTAACATTATTTTAGTAGATGATTAACATTTTTTCAAATACATGTTTTGCTCACTATTTTTCATACACACTGTATATTTTTCTTATACATCAAAAATATTTTTTATACATGTTTAACAGTTTTTAAATACATGATTTAATTTTTTTAAAGTGCGATGAATACTTTACAAACCTAAATAGGAAAAAGGGAATTGAAAAAAAAACATAAGAGAAAACATAGAAACAAAAAGTACAAACAAAATAATAAGAATAATTGGGACGTCATACTTTCCAACGGGCCGGTCCACAAAACTGTGGCCTGCAGCGAGGCGAGCTTCCGCTGGCCTCAATAATAGGGGAACTTCCGTTTCTCTACCAACAACAGTATATTGACCTGTTGGTATTGCATCCTGGACTTTATCAAGGAGTCCACGGTTCAAATCCCTGTTTGCATGCAATTTTTTTGACTTTTTTCGAAAACAGAGGAAGGTCGAATTTCTAAAACAGAGAACGTACGAAACACTTATATGACGAAAAAAAGTGGAGAAACGCTTCCCTCTTTAATATTAGGTAAAGATAAAAGTGAAAAACACTTTCCGTTTGAGGATTAGAACTCATAAATAGTCACACCTCGCTCCTTGCGTATAATCCAATCAATTTATATTCGCCGGCGATTTTGCCGCATCAGAAATCAACAAGAGCATATGGGATGAGCACAATCGGCAACTGCCATCGGCCGCGGGCGATGGCCTGGGAAATCAGATCGGCCGGAGCAGAGGAGGCCGGACGAGCCAGCGGCTTGCTGGCGTGATGCAATATCAGCGGCAACAGCGCGCCATGGGCGAGTGGCGCGCGGCATGAGCAGCCAGAGAAA
Source organism: Aegilops longissima (assembly GCA_021605205.1). Lineage (NCBI taxonomy): Eukaryota > Viridiplantae > Streptophyta > Magnoliopsida > Poales > Poaceae > Aegilops > Aegilops longissima. Next base: position 47,229,234 of record CM038680.1, on the reverse strand, counting down.
GAGACGCACGGGAGCTAGAGGGTTGAGAGGAAAACGGCAACGGTGGGTAGTGAGGGCCCGCAGGATCCGGCAAGGGCGCTGGGTTCTCCTGGTGGACGGCGCTACGAACGAGAGGAGTGAGGAAGGAGGATGGTGCATGCTACAACGACAGAAGGACGAGGGGATCAATGGATGGGTGAGGAAAATAGATGAGGACAGGCTTGCCAGCGAATTTGGCTAGATTGGACGAGGCGTGCACGTGATGGTATAGGTGGCCACCATCTGAAATTTACCAAAAAGTTTGCTTTTTTTTTTTGTGATGACGGGGAGTGCGTGCGGTCTTTCGAATAGTGCAAAAAAAAGAATGGAGAGCTTGCAACCAAACAAACAGCATTTTCTATAAAAAAAATCAACATAGTAAAAACCTGTTTTCTTTTGAATATTAACACGCAAAAAACTATATATAAACAACCCTACTTCAATGCACTCCTACCCTTCCATCCAAAATAAATTCGTTTGCATTCAATTCTTTTAAAAATTCTAAGAAAAACTTTTGGATGAGGGATTAAACTATCGAATAGTATATAACAATTTCACCATCTGTATATCCCGCTAAAAACACTTACACCATTCCTCTTTCACCCGATGTTAGTGCTAAGATGAAGGAGGAGCCATCAAAGCACATCTCGACGGCTTTATCAACTTTATACTACACGGTCTATACACCAACAATCCTTTTTTTAATTGCGGATACCGAGCGTGTGAGATAAAGAGTGTTTCAAATTCTTCTTGCTTTTAAAAAATCATGCTTTCAAATTCTTCTTGCTTTTTAAAGTGTTTGAGACTTTGAGTGGGACGGAAATTAACATGAACATGAGCTTATAATCCCTCCGTCCCAAAATAAGTGTCTCAACCTTAGTTCAACTTTATACTAAAGTTAGTATAAAGTTAAGACACTTATTTTGAGATGGAGGGAGTATATTTTAACAGTTGTTACTCAAAGAGCTACATATATATTCAGCAAGTTTGTATCAAGCAAGCTAGTGCTAGCATGAGAACCCATGGATATGTGCCTGTTTGTATTTTATACTACATCCAGTGTTGAATAGGTGCAAATAACATAGTGACGAACAAAAAAGGCAATCAGATATAACTCAACTGGGTAGTCATTCACGAGCATAGTACAGCTGACAAAGCAATCTAGATTTGGTGTGTTTTTCCTGGTATTTAGTGCGATAATAATGAACACTTGGAAAATAAAATAAACAAATTCAGTCGTGTCGAGAAAACAACTCCAGATAGTGATCCAACCATAGCTCGCTTGATCTTATCATTCATTGGGTATAGAGCAACAACAAACATGGATTATCAACGAAACAACAATATTTCTGTTATAATGGTCAGACCTGGAAGTCTAGGATTGGCAATTTTATGAATGGAAATAACAAGTACAGACTTTCCAACATTGGGGGCACCAACTCGACAAGCCCAAACAACTGTTAGCATCCTTTTCTAAAAAAAAAACTGTTAGCAAGCACTAGATAAGTTAAACCTACACAGAGGACTAAATGAAGCAAAGTATCATCTGGGCTAGACGAAACAGAAAAACCAGTGCAGCTATTATATTTTGTGAGCTTAAAATCGGCCGAGTCAAATGAAATGACAAAAGTACAAAGAATCCGGTTAATAACAAACAAGACGCAGTCCCATGAGTCTGGATCCTAGTAAAATCCTAGTCCATGTGATATTGATTGGGGAATAGCTACTGTGAAGGTTCAGTCACTGTGTGTCCTATTAACTTAACCAGCTCATGACCTAGTAGGTTAGTACTGGAAGGTTCTGTGTGTGAATGTCCACTAACAGTGACATAATATATAGAATTTCAGAAAGTTATCTAGCAGGCTACCGTTACAATTGCTAATTAGGTAAATATAAACACCCCTCTCAAAGCTTCAACAAGTTTCAGAGCTTAACACCTGACTGTTCAGCATAATACAGATATCAATTGAGGTTCACATCACAAAATGAAGAATGGACAAACATGAAACTGCCAGTACGCTGACCTGATTAATACAGTAGCTGTCGTGTGAGTTTATTCAGACGCAATCCTTCCTGGTTACATGCTTCCATATGATCAGGCCCCATCTGCATATCGGTGTAAATATGACCTTGTGAGCACCAGCTTCAACATTAAATCTCAAATTTTGTAAGAAAACATGGTTAAATCCGAGAAATCGCATGAATCTTTCAACTAGACATAATGCTGCCAGTCTGAGGAGCTTAGATTCACTGTATTGGAAACTTCTTGATTTCCTTCTATGCCTGAATCGCAAATTCAGGAACAGGAACAGCCAGGCAGAGTACTCTGCCTGTTACAAACGATGCAAATCAGGAGCCATGGAGGGTTCAGCAGAGGCCAGATGGTGGAGCAGGACGTGCATCAGGCCGACGTTCCATGCAAGCTCGGCTGCCTGTGGCGGCGCACATGAACGTACCTGGGCGGGGCCGGCCGGCGTGTGTGCCGAAGAAGTGCGCAACCCTCCGCCGGCGGCTGCCGTCCGGGCCAGGCGCGGGAGGAGGGCGACACTCCATGCAGCCGACGAAGCAGGGGAGGGAATGAGAGGGGATATTTTCTTTCGCCATGGGAGCCCAGGAAGGAAATCCATGGGCGGCCTCACACACTGACAGTAGTACAGCACGAAGGAAGGAAGGAAGGAAGTGGGGTGAGGCTTGGCGAGTGATTAGTCCCACCTCGCGGAGCGGAGCGGGTGGGCGAAGGCGCGGGGCGTACAAATAGGCGGGGAGGGGCTAGCGGTGAAGGTTGCCTTAAACTAATGAGTAAGGAAAACAAAGCGGTGCGGTGAGAGCCGCTCGCGGTGCGGGGTCAAAACCCGCACGGCAATTTTTGCAGGGGGAAGAGGCTGGCGCGGGCACGGACACTGCTTACTTTGCAGGACTTGCCTGTGCGGGCCTCCCTACCCACCAAATCATAACTCTAAATCTTTTTTATTAGGTGGCAGGCCTTTTGTTTGCTTGGGCCGCGTGGAATTCCACTGGGCCACACTTAAGTATGGGACGTACTAAGCGGCGGCGGATCATTTTAAGAAATTTGTGATGGAGATTGTGTTGTTGAAATTTGTTTTGCAGCAGAGATGATGCTGCAGAAATATTTGCATTTTTTTTGCAACAAAGTTCAAGTTGCAGAAAATTTATCCAACTGTAATTTATCCAACTGTTGTTGCGGCTGGAGCTCAAGGAGGCGACATCCATGGATGGATGTCGGTGCTCCTCGGCATGCTTGCGATTGGAGCAGCGTGGGGAGGCGCCAGCTTGGGAGGGCCTCGGGAGGAACATGGGAGGCAACTGCTCGTGCTTGCCGGCAGCCTTGTCAACGTGCTTGCCGACAGCAGCGCTGGCAGTGGAAATCGGAGCAGCACGTGGGGCTCTAGCTTTGATGGGGAGCTCGGGAGGAGCATGGGAGGCAACTGCTCGTGCTTACCAGTAGCCTCGTCAACATGCTTGCCGACAGCAGCGCTGGCGGTGGAAATCGGAGCAACACGTGGAGCTCTAGCTTGACGGGGAGCATGGAAGGCGGGGATCAAGATCCGGCAACACACCAGTTGTTGTGGCGAGGGAGATTGCAACAACTACTCAGGTGCAAAACTTAGTCTATATAAGACGTTGCTTCCGAGCCATCTAATTCAAATCAAATTCGACGGCTACGGAGGCGGCGGACACACATATTGTTATCAGTCAGATGATTTGAATCATTTCCCCGCAAGTATTTGGGACTAGTTTTTGTGCTTACGAATCGATCAGTCTAATAGGGACATATTACATCCGTCGCCTCGGGCGTGAGGCCCATATCCCATTGTCTATACTAGCAAAAAGCTCGTGCGTTGCAAAAAAAATTCATAATTTTCAATGGTCATGACCATATTTGCTGCATCACTAAGATACACTATCACTCTCAATTTTGTGAAATCATGAACAATTTTTGAAATCATGAACATATTTTAAACTCATGAACATATTTGAAATCATGAACAGTTTCAGCGGTTTCAATTTCATTAACACTTTTACAAATTTTCAAATATTTTCTAAAATCAAGAACATCTTTTGAATTCATGAAAAATATATACTATTTACAAACATTTTTTCTAAACATTTTTCTTGAATCGGCGAACATTTATAGAATCGATAAACATTTTTTTGAAATTGGTGAAACAATTTTTTAAATTCGTGAACATTTTTTGATTTGACGAACATTTTTTATTTAACAAACTTTTTTTGAATCAGCGAATTTCATGAATGAATAAACTATTTTGTAAGTCGTGAATGGTTTTTGAATTTTTAGGATATCTTTCCATTCATGAACATTTTTTAAATTGCCAAAATTTCGTTCAGTTTCATTAAAAAAATTGATTTACCGAACATTTGTTTTCAAAATTTCAAACACGTTTTGAATAAGCAAATTCTTTTTTTACAAAATCGCGAACATTTTTTGAATCCACAAATATTTTGTGATTTATTAAACAATTTATTTTAAAATTCTTATTTTCTTTATTTTTGGACTTTTTTAAAGTCCCAAATTATTAAAGTTGAAAAAATAAAAGAAAAAAAACAAAATTTATTAAATAGGCCATCCGGACATGGGCCGGACCAAACGGGCGCTCGACGTCTTCTCCTAGCACGCAGAGCGCAACATAGGAGGTCTCTACTGTTGGAAATATGCCCTAGAGGCAATAATAAAAGGGTTATTATTATATTTCCTTGTTCGTGATAATTGTCTTTTATTCATGCTATAACTGTATTATCCGAAAATCGTAATACACGTGTGAATACATAGACCACAATATGTCCCTAGTGAGCCTCTAGTTGACTAGCTCGTTGATCAATAGATAGTCATGGTTTCCTGACTATGGACATTGGATGTCATTGATATCGTGTAGTTCGTTTTGCTAGAGCTTTTCCAATGTCAAGTATCTTTTCCTTAGACCATGAGATCGTGTAACTCCCGGATACCGTAGGAGTGCTTTGGGTGTACCAAACGTCACAACGAATCGGGTGACTATAAAGGTGCACTACATGTATCTCCGAAAGTGTCATTGGGTTGACACGGATCGAGATGGGATTTGTCACTCCGTGTTACGGAGAGGTATCACTGGGCCCACTCGGTAGTGCATCATCATAATGAGCTCAAAGTGACCAAGTGTCCGGTTACGGGATCATGCATTACGATGCGAGTAAAGTGACTTGCCGTAGCGAGATTGAACGAGGTATTGGGATACCGACGATCGAATCTCCGCAAGTAACATACCGATTGACAAAGGGAATTGTATACGGGATTGTTTGAATCCTCGACATCGTGGTTCATCCGATGAGATCATCGAGGAGCATGTGGAGCCAACATGGGTATCCAGATCCGCTGTTGGTTATTGCCCGAGAGCCGTCTCGGTCATGTCCACGTGTCTCCGAACCCGTAGGGTCTACACACATAAGGTTCGGTGGACGCTAGGGTTGTATGAATATGAGTATGCAGTATACCGAATGTTGTTCGGAGTCCCGGATGAGATCCCGGACGTCACGAGGAGTTTCGGAATGGTCCGGAGGTAAAGAATTATATATAGGAAGTGGTATTTCGGCCATCGGGAAAGTTTCGGGGTCACCCGGTATTGTACCGAGACCACCGGGTGGGGCCACCCATCCCGGAGGGCCCCATGGGCTGAAGTGGGGAGGGGAACCAGCCCATAGTGGGCTGGTGCGCCCCCCTTGGCCCACCCCCTGCGCCTAGGGTTGAAACCCTAGGGTGGGGCGCCCACTTGCCTTGGGGGGCACTCCACCCCTTGCCGCCGCCCCTTGGGAGATGGGATCCCAAGGGTGGCGCCCCTGGGGCCTATATAAAGGGAGGGGGAGGGGCAGCCGCACCAAGTTCTGGCGCCTCCCCCTGCTACACCTCGTCCTCCTCCCATGAGAGCTTGGCGAAGCCTGCGGAGTCTCACTGCATCCACCACCACGTCGTCTTCTGCTGGATCATCATGAACCTCTCCTTCCCCCTTGCTGGATCAAGAAGGAGGAGACGTCTCCCGTCCGGTACCTGTGTTGAACGCGGAGGTGCCGTCCGTTCGGCGCTAGGATCTCCGGTGATAGGATCACGACGAGAACGACTACTTCATCCCCGTTCTTTCAAACGCTTCCGCTCGCGATCTACAAAGTGGTATGTAGATGCAATCTCTCTCCCATGACTCGTTGCTTAGATGAACTCATAGATGGATCTTGGTGAAACCGTAGGAAAACAATTTTATTTTCTGCAACATTCCCCAACATCTACTGCATGGGCCGGCTCAGGCAGGGGATTCCCTGTGTGAAATGTTTTTTTATCACTTATAGGTGGAATTGGTGGGTAATATTTTGCATTTTTAGGGACAATTTCCTAGACGTAGCGCCAGAAATAATGGCATGTTTATTAGGTATAGATAAAAGAACCTTATTGTAAAATTGCACATTTCCACAATTCTTTTTACTAAAAGATGTAAGTTCACTTTCTTATGCAACAATCTGGTGAGCACAAGGGGTCTATGCTTTCGGCTATTTACAAGAACTTGATGTTCATGGGACTTAAGAAGATGTACCATGGAAGATTGCCACTTGTGTTTAATTGTTATATTTTTGCAAACTTTGTGCTATTTCACTTATGTGTGGCCTATGGATAGATGGCAAAAGCAAATTGCTGTACAAGCGACGCATGAGAAGCTAAAGGGGAGTATACCTCTCAATGTTTTGAATGCTGGTGGGCACAAAAATATAGAGATAGGTTTCTTGGAGGACGAGAAGGTGTTATGGTAAGATGTAATTAAAAAACAAACTGGGACAGTCAGATGAGCTTGTATAGGGGGATTGTTTGATTCTTAAAAACAAAGCGACGGGTCTTGGTTGGAGTGATGGAAAAGCAATTGTTATGGCTGATGATGAGTGGTGGATTTTTTTTTGGTGAAGTAAGGTTTGTTATTAAGATACATTTGTTATTTAACTAGTATTGCATTGAGACTTTATGTTGACAAGTACCAAACTATTCATTCGTTCAGCAAAACAACGACTTATTTGCAGTTTTCTAAATGTGGCTTGGATTTTTTTTGGAAGAATCAAGTATCATGTATGAAAATATTAATTAGTTCAATCATGCTAGTTATGGGCCGCCTGAGGCACTACCGTGGAAGCACAATATTTTTTTGAGAAGCACTACCGTGTGATTCTAAAGAAAGTAAATATGTGCTTCCATGAGAAATAAAATCTATGTTTTTTGTGGAAACACATTTTTTAGAAATACTACCGTGTTTTTTGCGGAAGCTAATATGTGCCTCCACGGGAAGCAAATCTTGGAAGCACATCCGGCACAATTTTTTCCTTCTCCAGAACGTAGGGAAAACTGGGCAAAAGCGACCCCTCCCCCCCCCCCCCCTAAAAAAATTTCCAGCTAAAATCCAAAAACATGTACATAAAATTTTAAAAATAAAATTCAGAGGAGCACCAAACACCCGCCATACGTCGGCAGCTGGAGGCATCACTTGACGTGCTCCATAACCACAAAAGGTGAGGTCCCCCGCAAGGGGTACTCGTAAGGCGATACATAGTTTTTTTTTAAGACAAAGCCGAGGCATACATAGTTTTTTTTTGATCGAAATATGTATCTGGCAACCGTGTGGCGGATTGCGAAACGATCTACCGCATCCAGCGCCGTCAGATCTGGCAACCGCTTGATCTGCATCTCCTCCGTTCGCGACTCCTACGCCCGAGCGCTCAGGCATGGCGCCGCGAGCACGCATTGACCGGCCATCAGCAGCTTCGGTCGAACCACTTGTTCCCTTGCACCCCTCGAGCACCAGCGCCTCCTCAAGTCGCCGCCATAGCCCTTCCACGGCCAACACTTGCCGGTGCAGGAGCTCCATCACCATCTCCATGGGATTCCTGCCTCCCTTGCAGCCCATCAACGATCACGTCCTCCACACGTCTCGGCCATAGTAGTCTCTGCTGCTTGTTGTTCTGCTGGCCGAGCTTCTAGCCACGGCCATAGGCTCCGACGAGCGCCGACTTCAAGATAGGACACTAGCATCGATCTCCTTCATCTTTGAACAATAAGTTGCATGCTCAACTAAAATGGATTCGCAATGAAGAGATCTACGAATTTCATGTTGAAGTCCACGCGATTCGTAGCCTAAATCAACAAGTATGATGGATAATTATGAGTTCTTTGTGTCTGTGTTTTCAGTTTTCAGTTTTCAGATACAGGTTTTGTTGGTTGGAGGTTGAAGACAACATTCTCGGTGGGCTTCAGAGAGAGAAAAGAGTTGGGCTGGGCCCAATGCTGGGTAGAGGCCTAGTTAGGAAAACTTAATGTTGGCTAAAGAAAACATGTTCTATGGGTTTTTAGCTTCACTGGTGCATCATTAGTACTATATTTTAAGACCTAACGACTTACGTATAAATATCATGCTAACTTTGATCTAAGAAAGATTGATGTAGAAATATACCCTCGATAACTTCTTTGTAAATATCATGATAATTTATATACAATTGATCTGATAATTTACGTACAAACACCATGATAAATTTGACATAGAAAATTATTATTAAAAACAAACCCCGGTAACTCTATGCAAATAGCACGGTAATAATACGCACCGTAGACATGATAACTTGCGCAAAAACACCGCGGTAATTTTGAACTAGGGAAAAAAGTTATTAGAAACATACCCCGCAGACCTGATAATTTTACCGCAAACATCATGGTAATTTTGACCCGAGGAAAAAAGTGGTTGAAAAACATAACCACGTTAACTTATGTGTAAATAAAATGATAATTACGCCCCGCGGACTTGATAACATACATATAAACACCACAATAACTTTGACCCCAAGGGGTGTATTACAAATGTGCCACCGGTAATCTCTATCTAAATAACGTGGTAATATAAGCACCGCTTAACTGATAACTTACATACAAAACATGATGATAACTTTCTGACTTGGAAAACTTTTTGTTGAAAAACATATGCTCGCTAATTTATGTGTAAATAATACGGTAATATATGTGCCACATACCTGATAATTTATGTACAGAACACCACGGTTCCATTGACCAAGCAGGAAAAAGTTGTTTAAAAACACACCCTTGATAACTTATGTGAAAATAGCATGGTAATATACGAATAAGCACCGTGGTAACATTTTTTGCGAAGGCAAAAGTTGTTGAAAAACATACTCGATAACTTGTGTGTAAGTGCCATGATAATATACGAACTGCAGATCTGATAACTTGCGTATAAACACCATGGTAACATTGACCAAAAGGGGGAAAGGTGGTTGAAAAACATACCTTTGGTAAATTGTATGCAAATAACATGTTAATATACAAATCAAAGAACTGATAACTTATGTACAAATATCGTGATAATTTTTTCGGGGAAACACCGCGTTAATTTTTTACCTATGAGAAAAATTATTGGAAAATTTACCCTAGTAACTTATGTGAAAATTGCATGATAATAGATGAAGTGAAACTTGATAACTGTATAAACATCGCGGTAATTTGAAATGGGATGTAGTATATCAAAACTTCATGTTTTTGTCCTCTTTTTGTATGCTATCAGGCTTCCTCTGAAAACCATAACGTACACTCAAAACCTTGTGGTAACTTTCACGAAGGGGAAGGGGGTTGTTCAAACATATCTCATAATATAGTTACCAGATTTATCATGTCATTTTTTTAACCAGGGGTGTTAATGTTTGAAGTTATTAGCATGCACATGTGATAGTTATCATGCTGCTCGGCCAAAGTTATCAAGCCTAAAATTAAGCTTTTTGTTGACATGGTAGAAAAAAGAAGGGTTCAAATTCCGTTGTTTACATACTATGGACAACAAGTTAAGGTGGATGAGTTGGTTATTAGGCATAGTAGACACGCATTAGACCTGAGTTCAACTCCCCTTTTAAGTGCTTTTTTTCTTCCCACGTAAATTAACTAGCATAAAACCGAAGAGATAAGAAAACCGATTTGAAAATAAAAACCGGGAGGAAGAAAATCGATGGAAGCGTTTTCAGCGCTCCTACATATTCGCTCCTAACTAGCACTGGGCCTGTTGTTGCAGATCCGGCCCACGTCCCCAAAACCACTACGCTTCGCCGCAGGCTCAGCCACCTCAAAAAAAAAAGACATCCTTGTCAAGACTAGTAAATGCGCATGTGCAACGCATGTTAATGTTAGGCAATATGGTAATTGCACGCGGATATTAGGTATGCTATTATTTTTGTGTTAATCATGTGATTAGTGCAATAGTTGGTATAATATTAATTGCACGTTAAACACGTTTAACGCTCGCCATTGGAGCAGTCTAGGTCGTTGGATTGACTTAGTTCGATGGCCGAGATCAGTTGGATCTGTCCTTTTGGGTTTTTTTTATATTGGTATATATATAGATATATAGATATAAATATAGATATAGATATAGATGTATTCGTCCCCAGCTAAAAAAAAAAATGTATTCGTCCCTTCGCCGCCACCTCCACCGCCACGGCGCCGCCGGTGAACCCCTCCGTCGGCGATCATCGCGCTGGCCACAGCCCTTCTCACTTCTCGGCTCCTCCTCCGCGCGCGCATGGCCTCCTCCGCCTCCTCTGCGGCTCTCTCCGCCCTCCCTTTTCCCACCTGCTTCTCCTCCGACGACGACTCCGACGACTCTGACGACGCCAAGCCCATCCGGCCTCCATCCGTATCGGCAGAAACCTGCCCTCCTCCTCCTCCGCAGCATCATCAGCAGCCGTGGCGATGGCAGCTGGAGCGCGAGTGCAACGTGGCCATGAATGCCCTGGCGCGCGCGGGCGACGTCGACCAGGTGCTCGCCGTCTTCGCAGAGCTCAGGGCTTCCGGAACTGGCCCGGGTGGTGCCTCCTCGCCGCCCAACGTGCTCTGCTACAACACGCTCATCAACGCGCTAGCCGAAGCTGGCCACGTGGAGGAGGCCCACCTTGTGTTCGACGAAATGCTTGCAGCAGGGGTGGCGCCCAATGCGTCGTCCCTCAACATCCTTGTCAAGATGCATTCGTGCAAATCCATGCAGTTTGACCTCGCGTTCGATGAGATCGTCCGGATGCGAGAGCTCGGGGTGGAAGCCGACGCGGGCACGTACTCCACGCTTGTCACGGGGTTGTGCCGCGCGGGGATGGTCGAAGAGGCGTTGGGCGTGCTCGACTGGATGCGCGAAGAGGGGTGCCCTCCCATGGTGCAAACCTACACGCCCATTGTACAGCAATATTGCCGCGAGGGCCGCGTCGAGGAGGCCAAGAAGCTGATGGACAGGATGGAAGGCGTCGGCTGCCCTCCCAACGTAGTCACCTACAATGTTCTGATCAGGGCCTTGTGTGATGCTGCCGAATTTGAGGAGGTCAGACAGGTTTTGATGGAGAGCAGAACCAAAGGTTGGACGCCCAACACTGTCACGTACAATACGTTTACGGATGGTCTCTGCAAGAAAGGTAGGGCTAATGAAGCACTCGAGCAGTGGGATGTTATGGCAGGCCAAGGGTTGGAGCCCACGGATTTTACTATCAGTATTCTCCCGAATTGCCTTTGCCATGCCTCGAGGATTTCCTATGCCATATACTTGTTAGAGCGGAGTACATCATCGAAATGGTATGCCGGTGCTGTCGCGTACAACACTGTGATGAGCAGGTTATGTGAAATGGGCCGTTGGAAGCGTGTTCTGAAGCTGTTGACAGACATGATCAAGAGAGGCGTGATGCCAAACACGAGGACCTTCAGCATTGTCATTCGTGCTCTTTGCTCTGGTGGGAAGTTATCCATAGCCAAGGGCCTGGTCTGTAACCCAGGGGTCTCAGCAAATGTCGTGACATATAATACACTCATTTATTATTGGTTTCACTACTGTCGAGATCTTCGTGAGGTTTGGCGCCTAATTTTCGAAATGGCAGCGAAGAAGATTGCTCCATATGAAGTTACCTACACTACAATCGTCGATGGGTTATGCAGAGATGGAAAGTATGATACGGCCACCAGAAACTACTTTCTACAATCGCTTGAGATTGTACTGTCAGGGGGTCATCTTGACGTCCTTACAAACATAGCCAGGGGCCTGGTCCGTAACCCAGGGGTTTCTGTTTGTTCAGTTTTTGTCTTGGTTAGCCGAAGTAAAACCCAACTATACCTTCGCGACAATACTCTGGCGCCGGTCTCTCGCATGCTGGACCAATAACGCTTCACGCTTTCACGTGCCCAACCATCCACTTCTGACATATCTATGCTAACTAGGCCGGTGCATTTAGTACTAGTACTTGCTTTTTTTAGGGGTTACCACCATTTGATTAATTAAGAAATAATAACATCCGATACAACTCAAACATCAGGTATGATGGGTAACCAAAGATAACGACCACCGTCTAAAGAAACTGAGGCCTAGCAAGATCATGACCTTCAAAGTTTGCTTCTCTTGCTTCAAGGACCACTTCTGTTCTTCAAACTTCAGCATTCTTCTCTTGATGATGTCCCCTATTATTGCCGACGGAATTCCCATAAATGTGCTCTTCAAGTGGTTGATAGTAGCTAGACAATCTGTGGCTACCGTGACTCGAGTTAAGTGAAGATCTTCCGCCAAAGAGAATGCCTCGCTGCTATGTGCTTCCAAACTACGTACTGGATTTGACTAAGCTAGATAGCCCAGCCCGTGTGCAACCAGCAGTAGAGTTTGTTTTTTGAGCTGAACCAGCAGTGCACTTCATGGACTGGACCATGGGCCAAACGCCTGCATGGTAAGCCCATCCGTGACTGCGCAACTAGGCAAGTCACATGTTCCTTTAGTCTCACCTCGCTTGGGTGACGGAAAGGAGCCGAGAGCTTCAACTATATTACGGTGTTGCTGCCGTTTGTGAGGAAGCGCAGATGGCAATGGATTTTTCTATAAATTGTAAATTGCACCGAATTTGTTGGTTAACTTAAGTTTGGTTAGCTGTTTTAAATTTCCAATTTTGGTTTATAGTACTTTTGAAAACCGAAACTGAGAAATAACCGAACGGTCTCATCTTAGTATGGCCCTCCGCTCTGCCACGGTTGAGTTGTGCCAAACTGCAATCTTGTCCGAATATCTTCTTCGGATGGTGACGAGTCCTCCAAGACTAGCTCTCTCAATCTCTTCATCTTGAATTCAAACGGCTTGGTTGAAAATTAAATGAAATATTTTTTCTCAAAAACTCGCCTAGGCAAAACGTCGAACACTTGCAAGGCAGTGGTTGTGCACTGGCCGGCCAACACCGTTTAGGCCAAACCAGTGGGCAGCGGCGTGTGGGAATGACCTGCAACGGTGCACAAGCAAGGTCAGATGCGGCGGCTGCCAAATAGGAAGAAGATCCGAGAGCAATCTGATGAATCGATTATGGCGACGGTGGCGACGTTTCACCTTGATCCGACGACGACGACGGGTGACGAACGGGCTCTGAGTCGGGCAGAAGGGCGACGAGGGCCAAGGAAGGCAACAAACTAGCAGCGGGGTCGGCGGACGGTCGCCGAGAGGTGCGCCGGCGAAGAGGCGATCGGGGATGGGAGGCGCGAGAGAGGCAGATTTTTTTCCTCCGAGCAGTAGCGGCCGAGTATATTTAGCCGTTGGATAGGAGCGAAATAAAAAAAAATTACTCCTCTATTTGGTTTAGGGGATCGGCTAGGTGCCGCTTAGAGGAGTAAATATCGCCGGATAGGGATTGGGTAGAGTTGGCCTTATAAAGATTTTTTTGGTTGGGAGAGGACGAGGATCAGCAAAGAGTTTGTTGGACTTGGAATACTTTGACTAAATCAAAGTCCAAAGAAAGAGGTGGCATTGGCTTTAAAGACACCACTCTCTTTAATCGGGCTTTGCTGGCTCGCCAAACATGACGACTGATCCAATACCATCAGAGTTTAGCTACAAGACTCGTGAAAATCAAGCAAGGACTACTCTGGTTGAACTTTCTGGCCTGGGCATGTCCCACAAAGATTTTCGTGCCTCATTCTGAACTGTTTGCGTGCGAAAATCTTTAGCAAGGACTACTCACGGTTAAACTTTCTGGCTGGGGCATGTCCCACAAGTTGCTTGCCTCATACTCTGAACTGTTTTGATACAGTTGATGAAATCCCTTTCTTTTCTTGAAAAAAAGAAGAAGGATAAAATGGTTTTGTGGAATGAACACCGATTAATTCTGACACTGCAAGTGCAGAGCATTAATCATTAGCTTTGTTGTGTGCTATCACATCAAGGAAATAGTATTTCAGGGTGCTAATTACTTAGGCATACTTGTGTTAAGTTGATTATTAATGGTCTCTCAGTACCTTCATGTGCTCATTGTTGTTGGTCCTAACTGTATAAAAATTATGGATGAAAGTTTTGAATGAACACGAGGGAAGCTAATTCAATGTAGGCTTTAAATAGCCCTTCGCTCGCGCTATCTCTTGCATCAGAGTAAATTGCATAAAACCATTATTTTGAGGGCTAGATTTATGAAAAACACTAGGATACATTTTCTCTGTAAAAAACACCATATCTCGCGTAATCGTTTTGCAAAAACCACTGATCGGCGGATCTGGCTCGTTTAAGTGCGTTTATGATAGATGGGTCCCACTTTTCGCTGACATGGCATAACATTTTACCAAAAATAATGCTAGATGGGTAAAAAAGCGAAAACACCCCCAACAAATTTTCCCTGTGCCGCCCAGGGCTTTCCCTGTCCAGCGCCATAGTCAGCGCCATGCTTCCGCCCTTACCTTTGCCGCCACGCGCGCTTGCTCGCCAAGACTCACCTCCTTGCTCGGCGCGCGCCGCCTCTCTCCGCCAAGGCCCGCCGCCTGCTCTGCTCGTGCTCGCCGCTTTCTGCACAAGGCCACGGCCGCCTACTACACCGTGCCATCGCCGCATTGCTTCCCTATCTCCCTGGATCAATCTCGAGCTCGGGAGGACGGCGGCCGTGGCGGGAATACAAGTGGGGGGGGGTGCGTGAGCTCTGCCGCCGCTGCTTGCTCCGGTGCGCGCCCGGCTTCCTTCCTACTCGCGCCCGTGCGCGGAGGCTGCTGCGCTTGCTCCAGTTCACCTCCTGCTGCTCCGGTGCGCGCATGTGTACTTTGCTCACGCCCGTGTGCGGCGACAGCCGCCGCTGCTCACGCCCGTGCACATGTGCGGCACAGGCTGGTCGGCAGGGATGTTGAAGGGCGAGGCGGGCGGCTGCAGGCCCTCGCCTGTTGGGGAAAGAGAGAGGAAGGAAGACTTGATTGCTTTTTTTTTTCTTTTTATAAAGGGGTGTCTGTGCAAAATCTGTGGACTAGTTTGTAAATTTAGACTAAAATTGATCTGGCACCAAATGTTACACCATGGAGGCAAAAAAGGGGCCCATCTGTCATAATCTCACTTAACAGAGCCAGATCCGCTGATCAGTGGTTTTTGCAAAACCATTACGCAAGATGTGTTGCTTTCTGCAGAGAAAATGTATCCTAGTGTTTTTCGCAAACCTAGCCCTCAAAGTGGTGGTTTTATGCAATTTACTCCTTGCATCATGACCTGCTAATAGCAGTCTGGATCAGTTGTCAGAACTCAGAAGATTGGTGTTCTTGAGGCATCACCCATGAAAAAATTAATTAAGGAACTACCTTCGGATTTTCTAAGCGAAAACTGCAACATCAACTAAATACCATCTGATATGTTTTCTAGGACAGTGCAGTTACACACGTCGATACAGTAGTACTAGCACACGAGACTTGTACTATTTTCTGTGCTTCCGAATATCTCATGACACATGTGTATCAAGTCTCACGTACCTTGGTTCTCTCCCCAACATTGTTCCTAGTAGAGAGTACCCTACTCCATTTAAATTAAAATGTCGTTATTATATTTTGAAGAGTAAGCCTCCGCATCAAGCAATGCATACAGTCATTCTTATTATATTATTCAACAGGATCCGACAAAATAAATATATGGACCAACCCTCGCATGTACAAGCCTAATGATGCGCTCTGTGCTCTGATCTCCTATTAACACATACCATCTAATTTGATGGCATCACCAAATCGTCCAAAGGCGAGCTAAGCGCACCAACAGGTCTAGCAGACCCTCTGAATGCACCACATGCGCACACTTAGAATCCGGCGGCGACAACCCTAGTCGGGTCGCAGTGGCGGCGCCAGGTTCTAGAGGGTGGGTATTCATTTTGGAGGAGGGTATTCATTTTGCTCAAATCATCATTGTTTTGCAAAAAAAAAAATCGCCTGTTTTATATAAAATTTCAATGGTTTGTCAAAATCTTGGGTATTTAACCGAATACCCAAGAAGACCCTTGGCGCCGCCCCTGTCGGGTCGGGTTGGACGGGTTCGGGCCATGCGCACGCGGTCGTTCCTTTGCGTCAGTGGGCGTCTTCGACGAGCGCTTGTGCCTCCTGCTCTCTTGGTTCGAGGGATTACCACCGAGGAGAAATCCTTTGCCAGGATATGTGGCCACCGCTGGATCCGCCGCCACCGCCTGCGTCCCGTAACCGCGTCGAAGAACCAACACGCCGTGACGCCCGGCCTGTGCCACGCCCTAGCTGAAGACACAGGCTCATGCCAGTCTCCCTACGTGAGAGGACAAGAGAGGCCCACTGCCACCGGCACCAACCAGGCTTCTCCCGGCCGCGCCCTTATCGACCGCGAGGGAGGAGGGGTAAGGGGTCGAAACCGGCAGTGGCAATCTAGCGTTTTCCTCCCCGTCGCCACACGGGGGCGGGGTCAGCAACTCACGCTCTGCAATCTTTATCCGCTAACCAATCATCCTACCCAGCCGCCTCCAAAACTACATATGTAACTCTTGCACAATTCATAGTAAATTGTACTCCTTCCGTCCGGAAATACTTGTCACCAAAATGGATAAAAGGGGATGTATCTAGATGTATTTTAGTTCTAGATACATCTCTTTCTATCCATTTTGGTGACAAGTATTTTCGGACGGAGGGAGTATGATACAGTGAAGACTCCTTTTTACTCTGTATGCAAGATTTGTCTGAAGTCAAACTTGATAAAGTTGATCAACTTATTGAAAAAAATTAACATTCACAATACGAAATCTATATCATTAGTTAGATGCTCATGAATTTGATTTTCATATTGTATAACTTTAGTATTATAGATGTTGATATTTTTTTATATAAACATAGTTCAAATTTAACCACAGATAAAAAATTTATATGCCGAGTAAAAAGGACCTGTGGGAGTACTATATATGTAACAGTTTTTCATGTGCGCGACTGCACAAGATATTCGATGACGCGTGCATATAAGTCTGTTGTGTGCATGTGCGCACTGCACTGAGTAGTTGTAGGCTTGTAGCCATATGTGTCACCGACCTCTCCACTTATAAAAGAGGACTATGCAGTCACTACTGTGTGCACTGCACTTACACACCTAGTTTTGAGAAGGGGAAAAGCTAAGAGAAGGAGAGGATGGAGAGTGGGAATTCATCCAATGGGAAAACCCAAGATAAGAAAAAGAGCAAGAAGCGTGTGCTGACCGCGGGTAAGTGTGTGCGTGCGCGCGCGTTTCCCTTTCGGAATTTATGTGCACATGTTTGATTATTAGTTTTGGATTCTTTTGAAGAGACAGAAAAATATATACTGTTTTGAGCTGTTCATGTTCCGAGCTCACTTTGTACTTAACCAGAATTAATATAATTTTCGTGTTCGATAATGCCCGGCGACATAGGAAATGATTGATCTTCTCTATTCACTAGTAGTTCCTAAAAAATGTTTGGATTTGCTAGACATAATTTTTGTCAGCATATTTTGCTTGATTATCTTTTTCTACCATGCAGAAGAGCTGGAAAAACTGCGGCTCGATAACGTGCAACCTACCTCTTGGAACGACGAGTGTACGTATAGCGCGCCGTGTTTGTCCTCTAGTTGCAATTTTCTTAACCTTGAGCCGACTTGCGAGTTTAATTTGGTCTGTACTGCGTGTTACCTGCAGGGAACGTAACACTGAAAATCACAGCTAATGTGCTGGAGGATGAGGATGTTCAAAGTGTCAGCACTTTCGAAACGGACAGCCCCAAGTCTAAGGCCTCGGCTGTCGACGATGGGGCGAACACTGACAGGGAGGCCAATGATGACGACGACAATGAGGAGGAGGCGACCGATGATGAAGATGACGACGAGGACGACGATGAGGAGGAGGAGACCGACGATGAGGATAACGACCACAGCGACGACAACAACGAGGCTGGCGACGACGACGACGAGGAGTAGGAACAACAGAAGATTGACGGCTAGGCAGGCAAGCAAGAGTACGTATATATAGATGCTCGTCTACTTCGTTTTGGATGTTAATCGTCTAGCTACCTCTAAGTTGTGCCTAGTGCTGCTTACTGACATATATTATCTGGTAGATGGTTTAAATTAATTGATGGTTTTAATCTGTTTTTGCAGACTAAATGGCTTGCTGGTAGCAAGGAGTTGTATGTATCTTCTGGCAGCTATATGATCCATAGCCGCCAACCCTATTGTGTTTAGTTTGTAATAAGATCCTTCTAGTCTAGTCCACCGTATCTTATGGCTTGTGTGACCCATCTAGTCCACCATTATTGGTTTGTGAGCGCATCTGTGCGCTAGTGCCTGAGCCCTGCATGCACGTACGCATGCTAATTTATGTTCGTGTACCACTATGTTTGTGTCTAAATTAAGCGAGTGAAGTATTGTTCTAATTCGTTTTTATTTGCTGGGTAACTGTACACGAAAGATGCAAATCATGATTGCACACATCCTGTCCTGAATGAGTTATCTACATCAGCTTGGCAAAGCATTAGCACAAAACAGAGTTAATGATGCTCCGCGCTTGCACTGTGACTATGTGAGCATAGAAGCAGAGTTCGTCAATGATCTTAAAAATCTGGACCAGAAAATAACCGCTGGTCCGTGGCGTGAGTACATCCGGGCGTGCCACCTTTCCCTGTGATAAGGGCATCTCCAAGGAGACCGAGACCGGCAAATAGCTTCGGTATATGTCCGTTTTTATGTCCGGACGTGATACGGAAAATGGTTTCCTCCGCTTTATATTATATAAAGCATACCGCCAAGCATCCAACATAACAGTTTCAAGTATAATAAGTCATAGAATCATGTTGGGGGCACAACAAGACAAGCCCCAAACAAGACTACTAGGAGAAGCTAATCTGGCTCAGGAGGGGGCGGGGGAGGCGGCGGGGGAGGAGCAAAAGACACAACCGAGGCACGAAGACCCGCCATGATGTTGTCGATGACGCCTCGGTCGCTCCGCTTACTAAGCGGTCTCCATAGCTGCAAGAAGCCACACATTTTGTAAATCACATCAGTCACACGGAACGGAATCACTCGTTCGATGACTAATTTAGTGCGGGTACACCAAAGGGACCAGGCAAGGGTACCTAGCGCGACCCAAATAGGGGCGCGCCTAGTCCCGGGGAGCCGAAAGACCTCCCCGAACAAATCCGGGAGGTTGTCATCGCATCATGTGCCCCCAACCATCTCCCGGAAGCAACTCCATAAGAACTGAGCTGCCGGGCACCGGAAGAAGATGTGGTTGCAATCTTCCGGTACCAGACAAATGGGGCATAGACCATCCCCAGGTCCATTACGCTTACGGACCTCGGTGCCTGAGGGGAGGCGTCCTCTCACCCATTGCCATAAAAAATACGGATCTTCAGGGGGAGTTTGATCTCCCATAGCACCGCCGTGAGCTCCACTGGACCAGGAGTAGGCACAATCGCCTGGTACAGAGATCTAGTCGAAAATCTACCGCTTGGCTCGAGGTGCTAAGAGAGCGAATCCGGTTCCAGAGAAGGAGGATGAAGGGCAATGCATTCAAGTAATTCATCCCATTGCGAGAGTTCGACCGCCCCGAAGGTGCGGCGGAAGGCAATCGCGCCTAGGTTCTCTAGGGCCGCGGCCACAGAGATCTGTGGGCGAACACAGATAGAGAATAGAGCAAAAAAACGCTCTGCAAAGGGGCGGGGTCCCGCCCCATCTATCCAGCCAAAAAAGTGTGGCAGCCCCAGAGCCTATCTGGATGGAGGTCCTGAAGGAAATATGCCCTAGAGGCAATAATAAAGTTATTATTTATTTCCTTATTTCATGATAAATGTTTATTATTCATGCTAGAATTGTATTAACCAGAAACATAATACATGTGTGAATACATAGACAAAACATAGTGTCACTAGTATGCCTCTACTTGACTAGCTCGTTTATCAAAGATGATTATGTTTCCTAACCATGGACAAAAGAGTTGTCATTTGATTAACGGGATCACATCATTAGGAGAATGATGTGATTGACATGACCCATTCCGTTAGCCTAGCACTTGATCGTTTAGTACATTGCTATTGCTTTCTTCATGACTTATATATGTTCCTATAACTATGAGATTATGCAACTCCCATTTACCGGAGGAACACTTTGGGTGCTACCAAACGTCACAACGTAATTGGGTGATTATAAAGGAGTACTACAGGTGTCTCCAAAGGTACATGTTGGGTTGGCGTATTTCGAGATTAGGTTTTGTCACTCCGATTGTCGGAGAGGTATCTCTGGCCCTCTCGGTAATGCACATCACTATAAGCCTTGCAAGCAATGTAGTTGATGAGTTAGTTACGGAATGATGCATTACGAACGAGTAAAGAGACTTGCCAAGAACGAGATTGAACTAGTTATTGGATACCGACGATCAAATCTCGGGCAAGTAACATACCGATGACAAAGGGAACAACGATGTTGTTATGCGGTTTGACCGATAAAGATCTTCGTAGAATATGTAGGAGCCAATATGGGCATCCAGGTTCCGCTATTGGTTATTGACCGAGAATAGTTCTAGGTCATGTCTACATAGTTCTCGAACCCGTAGGGTCCGCACGCTTAAGGTTTCGGATGACAGTTATATTATGAGTTTATGAGTTTTGATGTACGAAGGAGTTTGAGTCCCGGATGAGATCGGGACATGACGAGGAGTCTCAAAATGGTCGAGAGGTAAAGATCGATATTGGACGACTATATTCGGAGTTCGGAAAGGTTCCGAGTGATTCGGTATTTTTCGGAGTACCGGAGAGTTACGGGAATTCGCCGGGGAGTATATGGGCCTTATTGGGCCATACGGGAATAGAGGAGAGAGGCCAAAAGGAAGGAGGCCTGCGCCCCCTCTGGTCCGACTGGACAAGGGCGCAACCCCTTTCCTTCTCCCTCTCCCCCTCTTTCCCCTTCTCCTACTCCAACAAGGGAGGTGGAATCCTACTAGGACTAGGGAGTCCTAGTAGGACTCCACACTTGGCGCGCCCCCTCCTAGGGCCGGCCTCCTCCCCCCTTGCTCCTTTATATACGGGGGCAGGGGGGCACCCCATGACACACAAGTTGATCTACGGATCGTCCCTTAGCCGTGTGCGGTGCCCCCCTCCACCATATTTCACCTCGGTCATATCGTCGCGGAGTTTAGGCGAAGCCCTGCGCCGGTAGAGCATCATCATCGTCACCACGCCGTCGTGCTGACGGAACTCATCCCGACACTTTGCTGGATCGGAGTCCGGGGATCGTCATCGAGCTGAACGTGTGCTGAACTCGGAGGTGCCGTACGTTCGGTACTTGGATCGGTCGGATCGTGAAGACGTACGACTACATCAACCGCGCTGTCATAACGCTTCCGCTTACGGTCTACGAGGGTACGTGGACAATACTCTTCCCTCTCGTTGCTATGCCATCACCATGATCTTGCGTGTGCGTAGGAATTTTTTTGAAATTACTACGTTTCCCAATAGTGGCATCCGAGCCTGGTTTTATGCGTTGATGTTATATGCACGAGTAGAACACAAGTGAGTTGTGGGCGATACAAGTCATACCGCTTACCAGCATGTCATACTTTGGTTGGCGGTATTGTGAGATGAAGCGGCCCGGACCGACATTACGCCAGACGCTTACGCGAGACTGGTTTCACCGCTGCGAGCACTCGTTGCTTAAAGGTGACTGGCGGGTGTCTGCTCTCTCACTTTAGTTGAACTGAGTGTGGCTACGCCCGGTCCTTGCGAAGGTTAAAACATCACCAACTTGACAAACTATCGTTGTGGTTTTGATGCGAGGTAAGAACGGTTCTTGCTCAGCCCGTAGCAGCCACGTAAAACTTGCAACAACAAAGTAGAGGACGTCTAACTTGTTTTTGCAGGGCATGTTGTGATGTGATATGGTCAAGACGTGATGCTATATTTTATTGTATGAGATGATCATGTTTTGTAACCGAAGTTATCGGCAATCTGGCAGGAGCCATATGGTTGTCGCTTATTGTATGAAATGCAAAGCCATGTAATTGCTTTACTTTATCACTAAGCGGTAGCGATAGTCGAGAAGCAATAGTTGGCGAGACGACAACGATGCTACGATGGAGATCAAGGTGTCGCGCGGTGACGATGGTGATCATGACGGTGCTTCGGAGATGGAGATCACAAGCACAAGATGATGATGGCCATATCATATCACTTATATTGATTGCATGTGATGTTTATCCTTTATGCATCTTATCTTGCTTTGATTGACGGTAGCATTTTAAGATGATCTCTCACTAAAATTATCAAGACGTGTTCTCCCGAGTATGCACCGCTGCCAAAGTTCGTCGTGCCTGACACCACGTGATGATCGGTGTGATAAGCTCTACGTCCATCTACAACGGGTGCAAGCCCGTTTTGCACACGCAGAATACTCAGGTTAAACTTGACGAGCCTAGCATATGCAGATATGGCCTCGGAACACGGAGACCGAAAGGTCGAGCGTGAATCATATAGTAGATATGATCAACATAGTGATGTTCACCATTGAAACTACTCCATCTCACGTGATGATCGGACATGGTTTAGTTGATATGGATCACGTGATCACTTAGAAGATTAGAGGGATGTCTATCTAAGTGGGAGTTCTTAAGTAATATGATTAATTGAACTTAAATTTATCATGAACTTAGTCCTGGTAGTATTTTGCAAATTATGTTGTAGATCAATAGCTCGCGTTGTTGCTTCCCTATGTTTGTTGCTTTCATATGTTTATTTTAATATGTTCCTAGAGAAAACTGTGTTGAAAGATGTTAGTAGCAATGATGCGGATTGGATCCGTGATCTGAGGTTTATCCTCATTGCTGCACAGAAGAATTATGTCCTTGATGCACCGCTAGGTGACAGACCTATTGCAGGAGCAGATGCAGACGTTATGAACGTTTGGCTAGCTCAATATGATGACTACTTGATAGTTTAGTGCACCATGCTTAACGGCTTAGAATCGGGACTTCAAAGACGTTTTGAACGTCATGGACCATATGAGATGTTCCAGGAATTGAAGTTAATATTTCAAGCAAATACCCAAGTTGAGAGATATGAAGTCTCCAACAAGTTCTATAGCTAAAAGATGGAGGAGAATCGCTCAACTAGTGAGCATGTGCTCAGATTGTCTGGGTACTTCAATCGCTTGAATCAAGTGGGAGTTAATCTTCCAGATAAGATAGTGATTGACAGAATTCTCTAGTTACCATCACTAAGTTACTAGAACTTCGTGATGAACTATAGTATGCAAGGGATGACGAAAAAGATTCCCGAGCTCTTCGTGATGTTGAAATCGACGAAGGTAGAAATCAAGAAAGAGCATCAAGTGTTGATGATTGACAAGACCACTAGTTTCAAGAAAAGGGCAAAGAAAAAAAAAGGGGGAACGTCAAGAAGAACAACAAGCAAGTTGTTGCTCAAGTGAAGAAGCCCAAGTCTGGTCCTAAGCCTGAGACTAAGTGCTTCTACTGCAAAGAGACTGGTCACTGGAAGCGGAACTACCCCAAGTGATTGGCGGATAAGAAGGATGGCAAAGTGAACAAGAGTATATTTGATATATAGGTTATTGATATGTGCCTTACTAGTGTTTATAGTAGCCCTTGAGTATTTGATGCTTGTTTGGTTGCTAAGATTAGTAACTCGAAACAGGAGTTGCAGAATAAACAGAGACTAGTTGAAGGGGAAGTGACGATGAGTGTTGGAAGTAGTTCCAAGATTGATATGATCATCATCACACACTCCCTATATTTTGGAGATTAGTGGTAAAAGCCAAATAAATGTTATTTAGCGTTTGCGTTGAGCATGAATATGATTTGATCATGTTTATTGCGATACCGTTATTCATCTAAAGTTAAAGAATAAATGTTATTCTGTTTACATGAATAAGACCTTCGATGGTTATACACCCAATGAAAATAGTTTGTTGGATCTCGATCTTAGTGATACACATCTTATATTTACTAATCGGAGGCACCATACGAGGCTCCACATTAATCCTCAAAAACTAAGTGAACTAGCCGTCTGATCTACGAATTAATTAGCTTGCGCCGTTGGATGGAATGCCTCAAGAGTCCTCATCCAATGTCCCACCTTAACATATCTTTATAGAAAAAAAGAACCTCCAGGAGTCTCTTTCCTCACGTCATACAACCCCTCCAACGCACCACTTCAATAAAAAAAAAACCCCACCAACGAGCCCTAGCGCTGCTCCTCCTTCGGCGTGCCGAACCCTCCGCTGCTCCTCCTCATCCCATCCTGCAGAGCGGAGGAACTATGACAGACTGATGGCGCCATGGTTTACCTACCATACGCTAGAGTTCTTCGCCGACCACTACTATCATCACACAGCAGGCAAGTCATCCATGAATCTGTGATCTCTACAGCCTGTTTAATCAATCAAAGAACTCTCCCCTCCCCATATAAAGCTGATTTTAGTACCTAACATATAATCAAGAAAAAATGTTATTGTTGATCTTGATCTATCAGCATAGTTCGAGACTAGATCATGAACTCTTGGGAATGAGGGGAACCAGCAGGGGTAGTCTGCATGTTCTCCAGCTGAAGCACGCAACTAGGTTTTATCCTTTGAATCTCCCTACTTTCCAAGTTCTGAACATGCATCAGTCCAATGTATTCAGTTGATGAATTTTTCCCCCATGGTTGATGTAGCTGATCAATCTCCATGCCGTAATCAGCTTCAATGTTACATCCAAACTGGATCTAATTGTATAGAAGGTACGATCCACTCTAGCCTTTTCAGGTCTCTCAAATCCCCTTCCTCAATAACCTTTGGATCTCTTAGCTTCCAAGTTCTGACCAGGTTGTAGTCTCGCATATATGTGTAGTAAGGACAGATCAGGCAGCAGCTGCTGTCAGCCGTCCATGAGGTTGACAAGCAAAGGAGTTATTGTGTAGCAATGGCGCAGCTGTTCAAAAAACTGCAAGAGATACACAACACTGCTCCTGTCCTGTGAAAGACCGCTAACTTTTTTTGCAAAATCCATCTCATAGTTCTTTCTTCTATTTACATGATTTTATACATATACAGAACTGAAAGTGCCATGCTGCTAGAGGGACTAGAATTGTTGGGAACAATTTTGCAGCTGTACAGAATTTTCATAATTTGTTGGCATCTTCCTAAGTAATACTAATTAACTGCTATTTCATATGACAACTATGTTTTCTACGTACACTTTTTTTTATAAATCATCCGTTCAATTTTCTTTTTTGTTATTTATAGCTGTTGTTGTATTAAATACATAGTATTACATAGTGAGTTGTTTTCACACAAAGATTATGAACTCTTTCATGTGTATATAGAAAAGAAACACCTCCCTTGAAGATTCGTTGCTTCCTCAAGAGAACCCTAGCGTTGTACTTCTTCATGTTGTCCTGAATTTTGGAGTTCCATCCATAGATGTCTTTAAAACAGACGTACACCATGGACTGTCTGGCCGTGGGATTGCACCTCTCCCATCGTGTGCATGCACTGCAGTTCTAGACGCAGACGATGGAGTGGATGAAGTTAATGACGGGGATGTACAACAGGAGGACTGCATGCCGCTACTCCACCACTCCGACCTCAGAAGCCGGCGTGAGGAGGGACGTGATGAGAGACCGCACTCCAGAATCGTGCACGGGCGTTCGGGGGACAAGGCGCCGTGGCCGTCCAGCATGCCGGCGTCTGCCAGCGATGCCTGGAAGGACGAGACCACGGGCTGCATGCCGGCCTTGGCCCCGGATGATCTCCCTCGCCCAGACAACAATAGCGCTGGTGGCCATTACCACCGATCCCTGTCTCCACGACCTATAATCTGCTTATGAACGCACATACACCCATGTAATCTACTGATGAACGCACACATAGCTACGTGAACACATAATCCTAGCACCTACATACTCCATGGTATGACTTCTTCAATTAGCTTTCTCCTCCGCCACTAGCTCTTTTTCTTATTCTACAAAAACTTCTTAGTAGGAACTCAATAGATTATAATGAGATATCACCTTAGTTCGCAAAAACTTCTCTGAATTTAATATTTTTTATGTGCGACATTGATATATAGGACAGTATATGACGTGACTGGTATTTCGAACTTCTAGAGCCTTTGTATGGCCAAGGAAAATTGACAATATGCTCCTCCTTTCTGACCGTTGCAAATGGTCTTTCCTTTAAAAAATGTTTAAGCTTTGCAAGTATTAGATAAATTGGATTGGCAGCTCCATGTCAACGAGTTCTAACCAAGTAAAAACAATGTTATTTCGTTAAATTCTAAAAATCATCATCCATATCATACAGGAAGTGTACAAGTTTGTGTTTTTATGTTAAGGTTTAATCGATTCAGACATTGGGTTGAGCTGTTCATATTACTTTTACGGCTATAGCTGATTAATATCAGATGTCATGCATTTTTTTAGTGGTAAATCAATTTGTTCATCATCTGAGCAAAGGTAGTTCTTATTTTCTAATGCCAATTTGTAGACATGGTTGCAATTTCTGATTCATAACTTCTGCCTAAGTATGTAGATATGTACGTATGCCTTGAGGGTTGTTGAACTTTTGGTGTTGTTTGCAATCAGCAACGGATACTTAGATTTCCCAATCTGTTATTCGTTGGATTTTAATTTGTTCTTCTTAGAGCTGACGTGTGAGTATTTCATAGGAAAGAAGCCTCGAGAGTACACATGATTGATAGGATCCTTGATGTGTACGGTTTTATCCATGGCCATATTTGATTGTTGAGCAAATCATCAAAGCATCACGCCACCTAAGCATCCTATCTGCATGTTTCATATATACCGTTAATGTGAGCAAGTATGTATTTCTTAGACGCCCAACTTTTACTGTTAACTGGAGGCCGGTATATTCTTCATTGGTGGACCTTCATACTTCTGGGTAAAATACACCAACGGACAGATCTTCTTTAGATGAATTTATCTCATTCGTTGGCTCTATGAAACATTTATTGTGGGTATTGGCTCTAAGAACATAAACAAGTTCAGTTATTTGACTAATGTGATCCATATAGTATGTGCCAAAGGACATTTTTCCTACTTTTCGGAATTTACAAAGGAGTGTTGACTCTTTATTTTGGGAATAAATAGGTTCATACAAAAAATGTCATAGTTTTAAATAGCCAGCTATAGCCCCACTATAGTTGTTTGAGCATGTTGCCACTAAATGATTTCATGTACAATTTTCCGCTATAATTGTTTTTAAGGGTTACTGCTATATGCCATAGCCCGCTATTTAAAACATTGAAAAATATACGAACAAATTGGGGCAACATGCTTATGTGTTATTACCGATGAATAGGTAGTTTGTGTGCATCCTGCTGGTGTAAACGTCATATAACAATACATTATTCCTGTAAAACAAAGATGTATACGACACTTTCAGGTTTGTAGTTTCAGGTCATTAGTGGTTGCTACTTGGGGGCTACACAGACAAGAGGATTCGTATGTACGTAAACAATGGGTTTGTTGGTTTATATTCAACCATATAATGCGTTATTTTTTATGAGTAATATTTTCTCAATTGTTTTTTCATATAACCATACTTTGTTCAATCTTTTAATTTATAGTTCCATATATACAATGAAAATTGAACTTCAAGTTAATTAAAACATGTTTGTACGCATATACTTCCGTTCTCCATTCAAGGTGTTACAACTACTAATTTATCCTTACTTTTTGTAACAGTACGCATAAATCCCTCAGTTGTAATAGGATCTGCATCTTATCTTATATATATTTACTAATTGGAGGCACCTTTTGGTTCTCACGTTAATCCTCATGAGAAAGAGACAATAATCCATCATATATACTTAAGAAGTGTTATTAGCCCTTGGCCGAAGTGAAATAATTCCAATCTCCGAAGTCCGTGTCAAGAGCAGACGGTTAAATAATCATGTATGTTTGGTTCATGCACCTCCTAGACCAGTTTCTTTTATTTTTCTGCATGCAATTCTGTTTTCTGTGTTATGATCTCTTCTATTCGCCTAATTGTGTTCAAGTGTCGAGTCCAAAGTAACGCCCTTATACAAAATGTAAAAAAAAATCTCTACAATAACCTTGATAGCACGAATCTAGAATATTCATGGTTAAGAAAAGAACTTAAAATCCATTTGTCCTATAACATGGCATGATAGAACACCGTGCATGGATCCACTTTTTTAAAAGCCTTTCATAACCAAACAAGATTAAATGCCCTTCTTTGTTCCCTGTAGTGCACTTATAGATATGAATGTTGCAAGTCAATATTAATTACCATTAAAAGTATGCATTTGAAGTATACCACATATGCTACAACATATCATTTCATCGGTGTTGTTTAGGAGTAAATATGCATTTGAAGCAATTTTTCATGGGTAAACTGCCTTCTAACCCTTATAAAGGTTGCATGCCCAATTTTGAAATCCTTGATAATCTGAGGATGTGCTATGGCACAACAGCAATATGTATACCATGTGACACAGTTGACCATTAGACGCAAGGCACATATACAATCTAAATAGATAATGCATAAAGGTATTGAACTTATACCATATATGGTAAACAAAGGAAACATTGCACATGCATATTTAATCACAACAGCTAAACAATATATGTCTATTATTTTCTAAAACGGAATTTATGTAAACTTTCTCAAGCAAAAAAAAATTAAAGTGCTAGCCCGTGCGGGTGCACGGGTTGATGACTAGTATTCATAATATTGATGCCAAAAGATGCAAAGTTAATAATGATAGTGCAATTTATTTGTGGCACTACCGTTTGGGTCATATCGGTGTAAAGCGCATGAAGAAACTCCATAAAAGATGGATTTTCGGAATCACTTGGTTATGAATCATTTGATGCTTGCGAACCGTGCCTTTGGGCGGGATGACTAAAACTCCGTTCTTCGGAACAATGGAACGAGCAACAAACTTGTTGGAAATAATACATACTGATGTATGCGATCCAATGAGTGTTGATGCCCGTGGCAAGTATCATTATTTTCTGACATTCACAGATGATTTGAGCAGATATGCGTATATCTTCTTGATGAAACATAAGTCTGAAATAGTTGAAAGGTTCAAAGAATTTCAGAGTGAAGTGGAAAAATCATCGTAACAAGAAAATAAAGTTTCTGCAATCTGATCGCGGAGATGAATAATTGAGTTACGAGTTTGGTCTTCAATTAAAATAATGTGGAATAGTTTCACAGCTCACGTCACCTGGAACACCACAATGTTATGGTGTGTCCGAACGTCGTAACCGCACTTTATTGGATATGGTGCGATCTATGATGTCTCTTATCGGTTTACCACTATCGTTTTGGGGTTATGCATCAGAGACAGCTGCATTCACGTTTAATAGGGCACCATCTAAATCCGTTGAGACGACACCATATGAACTATGGTTTAACAGTAAACCTAAGCTGTCGTTTCTTAAAAGTTTGGAGTTGTGATGCTTATGTGAAAAAGTTTTCACCTGATAAGCTCGAACCCAAATCGGAGAAGTGCGTCTTCATAGAATACCCAAAGGTAACTATTGGGTACACCTTCTATCACAGATCCGAAAGCAAGTTTTTCGTTGCTAAGATGGATCCTTTCTAGAGAAGAAGTTTCTCTCAAAAGAAGTGAGTGGGAGGAAAGTAGAACTTGATGAGGTAATTGTACCTTCTCCCTTATTGGAAAGTAGTTCATCACAGAAATCAGTTCCAGTGATTCCTACACCAATTAGTGAGGAAGTTAATGATGATGATCATGAAACTTCAGATCAAGTTGCTACCAAACCTCGTAGGTCTTCCAGAGTAAGATCCGCACCAGAGTGGTACAGTAATCATGTTCTGGAAGTCATGTTACTAGACCATGATGAACCTACGAACTATGAGGAAGCAATGATGAGCCCAGATTCCGCGAAATGGCTTGAGGCCATAAAATCTGAGATAGGATCCATATATAAGAACAAAGTGTGGACTTTGGTTGACCTGCTCGATTATCAGCAAGTCAAGTTAAATAAATGGATCTTCAAGAGGAAGACGGACACTGATAGTAGTGTTACTATCTACAAAGCTCGACTTGTTGCAAAAGGTTTTCGACAAGTTCAAGGTGTTGAATACGATGAGATTTTCTCACTCGTAACGATGCTTAAGTCTGTCCGAATCATGTTAGCAATTGCCTCATTTTATGAAATCTGACAAATGGATGTCAAAAACTACATTCCTTAATGGATTTATTAAAGAAGAGTTGCATATGATGCAACCAGAAGGTTTTGTCAATCCTAAAGATACTAACAAAATGTGCAAGCTCCAGCGATCCATCTATGGACTGGTGCAAGCATCTCAGAGTTGGAATATACGCTTTGATAAGTTGATCATAGCATATAGTTTTATACAGACTTGCGGTGAAGCCTGTATTTACAAGAAAGTGAGTGGGAGCACTACAACATTTCTGATAAGTATATGTGAGTAACATATTGTTGATCAGAAATGATGTATAATTTTTCTGGAAAGCATAAATGAGTATTTGAAAGGAGTTCTTTAAAAGAAAGACCTCAGTAAAGCTACTTACATATTGAGCATCAAGATCTATTGAGATAGATCAAGACGCTTGATAAGTTTTTCAATAAGTACATACTTTGTCAAGATTTTGAAGTAGTTCAAAATGGAACAGTCAAAGAAAAATTTCTTGCCTGTGTTGCAAAGGTGTGAAATTGAGTAAGACTCAAATCCCGACCAGGGCAGAAAATAGAAAAGAGAATGAAAGTCATTCCCTATGCCTTAGTCATAGGTTCTATAAAGTATGCTATGCTATGTACCAGAACTATTGTATACCTTGCTCTGAATTTGGCAAGGGAGTACAATAGTGATCTAGGAGTAGATCACTGGACATTGGTCAAGAACATCCTTAGTGAGGACTAAGGAAATATTTCTCGATTATGGAGGTGATAAAAGAGCCCGTCGTAAAGAGTTACATCGATGCAAGCTTTTACACTGATCCGGATGACTGTAAGTCTCAATCTGGATACATATTGAAAGTGGGAGCAAATAGCTAGAGTAGCTCCGCAAGAGCATTGTAGACATAGAATATTTGCAAAATACATACGGCTCTGAATGTGAGACCCGTTGACTAAGCTTCTCTCACGAGCAAAACATGATCATACCTTAGTACTCTTTGGGTGTTAATCACATAGCGATGTGAACTAGATTATTGACTCTAGTAAACCCTTTGGGTGTTGGTCACATGACGATGTGAACTATGGGTGTTAATCACATACAGATGTGAATATTAGTGTTGAATCACATGATGATATTGACTCTAGTGCAAGTGGGAGACTGAAGGAAATATGCCCTAGAGGCAATAATAAAGTTATTATTTATTTCCTTATTTCATGATAAATGTTTATTATTCATGCTAGAATTGTATTAACCGGAAACATAATACATGTGTGAATACATAGACAAAACATAGTGTCACTAGTATGCCTCTACTTGACTAGCTCGTTTATCAAAGATGGTTATGTTTCCTAACCATGGACAAAAGAGTTGTCATTTGATTAACGGGACCACATCATTAGGAGAATGATGTGATTGACATGACCCATTCCGTTAGCCTAGCACTTGATCGTTTAGTACATTGCTATTGCTTTCTTCATGACTTATATATGTTCCTATAACTATGAGATTATGCAACTCCGTTTACGGAGGAACACTTTGGTGCTACCAAACGTCACAACGAATCGGGTGATTATAAAGGAGTACTACAGGTGTCTCCAAAGGTACATGTTGGGTTGGCGATTTCGAGATTAGGTTTTGTCACTCCGATTGTCGGAGAGGTATCTGGGCCCTCTCGGTAATGCACATCACTATAAGCCTTGCAAGCAATGTAGTTGATGAGTTAGTTACGGAATGATGCATTACGTAACGAGTAAAGAGACTTGCCAAGAACGAGATTGAACTAGTTATTGGATACCGACGATCAAATCTCGGGCAAGTAACATACCGATGACAAAGGGAACAACGATGTTGTTATGCGGTTTGACCGATAAATATCTTCAGAGAATATGTAGGAGCCAATATGGGCATCCAGGTTCCGCTATTGGTTATTGACCGAGAATAGTTCTAGGTCATGTCTACATAGTTCTTGAACCCGTAGGGTCCGCACGCTTAAGGTTTCGGCGATGCTTATATTATGAGTTTATGAGTTTTGATGTACCGAAGGAGTTCGAGTCCTGGATGAGATCGGGGACATGACGAGGAGTCTCAAAATGGTCGAGACGTAAAGATCGATATATTGGACGACTATATTCGAGTTCGGAAAGGTTCCGAGTGATTCGGTATTTTTCGAGTACCGGAGAGTTACGGGAATTCGCCGGGAGTATATGGGCCTTATTGGGCCATACGGGAATAGAGGAGAGAGGCTAAAGGAAGGAGGCCTCGCCCCCCTCTGGTCCGATTGGACAAGGGCGAGCCCCCTTCCTTCTCCCTCTCCCCTCTTTCCCCTTCTCCTACTCCAACAAGGAGGTGGAATCCTACTAGGACTAGGGAGTCCTAGTAGGACTCCACACTTGGCGCGCCTCCTAGGGCCGGCCTCCTCCCCTTGCTCCTTTATATACGGGGCAGGGGGCACCCCATGACACACAAGTTGATCTACGGATCGCCCTTAGCCGTGTGCGGTGCCCCTCCACCATATTTCACCTCGGTCATATCGTCATGAGTTTAGGCGAAGCCCGCGCCGTAGAGCATCATCATCGCCACCACGCCGTCGTCCGACGGAACTCATCCTCGACACTTTGCTGGATCGAGTCCGGGATCGCCATCGAGCTGAACGTGTGCTGAACTCGGAGGTGCCGTGACGCTTGGTACTTGGATCGGTCGGATCGTGAAGACGCACGACTACATCAACCGCGTTGTCATAACGCCTCGCCACGGTTCACGAGGGTACGTGGACAATACTCTTCCTCTCGTTGCTATGCCATCACCATGATCTTGCGTGTGCGTAGGAATTTTTTTTGAAATTACTACGTTTCCCAACAGGTCCCTATGCGCAGAACCGGTAATAAAGACATCACCGATTGCCAGAATTGGGAGCCTCCAGTCCTAGAGAAAAACGCTAATGGTTGCCCGCGAAGGTACTTCCCACGTATAATCTGAAGCCACAGGCCGCCCTCCTCAGTTTGGATCCGCCAAAGCCATTTGGATAGGAGGGCAATGTTCATACGCTTGGAGGAGATGACCCCCAAGCCCCCCTGGTCCTTAGGTTTGCAGATCTCAGACCATTTGACCATATGGTACTTTTGCTTATTGTTCTCTCCCGCCCAAAAAAAGCGGGAGAGTAGTTTGGTAACTTCCTGATGAAGGGATTCATGTAGGCTATAGAATCCCATGATATACATCAGTAGGCTAATAAGGGAGGAGTTCATTAGAATCACTCGAGCGGCTTTGGGAAGCCGTCTCCCTTGCCAAGGCTCCATTCTAGCACTACTAGGGAAAAGCCTAGCAGCACCGCGGGTTTTAGGCCTATCAGTAGCGCGGGCAGTGAGCGCCATCGATAAGGCGCCATGACTAAAGCTTAGCAGCAGCAGCGCTGGACCAGCTGCTGCTAAAATGATATAGTAGTAGCGCCTCCTGCCCGTGCTACTACTATTATTTAGTATTTTATTTCTTTTTATTTCATGTTGTATTTCATACACCTTTACACAATTTTTCATACAACAGAAATTTAGAGACTGTTTTTACATCATAATGAGTAGGTGAAATAATCAGGACTAGTTTCAAGTGGATGGACATCCACTTGAAACTAATCCATGTTCTTTCACCCAATGATACAATAAATATCATATCATATCATTAAAAACTTATCATCATAATACATCATTGTCATATAACACCTCCTCAAGATCATCGTTTTCATCAATGAGACATCACATATGACCTACTACATTCTCTTAGGACCTCATAGGACCTACTACATTCTCTTAGGACCTACTATATTCTCTAAGGTAAAATAGCAAAAAACAAGATAGCCCATGACTCTCCATTATGGAGAATGGAGATTATCCTGTCTCCAATTCTTGCCTTTCGCTTAATGTTACTTCCAAGAACCTCCTTGCGAATGTCCAAACATTTTTTCCATTCTTTGATTAGCATGTGTTCACCGGTTTTAGAAATCCGATATGCACAGGTGAGATCCGTAGGATGACCTGGCTGTACGTTCAGAACTTCAAGGCGACCATTGTAATACATCAGATGAGGCACACAATCCATTGGGATTTTCTGTTGAAAAACATAGTAATAACTTCGTAGTTAGCAATGATGTACTAGTTTTGGAAGTATGCAAAAGATGCACGGATGTCGTAATAGTAAAAAATCTTACCAGGGTATCTCCATAGAAGTTATCGTGGTTCAACACGTGCACTAGTGGCACGTAGTCACCATAATTTGGAGGAGTTCGATAATAGGTATTGTAATTCTCAAAAAAGTACAATAAGCAATCAGATGACTTTTCTCCTTATAAGTTAATTCGGAGCCATCAGTGTAGTGGGTTTTGTCTACCATCTTCTGCACATTCTTTAAAGATTCAAAATAAGCTGTCAATGGAAATAAGCTGCCAACTATTTTGAAATAAACAATATAAATTAGTTAATAATTATGTTTGAGAAACTCACATTGCGGTAGAATCAGAAGCGTATCAACAAGGACCCAAATGTCCATATTATCTTGCTCGATGTCAGGATCACCAAGATCCATGGTGACAATCATACCCTCATAAAAACCATACATTTTGCAAAGTGCTTCCCAATTTTGGCAACCAAAAAGGGTTACGCTCTGAGCATTGTACATATTTACTTCAAAATCCATATCATGCTGGGTCCTTAGGTGTATTTTCTTTGTTACAAAATTTTCATGGTCTTCAAAACCCATCCTCTCCAAGACATAGCATCTTGCATGGCATGGGATAAGCTAGTCGAATTGTAAAAGATGAAAATTAGACGTTGAAATAGTTGAAGTCATGCTTAATTACGAAAAAAAACTCTTGTCGTTGTTGTGTACCATTTCAACATCGAAGGTCTCCTCGAGCTTAATGCTGAAGCGCCGATCTTCGTCTAGCTCAACGAACCTGTCGCACATACCTCGATCGTCGTGGCACCAGCTGCACTCCCCCGGGAGACTGTCTTCGTCCGAGTACGACATTTCCTACGTTCATAATTCAAAGATTAAACTTGTACAATTAAATATATGTACTAAAAAACCTAAATTAGATCATTATTTTTCGAGAAAATCCAGGCCTCTCGATATTTCCTACATATTCTAGCACAAGTCATGCCAGAATTCACGGAAAAATCCGGCATGACCTTTGCTAAAAAAGGACATATCGAGCGCCTAAAATTTGCTGGAACGGAAATTAATCAACACTCCGGCAAAACATAGGCCACTCGGAGGTGTAAACTGAACATGAACGGCCACTTGGGCAACCACATATCCTATTTGAGCAACAAAAGATATACATGGATATTTGGCTGGTCTCACCTCGATGTCGGAGGGGGTCGGTGACGGGGACGACGGCGGGGATGATGGAGGGGCCTTGATTTCTGAAAAGCAAAACCGTATAAGTTATCACTAATACATCCCTAATAATTGCTTAAACTAAAAATAACAACAAATATGACATGTTCAACTAGTTTTATTAATTCAACTAGTTCTTACTAAATATAAACTTACTATAAATAGAATATGTGGTTCAACTAGTTATATTAATTATCTTACTAAAAACTAGTTTTTTCTAAAAATAAAGTAGTTCAACTAGTTATATTAATTATCTTACTAAAATACATTAGTTCTATTAATTCAACTAGTTCAACTAGTTTATTAATTTACTTACTAAACTAGTTCAACTACAACTAAAGTAGTTCAACTACAACTACTATTAATCATACTTGACCTAGTTAACTAATACCATCACTACTAGTAATATGAAAAAACATTTGGAAATATCTTATATATAATCCTAACACTAAATAAACTAGTTTTATTAACTACTTACTAAATAAATTAGTACTATTAAGCACTTACTATAAATAAACTAGTTCTATTAAGCACTTACCAAATAAACTAGTTCTATTAAGTACCTAATGTAAATAAACTAGTTATATTAATCACTTACTAAATAAACTTTTTCTATTAAACACTTGCTAAAATTCTACTACCCTAGTTCTACCCTAAATTTTCTTACTTCTATTTTATTCAAAACACCTACGATTTGCAAGAACAGAGACAAGGGAGGGAGGGAGGAGAGAGGAGGGGGAGCGGGCGGCCGGAGGAGGAGGAGGGAGGGGCGGTGGGAGGAGGGCTGCCGGCAAAGGAGGGAGGAGGGGGCGGCCGGAGGCGGAGGGAGGAGGGCACGGTGGGAGGAGGAGGGAGGAGGGCGCGGTGGGAGGAGGAGGCACGGAAGGAGGGAGTACCTCGGTGGCGGATGGAGGACGGCGGTGGCGGCGTCAGACAATGGTGAGGTCGAGAGCGGCGCGGTGAGGTCGAGAGCGGAGGGGGCCGGGGAGGCGGCGGCGACGGTGAGGTCGAGAGCGGCGGTGGGCGGCAGCGGTGAGGTTGAGGCGGCCTCGGGCGGGCGGCGGTGAGGCAGGCTCGGGCTCGGGCGGCGATAGAGGAGTAGGGGAACAGGGGAGGAGGACTTAGTGAAATTTTGAGCGGGTTAAGTTTAACTAGCAGAGCAAGACTTTAGGAACCGCGCTATAGCTAAATTAGCTACATCGCATTTTACTAAAAAACGCCACTGCTAAGTCTAAGCACGATCAAAATACATTGGCCATCAATGATCTTTTGTGTACAATCTGAATTGTCAATATGAGTCCACTCCGTAGGAACCGGAGAGGACTCATATTGCGCCACAAATTCTACACATAGAGTTCAGTGAAGACCAACTGGTTGTGATAGTTTCGAAGTAACATATTTAAGGTGGTAAACACCTGTTCATGAGCGAGGTGGGACTAAACTTGTGGGCTGATCGTAGCAGTAGCGATTTTGTTATAAGCGCTGCTGCTAACTTCTATAGCAGTAGCGCAGCGGTTCAAGATAGGGCGCCACTGCTATAACTAGCTGGGTTGCAGGTCATGGCAATTAGAGCAGTAGCGCGGTTTGGCGTGGAAGCGCCATCGCTATTTTCCTTTCAGCAGCGCTGCTTTTTGCTATCACGCGCTGCTGCTAAATAGCAGTAGCGTTGTATTTTGAGGAGCGCTGCTGGTAAGATTCTGTGTATAGGCTTTTCCCTAGTAGTGTAGGTTGGAGCTTGGCGACTATTGGACGGAAATCCTTTTCCATGAGTCGTGCATCACTAAGGGGCATGCCTAGATAAGTCATCGGGAAGGACCCCAAGCGGCAGTTCAAACGGTTGCCAATCCGCTAGGCCTCCCCTTGGGAATATCCCATGACCATTACCTCGCTCTTGGCAAAGTTTATTTTGAGGCCCGACATTTCCTGGAAGCAGAGGAGGAGGAATTTGAGGTTCTCAATATCCTCATCTGATCCCTCCACCATCATAATGGTGTCGTCCGCATATTGGAGATGGGTCAAACCCCCAAGAGTCACCAAATGAGGGCAAACCCCTCTAATGTGACCCGCACGCTTGGCCAAGTCCAGAATCGAGGAGAGCGCATCAACCACAAGGTTGAATAAGAATGGGGAGATCGGGTCTCCCTGCCGGACCCCTTGGCCAGTCATGAAGTAAGGTCCAACCTCCCCATTGATGTTAACAGCCGTCCGCCACTCAGAATTAATTGCATCACCGGCCACCCAAAGGAGGTCAAAGCCACGTTTCAGCAACACTTCCTGAAGGAAGGACCAGTGAACAGTATCATAGGCTTTATGGAAATCGATCTTGAAAAAGACCGCACGGAGGTGTTTGCTCTTAACCTCATGGATAATCTCATGGAGGGCAAGGATCCCATCTAAGATATATCTCCCTTTTGTGAAGGCCGACTAGTTCGGATGATGAATCCGGGGAGCAATAAGGGCCGCCCTAGTGGCATACCCTTTAGCGAGGATCCGAAAAATCACATTGAGGACTGTGATCGGACGGAATTGTCTAATGTCCGCCGCTCCCGGTACCTTGGGAATCAAGGAGATAATCCCGTAGTTGAGTTGGGACATGTCTAGGGTGCCCCTAGAGAACTCGCTAAACAGATCAAGGATGATATCCTTGACCATCGGCTAGAAGGCCTAGAAAAAGCGAACCGGCAAGCCATCGGGGCCTGGGGCCGACATCGGGTTCATAGCCTTGACAAAGGTCTCCACTTCTGCAGCATCGAAGGGGGCCAGCAGGGTTGCATTTTCCTCGGGGGAAATCTGTTGGTCGCATGACCAGATATGGTCGGCCAAGGCGACACCATTCTGCTGCCGTCCCTGAAATAGAGACTTGTAGATGTCGTCCACTAGCAGGCGGTTAGCCTGAGGATCTTGAAACAACTGTCCGCCCTCCCAAAGGAGAGGGATGGAACAACGTCGCCTACGGCCATTAGCGATGGCCTGGAAGTAAGCATTGTTGGCATCCCCAAATAGCACCCAGTTAATGGAGCCGCGTTGGCGCCAATACTCTTCCTCCTTGGAGTAAATCTCCATAAGGGAGTCCTCCAAATTATATCTATGCATCCATTCCTCCACGGAGATCCCTGAGATATCTGCGCGGAGGTCAAGGTCCCGGATCTCCTCAAGGAGGGAAGCCTTCTGAATACGAAGATCTCTCCCAATGTTCGCCCCCCATCCCTTCATGAACTGTCGGGATCGTTTGGACAAATGATGCCATTCATCGAGGATTGACATTCGCCTATGGGGCTCAAAAGCAGCCGAGACCCATGAGTCCGGACGGCTTCCACAAAGCCTGGTTGCGAAGCCGAAGTTCTCAAACGGAACGCTGGGGAGGGCGCGGATGTTCATCCATAGAGGCTAAGAGGAGGGGGACGTGGTCAGAACCAATATGGGTAATGGCCTGAAGAGAGGCGAAAGGGAACCGAAGTTCCCAGTCCGAGGAGACAAACACCCGATCAAGCACGCTAAGGGTCGGGGAGACCTGTCGATTAGTCTAGGTAAAACGAGCCCCGAGCCTGTCTAGCTCATGAAGACTCAGATCCGCGACCCAGTCATTGAAACGACATCCCGGCCAAATCCACCCGAGATTTATTCTTTTCCTCAGCGGATCGAAGGAGGTTGAATTCGCCTCCAACCACGACCAGGAGGGTTGCAGAGGAGATCTTGGCATGAAGCTCTGCCAAGAAGGCGGCGGATCGACTGTGATCGATCGGACCATAGACCACTATGATCTCCCATTTGAAGTTCACGTCACGTTCCCAGACTTCCATGCTAACAAAGTGGGTTCCACGGTCCATGGAGCCCACCTCAAAGGTGGCATCCTTCACACCTAAAAGGATGCCGCCGGAGTGACCTGTCACCCCACTAGATGGCAACCAGTGCCAGGCGAAAAGGTGTCTACTAAGACACTCAAGTTCCACTAGAGAGAACTCAGTGCGCATTGTCTCTTGGATCGCCACCACATCAATGGCCTCCTCACGCATGTAATCTATGAGCTGCCTGCGGCGGCCATCATGGCCAAAGCCCCGCAGGTTCCAAAAAAGAGCGCGCATGATCACTCGCCTAACGGGTCCTCCCTGGACCCAATAGTGGAAGCAGCGCTAGGAGCACGACGTAATTGAGCAGTGCGAGACCGAGTACGGCCACGGACCTCACCAGGGTCGGCCTCAGGGTGCACACGACCACGGGGACGGCGAGGTGGAGGGATGGGGGCTTCCGCAGCTGCTGCCGCCTTGCGGGCCCTAGTGGCTGCGAGGTGGCCCTGCAGGATTTCTTTTGCCTAGAGGGACGCAAGCTGCTCAAGGGCCGGCCCCTTCTCGCCATGGAACACAATAGCCGAATCAGCCGCTACCTTGGCAAGGTGACCAAGAGGAACCCCAGCAAGAGCAGAAAAGGATGCATCACAGAAATCCTCGGAATCAGAGCAAGGGGCTTGGGAGGCAGACGGACCTGGGTCAAGGTTGCGGATAGCGGAACGTCGTGAAGCCTTCTCC
The DNA here is from genome assembly GCA_021605205.1 of Aegilops longissima. Taxonomy (NCBI): domain Eukaryota; kingdom Viridiplantae; phylum Streptophyta; class Magnoliopsida; order Poales; family Poaceae; genus Aegilops; species Aegilops longissima. The sequence goes on along the minus strand of CM038680.1, from coordinate 47,188,818 downwards.
ACCGTGTTCGGGGACGCCCCGGAAAGTCCCGACGCCGCCCCAAGCCTGGCACTCTTCCGAGCAGAGGAAACCGGAGTAGAGGCCGAGCGAGGACGGCCCCGAGACCTGGGGAGCCTGGAAGACGGGGGAGGGGGCGGAGCCACGGGAGACTCCGGAGGCGATGGCACCAAGAAGTCCTCCCGGCCTGGCATTGGGGATACCAGCCGCGGGGAGGACGGAGGACGGACCTCCATGCTACCCCGGCTGACCTCGCTCTCCTCCTCCTCAGATACGGACAACGGAGGCAGGAAGGGTGGAGGGAGAGTGGCGCCAGGGGGGAGGGTGGCGGCCTCGTCGAGCATGGCCGCGATCGCCGCGATGTCCTCACAATCGTCTGCAGGATCGGCATCGGAGGCGCCATGACCCACACTGTGGGTGGTCGAGGGCTGGGAGGAGCCAGCGGGAGGCCCATCATCCTCCGGATCGGACGAGTCATCGTCAGAGGCCTTAGAGCGGGGAGAGCAACGATGGGGATCTCGGGGGGAGCCCGGAGCGTTAGCCCCCCATCTGATCCTGGAGCGGCGCCACCTCCCGCCTCCGGGTTGAGGGGATCAGTGGGAGTCCCACCCTCAACAGAGACGTGCAGGTCGTAGCCAACATCGTTGAAGAACATGCGGATCGTCGTCTTGAGCTTGGAGGGGTCGGGGGATTTAATATGCATCCGCACAGCCGGGCCCTTGGGCAGAGAGGCACAGTCCACCACTACAAACTTGCCCAGCATGCGGGACAAGCCCCGGAGGACACCCTCGTCGCGGGCAGGAGCAGGGAGCCCACGAATCTGCACCCAGACCGTGGACAGGGTGGCCACGGCGAGAGGGTCCACCAAGGGGACCGAGATGCATACTGAGAGCTGGTTGAGGGCGAGCGTGAGTTTGGCGCTGTGGGTGCCATACCGAAGGCTGACGGGGTTGGGGAAGATCATCGTGAACTCCCGGTCTGAGATCGGGGTGACCTCCCAATCCCAGTCCGGGTTGAACAGGTGGCTAAGCTCGTCGGAGATGATGGCCGGGGACGCCGTCTTGCCGTCCAAGACCGAGATGAGAGCGAACATGGGCGGAGCGGCCCGGGTCTCAGGGAGGTCCATCTGGAAGAAGCCCAAATCGTCAAGCGCGTAACCGAACAGCCCAAGCGCCCAAATGGGCTGGTGGTCGGGGCAGAGCGCGGCGGGATGATCAGTCCTCGAGCAGCAGAAGCAGGCCAGGGGCTGAGTACAATCGACCTGGCAGTGCCCGGCCACCCCGCAGTTGAAGCACGTAGCAGCCGACACATCAGGCGGAGGGACGGCCGGAACGGGCGGGTGGGTGACTGAGGAGGCCGGACCACCCAGTTGAGATTGCGCTCCGCGCTTCTCTTCTTCTTAGCGAACGCTCCATGACCATTGCGGTTGTTGCCATTGTTGGGGCCGGCCGAAGGGAACTGGGCCTGGCGGCGGGGAGGGTTGTAGCACCGGGGCGGGGAGGCCTCAGAACGACCAGACCGAGGCGGCGACCGGGATCGACGGGGAGACGGACGATCCCGATCCCGGCCGCGGCCACGCCAAGAAGAGGGGGAGCGCTCCCGGGGGCGGGCCGCGCGCCAGTCAGAACCCTCGGACGGCGATGCGTCCTTGCCGTGCACCAAAGGCTCCCGAAGCTCGGCCTCCCGACGCGAGCCATCCGGCGACGGTCGAGGGGCCACATCGCGCCCCGGCGCACGGTGCTTTGGGCGCGGCTCGCCGTCACCGCCATCGCAGGCCATGGGGGGCTGGCAGATGGGGGCGGGGGACGGAGCACGATAGGCGGTCAGTGGGGAGAGCGATGCGGGGGAGGGCACGAGGGAGAGGTGGGGTGGCGGCGAGGGGGAGCACATGGGCAGCTCAGCTTTGGTAATCCAAGGGGTTTGTGATGTGGCGACATTGGAAGCTCTCGCTTGCAGGGAAGCACTCGCGCTCGCTGAAGATCTGCATATTCATCAGTTCATCATAGCTTCAGATTCACGAGAAGTGATCAATGACATAAACAACAGCTACAGAGGGAAGAACGGAGCGATCATTTCAGAGGTTAACCATCGAGCTTCTGGTTTCAATTGTTCTTTTACTTTCGAGGGTCGGCTGTCGAACGTCGATGCCCATAGAATAGCTAGATCCTCACTTTCTTTACAGCAGGGGCGCCATCTTGGGAAGTGCTCTTCTGAGCTCGGGCTCATATGTGCTCCTTATCTCCCACGTCCACTAGCGCCAAGATTCCCACCACCCCACGTATATTACTCTGTATTTGAAATAGTATATGCAATTCTTTTGCAGAACATGGCCCACCCACCAACCACTTTTAATGTGACGGTTGCCGTCCCATGCTTAGCGGTTCAGACGGTCGTCAACGGACTTGGCCATGGCTCAGATGTTACGCATAGACAGACAAGTTGTACAAACCCGCCCTGTTCAAGATTCGTTTGCCTCGTTCCCTGCCCTTATTATTTCTTCCTCAATTGTGCATGGAGTTTCTGCTCTGTCATGAACAGTAAATTATTCTTTATTAAAAAATCAATTTTTTTTTGCAACAAACATTAAATAATTACACACACACACACAAATTGCTGAAGAAAAAGCATTTCTAAATGCTTCGAGGAAAAAACCCAATACTTTGAAAAGACTATTTTTAAAAGCATTTTAAAGCAATGATTTTTCTTTTTTCAGTGTCTTTTCCTCACAAAAGTTTAGACGTATGTATAAATTCATCAATGCTTGTTGCCGAAACATTTCAGACTTTTTTTTACTTTTTTTTCACAAGGGAGCATTTGAGCTTGATGTAGAAGGACATTTTCGCGCAAAGTACCAGATCGGAAACAATGACGACCTCATCTTCTTCAAGATGCATTGCCACCACACAAAATTAAGTTACAAGTAATTAAGCAGCACTACCACAATTTCTAATATTCAGAATGTATTTTCCATGTAGTAATTTGAAGCAGTAATATGCAGGTCAATCAAAAAACACCCCCTTGATGTGGCAATGTTGTTTCATGTCCATCCGGCACATGACTCCTGTTTGAGCACCCACTATGCCAGGTAAAAACCTGCCCATGGCAGTGTTTGAGCATCCAAAAGTTTTGGCACGGCAGCTTACCTGCAACACTGTCTTGGCAATGAAAAAATTTTATGGCAACCCTTTCCCTCCCGAATTATTCATTCTGAAAAATTATTCATCTTCAAGCATTTCCAACCTGAAGAACCCATGATGTGTATCCAGGCTCATAGTCATGACGCTGGATCTTCCCATAAGAATTAGTTCCATCATCAGGAGCCCCTCCTTCCATGCCAGTTCCAGAACTAAGTGCAGCAGCAGCACCTCCACCTGTACAAAAGAAAAGGACATTTTTTCAAAACAAATAGCCCTAACTAATCAAAGCTGGTAGACACCATGGCACGCACCAACACCACCGATTGCTGAAACATCTAAGATGCTTATCTCTGGTTCATCCACCCTTCAGGACTCGGTCGCCACCCTTTCCTGTGCCACCAATGTATTATAACCTTTGTCACTTCCTAAGGATGAAGCACAGTGCTTATCAATGGGTTGGACATATCGATAACAAAGACTCTTTTCACGGGCACTCAATTTTATAGTACCTGCACGACGCGCACGAAGGTCATCATCCTCACTTGCCACACTGCGATTATCACTTGAAGTGTCTTCGGTTTATGAGGTTTCCGATAGACAGATTATTTCAACAATGTTCGAGAACCTCACTCTCCTCCGCCTCTTGTTGCCTTCTTCTGACTTCTTATTCCCCTTCCGTCTCCAAGACAGCTTTGGTGGAACCCATGTTCCCTGTCTCAGAGGCCCCACCAACATACCTCCGTCCTGTGAAGCACATTTGTTTAAGTATGTATTTCAAGCACATTTCAGTTGACAAATTTATACCGGTATCATAGTTGACTAACCTACAATTTTTACTTGTCAGCTACGATTACAGCTTCCGGCAGCCACATTTCTCCTGACAACTCCACCTATGATCGACACAATACCTATGTCAGCGGCATGATTGGGAGAACTTTTTTTTTGTGAGGACATGATTGGGGGAATTGTGTTCTTGTCTCTACCACAATCTTAATATGAACTGTAGGACAAGATACTACTTTTTTCCATATCATACCTGTCAAAGCACCCTCATCAAAGGTCTTCCCTAAATCGGTAACCAGCTGTATGCATTCATATCATGATCATACTCTATATTTTCCAAACTGAAATAACAAAAGGTTCCAAAAATTAAGTCAACACCAGCTTTGCCCTACATAATGTTCCAAAAATTCAGTCAATTAACACATTTGCACCACTCAGGAGATTAACTGAACTGACAACTGCTATCAGAAGCACACTTTTATACTCACCGAGCAACCATACACTATTTCGTGCATGCATTTCGTGCTCTCTACATTCAGCTGGCTCTTCCCATATCGGATGCCGAAGCGTTTCTCCCATGAATACAAATTATAGAAGTCATAAGCCTCACCCAAAGAGTCAAAAGTAGTGCCAAGCACTGGTGTGATCACATTCTAAGCTGGGTTGTCGGTAATAACGCTTAATAGCCTTCTCAAGCGCACTAACACGATTTGGGCAGGGTGTTCTCCTCGGTGCAGCAACACAAATCCTCAGCGTGCAAATGCAGCAAACTGCACATATTAACTGCCTGGATTTCAGTAACCAGCATTTCCTTATATGAAATGCCCCATGCGGCACTAAGCATGATTCCGTGAATAGCACTACAAAATCACTAGTTCTTCTCATATGAGCTGACTGGGTTCAGTAACTACACATATTAAACTTAGCAAATTTACATATTAACTCCCTCAAATCAGCAAACAACATTTTTCTCAGGTGAACTGACTGGGTTCGGTAAACATGATTCTGCTTCCTGATTGCAACATCACTAGTTGTTCTAATGGCAGGATTTATACAATCATTCCAACTATGTAAATCCCTAGTATACTGACTGAAATACAAATCCAACACTAACCTCTTGTTCCAACCAGGCGCTCGAGGATTCATCTTCCCAGTTGACAGCTCCGACGTTGGAGGCGAGCTATCCCTCCTGCCCACCAAATAAACTAGTTCTATTAAGTACCTAATATAAATAAACTTGTTATATTAAGCACTTACCAAATAAACTAGTTCTATTAAGTACCTAATATAAATAAACTAATTATATTAATCACTTACTAAATAAACTTTTTTCTATTAAACACTTGCTAAAAATTCTACTACCCTAGTTCTACCCTAAATTTTCTTACTTCTATTTTATTCAAAACACCTACAATTTGCAAGAACATAGACAAGGGAGGGAGGGAGGAGAGAGGAGGGGGAGCGGGCGGCCGGAGGAGGAGGAGGGAGGGGCAGTGGGAGGAGGGCTTCCGGCAAAGGAGGGAGGAGGGGGCGGCCGGAGGCGGAGGGAGGAGGGCACGGTGGGAGGAGGAGGGAGGAGGGCGCGGTGGGAGGAGGAGGCACGGAAGGAGGGAGTACCTCGGTGGCGGATGGAGGACGGCGGTGGCGGCGTCAGACAATGGTGAGGTCGAGAGCGGCGCGGTGAGGTCGAGAGCGGAGGGGGCGGGGGAGGCGGCGGCGACGGTGAGGTCGAGAGCGGCGGCGGGCGGCAGCGGTGAGGTTGAGGGCGGCCTCGGGCGGCGGCGGTGAGGGCAGGCTCAGGCTCGGGCGGCGGCGATAGAGGAGTAGGGGAACAGGGGAGGAGGACTTAGTGAAATTTTGAGCGGGTTAAGTCGAACTAGCAGTAGCGACTTTAGGAACGCGCTATAGCTAAATTAGCTACATCGCATTTACTTAAAAAACGCTACTGCTAAGTCTAAGCACGATCAAAATACATTGGCCATCAATGATCTTTTGTGTACAATCTGAATTGTCAATATGAGTCCACTCCGTAGGAACCAAGAGGACTCATATTGCGCCACAAATTCTACACATAGAGTTCAGTGAAGACCAACTGGTTGTGATAGTTTTGTAGTAACATATTTAAGGTGGTAAACACCCTGTTCAAGGAGCGAGGTGGGACTAAACTTGTGGGCTGATCGTAGCAGTAGCGATTTTGTTATAAGCGCTGCTGCTAACTTCTATAGCAGTAGCGCTGTTCAAGATAGGGCGCCACTGCTATAACTAGCTGGGTTTGCAGGTCATGGCAATTAGAGCAGTAGCGCGGTTTGCGTGGAAGCGCCATCGCTATTTTCCTTTAGCAGCTTTGTTATCACGCTGCTGCTAAATAGCAGTAGCGTTGTATTTTGAGGAGCGCTGCTGGTAAGATTCTGTGTATAGGCTTTTCCCTAGTAGTGTAGGTTGGAGCTTGGCGACTATTGGACGGAAATCCTTTTCCATGAGTCGTGCATCACTAAGGGGCATGCCTAGATAAGTCATCGGGAAGGACCCCAAGAGGCAGTTCAAACGGTTGCCAATCCGCTGGGCCTACCCTTGGGAATATCCCATGACCATTACCTCCCTCTTGGCAAAGTTTATTTTGAGGCCCGACATTTCCTGGAAGCAGAGGAGGAGGAATTTGAGGTTCTCAATATCCTCATCTGATCCCTCCACCATCATAATGGTGTCGTCCGCATATTGGAGATGGGTCAAACCCCCAAGAGTCACCAAATGAGGGCAAACCCCTCTAATGTGACCCGCACGCTTGGCCAAGTCTAGAATCTAGGAGAGCGCATCAACCACAAGGTTGAATAAGAATGGGGAGATCGGGTCTCCCTGCCGGACCCCTTGGCCAGTCATGAAGTAAGGTCCAACCTCCCCATTGATGTTAACAGCCGTCCGGCCACTCGTAACTAATTACATCACCTGGGCCACCAAGTGGAGGTCAAAGCCACGTTTCAGCAACACTTCCCAAAGGAAGGACCAGTGAACAATATCATAGGCTTTATGGAAATCGATCTTGAAAAAGACCGCACGGAGGTGTTTGCTCTTAACCTCATGGATAATCTCATGGAGGGCAAGGATCCCATCTAAGATATATCTCCCTTTTGTGAAGGCCGATCGTGGGAAGATGAACTGGGAGCAATAAGGGCCGCCCTAGTGGCGCACTTTTAGCGAGGATCCGAAAAATCACATTGAGGACCTGTGATCGGACGGAATTGTCTAATGTCCGCCGCCTCCGGTACCTTGGGAATCAAGGAGATAATCCCGTAGTTGAGTTGGGACATGTCTAGGGTGCCCCTAGAGAACACGCTAAACAGATCAAGGATGATATCCTTGACCATCGGCTAGAAGGCCTAGAAAAGCGAACCGCAATCCATCGGGGCTCGGGCCGACATCGGGTTCATAGCCTTGACAAAGGTCTCCACTTCGCAGCATCGAAGGGGCCAGCAGGTTGCATTTTCCTCGGGAAATCTGTTGGTCGATGACCAGATATGGTCGGCCAAGGCGACACCATTCCGCTGCCGTCCCTGAAATAGAGACTTGTAAAAGTCGTCCACTAGCAGGCGGATAGCCTGAGGATCTTGAAACAACTGTCTGCCCTCCCAAAGGAGAGGGATGGAACAACGTTGCCTACAGCCATTAGCGATGGCCTGGAAGTAAGCATTGTTGGCATCCCCAAATAGCAACCAGTTAATGGAGCCGCGTTGGCGCCAATACTCTTCCTCCTTGGAGTAAATCTCCATAAGGGAGTCCTCCAAATTATATCTATGCATCCATTCCTCCGCGGAGATCCCTGAGATATCTGCGCGGAGGTCAAGGTCCCGGATCTCCTCAAGGAGGGAAGCCTTCTGAATACGAAGATCTCTCCCAATGTTCGCCCCCCATCCCTTCATGAACTGTCGGGATCGTTTGGACAAATGATGCCATTCATCGAGGATTGACATCTGCCTATGGGGCTCGGTGCGAGCCGAGACCCAGTGAGTCTGGATGGCTTCCACAAAGCCTGGTTGCCGAAGCCAGAAGTTCTCGAAATGGAACCGCGGGGGAGGGCGCGGATGTTCATCCATAGAGGCTAAGAGGAGGGGTACGTGGTCAGAACCAATATGGGTAATGGACTGAAGAGAGGCGAAAGGGAACCAAAGTTCCCAGTCCGAGGAGACAAACACCCGATCAAGCACGCTAAGGGTCGGGGAGACCTGTCGATTAGTCTAGGTAAAACGAGCCCCGAGCCTGTCTAGCTCATGAAGACCCAGATCCGCGACCCAGTCATTGAAACGACGCATCCCGGCCAAATCCACCCAAGAGTTATTCTTTTCCACAGTGGATCGAAGGAGGTTGAAGTCGCCTCCAACCACGACCAGGAGGGTTGCAGAGGAGATCTTGGCATGAAGCTCTGCCAAGAAGGCGGCGGATCGACTGTGATCGACCGGACCATAGACCACTATGATCTCCCATTTGAAGTTCACGTCACGTTCCCAGACTTCCATGCTAACAAAGTGGGTTCCACGGTCCATGGAGCCCACCTCAAAGGTGGCATCCTTCACACCTAAAAGGATGCCGCCGGAGTGACCTGTCACCCCACTAGATGGCAACCAGTGCCAGGCGAAAAGGTGTCTACTAAGACGCTCAAGTTCCACTAGAGAGAACTCAGTGCACATTGTCTCTTGGATCGCCACCACATCAATGGCCTCCTCACGCATGTAATCTATGAGCTGCCTGCGGCGGCCATCATGGCCAAAGCCCCGCAGGTTCCAAAAAAGAGCGCGCATGATCACTCGCCTAACGGGTCCTCCCGGAGTGACCCAATCATTTTTGACAAGGAGGGAGTACCTCATCTGGATGATTTGAGTGTACTCGTTTGACCGTCATGAAGATGTGTGACCTAGCACGGACGGGACGCACCACTGACGGAACGGGACGGCTCATCAGTTTTTCCAGTTTTCCATGGTAAGCTGGCGCGCTAAGCCATGCCTGCTTATGCATTGAATTCCTATGACCGTCGCATTTCCCGCGACACGCTGCTTCAACTACCTTCCGCCTATAATTAATGGTTCCCGGCTTTCTCCGGTAGTACCGTCACCCAACTCGCCCAATCGGCTCCCCTCACAACCCTCACCGGCCTGATGTCCCTCACCACTTGCCCTCGCTCTCGCCACGTCCGTCATGCCCCTGACCGTCTGCAATAGACAACGCCGGAGGTGCTCACCACTAGAGCTAGTGTTCGGTTATTCACCGGAAGGAAGACGGAGGGAGGAGGCTTTCTATCGGTCTTTAGATGGCAATCTGGAGTACGAGGACTTGTTGGAGCACGACCGCCTGGCGGAGAAGCAAGGTATCACCGATTTTCGCCGCCAGCGGGGCATGGAGCAGTAGCACACCGCCGCTTTGAGTCACGAGTAGAGAGCCTGCGACTGGGCCGACTACGTGGAGGCCGGTGCCCGGCAACTAGCCCTAGAGGCTGTCAGGCACGCACACGTGCGCAATGTCGAATTTTACTACCAGCTCGTCAAGTGGGTTTCCTGCTTAGAATCCGAAGCTTCGATGGACCACATCGGCATGGAAAGGGCCAACACGCGCGAGCAACGCGCCCTATCGCACCTACAGTAAGTCCGAGGCGAGGAGGAGGACGTCGATGCCGGCATTTAGCGTGTACCGCAGATGGCGGCTGACATCGTCTAGTTAGCTAGGAGTAAGTCAGTACTTGTACACTAGAGTATTAGTGGGAGTAGATAGTTAACTTGGCTATGATGGTTGTCAACCTAGAAGTTCAGTACTCTATATCTGGTTAGACCTGTTACTTTGCTCTGTATGTTGAACTTTCCATGTGAACGTATGGAATGGGTTGTATTTGTCCGCCACGGTTTAGAGGCTGACTTCTGGGCCTACTAGGTTGACGCGTACACAATCAGGAGACGATTGTACGTGGAGAGGATGACAGCAGGGTCCCATCAGGGTCATGGCAGTATGCAAGCAAGTGCCTCCTTATTTCAAGCCACAAAAATGGTTCCTCATAATGGATTTCTGACATCTGGTTCCCATGCGATTGTCAACATAGTCAATAAACGAGAGAATTGCACAACGAGCGGCTGACACAAGGGACCCAGTAGCTTGCCCAGTTTTTTAGGGAAGTAGCTTGCCTAGTTATCTTTGTTTTTGAGACGAAAGCAGGGTGTCAACTGGGCTATGCGGGGCACTCTGGCCTGTCTAACCAACCTTTTCTTTTATGTTTACCACAAGACCAACCCAGTAGTTTCTTTTTCTTTCTGAAAATGGCTAGCCCAGTTTTTTTGTTCTTTTGCAGAATACCCAACTGAGGCCTACTTGCTTTGTCAGCCCTGCAGGCCTGCAAATCTTTCAAGACGAGAAAATGGGCTATCAGTAATGAGAAATGGGCTGTATATTTTTAAAACAAATCAAACCAGCAATTAGTTTCATTTTTTTTCATTTTGAGATGTTAAATTCCATTGATTTCTATGCGTGGACAAATATTTGGATTTTATATTGATATGAATTTATTTTTCAAATTAGTTTGAATGTGACTTGAAATTTCGGGATTAAAAACAGTTGAACGCACCGAAATATGCAAAATTTTGTATAATTTTTAACCGTGGCCACAATATGGGCTATAAGGCTAACAAAAAGAAGATTGGCTCCAAAAAAATCCTTAAGAATTAGCAAATGGGCTGTAAATTATTAGAAATAATGGCAGATGGGTTGTATGCTGTTTTCCACACATTTGAGACTGACTTGTGTGCCTACTATAGGTTGACGCGTAGGCTTTCCTAAAAAAGGTTGACGCACACGCAACGCCGTGTCAACTTCGTCAACACATGAGAGGAGTGACTATTGGATGTCCATCCAACGACTGTCGTGCTTCTTCAATCTCTGCTCTTCCTGCTCCATCCGCTCAAACAAGTGCCGGCGGGACTGCCTGCTCCCTCTTCCCGCGGCCGGCTGTGCTGCCGCGCAGGCCTCATCGTCCCACCGTACTCCCATCGCTGGCCTAGCCATCCCTCTACTCACCCACACCTGCTATTATTCTCCGGCGACGGTAGACGAACCAGTAAACCCTCGTACTCCCCTCCGCATGGGAAACAACTGCCGAGTCTTCCCTGGCTCCATGTTGTTCCTTTCCTAGGCCTCGCCGTCGTCCACTGCCCTGGTGCTCTCGGCGCGGCGAGGTCAACATGGTCAACGAACGACATCCATCGGAAGTGCACTGTACATGGAGAGGCTAACAGTTGGGTCCACGGCCGCACGCAAGGAAATGCCTCCTTATTACGCGCAATATAATGATTCCTCCACCTCACAGCTGGGACCCACCAGAAGGTCCTCTATATTTCACAAAAAAACAATCCCCCGCTTACAGTTGTCAGGACCGGTTTTCTAGGATATTAATTTCCTAGAAAATGGCCCTTGTGCTCACCAGCCCCAGGATTACTGTTAGCTAATGAGATACCAACTTGATACAAAAACTCCAAGCAAAATACAAAATTTGTAGTACAAGACCATTCTGGCCTATGAGTACAACAAATGGTTTCTAGTGGTTGATGGCGGAAGCAGTTTGCGGTTCATCAGCGTCTATGGGACTCCATTTCCCACAGGAACAGCTGACCTGGATAACTCCTATCTTCGCGAGGGTGCTATCATCATTGCGTAGGTTCTGGGGCAGTCATCGCAACGCTCCTCTCCATGCAAAAAAAAATCTGGCCAAGACAATAGCCAGGGACAAGCAGTGAGTACTTTGAATGTACTCGCAAACATTATGAACACATGTATAACATAATGAATGATAATCATGCTCGGAAATATATCATGATCACAACGTTAGTCACGAAAAAAAATCCATGATGCACGCAAGCAGGTTATTCATATACAACATGAATATGCAATAAGTGAGCAGAAATAGAATGCACCGATCGGGTGTCTAAAGCGTCGCCTCGAAAGGATAATAATATAAAGCATGCCTCAGTCGGGCGTCTGAGCGACACCACATAAAGGGCTTATAAATAAAAGAAACAACAAGCATGCCACAGTCGGGCGTTTGTGCGACACCACATAAAGGGCTTATAAATAATTTAAATAACAAGCATGCCACAGTCGGGCGTCTGAGCGACACCACATAAAGGGCTTATAAATAAAAGAAATAACAAGCATGCCACAGTCGGGCGTCTGTGCGACACCACATAAAGGGCTTATAAATAATTTAAATAACAAGCATGCCACAGTCGGGCGTCTGAGCGACACCACATAAAGGGCTTATAAAGGAATAATCACGGTGAATATCCAGGAGGTAGAACCATCCCAAGGATACTCAATAATTCCAATAATGTAAATGGTTAGTCCATAATAATAGTAATATTAATCATCATGAGTCACAAGTCATGATCCATGTTCTGGTTTAGCAATTTTTCCCCGAAGACCGACACTAAGACCGACACTTGAACCATCCCAGACTGTAGTCCTTAACCATGGACACGTCTATTCGAATAGATATAATCTCTGCAGAGGGTGTACTCTTTACCCACGAGTAACAGATTCCTTTAGACCATCGGGACTAATTCCGCCTACGGTCTTTTAATTGAAAACACACCTGACCGCACACACCAGCCTAACTTACCGGTGTCTGGAATCACCCACGACACCCATTAAGAAAAACTCTAAGTGGGGAGGCTACAACCTCGACTAGCATGGGATCACAAAATTTATAACAGCACAGAACTAGGGGAGCTACCCCTCGGCTCCAACTGGAAACACCCATGCCCCCAGACCAGGTGGCATGCCTACCGGATGCAGCCGGTATCTTCCACCATGGCCTCTCTGTATGGTGTGTGCTAGGAAGGGGTTGACAACTTACTGAACCGTACCGTACCTATGGCAGGGACAAGTGGTAGTACGAAATATGTATGGGGGTTACTGGAAGAAGACTCGATCTACGGTCGACTCAGGAGGTTAAGGCATTCCCTGCATGATTAGTATAACAAATATATTTCGCACCAACAAACAAAATCACCACTCATCATACCTCACCATGCCTTATCGGACATAATCGTCTCAACGAATTATTAGAGACAAGTTCGTGTCTACTCAAGACGGAGACTTTCCTGGATTCCTCCCAATAGGCATGAAAGGCATACGAGGGAGATTACTATCCGAAACATATCAAATTCCAACAGCAAGGAATCATCATTATGCACTCATGAATGTGATCATAACACCACATAAAATATCGAATACTTCGCGTTAAGGTGGTGTCGTATTTGCATCAAATGACGCACAACAAATATTATGCCGGGTTCAGAATGCTAGCCTTCAATAGTCTGTAAGTGGGGTGCACTTTTTGAAAGTTGCCTTCTTCTTCAAAATCCTATTTTACAAAAAATTGAATTAACACATAGTCCCAAAATAGTACAAAAAAGTTGTTTGGAAATTTTCAAATAAATATGAAAATAAACTAGACAAAATTTGAGAAACAACAGAAAAAGAATCAAATCAATAGGACTTGTATTTTAAAAGTTATAGCCTGTCAAAGTTTAGTCAAAATTCTGTTTTTAATAAAAATCAGAAAAAGAAAACGGTTCGGGGGCTTATGCTTTCCCCTAGCGAAGGTGTATTTGGTGGAATACATTTCCACTTAAGCCAGCATGGGTCGACTCGTGGGTCCCTTGGGCTCACTGGTAAGGTTTGACCAGTCACCCGCGCCTCCTTCCTCCTCTGTCCGAGCGGAGGCGGAGCTCCGGCGACCAACACCAGCGATTGGCGGCTCCTCGTGGGGCTCCGACAGCGGGAACATGTTCACCGCACTAGGACGATCCTGTCGGTGGTCGAGAGGGTCGTGGGGACGAAGGGGGTCGCTGGTGGCGAGCTCCTCGACGGACGACATCTTCGGGAACAATTGGGTCTCGTCCTATGGTGGCTCCCAGTCGAAGCTGAGAGGTTGGGTGGCTCCGCACAGCCGATGGGAGTCGGATGGTAGCACTGGAAGGACTAGGGAGGCCCTGCTCATGACGGACGGGAGCGGTGTGTGGCGGCGGCCGAACTGCCGGAGATGGGAGAGAGAATGGCCTCTGGCCAACTGGGGAGGAGGGGGGCTTCCTACTACTGGAACGAGGTTGCTAACGAGCCTAGGCGTGATCAGAAGGGCTATTTATAGCCCGGGGAGGTTGGTTCCCGCGGCTGCGGATAAGAACGCCGGCGAACCGCCGTTCTGTTGCTAGCAGGGCGACGTGGCGGCGACGGGCGCTAGCGGATGGGCTCGTGGATGAGCTCGGGCTGTTCAGGGGCGAGCTGGCGCGCTGGAGTGGCTCGGGCAGCACCGTCCATGGCAGGAGCCTGCTGCGGACGCCGGCGTGCCGCTAAGGGAGCTCTAACGGCGGCGCTGTAGGGCACCAGGGGTGGCTTGGAGGGTTCTGGCGAGCGGGTGAGGACATGGCGTGGCCCTGGGGGTGAGCAAAGTCCAGGGGCAAGATGCGGCGGCTCGGTTGCACGCGCGTGCAAAACGTGCGCTCTGGGCGCGCCCAGAGCACGCACGCCAGGTGCTCGACGAAATGCCAACGCGTGCTAGAGGGCTTGAAAGAGGCTAGTAGTTAACAGGTCTAGGTTAGTGGTGGCTAGGAGATTAGTGGACATGCTGGTTTGTCCAGAGGGGCAAGATCACAGTGCAAACATAAAACCATGCCAAAGTTGTCCATGAACACAAGGTGCTCGACAGAATGCCATGGGCATCTATGCATCTCTTCTAGTGGCCCAAATCTCCAGGTTGGGGTCTCCTTAGGTGCAAGTGATGATGGTAAGGCTATTTGGGCAAAACCAGAAACTTGTTAGTGCAAGTTTTGCAAATCTTCAGTTCTGGACAGAAAGTGAAGGGCATTATTGCATGGACCAAAAATACTCCAATGGGTCCAATTTCCTTGACTTAAGGGTTTGGTAGGCTGGACTATAAGCAGGAGAAAAATCAAGGGCAATAGGGCAAGATGAAACATGGTTGCAGTACAAAACACCAAACTGGACCAGAATGAAGATGAGGATGATTTGCTCAAATTTTTCAAAGAACACCAATGGGTTTTTGCATAAAATTGAATTATACACTACTACTAACATCCCCCAATTTTGGTGGGATTTTTAAAGAAATACTTAAATAGATTGTAGTGCAAATTACAAACTGGACCAGATTTGAAAACTTGAGGTAGGGCTCAAAATATCCAAATGACTAAAATAGATTTTTGCATAAAAGTGATGTGGGAACATCACATGACATCCCCAAATTTTGGTGGAAATTTTAAAGAAGTATTTGAAAGGGTTGTAGTGCAAATGGAACTCTAAAACTTAAAAAATCATTTTTAAAGAAATAAAGCTCAGGAAAAATAATTGTAGAAATAATTCCACTAATAAAAATAAATGGTCTTGGGAAGATATACAAGTCCATCAATATTTTTGAAAGGTTTCCACCTAGAAGGAAAAACTCAAAAATTCAGAGAGACAGAGTGATATGCAATTAAGAGATAAAACCAGAAAATAAAAATTTAATTTCCTGGCAAAATTTAAATTAATAAATTAAGGTCAAAATTTTGGGGTGTTACAACACTACCCCCCTAAGAAAAATCTCGTCCTCGAGATTTGGTAATGGTTGCTTTGAAAGGAATTACTCCTACTATCACAAAGTAATATCACAAAAATAACCATCTTACCCAAGCAATAAAATGTGGCTACAGTGAATGGGCAATTAAGTGGTGTAAAACTACAGTGTGGAATACTGGCGCTACGTGGAAAAATCTATGGTTGGGGGGAAACAAGAAATTTCTACTTTTGGTTAGAGTAAATTTAGAATAAATTTCTAAATTTCTAAAATACGCTGGTCGTACCCGAGAGCACAGTGCTCTCTATGGCTGATAGATTGACCCGGGGCCCATTGTCAGTCTCTTCTTCTACCTCTGGCTCTCTCTTCTTCCTCTCTCTCGCGCGCTTTTCCGCGCTTTCTCCACCGGCGACGTCTAGCGCGTAGGGCATCTAGGTCGTACTACGGTAGTGCGCGGCGTGCTAGCTGCCGGTGCAGCGTGCACTCACCTCGCGGGCCAGTGCAGCGTTGGCACTACTTGCGGATTCGCCTCCGAACATCGGTGATCAAGCAAAGAGTGGCGCTTGGGGACTTCACCCACCGTATGCCGATCTCGAGCTATAAAATGTCCGAGGTGCTCTTTTCTTCTCCCTCACACCTGGCCTCGCTTCTCCTTCTCCTCCCTTCTCCTCCATTTCTGTTTGCAGGAGCTCGAAACGAGGCTCTAATGGCGGAGGTGATACCGGACTGGTACATGATCCTGATGTGCGCAGGGTTGGCGGCATTGCTGGGGTCCTCCGTGCTCTTGTGCGTGCTGATCCTCGATGATCGTCGTGATGCTGCCGCTCGAGTGTTAGCTCTCCGCGGTGGCGGTGATCATGAGGATTAAGTGCGGTGTGAGGTGCTAAGTGTTGTCAGTGTGCTGGAGGCAACTTGTACCCGAATAATTACCCACAAATCTCTCCTTCAGAGATTGTGGTGTGCTAGGGAGGTGATTAGTTAGGTGCAAAAGGTGCACGTGGATTTGCAATTAGTGCACGTGGTCGAGTGGTTGTGGTTGTGCGTCTACTGCCGTGGTGCTGCATGAATAAAAATCTATGTTGTGAAGAGATATACACTGCAACAACTCAGGGAAAAATCTCACTTCAGAATTTACCGAGAGTGAAAACAGTTAATCAAAATTAACAGCAGTAAAAACTACTCACATTAATTGAAACCAAATATTTAATTCATCGCACAAATTTAGATACCACGCATAAGTTGCAACACATAAATAAATGCTGGGACAATAAACATAGCAGTGACGTCTACAACGAAAACGGTAACTAGACAGGTCCCGAGGAAACGCTCGCATCGGGGCACACCTCTTCTATCGTGGGAAGCGGGTTGACTAGTCGAAGAACGCGCTCTCTCTTGGTCGGGCTCGTGGTTCGCCGATGGCGATCTCGAGGATTTAAATCAGCGAGCCTCTAGAGATAACCCATTACTCGTTGGGTCAAACGCTCTTGAGCGATGACATATCGGGCAAGGTTGGCCATCTTGGGTCTCTCTCGATTCGCCCACCGAAAAGATGCTATCTCCGGTGCTGCACGACTGGAGGTAATAATACCTCGCTCACGGCATAAGGTACCGCGAATCGGCGCAGCAAGTGCTTCGTAAGCAGCAGCTTCTATGGCCATTTGCGGAGTCGACATAGATTTCCCCACGAAGGAGACTTCCGTTGGATCTTGGTTTGGGTTTGCGGGAGGGATGTGCACCACTGCCCAATATTTCGAGGTGGATGGGGTGATCCTCGATTTGAGTAACTCGTACTTGGGTGGATGGGTAGAACTCATGGTACTGTAGGTAAAGTCCCACAATATTTTAACAAAACTACCTGGGGTTGCATCTGGAGTTCTCAGATAAATACTAGGACTTGTCATGGCAAAGAAATGGCTGTGAGAGTTGTGCACAAGGTGAGGGATACTTGGTAAGGTCACGAGGTGGCCTTTTATATAACATTGGGGCTGGGTTATTGATTACGGTGTGGGGCAACTAGTTTGTCGTTTCTGCTCTATGGGGTCGGGGTCAATGCCACAAATACACATATCTCACAAAAGTGATGTATTACTGTGGGTGTCGTCGGGGTGGTTTTTGGTAGCTATGCCCGGAATAAAAAAATGCAACCGTACACCAACATACTTATGCATGGCTACTATTTAAAATAGGGCTTACAAGCTGCACAACATTTAATTATGGCGATACAAGATCACACAATTACAGTGGTCCGACATACTAAGACTTGGTACTACTCGAGTGACTTAGTCTACCTCGTTAATATCTAAGCGGCGTGCCTTGTGGACGCCGAGGCTTCTCCACGGGTTTCACCGTCGGGTTAGCTGGATGGAGTTGAGGGCTGCAGGTCGTGGTAGCGATGATGACCATCGCGGGGTTGTTGGCCACAATCCCGTTGGAGCGTGTTCCCAAAAGCGCGAAAGCACTTCGGGGACACCAAAGTATTTTGGTCGATGGCTGGGCAGGCCTCAAGGACTCGATCGGTTATCCGAATAGCACGACCGGGTTGTCGGCGCGGGCTCATCTTCTCCTCTTGCCGGGCTCGCGAACCAGCTTGTCCACGAGCTGCAATCGATAAAGGGTGATTTGATCGAACAACTCCTCTAGTGCACTTACATAGCGCACGGATGCAACAATGTAGGATCCGTCTCGTGATCTCCGTTGGCAACCTGGGGTGGCCTACCATACCCGTCACGGCTGGGGTAGTAGTAGGACAAGCGACAGTTAACTCTGGGCGAGAAGTGCCTGAGTTGAACTATAGCCTCTCGAGCAGCTAGTTGGATGGCTTGTGGCTGAAAGGAAGTTGTTCTTCCGGTGAACCTGTAGGGGCGTTCTGGCGATAGACCCCTACCATAGACGTGCACAGTGGCCCAGAATTGACGGCTCTCACTGCTCATGGGCCCTTGGTACACAACATATTCTGGGGGCTCTTCTAATGCAAAGGCACGGCGTGTGAGTTTTGCTAGCACGGTCACAAAACCTCCAAGGTTGGTTGCTGTGGTCTCATTGTGCACAATGGGGCCAGGCATTATAGCTCGGTTTGGGGAAGAGGCTGTGCTGTGCTGGGTTGAGGCTAGCGTGCCCTTTTTATAGAAAAATGGGACGGAGTCTTCCTTTGCACGCTTGCGAAAGAGACTATTTAGGTGTCGGTCACTGGCGCGTGATCGACAGGCTAGGCTGATCGGTTGGGCACCGACTGCCAAAAGGTGTCGGGGTCACTGTGTGGCTATCTTACACGAGAAGCTTGGCCTGGGTTAGGTTAAGGTCTGGTGGATTGGTTAACCTAGGTTTATTGACCTGGCTAAGATAGGATTAGCCATTGGTCAGCCTGGCACTGATACCAAGGTTGTCAGGACTGGTTTTCCAGGATATTAATTTCCCAGAAAATGGCCCTTGTGCTCACTAGCCCCAGGATTACTGTTAGCTGATGAGACACCAACTTGATACAGAAACTCCAAGCAAAATACAAAATGTGTAGTACAAGACCATTCTGGTCTATGAGTACAACAAATGGTTTCTTATTGGTTGATGGCGGAAGCGGTTTGCGGTTCATCAGCGTCTATGGGACTCCATTTCCCATAGGAACACCTGACCTGGATAACTCCTATCTTCGCGAGGCTGCTATCATCATTGCGTAGGTTCTGGGGCTATCATCACAAGGCTCCTCTCCATGCAAAAAAAATCTGGCCAAGACAATAGCCAGGGACAAGCCAATGAGTACTTTGAATGTACTCGCAAACATTATGAACACAGGTATAACATAATGAATGATAATCATGCTCTGAAATATATCATGATCACAACGTCAGTCACAAAATAAAAATCCATGATGCACGCAAGCATGTTATTCATATACAACATGAATATGCAATAAGTGAGTAGAAATAGAATGCACCGATCGGGTGTCTGAAGCGACGCCTCGAAAGGATAATAATATAAAGCATGCTCATCAAGGCCCGAGCGACACCACATAAAGGGCTTATAAATAAAAGAAATAACAAGCATGCCACAGTCGGGCGTCTATGCGACACCACATAAAGGGCTTATAAATAATTTAAATAATAAGCATGCCACGATCAAGGCCCGAGCGACACCACATAAAGGGCTTATAAATAAAAGAAATAACAAGCGTACATAGTCAAAGGTCTCATGCGACACCACATAAAGGGCTTATAAATAATTTAAATAACAAGCATGCCACAGTCAGGCGTCTGAGCGACACCACATAAAGGGCTTATAAATAATTTATATAACAAGCATGCCACAGTCGGGCGTCTGAGCGACACCACATAAAGGGCTTATAAAAGAATAATCACAGTGAATATCCAGGAGGTAGAACCGTCCCAAGGATACTCAATAATTCAAATAATGTAAATGGTTAGTCCATAATAATAGTAATCTTAATCATCATGAGTCACAAGTCATGATCCATGTTCTGGTTTAGCAATTTTTCCTCCGAAGACCGACACTTGACCCATCCCAGACTGTAGTCCTTAACCATGGACATGGCTATTCGAATAGATATATTCTCTGCAGAGGGTGTACTCTTTACCCACGAGTAACGAATTCCTTTAGTCCATCGGGACTAATTCCTCCTACGGTCTTTTAATTGAAAACACACCTGACCGCACACACCAGCCAAACTTACCGGTGTCTGGAATCACCCACGATACCCGTTAAGCAAAACTTTAAGTGGGGAGGCTACAACCTCGACTAGCATGGGATCACAAAATTTACAACGCACGTAAACTAGGGGAGCTACCCCCTCGGCTCCAACCGGAAACACCCATGCCCCCGGACCAGGTGGCATGCCTACCGGATGCAGCCGGTATCTTCCACCATGGCCTCTCTGTACGGTGTGTGCTAGGAAGGTGTTGACAACTTACTGAACCGTACCCTCCCTATGGCAGGGACAAGTGGTAGTACAAAACATGTATGGGGGTTATTGGAACAAGACTCGATCTGCGGTCGACTCAGGAGGTTAATGCATTCCCTGCAGGATTAGTGTACCAAATATATTTCGCACCAACAAACAAAACCACCACTCATCATACCTCACCATGCCTTATCGGACATAATCGTCTCAATGAATTATTAGAGACAAGTTCGTGTCTACTCAAGACAGAGACTTTCCCGGATTCCTCCCGATAGGCATGAAAGGCATACGAGGGTGATTACCATCCGAAGCATATCAAATTCCAACATCAAGGAATCATCATTATGCACTCATGAATGTGATCATAACACCACATAAAATATCGAATACTTCACGTTAAGGTGGTGTCGTATTTGCATCAAATGACGCACAACAAATATTATGCCGGGGTTCAGAATGCTTGCATTCAAGAGTCTGTAAGTGGGGTGCACTTTTTGAAAGTTGCCTTCTTCTTCAAAATCCTATTTTACAAAAATTTGAATTAACACATAGTCCCAAAATAGTACAAAAAAGTTGTTTGGAAAATTTTCAAATAAATATGAAAATAAAGTAGACAAAATTTGAGAAACAATAGAAAAAGAATCAAATCAATTGGACATGTATTTTAAAAGTTATAGCGAGTCAAAGTTTAGTCAAAATTCTGTTGTTAATAAAAATCAGAAAAATAAAACGGTTCGGGGGCTTACGCTTTCTCCTAGCGAAGGCGTATTCGGTGGAATACGTTTCCACTTAAGCCAGCGTGGGTCAACTCGTGGGTCCCTTGGGCCCACTGGTCAGGTTCGACCAGTCACTCGCGCCTCCTTCCTCCTCTGTCCGAGCGGAGGCGGAGCTCCGACGACCAACGCCGGCAATTGGCGGCTCCTCGCGGGGCTCCGACGGCGGGAATAGGTTCACCGCACTAGGACGATCCTCCCGGTGGTCGAGAGGGTCGTGGGGACGAAGGGGGTCGCCAGCGGCGAGCTCGGCGGCGGACGACATCTTCGAGAACAATTGGGTCCCGGCCTATGGTGGCTCCCAGTCAAAGCTGAGAGGTTGGGCGGCTCCGCACGACCGAGGGGAGTCGGATGGTAGCGCTGGAAGGACTAGGGAGGCCCTACTCATGAAGGACGGGACCGGAGTGTGGCGGCGGCCGAACTGCTGGAGATGGGAGAGAGAATGGCCTCTGGCCGACTGGGGAGGAGGGGGGGCTTCCTACTACTGGAACGAGGTTGCTGACGAGCCTAGGCGTGATCGGAAGGGCTATTTATAGCCCGGGGAGGTTGGTTCCCGCGGCTGCGGATAATAACGCCGACGAACCGCCATTCTGTTGCTAGCAGGGCGACATGGCGGCGACGGGCGCTAGCGGACGGGCTCGTGGATGAGCTCGGGCTGTTCAGGGGCGAGCTGGCGCGCTGGAGTGGCTCGGGCGGCACCGTCCATGGAAGGAGCCTGCTGCGGACGCCGGCGTGCCGCCAAGGGAGCTCTGACGGCGGCGCTGTAGGGTGCCAGGGGTGGCTTGGAGGGTTCTGGCGAGCGGGTGAGGACATGGTGTGGCCCTGGGGGGTGAGCAAAGGCCAGGGGCAAGACGCGGCGGCTCGGTTCTGATGCTGCAAGGCAAAACGTGGCGCCTGGCGCACCTAGAGCACGCATGCCAGGTGCTCGACGAAATGCCAACGCGTGCTAGAGGGCTTGAAAGAGGCTGGTAGTTAACATGTCTAGGTTAGTGGTGGCTAGGAGATTAGTGGACATGCTGGTTTGTACAGAGGGGCAAGATCACAGTGCAAACATAAAACCATGCCAAAGGTGTCCATGAACACAAGGTGCTCGACAGAATGCCATGGGCATCTATGCATCTCACACTGCAGCCGAACCAATGAACCCTCGTACTCCTCTCCGCATGGGCATCCACTGTCGCGTCTTCCCTTGCTCCGTGTCGTCCCCTTCCTAGGCGTCGCCTTTGTCCACCGGCTTGGTGCTCTCGGCGAGGCGTGGTCAAGGAATGATTTCCATCGAAACAGTACTGTATGTGGAGAGGTTTGACAGATGGGTCCACGGCCGCAGCAAGGAAGTGCCTCCTTATGACGCGTAAAATAATGATTCCTCCACCTGACAGTAGGGACCCACCGGACGGGCCACCGTATTTCGTGAAAAAAACGGTGCCCCCTAACTGCTGGGACCCACCAGCTACATCTTCGCACGCAAGGAAGTGCCTCCTTATCGTCCCTGACAGTCGGGACCCACCCGGTCAAAGCATACATAGTGTTGTCATTCTTCTTGCGAACGTGTACGTACATACTGGTTGATCGGTTTGTCTGTAGGCTGCAGTGATGAACCGTGGTCGAGTTAGGAAGTGCACATGTTGTAGTAGAGGCACGCATGTAGCATGTAGACGTACGTACAACCAGGGTGCAAGAAAGTAAATACAGACACATACGTACATATGGGCGGGGTCTCGAACGCCTACTCGCGCATACGTATGGCCAGGGATCGTATACATGGCTGGGTCGGAATGGAGAAACTACATCGTCGTGTTCATCGGGAGGCAACGGAATGCATATTGTTCATCGGGAGCCAACCGGCTTGGACGGAACAACCGATCGAAACGAGGCATGGCGGACTGCAGAACGGAGGAAACGGCCTTGTGTTCGACCACCTATGGTCGAAACAGGGTTCTATTCACGGGAGGGGTGTGGCATACCGCAAAACAGAGGAAACAGACTTCTCTTCGACCTCCTAGGGTCGAAACAGAGTCCTGTTGATCCGGAGGGGTGTGGCGTACTGCAAAATGGAGGAAATAGACTTGTGTTGGAGCGCTACGGTAGAAACAGGGTCCTGTTCATCGGGAGGGGTGTGGCGTACCACAAAACGGGACTCCATGGGCTACTGTTCATCTCCACCGCCGACCTCCTCTAGCCTCCACGGGCTACTGTTCATCCACCGTCGACCTCCTCCAGCCTCCACCTGCGACTGTTCATCCACGGGCTCCTGTTCATCCAGCCTCCACCGCTCCTCCACCGGCTACTATTCAACCAGCCCTCTCCACGGGGTCCTATTCAACCACCCCTCCATGGGCTATTGTTCATCCAGCCCTCCACCGACTACGGTTCAACCAACCCTCCACAAGGTCATGTTCATCCAGCCCTCCACGATGTCCTGTTCATGCTCCCCCAACCAGCTCGATCAAGGTTCTGTTCATCCAGTGGCAACACCACGGGGTCCTGTTCATCCAACCCCCCAAAAACGCTCACTATTCATCAAGAGGAAGCAGGTTCGATCGGCTTCAATTAGCAGCAGTAGTGAAGGAATCGCTCGATCGGGTTCAGTTAACAGCCAGGGATCGATCGATCGCTCAGGTTCAGTAACGCGTACCTGCAGTGCAATCGCTCAGGTTCAGTAGGAGCGAATGCCTCGCTCCGGTTCAGTTAGGGCCCAACGCCTCCACTGCTACGCATCGGTGCTATACAAATGGTTTTTAACCCCTTTCTGCGACGGCATTTGGATTCGTCGCCAAGTGAGTGTGGGAAATAGGGGGGGGGGGTCCTTCCCACACGACCCAGAAACCGTCGGGGATAGGGAGCCAAGATACATGTACAGTACTCCTACTCGTTTGTGCTCACCGGAAGGAAGCCGGAAGGAGGAGGAATTCTATCGGTCTTTAGATGGCAATCCGGAGTATGAGGACTTGTTGGAGCACGACCGCCTGGCGGAGGAGCAGGGTATCACCGATTTGCGCCGCCAGCGGAGCAGGGAGCAGCAACACACTGCCGCTTTGAGTCACGAGCAGAGCGCCCGCGACTGGGCCGACTACGTGGAGGCCGGCGCCCGGCAAATAGCCCTAGAGGCTGTCGGTCATGCACGCGTGCGCGACGCTGAATTTTACTACCATCTCGTCAAGTGGGTTTCCCTCTTAGAAGCCTAAGCTTTGGTGGACCACGCCGGCATGGAAAGGGACAACACGCGCGAGCAACGCGCCTATGGCACCTTCAGGAAGTCCGAGGCGAGGAGGAGGACGTCGGTGCCGGCATTTAGCGTGTACCGCAGATGGCGGCCGACATCGTCTAGTTAGCTAGGAGTAAGTCAGTACTTGTACACTAGAGTATTAGTGGGAGTAGATAGTTAACTTGGCTATGATGGTTGTCAACGTGGAAGTTCAGTACTCTATATCTGGTTAGACCTGTTACTTTTCTCTGTATGTTGAACTTTCAGTGTGGACGTATGGAATGGGCTGTTATTTTTTAAATGGGTTGTATTTGTCCGCCACGGGTTAGAGGCTGACTTCTAGGCCTACTAGGTTGACACGTACACAATCAGGAGATGATTGTATGTGGAGAGGATGACAGCAGGGACCCACCAGGGTCATGTCAGTATGCAAACAAGTGCCTCCTTATTTCAAGCCAGAAAAATGGTAACTCATAATGGATTTCTGACATCTGGGTCCCATGCCATTGTCAACATAGTCAATAAACAAGAGAATTGCACAACGAGCGGCTAATACGAGGGACCCAGTAGCTTGCCCAGTTTTTTTAGGGAAGTAGCTTGCCTAGTGATCTTTGTTTTTGAAACGGAAGCAGGGTGTCAACTGGGCTGTGCGGGGCACTCTGGCCTGTCTAACCAGCCTTTTCTTTTATGTTTACCACAAGACCAACCCAGTAGTTTTTTTTTTCTGAAAATGGCTAGCCTAGTTTTTGTTCTTTTGTAGAATACCCAAGTGAGGCCTACTTGCTTTGTCAACCCTGCTGGGCTGCAGATCTTTCAAGACGAGAAAATGGGCTATCGAGTAATGAGAAATGGGATGTATATTTTTAAAACAAATCAAATCGGCAATTAGTTTCAAATTTCTTTTTTTATTTCAAGATGTTAAATTCCATTGATTTTTATGCGTGGACAATTATTTGGATTTTATATTAATATGAATTTATTTTTCAAATTAGTTTGAATGTGACTCAAAATTTCGGGATTAAAACAGTTGAACGCACTGAAATATGCAAAATTTTGTATAATTTTTAACCGCGGCCACAATATGGGCTATAATGCTAACAAAAAGAAGATTGGCTCCAAAAAAATCCTTAAGAAATAGCAAATGGGCTGTAAATTATTAGAAATAATGGCAGATGGGTTGTATGCTGTTTTCCACACATTTGAGACAGACTTGTGTGCCTACTATAGGTTGACGCGTACACTTTCCTAAAAAAAGGTTGACGCACACGCAACGCCACTTAGTCAACACATGAGAGCAGTGACTATTGGATGTCCATCCAATGGCCGTCATGCTTCTTCAGTCTCTGCTCTTCCGGCTCCAGCCGCTCAAACAAGCGCTGGCGGGATTGCCTGCTCCCTCCTTCCGCGGCCGACTATGGTGCCGCGTAGGCCTCACCATCCCACCGTACTCCCATCGCTGTCCTAGCCATCTCTCTACTCACCTGCACCTGCTGTTATTCTCCGGCGATGGTAGACGAACCAGTAAACCCTCGTACTCCCCTCCACGTGGGAAACAACTGCCGAGTCTTCCCTGGCTCCGTGTCGTTCCTTTCCTAGGCCTCGCCGTCGTCCACTGCCCTGGAGCTCTCGGTGCGGCGTGGTCAATGTGGTCAACAAACGACATCCATCGGAAGTGCACCGTACATGGAGAGGCCGACAGTTGGGTCCACGGCCGCATGCAAGGAAATGCCTCCTTATTACGTGCAAAATAATGATTCCTCCACCTCACAGCTGGGACACACAGGAAGGGCCTTTGTATTTCATGAAAAAAACGACCCCCCGCTTACAGCTCGGACCCACCAGCTATATCTTCATATGCAAGGAAGTGCCTCCTTATTACGCACAAAAAAATTAATACTCCCCTTGCTAGCTAGAACCCACCATAGTGGGAGGCTGACTTTGGGCCTACAAAGTTGATGGGGATGGAGGGATTTGTTAACTTAGTCAATATGAAAGATTCTTGCTCCAGTGACCGTACGATGTCCATCCGACGGCCGTAGTGCTTCTTCAATCTCTGGTCTTCTTGCTCCAGCCGCCCAAACTAGCGCCGGTCGTCCCGCCTGCTCCTGCCTCTCGTGGCCGGCTGTGCTGCCACGGAGGCCTCACCGCCCCCTACTACTCCTGCCGCTGGCCAGGCCATCCCTCTACTCACCCACACCCCCTGTTATGCTGTGGCGATGGCAGCCTCACACCGCAGCAGAACCAGTGAACCCTCATACTCCTCTCCGCATGGGCATCCACTGCCACGCCTTATGTCGCTCCATGTCGTCCCCTTCCTAGGCCTCGCCATTGTCCACCGCCTTGGTGCTCTCGGTGTGGCGTGGTCAAGGAACAACTTCCATCAGAACTGTACTGTACGTGGAGAGGTCTGACAGCTGGGTCCACGACCGTCCGGTGGGTCCCTGCTGTCAGGTGGAGGAATCATTATTCCACGGCCGCAGCAAGGAAGTGCCTCCTTATTACGCGCAAAATAATGATTCCTCCACCTGACAGCAGGGACCCACCGGACGGGCCACCATATTTCATGAAAAAAACATTGCCCCCTGACTGCTGGGACCCACCAGCTACATCTTCGCACACAAGGAAGTGCCTCCTTATCATTCCTGACAGTCGGGACCCACCCGGTCAAAGCGTACGTAGCGTTGTCATTCTGCTTGCGAACGTGTACGTACATACTGGTTGATCGGTCTATCTGCAGGCTGTAGTGATGAACCATTGCCGAGTTAGGAAGGGCACGTGTTGTAGTAGAGGCGCACACGTAGCATGTACACGTACGTAAAGCCAGGGTGCAAGAAAGTAAATACGGCCACATACGTACATACGGCGGGGTCTCGAACGCCTACTCCCGCATACGTACGGCCATGGCTCGTGTACATGGCTAGGTCGGAACGGAGAAACTGCGTCGTCGTGTTCATCGGGAGGCGACGAACGCATGTTGTTCACCGGAGCCAACCGGCTTGGACGGAACAACCATCAAAATGAGGCATGGCGTACCGCAGAACGAAGGAAACGGCCTTGTGTTCGACTGCCTCAGGTCGAAACGGGATCCTATTCACCGGGAGGGGTGTGGCGTTCCGCAAAACGGAGGAAACGGACTTCTCTTCGACCTCCTATGGTCGAAACAGGGTCTTGTTGATCCGGAGGGGTGTGGCGTACCGCAAAAAGGAGGAAACGGACTTGTGTTGGAGCGCTACGGTCGAAACAGGGGTCCTGTTCATCGGGAGGGGTGTGGCGTACCACAAAACGGGACTCCATGGGCTATTGTTCATCTCCACCGTAAACCTCCTCCAGCCACCACGTGCTACTATTCATCCACCGTTTACCTCCTCCAGCCTCCACCTGCGACTCTTCATCCACGAGCTCCTATTCATCCAGCCTCCACCGCTCCTCCACTGACTACTGTTCAACCAGCCCTCTCCACGGGGTCCTGTTCAACTACCCCTCCACGGGCTACTATTCATCCAGCCCTCCACCGGCTATGGTTCAACCAGCCCTCCACGGAGCCATGTTCATCCAGCCCTCCACGGGGTCCTATCCATCCACCCCCAACCGGCTCGATCAACGTCCTGTTCATCTAGCGGCAACACCACGGGGTCCTGTTCATCCAATACCCCACCGGGAACTATTCATCCAACCCACCAAAAACGCTCACTATTCATCAAGAATAAGTAGGTTCAATCGACTTCAGTAGTTCAATTAGTAGCAGTAGCGAAGAAAACGCTCGATCGGGTTCAGTTAACAGCCAGGGATCGATCGATCGCTCAGGTTCAGTAACGTGTACCTTCAGTGCAATCGCTCGGGTTCAGTAGGAGCGAACGCCTCGTTCGGGTTCAGTTAGAGCCCAACGCCTCCACCGGTACACATCAGTGCTATACAAATGGTTTTTAATCCCTTTCGCGACGGCATTTGGAACCGTCACCAAGTGAGTGTGGGCAATAGGGGGTCCTTCCCACATGACCCAGAAACCGTCGGGGACAAGAAGCCTAGATACATGTACAATACTCCTACTCGTTTGTGCTTGCATTGCCATCGCAGTCGGTATTCTGTGCCCATATTGTCCCTCCTCCATGCAGAAGGCATGCACGACTCTAGTCCAATCCCTTGTGATGGCAGACCGCCCATCCTTCACGGTCTTCATGAAAACATATAGATAATCATCGTGTTCTGGTAGAAATACTTTAACCTTTGCATGCCCACCAATCTTGTAGTTTGAGAGGTAATCTTTAGTAACTGCTTTGGGAACCACTGCAAAGGAAAAAGTATTCAGACATTGTCATCTAACACAACTCATTATGGGCAGTAAAAAGAAGGCTGTGGAGTTCTTACTTACCATCCTGCAGTTCGTTGTTGTATTGGATAAAGTGTAAATAAATAGTTTAATTGCCATCTTTTGACCCATTTTACTAACAATCTTTATCAGCTTCCTCACTTGATGCTGGTTCATCGATATCTCATTTCCCCATACGCAGAAAGGGTCGAAGCACGGATCTTTACCAATGACATATGTACCTAAAAGCACCAAGTTAATATTAGAAGCTAAACACCAATTGCACAATGATGTAGTACAACACTCTTATATAATATATTATAACATCCAATATACTCACATATTAGATGAATTAACATCTTATGTTATGGGTCGAAGGAGTTTATTGCATTCCAATAAATTATCAGTTGAATAACTGCTGCTGTATCCACGGGTTAGAGTTAGTTTGAGCTACTTCGGGCTCAAATAGCCCTAAAGTATATCTAAAAATGAGGGCTAGTTTGAGCTAGTTGCATCTATAACCCACCCAAGAAAAATATCCAACCCAAGAGGTGCTAATTGGAGCTAGTTCTCCTAGTGCATTTATTGTCAATCTAAGTATCTAATCCTGTCATCCAAACACATCTTTGGATGGGGTTAGTTCAGGGTTAGTCATGAGCTAGAAACTAACTCTAACCTCTAAGCAAAGTTGAGTATCCAAAGTGTTGTTGTTCTTGCTGCTGTTGCTCTTCTACGTGTATCTAGACATTATCAGAACATTAAGGTAACACTCTTCCTTGTTGCTATGTAGCCTAGGATTGCATATGTAGACATTAAGTACAGTGCATGTTGCTATGTAGCCTCAGATATATTACATATGGCCCTAGTTAACCTAACGATAAATGGGTTGCAGATATATTCAGTTAAAAGTCAGATTCACCGATTAGTCCCTTATCAGCCCCCGTCCTATATGGTACCAGCTACCGATATCCTGAACAATGAGCATGTATAAGCCATGGAATGAAACTAACCTCGATGGAAAACATCAGCCGTTCCCAAAATTGTCCTGTGTCACTACAAGAAATATGTCAACTTGCGACCATCACTATTGGTCGCTGAAAGGTCATTGTTTTTCATTTGCGACCATTTTGTGACAAAAACAAAAGGTCAAAAGCTGGCGGTCGTAAACTGAAATTAACGACCTTCTCTGTGAGAAGGTCGTGGAAGGCAACGACCAAAATAAAAGGTCATGGATTCTATGACCTTCTGTTTTGGTCGCTAGCTGTCTGCCCAGGCCATGTCGGATCCGACATGGCAAGCTGACGTGGAAAAATTGCGACCAAATGAAAACGTCATTGATTAGAATCAGTCCGGTCCAATTTGACACTTTACTTGGGCCAAGCCCACTAATTCAGCCCATTTAATATTATTTTTCCTATTAATTCTGGTCAGCCACATGGGCCAGCCAAAAAATCGGCCTTTTTATATTCACAATTCAACCTTTTTATATTCCTGTCGTGGCCTTTTAATATTCAATTTCTTATTATTTTTGCCCTTCTCTAACAAGTTTTTTCCATTAAATAAACAACTCCAGTCCAACTTTGTTTGGGCCATGGCCGATTCAGGCACAGTACTAATTTCTGTCATATTCAACCCATATGAAGTAGCATGTACACAATTTCAATATCATCATGTCATTTAAAGCACCATTTACACAGGGAATACAAAATTTAATTACATAGGAATACATCATCTACACAATTTGCCTTAACTTACTACATCACACTGTTCAACTCGTATTAGCACATCTGGAACCGTCCTACAAGAACATAACATTGTTCAACTCGTACACGTAGTACAAACTTCATTGTTCCCTTTGATGTGCTCCAGATGCGACAACTTTCCTTCCTACAAGAACATAACATTACATGAATTGATCAATCAAGGAGGAAAGCAAAAAATAGGCTCAAAGCATCACACACAAAAATAATAACATAATACATTAATGTATAATGTGATAAAAATATATGTATAATCAGGGCAATTTCTAGCTAACATGCATACATGAATCAGAGTAGAACTAGCACGAGGTATAATTAGCGGCAAACAACAATTAGCAGTCAAAGCAATACCAAGTAACTGGCAGCAAGCTCTCAAACAGGCAATGCTAATGTTTTGGCACAATTGCTAGAAGTACATGTTTTTTTTGCAAAGTGAGTAAAAGCTATGATATTTTCCTACATGTACTTTTTTATTTTCTTAGTCATATAGTGATCTGCTCATTTCAGTTCTATCTACTCACCCCATTCACATGCAACATAAGAAGCTGGTGTAGAACTCCATCTTAACCACATTCGCAGCAACGGAAGCAAAAGAAACCGGTGTAGAGAAAGAAGCTTCAGCAAGGAGGCGCAAGCTCCACCCTTGCATCTAGTGCACCTGCAGGGAGGGAGAGAGACTAAGAAGCAAGCAAATAAAAAACTGAATTCAGGGAAACCAAGAAAGCAAATAAAACAGCTAGTAAAAAGCAAATTAGTTGCCATCTCACAGCAAAAGGTGGATAAATCAGTTGCCATATCGTAGCAAAGGGTGGATATCAGTTGCCATCTCACATCAAAATGAAAATTAGCTATGCAAGGGACAAAACAAAAAACTTATTTTAAGAACACAATACAATGGCTCAATGCCTGAAGCTTTTTCGCTTACGATAGGAGATTTTACAAAAAAGAATACAAGATGCCTCTGAACAGGAGCAGAGCAGGTCTAGAGCACTTATGTCAATGCCTCCCATACAATTTATTTAACTCATAGGTTTACATTAATTGAAATAATCTGGGATAATTCAACAAACAAAAATGTGAAGCAAATAGCATTTTCAATTCAGCAACATGTTGTACATACAGTATAAGCAGCACATGACAGTAAAAACAGTGAGCAAAAGCCAAATGAGTTGATTTAACTCTAACTAGTTGGTAACAAATTGACATAATCTGGGACTGTTCAATAGATCAAAATGTGAAGCTAATATATGAAGCCGGCAATAGATCAAAATACAATAGTTGCAGCTACACCTAAACTAGAGCAGTTGCGGAATCATCACATATGTAGTTAATAGGAGGAAGAAGCGACATATCAAGGAAATTGTCTCACCTGCAGCAAGAGCGAGCAACGGGCGAAGTTGAGGAGGGTCAGCGGCAGGAGCAGCTCACATAAGTTGTCGGGGAAGACAGCCGGCAGCAGGTCCGTCGCATCATGTGACTCCATCCATTGGCAGAAATCATAATTAAATCATCATCATTGACATGGCAGAATGGGCGTGCAAAGAAATTATTTACATGATACACAAAGCAACTACATGTTGATATGATTGCATTGTATGCACGAGGGATTTGTAATACTTAGTGTGAGTGCTGCTAGTCAATAAAGATGGGATTCACAAGAAAACAAAAATAATCAATCAACAGTCACCATACGTATGTGCATAATAATTGTACATATATAATCTGAGTTGATTTCTTTCTTAAAAATATATTATCAACATGGCTAGAGACTATATAGATGGTCTACTATGGTATGTAGGTACATGTGCATCCATCTTTTCCATGCAATGAGAAAGCTAGACACAAAAATCTATTTATTAGAAAGATTTGGCTTTGTTTCTTGCAGGAAAGTGGACTGCTCTTGTCTATTGTGGTGCTTGCCTCTTGAAATTCATAAGTAAAGCAGGATATTGTCAAGTTAGGACTGAAAGCACATCTTAAGCAATTTGAGGCCCTGCCACTCCACCACTCCGTTGAAACATATGCTCCCTAGCTCCTCATATAGGAGCTTGAGATTCCAAACAGGGCCTGAATATCATCTTCTTGTTATAACTGTGTGTTTATAAACCAAGGCACCTATCATTTTGCACATACACACCAACAGTAAACAAAGGCAGGGGGTTATGTTCACATTGCAGAAATTAGATATGCGGTGGATGTGTTCACAGGGCATCCAAGAGGAATCAATCTTCATGTGTTAAGTTGGGATGATAGCAAAGGAAAAACCCTTGCATACGTCTATGTATTTAATGTTTATTAATGCACTACCACACCATTGCCACATACTGCTAGCCACTGGGATTATTGAATTAGTAACGATTCATATATAAGCAGCTTCTAATTCAACTCATCATGCAAAATCGTGAGGCAGCAAACAGCTGCAGCAGTGGCATGAGACGCTAACTCGGCAGCAATGCAACATCGATGGGATAAGCAACAGCCGGTTCATACAGCGGTACGGCACAGATCGCATCAAGCAACACGGCGAGAGGGGGGCAGGGGAAGTACCGGTGACCCGGGGAGGGCGGGGCAGAGCTCTAGGTCGAGGAGCGTGGGCGGACGGGGGCGGAGCTCGAGGTCGAAGAGCACATCCGCCGTCATCTGTGCCAGCTCGCCCCTTCCTTGGTGAAGCCCATCGGCGGATCTGGTGGATGCGCCCGCCACTGCACCAAGATAGAGGGGATAGGGTTCCCGGAGGAAGCGACCAAGCCGAGTCCGCCGTGCACAGGGCCACGACTAGGAGTTGGGGAGGACGGGGCCGTAGTTGGTGAAGAGGCCATCATCCACCTCGTGGTGCATGCTGCTCCCGTTGAAGTCGGGCATGCCGAAGGGTGCGCGGCGGCGGGGTCGTGGCGGAAGGCGTATGGGTCGGGGGAGGCCGGGAAGTCATCACCATCCCCCGAGACGTGGACGTCCGCGTGGGGGCACCGCTGTCGGTGAAGCTGAGGAAGGGGTCGTCGCGGCCGGGGAGGAGGTCGGGGAGTCGAAGGCTGTGGCCATGGGTGGGCTGGGGATCTTGAGCTCGAGAGGAGCGTGGGGAAGGGGGATGGGAAGTGGAATCAAGGTCGGAGACGCCAGATATGTGCGTACGGGGTTGGTGTGGTCACAGAGGGGCTGGCGGGGAGGGCGCGGCGTCGCGAGTGAGAAAATGACAGGGAGAAAGGGGACGGGATCGAGAGGAAGAGAGAAGACGGTGGTGATGCGATGAGGAAGGAGGGAAAGAAAGGAGGCGGCGGGGGGTGATGGAAAATGACCACGCGGACGAGCTAGGGTTTCGGGGTTGGTGTGGAAGGGTTGAGGATGGCCGTTGGATCCGCGAGCATCTCACGGCGTATGATGTGCGATCCGCGTGAGATGTCCACGGACCAATCAGGATGCAATATGATGTTATGACCATCTAAATTGGTCATAGTTGCCTAAAATTAACGTGTTAAAATCATATTAGCTATTTTATGACCTGAAAAATTCAAAAAGAAAATGCAAAACCTTCTCATTGTGTCACCAAATGTGAACAAGTTTTCAGGAAGAATAACAAACAAGAAATAAGATAAATAACTTTTAAAAGGTGTCGTGAGAAATGGGTTTTTGCCAAAAAAATATTTTCCATTTTTTTGAGAGCCCAAAATGAGTTTTTTCATGAAGGACCTACCATATATTTGTTGCAAAATTGGACCAAATCAATTTTCTAAAATATTAGGCCATGTTTAATGCACAATTGACCAAATGGTTGGGTGTCAAAAGTTTCGATCCACCTCTAGCGAAAAGACAAATGAAGGACCTACCATATATTTGTTGCAAAATTGGACCAAATCAATTTTCTAAAATATTAGGCCATGTTTAATGCACAATTGACCAAATGGTTGGGTGTCAAAAGTTTCGATCCACCTCTAGTGAAAAAGACAAATTTCCACCAATCCAGTTGGAAGCGGATCAAGTTTGAACTGCAACTGCCTTATAGTTTCCCCTTTATTTTTTCCAAAAATCATTTCTAGGTACAAAAATATCTATTTAATCAGAGAAACACCAAAAATTCAAAGATTCAACCACTAGCAAGGAACAATCATGCCCGCCGTTTTGACCGCATTTTGAAACGGGCATAAAAAATTCAAAAAATTAGAAAACCTTCGCATTGTGTCATTATATGTGACCAAGTTACCAGGAAATATTATAAACTTGTAATACGGTGATTATTTTAAAAAAGTGTTCTCAGAAACGAGCTATCATGTGTGGAGATCAATGGCTCTCAAGCCAAATGCTCAATCTTATGGCCACATTCATAGCATAGTTTGTTCAGATGATCTCATATTGTGCACAAGGGTGCATGTTGGAATGACAAACAATGTTGCCTAAGGAAGTTTTCGTTTTCTTTGGACAGAAATTTCATTTTCCATTTTTCGAGTGCCCAAAATGAGTTTTTTTGTGAAGGACCTACCATATATTTGTTGCAAAATTGTACCAAATCAATTTTCGAAAATACTAGGACATATTTAATGCATAATTGACCAAATGGTTGGGTGTAAAAAGTTTTGATCCACCTCTCGTGAAAAAGACAAATTTTCGCCGATTCAGGTGGAAGCGGGTCAAATTTGAACTTTAACTACCTCGTAGTTTGCTCTTATTTAATCCACAAATCATTTCTAGGTACATAAGTATCTATTTAATCAGAGAAACACCAAAAAAATTCCAAGATTCAACCACTAGCAAGGAACGGTCATTCTTGCCGTTTTGATCGCATTTTGAAACGGGCATAAAAAGTTCAAAAAAATCAAAAAATTGGAAAACCTTCGCATTGTGTCATTATATGTGAACAATCACCATAAAAAATTATAAACTTGTAATACGACAATGTTCTCAGAAACGAGCTATGAAGTGTGAAGATTCATGGCTTTCAAGCCAAATAATCAATCTTATGGCCACATTCATGAGATAGTTTGTTCAAATGATCTCATATTGTGCACAAGGGTGCATCTTGGAATGTCAAATAATGTTGCCTAAGGAAGTTTTCATTTTCTTTGGACGAAAAATTCATTTTCCATTTTTTCGGGTGCCCAAAATGAGTTTTGTTGTGAAGGACCTACCATATATTTGTTGCAAAATTGTACCAAATCAACTTTATAAAATACTAGGACATATTTAATGCATAATTGATCAAATGGTTGGGTGTAAAAAGTTTTGATCCACCTCTCGTGAAAAAGACAAATTTCCGCCAATTTAGTTGGAAGCGGGTTGGTGGCGATCCAAAATTCATTTCTAGTTATGTAAGTACCTATTTAATAAAAAATACATGGTTGGTGGCGATACGTCGAGGTTTGGACGGTGGCCGAGGGCCCCAACTCCAGAGCGCATAAACTCGCATGCCCGCCGCGTGGTCACCGCGTGACCGTGGCATTGCCATGCGTTCTGGGTGTCCTAAGCATGTCTAGTGGGTTGGGCACTCCCTAGGTAGGTGCTAGGAAGAAAATTACAACATAAGATTCTCACGAGGAGACCGATCTATGCTCAAACATGAATTAGCAGCCAAGTGTTTGATTAGCGGAACGAGAAATGCACATGGCTAATGGGCGTGAGTTTTGGCTGAGGATGATTAGTTACTAAGAAGACTGTCTTCACAAATTTTCAGCTCAAAAGGAGGAGCCTAGGTGGTACTTGCTTTGCAAAGTACCACACTGGACATAAATATGAATGTTGAAGCTGGGCTCAAAATAATGAATGGATTGAGCTAAAATTTGGTGGAGGATGGTTATTTGGGCATAGGAAAGCACTGTAGAAAATAGATACCATTTGGACATGCCAAAGTGGTACTTCCTTAACAAAGTGGAAATTTGCCGAGGAAAATATACTGGGAAAATTGAGCTGAATTTTTTCATGAGGCATTGATTTGGATAGGAAATAGTGCCCAAAAATTTTGAGGGCAATCAAGAATATATAAATAGCACTTCCTTTACAAAGTGTTGTTCTGAACAGAATAGGAAAATGATATTGTTGAATTATTTTTTAACTAGGCAAGGAAGGTTTTTTTTTACATATTTGACGAAGATATGACCCAAAGAATTTATGAGATTTTTTTGGGAATTTTGGGCATGACAAAAATATATGTTGCTTCACAACCAAGGGCAAAAATTGACACAAGGACATGACACATAGGCAAAACTGATGAGGTGGCGCCTAGTCAAAGAAACCCACCACAATTTACAAGGTTATGATCGTCTATATTGGTCGTGATCAGGTAGAAATAAGGCAGCGGAGATGTGCTATCTGCTTTAT
This sequence comes from Aegilops longissima, assembly GCA_021605205.1. Classification (NCBI taxonomy): domain Eukaryota; kingdom Viridiplantae; phylum Streptophyta; class Magnoliopsida; order Poales; family Poaceae; genus Aegilops; species Aegilops longissima. Next base: position 47,152,049 of record CM038680.1, on the reverse strand, counting down.
GACCATTTTGTGTAAGGAAATTATGACCTTTCTGACCAAAATGGTCATTATAGTTCAGGATTTGGAGCCCCCCGAACAGTTTTTGACCAATTGGTCTCAAATGGTCATAGATTTATGACCAATTCTTCCAAGGTCACTGACAGAAGGTCACAAGTTGACATATTTCTTGTAGTGTGTAGGGACATTGAGAAGCATGTTAAGCACAACAGGCTAAACATCAACCAAAATTATCCATGGCAGACAAAATAATCTCCAAAAGATAGCTTCAGTGTGCAGGTTTAAGCATGCTAGTAAAGCAAAACAAGTGAAAAGGTCTGTTAACTGCAACAGGCCTAACATTTAACAACAAGCAAACATAGTCATTTAAACTGGTATTGTGCCCGTCTAAGTACACTGATTATTGTTAAATAAAAATGGAAAGGCGTGTTTAACTACAAGATGCAGCAATCAAATGTAGTCATTCATGCCTTGTTTGTTTCAGCTTCACTTGGATTTTAATCACCTATGGATTCGCTTCAGTGGCGAAGCTGTTTCTGTGAATCAGCTTCACCACTGAAGTACACTTTGAGGTGCTTCAGGAAATTGCACTAAAAATGACCCAAATCCAGATTCAGCTTCACTGGCAAAGCTGATTCCAAATAGCTGTTTGTTTCGGATTCCAGATTCGGCTTCACTGGCAAAGCTGAATCTGGTCCCAGAATCCGAAACAAACAGGGCCATAGTGGTATTGTTGAAACTGGTACTGATGAAATTGAACTAAACAGTTCATACTTGCACATATAGAACATCACGTTGTGAATAAATGGAATAAACAAGGCATACTACGAACAACCAAAGATAGCATTTGAAACTGGACATAACTACAAACAACAGAAAAATCAAAAAAATTTAAAAGAGGCATATGCTAGCTATAACAGGCTTAACAACAAGCAAATATATATGCATTGCTATCAGTATGTTTAAAACTGGATTGATGAAATGTACTGCACAGTAAATAATTGCACATAGAGAGCATCACATTGTGAACAACTGAAATAAACAAGGCATACTGCAAACAACCCGATATAGCAATTAAAACTAGACATATTCTCACTACAATACAAAAGGGACTTGACAAAACAAATCATGGGTTTCCTCCTGTGAAGAGGCACGACAAAACAAATCATGGGTTTCCCCCTGTGAAGAGGCACGACAAAACAAATCATGGGTTTCCTCACTTATCATAGATGGGCTCATTTCCATGGGAAGAGAATGAACCCTGGATGCGCTCCATGTTGTCGCAGATGGGCTCCTTCCCCATGGAAGAGCACGGCTGTAGGGTGCCCTCCCTGATGTCGCAGATGGGCTCTTTCCCCTTGGAAGAGCAGATGGGCTCTTTCCCCTTGGAAGAGCTGGAGAGGGTGCCCTCCTCGTGGTCGCCGTTGATGAGGTCTGACTTGGAAGCTGCGGATCCCAAGCCAGCGTCGCAGAACATGTCCTTCAGAAATGACAAAAGGGGCTCGATGGCGATGTAGGATGGCAAGTTGTTGACAGCGAGCTAGAGGAGATCAGCGGCGGGGCCATGCATGAGACTGATGGCGGTTGAACCCGAGTGGTTGGGGGTGGGCCAATTAACCTGTGATATAGCCCGCCTCAGGCCATCGCTGTCCATGACCTCGATGTCGTAGCCGGCGGAAGAGACATGCGCGCATACTCCAGCCCGCTGCTTGAGTTCCTGCCGCCAGTAATGGTCGTCAGCTTCCTCAGCGACGTCGGGTGAAGAGACCATGATACACCTCTTTTGGGCCAGTCACTCCTTGACCTCCACGGGAAGCATAGACGTGCTTAGGCTGCGACGCTCTAGAGTGGGGGATGGGGATGGGAATGGGGATCTGGGGGAAAAGGGGCATTTGGCAGGAGTCATCTAAGGAACTCAGGGTGGCCTTGGTATGGAGACCGGTGGGTAAGCTGCACGGGGCAAACCGGCAAATGTTGACAATGGAGGTCTCGCGGCGGCGACGACGACAGGGACCTTGCTAGGGTTTCGAGCGAGGAAGGGTGTGTGTGTGTGCACGCATGCTCGAGGAGGTATTGGTGTGTGTGCATGTGTGTGTGTGTGTGTGTGTGTGTGTGTGTGGGGGGGGGGGTTGTGTTTGAGGAAATTACGCGGGTACTGAAAATTTTACAACCCGGGAGTCAAACGCGGAAGTGAAATGCCGGGGCTAATGAATTTTTTTATGATGGCGCATCCCACACGGTCCGGAGATAACAACCGTGTGTTATGAAAATGAAAACCCCTCAAGGCGGGCAGATACTTTCTAGGGGCAGGCGGGGTTGGGAACAAGAAACATCGCACATGGCCCAGAGATAACAACCGTGTGTTATGAAACACAAAAACCCTCCTCGAGGCGGGCATATATTTTCTAGGGATGCAGTGGGATTGGGAAGAAGAAACATTGCACACGGTCCGGAGATAACAACCGTGTGTTATGAAACAGACAAACCCTCGTGGCGGGCAGATATTTTTGAGAGGGGGAGCCTCGTGGAGCCCAATGTACTGTGCAGATGTGTGCTTGACAGGGGCGCCGGCGTGGCACATGGTTAGTTTGAGTGAACCGTGTCTGTTGCGTCATCCGACGTGTCTAATGTCCATAAATTTGGCAAAAAATGACACAAGAGAGGGTCAGAACACGAACACACTTGCATGTGGACCAAATTTATATTTATGAAAAGGGTGGTTTGATTTTCAAATAACAAATGTAACTTTGATGTCCCACCTATCTCACAAAGCGCCCGATATTGCTTACCCCTCCCCCTCGTGTCGGCACGAAGGGAATCCTAATCTATGAATGAATGCCCCGCCCCCCGCCCCAACCGACGCTCACCTAGCAAAGTGCAAAGTAGCTAGTAGCCCCCCCACCCTCATGTCGGCACGAAGGGAATCCTAAGCTATGCATGCAGGCGCCCTGAGGGAGTCCTGGATTAGGGGGTATCCGGACAGCCGGACTGTATACATCTGATGACCCACAAGTATAGGGGATCTATCGTAGCCCTTTCGATAAGTAAGAGTGTTGAACCCAACGAGGAGCAGAAGGAAATGAAAAGCGGTTTTCAGTAAGGTTTTCTCTGCAAGCACTGAAATAGTAGGTGATAGATAGTTTTGTGATAAGATAAGTAGTAATGAGCAAAAAGTAAATAAAGTAAATAAAGTGCAGCAAGGTGGCCCAATCCTTTATGTAGCAAAGGATAAGCCTGGACAAATTCTAAAAATGAAGAAGGAGCTCCCAAGGACACATTGGGAATTATCTTCAAGCTAGTTTTCATCATGTTCATAAGATTCGCGTTCGGTACTTTGATAATTTGATATGTGGGTGGACCGGCACTTGGGTACTGCCCTAACATGGACAAGCATCCCACTTATGATTAACCCCTATTGCAAGCATCCACAACTACAAAAAGGAGTATTAAGGTAAACCTAACCACATCATTAAACATATGGGTCCATATCAATCCCTAATGAAGCAACACATAAACTAGGGTTTAAGCTTCTTTCACTCTAGCAACCCATCATCTACTTCTTACTTACCTATGCCTTCCTCTAGGCCCAAATAATGGTGAAGTGTCATGCTGTCTACGTTCACTAACACCACTAGAGGAGAGACAACATACATCTCATCAAAATATCGAACGAATACCAAATTCACATGACTACTAATAGCAAAACTTCACCCATGTCCTTAGGAACAAACGTAACTACTCACAAAGCATATTCATGTTCATAATCAGAGGAGTAATAATATGCATAAAGGATCTGAACATATGATCTTCCACCAAGTAAACCAAATAGCATCAACTACAAGGAGTAATCAACACTATTAGCAACCCGCAGGTACCAATTTGTGGTTTTGATACAAGATTGGATACAAGAGATAAACTAGGGTTTTGAGAGGAGATGGTGCTGGTGAAGATGTTGATGGAGATTGACCCCCTCCCGATGAGAGGATCATTGGTGATGACGTTGGTGATGATTTCCCCCTCCCGGAGGGAAGTGTCCCCGGCAGAACAGCTCCGCCAAGGTTCCGCCTCGTGGTGGCGGAGTTTTGTGCCGTAAGATTGCCCACGATTTTTTTCCAGGACAAAACCCTTCATATAGAATAAGATGGACGCCGGAAGCCCACCAGGGGCCCAGAGATAGGGGGGCGCCCTAGGGGGCGCCTGCCTCTGGACAGGTGTGGGCCCCCTGGCCTATTTCTTTTGCCCATAAATTCTTATTAAATCCAAAAAGTTGTTTCGTGGAGTCTCAGGTCTTTTGGAGTTGTGCAGAATAGGTTTCCAACGGTTGCTTCTTTTCCACCAGAATTCCACCGCCAAGCATTCCCCTCTTCATGGTAAACCTTGTAAAATAAGAGAGAATAGCCATAAGTATTGAGATATAATGTGTAATAACAGCCCATAATGCAATAAATATTGATATAAAAGCATGATGCAAAATGGACGATCAACTCCCCAAGCTTAGACCTCGCTTGTCCTCAAGCGAAGCCAAATCGAAAAATATGTCCACATGTTTAGAGATAGAGGTGTCGATAAAAATAAAATATGGACAAGAGGGCAACATGATCATTCTAATAACAACAACATATATGGATTTTGTCATATGATTTCCTATGTTCAAGTAATAAGCAATTCACAATGTCAAGTTTGGTTCAAAAACTTCATTGGGAACTAACAAACTATAATCTCAGTCATTGAAGCAATTTCAATTTATCGTAACATCAGAAAGAGTCAATAATAGAGCTTTTCAGCAAGCTCACATACTCAACTATCTCGTATCCCCCTATAATTGTTAACACTCACGCAATACTTGTGGTTATAGAGTTTCAGCCGGACACTGAGAAAGATAGGGGCTTATTGTGTTGCCTCCCAACATATTCACCTTTAGCTGACGTTAAAAATAATAGCCTATGCCAACTTACATCCAATTGGATATATGTATCATGATCTTTAAAACACGAGGAGCTTGCCAAAGGATAAAAATAAAAAGGGAAAGGTGAGTATCACCTTGACTCAAGCATAAAGTAAAACATAAAGTAAAAGATAGGCCCTTCGCAGAGGGAAGCAGAGGTTGTCATGTGCGTTTAGGGTTGATGCACAAAATCTTAATGCAAAAGAACGTCACTTTATATTGCCCCTTGTATGTCGACCTTTATTATGCAATCCGTCGCTTTTATTACTTCCACAACAAGTTCGTACAAAGCTTATTTTCTCTGCACTAATAAGTCATACATATTTAGAGAGCAATTTTTATTGCTTGCACCGATGACAACTTACTTGAAGGATCTTACTCAATCCATAGGTAGGTATGGTGGACTCTCATGGCAAAACTTGGTTTAAGGATATTTGAAAGCACAAGTAGTATCTCTACTTGGTGCGAGGAATTTGGCTAGCATGAGGGGGAAAGGCAAGCTCAACATGTTTGGAAGGTCAATGACAATTATACTTTAACTGAGTTGTCGGAAAACATAAACCATTACGTTGTCTTCCTTGTCCAACTCAACTCTTTTAGCATGTCATACTTAATGAGTGCTTCACAATCATAAAAGATGTCCAAGATAATATATTTATATGTGAACCCCTCTTTCCTTATCACTTCCTATTAATTGCAACGATGACCAAGGCTACGTTCATTAACTCTCAAAAAATTTTATGCCTCATACTTTCTATGTGTGAAGTTATCACTATCCATAAGATCAATATGAACTCTTTTGTTCTTTCTACTTTCTCAAGATCATAGCCACATAGCAAAGCCCTTGAATCAACAGTAATCATTATTATAGATAGCACACGGACTCGAATACATAAAGAGATCACAATGAAAAACTCAAAACTACTTGATATCAAAACTTCGAACTAATAGACCAAGATACTACTAAAAGGATCGAACAAAATAAAGCGGTAAAGATAGGAGTGTGATGGTGATATGATACCGGGGCACCTCCCCCAAGCTTGGCAGTTGCCAAGGGGAGTGCCCATACCCATGTGATTATTTCTTCGGAGGTGGTGAAGTAGGAGTTGTTGCACTTTTCTTCTCTAGCTTGCGTCTGAGGCTAAATTTTTCTCCCTTAGATCCTCATTCTCGAGCTCAAGTTTCATTATCTTTTTGCATAGTGTTGCCTTACTGTCCTACAAAAAATGTGGTGGGATAGATTGGACCTTAGGGAGGCTTGACTTCTTGAACTCCACATGCATATCACCAGGTTGAGGCAGTGGATCATCCTCTTCATCAGAGCTTGTGTCCTCCTTCCTCTTTGGATCATAGTCTTCTTCTTCCTCTGTGGTCCAGCCATAATGTTCCACATCCCCATATACTTTTGGGTTTGCAATATAATCAGCCATGTAGCTCTCTCCCTCCAAATCTTGGGACGACATCTTGTTCCAAATCTGCAACAGGAACAGCTCGAAACAAAAACAGAGGATATTTGCGTGATACGGTGGTCAAAACCTTCGGCAGTATATATAATGAATTTTTGCCGACCAAAATACATAAAATACAAGAAAACAGAGTCCAGGAGGCACACGAGGTGCCCACAAGACAAGGGGGTGCGCCCTATAGGGGGGGGGGCGCCCTCCTCTCTCGTGGGAGCCTCGTGCCCCTTTGGGACTACTTCTTTCTTCCTAAAATCCTTAAATAATCCAAAACTGATAAAAATTGCCATTATAGTTGTTTTGGAGTCAGTTTACTTACCGTACCACGTACATATGCCTTTTCGGAGTCTTGAACTTTCTGGAAAGTGTCTCTTATGTATTCCTCAGGGGTTATGGTTTCAATAATATTAGTTTCAACATTGATATGATGACCTGAAATATAATGTTTAATTCTTTGACCGTTTACCACCCTCGGATTGGTACCTTCGAAGTTGTTGATTTTTATAGCACCAGAACGATAGACTTCTTCGATAATGTAAGGACATTCCCATTTTGAGAGAAGTTTTCCTGCAAAAAAATCTTAAACGAGAGTTGAACAATAAAACATAATACCCTACGTTAAACTCACGCTTCTGTATCCTCTTATCATGCCAGCGTTTGACTTTTTCTTTGAAAAGCTTGTCATTCTCATATGCTTGGGTTCTCCATTCATCAAGTGAGCTAATATCAAATAACCTCTTCTCACCGGCAAGTTTGAAGTCATAATTGAGCTCTTTAATAGCCCAATATGCTTTATGTTCAAGTTCAAGAGGTAAATGACATGATTTTCCATAAACCATCTTATATGAAGACATACCCATAGAATTTTTGTATGCAGTTCTATGGGCCCATAATGCATCATCAAGTTTTTTGGACCATTTCTTTCTAGATCTATTCACATTCTTTTGCAAAATTAGTTTGAGCTCTCTATTGCTCAACTCTACTTGACCACTAGACTGCGGGTGATAAGGATATGCGATTCTATGATTGACATCATACTTAGCAAGCATCTTACAGAAAGCACCATGAATAAATTGTGAACCACCATCAGTCATAAGATATCTAGGGACTCCAAACCTCGAAAAAATAACTTCTTTAAGCATTTTAATAGAAGTGTTATGATCAACACTACTAGTTGGGATAGCTTCTACCCACTTAGTAACGTATTCAACAACAACTAAAATATGTGTATAACCATTGGTGGCAGGAAAAGATCCCATATAATCAAAGCCCCAAACATCAAACGGTTCAATAACAAGAGAATAATTCATAGGCATTTCTTGACGTCTACTTATGTTAACTATTCTTTGACATTCATCACAAGATAAGACAAACTTACGAGCATCTTTGAAAAGAGTAGGCCAATAAAAACCAGATTGTAGTACCTTGTGTGCAGTTCTGTCTCCAGCGTGGTGTCCTCCATTGGATTCGGAGTGACACTTGCGTAGGATTTGTTCCTGTTCATGCTTTGGCACACAACATCTAATAATACCATCTACTCCTTTATAAAGGTGTGGATCATCCCAGAAGTAATGTCTTAAATCATAAAAGAACTTTTTATTTTGCTGGTATGTGAAACTAGGCGGTATATATTTAGCAACAATGTAATTAGCATAATCAGCATACCAAGGAGCAGTACGAGAAGCATTGACGACCGCTAATTGTTCGTTAGGAAAGCTATCATTAATAGGAAGTGGGTCATCAAGAACATTTTCTAGCCTAGACAAGTTGTCTGCAACGGGGTTCTCAGCTCCCTTTCTATCAACAATATGCAAGTCAAATTATTGGAGCAAGAGAACCCATCTAATGAGTCTAGGCTTAGCATCTTTCTTTTCCATTAGATATTTAATAGCAGCATGATCAATGTGAATAGTAACTTTGGAATCAACAATATAAGGTCTAAACTTATCACATGCAAACACAAGTGCTAAGAACTCTTTTTTAGTAGTAGCATAATTTCTCTGGGCAGTATCAAGAGTCTTACTTGCATACTGGATAACATTCAATTTCTTATCGACTCTTTGCCCTAAAACAGCACCTACAGCATAATCACTAGAATCGCACATAATTTCAAAAGGTAAATTCCAATCAGGTGGCTGAACAATAGGTGCAGTGATCAAAGCTTTCTTAAGTGTTTCAAATGCTTCTACACAATCATCATCAAAGACAAAAGGAATATCTTTTTGCAATAAATTAGTCAGAGGCCTAGAGATTTTAGAAAAGTCCTTAATGAACCTCCTATAAAAGCCGGCATGACCAAGGAAACTTCTTATACCTTTTATGTCCTTAGGACACGACATCTTTTCAATAGCATCAACTTTGGCTTTATCAACTTCAATACCTCTCTCGGAGATCTTGTGCCCCAAGACAATGCCTTCATTAACCATAAAGTGACACTTTTCCCAATTTAGGACGAGACTAGTGTCTTCGCATCTCTGCAAAACTCGATCAAGGTTGCTCAAACAATCATCAAAAGAGGATCCATAGACAGAGAAGTCATCCATGAATACCTCACAAATCTTTTCACAAAAATCAGAAAATATAGCCATCATGCATCTTTGAAAGGTAGCAGGTGCATTACATAAACCAAAAGGCATACGTCTATAAGCAAAAGTACCAAAAGGGCAAGTAAAAGTAGTTTTAGATTGATCCCCCGCCGATACAGGTATCAAAGAGAAGCCAAAATAACCATCTAGAAAGCAAAAATGTGTGTGTTTGGATAGCCTCTCTAGCATTTGATCAATCAAAGGTAAAGGGTAATGATCTTTCTTAGTAGCTTTATTTAACTTACAGAAATCAATTACCATCCTATAGCCTGTAATAATTCTTTGCGGGATCAATTCATCTTTATCATTAGGAACAACTGTAATACCTCCCTTTTTAGGGACACAATGGATAGGGCTTACCCATTCACTATCAGCAACGGGATAAATAATACCTGCCTCAAGGAGCTTTAGTATCTCCTTTCTTACCACTTCCTTCATTTTGGGATTTAATCATCTTTGAGGATCTCTAACTGCTTTGGCATCTTTCTCCACTGAAATTTTGTGTTAACATAATGTGGGACTAATGCCCTTAAGATCGTCTAGAGTATATCCAATAGCAGCTCGGTGCTTCTTCAGAGTTTTCAATAATCTTTCTTCTTCTTTCTCTGAAAGGTTAGCACTAATAATAACATGATATATTTCTTTTTCATCAAGATAAGCATACTTAAGATTATCAGGTAATGGTTTGAGTTCAAACACGGGATCACCCTTGGGTGGAGGGGGATCCCCAAGAATTTCAACGGGAAGGTTATGTTTCAGCATAGGCTCCTGTTTAAGAAACACTTCATCTATTTCTTCCCTTTCCTTCATAAACATATCATCACTAGTAGAAAACAGGGCAATGGTCCAGGCCCGGCCGGCCCATTAGTCCTGGTTCAATCCAGAACCGGAACCAATGGGGGCATTGGACCCGGTTCGTGAGTCCCGGGGGCCGGCCGGGCCACGTGGGCCATTGGTCCTGGTTCATCTAGACCTTTTGGTCCCGGTTGGTGGGACGAACCAGGACCAATGGGCCTCGCTCCTGGCCCACCACCATTGGTCCCGGTTGGTGGGACGAACCGGGACCAAAGGCTGCCCTTTAGTCCCGGTTGAAGTCACCAATCGGGACCAATTAGTTGCCTATATATACCCCTCGCCCGTGAGCAGATCACTCCCAGTGCTCTGTTTTTCGTGGCAGGCGAGGGGAGAGCTTTGTGGTGCTCTAGCTCACCTCCTATGCACACGAGGTGTTCGATGGAATGCCCGAGCCACACTACTTAATCTTGCTCCTCTCCAAGCTCGACCTCCAAGCTACATTTTCCTTAATATTTGTCTAGGTTTAGCGGTCCATCACGTCCCGTCCCCGTCTTCACCGCGGTCGATCGCCCGCGCCGATCTCGTCGCGGGCACCACCGTGGTGAGCCTCTTGTTCTTATCTTATCTTCTTTCTGAAAGGAAAAAAATTCTTACTTGTATGCTTATATAGATACTTGTATAATTTTCTTACTTTTATTATTGCATCTTATATAGTGCGATGGTTTTGGTATCCGCCCCCGTCGGCCCTCGTCCTGTCTATGATTCGGATGTGGTATATATTATCTTTTCATAACTATTGGTTCATTTATTGTTTATGACAATTATGCCGACCAACGTGACATAGATTTTATTTATCTAGGAGGTTGTTGAACCGAGATTCCAACCGACCCTATTGTCGAGAGGTTAAATTTAGTTGAAGAAGAAAACAATTTGTTGAAGGAAAAATTAGAAAAATTGAGGAGGAGAAGATGATATTGGAGTTGCATGTTGCGGATGTCGTCGATGATCACAAGATCAAGATGGATGCAATGCGCTTGAAGATTAGAAAGATTAGAAAATATGCCATTCATACCGAGGCTTGGTATCATTATGCCGTTGGATCAGTTGTTACATTGGTTGCGATTATGATCGCATTTGTTTTCGCATTGAAATGTTTTACATAGTTTCAGTGTATGGTTTAATTAATTTAGATGCTCTGCAGAGCTTTATGTTGTTAGATGAGAACTATGTATGTAATTTGGTTTTAATGTGATGATGAACTTCTATTAATTTGGTCACTTAATTATCTATTCATGATGTTCTGTAATGATTTTTGACACACTTAACTATATATAATGCACGCAGATGAACCGGGAATGGATGTACGGTTCAAGACACACCTCCGAGTACATTAAGGGCGTGCATGATTTTCTCGAAGTGGCTGAGGCAAACAAGCAGAATGGTTTTATGTGTTGTCCATGCCCTATATGTGGGAATACGAAGTCTTACTCTGACTGGAAAATCCTCCACACCCACCTGCTTTACAAGGGTTTCATGCCACACTATAATGTTTGGACGAGGCACGGAGAAATAGGGATTATGATGGAAGACGGCGAAGAAGAAGAGTACGATGACAACTATGTGCCCCCTGAATACGATGATGCTACCGAACATCAAGAGGAACCAGATGATGTGCACGATGATGCTGCAACGGGCGAAGCTGCTGAAGCTCAAGAGGAACCAGACGATGTACCCGATGATGACGATCTCCGCAGGGCCATTGTCGATGCAAGGACACAATGCGAAAGTCAAAAGGAGAAGCTGAAGTTCGATCGCATGTTAGAGGACCACAAAAAAGGGTTGTACCCCACCGTCGCCATCGTCATCTAGCCGCCCCCGCTGTGAGCCGCCGCGCCGCATCGGCTCTGTTTTTTTCACTTTTATTAGTTTATTTATTTTTGTTCATATATATATATAATGTATATGTGTATGTATGTGGCTATGTGTATGTAGATGTTCAAAATGTATAAAAAATTGTTCAGGGCATGTTTTTCTTCATATATGTATTTTTTGTTCATATGTGTATTAATGTTTTCATATATGTAAAAGATAGATTTTCAGAAAAGTTAGGTTTTTTTTTCTGTTCATAGATTTTTTTTGTGATATTAATTATTGTAGATATATGCAAATGTTTGTATATTCATATGAACAATGCATTAGGCAAAACCTTTGTTTTTTTGAAATTTTCTATTTGAACTTTTTTAAAACAAGCAATACTAAAAGAATGAGAGGAAAAGGAAAATAAGAAGAGGAAGAAAGGAGAAGAAGAGGAGAGGAAGAAGAGGAGAAATAAATAAGAAGAGGAAATAAGAAGAAAAGAAGAGAGAAGAAGAAGGAATAGAGGAGAAGAAGAAAATAGAAAATTTCTATTTTCTTCTTCTCCTCTATTCTTTCTTCTTCTCCTCTTTTTTTTTCTTCTTCCTCTTTGTTTCTTTTCCTTATTTTCCTTTCTCGCGAGAAGAAGAAAAAGAAGAGTAGAAGAAGAAGAAAGGAATAGAGGAGAAATAAGAAACTTCAACACGAGGGGGGTACCGATACCCCTCCCAGATAACATTATTTTCCCATGTATATGTATGTCGATCGTTGTCGATATAACCCCTCGAGATAACTTCAACATGAGGGGCGGTCGATATATGTACCCCCTCTTGACCGTGATAACTTATACAACGGCAGCACCCCTCTCGCCCTCTCGCCGACCAAAACTCTCGAGGACACCCAAACCCTAGAGAGAAAACGATGTTGGTCTCCTACCCCTCCCCCGCCCCTACCCGACAAATTAACTCTCTCAGGCCACCCAAATTAAACCTTGAAGCGTTGTCGAGGCGACCCCAAACCCTAGAGAGAAAACGATGTTGGTCTCCTACCCCCTCCCCGCCCCTACCCGACAAATTAACTCTCTCGAGGCCACCCAAACTAACATGTTTCCTTATTGTTCTTAGCTAGCTAGTTCTACGTTTGCCACTATATATATATATATATATATATATATATATATATATATATATATATATATATATATATATATATATATATATATATATATATCCATCTGTACCATGTTTGAATATTAATTGACATGTTGTAAATATTTGCGTAAACTATGGAGCACTCCAGAGACGAAGAAATGCGAGGTTTATGTTGGGGTACATAATCGCACAAGGAAGTGATGAAGTTCGCCACTTCTCAACGACACGGACTGGGTGAAGAAGAGGGCTATGTTCATGATGGCTTCGCCCATTAATGCCGGTACAAGAAGAGGACTATGTTCATGATGGCTCCGGTGACACAATGGAGGTACAAGCGAAGGAGACCGTGATGATCGCTCCGTGACCGAACCGAGTCCGCCAGGTATAGATTAATTAGTTAAGCCCGTGCTGACTAGTTAATTGATGCATCCATTGTTTTGGTATATGTACACATATTAATTACTCGTCCTTCTTCCTTATAATTTCTAGCCCTCCGGATCGAGCACAACTTCGTAAGGAGATGAGGCCCAAGAAAAGTTGAGCTCGGATGAAATGTTTGGGATCATAGAAATCATACCGACGGCGAACCGATTGAACCCATGTGGACAAGGAAGTCATTTTTCGCTCAGTCAAGGGGTTCTTGTTAGGGACAAGATCCCGATCAGCATCCATCAATGGTATAAGCTTCAAGGAGGAAGACCCCGAGGTGTCTTATGTCAATGATATGCAGAAAGAAGATCTTTGGACTGAGTTGAAGGCAAATTTCACCCTACCGCCAGAGGAGGATCCGGAGAAGCCAGTTAAAGAGCAATTAATCAAGTCTTCTGCTCTTACGAAGATGGCAACCCTAATGAGGAGGTGGAGGAAAGAGCTGAACCAGTTTGTCGAGAAAGATAAGACACCAGAATTCATCGGCAAATATGAGAAGATCAAAGATCACTGGCCCGCATTTGTGGCCCACAAGACATCGGAAAAGAGTAAGAATATGTCGGCGACAAACAAGCAAAATGCTGCGAACAAGAAGCTTCACCATCGCACGGGGTCAGGTGGCTACCTCAAAGCCCGGCCTAAGTGGTCCAAGGCTGAGCATGATCTGCTTGATAAAGGGATCGAACCGAGACAATGTATCGGCAGACCGCTTGCGGACTTGGTTCTTCGGGCTGGCGGAACCTTGGACCCAGTAATAGGAATTGCCGGTGGATGGACGAGCAACGCAAATACCAGTCCAGAAGCTTCGACACTATATCGATGCAGCGCAGCGAGGGACGCTCCTTCCAAACAGGGAGAAGGACGAGCTCACAATGGCCCTTGGGAATCCTAAGCACCCTGGACGGACACGAGGCACGCCAGGCTCCCTTTCGTGGAAGGTTGGTTTTCCGGACGCAGGGGGTTACAAAACCCACGAGAGGAGGAAGAAACTAGAGCAGGACCAACTGCAGGCGCTGCACGAAAGGGTAATGGGGCTAGAGGAATGAGAAGAGGAACGAGAAGCAGCAGATCGCAGCAAACGAACTGCCGAAGCTTCCTCCCAAGCTACCCCGCCATCTCAGCGGAGAAGCAGCGTGGCTTCCACCGAGCTGCTTCAACCGGAGCATGTTTTGACGGCTCCTGCCGGCTATCCCGTGGATGGTATCACGGAGTCTCAAAGTTGCCACATTATGGCGCGATGGATGACTTTGAAGGTCAAGGCAGCTGTTGGCCAAGTTTATCCTAGTGGACCCGGGACAACTTATCACTGCCAGCTGATTCCAGAAGGATATGCTAAGGTGACGGTGGATGAAATAACGGAGGGATTTGAGGACCTCCCGCTTGACCACCCTACCGGTGAAGGGGAGACTAGGCTGGGTTCTGCTCTAAAGACTCCATGCCTATGGCGGAAGGAGCTCATCAACCTTCCGAACTGGACGCCTCCGCCTCCTCCTCCTCCTCCGGCGAGTCAGGCACTCCGCCTCCACCGCCTCCTCCTCCGAGTGACGATCTGGGCACGCGTGGTGGCACTCCGCCTCCTTCTCCGGTGCGTGGCGGCACTCCGCCTCCTTCTCCGCCTGCGCCGGCGCGCCCGAGCAGCCAGCCTCCTCCTTCTCCGCCTCGTCAGCAAGGGCGGAAGAGACCCGCCGCCGCTCCGGCTGCTTCGGCACGTCGTAGTCCTTCTCCTCCGCCACGTAAGCAAGCAAAAAAAAGACATCCGCTTAGTCTGCTCTGCCGGCGTCTAGTAGTACAGCCAAAGGCGGGAGGAAATACAGATACGGTCCTTCTCTGAAGACTCCAGAGAAGTTACCATACGAGAGGACCGAGGAGGAAAACGCGAAGATCGCGCAGACCGAAGTGGATGACTGGTTTGCAGGGTTGAAAGCAAAGAGATGTCCACCTCCGGAGAAGAAGGTAGATCCGTGAAAGCGAAGCGCACTGCTGCCCCGAGGAAACCGCAAAGTCTCCGCCGAGAACCAACTATGAGCGACATCGAACAGACATATCTCCAAGCGGAGCGGTCGAAGTCTTGCGGACATCAAAGAGCAAAAGAACGAGCAGCTAAGAAAAAATTGACCAGCTCGCGAACAAGCAAACCAATCGTGCCCCCTGCTCAATGTGTCTAGCGGCAACATCGTTGCTAATGTTCCGGGGATGGTGGCCGGTTATGGCAATCTACAAGATTACCTGCCTGACGATGCACTTCCTGAATACATGAAGGTGGACGAACACAGATACGAGTACGGGAAGCCTCTCGTCAAAGATGAAAAATCTCTAACAACGATGATGCGAAGATTCCATACTTGGTACACGAAAACCTACCGAGAGTCTAGGGGACGAATTGTTTGTATCTGAACATTAAAGAGGAGCACGACCTCGTTGGAACTGATCTATTGTGTGTTCCATTTGAGGAGTTCTGCGCGTTCTTCAATCAAAAGGCCATCAATAAATTAACGGTCTTTTGCTACTGCCTGCAAGTACTATTTCTGTCATTAAGTCTCTATATATAGCTCGGCTCTTTCATTGCATGTATTTATAATTAATTATCCTCAATATATTATGCAGATTGAAGATCGTCGTGTGCAAAAAAAATGAAATCTATGATATTGGGTTCATTAACACAAATATCATAGATGTATTCTGGTTAAAAAGCACGCCAAAGAAGCCGAGGACAACTTGCTACAATCGTTGATGAAAATCAAAACAAAGATACCATACTCTTTCCTTATAACGGCAAGTGAGTGTTATTGATCGCTTGCATATTCGGTTTCCTTATTACTCGAGAGAGGTTATAGTAATGTAATTGATGAGTTATGCATGCGCGCAGGTTCCACTATATTCTTCGGAGATTAAGCTTGAGCGTGGACTAGTAACCGCCTTAGACTCGAGACGGAAAGATCCCAGCACCTATGCGGACATGACTGAAATGCTCAGCAAGTAAGTTCAATTAACCGATCATTATCGCACCATAGAGGCAACTTTTGTTCATTTCCTGATATCTCAAGTAATAATAATTATTTTCTTTGTCTTGCAGGGTTTGGAAACAGTTCACCGCAAAAGCTCGGGGACGCCAAGGAGCTGCGATATATATACCGAAAGTAAGTACTCTTGGCTAGCAAGTTGTGCGATCTCCGTTGATTCTATAGCTATACTTTCATCAATGCCATTTATAATGCTTCATTATTAGTTTGACTGACCTCTATTTCTCGTAAAAGTGCTTGTGGCAGGAACAAGGGAATGATTTTCATGGATACTACGTGTGCAAGTTCATCTACAACGCGACTTTGAAAAACAAGCGGGCTACTCTCCAAGACAATATGAAGTGCGTAAGCAATTAATAATATTCACAATTTCATTTTATTACACCATCATTTCTGTTGAGTTTCATTCATATATATGTATTAGTTAACCCCCTTCTTCAAATTAGACGTGGCAGATGCGGAATGAACTCCTAGAACCAGATCGCATTAAAGCAATTCAAGAGGAATTGGCGGATTCTTTCTTGACCACGCCATCAATAAGCCGGAGAATACCATGTGGAAGTTGATTTCAAATGCTAGGGGACTGTAATTGAGAGATCTTATATATTGTACATGTATGTAGCCAGAGCGTCGGACGACATGATACTGAAAACTTGTTTTAAATTGTTGACCAATCTCTCGAGAGAAGGAGAGGTCGATCGATCATTTCTCTCGGTATGCATGGCGAACTTAGTACTCGATGGTTCCCTTCATTTTCTTACTAGCTAGCGTGTCGAGGGCTATATGTATATAGTACGTAGCGTCGACCAAGCACGAACGAAAGAGAGGACACTTCTCTATTAATTAGCTAGCTAACACAATATATGAAACACCTAAATTAACCCCCAAAACCCCAACCCCCCTTTCAAAAAAAACAAAACCCCAGCCACTGAATGTCGACGTGGATGCCTATTGGTCCCGTTGGTGCCACCAATCGGGACCAAAGGCCTCTGCCTGGGCTCTCGCATACCGGCCACGTGGAGGACCATCTGTCCCGGTTCGTGTTATAACCGGGACTAAAGGGGGGAGGTATTAGTAACGACCCATTAGTCCCGGTTCATGAAACGGGACTAAAGGCCCTTACGAACCGGGACTAATAGGTGTTTTTCTACTAGTGCGTTTTCATGGTCTAGCAAATATTGTTCTAACGGATCAGTTGGAGGAACAGCTATGGAAGCAAGACCAATAATTTCATCCTTACTAGGTGGTTCCCTTTCACGAGGTTGTCTACTAAACTTGGAAAAATTAAACTCATGAGACGTACCATCTATGCCAACAGTGACAACCTTCCTCTTACAATCAATCTTAGCACTAGCAGTATTCAAGAAGGGCCTACCAAAAATAATGGGACAAAAATCATCTTGTGGGTACCCAAGAACAAGAAAATCAGTAGGGTATTTAATCTTCCCACACAAGACTTCAACATCTCTAACAATCCCAATAGGTTTAATGGTGTCTGTCGGTGTCAAAACCGGCGGATCTCGCGTAGGGGGTCTCGAACTGTGCATCTAGGCGGATGGTAACAGGAGACAAGGGACACGATGTTTTTACCCAGGTTTGGGCCCTCTCGATGGAGGTAAAACCCTACTCCTGCTTGATTAATATTGATGATATGGGTAGTACAAGAGTGGATCTACCACGAGATCAGAGAGGCTAAACCCTAGAAGCTAGCCTATGGTATGATTGTTGTTCGTCCTACGGACTAAAACCCTCCGGTTTATATAGACACCAGATAGGGTTAGGGTTACACAGAGTCGGTTACAATGGTAGGAGATCTACATATCCGTATCGCCAAGCTTGCCTTCCACTCCAAGGAAAGTCCCATCCGGACACGGGACGAAGTCTTCAATCTTGTATCTTCATAGTCCAGGAGTCCGACCAACGGTGATAGTTCGGCTATCCGGACACCCCCTAATCCAGGACCCCCTTAGTAGCCCCTGAACTAGGCTTCAATGACGATGAATCCGGCGCGCATATTGTCTTCGGCATTGCAAGGCGGGTTCCTCCTCCGAATACTTCATAGAAGATTTTGAACACAAGGATAGTGTCCGTCTCTGCAAAACAAGTTCCACATACTACCGTAGAGAGAATAACCTTTGCACAGATCTGCTGACGTATTCCGCGGCGTGAGATCACACCACGGCCAGGCCTTTATACGAATCGTTTTTACTGTTCCACCTTAACGCGTTTAGCGAGGCAGTTTCCTTGGCACGTCTTATCAGAGCGAAGATCGTGCCCCCTTATTCCGGGATTCCCATCAATATAGACGTGGGTAACCCAACCGCGCCATTGATTACGGCGCTTGGGAGATAAGCGAGTTTTACCAGGCTGGCGGGGACGCATAGCTTTGTCCGTCCATATAAGGGGATAAGGATCCACCTTTTCACCTACGCCTTCTTCCTCCTTTGCTCATCCATTTCCGCGCACTCGAGCTCCAGTGCCCAAGTCCGCACATCCCACCTCAACCTTCTCCAACTATGTCCGTAGCGGGAGGCAAGTGGATGGCCTCCTCCGTCACGGAGGGGCACATCAAAAAGCTGCGGAAGGCCGGATACTTGTCGAGCGACATCGCGCACCGGCTCCCCGACGAGGGGAAGCTCATTCCACCCCAGGCCCCATGAGAGGGTGGTGTTCCTCACCCACTTCCTCCGCGGACTAGGTTTTCCACTTCACCCATTTGTCCGGGGGCTCATGTTCTACTATGGCCTGGACTTCCATGATCTGGCCCCGAATTTCATCCTCAACATCTCGGCGTTCATCGTCATGTGCGAGGCCTTCCTCTGCATCCAGCCCCACTTCGGCTTATGGTTGAAGACCTTTAATGTCAAGCCGAAAGTAGTGGGCGGCCGCCAAGCGGAGTGCGGAGGCGCCATGGTTGGCAAGATGGCCAAAGTCCTATGGCTCGAGGGCTCCTTTGTGGAGACCATAAAGGGGTGGCAATCGGGGTGGTTCTACATCATCGAGCCGCGCGACTCTCAATGGGCGGCGGCCCCCGAATTCCGATCTGGCTTCCCCACATGGCTCACATCGTGGAAAGAGACGGGCCTGACGTGGGGTGATTCGGACGAGCTGTCCAGACTCCAAACCTGCGTCCGAAACCTGATGGACAAGATCTCAAGCTTGTCAACATAATCCAGGTGATGCTCATCCGCCGGATTCTCCCATGCCAACAACGGGCCTTCAAATTGTGGGAGTTCGATCCGACACAACACCAAACTCTGAAAAGCCTCTTTGACACTACGTACGAAGATGCCTGGAAGGTGCTGTTCAAGGGCGCCAAAGCTCGCACGTACGCTACCAAGGATCGCGGATTCAGCTCGCAGCGTCAAGCCAGTGAGGTAAGTTATTTTACCCTTTATGGGACTCTTTTTTCATAGTTTGAGTTTATGCGGGATCTAAAACTCCCTAACCTTTGATAGGACTGGCTGAAGACGTCCGGACAGATTAACTGTCCGGCCCCCTTGCCAGAAGACCCAGTGGACGCCCGATTGACGGGGCTGCTGGCTCCGGCACCTCACGTGGTGCTGGAGAAGAAGGCCAAGAAGAAGGCCATGGGAACTCGAAGGAGCTCCCGGCGCCAGGTGCTGTCGGACTCATCGTCCGATGACTCTGAGGCGGAATCCTCCCTTGAGGAAGAGGAGGAGGAAAAGGAAGCCTCTCCCCCAGCGGGGGAGAGAAGAAAAGGAAGGCCGCCCCGACTGGGGAGGCCGGAGGGTCCAAGAAAGGAAGGAACCTTCCTACGGACTTCTCCACCAACGCCGACAACGACGATGAGGAGTGGCCAACAAGGGCCAAGCCCCTGGCGAGATCGTAAGTGTCCGGACTCCGGAATAGTTCATGACTTCTTTTTTGTCGCATAGTGTCTTCTAACGCCGAATATGACCATGTAGCCCTCCCAAGGACGAGCTCACCGCTTCGTTGGCGGCTCCCTGGATTCGTCGGATGTGAATAGCACTTCACTTCCGACCGCCTCCTCTCCTCGTGTCGCCGACGACACCGCGGTGGAGTCCCAAAAGGGGACAAGCCAGGAGGAGGTGGTCCTGGAGGCGCCGCCAGGCGACCTCCCGTACTCTGGGCGCAAAGGGGGCGAGACCCCAGAGGGCTCTAAGTCCGGCCCTGTGCCGGACTCTGTACCAGAACCTTCAGTGGTTCCGAAGTCCGGCAAGCGGCCCCTTCGTAAGAAGGGCGAGACTGCGACACCGGTGACCTCCGTCCATCCGGAGGCACCAGATAGCTTGCTGGAGGCGCTTAACGGCGCCTCCATCGACGAGGAGCACCGCACTGTTATGAGTGTGGTGATCCAGAAAGTTCAGTCCGCCAAGAGCGGGCTGACTGAAGCCTGTACCAGCCTTCTAACAGGCTTTGAGGTAAGTTTAGAATATGTAAAAATATTACCGCATAGACAGTAGCCCCTGATGCTTAGTTCGGTGTTCGGAAAGAAAAGCCGGACTGAGTATCTAAAAAGATATATGCAGGAGTCTAACATAAGTATGTCAATATGGGAATGCAGGTTGCACTGCTGACCTCTGCCGCACTGACTGCAGAGGTCAATGCATTGAAGCGGTCCGAGAACGAGCTCGGCCTTGCCAAGAAGAAGCTCGAGGACAAGGAAGGTAAGTAATACCTTATTAAAGAAATACCTTATAGAAAGGATTTGGTTGCAAAAATGACAGGACTAACGTGGGTATTGTAGGGGCCATGAACGAGGTGGCGACCCTGAAGGAAGCGGTGTCCACAGCCGAAAGCAAAGCGGCCGCGGAGCGCACCGAGCGAGAGAAGCAGGAGGCGCGGGTGGCGGAGGTGCGGCAAGAGCTCCGTGCCTCGTGAAAAACACGAGAGTTTGAGCGTGACTCAAGACTCGAGAGTCTGAGCTTGCCTCGGCTCTTGAGAGTGCCAAAGCCGCCAAGGCCGAAGCCCAAAAAGCCCTCCAAGAGATTGAATCATTAAAGAAGATAGCGGCGGGTAAGGCATTCTTTATGCAAAGCAAGCATGTGAAAGTGAATTACCTATTACTTACCCGAATCCGGAGCTCTCCAGGAGCATTCGTAGATCTGCCCCGTAGTGTGTCTGATGCTGCCGCATTCTACCGCGCCAAGGAGGGGAGCTCGACGGAAAAGGTGTTCTGGTCTCAGTATGCTGAGGCCGGACATCCGGTGCCCCTGAGCGACCAGCTGAAGCAGCTGGTCGAGCTCCACAAGGTCGCCGAACAGGCCATGAAGGGCCTCATAATTCGGATGTGGCCATTGGAAGCCATGCCTGGGAGCTACTTCGGGCTAGTGCGGCGGCTGGTGGACGCTTGTCCATGGATTGAAGTCATCAAGCGCTCCGTCTGCATTGAAGGTGCCCGTCGGGCCCTTGCCCATGCTAAAGTGCACTGGGGCAAGCTGGATGCTGAGAAGCTTGTGACGGACGGGCCACCGAAGGGCAAGGAGCATCGCAAGCCCGAAATGTACTATGAGGGCGTCATGAAGGGTGCCCGCCTTATAGCGGGTGAATGCTCCAAAGATGTAATTTTTGAATAGACTCGCATTTGTTATCCTGTACGATGAAAACTTGTTCATATGCGCTAAGCAACGCTTGTGAATTTAAAATATTACCTTTTGTGCGGCCGTTTATCACATTTGAGAGATGGCAAGTCGTTGGCTTCAGCCCCCATGCCACGAGTGCTGGGGTGTTCGGGATAAACTTGAGCGCTCTTGTTCCCATTCTTGGGTCCTTCGAGGGAGCCGCTCAACGCAACGAACAAGGCAACCATACTATAGTGCTTGAACACTCTCACTTAGCCATAGAATTCTATAATTTTAAATTTCGGCGAAGCCCCTAGTATTCGGAAGACCGAGTTCGGGGCTCTATCCACGCCTTGGCCGGACAATGCCGACTCCTCTCTCTAAGCGGCATAAGTCTTTAGGGACGCGAAAAAACCTCTCGAACAGCGACCGGCTCTCGCCCTATCATGACGGTCAGTTTTAGCTTTCTCCACTGAGGTGCTCAACCCAGCTCAACTGGGGCACAATCACAGTGGTTCTCTCAGCGCTACCTTAGCCGATATAACGGAACGTAAGGTACCAAAACATGGGAGCCGGGCAAACCCAACTATTGACCCAAGACATGATTCGGAGCCGATGCATATAATGCTATAAGTTCGGGGTGCCGCACTTGTGAAAGTGTTCGGACTTATCACACCATATTTTGGGGTACTTAAGCCCTCGGTGTATTGGCCGTACCAAAGTGTACGGGTGCAACGTGTCATGAATGAACATATATATAGATAAAGAAAGGAGTGCAATAATAGGCAAAAGCTATGTATTGTTTATTCAAAAAGGTACTGCAATGTAAGCAGAACGATACAAATAATGCGATAAGCAAGGGCTGGGACTATTTAACATGTCCCCCTCCAGCGGTAAGCTGCGGGATGGTATGTAAAACAGGTATAATGCTCGTAGTAGAGACCACCTGGAGAGTCGACGTAGCTGTCTGCTTCCCTGGCTGTTGCATCGTGGGTTTGGCAATTCTAGAGCCGGACGGGGCTTCTGAAAAACGGAGTCCTGAAAGTAAGAGAAAAGAAGAAAGAAAAAGAATGACACAATCGGGAGCCCCTGGTGCGGTTGAGCCGCATTCTGGGCGTGCCGTGGTCGTGCACCTCCCCTTATGCCCATGGTATCTCCAGAGCGTAGTTATGTACGCGTAGTACTGGCTTCGCTATTTCGTGAGGGCTGGGGTTGGGGCCGGATTGCTACGCGTGCTCGGATCGTGCCAGGAGGTCTTGTTGTAGATTACTCCGGGCGCGCTAGACGGTGCCCGGACGTTTAGTGCCCGGACTCGAGAATTGCTGTGAGAGGCTGCTTTGCACCTCCGCCGCGAGGGCCGCTCTATGCTCTTCCGTTCGGAGAGAGCGTTCGGTGTTTCCATTGACCGTGATTACTCCTCAAGGGCCTGGCATCTTGAGCTTGAGGTATGCATAGTGCGACACCGCATTGAACTTTGCAAATGCGGTTTGTCCAAGCAGTGCGTGATAGCCACTGCGGAACGGGACTATGTCGAAGATTAACTCCTCGCTTCGGAAGTTATCCGGGGATCCGAAGACCACTTCGAGTGTAACTGAGCCTGTACAATTGGCCTCTACACTTGGTATGACGCCTTTAAAGGTCGTCTTTGTGGGTTTAATCCTTGAGGGGTTTATGCCCATTTTGCGCACTGTATCCTGATAGAGCAGGTTCAGGCTGCTACCGCCGTCCATCGGGACTCTAGTGAGGTGAAATCCGTCAATGATTGGGTCAAGAACCAATGCGGCGAATCCGCCGTGGCGGATGCTAGTGGGGTGGTCCCTTCGATCAAAGGTGATCGGGCAGGAGGACCATGGGTTGAACTTTGGGGCGACTGGCTCCATCACATATACGTCCCTTAGTGCACGCTTCCGCTCCCTTTTGGGTATGTGGGTTGCGTATATCATGTTCACCGTCCGCACTTGTGGGGGGAAACCCTTCTGTCCTCTATTGTCCGGCGGCCGGGGCTCCTCCTCATCATCGCTATGCAGCCCCTTGTCATTGAGTTTGGCATTTAACTTGCCTGCCTGTTTGAAGACCCGACAATCCCTGTTGGTGTGGTTGGCTGGTTTTTCGGGGGTGCCATGTATTTGGCATGAGCGATCGAGTATTCAGTCCAGATTGGACGGGCCCTGAGTATTTCTTTTGAACGACTTCTTTCGCTGACCGGGTTTAGAGCCTCTGAATCCGGCATTGACTACCGTATCTTCAGCATTATCGCCTTTAATGCGGCGCTTGTGCTTGTTGCGACGCGACCTGCCATTGCTGTCCTTGGTATCCGAACTACCAGGGTTTTTGGTCAAGTTGTTACTACGAGCTAGCCAGCTGTCCTCTCCCACGCAAAAGCGGGTCATGAGCGTTGTGAGGGCTGCCATGGATTTCGGCTTTTCCTGTCCTAGGTGCCGGGCAAGCCACTCATCCCGGATGTTATGTTTGAAGGCTGCAAGGGCCTCTGCATCCGGACAGTCAACAATTTGATTTTTCTTGGTTAGGAACCGTGTCTAGAATTATCTGGCTGATTCTTCTGGCTGCAGAATTATGTGGCTGACGTCATCGGCGTCTGGTGGTCGCACATATGTGGCCTGGAAGTTATCAAGGAATGCGGCTTCCAGGTCCTCCCAACAACCGATTAATTCTGCTGGCAAGCTGTTAAGCTAATGCCGAGCTGGTCCTTTAAGCTTGAGTAGGAGGTATTAGATGGCGTGTAGATCATCACCGCGGGCCATGTGGATATGGAGGAGGTAGTCCTCGATCCAAACCGCAGGATCTGTTGTGCCATCGTATGATTTGATGTTTACGGGTTTGAAACCCTCGGGATTTGATGATCCATCACTTCGTCTGTGAAGCATAGTGGGTGTGCGGCGCCTCTGTATTGAGCTATATCACGACGCAACTCAAATGAGCTTTGTCTACTGTGTTCGGCCCTGCCGGAATTGCTGTATCCAGCATGACAGTTATCGTCGCGTGTCGTGGGGCACCCACGCGATCCATAGATCGATCTTGTTTGCCTTGCCTTATCCTCCAATATGTCTCGCAGGTCTGGCGCGTTTCCCCGTGCCTTGGTACTTTTCGAGCGACGCCGGGGTGCGGCTTGAATGGAGGGTCTGGAGGCCTCTTTGTCGTGGCCACGGGGTGGCCGGTCGGCCGCATCATGCACTGGTGATGTAGGTTTGGGTGCTGCTTCCACTAATTGGGGTAGCAGCCTGCGTTTTGGGTATCTCTTGGAGGGGCGTTCGAGTTCGTACTCTTCGGCTGCAAGGACTTCAGTCCATCTGTCAGCTAGCAAGTCTTTTTCAGCTCTAAGCTGCTGGTGCTTTTTCTTGAGGCTGCTTGCCGTGGCCATAAGCCTGCGTTTGAAACGCTCCTGTTCGGCGGGATCCTCGAGCACGACAAATTAAATGCGTCGTCGAGGCTTGCCTCATCTTCGGAGGGAGGCATATAATTATCGTCCTCCACCTCCCTGTCTGCCGCTCTATCATGAGGGCTGGCTTCGCCCTCCTCCTGTGTTGAATCCTGCTGGAGGGGGTTATCTCCCGTGCTGGAATCATCGTTTTTGCTGTGGCGGGATTCAGAGCGGCGCCACTGACGCCGACGCTTGGGCTGTTTCTTGGAGGGGTCATCCTCCGCTGTTCCATCGCCGTTCCCATCTTTTGGGATGTCCACCATGTATATGTCGTATGGCGAGGTGGCCTTCCAGTGCCCTGTAGGCGCTGGTTCTTGGTCGTCTCCAGCATCGTCGTCCACACCGTCGATGTCTTCGGAGTCAAAGTCGAGAATGTCGGTTAAATCATCGACAGTGGCTACAAAGTGGGTGGTGGGTGGGCGTTGAATTTCTTCGTCGTCCGCATCCCAACCTTCCTGACCGTAGTCTGGCCAGGGCTCTCCAGATAAAGAGAGAGACTTTAGTGAATTCAGGATGTCGCCAAAGGGCGAGTGCTGAAAGATGTCCGCGGCAGTGAACTCCATAACTAGCGCCCAATTGGATTCGATTGGCGAGGGCGCGGAGGGCTCGGAGTCCGGAGAGGAGTCCGGCACCTTGGAGTCACGGTCTTCGCAAAGGACAGGGATGGAGTTCGGCTCCATCACCATAGAGATCGTAGCCCCTGAGGCGGTGTCCAACCAGTCGTCCTCGATCGGCGGAGTCGGCTCCGAGCTAAGGGTCGGAGCGGACGCTGGTGTGGCCTCCAGGGCACTGTTCGGCGGCAGAGCTAGATCGTGCCCATCGAGACAGTGCGGCACGCTTGGCTGTGGCTCGAATCCATCGAAGATCAAGTCTCCGCGAATGTGGTCCGTGTAGTTCAAACTCCCAAATCTGACCTGATGGCCAGGGGCGTAGATTTCGATCTTCTCCAGATGGCCAAGTGAATTGGCCCGCAGTGCAAAGCCGCCGACAACGAAGATCTGTCCGCGGAGAAAAGTCTCACCCTGGACCACGTCGTTGTTGATGATCGAAGGAGCCATCGGGCCTAAAGATGACGACACAGAGGAACTCTCAATGAAAGCACGAATGTCGGTGTCAAAACCGGCGGATCTCGGGTAGGGGGTCCCGAACTGTGCTTCTAGGCGGATGGTAACAGAAGACAAGGGACACGATGTTTTTACCCAGGTTCGGGCCCTCTCGATGGAGGTAAAACCCTACTCCTTCTTGATTAATATTGATGATATGGGTAGTACAAGAGTGGATCTACCACGAGATTAGAGAGGCTAAACCCTAGAAGCTAGCCTATGGTATGATTGTTGTTCGTCCTACGGACTAAAACCCTCCGGTTTATATAGACACCGGATAGGGTTAGGGTTACACAGAGTCGGTTACAATGGTAGGAGATCTACATATCCGTATCGCCAAGCTTGCCTTCCACGCCAAGGAAAGTCCCATCCGGACACAGGATGAAGTCTTCAATCTTGTATCTTCATAGTCCAGGAGTCCGGCCAACGGTGATAGTTCGGCTATCTGGACACCTCCTAATCCAGGACTCCCTCAGTGTCCCTATTAGCAAGCTTAATAGTAACATCAATGTATTCTAATTCAACAGGTGCAATATCATGCATAATTTCTTTATAAAGATCATAAGGTATCACATTAGCACTAGCACCCATATCACATAAACCATGATAGCAATGATCTCCTATTTTAACAGAAATAACAGGCGTGCCTACAATGGGTCTACATGTCTTAGTATCGGGTCTAGCAATATTAGCAGTTTCACCCTAGAAAGAGATAACACGCCCATCTAAGTCCTCATCCAAGAGATCTTTAATCATAGCAATACCAGGTTCAACATTAATTTGCTCAGGAGGTGTATAGGTCCTAGTATTACTCTTACGAACAATAGTCGAAGCTTTAACATGATCTTTTATCGTAACAGGAAAAGGAGGTTTTTCAACATAAGTAGTAGGAATAATAGGATCACTATATGTAATAGTCTTCTCTTCGACTGTAATAGGTGCAACTACTTTCACTTCAAGAGGAGGATTATATTTAAACCACTTCTCTTTAGGGAGATCAACGTGAGTAGAAAAAGTTTCACAAAAAGTAGCTACTATCTCAGAGTCAAGTCCATACTTAGAGCTAAATCCACGGAAGGCATCGGTATCCATAAAAGATTTAACACAATCAAACTTAGGTGTCATACCTGACTCCTTACCATTGTCGGAACCCCAATCTTCAGAGTTGCGTTTAATTCTTTCCAATAAGTCCCATTTGAAATCAATAGTCTTGACATATAGGAACCAACACAGAAGTATCGAGCAAGTTGCGATTATCAAGAGAAAGCGAGCATAAAATTCTGAATAATCATTTCCGTGAGAGCTCATGATTGGGGCATGAATACAACATTGACTTAAGCC
Organism: Aegilops longissima; assembly: GCA_021605205.1. Lineage (NCBI taxonomy): Eukaryota > Viridiplantae > Streptophyta > Magnoliopsida > Poales > Poaceae > Aegilops > Aegilops longissima. Next base: position 47,124,384 of record CM038680.1, on the reverse strand, counting down.
TCCCCCAAGCTTGAGCGATGCTTTCTCCTTCATGAGGCCAGAAAATATATATGTAATTACGATCACGATGAACAAGATGCATAGGATAGAACTTCTGGTGAAATTCCAACTTCAATCGCTTATAATTCCAATATATCGTATCATCACATAGCCTATACCATGTCATTGCATCTCCCTTCAAAGATAAAGGGAAGACCTTCCTTTTTACAACATCATCGGGAATACCTGCAAGCTTAAATAATCCAAAAAGATAAGGTGTAAGTCAGGATGCAATGTTCCATCTCCTACAAAAGGATTAGCTAGCAGTTTTTTCTATCATACCCGAAGGAATCTCATAGTGAATATTTTCATAAGGTTCATTAGGTTGAGGAGCATCTCTTTGCTGTTCTGGTTGGGGTGAAGATACCCCAAACAAGCCCCTCAAAGGATTAGTTTCCATAGTGACAAGTAACAGAAAATTTCAGCACACTATATAAATGTTTCCTTACCAAGTTCCACTCACCAAGAGCGCTACGCTCCCCGGCAACGGCGCCAGAAAAGAGTCTTGATGACCCACAAGTATAGGGGATCTACCGTAGTCCTTTCTATAAGTAAGAGTGTCGAACCCAACGAGGAGTAGAAGGAAATGATAAGCGGTTTTCAGTAAGGTTTTCTCTGCAAGCACTGAAATAGTAGGTGATAGATAGTTTTGTGATAAGATAAATAGTAACAAGCAAAAAGTAAATAAAGTAAATAAAGTGCAGCAAGGTGGCCCAATCCTTTATGTAGCAAAGGATAAGCCTGTACAAATTCTAAAAATGAAGAAGGAGCTCCCGAGGACACATTGGGAATTATCGTCAAGCTAGTTTTCATCGCGTTCATAAGATTCGCGTTCGGTACTTTGATAATTTGATATGTGGGTGGACCGGCACTTGGGTACTGCCCTAACATAGACAAGAATCCCACTTATGATTAACCCCTATTGCAAGCATCCGCAACTACAAAAAGGAGTATTAAGGTAAACCTAACAACAGCATTAAACATATGGGTCCATATCAACCCCTAATGAAGCAACACATAAACTAGGGTTTAAGCTTCTGTCACTCTAGCAACCCATCATCTACTTATTACTTCCCTATGCCTTCCTCTAGGCCCAAATAACGGTGAAGTGTCATGTAGTCGACGTTCACATAACACCACTAGAGGAGTGACAACATACATCTCATCAAAATATCAAACGAATACCAAATTCACATGACTACTAATAGCAAGACTTCACCCATGTCCTCAGAAAGAAACGTAACTACTCACAAAGCATATTCATGTTCATAATCAGAGGAGTAATAATATGCGTAAAGGATCTAAACATATGATCTTCCACCAAGTAAACCAAATAGCATCAACTACAAGGAGTAATCAACACTACTAGCAACCCACAGGTACCAATTTGTGGTTTTGATACAAGATTGGATAGAAGAGATGAACTAGGGTTTTGAGAGGAGATGGTGCTGGTGAAGATGTTGATGGAGATTGACCCCCGCCCGATGAGAGGATCGTTGGTGATGACGTTGGTGATGATTTCCCCCTCCCGGAGGGAAGTGTCCCCGGCAGAACAGCTCCGCGAGAGCCCTAGATTGATTTCGCCAAGGTTCCGCCTTGTGGCGGCGGAGTTTCGTCCGTAAGCTTGCCCACAATTTTTTCCAGGACAAAACCCTTCATATAGCAGAAGATGGACACTGGAAGCCCACCAGGGGCCCAGGAGATAGGGGGCCGCACCCTAGGGGTGGGGGGGGGCCATTGTCTCCTAGATAGGGTGTGGGCCCCCTGGCCTATTTCTTTTGCCCCTAATTTCTTATTAAATCCAAAAAGTTGTTTCATGGAGTGTCAGGTCTTTTGGAGTTGTGCAGAATAGGTTTCCAACGTTTGCTCCTTTTCCAGCTAGAACTCCAGCTGCCGGCATTCCCCCTCTTCATGGTAAACCTTGTAAAATAAGAGAGAATAGCCATAAGTATTGAGATATAATGTGTAATAACAGCCCATAATGCAATAAATATTGATATGAAAGCATGATGCAAAATGGACGTATCAACATTGTCCGGACTATTGAAGCGTGGAGATACAAGACTCAAGATGGGACTCTCCTTTGCGTGGAAGACAAGCTTGGCGATCCGGATATTATGTTTCCTTCCTTGTAACCGACTCTATGTAAACCCTAGCCCTCTCCAGTGTCTATATAAACCGGAGAGGTTGGTCCTTAAAAGGACGATCACAATTACAATCATACCATCATAGAGGGGATAGGGTTCCTGGAGGAAGCGACCTAGCCGCGTCCGCCGTGCACAGGGCCACGACTAGGAGTTGGGGAGGACGGGGCCGTAGTTGGTGAAGAGGCCATCATCCACCTCGTGGTGCATGCTGCTCCCGTTGAAGTTGGGCATGCCGAAGGGTGCGCGGCGGCGGGGTCGTGGCGGAAGGCGTATGGGTCGGGGGAGGCCGGGAAGTCGTCACCGCCCCCCGAGACGTGGACGTCCGCGTGGGGGCACCGCTGTCGGTGAAGCTGAGGAAGGGGTCGTCGCGACCGGGGAGGAGGTCGGGGAGTCGAAGGCAGTGGCCATGGGTGGGCTGGGGATCTGGAGCTCGAGAGGAGCGTGGGGAAGGGGGATGGGAAGTGGAATCGAGGTCGGAGACGCCGGATATGTGCGTACGGGGTTGGTGTGGTCGCAGAGGGGCTGGCGGGGAGGGCGCGGCGTCGCGAGAGAGAAGACAACAGGGAGGAAGGGGACGGGATCGAGAGGAAGAGAGAAGACGGTGCTGATGCGATGAGGAAGGAGGGAAAGAAAGGAGGCGAAGGGGGGGGTGATGGAAAATGACCACGAGGACGAGCTAGGGTTTCGGGGTTGGTGTGGAAGGGTTGAGGATGGCAGTTGGATCCGCGAGCATCTCACGGTGTATGATGTGCGATCCGCGTGAGACATCCACGGACCAATCAGGACGCAGTATGATGTTATGACCATCTAAATTGGTCATAGTTTCCTAAAATTAACGTGTTAAAATCATATCAGCTATTTTATGACATGAAAAATTCAAAAAGAAAATGCAAAACCTTCTCATTGTGTCACCAAATGTGAACAAGTTTTCAGGAAAAATAACAAACAAGAAATAAGATAAATAACTTTTAAAAGGTGTCGTCAGAAATGAGTTTTTTGGCAAAAAAAACATTTTCCATTTTTTTGAGAGCCCAAAATGAGTTTTTTCATGAAGGACCTACCATATATTTGTTGCAAAATTGGACCAAATCAATTTTCTAAAATATTAGGCCATGTTTAATGCACAATTGACCAAATGGTTGGGTGTCAAAAGTTTCGATCCACCTCTGGTGAAAAAAACAAATTTCCGCCAATCCAGTTGGAAGCGGATCAAGTTCGAACTGCGGCTGCCTTATAGTTTCCTCTTTATTTTTTTCCAAAAATCATTTCGATGTACAAAATATCTAGTTAATCAGAGAAACACCAAAAAAATCCAAGATTCAACCACTAGCAAGGAACGGTCATGCCCGTCGTTTTGACCGCATTTTGAAACGGGCATAATTTTTTTAGAAAAATTCAAAAAATTAGAAAACCTTTGCATTGTATCATTCTATGTGTCCAAGTTACCATCAAATATTATAAACTTGTAATACGATGATTATTTTTAAAAAAGTGTTCTCAGAAACGAGCTATCATGTGTGGAGATCAATGGCTCTCAAGCCAAATGCTCAATCTTATGGCCGCATTCATAGCATAGTTTGTTCAGATGATCTCATATTGTGCACAAGGGTGCATATTGGAATGACAAACAATGTTGCCTAAGGAAGTTTTCGTTTTCTTTGGACATAAATTTCATTTTCCATTTTTCGAGTGCCCAAAATGAGTTTTTTTGTGAATGACCTGCCATATATTTGTTGCAAAATTGTACCAAATCAATTTTCTAAAATACTAGGACATATTTAATGCACAATTGACCAAATGGTTGGGTGTAAAAAGTTTTGATCCACCTCTCGTGAAAAAGACAAATTTTCGCTGATTCAGGTGGAAGCGGGTCAAATTCGAACTGGAACTACCTCGTAGTTTGCTTTTATTTATTCCAAAAATCATTTCTAGGTACATAAGTATCTATTTAATCAGAGAAACACCAAAAAAATTCCAAGATTCAACCACTAGCCAGGAACGGTCATTCCTGCCGTTTTGATCGCATTTTGAAACGGGCATAAAAAGTTCAAAAAAATCAAAAAATTGGAAAACCTTCGCATAGTGTCATTATATGTGAACAACTTACCATAAAAAATTATAAACTTGTAATACGACAATGTTCTCAGAAACGAGCTATGAAGTGTGAAGATTCATGGCTTTCAAGCCAAATGATCAATCTTATGGCCACATTCATGAGATAGTTTGTTCAAATGATCTCATATTGTGCACAAGGGTGCATCTTGGAATGTCAAACAATGTTGCCTAAGGAAGTTTTCATTTTCTTTGGACGAAAAATTTATTTTCCATTTTTTCGGGTGCCCAAAATGAGTTTTGTTGTGAAGGACCTACCATATATTTGTTGCAAAATTGTACCAAATCAATTTTATAAAATACTAGGACATATTTAATGCACAATTGACCAAATGGTTGGGTGTAAAAAGTTTTGATCCACCTCTCATGAAAAAGACAAATTTCCGCTGATTTAGTTGGAAGCGGGTCAAATTTGAACTGTAGCTAGCTCGTAGTTTGCTCTTTATTTTTTCTAAAAATTATTTCTAGGTACATAAGTATCTATTTAATCAGAGAAACGCCAAAAAAATTCCAAGATTCAACCACTAGCTAGGAACGGTCATTCCCGCCGTTTTGACCGTATTTTTAAACGGGCATTAAAAAATTCAAAAACAAATCAATAAATTGGAAAACCTTCGCATTGTGTCATTATATATGACCAAGTTTCCAGCAAAAAATATAAACTTGTAATACGGAAATTATTTAAAAAAATGTTCTCAGAAACGAGCTATCAAGTGTGAAGATTCATGGCTTTCAAGCCAAATGATCAATCTTATGGCCATATTCATGACATAGTTTGTTCAAATGATCTAATATTGTGCATGAGGGTGCATCGTGGAATGGAAAACAATTTTGCCCAAGGAAGTTTTCATTTTCTTTGTACGAAAAATTCATTTTCCATTTTTGAGTGCCCAAAATGAATTTTTTGTGAAGGACATACCATATATTTGTTGCAAAATTGGACCAAATCAATTTTGTAAAATACTAGGACATATTTAATGCACAATTGAAAAAATGGTTGGGTATCAAAAGTTTTGATCCACCTCTCGTGAAAAAGACAAATTTCCGCCGATTCAGTTGGAAGCGGGTCAAATTTAAACTGCAGCTGCCTTATAATTTGCTATTTATTTTTTCCAAAAATCATTTGTAGTTATGTAAGTACCTATTTAATCAAAAATACATGGTTTGGTGGTAATACATCAAGGTTTGGTCGGTGGCCGAGGGCCCCAACTCCAGAGCGCGTAAACTCGCATGCCCGCCGCGTGGTCACCGCGTGACCGTGGCGTTGCCATGCGTTCTGGGTGTCCTAAGCTTGTCTAGTGGGTTGGGCACTCCCTAGGTAGGTGCTAGGAAGAAAATTACAACATAAGATTCTCACGAGGAGACTGATCTATGCTCAAACAAGAATTAGCAGCCAAGTGTTTGATTAGCGGAATGAGAAATGCACATGGCTAATGGGTGTGAGTTTTGGCTGAGGATGATCATTTACTAAGAAGAATGTCTTCACAAATTTTCAGCTCAAAAGGAGGAGCCTAGGTGGTACTTGCGTTGCAAAGTACCACACTGGACATAAATATGAATGTTGAAGCTGGGCTCAAAATAATGAATGGATTGAGCTGAAATTTGGCGGAGGATGGTTATTTGGGCAAAGGAAACACTGTAGAAAATGGATACCATTTGGACATGCGAAAGTGGTACTTCCTTAATAAAGTGGAAATTTTCCGAGGAAGATTTACTGGGAAAATGGAGCTGAATTTTTTCATGAGGCAATGATTTGGATAGGAAATAGTGCCCAAAATTTTTGAGGGCAATCAAGAATATATAAATAGCACTTCCTTCAAAAAGTGTTGTTCTGAAGAGAATAGGAAAATGATATTGTTGAATTATTTTTGAACTAGGCAAGGAAGGGTTTTTTTTTTACATAATTGACGAAGATATGACCCAAAGAATTTATGAGATTTTTTTTGGGAATTTTGGGAGTGACAGAAATATAGGTTGCTTCACAACCCAGGGCAAAAATTGACACATGGACATGACACATAGGCAAAACTGATGAGGTGGCGCCTAGTCATAGAAACCCACCACAATTTACAAGGTTATGATCATCTATATTTGTCGTGATCAGGTAGAAATAAGGCAGCGGACCTGTGCTATCTGCTTTATGACCATTTTGTGTAAGGAAATTATGACCTTTCTGACCAAAATGGTCGTTATAGTCCAGGATTTGGAGCCCCCCCGAACAGTTTTTGACCAATTGGTCTCAAATGGTCATAGATTTATGACCCATTCTTCCAAGGTCATTGACAGAAGGTCACAAGTTGACATATTTCTTGTAGTGTGTAGGGACATCGAGAAGCATGTTAAGCCCAACAGGCTAAACATCAACCAAAATTATCCATGGCAGACAAAATAATCTCCAAAAGATAGCTTCAGTGTGCAGGTTTAAGCATGCTAGTAAAGCAAAACAAGTGAAAAAGTTTGTTAACTGCAACAGGCCTAACATTTAACAACAAGCAAACATAGTCATTTAAACTGGTATTGTGTCGGTCTAAGTACACTGATTATTGTTAAATAAAAATGGAAAGGCGTGTTTAACTACAAGATGCAGCAATCAAATATAGTCATTCATGCCTTGTTTGTTTCAGCTTCACTTGGATTTTAATCACCTATGGATTGGCTTCAGTGGCGAAGCTGTTTCTGCGAATCAGCTTCACCACTGAAGTACACTTTGAGGTGCTTCAGGAAATTGCACTAAAAATGACACAAATCCAGATTTAGCTTCACTGGCAAAGCTGATTCCAAATAGCTGTTTGTTTCGGATTCCAGATTCGGCTTCACTGGCAAAGCTGAATCTGGTCCCAGAATCCGAAACAAACAGGGCCATAGTGGTATTGTTGAAACTGGTACTGATGAAATTGAACAAAATAGTTCATACTTGCACGTATAGAACATCACGATGTGAATAACTAGAATAAACAAGGCATACTACGAACAACCAAAGATAGCATTTAAAACTGGACATATGCTAACTACAAACAACAGAACAATCAAAAAACTTTAAAAGAGGCATATGCTAGCTATAACAGGCTTAGCAACAAGCCAATATATATGCATGCCTATCGGTATGTTTAAAACTGGATTGATGAAATGTACTGCACAGTAAATAATTGCACATAGAGAGCATCACATTGTGAACAACTGAAATAAACAAGGCATACTGCAAACAACCCGATATAGCAATTAAAACTGGACATATTCTCACTACACTACAAAAGGGACTCGACAAAAAGAATCATGGGTTTCCTCCTGTGAAGAGGCACGACAAAACAAATCATGGGTTTCCCCCTGTGAAGAGGCACGACAAAACAAATCATGGGTTTCCTCACTTATCATAGATGGGCTCATTTCCATGGGAAGATAACGAACCCTGGATGCGCTCCATGTTGTCGCAGATGGGCTCCTTCCCCTTGGAAGAGCACGGCTGTAGGGTGCCCTCCCTGATGTCGCAGACGGGCTCTTTCCCCTTGGAAGAGCAGATGGGCTCTTTCCCCTTGGAAGAGCCGGAGAGGGTGTGAGGGAGTCCCGGATTAGGGGGTGTCCGGATAGCCGGACTACCATCATCAGCCGAACTATCATCGGTCGGACTATCATCATCGACCGGACTCCAAGACTATGAAGATACAAGATTGAAGACTTCGCCCCGTGTCCGGATGGGACTTTCCTTGGCGTGGAAGGCAAGCTTGGCGATACGGATATGTAGATCTCCTACCATTGTAACCGACTCTATGTAACCCTAGCCCTCTCCGATGTCTATATAAACCGGATGGCTCTAGTCCGTAGGACAACGACAACAACAACACTTACAATCATACCATAGGCTAGCTTCTAGGGTTTAGCCTCCCTGATCTCGTGGTAGACCCACTCTTGTAAACATCCACAATATCAATATCAATCAAGCAGGACGTAGGGTTTTACCTCCATCAAGAGGGCCCGAACCTGGGTAAACATCGTGTCCCTTGTCTCCTGTTACCATCCGCCTAGACGCACAGTTCGGGACCCCCTACCCGAGATCCGCCGGTTTTGACACCGACAGGGTGCCCTCCTCGTGGTCGCCGTTGATGAGGTCTGACTTGGAAGCTGCGGATCCCAAGCCAGCGTCGCAGAACGTGTCCCTCAAAAATGACAAAAGGGGCTCGATGGCGATGTAGGATGGCAAGTTGTTGACAGCGAGCTAGAGGAGATTAGCAGCGGGACCATGCATGAGACTGATGGCGGTTGAACCCGAGGGGTTGGGGGTGGGCCAAATAACCTGTGATATAGCCCGCCTCAGGCCATCGCTGTCCATGACCTCGATGTCGTAGCCGGCGGAAGAGACATGCGCTCATACTTCCGCCCGCTGCTTGAGTTCCTGCCGCCAGTAATGGTCGTCAGCTTCCTCGGCGACGTCGGGTGAAGAGACCATGATACACCTCTTTTGGGCCAGTCACTCCTCGACCTCCACGGGAACCATAGACGTGCTTAGGCTGCGACGCTCTAGAGTGGGGGATAGGGATGGGAATGGGGATCTGGGGGGAAAAGGGGCATTTGGCAGGAGTCATCTAAGGAACTCAGGGCGGCCTTGGTATGGAGACCAGTGGGTAAGCTGCACGGGGCAAACCGGCAAATGTTGACAATGGAGGTCTCGCGGCGGCGGCGACGACAGGGACCTTGCTAGGGTTTCGAGCGAGGAAGGGTGTGTGTGTGTGTGCGCGCGCATGCTCGAGGAGGTTTTGGTGTGTGTGCATGTGTGTGTGTGTGTGGAGGGGGGCGGGGGGTGTGTTTGAGGAAATGATACGGGTACTGAAAATTTTACAACGCGGGAGTCAAATACGGGAGTGAAATGCCGGGGCTAATGAATTTTTTTATGATGGCGCATCCCACACGGTCCGGAGATAATAACCGTGTGTTATGAAACGGAAAACCCCTCAAGGCGGGCAGATATTTTCTAGGGGAAGGCAGGTTGGGAACAAGAAACATCGCACACGGTCCTGAGATAACAACCGTGTGTTATGAAACACAAAAACCCTCCTCGAGGCGGGCATATATTTTCTAGGGATGCAGTGGGATTGGGAAGAAGAAACATCGCACACGGTCCGGAGATAACAACCGTGTGTTATGAAACAGACAAACCCTCGTGGCGGGCAGATATTTTTGAGAGGGGGGGCCTCGTGGAGCCCAATGTACTATGCAGATGTGTGCGTGACAGGGGCGCCGGCACACGGTTAGTTTGAGTGAACCGTGTCTATTGCGTCATTCGACTTGTCTAATATCCATAAATTTGGCAAAAAATGATGCAGGAGAGGGTCAGAACACGAACACACTTGCATGTGGACCAAATTTATATTTATGAAAAGGGTGGTTTGATTTTCAAATAAAAAATGCAACTTTGATGTCCCACCTATCTCACAAAGCGCCCGATATTGCTTGCCCCCTTCCCCCTCGTGTCGGCACGAAGGGAATCATATGCAATGAATGAATGCCCCACCCCCCGCCCCAACTGACGCTCACCTAGCAAAGTGCAAATTAGCTAGCAGCCCCCCACCCTCGTGTCGGCACAAAGGGAATCCTAAGCTATGAATGCAGGCGCCCCGAGGGAGTCCTGGATTTGGGGGTATCCGGACAGCCGGACTGTATACATCTGATGACCCACAAGTATAGGGGATCTATCGTAGCCCTTTCGATAAGTAAGAGTGTCGAACCCAACGAGGAGCAGAAGGAAATGATAAGCGGTTTTCAGTAAGGTTTTCTCTGCAAGCACTGAAATAGTAGGTGATAGATAGTTTTGTGATAAGATAAATCGTAATGAGAAAAAAGTAAATAAAGTAAATAAATTGCAGAAAGGTGGCCCAATCCTTTATGTAGCTAAGGATAAGCCTGGACAAATTCTAAAAATGAAGAAGGAGCTCCCGAGGACACATTGGGAATTATCGTCAAGCTAGTTTTCATCACGTTCATAAGATTCGCGTTCGGTACTTTGATAATTTGATATGTGGGTGGACCGGCACTTGGGTACTACCCTAACATGGACAAGCATCCCACTTATGATTAACCCCTATTGCAAGCATCCGCAACTACAAAAAGGAGTATTAAGGTAAACCTAACCACATCATTAAACATATGGGTCCATATCAATCCCTAATGAAGCAACGCATAAACTAGGGTTTAAGCTTCTTTTAGTCTAGCAACCCATCATCTACTTATTACTTACCTATGCCTTCCTCTAGGCCCAAATAATGATGAAGTGTCATGTAGTCGACGTTCACATAACACCACTAGAGGAGAGACAACATACATCTCATCAAAATATCGAATGAATACCAAATTCACATGACTACTAATAGCAAGACTTCGCCCATGTCCTCAGGAACAAACGTAACTACTCACAAAGCATATTCATGTTCATAATCAGAGGAGTAATAATATGCATAAAGGATCTGAACATATGATCTTCCACCAAGTAAACCAAATAGCATCAACTACAAGGAGTAATCAACACTAGTAGCAACCCACAGGTACCAATTTGTGGTTTTGATACAAGATTGGATACAAGAGATGAACTAGGGTTTTGAGAGGAGATGGTGCTGGTGAAGATGTTGATGGAGATTGACCCCCTCCCGATGAGAGGATCATTGGTGATGACGTTGGTGATGATTTCCCCCTCCCGGAGGGAAGTGTCCCCGGCAGAACAGCTCCGCCAGAGCCCTAGATTGATTCCGCCAAGGTTCCGCCTCGTGGTGGCGGAGTTTTGTCCCGTAAGCTTGCCCACGATTTTTTCCAGGACAAAACCCTTCAAATAGCAGAAGATGGACGCCGGAAGCCCACCAGGGGGCCCAGGAGATAGGGGCAGCATGGGGCGCCTGCCTCTGGACAGGTGTGGCCCCTGGCCTATTTCTTTTGCCCATAAATTCTTATTAAATCCAAAAAGTTGTTTCGTGGAGTCTCAGGTCTTTTGGAGTTGTGCAGAATAGGTTTCCAACGTTTGCTCCTTTTCCCGCCAGAATTCTAGCTGCCGGCATTCCCCCTCTTCATGGTAAACCTTGTAAGATAAGAGAGAATAGACATAAGTATTGAGATATAATGTGTAACAACAACCCATAATGCAATAAATATTGATATAAAAGCATGATGCAAAACAGACGTATCAACTCCCCCAAGCTTAGACCCCCGCTTGTCCTCAAGCGGAAGCCGAAATCGAAAAATATGTCCACATGTTTAGAGATAGAGGTGTCGATAAAAATATGTCCACATGTCCACACGAAGCCACCCCCCTCCCCTAGCCATCGCCACCGCCGTCGCCGCCTCCGGAGCCCGATCCAGAGCCCCGAGCCGCCGCCGCCGCCGCCGCCACCAGTCGCCGCCGCCGCCCGTAGCCGCCGCCGCCGCCTCTTGCCGCCGTCACCGCCTCCCGCCGCCACCCCGTCGTCGCGCTGAGCCCACCGGAGTCCCGCCGGAGCCACCACGTGGTAGCCGCCCCGCCGCCCGCTTTTCCGAAGAAAACCCTTTCGTTTTTTTGAAAACCCTAGTTGCGTTTTTTATTATTTTTAGATCGGTTTATTTCTTCGGTTTATTTATTTAGCGAGCGTTCGCCCGTTCGTTCGTTTTAAAGAACGCGTTTTTCGTTAATTTTTTTTCAGTTAACGAACGCTCGTTCGTTAAACTGTTCGCCGTTTTCTTTTATCGGATTTACTCCGCGATTTTCCTGATCGCGATTTCTGATCCGATGTTCGATCTAGTATAACTTTTCGCTCGTTTATCGGAATTAGGCGATTCAAGCGCCTAGAGTTTCATCTCGAAACCCTCTTTCCGTATAACCAACTCAAACCAGCTTTTTCCTCTGTAAAATTTGACCCTAGTTCAGATTAGTAAACGGATCTTATTTCTTTCGCCGTTTGAGTTTTGTTGCTCGGTTTGGTTTGATTATTTTTGCGAACCGGAGTTCTTAAATTGAACTCTCTGGTCAACCTCTTTTAGTAGAGTTTTGCTTGTGCATCTTTGCTTGTTGCTTATGTATGTTATTGTTTGCTTGCGATAGAATTCCCGGAGTGTGAATCATGTTACTACGAGTCTCTAGGATTCGCGGATCGTCAGCAAGGCAAGTAAAACTTTGATCATACTCTTTTCATACCCAGTTTTTATGCATTAGTTTCAATCCTCAAACATTGCATGGTTAGGTTATCATTAACTTGTGGGTTGGGAAGTAGATATTGAGGTAGAACCTATTGCCCTGTTACTATCAAACCCTTGGGAGTTACTTCTACGCTTGCTTGTTATTGCTATGCTATGCTCGTAGACGTGGTTTGGGTTTGAGTGTATTCCATGACAGATGTGAGATTATTAATTAATGGTTCAACTTAAGGTGGCAACTTTAATACACATCTGGTGGATTGAGGCACTGGGAACCCAGTGTTGTCTGTTTTATTTTGGAAATCCGGGGTACCCGTGTGATCTTCCTATGGACCGCCACCCAGGCTCAAAGGGAACTGAGTTTATTCATGCTAGAAACTTCCGTGTGCAGCCACAAGCTATTATGGGCTCTAGCATAGTTGAGTAAGTTACTTGAAGCTCTTGAAGAGGTAGATCAGCAGGTAGTAGGTTTTGTAGGTTTTGTATGGTCTACCCGGAGTAGAGAGTTAATGTTTCTGAAAGACTGTGTCTCGGTCATCCGTTTCTCAAACACGTTGTAGTGCGAGAAATCAACGGAGGCGATCGAGTCTTGTGGGGAAAAGTGTGCAAACCTTTGCAGAGTGTACAATCTAATCATGGTTGGCCGTGTCCCCGGTTATGGACAATTCTGAGTATCTCGTACTTGAGTATTCACATGTATCTCATCACTCTATAATAATATTGCTGGGATGTTAATTACTTTAATTGGGATTGAGTTGGGGTTATACCTTCTCAATGATGTTTCAACCACCATGATAGTTAAATTAAAATATATTCCTTTGTTGTAGGGAAAAAAATTGGCTTTTCCCAAAACCATAATCATAGAGCTTTCCACCAGCCATATATGCATGTAGTGATAGCATTATTCTGTTCCTGTTCTACTGTGTTATATTGCCAGCATATTCCATGTGTTGACCCGTTCTCAGGCTGCAACGTATTATGTTGCAGACTTTTCAGACGAGGAGTAAGGATCGTTAGGTCGTTGCCGTGCAGCTCAGCTATGCCGTTGGAGTTGATGGACTCACTCTAGCTTCCAAGCCTTCCGCTATTATCGCATTAGATGGCCTTAAGCCATATTATTGTAATAAGTTCTCTTTTGAGACATTCGTTGTAATAAGTGTGTGATTGCTAATCTGTTATAAATCCTTCGAGTACCGTGTGTGTTAGCAATACTGATCCAGGGATGACACTGAAACGCAGAGACTTGACCATCTGAGGTCGGGTCGCTACAAGATGGTATCAGAGCACACGCTGAGTGTAGGACACGACCACTAAGATAAACCATAGGTCACTCTTCTCTACTCATTTCTGACTCCTCTCCATTTTTCCACTCTTTAGGATGACGGAGATGAAGAACAAGTTTGCACAACCGGATGAAGACACACCTTTTGGACGCCACTTGAAGGAAGTCACTAGGTACTTGAACATTGGAAGACCAAGCTTCACCGGGACGTACAACGCCACTTTACCAGAAGAGGAGCGCTGGATGATTGAAGTACAAGTTCCAGGAAGGACGTTCTCGCCAACTTCTAAGCCCATAGAGTTTTCTTTCGAAGCACCCACCTGGAGTTTAGGCAAGAGTATGGTAGCTCACATTACCATGGGACGTATTGGAGAAGTCTACAACTGGGAGCTTAAAGACACCATCTACCAAATATGTGGGCACCGAGACGAGCAATGGGAAGTAATTAGCACCAAGAAGGACAGATCCATTGCAGCTTTTATCCAGGAGCTAAACCAGCACATTCGATGTCAGGAGAACCAGATGTGCGCAGACATGATGGAGTTGAAGAAGGCGAAGACCAAGATCATCGAGCTGGAGGAAGAACTCAAGTTTATACGTGATGGATATGAGGAGGAAATCAAGATACTACTGGAGAAGAACGACGACCTAGTCAAGAAGATCGGAGTATTCATGGGAGGACCCGCACCGGAAGAAGAGGAAGAAGATCCCACTTGCCCGGACAACTACATCATCATCGAAGACACCGATTCCGATCCAAGTGATGATGACTATGAAGACGAAGCTGGAGCAGACATCATGGAGTCTTCCACCGATCAAAAATTTTAGATGACCACCATATATTAGTAGTATGTCCCCATGTAACTAGTAGTAGCTGAGCACTTTTTCGATAGTCCTAGACCGTTGTATGCCCTTGCTTGATTGATTGGGTGAAATGATTGTGTTTGCCTCATGTGCATATGGGTAGTGCTTTCTCACTAGACATTTTTCTATTCTAATCTCTTCCATCTAAACCCATCAGATGCCTCCGAGACTTTACACCGGTTTTGTTTTCCCACCGGAGCTCACCCAGTTGATCCAGCAGCAGAATGCCTTGATGCAGTTGCTAGTTCAGAACCAGGGCAAAAACAACAACAACAATAACAACCCGTCGCCAGTGGACAATTTAGCCCGTTTCCTGAGGTTACAACCGCCGGTGTTTTCCAGTAGCACCGAGCCAATAGTTGCTGATGATTGGCTATGCCGTATTGGAAGGGAGTTAACCACCGCAGGATGCACGGATGCTGAGAAGGTGCGCTTTGCCGCACATCAATTGGATGGACCAGCAGCCGCATGGTGGGAGAATTACACGGCTACTTTTCCTGTAGCCAATGTCACTTGGGACCAGTTTCAACAAGCTTTTCGCACGGCCCATGTCTCAAATGCAGCCATGCGGATGAAGAAGCGTGAGTTTCGCAACTTACGCCAGGGGAACCGTACTGTGGCACCGTACGTGGATGAGTTTAGTAAGTTATCACGCTATGCCCCTGATGATGTGGCCACAGATGCCACGAAGCAGGAGAAGTTTATGGAAGGGCTGAACGATGAGATGATCATGCAGTTGATGGTGGCAACTTTCAACAACTACCAGGAGTTGGTAGACAAGGCCCTCATGATTGAAGGAAAGTAGGAGCAAATTGAGAGTCGTAAGAGGAAGTATGGACAAGGGAAGTATAACTCAGGAGCTCACCAGAAGCCTCGCTTGACCCCGAACTCGGGAGGACTTGTCCACAACCATGGAGGCCATAACCATACTGGAGGAGGATCGCATAACCACAATGGTGCGAAGAATGGGAACGGGAACAAAGTTAATAACAACCAGAACCGCCCTAACTCACCTACACCCGCAAAGAGGGACTTAAGCCAAGTTATTTGCTTTAAGTGCGGGAAGACAGGGCACTATGCCAATGACTGCCCTGAAGGAAAGAATGGAAACAGAAATGGGAGCGCTGGGAAGAAGCCAAATCCATTCAACAAAGGACAAGTGAACCACGTTAACGTGGAGGAAGTTGAAGAGCAGCTGGACGTAGTAATAGGTAAGTTTTTGGTTAAGTCATTTACCGCTATTGTTTGTTTCGATACTGGTGCATCGCATTCATACATATCAAGGGGATTTGTGGATAAGTTTAAGTTATCAACCCAAACCCTTAGGACCCCTCTTTTAGTGAGCTCGCCTGGAGCAGAGTACATGTCTAGCAGATGGTGCACCCAGATACCCTAACCATTGGAACACATGTTTTTCCGTCTGACCTAATTATCTTGGAGTCGCAAGGATTGGATGTGATATTAGGTATGGGCTGGATGTCAAAGTAGGAAGGAAGTATTGACTGTGCTAGCAAGTCGATTCACCTTACCACCCCGGAGGGAAAAAGGATTAAGTATGTATCTAGGCATGTGCCTGGGAGGAGCCAAGTGAATGCCCTCACGGGAGTTGTACAGGAGGTAGTGCCTGTAGTAAAAGATTTCCCAGATGTTTTTCCAGAGGAGTTACCAGGCATGCCACCAGATCGAGACATCGAGTTCTTGATAGAGCTATTGCCAGGTACAGGGCTAATATCCAAGAGACCCTATCGGATTCCCGCAAATGATCTGGGCGAAATTAAGAAGCAGATCAAGGAGTTATTGGAGAAAGTTTATATTTGAAGGAGTTCATCACCTTGGGGAGCACCAGTACTTTTGGTCGAAAAGAAGGATAAATCCCTGAGGATGGTCGTTGATTACCGAGCCCTGAATGAAGTAAGATAAAGAACAAGTATCCATTACCGATGATCAATGATCTGTTTGATCAGTTGCAAGGAGCTAAGGTGTTTTCGAAGATTGATCTACGATCGGGATACCATCAGTTGAAGATTCGAGAGAAGGATATACCTAAGACAGCGTTCACCATGCGGTATGGATTATATGAGTATACGGTCATGTCGTTTGGACTGACTAACGCCCCTGCCTATTTCATGAGTATGATGAACAAGGTGTTCATCGAGTATTTGGACAAGTTTATTGTGGTGTTTATTGATGACATTATGGTATACTCGAAGAACGAAGAGGAGCACAAGGAGCATTTGCGTTTGGTTCTCGAGAAGCTCAGGGAACACCAGTTATCGCCAAATTCAGCAAGTGCGAGTTTTGGTTGAAGGAAGTTGGATTTCTTGGGCATGTTATATCGGAGAGGGTATAGCAGTAGATCGAGAAGGTTCGATCGATTCTTGAATGGTTGGCACCCACTTCAGTTGGCGAGATCCGCAGTTTCCTTGGACTCGCAGGATATTATCGGAGATTCATTGAGAATTTTTCCAAACTCGCCAAGCCAATGATTGAATTGCTGAAGAAGGGTACTAAGTTTAAATGGACAGAAGATTGCGAGGCAAGTTTTCAGGAGTTGAAGAAACGGTTGACTACAGCCCCAGTGCTGACATTGCCAGATATACATAAGGAGTTTCAAGTGTATTGCAACGCCTCTCGCTTGGGACTGGGATGTGTGCTTATGCAGGACGGAAAGGTTGTTTCGTATGCCTCACGACAACTGAAGCCTCATGAGTTGAACTATGCCACGCATGATTTGGAGCTAGCAGCCGTAGTGAATGCATTGAAGACTTGGAGACATTATCTTATTGGAAATCGTTGTGATGTGTACACGGATCATAAGAGTTTGAAGTACATTTTCACAAAGAAGGAGTTGAACCTTAGGCAGAGGAGATGGTTGGAGCTTATAAAGGATTATGACATGAAGCTGCACTATCATCCAGGAAAGGCCAATGTCGTAGCAGACGCCTTGAGCCGGAAGAGTTACGCTAATATCCTTGAAAGTAGAGGACTGCCAAAGGAGTTAGCTGAGGATATTATGGAAGTTTGGTTGGAGATTGTTCCAAGAGGTTTCATTGCAACGATGGAGGTTCAGTCTACATTTTTGGACAAGATTCAGGAAGCTCAGAAGGAAGACAAAGAGATTGCTGAAATAAAGGAGAAGATGAGCGAAGGAAAAGCCAAAGGTTTTCGCGAGGATGAGCACGATACCTTATGGTTTGAGGACCGAGTTTATGTACCCAATAACCCAGAGATCAGGAAATTAATACTTTAGGAGGCCCATGACTCACCATACTCGATACACCCCGGAAACACCAAGATGTTTTTGGATTTGAAGGAACGTTTTTGGTGGACTGGTATGAAGAAGGACATTGCCGAGTATGTAGCCGTATGTGATGTATGTTAGAGAGTGAAGGCAGAGCATCAGAAGCCAGTAGGACTGTTATAGCCTATGCCGATACCCGAATGGAAGTGGGATAAACTTGGCATGGACTTTATCATCGGACTACCCAGAACCAAAGCAGGATATGACTCAATATGGGTAGTAGTGGATCGTTTGACCAAACTAGCTCACTTCATCCCGGTGAAAACAACTTATACAAGTGCAAAGTTGGCAAAGATAAATATGTCCAGGATCGTATGTTTGCATGGAGTTCCGAGGACCATTGTATCAGATAGAGGAACCCAATTTACTTCAAAATTTTGGCATCAGCTACACCAGACCTTGGGTACCAGATTGGAGTTCAGTACCGCATTCCACCCACAGACGGATGGGCAGACAGAGAGAGTCAATCAGATTCTGGAGGACATGTTGAGAGCCTGTGCGCTAGATTATGGATCTAGTTGGGATGACAATTTTCCTTAGACAGAGTTCTCATACAACAATAGCTACCAAGCCAGTTTGAAGATGGCACCGTTTGAAGCTCTGTATGGACGCAGATGTAGAACACCTCTGATGTGGGATGAGGTAGGAGACCGTCAGTTGTTTGGACCAGATTTGATCAAAGAATCAGAGGAGAAGGTTAAACTAATCCGAGACAGATTAAAGATTGCTCAGTCCAGGCAGAAGAGTTATGCAGATTCAAAACGCAAGGAAGTAACCTATGAAATTGGAGACAGAGCCTATCTGCGAGTATCACCCTTGCGAGGAGTGAAACGTTTTGGAGTTAAAGGAAAACTAGCCCCAAGATTTGTAGGACCGTACCGTGTTTTGGAACGGATGGGAGAAGTGGCCTACAAGCTGGAGTTACCTGAAGGGTTGTCAGGAGTTCACAATGTGTTCCACGTATCACAGTTGAAGAAGTGTCATGCTGAGATGGCTGATATACCGTTGAGAGACACAGTGCCCCTGGAGGCGATTCAGTTAGACAGTAATTTGACCTATGAGGAGAAGCCAGTAAAGATTCTTGACTTTGACAGCCGAGTCACTCGCAGCAAGGTTATCAAGTTTTGCAAAGTTCAGTGGAGCCACCATACCGAGGAAGAAGCCACCTAGGAACGAGAAGATGATATTCGCAAGGACCACCCGCACCTATTCTCTAGCCAACCCGAATCTCGAGGGCGAGATTCATCTTAAGGGGGGAAGGTTTGTAACATGCCAAATTTTCAATTTGGAATGTTATACATAGGTCATCCATGCATATCATATTTTATTTCATCTTCGTCCGCAATCCTCGAAATCCTAAGCAACTCAAGGACCCTCGGAGAGAGTTGGGGATTTTCCGATTTTTCGTATTTGATTTTATAAAATATTGGAAAACGAGGATTTTTTATTTTAATTATTTTTCTCTCCGGAAAATATTTCTTATTAAAATAAATGAGGGGAGATAATATGACTTCTCCAAAACAATTGAAATATTGGAGGAAAAATGTTAAACTCATTATTTGGATTTTATTTGATTTTATTTGGAAATTTATTTTCCCTAGAAAATTTGCACGTTTTAAAAATTGCATTTTAGGGGCCAAGAAAATGTTCATTCCGTTCTAAATATTTCATTTAGACGGTGAAAATTTGTTTTGGCATTTTAGATTTTATTTATTTTTGTAGGATTTTTCTAATTCTCGGTGGAATTTATAAAAAACTCACACAGCGCCCAAGACCCGACTGGGCGAGGCCTAGCGGGCCGGCCCGAGCCAGGCGCGCTTTCCCCCGTCGCCGCCACCGTGTCCGGCGCGGACACCACCGCCGCCGCCTTGCCCCTCCTCCAAGCCGGACCGCCTCCCCATCCTATAAATGCCCCCCTCGCCTCACCACCACCGCCGCTTCGGAGCTGAGCCCCGAGCCCGAGCCCGAGCCGCCGCCGCCACCCGCTGAGCCGCCGCCGCCACCCGAGTCATCGCCGCTGCCCGTAGCCGCCGCCGCCTCTAGCCACCACCGCCGCCTCCCGCCGCCACCCCGCCGTTGAGCCGAGCCCGCCGGAGTCCCGCCGGAGCTACCACGTGGTAGCCGCCCCGCCGCCCGGTTTTCCGAAGAAAACCGTTTTGTTTTTTTTAAAACCCTAGTTGCGTTTCTTTTAGATCGGTTTATTTCTTCGGTTTATTTATTTAGCGAGCGTTCGCCCGTTCGTTCGTTTTAACGAACGCGATTTTCTTTTTTTTTTCAGTTAACGAACGTTCGTTCGTTAAACTGTTCCCCATTTTCTTTTATCGGATTTATTCCGCGATTTTCCTCATCGCGATTTCTGATCCGATGTTCGATCTAGTATAAATTTTCGCTCGTTTATCGGAATCAGGCGATTCAAGCACCTGGAGTTTCATCTCGAAACCCACTTTCCGAATAACCAACTCAAACCAGCTTTTGCCTCTGTAAAATTTGACCCTAATTCAGATTAGTAAACGGATCTTATTTCTTTCGCCGTTTGAGTTTCGTTGCTCGGTTTGGTTTGATTCTTTTTGCGAACCGGAGTTCTTAAATTGAACTCTCCGGTCAACCTCTTTTAGTAGAGTTTTGCTTGTGCATCTTTGCTTGTTGCTTATGTATGTTATTGTTTGCTTGCGATAGAATTCCCGGAGTGTGAAGCGTGTTACTACGAGTCTCTAGGATTCGCGGATCGTCAGCAAGGCAAGTAACACTGTCACACTCTTTTCATACCCAGTTTTTATGCATTAGTTTCAATCCTCAAACATTGCATGGTTAGGTTATCATTAACTTGTGCGTTGGGAAGTAGATATTGAGGTAGAACCTATTGCCCTGTTACTATCAAACCCTTGGGAGTTACTTCTACGCTTGCTTGTTATTGCTATGCTATGCTCGTAGACGTGGTTTGGGTTTTAGTGTATTCCATGACAGATGTGAGATTATTAATTAATGGTTCAACTTAAGGTGGCAACTTTAATACACATCTGTGTGGATTGAGGCACCTGGGGAACCCAGTGTTGTCTGTTTTATTTTTGGAAATCCCGGGGTACCCGTGTGATCTTCTATGGACCGCCACCCAGGCTCAAAGGGAACTGAGTTTATTCATGCTAGAAACTTCCGTGTGCAGCCACAAGCTATTATGGGCTCTAGCATAGTTGAGTAAGTTACGTGAAGCTCTTGAAGAGGTAGATCAGCAGGTAGTGGGTTTTGTAGGTTTGGTATGGTCTACCGGAGTAGAGAGTTAATGTTTACGAAAGATCGTGTCTCGATCATCCGTTTTCAAACACCTTGTAGTCACGAGAAATCAGCGGAGGCGATCGAGTCTTGTGGGGAAAAGTCATAAACCTCTGCAGAGTGTACAATCTAATCATGATGGTTAGCCGTGTCCCCGGTTATGGACAATTCTGAGTATCTAGTACTTGAGTATTCACATGTATCTCATCACTCTATATTAATATTGCTGGGATGTTAATTACTTTAATTGGGATTGAGTTGGGGTTATGCCTTCTCAATGATGTTTCAACCACCATGATAGTTAAATTAAAATATATTCCTTTGTAGTAGGGAAAAAATTGGCTTTTCGCAAAACCATAACCATAGAGCTTTCCAGCAGCCATATATGCATGTAGTGATAGTATTATTCTGTTCCTATTCTACTGTGTTATATTGCCAGCATGTTCCATGTGCTGACCCGTTCTCGGGCTACAACGTATTATGTTGCAGACTTTTCAGACGAGGAGTAAGGATCGTTAGGTCGTTGCCGTGCAGCTCAGCTATGCCGTTGGCGTTGATGGACTCACTTTATCTTCCAAGCCTTCCGCTGTTATCGCATTAGATGGCCTTAAGCCATATTATTGAAATAAGTTCTCTTTTGAGACATTCGTTGTAATAAGTGTGTGATTGGTACTCTGTTATAAATCCTTCGAGTACTGTGTGTGTCAGCATTACTGATCCAGGGATGACACTGAAACAGAGAGACTTGACCATCTGAGGTCGGGTCGCTACAGACTAGTTGAGGGTGTAGTGACGATGTGTGTTGGAAGTGGTTCCAAGATTGATATAATCATCATCGCACACTCCATATACTTTCGGGATTAGTGTTGAACCTAAATAAATGTTATTTGGCATTTGCGTTGAGCATGAATATGATTTGATCATGTTTATTGCAATACGGTTATTCATTTAAAATCAAAGAATAATTGTTGTTCTGTTTACATGAATAAAACCTTCGATGGTTATACACCCAATTAAAATAGTTTGTTGGATCTCGGTCGTAGTGATCACATATTCATAATGTTGATACCAAAAGATGTAAAGTTGATAATGATAGTGCGACTTATATGTGGCACTGCCGTTTGGGTCATATCGGTGTAAAGCGCATGAAGAAACTCCATAAAGATGGAATTTTGGAATCACTTGATTATGAATCATTTGATGCTTGCGAACCATGCCTTATGGGCAAGATGACTAAAACTCCGTTCTCCGAAACAATGGAACGAGCTAGTGACTTATTGGAAATAATACATACCGATGTATGCGATCCAATGAGTGTTGATGCTCGTGACAAGTATCATTATTTTCTGACCTTCACAGATGATTTGAGAAGATATGGGTATATCTACTTAATGAAACACAAGTCTGAAACATTTGAAAAGTTCAAAGAATTTCAGAGTGAAGTGGAGAACTATCGTAACAAGAAAATAAAGTTTCTACGATTTGATTGTGGAGGAGAATATTTGAGCTACGAGTTTGGCCTTCATATAAAAGAATGTGGAATGGTTTCACAGCTCACGCCACCTGGAACACCACATCGTTATGGTTTCTCCGAACGTCGTAACCGCACATTATTGGATATGGTGCGATCTATGATGTCTCTTACTGTCGTGGTTTTGTTACGGCAGATGTCGTCATGTAAGGACTTAGTCGTGGAGCCATCGCTATGGGTTAACTTGAAAGGGGCTAAAGCGGACGCGAAGACACAAGAGTTATACTAGTTCGGCCCCTTCGATGAAGGTAAAAGCCTACGTCTAGTTTGTGATGGGATTGATGTGGTCTCGATGACTAGTGAGCAAATAAGCTTCGCCTAGGCCTCGAGTTGTTGTTGTCTGTCCTCCTTGAACCGCCCCGGGTCGTCGCCTTATATACACGGGTGACGCCTGTCGGTTCAGAGAGTCCCAATCTCCGGTTCATACTCGTATCCGGGTTGGTATCTCTCTATTCTAACTTCTGATACAAGTTTACATACCAGGCGGTTTACGGCCATGTGTTCTAAACCGACTACGGGCCTTGGGCCCTTACTTTCATGCTTGGGCTTTTACACGTTGAACCATCGATGAAGTTAATCCGGCCCGGATGGGCAGTTTACGCCGAGTAGTAATATCCCCAACATTAGGCCCCAGATTGATTTGAACAGGTTCATGTCAATCCTTGATAAAAATCTTCAACTTCAATATCTTCTTGTAATTGTTGAACCGCCGTGATATCCCCTTCTCTGGTTGCTGTAAACCGCCGTGTCGTCATCTTGAACACCGTAACGGTCCATCATGACATCACCTCTGCATAAAAAGGATCAAAAGATTCCTTCTCATTAATGATTATCCGAAAATCGAGGCGAGAGGCGCTACCACTCGGCCGCTTCGGACGCCTTTGATTCTCACGCTTTGCCTTTCCTCCTTCCCTTATAAATAAATCCGAGGCCCCTTTTCTCTTCCTCTTCTGCATCTTCTTCTTCCTCGCGACGACCTCAGCTCTGAAGCTCCGCCGCCGTCCGCGACCTTCGAGAACCGCACCAACCAAGGCTGCTGCATCAACCTGAGTTAGATCAGAGACTCATCGCCCCCCTCCGCCACAATCTGCAGCGGTAAACTTCTTCTGTTCTTTGCCTTTAGATCTGCATTAAGTTTTTGCAAGCTCATCCGCAGTCCTCCATTTTTCCTCTTCTTCCTACCTTCTCCCATGGTAGTTTTAATCCAAAAACAGTATAGATCTCTTGCGGTAGTTATTCCGCATCTGTTTTTAATACTAGCAGCCCTTCCTTTTCTTCTGGTAGAGTATACATCCTTCTCCGTTTTTCTTGAACGCCTTTAAAGAACGCAGTAAAAACTGTCTTATAGACGCGCGGTAGATCCAAATAGATTTGACCATTGTGTGAAACCTGTTTCTGTCAACACTTATTAGAAAACTTGAATCTGGGCCTTTCTGCCTATGGGCGGTTTAATCCTTGATAGCCAATCCGCCATATGTCATTAGCCCTCTCTTAAACCGCCAACTGTACCTTTCATTGTAATTTCACCGGTTTAACACTGAATTTTTCACTTACAAACCGTAGACAGTGAACCGGCACCTGTTTGATTTTCTTCTTGCAATTGGGTTCCGTCCCGGATCACGGAAACACAGCTCAACGGCTACGTCACCACTGGCGCTTTAGCGTCAAAAAATGTTCTCCACTGGCGTGTTCCGGAATCGGAATGTCCGCCGGAACCTCAAGAAGGAGAGGTGATTGTTTTTTTGCAACACCTAGACCGGGGATTCAGCCCACCCGGATCAAACAAATTTCGGGGATGTCCTCGCAATGTTCCAACTCCATCCACAAGATATTGGTCTGAACTCTGTGTCCAATATATGCAACTTTCAAGTCTTCTGCGAAGTCTATCTTCAAGAAGAACCAACCGTGGAGTTATTTCGAGATTTCTTTCATTTGAACCGCTGTACAGAGTTCTCGGACGGTCCTAACACAGAACATGGTGGCGTTTCAATCCAAAAAAGGAAAGAAGTGGACTTTCCTCACGCCAAACATCATAGCCATCCGAAAGATTGGAATCAAACCTGGTTCTATTGCCGGAACACTGCTCCTAACGGAGAAAATCCCTTGCCGGGTTATCGCCCTCACCGGCTTAGCAACAACCACCCATTGCCTTTGCGCTTGACTGCCGCAGAACGGAAGAACTTTGCACCCCAAATTATCAAGCTCCGGGCTCTGATGGCCAACGGTTTAACTGGTATTGACCTTGTCCGTTGTTGGGTTTCCTGGGGCATCCTGCCATTGAGCCGCCGCCCCGGATTGATGCACGAATACACTGGTGACGTCAAAGATCCTCAACGACATCACGAGCTATCAATAACTGAGCTTGAAGTTGCCGAGACAGTGAAGAAAATGCTTGATGAACCGATCTCCGCGTGCAGCCAAACCGGGTTGGCCCCGTTCTGCGTCTCCAACAAACCGCCAGTAGTAAGGTTCCTCTCATTGCTCTACTGATTTTGATTCCATATTGATTGTATTAATCTCTTATTAATTCTAAGGCTAACAGCTCCGTTTGGAAATGAACGAAACCGGCCCGGGTTCCTCGTGTAAAGACCAAGACCACCAAGAAAGCTGGCAAGAGGAAAACCGCCGAGTCTTCTGAACCGCCCGAAGATGAAGAATCAGATGCTGAGGTAGAGCTTGACTTACTTGGTCTTTTTTTCATTCATTTTACTGACAGTTACAATTCCCAGGATGACGCTGAGGCCAGCCATGCAGATCCTATTGAGGTAATCCTTCTTTCTTCCGATTCTGATCTTGTACCGGTTAAAAGAATTCGCCGCACAGTCCGGAAAGTGAAACAATCTCACTCTTGTGCTCATTTGAATCCAAAACTTTCTTTGAAGACACAGCAAACTGAAGAACGCCGTACGACCAGGCATAGCAGTCAACAAATTACGTCGTCCGGTTTAGCTGACACACCAACCCGGAAACGTCGTCCAGAGGTGACTTGTACTCCTGAAAAACGTTATCCTTTGAAAGGTTTCTTCCGATGCCCTCTCAATCCGTCTGACCCGAATTACCAGGCTTCTTCCAACTCGTCTGGCGGTTCATCAACCACTCAGCTGCCTCCTCTCAAAGTTGCTGCTGGGTAAGTATATTACTCCTTAATTTGTTCCTTGTATTTGTCAGTTTATCATATTCTAACCCTTAATGTTGTAGCACCAAGGCTCATCTTAGTAAAAAGGCCAAGACCCTCGACCCTACTATGGATGTTGATCCAGAGAAGACTCCAGAGCATCATGGTGAAAATCCCGAAGTTGCTAAAGACAACTCTGCTGGGGTTAATCAAGATGTCAATGCTAATCCACCAGAGGTTGAACCGGATGTCCAAGTTGAGACGTCACATCCTCCTGCTCCACCGAGTCCTGCAGCAGAACAACGGGACTCAACTGCTGATCCGCCAAGCCCGTGTATAAAAGCGCCAAGCCCAGGTGAAAATGCCAATCCGGCCAGCCCGACCAAAGATGATGATGTCATAGTTACGGGCACCGCATATACCGCCCCTGGCAATCCGGTTGCTCTATCAAAGCATAGTGCCAAGGAAGAATTTACTGCCATGAGCAAAGGGAAGGAAAAAACTGATCTGTCAGCTTATTACAATTTCTCTGCCCAAGACCTTCACTCTGGCTTCCTGAACCGGCTCTCCACAAGCCGTGATTTTGAAGCCGGTCTGGTAAATCTTATGAAGGAGCGCTATGAGGTAAACAGTTGTGCCTTTTTCTTGTACCTTCATTGCATAGTAGCCCCCAAGGCCTGTTTGTAAATCTTCTTTCAAACCGGTACTTAATATATAACTCAACACTTTCAGAATCCACTGTTGTAGCCCCCAAGGGCTGGTTCAACTTAGTATAGTTAAACCGGGACTTAACATAAAACTCAATGCTTCAGAATTCACTGATGTAGCCCCCAAGGGCCGGTTCAACTTAGTATAGTTAAACCGGGACTGTAATTTATATCGCCGCAGCAGAACATGTTCGAGCAAATAGCCATTAGCCCCCAAGTGCCAAGTGTATGACTGGTTATGCGCTTGGGACCTGTGATGAAAATACTAACATGCTCCCTTTTTGTTGCAGAGTGAGATACGCCAACAAACCTCACAAATCAATGATCTTCAAGAAAATCTGAAATCTCAACAAGCAGAAACCTCCAAGGACAAGGATGAGCTGAAAACCGCCTTGACTACTATGGAGCAGCTCAAGGAGTGGTTTAAGTCCGAGCGGGCCAACTGGGATACCGAAAAGGCAGGCTTGCTAAAGCGGGCGGAAGATGCTGAAGCAGCTATTAAACCGGTGACGGAAGAGCTCACTGGATTAAAGCACCAAATCAATGCCATGACCTCTGCAATATTTGGTAAGCAATGTTTCATCAATGTTGTGATGAATATTTCGTTTTGAAATTTCCTCCGGTTTAACCTGAACTTTCTTAAACCGGTATAGGTAAGCGCATTGCTCATCTGGGCTCTGACACGCGAAAGAAACTCAAGGCCGCGTATACGCTAATTGAACAGCTGTATACCGGCACACAGCGAGTTCTTTGCGCCACTTCTTATGATAAGCAGCTCCGACATTGATCAAGGACACACTGGACCGGCTATCTATGATACCAGCACAGATAGAGGAATTGAAATGATCCGCTGCCCGGGCTGGCACCTTATTGGCACTAACTCGCGCCAAAGCATGGATAGCTGACCTTGATCTGGCTGACATAGCCAAAGGCTTCCCCAGTGCTCAAGAAAATGGCGAAGCTTTTGATAATGATGCTCTCAAACGGGTAACAAGGGAGATGCGTCCTCTGGCGAGTCAACTGGCAGAAGAGGCCAACCTGACGGTTCACCGCTCCTTCTACGACACGAACAACAGACGGGTTGAAGCTGTTATTCCGGAAGTGCAGAACCTTGTTCCACCAACCCGTAAGCACACTTATGCCCCTGACGTTGATCCGGCTGAGCTTATAAGTGAAGAGGCTGTCTTTCAGGCTTTAACCCGGATTGACTGGACCACCAATGACTTCCGGCCATTGGATGGTGAGGAGGAAGAAGTTGAACCGACGCCAGACGACCCATCTTCTTCACGTCAACCCGGCAATGAAGCTTAATCCGTCAAGCCGGTGATGCATCAGAAGCTTCCTGTTATGACGCCATTCCAAATTTTGGGCCTCTGAATGCCTTGTAATAGGATAGCCATCACTTTTGTTTTTAATATGCCTTCGTGCAATGGTGCTGACTCCTTTGATTGAATGAACGAAACCTTCAATTTAGATTGCCTGCAGTCACAAAATCTTAAACTGCCACGGTGATGCATGCGCTAGCGGTTTGTGACATTCATATATATATATATATATATATATGAAATGAAATATTGAGGTATATAATCAAAATTTGTGATACACAATACCTGCCATCGCTGGGCATGAAGTTGGCTTAGCCAATCTTGAAGCGGAGGTTGTATAAACCATTACCGTCAAAGGAGAGAACAGCTTCTGTGTTTATAATGCCGGTTTACCATGTAAACCGTGCCGGGTCATGACAAGCCCCATGTTACTCCATGATGGGATGTTAACAGAAAAAGTCAAACCGGACGAATTATCTCCGGATAAAAAATGGACCGAATTCCATCAATTGACAGCTTGAACCGGTTTAAAAAAACGTTATCGGTTTAAGAAAGCATAACAAAGTCAAATAACAGTTATGAAAAATATGGAGGCAAAGGTAATGATAAAACCCTTTGCAAAAAGAGGCTTTACTGAGCCGATCAGATGGTGTTACCATGGTCGGACACGACCAAGCTCCCAATAAGGTATAGTCATGGTTCAAGTCAGCCAGGTCCCCAACTCAAACCGTGGCATTATGCCGATCAAGTGGCGTGGCAATGGTTCGGGTTCGACCAAGCCCCCAAGTGACTCTATGGCCTTAGGCCGATCAAGAGGCGTGACTGGTTCAGACTTGACCATGTACCCAAGTGATCTGGTGGCTCTCGCCTATCAAAAGGTGTTGCACTGGTTCGGACACGACCAAGCCCCAAGTGATATCATAAAGCTTTTGAAAAGCAAACTCAGGGGGTAAACCGGAGGCCGCTTTAGAACAACTCCATGTAACCACACATGATGTAATGAACAGATACCCGCTTTAGCTGAGGCTCCGGTTTATTACTTTATTCATAATATATCGGTCATAATATGTACATAAGTAGAGCCGATGGCTCAGGTATAATAAGGCCGAAGATGAGCTATGTTCCACGGCCAGTTGGTCTTCTCCTCTGACGTGCGTGAGTCTTTATGCTCTCGAACATCGATCAGATAGTACGACCCGTTGTGCAGATTCTTGCAGACCACGAAAGGTCCCTCCCAAGGTGGGGATAGCTTGTGCATATCAGTCTGGTCTTGGATGAGTCGAAGTACCAAATCTCCTTCTTGAAAAGTTCTGGTTCTGACTCGGCGACTATGATAACGACGAAGATCCTGTTGGTAAATCGCCGAGCGAGCAGCTGCTATGTCACGCTCTTCATCCAGCCGATCCAAAGCATCCTGTCATGCTGTCTCGTTATCCGCTTGAACATAAGCTGTCACACGAGGTGAGTCATGACGGATGTCACTGGGGAGAACCGCCTCCGCTCCATAAACCATAAAGAACGGCGTGTATCCCGTGGATCTGTTAGGTGTAGTATTTATACTCCATAACACAGACGGTAGCTCTTCTACCCAACAACCCGGTGTCCTCCGCAAAGGGACCATAAGCCGGGGCTTGATGCCTCTCAAGATCTCCTGATTGGCTCTTTCCGCTTGACCATTGGACTGTGGGTGAGCTACTGAAGAAACATCAAGCCGAATGTGCTCACGTTCGCAGAACTCCTTCATGGCACCTTTGGACAAATTGGTACCATTATCTGTGATGATACTGTGTGGAAAACCAAACCAGAAAATCACCTTCTTGATGAACTGAACCGCCGTGGCTGCATCACACTTGCTAACAGGTTCTGCCTCTACCCACTTTGTAAATTTGTCGACCGCCACCAGTAGGTGGGTCTTCTTGTCTTTGGACCTTTTGAAAGACCCAACCATATCCAGCCCCCAAGTCGCAAACAGCAAAGTAATTGGAATCATCCTCAATTCTTGGGCCGGCACATGAGCACGTCTGGAAAAATTTTGGCAACCATCACATCGTCTGACCAGATCTTCCACATCAGCATGGGCAGTCAACCAATAGAAACCATGGCGGAACGCTTTAGCCACTAAGGATTTTGAACCGGCATTGTGACCACAATCTCCTTCGTGGATCTCCCGCAATATTTCACAGCCTTCCTCAGGGGACACACAACGTTGAAACGCCCCTGACACACTGCAATGATGCAACTCACCATTAACGATGGTCATAGACTTAGATCGCCGAACTATCTGCCGGGCCAACGTCTCATCTTCTGGTAACTCGCTCCGGCTCATGTACGCCAGATAAGGAAGCGTCCAATCCGGAATGACGTGCAGAGCTGCCACCAATTGAGCCTCCGGATCAGGAATAGCCAAATCCGCTTCACCGGGGAGCTTGGTGACGGGTTGTGCGATGCGTCAATAAAAACATTAGGCGGGACGGTTTGCGTTGAGAGCCCAACCGGCTTAAAGCGTCCGCCGCTTCATTCTTCCGACGGTCCACGTGGTCCACCTGATAGCCCTTGAAATGACCTGCGACAACATCCACCTCATGACGATACGCAGCCATGAGTGGGTCCTTTGAATCCCAAGTGCCAGACACTTGTTGAGCCACTAGGTCCGAGTCACCGAAGCACTTAACCCGGCTTAGATTCATCTCCTTAGCCATCCGAAGACCATGGAGCAAGGCTTCATACTCAGCTGCATTGTTAGTACAAGGGAACATTAAGCGGAGAAGCGTAACAAAACTTGTCACCTCGTGGGGAAGTTAATCGACTCAGCCCCGAGCCCTCAACTGCTGGATCCGTCAAATTGGATGGTCCAATATGTATGATCCGGCTTTTCTTCAGCGCTTGCAACTCCATCCAATCATTAACGAAATCACAAGCGCTTGAGACTTCACGCCGTCCGAGGCACGTACTTCAAACCGTGCGGCCCAAGCTCTATAGCCCACTTTGCAATCCGGCGATCGCTTCCGGTTACTGTATGATATCACCTAAGGAGCGGGGCCGACCACCGTGATGGGGTGCCCTTGGAAATCTGCTTCAGCTTCCGACTTGCCATAAAACTCCATACACCAGCTTACGCCAATGCGGATACCCTTGCTTAGATTCAATAAGCACCTCGCTGATATAATAAACCGGACGTTGAACCGGATGCTCCTTTCCTGCCTCCTTCCGCTCTACCACAATGGCCACGCTGACCGCCCTAGCGTTAGCAGCAACATATAGAAGAAGCGGCTCCTTGTCGATGGGAGCGGCGACTACAGGCGGGTTGGCCAATTGCCGCTTTAAATCCTCCAACGCTTCATCAGCGGCTGGACTCCAGACAAACTGATCTGTCTTCTTAAGCATCTGGTACAAAGGGATGACCTTCTCTCCGTGGCGGCTGATAAACCGGCCCAGCGCGGCAATCCGGCCCGCCAAACGCTGGACATCATTAATACACTTCGGTTTAGCCAGGGAGGTGATAGCCGTAATCTTCTCCGCATTAGCTTCAATCCCCCTGTTGGACACGAGAAAACCAAATAACTTGCCTGCCGGAACACCAAAAACACATTTGGCCGGGTTGAGCATCATCTTGTAAACCCGCAGGTTGTCAAAGGTTTCTTTCAAATCATCAATAAGTGTTTCCTTCTTCCTTGACTTAACCACAATATCATCCACATAGGCATGCACATTCGGCCGATCTGGTTATGCGAGCAATTACACACAACGCCGATAAGTTGCTTGGGCGCTCTTGAGCCCAAAAGGCATAGACACATAGCAGAAGGCTCCAAAGGGAGTGATAAACGATGTCTTCTCCTGCTCCTTAACTGCCATCTTGATCTGATGATATCCAGAATACACATCCAAAAAGCTGAAACGCTCACAACCCGCAGTGGCATCAATAATCTGGTCAATGCGGGGGAGGGCAAAAGGATCTGCTGGGCAAGCCTTGTTAAGATCCGTGTAATCCACACACATGCGCCAAGTGCCGTTTTTCTTAAGAACCAGCACCGGATTAGCGAGCCACTCTGGATGGAAAACTTCAACGATAAAGCCAGCTGCTAAGAGCCTGGCCACTTCCTCTCCAATGGCCTTACATCTTTCTTCGTTAAACCGGCGGAGAAACTGCTTCACCGGTTTGTACTTGGGATCAACATTAAGAGTGTGCTCAGCGAGTTCCCTCGGTACACCTGGCATGTCAGAAGGCTTCCATGCAAAAATGTGCCGGTTCTCACGGCTGAACTCGATGAGCGCGCTTTCCTATTTCGGATCCAAGTTGGCACTGGTGCTGAACTGCTTGGACGAATCGCCAGGCGCAAAGTCAACAAGCTTAGTCTCAGCTGTCGATTTGAATTTCAGGGCCGGATCATGCTCTGTAGTTGGCTTCTTCAATGGAGTCATATCTGCTGGATCAACATTGT
The DNA here is from genome assembly GCA_021605205.1 of Aegilops longissima. Taxonomy (NCBI): domain Eukaryota; kingdom Viridiplantae; phylum Streptophyta; class Magnoliopsida; order Poales; family Poaceae; genus Aegilops; species Aegilops longissima. The sequence goes on along the minus strand of CM038680.1, from coordinate 47,092,113 downwards.
CCTTATAATACTTCAGCTCCTCGGTGGCACAAACCGACTCTGCGTAGGCCGCATCTCCTTCTTCACATTCCAAAGCGATCTTGCGGCCCCCATGAACCGTTATTGTCCCCTTGTGACCCGGCATCTTGAGCTGCAAATATATATAACAAGGCCGTACCATGAATTTGGCATAAGCCGGCCGCCCAAACAGGGCGTGATATGGACTTTGGATTTTCACCACTTCAAACGTCAGTGTTTCCGATCTGGAATCATATTCATCTCCAAAGGCCACCTCCAGAGCTATTTTACCAACCGGATATGCTGACTTACCAGGTACCACACCATGGAACACTGTATTGGACGGTTTGAGATGTTTATCTGTTAACCCCATACGACGGAAAGTCTCATAGTATAGGATGTTGATGCTGCTCCCTCCATCCATAAGCACCTTGGTGAACTTATAACCTCCCCACGAGGTGCCACCACGAGGCTAGCTGACCCGGATTGTCAACCCGGGGAGGATGATCCTCTCTACTCCATATAATGGGTTGCTCTGACCAGCGTAGGTAATGAGGCACGGCCGGTTCAACAGCGTTGACTGCCCGCTTCTGAAGCTTCCGGTCTCGCTTGTCTAAGCTAGTGGTGAAGACGTGGTACTGCCCATTATTCAACTGCTTTGGGTTGCTCTGATACCCCGACTGCTGCTGCTGCTGATTGTAACCACCTTGGTTATTCTGATTAGTCTGATTGTTCGGATACCATTAAATCCTGAACCGGAATTTCCTCCACCGTAACCCGGCCCGGATCCTGAACCGCCGCCGGAGCCTTGATCATACCGGAAAGCATTAGAACTTTTGAACTCCTGCATAATGTAACAATCCTTCCAGAGGTGATTTGCTGGCGCCTCCTTCGTCCCATGCTTCGGACAGGGTTGATTCAACAGATAGTTCAAGCGGTCCGGATTAGGATTAGGTGCACCACCTCGATTCGGTTGTTTACCTTTGCGCCGCTGGCCCTTGTCCTGCGCATTGGTGTTGGCTACGAAATCCATGTTGCCATTCGCTTTACGCTTGCCTCCACCATTACCTGTCGGGTGATGTTGCTGGCCCTTGGAGTTGCTGTTCTTCTTTCCCTTCCCTGTCTCGTCATCATCAGACTCGGGATCCTTGGTACTATCAGAATCATCATATTTCACTAAAGCGCCCATGAGAGTGCCCACGTCATTACAAAACCGCTTCATCGCCCCAACTTCAACTTCAAAGGCTTAAACGGCAATTACCCTCCGTGGTCAAGATCGCAGAGTCGGCGTTGATCGGTCCGCGAGTGCAAGATTTTGGCTTGGCGCACCCAATGGGTTGTTGACTCCCCATCACCTTGGACACAAGCCGCCAAGTCCACTACGGACATGGGCTGCTTACATGTATCTTTAAAATTATGGATAAACCGGATCCGCAACTGAGCCCATGAACTGATAGAATTCGGAGGTAAGCTCTTCAACCATGTACGGGCCGTGCCTTCGAGCATCATGGTGAAGTACTTTGCACACGCAGCCTCATCCACATCCAGCATCTCCATGGCCATCTCATAACTTTCTATCCATGCTTCTGGAGCCAAATCGGCGGTGTAATTTGGCACCTTGCGCGGACCCTTGAAATCCTTGGGCAAGCGTACATTGCGTAAAGCGGGTACGAGACAAGGCACCCCCAAAGAGCTAGAGGTAACCCCAGGCTCAAAGATGGTCGGACGAATCGGCGTAAGCTGATAATCCGGATGCTGCGCTGCTAACTCGGCCTCCCTGCGTGCCCGGGCCCGGTCCACCACCTCCTGAGCGTTGTCGAAACCACCTACCCGGTTGTTGCCACGCTGCGCACCACGTCGTGCATTACTTGATACGGCTGGTTCATCCACGTGCCTGCTATAGCTCCGGCTTGGGCGGGGTAGAATGGATCCGTCGCGGCTGTCGAATACACTTCTGTTGGACCAAAGCTGTCCTAAGGGCTCCTTGACCAGCGCGTCTCTCTGCTGTGGTGAATCGCCTTCAATTTGAATTGCCTCCAGTCGTGCCGCAGCTGCGACAAGGTTATCCATCGGGTTGGAGTAGTGACCTGGAGGCGTTTGCACAGCCTGAGGCATGCTGGCATTATGGCGAGGTAGATCTATTATGCGAGGCTGAACCGGCGCGCCCGTCCCAGGTTCTTCCGCCCGGTTTACCACCGGCGGATTACTGGTCCCTGCTCCTGGGGTGTTGAAGAGATCTCTTCCCTCGAAAACTGAAGGCAAACGGGATCTGTATTTCCTCGTCATGACTTCATGCGGCGCTCGATCCGGCATGAGCCTATAAGCACTGTGCATCCAGCGGCCTCTGCCGCCATCTGGCGTCTGCGGCTGCGAGATCCGCTTTGCTTTGAGTGATTTGTTCCTTCACCTTTGCAATCTCCGCGTTATGAATGTCCTGGTCCGCCGGGTTAACCTCTGCCATGAGCACAACCAACGCATCGAATAGTTCTGATAAAACTTGAGCCGGCGGGCGCACAGGGCCTCCTGCCCCGGCTGCCGTCGCCGCTGTTGAACCGGCAACCATTGTCGCAGCGGTCGAAGAGTGAAGTATTGCTTGTGTACCGGCCATGAATATTCCAACCCGGTTGGGCAGATCAGAGGGGTCCGGAATACTGTCACCGTCGGAACAGCCCCCAATCCGGCCATCTTGTAGCTGATATAGAGACTCAGTTTCTCCGGTCGACGACTCGTCATCAGAGTAGACGACGGTTTCGCCACCAGATTCTGATCCGTCCTCATAACTTCCTCCGTGGATGACTCCCACGAAGGCACGCTTCTGGCGGTTTTGCACAGGCAGGTCTCGTGACGCTGAGCCGTCTCGGCGAGGTCCGTGCAGATGTCGGCTCAGCCGAGCTCACCGATCTTGCCGATGAAAGCGTGTATGCCACCAAAGGGACCCGGTACCCGTACTCAATCGAGCGGCCTCGGGCCCCAGCCTGCATTGTCGATGTAGAGCTTGCTGCGGCGACTCTTGGTCATCCGGCCCACAGCGTAGCCTTTGAGTCCTTCGAGCTTGCCTCCAAGATCATCAAACCATCGTCACGATAGCCCACGGTGGCGCCAACTGTCTGGTTTTGTCACGGCGGATGTCCTCACGAAAGGACTTAGTCGTGGAGCCATCTCTGGGTTAACGAAAGGGGTTAAAGCGGACGCGAAGACACAAGAGTTATACTAGTTCGGCCCCTTCGATGAAGGTAAAAGCCTACGTCTAGTTTGTGATGGGATTGATATGGTCTCGATGACTAGGGAGCAAATAAGCTTCGCCTAGGCCTCGAGTTGTTGTTGTCTGTCCTCCTTGAACCGCCCCGGGTCGTCCCCTTATATACACGGGTGACGCCCGTCGGTTCAGAGAGTCGCATTCTCCGATTCATACTCGTATCCGGGTTGGTCTCTCTCTATTCCTAACTTACAGTACATGTTTACATACCAGGCCGGTTTACGGCTACAGGTTCTAAACCGACTACGGACCTTGGGCCCTTACTTTCATGCTTGGGCTTTTACACCGTTGAACTACTGATGAAGTTAATCCGGCCCGGATGGGCCGGTTTACGCCCAGTAGTAATATCCCCAACACTTACCGATTTACCACTATCATTTTGGGGTTATGCATTAGAGACAGTTGCATTCACTTTAAATAGGGCACCATCAAAATCAGTTGAGACGACGCCTTATGAACTATGGTTAGGTAAGAAACCAACATTGTCGTTTCTTAAAAGTTTGGGGCTGCGATGCTTATGTGAAAAAGTTTCAACCTGATAAGCTCGAACCCAAATCGGAGAAGTGCGCCTTCATAGGATACCCAAAGGAAACTATTGGGTATATCTTCTATCACAGATCTGAAGATAAGATATTCGTTGCTAAGAATGGATCCTTTCTAGAGAAGGAGTTTCTCTCGAAAGAAGTGAGTGGGAGGGAAGTAGAACTGGATGAGGTAATTGTACCTTCTCCCGAATTGGAAAGTAGTTCATCTCAGAAATCAGTTCCTGTGATTCCTACACCAATTAGTGATGATGATCATGAAACTTCAGATCAAGTTACTACAGAACCTCGTAGGTCTTCCAGAGTACGGTCTGCGCCAGAGTGGTACGGTAATCCTATTCTGCAAGTCATGTTACTAGACCATGATAAACCTATGAACTATGAGGAAGCAATGATGAGCCCAGATTCCGCGAAATGGATGAAGGCCATGAAATCTGAGATGGGATCCATGTATGAGAACAAAGTGTGGACTTTGGTGGACTTGCCCGATGATCGTCAAGCCATACAAATAAATGGATCTTCAAGAGGAAGACAAACGCTGATAGTAGTGTTACTATCTACAAAGCTCGACTTGTCGCAAAAAGTTTTTTCGACAAGTTCAAGGTGTTGAATACGATGAGATTTTCTCACTTGTATCGATGCTTAAGTCTGTCCGAATCATGTTAGCAATTGCCACATTTTATGAAATCTGGCAAATGGATGTCAAAACTGCATTCCTTAATGGATTTATTAAGGAAGAGTTGTATATGATGCAACCAGAAGGTTTTGTCAATCCTAAAGGTGCTAACAAAGTGTGCAAGCTCCAGTGATCCATCTATGGACTGGTACAAGCATCTCGGAGTTGGAATATACGCTTTGATGAGTTGATCAAAGCATATAGTTTGAAAGAAGTTTACAGGAAAGTGAGTGGGAGCACTACAGCCTTTCTGATAAGTATATATGAATGACATATTGTTGATCAGAAATAATGTAGAATTTTCTGGAAAGCATAAAAGAGTGTTTGAAAGAAGTTTTTCAAAGAAAGACCTCGGTGAAGTTGCTCACACATTGAGCATCAAGATCTATAGAGATAGATCAAGATGCTTGGTAAGATTTTTCAATGAGTACATACCTTGATAAGATTTTGAAGTATTTCAAAATGGAACAGTCAAAGGAGTTCTTGCCTGTGTTGCAAGGTGTGAAGTTGACTAAGACTCAAAACCCGACCATGGCAGAAAATAGAAAGAGAATGAAAAGTCATTCCCTATGCCTCAGTCATTGGTTCTATAAATTATGCTATGCTGTGTACCAGACCTATTGTATACCTTGCTCCGAGATTGGCAAGGGAGTACAATTTTTATCTAGGAGTAGATCACTAGACAGCGGTCAAGAATATCCTTAGTGAGACTAAGGAAATGTTTCTCGATTATGGAGGTGATAAAAGAGTTCGTCGTAAAGAGTTACATCGGTGCAAGCTTTTACACCAATCCAAATGACTCTAAGTCTCAATCTGGATACATATTGAAAGTGGGAACAATTAGCTAGAGTAGCTCCATGTAGAGCATTGTAGACATAGAATATTTGCAAAATACATACGTCTCTGAATGTGACAGACCCGTTGACTAAACTTCTCTCACGAGCAAAACATGATCATACCTTAGTACTCTTTGGGTGTTAATCACTTAGCGATGTGAACTAGATTATTGACTCTAGTAAACCCTTCGGGTGTTGGTCACATGATGATGTGAACTATGGGTGTCAATCACATACAGATGTGAATATTGGTGTTAAATCACATGGTGATGTGAACTAGATTATTGACTCTAGTGCAAGTGGGAGACTGAAGGAAATATTCCCTAGAGGCAATAATAAAGTTGTTATTTATATTTCCTTATATCATGATAAATGTTTATTATTCATGCTAGAATTGTATTAACCGGAAACTTAGTACATGTGTGAATAGATAGACAAACATAATTTCACTAGTATGCCTCTACTTGACTAGCTCGTTGAATCAAAGATGGTTAATTTTCCTAGCCATAGACATGAGTTGTCATTTGATTAACGGGATCACATCATTAGAGAATGATGTGATTAACTTGACCCATTCCATTAGCTTAGCACTTGATCGTTTAGTTTGTTGCTATTGCTTTCTTCATGACTTATACATGTTCCTATGACTATGAGATTATGCAACTCCCGAATACCGGAGGAACACTTTGTGTGCTACCAAACGTCACAACGTAACTGGGTGATTATAAAGGTGCTCTACAGGTGTCTCCGATGGTACTTGTTGAGTTGGCATAGATCAAGACTAGGATTTGTCACTTCGATTGTCGGAGAGGTATCTCTGGGCCCTCTCGGTAATGCACATCACTATAGGCCTTGCAAGCAATGTGACTAATGATTAGTTACAGGATGATACATTAAGGAATGAGTAAAGAGAATTGTCGGTAATGAGATTGAACTAGGTATTGAGATACCGATGATCGAATCTTGGGCAAGTAACATACCGATGACAAAAGGGAACAACGCATGTTATCATGCAGTTTGACCGATAAAGATTTTGTAGAATATGTAGGAGCCAATATGAGCATCCAGGTTCTGCTATTGGTTATTGGTGGAGACGTGTCTCGGTCGTGTCTACATAGTTCTCGAACCCGTAGGGTCCGCACGCTTAACGTTCGGTGACGATCAGTAATATGAGTTTATGTGTTTTGATGTACCGAAGGTAGTTCAGAGTCCTGGATGAGATCGGGGACATGACGAGGAGTCTCGAAATGGTCAAGACGTAAAGATCAATATATTGGACGACTATATTCGGACATCAGAAAGGTTCCGAGTGATTCAGGTATTTATCGGAGTACCGGAGAATTACGGGTATTCGCCGGGGAGTATATGGGCCTTACTGGGCTTTAGGGGAGAGAGAGAGGGGCTGCCTAGGCAGGCCGCGCGCCCCCAAGGCCTAGTCCGAATTGGACAAGCGGGAGGGGCGCTGCCCCCTCCTTCCTTCTCTTCTCTCTTCCCCTTCCTTCTCTCCTACTCCTACTACTTGGAAGGGGGGAATCCTACTCCCGATGGGAGGACTCCCCATGGCGCGCCATAGAGAGGGCCGGCGCCTCCCCTCCTTCTCCCCTCTCACTTACACCTTTCGTCGCCGGGCGCCGCTTCTAGAGAACTCCGGCGGAGCCCGAGCCCATCTCCTCCCTCTCCTATAAATACGGCCCCTCCCCAGCCTCTCCGAGCATAACCACACACTCACACATCCACCATGATGCTGTAGATATATGTAGCCCGGCCAGGCAGGCCTCTGGCCGCCGTTCCAGACCGGAGTTCGCCGGCGATCCCCAATGCTGCCCCTCACATATCCAGAGCCGATCGAGCTCGACCTACTTCTTTGGGGTGCTCCTGGTGATCCCCTGATCATGCTGGTGCAGTTGGAGCCCCTGGGAACGCCTTGCTTCACCGAAATCGCCATCTCCGACGAGCTCCCTCCGCCGACGCCTCTAGAGACGACCACTACAACCTACTCCGACCAACTCTAGCCACGTTCTGGGTATGTACAGACTCGCCGTAGTCTTTCGCGTCCATCCCCCACCTCCACGGCGGTAGCCGGCCTCTCCTCACCGGTGAATCGCTGGAGTACCACCGCCCCTCCTATGTTTCCTCCCTCCCCCTCTAAAACCTGACCGCGGGGGGCCACTGTCAGCCTCTCAGCCACGGCCAAAGAGGTATGACTGGTGGCGCCCCGCGGAAATGCACTTTCGACGTCACCCCCCCCCCCCTCCCTCGGTCTTTTTATTTTATTTAAATTTAACTCAGTTTGACCAGAAACTTTGACCTGCCATAACTTTTAAACCATAAGTCCAAATGAATTGATTCTTTTTGCATTGTGTTTGTGTTGAAATATTCTAGAAGCACACCAAAGTTGAGATTTTTCTCTGCTACCTAGAATTTCTGGTGAATTTTAGAAGTGTTCTTGATATTTTCTTTTTGTTGTTTTAATTGTTTTCAGAGAGAGCAGCTTGTCTTGAGGAGAACCAGGAGGAGTGTGAACCTCCTCTGAACTAAGGCAAGCCACACCAACATTTGCATGGTGTCATTTCAATATTTATGATTTTCCAACTTGAATATGAGTTATTTCATGCATTTATTTATTTAAATGAATATTGCTTGTGCTAGTTACTTTGTCATGGTTGAAATGCTTAGTATACAATATAGTTTGAATGCATGGACTAGAATGAGGTAGTAGAAGTAGTTTTGATTGCATGGTTATGATATGGCTATGATTGGTATTATTTTCACATAGGAAAAATTGATTTTAATATGTTAATGGCATAACCAAAAATGATGAGTGTTAAAACTAGTGAAGTGAAATTAGTTAAGTTAAGTGATGACTAGTGCAAGTAGACAACTTTGATGATGTTGATCTGTTTACTTTAAGTGATATGCGATGCATGTCGGATAGCTGCATGTTCATGGCATATTGTGACTCGAGCTATTTTCATTTCAAGTTAAACCTGATGTTAATTCAACTTGAACATAACGTTGATCGAGTGATGGTGCCACTGAATCAAGTTTTTCCTAGTGCAACCACGTTTGCCTTTACGGGAAGGCCTTTATTCGGTCCGTTGTCATGCCTCTGGTCGGTACCTCCAACAAGGGAAGGTTATGGGTGTGCGGTACACTGGCCCGGTAAGCAGACATAACCTTGTGTGCCCGTTGCTGTTATGGTACCTTGTCCCCGTTTGGGACCGTTGGTTTGTTTTGCCACGACGGTGGTCGTTGATGTCTTTGGTAGACATGGGGCCACCCATGACTTAGCCCAGAAGCGAGTTAGTCAGAGTGGCCGGGAGAGTGTCATGACAATGGGAGGGTTCTGTCGGAATGCCATTGGTCCACCCCAATGGGATTGCGAGGCCATGGGTTCCGTGATGTGGCTACAATGTACTAACCTTTGCAGAGTGTTTACTAACCTATCGATAGCCACGTCCTTGATTAGCTCGTGAGTAAGTCACACCATGGATCAACATTAATAAATAATATTGCACACTAAATTTATATGCTTGGCACTGGTTAAGTGATGAGATTTGTGAGATCATGAAGTTGATCTTTGTGGAAACCAATTTGTTTGTGATCCGGGCATGATCACCATTTTGGTTACGAGGTAACCCGTTTGGTAAGAGAGTCTGAGGGACTCGGTGCACAAGTTTGATTTCGCTGCGTCAGTAGCATGTTAGTGCATTTCATTTAACTTGATTAATTGTCATGATATTGTTTGCCATTATGCTTATGCTTGTTGTGAGCTGATACGTCCATTTTGCATCATGCTTTTATATCGATATTTATTGCATTATGGGCTGTTATTACTCATTATATCTCAATACTTATGGCTATTCTCTCTTATTTTACAAGGTTTACCATGAAGAGGGAATGCCGGCGGTGGAATTCTGGCTGGAAAAGAAGCAAACGTTGGAAACCTATTCTGCACAGCTCCAAAAGTCCTGAAACTCCACGAAACAACTTTTTGGATTTAATAAGAATTTATGAGCGAAAGAAATAGGCCAGGGGGCCCACATCCTGTCTAGGAGACAGGGGGCGCCCCCCTATAGTGCGCGCCCCCTATATCCTGGGCCCCCTGGTGGGCCTCAGGCCTCCATCTTCTGCTATATCATCACTTTTACCCTGGAAAAAATTGCTGGCAAGCTTACGGGTCGAAACTCCGCCGCCACGAGGCGGAACCTTAGCGGAATCAATCTAGGGCTCTGGCGAAGCTGTTCTGCCGGGGACACTTCCCTCCGGGAGGGGGAAATCATTACCAACGTCATCACCAACGATCCTCTCATCGGGAGGGGGCCAATCTCCATCAACATCTGCACCAACACCATCTCCTCTCAAAACCCTAGTTCATCTCTTGTATCCAATCTTGTATCAAAACCACAAATTGGTACCTGTGGGTTGCTAGTAGTGTTGATTACTCCTTGTAGTTGATGCTAATTGGTTTACTTGGTGGAAGATCATATGTTCAGATCCTTTATGCATATTATTACTCCTCTGATTATGAACATGAAAATTCTTTGTGAGTAGTTACGTTTGTTCCTGAGGACATGGGTGAAGTCTTGCTATTTGGGCCTAGAGGAAGGCATGGGGAAGTAATAAGTAGATGATGGGTTGCTAGAGTGACAAAAGCTTAAACCCTAGTTTATGCGTTGCTTCGTTAGGGGCTGATATGGATCCATACGCTTAATGATGTGGTTAGGTTTACCTTAATACTCCTTTTTTGTAGTTGTGGATGCTTGCAATAGGGGTTAATCATAAGTGGGATGCTTGTCCAAGTTAGGGCAGTACCCAAGTACCGGTCCACCCACATATCAAATTATCAAAGTACCGAACATGAATCTTATGAACGTGATGAAAACTAGCTTGACGATAATTCCCAATGTGTCAACGGGAGCTCCTTCCTCATTATTAGAATTTGTCCAGGCTTATCCTTTGCTACATAAAGGATTGGGCCACCTTGCTGCACTTTATTTACTATATTTACTTGTTGCTCGTTACTATTTATCTTATCACCAAACTATCTATTACCTACTATTTCAGCGCTTGCAGAGAAAACCTTACTGAAAACCGCTTATCATTTCCTTCTGCTCCTCATTGGGTTTGACACTCTTACTTATCGAAAGGACTACGATAGATCGCCTACACTTGTGGGTCATCAAGACTCTTTACTGGCACCGTTGCCGGGGAGCGTAGCGCTCTTGGTGAGTGGAACTTGGTAAGGAAACATTTATATAGTGTGCTGAACTTTTCTGTTACTTCTCACTATGGAAACTAATCCTTTGAGGGGCTTGTTTGGGGTATCTTCACCCCAACCAGAAGAGCAAAGAGATGCTCCTCAACCTACTGAACTTTATGAAAATATTCACTTTGAGATTCCTTCGGGTATGATAGAAAAACTGCTAGCTAATCCATTTGCAGGAGACGAAACATTGCATCCCGATTTACACCTTATCTTTGTGGATGAAGTTTGTGGATTATTTAAGCTTGCAGGTATTCCCGATGATGTTGTCAAAAGGAAGGTCTTCTCTTTATCTTTGAAGGGAGATGCATTGACATGGTATAGGTGTAACATCCCAAATTTTCAATTTGGCATGTTATACACAGGTCATCCGTGCATATCATATTTTATTGCATTTTGATTTGCTATCCTCGAAATCCTAAGAAACTCAAGGACCCTCGGAGAGAGTTGAGGATTTTCCGTTTTTTTTCACATTTGAATTTTATCAAATAATGAAAGACGAGGATTTTGGATTTTATAATTTTTCACTCCAGAAAATATTTCACGTTTAAAAATAAACGACAGGAGATAATATGACTTCTCCAAAAATAATTGAAATACCGGAGGAAAAATGTTAAAATCATTTTTGGGATTTTATTTTACTTATTTGGAATTTTAGATTGCCTAGGGAAAACTATGCATATATTTAAAATTGCATTTTAGGGGCCAAGAAAAGTTCATCTTGTTCTAAATATTTTATTTAGGCAAAGAAAACTTGTTTTGGCATTTTAGATTTTATTTAATTTTCTAGGATTTTTACAATTTATGGAATGTTTTTTAACAAAAGGGAACCATGCTCGATCGGGCTAACGGCCCAGCCGAGCAAGCCGGCCCAAGCCGCCGCCCCCCCTAGGCTGTCGCCGGCCTGTGGCCGGACTCGAGTCCGAGCAGGACTCCTCCCACCGCCTTGCCCCTCCTCCAAGCCACCTCCCCTCCCTCTTTATATCCGTCGCCCCCCCTCTCCCTTAGCCATCACCACCAACACCACCGCCGGGACCGGAGGAGCCGAGCCCGAGCCGCCGCCCGCCGCCCGAGCCGCCGCCCTTAGCGCTGCCGCCGCCCGCGTCGTCCCCCCCCTCGCCGAGCCGCCGCCCTAGCAGCCCCTGGCCGCCCCACAGGACCCCGCCGGAGCCGTCGCCCGCCCCGCCGGACGATCGCCGGAGGTAGCCCCGTCGCCAGTTTTTTTTTAAATAACCCTTCGGTTTTTTTGGAAAACCCTAGCCGTTTTTTTAGATCGGTTTATTTTTCCCGGTTTATTTATTTTGAGAACGTTCACCTGTTCGTTCGTTTTTACGAACATGTTCGTCGTTTAGTTTCTGCTAACGAACGTTCGTTCGTTTAGCCATTCGTCGTTTTCTTTTATCGGATTTATTCGGCGGTTATTCCGAATTCGATTTCTGCACCAATGTTCAAATTAGTATAACTTTTCGCTCGTTTATCGGAATCAGGCGATTCAAGCGCCTGGAGTTTCATCTCGGAACCCTCTTTCAGAATAGTCAACTTAAACCAGTTTTTATCTTTGTAAAATTTGACTCTAGTTCAGATTAGTAAACGGACCATGTTTTTCTCGCCGTTTGAGTTTCGTTGTTCCGTTTGGTTTGATTCTTTTTTTGCAACCCGGAGTTCTTAAGTTGAACTCTCCGGTCAACCTCTTTCAGTTGAAGTTTCGTTTGTGCATCTTTGTTTGTTGCTTATGTATGTATTGTTTGCTTGCGATAGAATTCCCGGTGCGAAGCGTTTACTCTGAGTCTCTAGGATTCACGGATCGTCGACAAGGCAAGTAACACTTGATCATACCTTTTCATACCCAGTTTTATGCATTAGCTCAACCCTCCAACATTGCATGATTAGGATGTCATTAATTTGTGGGTTGGGAAGTAGATGATGAGGTAGGAACCTATTGCCCTGTTACTATCAAACCTTGGGAGTTACTTCTACGTTATGCTTATATTGCCATGCTATGCTCGTAGACGTGGTTTGGGTTTGAGAGATATTCACGACAGATGTGCGATTATTTAATTAATGTTTTACTTTAAGGTGGCAACATAAATACACATCTGGGTGGATTGAGGCACCTGGGGAACCCAGTGTTGTCTGTTTTATTTTTGGAAATCCGGGGTACCGTGTGATCTTCCTATGGACCGCCACCAGGCTCAAAGGAACTGAGATTATTCATGCTAGAAACTTCCGTGTGCAGCCACAAGCTATTATGGGCTCTAGCATAGTTGAGTAAGTTACGTGAAGCTTTCGAAGAGGTAGATCAGCAGGTAGTGGGTTTTATAGGTTTGGTATGACATATCCGGAGTAGAGAGTTAATGTTTCTGAAAGACCGTGTCTCGGTCATCCGTCTCTGAAACACCATGCAGTGCGAGAAATCAACGGAGGCGATTGAGTCTTGTGGGGAAAAGTGCGCAAACCTCTGCAGAGTGTACAATCTAATCATGGTTAGCCATGTCCCCGGTTATGGAAAATTCTGAGTATCTAATACTTGAGTATTCACATGTATCTCATCACTCTAAATTAATACTGCTGGGTTGTTAATCACTTTAATTGGGATTGAGTTGGGGTTACACCTTCTCAATGATGTTTCAACCACCATGATAGTTAAAATAAAATTTATTCCTTTGACATAGGGAAAAATTGGCTTTTTGCAAAATTGTAACCATAGAGCTTTCCACCAGCCATATAAGCATGTAGTATAGCTTATTCTTTCATTTCTCTCTATATGTTACATTGCCAGCATATTCCATGTGCTGACCCGTTCTCGGGCTGCAACATTTTATGTTGCAGACTTTTCAGACGAGGAGTAAGGATTATAGGTCGTTGCCGTGCAGCTCAGTTATGCCGTTGGAGTTGATGGTCTCACTTTGTCTTCCAAACCTTCCGCTGTTATCGCATTAGATGGCCTTAAGCCATATTTTTGTAATAAGTTCTCTTTTGGGTCATTCGATGTAATAAGTGTGTGATTGCTACTCTGTTATAAATCCTTCGAGTACTGTGTGTGTCAGCATTACCGATCCAGGGATGACATGGAAGCACAGAGACTTGACCATCTGAGGTCGGGTCGCTACAAGATGGTATCAGAGCACACGCTGAGTGTAGGACACAACCACTAAGATAAAACCATAGGTCACTCCTCTTTACTCATTTCTGACCCCTCTCCTTTTTTCCACTCTTTAGGATGACGGAGATGAAGCACAAGTTTGCCCAACCGGATGAAGACACACCCTTCGGACGCCACTTGAAGGAAGTCACTAGGTACCTGAATATTGGAATACCAAGCTTCACCGGGACATACAACGCCACCTTACCAGAAGAAGAATGCTGGAAGATTCAAGCTCTAGTTCCCCGTAGGACGTTTGCGCCAAGCACGGAACCCATAGTATGTGTTTTCAATGCACCAACATGGAGTTTGGGAAAGAGTATGGCAGCTCACATTACCATGGGACGCATTGGAGAAGTCTACAATAAGGAGCTTAAAGACACCATATACCAAATCTGTGGGCGCCGAGACGAGCAATGGGAAGTAATCAGCACCAAGAAGGATAGATCCATTGCAGCTTTCATTCAGGAGCTAAACCAGCACATTCGACGCCATGAGAACCAGATGTGCGCAGACATGATGGATTTGAAGAAGGCGAAAACTAAGATCATCGAGATAGAGGAAGAACTCAAGTCTACACGCGATGGATATGAGGAAGAAATCAAAATACTACTGGAGAAGAACGACGACCTAGTCAAGAAGATTGGAGTCTTCATGGGAGGACCAGCACCCAAGGAAGAAGAGCAAGAAGAGGAAGAAGATCCCGCTTGTCCAGACAACTACATCATCATCGAGACACCGACTCAGATCCAAGTGATGATGACTATGAAGACGAAGCTGGAGCAGACATCATGGAGTCTTCCACCGATCAAAATTTCTGGATGACCACCATATAATAGTAGTATTACCCCCATGTAACTAGTAGTAGTTGAGCACTTATGCGATAGTCCTAGATCATTTTGTATGCCCTTGCTTGCTTGATTGAATGAATGTGTGTTTGCCTCATGTGCATATGGGTAGTGTTTTCTCACTAGACCTCTTTCTATTCTAATCTCTCCCATCTAAACCTTCAGATGCCTCTGAGACGTGACCCCGGTTTTGTTTTCCCACCGGAGCTCACTCAGTTGATCCAACAGCAGAATGCCTTGATGCAATTGCTAGTTCAGAACCAGGGCAATGCCAACAACAACAACAACAACAACCTGCCGCCAGTGGACAATTTAGCCCGTTTTCTAAGGTTACAACTGCCAGTGTTTTCCAGTAGCACCGAGCCAATAGCTGCAGATGATTGGTTACGCCGTATTGGAAGGGAGTTAACCACCGCAGGATGCACGGATGCTGAAAGAGTGCGCTTTGCCGCACATCAATTGGATGGACCAGTAGCC
The DNA here is from genome assembly GCA_021605205.1 of Aegilops longissima. NCBI lineage: Eukaryota > Viridiplantae > Streptophyta > Magnoliopsida > Poales > Poaceae > Aegilops > Aegilops longissima. The sequence goes on along the minus strand of CM038680.1, from coordinate 47,077,073 downwards.
GCATGGTGGGAGAATTACACGGCTACTTTTCCTATAGCCAATGTCACTTGGGACCAGTTCAACAAGTTTTCTTACGGCCCATGTTTCAACTGGAGCCATGCAGATAAAGAAGTGTGAGTTCCGCAACTTACGCCAGGGGAACCGTACCGTGGCTCAGTACGTGGATGAGTTTAGCAAGTTATCACGCTATGCCCCTGATGATGTGGCCATAGATGCCGCGAAGCAAGAGAAGTTTATGGAAGGGTTGAATGATGAGATGAGTATGCAGCTGATGGTGGCAACTTTCAACAACTACCAGGAGTTGGTAGATAAGGCCCTAATGATTGAAGGAAAGCAGCAGCAAATTGAGAGTCGTAAGAGGAAGTATGGACAAGGGATGTATAACTCAGGAGCTCACCAGAAACCTCGCTTAACCCCGAACTCGGGAGGACTAGTTCATAATCATGGAGGACATAACCATACTGGAGGAGGATCGCATAATGGTGTGAAGAATGGGAATGGAAATACAGCCAACAATAATCAGAATCGCTCAAACCCAGCTACACCCGCCAAGAGAGACTTGAGCCAAGTTATTTGCTTTAAGTGCGGGAAGACAGGGCACTATGCCAACGATTGCCCTGAAGGAAAGAATGGAAACGGAAATGGGAGCGCTGGGAAGAAGCCCAATCCATTCAACAAAGGACAAGTGAACCACGTCAACGTGGAGGAAGTTGAAGAACAGCCGGACGCGGTAATAGGTAAGTTTTTGGTTCAGTCAATTACCGCTATTGTTCTTTTCGATACTGGTGCATGGCATTCATACATATCAAGGGGGTTTGTGGATAAGTTTATGTTACCAACCCAGACCCTTAGGACCCCTCTTTTAGTGAGCTTGCCTGGAGCAGAGTACATGGCTAGCAAGTGGTGCACCCAGATACCCCTAATCATTGGCATGCATGTTTTTCCGTCTGACCTAATTATCTTGGAGTCGCAAGGATTGGATGTGATATTAGGTATGGATTGGATGTCAAAGTTTGGAGGAAGTATTGACTGTGCTAGCAAGTCGATTTATCTTACCACCCCAGAGGGAAAAAGGATTAAGTATGTATCTAGGCATGTGCCTAGGAGGAGCCAAGTGAATACCCTCACGGGAGTAGTACAAAAGGAAGTACCTGTAGTGAAGGATTATCCAGATGTTTTTCCAGAAGAGTTACCAGGCATGCCACCGGATCGAGACATCGAGTTTCTGATAGAACTAATGCCAGGTACAGGGCCAATATCAAAGAGACCCTATCGGATGCCCGCAAATGATCTGGAGGAAATTAAGAAGCAGATCAAGGAGCTATTGGAGAAAGGTTACATTCGTAGAAGTTCATCACCTTGGGGAGCTCTAGTACTTTTGGTGGAGAAGAAGGATAAATCCCTAAGGATGGTTGTTGATTACCGAGCTCTGAATGGAGTAACGATAAAGAACAAGTACCCCATACCGATGATAAATGATCTGTTTGATCACTTGCAAGGAGCTAAGGTGTTTTCTAAGATTGATCTATGATCAGGATACCATTAGTTGAAGATCCGAGAGAAGGATATACCAAAGACAGCATTCACCACACGATATGGATTATATGAGTATACGGTCATGTCGTTTGGACTGACTAACGCCCCTGCCTATTACATGAGTATGATGAACAAAGTGTTCATGGAGTATTTGGACAAGTTTGTTGTGGTGTTTATCGATGATATTATGGTTTACTCGAAGAACGAAGAGGAGCACGTAGAACACCTACGTTTGGTTCTTGAGAAACTCAGGGAACACCAGCTATATGCCAAATTCAGCAAGTGCGAGTTTTGGTTGAAGGAAGTTGGATTTCTTGGGCATGTTATATCAGGAGAAGGTATAGCAGTAGATCCCAGTAAAATTCAGTCAGTCACTGTATGGTTGGCACCCACTTCAGTCAGCGAGATTAGCAGTTTCCTTGGACTGGCAGGATATTATCGGAGATTTATTGAAATTTTTTCCAAGATTGCTAAACCAATGACAGAATTGCTAAAGAAGGATACCAAGTTCAAATGGACAGAGGATTGTGAGACAAGCTTCCAAGCGTTGAAGAAACGGTTGACTACAGCCCCAGTGCTGACATTGCCAGATATACATAAGGAGTTTCAAGTGTATTGTGATGCCCCTCGCTTGGGACTTGGATGTGTTCTTATGCAGGATGGAAAAGTTGTTTCGTACGCCTCACGACAACTGAAGCCTCATGAGTTGAACTATGCCACGCATGATTTGGAGCAGCTGTAGTACATGCGTTGAAGACCTGGAGACATTATCTCATGGGAAACCGTTGTGATGTGTACACGGATCATAAGAGTTTAAAGTACATTTTCACACGTATGAGTTAAACCTCGCACGAGAGGAGATGGCTGGAACTTATAAAGGATTACGACATGAAGCTACACTATCATCCAGGAAATGCCAACGTTGTAGCAGACGCTTTGAGTCGGAAGAGTTATGCCAATATCCTTGAAGGTAGAGGAATGCCAAAGGAGTTAGCAGAGGATATTATGGAACTTCAGTTAGAGATTGTTCCAAGAGGTTTTCTTGCAACAATGGAGGTTCAGTCGACCTTGTTAGACAAGATTCGAGACGCTCAAAAGGAGGATAAAGAGATTGCTGAGATAAAGGAAAAGATGGGCAAAGGAAAAGTCAAAGGTTTTTGCGAGGATGAGCACGATACCTTGTGGTTTGAGGATCGGATTTATGTGCCCAACAATTCGGAGATCAGGAAGTTAATACTACAAGAGGCCCATGACTCACCATACTCGATTCACCGCGGAAACACCAAGATGTATTTAGACTTGAAGGAACGTTTCTGGTGGACTGGTATGAAGAAGGATATTGCCGAGTATGTAGCTGTTTGTGATGTATGTCAGAGAGTGAAGGCAGAACATCAAAAGCCAGCAGGACTGTTGCGGCCTATGCCAACACCCGAATGGAAGTGGGGCAAACTTGGCATGGATTTTATCACCGGACTACCCAGAACCAAAGCAGGATATGATTCAATATGGGTAGTTGTGGATCGTTTGACCAAAGTAGCTCACTTCATCCCAGTGAAAACAACTTATACAAGTGCTAAGTTGGCCAAGGTATATATGACCAGGATCGTATATTTGCATGGAGTTCCAAGGAGCATCGTATAAGATAGAGGAACACAGTTTACTTCAAAGTTTTGGCATCAACTACACCAGACTTTGAGTACCAGATCGGAGTTTAGTACCGCGTTCCACCCACAGACGGATGGACAGACAGAGAGAGTTAACCAGATTCTGGAGGATATGTTAAGAGCCTGTGCGCTAGATTATGGATCTAGTTGGGATGACAATTTTCCGTACGCAGAATTCTCATATAACAACAGCTACCAGGCCAGTTTGAAGATGGCACCGTTCGAAGCTCTGTACGGACGCAGGTGTAGAACACCCTTGATGTGGGATGAGGTCGGAGACCGTCAGTTGTTTGGACCAGATTCGATCAAAGACTCAGAGGATAAGGTTAAACTAATCAGAGACAGACTAAGGATTGCTCAATCTAGACAGAAGAGTTACGCAGACTCAAAACGCAAGGAAGTAACCTATGAAATCGGAGACAGAGCCTATCTGCGAGTATCACCCCTGAGGGGAGTGAAATGTTTTGGAGTAAAGGGAAAGTTAGCCCCAAGATTTGTAGGACCGTATCGTGTTTTGGAACGAATGGGAGAAGTTGCCTAGAAACTGGAGTTACCCGAAGGACTGTTAGGAGTTCACGATGTGTTTCACATATCACAGCTGAAGAAATGCCACGCTGAGATGGCCGACATACTGTTAAAGGATACAGTGCCCCTAGAGGCGATACAGTTGGATAGTAATTTGACTTATGAGGAGAAGCCAGTAAAGATTTTGGATTTCGACAGGCGAGTCACTCGCAGCAAAGTTATCAAGTTTTGTAAAGTTCAGTGGAGCCACCACACCGAGGAGGAAGCCACCTGGGAGCGAGAAGATTATATTCGCAAGGACCATCCGCACCTATTTTCTAGCCAACCCGAATCTCGAGGGCGAGATTCATCTTAAGGGGGGTAGGTTTGTAACATCCCAAATTTTCAATTTGGCATGTTATACACATGTCATCCATGCATATCATATTTTATTGCATTTTCATTTGCTATCCTCGAAATCCTAAGCAACTCAAGGACCCTCGGAGAGAGTTGGGGATTTTCCAATTTTTCTTTCATATTTGAATTTTATCAAATAATGGAAGACGAGGATTTTGGATTTTATAATTTTTCACTCTAGAAAATATTTCATGTTTAAAAATAAACGAGAGGAGATAATATGACTTCTCCAAAAATAATTGCAATACCGGAGGAAAAATGTTAAAATCATTTTTGGGATTTTATTTTACTTATTTGGAATTTTCAATTGCCTAGGGAAAAATTTGCAGATGTTTAAAATTGCATTTTAGGGGCCAAGAAAAGTTCGTCTTGTTCTAAATATTTTATTTAGGCAAAGAAAACTTGTTTTGGCATTTTTAGATTTTTATTTAATTTTCTAGGATTTTTACAATTTCAAGTGAATGTTTTTTAAAATAAAAAGGGAAACCTACCGACTAGGCTAACGGCCCGGTGAAGCAGCTGGCCCAAGCCGCTTGCTGCCTCACTGTGCAAGGCCGCCGCCTTGCCGCCTCCTCCAAGCCACCTCCCTCCCTCTTTATATACCGTCGCCCCCCCTCTCCCCTTAGCCATCACCACCACCACCACCTTGGGACCCGAGAAGCCGAGCCCGAGCCGCCCGCCGCCCTTAGCCGCCCGCGTCGCGCCATCGCCCCCCCCCCGCCGAGCAGCCGTGTGGCCGCCCCTCGCCGCCCATGAGACCCGCGGTGCCACCGCCCGCCCACGGACGATCACGGAGGTAGCCCGTCACACGTTTTTTTAAATAACCTTCGGTTTTTGGAAAACCCTAGCCGTTTTTTTAGATCGGCTTATTTTTCCCGGTTTATTTATTTTGAGAACGTTCACCCGTTCGTTCGTTCTTACGAACATGTTCGTCGTTTAGTTTCTGCTAACGAACGTTCGTTCGTTTAGCCGTTCGTCGTTTTCTTTTATCAGATTTATTCCGCGGTTATTCCGAATTCGATTTCTGCACCAATGTTCAAATTAGTATAACTTTTCGCTCTTTTATCAGAATCAGGCGATTCAAGCGCCTGGAGTTTCATCTCGAAACCCTCTTTCCGAATAGTCAACTTAAACCAGTTTTTATCTTTGTAAAATTTGACTCTAGTTCAGATTAGTAAACGGACCATGTTTTTCTCGCCGTTTGAGTTTCGTTGTTCCGTTTGGTTTGATTCTTTTTTTGCAAACCGGAGTTCTTAAGTCGAACTCTCCGGTCAACCTCTTTCAGTTGAAGTTTCATTTGTGCATCTTTGTTTGTTGCTTATGTATGTATTGTTTGCTTGCGATAGAATTCCCGGAGTGCGAAGCGTGTTACTACGAGTCTCTAGGATTCACGGATCGTCAGCAAGGTAAGTAACACTTGATCATACCTTTTCATACCCAGTTTTATGCATTAGCTCAACCCTCCAACATTGCATGATTAGGATGTCATTAATTTGTGGGTTGGGAAGTAGATGATGAGGTAGGAACCTATTGCCCTGTTACTATCAAACCTTGGGAGTTACTTCTACGTTATGCTTATATTGCCATGCTATGCTCGTAGACGTGGTTTGGGTTTGAGAGATATTCACAACAGATGTGAGATTATTTAATTAATGGTTTACTTTAAGGTGGCAACATAAATACACATCTGGGTGGATTGAGGCACCTGGGGAACCCAGTGTTGTCTGTTTTATTTTTGGAAATCCCGGGGTACCCGTGTGATCTTCCTATGGACCGCCACCCAGGCTCAAAGAGAACTGAGATTATTCATGCTAGAAACTTCCGTGTGCAGCCACAAGCTATTATGGGCTCTAGCATAGTTGAGTAAGTTACGTGAAGCTTTCGAAGAGGTAGATCATCAGGTAGTGGGTTTTATAGGTTTGGTATGATATATCCGGAGTAGAGAGTTAATGTTTCTGAAAGACTGTGTCTCGGTCATCCGTCTCTCAAACACCATGCAATGCGAGAAATCAACGGAGGTGATCTAGTCTTGTGGGGAAAAGTGCACAAACCTCTGCAGAGTGTACAATCTAATCATGGTTAGCCGTGTCCCCGGTTATGGACAATTCTGAGTATCTAGTATTTGAGTATTCACATGTATCTCATCACTCTAAATTAATACTGCTGGGTTGTTAATCACTTTAATTGGGATTGAGTTGGGCTTACACCTTCTCAATGATGTTTCAACCACCATGATAGTTAAAATAAAATTTATTCCTTTGACATAGGGAAAAATTGGCTTTTTGCAAAATTGTAACCATAGAGCTTTCCACCAGCCATATAAGCATGTAGTATAGCTTATTCTTTCATTTCTCTCTATATGTTACATTGCCAGCATATTCCATGTGCTGACCCGTTCTCGGGCTGCAACATTTTATGTTGCAGACTTTTAAGACGAGGAGTAAGGATTGTAGGTCGTTGCCGTGCAGCTCAGTTATGCCGTTGGAGTTGATGGTCTGACTTTGTCTTCCAAGCCTTCCGCTGTTATCGCATTAGATGGCCTTAAGCCATATTTTTGTAATAAGTTCTCTTTTGAGACATTCGATGTAATAAGTGTGCGATTGCTACTCTGTTATAAATCCTTCGAGTACTGTGTGTGTCAGCATTACCGATCCAGGGATGACACGGAAGCACAGAGACTTGACCATCTGAGGTCGGGTCGCTACAATAGGCTATGTGATGATACGAGATCTTGGAATTATAAGCGATTGAAGGTGGAATTTCACAAGAAGTTCTATCCTATGCATCTTGTTCATCGTGATCGTAATTACATATATAATTTCTGGCCTCGCGAAGGAGAAAGCATCGCTCAATCTTGGGGGAGGCTTAAGTCAATGTTAGATTCATGCCCCAATCATGAGCTCTCTCGGGAAATGATTATTCATAATTTTTATGCTCGACTTTGTCTTGATAATCGCAACCTGCTCGATACTTCTGTCTTTGGTTCTTATATGTCAAGACTATTGATTTCAAATGGGACTTATTGGAAAGAATTAAACGCAACTCTGAAGATTGGGGTTCCGACGATGGTAAGGAGTCAGGTATGACACCTAAGTTCGATTGTGTTAAATCTTTTATGGATACCGATGCTTTTTGTGGATTTAGCTCTGAGTACGGACTTGACTCTGAGATAGTAGCTACTTTCTGTGAATCTTTTGCTACTCACGTTGATCTCCCTAAAGAGAAGTGGTTTAAATATAATCCTCCTGTTGAAGTAAAAGTAGTTGCACCTATTACAGTCGAAGAAAAGATTATTACCTATAGTGATCCTATTGTTCCTACTGCTTATGTTGAAAAACCTCATTTTCCCGTTAGGATAAAAGATCATGCTAAAGCTTCGACTGTTGTTCGTAAGAGTAATACTAGGACTTACACACCTCCTAAGCAAATTAATGTTGAACCTAGTATTGCTATGGTTAAAGATCTCTTGGATGAGGACTTAGATGGGCATGTTATTTATTTCTTCGCAGAGACTGCTAATATTGCTAGACCTGATACTAAGACACGCAGACCTGTTGTAGGCATGCCTGTTATTTCTGTTAAAATAGGAGATCATTGTTATCATGGCTTATGTGATATGGGTGCTAGTGCTAGTGCAATACCTTATGATCTATATAAATAAATTATGCACGACATTGCACCCTTGAATTAGAAGACATTAATGTTACTATTAAGCTTGCTAATAGGGATACCATTAAACCTATTGGGATTGTTAGAGATGTTAAAGTTTTATTTGGGAAGGTTAAATACCCTGGTGATTTTCTTGTTCTTGGTTGCCCACAAGATGATTTTTGTCCCATTATTTTTGGTAGACCCTTCTTGAGTACTGCTAGTGCTAAGATTAATTGTGAAAGGAATATTGTCACTGTTGGCATAGATGGTATGTCTCATGAGTTTAAATTTGCTAAGTTTAGTAAACAACCTTGTGAAAGGGAACCACCTAGTAAGGATGAAATTATTGGTCTTGCTTCCATTGCTGTTCCTCCAACTGATCCGTTAGAACAATATTTGCTAGACCATGAAAACGATATGTTTATGAAGGAAAGGGAATAAATAGATGAAGTATTCCTTAAACAGGAACCTATGCTAAAACATAACCTTCCCATTGAAATTCTTGGGGACCCCCTTCCACCTATTTCTGAATAGAGCGAGATGTCGTCCCAATATTCGGAGGGGGAGAGCTACATGGTTGATTACATCGCAAACCCAAAAGTATATGGGGATGTGGAACATTATGGCTGGACCACGGAGGAAGAAGAAGACTATGATCCAAAGGGGAAGGAGGAGACAAGCTCTGATGAAGAGGACGATCCGCTACCCCAGCCTGGTGATATGCATGTGGAGTTCAAGAAGTCAAGCCTCCCTAAGGTCCAGTCTATCCCACCATGTTTTTTGCAGGACAACAAGGCGGCATTATGCAAAAAGATAATGAAACTTGAGCTCGAGAATGAGGATCTGAGGGAGGAAAATTTTAGCCTCAGACGCAAGGTAGAGAAGAAAGATGCAACAACTCCACCATCATCACTTCCATCACCTCCGAGGAAATAATCACATGTGTATGGGCACTCCCCTTGGCAACTTCCAAGCTTGGGGGAGATGTCCCGCTTTATTTAGTTCGATCCTTTAAGTATTATCTTGATCTATTAGTTCGAAATTTTGATTTCAAGTAGTTTTGAGTTTTGCTTTGTGATCTCTTTATGTAATCGAGTCCGTGTGCTACCTATAATAAAGATTATTGTTGAGTCGAGGGCTTTGCTATGTTGCTATGATCTTGAGAAAGTAGAAAGAATAAAAGAGTTCATATTGATCTTATGGATAGTGATAACTTCACACATAGAAAGTATGAGGCATAAAAATTGTTGAGAGTTGATGAACGTAGTCTTGGTCATCGTTGCAATTAATAGGAAGTGATAAGGAAAGAGAGGTTCACATAAAAATAAATTATTTTGGACATCTTTTATAATTGGGAGCACTCATTAAGTATGACATGCTAAAAGAGTTGACGTTGGACAAGGAAGACAACGTAATGGTTTATGTTTTCCGACATCTCAGTTAAAGTATATTGTCATTGACCTTCCAAACATGTTGAGCTTGCCTTTCCCCCTCATGCTAGCCAAATTCCTCGCACTAAGTAGAGATACTACTTGTGCTTCCAAATATCCTTAAACCTAGTTTTGCCATGAGAGTCCACCATACCTACCTATGGATTGAGTAAGATCCTTCAAGTAAGTTGTCATCTGTGCAAGCAATAAAAATTGCTCTCTAAATATGTATGACTTATTAGTGCGGAGAAAATAAGCTTTGTACGAATTTGTTGTGGAAGTAATAAAAGCGACGGACTACATAATAAAGGTCCACATACAAGGGGCAATATAAAGTGATGTTGTTTTGCATTAAGATTTCGTGCATCAACCCTAAACGCGCATCACAACCTCTGCTTCCCTTTATGAAGGGCCTATCTTTTACTTTATGTTTTTACTTTATGCTTGAGTCAAGGTGATCCTCACCTTTCCCTTTTTATTTTTATCCTTTGGCAAGCTCCTCGTGTTTGAAAGATCATGATATATATATATACAATTGGATGTAAGTTAGCATGGGCTATTATTGTTGACATCACCTAAAGGTGAATATGTTGGGAGGCAACACAATAAGCCCTTATCTTTCTCAGCGTCCGGCTGAAACTCAATAACCACAAGTATTGCGTGAGTGTTAACAATTATAGAAGACTACATGATAGTTGAGTATGTGAACTTGCTGAAAAGTTTTATTGTTGACTCTTTCTGATGTTACGATAAATTGCAGTTATTGCTTCAATGACTGAGATTATAGTTTGTTAGTTCCCAATGAAGTTTTTGAACCATACTTGACATTGTGAATTGCTTGTTACTTGCGCATAGGAAATCATATGAGAAAATCTATATATGTTGCTGTTATTAGAATGGTCATGATGCCCTCATGTCCGTATTTTATTTTTATCGACACCTCTATCTCTAAACATGTGGACATATTTTTCGATTTCGGCTTCCGCTTGAGGACAAGCGAGGTCTAAGCTTGGGGGATTTGATACGTCCATTTTGCATCATGCTTTTATATCGATATTTATTGCATTATGGGCTGTCATTACTCATTATATCTCAATACTTATGGCTATTCTCTCTTATTTTACAAGGTTTACCATGAAGAGGGGGAATGCCGGCAGCAGGAATTCTGGCTGGAAAAGGAGCAAACGTTGGAAACCTATTCTGCACAGCTCCAAAAGTCATGAAACTCCACGAAACAAATTTTGGGATTTAATAAGAATTTATGAGTGAAAGAAATAGGCCAGGGGGCCCACACTGTCCAGGAGGCAGGTGCCCCGTGATAGGGCGCGCCCCTATCTCTGGGCACTTTGGTGGGCCTCCGGCGTCCATCTTCTGCTTTATCATCACTTTTACCCTAGAAAAAATCGTGGGCAAGCTTACGGGACGAAAATCTGCCGCCATGAGGCGAAACCTTGGCAGAATCAATCTAGGGCTCTGTCGGAGCTGTTCTGTCGGGGACACTTCCCTCCGGGAGGGGGAAATCATCACCAACGTCATCACCAACGATCCTCTCATCGGGAGGGGGTAAATCTCCATCAACATCTTCACCCAGCACCATCTCCTCTCAAAACCCTAGTTCATCTCTTGTATCCAATCTTGTATCAAAACCACAAATTAGTACCTGTGGGTTGCTAGTAGTGTTGATTACTCCTTGTAGTTGATGCTAATTGGTTTACTTGGTGGAAGATCATATGTTCATATCCTTTATGCATATTATTACTCCTCTGATTATGAACATGAATATGCTTTGTGAGTAGTTACATTTGTTCCTGAGGACATGGGTGAAGTCTTGCTATTAGTAGTCATGTGAATTTGGTATTCGTTCGATATTTTGATGAGATGTATGTTGTCTTTTCCTCTAGTGGTGTTATGTGAACGTCGACTACATGACACTTAACCATTATTTGGGCCTAGAGGAAGGCATGGGGAAGTAATAAGTAGATGATGGGTTGCTAGAGTGACAGAAGCTTAAACCCTAGTTTATGCGTTGCTTCGTTAGGGGCTGATATGGATCCATACGCTTAATGTTGTTGTTAGGTTTACCTTAATACTCCTTTTTGTAGTTGCGGATGCTTGCAATAGGGGTTAATCATAAGTGGGATGCTTGTCCAGTTAGGGCAGTACCCAAGTACCAGTCCACCCACATATCAAATTATAAAAGTACCGAACGCGAATCTTATGAACATGATGAAAACTAGCTTGACGATAATTCCCAATGTGTCCTCGGGAGCTCCTTCCTCATTATTAGAATTTTTCCAGGCTTATCCTTTGCTACATAAAGGATTGGGCCACCTTTATGCACTTTATTTACTTTATTTACTTGTTGCTCGTTACTATTTATCTTATCACCAAACTATCTATTACCTACTATTTCAGTGCTTGCAGAGAAAACCTTACTGAAAACTGTTTATCATTTCCTTCTGCTCCTCGTTGGTTCGACACTCTTACTTATAGAAAGTACTATGATAGATCCCCTAAACTTGTGGGTCATCATGAGCTTGCAAGTACATTCAATGTACTAACCTAGCATGTCATGCCAGATTTCAGGAAAGTCTTGCCGGATTGGAGTGCTTCACGTGTCTAGATCATGTCCACATCGGTGTCCGTGTGCTATGGAGTTCCGATTTGTTGTTGTTCCTCTGCCGAGTAGTTATCGTGATCGAGGCCCCTTCATGTTCATTAAATAATGTACATATTGTTCAGCTGCACAGTGTGTGCCGCTTGGACTCACTACTTGATGTAATATCGAACTTACGTAGCGCTAGCATCAATAAAGCGGTTGTTTTCTGTACCAAGATGTTGTGTGTTGCCAGAAGACTTGATCTCTGGGCTGGGAATGCAAGGTAAACAGGTTTTCTGAGCCGGGGTGCCACAACAACGATACATACATGTCGGTTCCCGTTTTGTCACTGGGATCAAGCACCGTAAGATCGAACCCATCACAAAGCACCTCTTCCCATTGCAAGATAAATAGATCAAGTTGCCAAAACAAAACCCAAATATCGGAGAAGAAATACGAGGCTATAAGAAATCATGCATATAAGAGATCAAAGAAGACTCAAATAACTTTCGTGGATAAAACGATAGATCTGATCATAAACTCAAAGTTCATCAGATCCCAACAAACACACCGCAAAAAGAGTTACATCATATGGATCTCCAAGAGACCATTGTATTGAGAATCAAATGAGAGAGCGGAAGCCATCTAGCTACTAACTATGGACCCGTAGGTCTACAAAGAACTACTCACGCATCATCGAAGACGCACCAAAGGACATCATGCACCCCTCCGAGATGGTGTCTAGATTGGATCTGGTGGTTCTGAAACTTGTGGCGGCTGGAATTGATTTTTGTCGAGTCCCCTTGGAGCACCCTCCCAGGTGCTTCTCTGGCCCACTAGATGTCTTCTGGTCCAAAAAAATCCACAAAACGTTTCGCTGTGTTTGGACTCCGTTTGGTATTGATTTCCTGCGATGTAAAAAACATGCAGAAAACAAGAACTGGCACTTGGCACTATGTCAATAGGTTAGTACCAAAAATGATTTAAAATACTACAAAATGATTGTAAAACATCCAAGAATTATAATATAATAGCATGGAACAATAAAAAATTATAGATACATTGAAGACGTATCACGGTGTTGTCAAGCGTGCACTGTAATCCTCCGCTATGAGCGTCGTGACAAGACATGACGATTACAGGCAGGCCAGCCCCCATTTATTACAACGGCCATTTAATCCTTGTGTCTCTTCAACCTTTCGATCGCGATCCACCATTGCAAGAAGCACACCCACCACGACAAATTATTAGAGGGTATCCTGCGCAGCTCCAATGGCGCTCCGAACGGCTGCCGATGACGAGCAACAGTTCACCATGCATGTCGTGGTGGACACCTCTAGAAGGTTCACGGACCTCTCTATGGTGTACACCAACGACTCGGTCTGGGTGGAGCACTCCATCCACATCATGCAGCTGTTGCTTGTCGAGGAGAAGTACAAGGTGGTCGGGTTCGATCTCGATTACACCCGCGCTTGTGCCGGGTCTCGTCCCAAGGTCGCCCTCGCCCAGATGTGCGTGCGCCACCACATCCTCGTCTACCACTACTGCTTGGCCACAAGGTCTTGCGAGTGTTTCGCCAGGTTTGTCAACAGCCCCCACTACACGTTCGCTACGGTGTACATCACCAACGATGTAAAGGCGCTAGAGAATTCGGGCATCACCTGCTAGGATCTTGTCGACGTCCAAGGGCAATACAAGATCTGGGGCAGCAAGAAGCATGAGAAGGACTCACTGGTTTACCTCGCCAAGGCCATCATCGACCCCTACTACAGATACATGAAGGATTCCTACAACAAGGACAAGCGTGCCTGGCACTCGCCCTGGATGGAGAAACTCGACAAAGCTCACGTTGTGTACGCGGCCAAGGAGGCGTACACAAGCTACAACATGTACAGGTGGATCGTTGACATGAGGAAGTGTCTCCTTCCCTAAAACGGCTAGGGATCCAGCCGGAAGTGTTGGAAATATGCCCTAGAGGCAATAATAAATTAGTTATTATTATATTTCCTTGTTCATGATAATCATTTATTATCCATGCTATAATTGTATTGATAGGAAACTCAATACATGTGTGGGTACATAGACAACACCATGTCCCTAGTAAGCCTCTAGTTGACTAGCTCGTTGATCAATAGATGGTTACGGTTTCCTGACCATGGACATTGGATGTCTTTGATAATGTGATCACATCATTAGGAGAATGATGTGATGGACAAGACCCAATACTAAGCCTAGCACAAAGATCGTAGTTCGTATGCTAAAGCTTTTCTAAATGTCAAGTATCTTTTCCTTAGACCATGAGATTGTGCAACTCCCGGATACCGTAGGAATGCTTTGGGTGTACCAAACGTCACAACGTAACTGGGTGCCTATAGAGGTGCACTACAGGTATCTCCGAAAGTGTCCGTTGGGTTGGCACGAATCGAGACTGGGATTTGTCACTCCGGTTGACGGAGAGGTATCTCTGGGCCCACTCGGTAGGACATCATCATAATGTGCACAATGTGACCAAGGGGTTGATCACGGGATGATGTGTTACAGAACGAGTAAAGAGACTTGCCGGAAACGAGATTGAACAAGGTATCGGGATACCGACGATCGAATCTCGGGCAAGTACAATACCGCTAGACAAAGGGAATTGTATACGGGATCAATTGAGTCCTTGACATCGTGGTTCATCCGATGAGATCATCGTGGAACATGTGGGAGCCAACATGGGTATCCAGATCCCGCTGTTGGTTATTGACCGGAGAACGTCTCGGTCATGTCTACATGTCTCTCGAACCCGTAGGGTCTACACACTTAAGGTTCGATGACGCTAGGGTTATAAAGGAAGTTTGTATGTGGTTACCGAATGTTGTTGAGTCCGGATGAGATCCCGGACGTCACGAGGAGTTCGGAATGGTCCGGAGGTAAAGATTTATATATGGAAGTCCTATTTTGGTCACCGGAAAAGTTTCGGATTTATCGGTAGCGTCTGGGACCACCGGAGGGTCGGGGTCCACCAAGTGGGGCCACCAACCCTGAAGGCTCGTGGGCCAAGTGTGGGAGGAACCAGCCCCAAGGGGCTGGTGCGCCCACAAGAGGCCCAAGCGCAAGGGAGAGTGGGAGGGGCAACCCAGGGCAGATGGGCCCTAAGGCCCATCTAGTGGGCGCCTCCCTCTCCCTCCCCTCTTGGCCGCCTCCCCCTTTCCCATCTAGGGCTGCCGCCTCTGGGGTGGGAACCCCAGAGGGGCGCACCTCCTCCCTTCCCTATATATATGAGGCCTAGGGGCTGCCCATAACACGCGATTCGATCTCTCGTTGGTGCAGCCCTGCGTCTCTTCTTCCTCCTCCTCCTCTCTTGTGATGCTTGGCGAAGCCCTGCAAGATTGCCACGTGCCTCCACCACCACCACGCCGTTGTGCTGCTGCTGGATGGAGTCTTCCTCAACCTCTCCCTCTCTCCTTGCTGGATCAAGGCGTGGGAGACGTCACCGGGCTGTACGTGTGTTGAACGCGGAGGTGCCGTCCGTTCGGCACTAGGATCATCGGTGATTTGAATCACGACGAGTACGACTCCATCAACCCCGTTCACTTGAACGCTTCCGCTTAGCGATCTACAAGGGTATGTAGATGCACTCTCCTTCCCTCGTTGCTAGAATCTCCATAGATTGATCTTGGTGATGCGTAGAAAATTTTGAATTTCTGCTACGTTCCCCAACAGGAAGCAGAGCAATGGCAAGCATCATCGCAACAATAAGTAGATAATTGGACCTTGTTTCTCCTAGTTTAGTATGCATGTAATTTCTTACTTTGGTGTGTGGAAATGTTATGTGTGTAGTCACTTGTGTAATTGTATGCTTAATTTGGTTATGCAATGCTGTGTTTTTAAGTATATATGTTGATGCTCTATAGACAGAGCGTAGATATTGTGCGGACAAAGAAAATCACATCGCACACGAACTAAACAATGGAACCCGTCGGTGATGTTTTCATCAATCACTCACAATTGTATACCAGCAATCGTTTGCTCACAACACACGTGGCTTTTTAGCAGCAATCGTCTATGTTGTTATCGGTATTCACACACGTTTCCCATTACAGACATGTTTGCCGCGTATCACACACATCTTGTTAAGTTGAACCGTTTCTGTTCTCTTGTCTCAACACAACCAGTTCATCCGAGTGAACTGCATGTCGTATATCGCACACACCTTGATCTGGCTGGCCGTTTCTTTTGTGTTGCCTAATCACAAACAGTTCATCCGGGTGAACTGTATGCTGTATATCGCACACACCTTCATCTGACTGCCCATTCCTTTTGTTCCTCCTCATGGCAAACAGTTAATTTAACTAAATCGTATGCCCTGCGTCACACATGCAACTAAAATCTAAACCGTGTTTGATGTAGCCATCATCGCAAACATTTTGCACCTTTTTTGACGGGTTTTTTACACCATCGTTTGCGATTATTGCATCGCACACAGTTTCATCGAAGGGTCTCTGAACGTAGTGTCGCATTAGCAGCATCCTATAGTGGTGACAGATGATATCACGGCTGCTCGCTACCCCGTGGATGATATCACAGAGAGGGAAAATTGTGATCTACATGCGAAATGCATGAACATAACCTTGAAGGTGGTGGTCGGCTATGCCTTACCTCGTGTACCTGATGGAACCTACCACTACTCTTCGATTCTGGATGGCTATGTTGTTGTCAGGGTGGATGAAGTTATCAATGGATTTGAGCAGCTGGAGCTTGAGTACCCTATAGGTGAAGGGGAGACTCGTCTGGGAGATGCCATAAGGACTACCATTCTATAGAGAAAGGAACACATCATGCTTCCACATTGAATGCGACGTCAGCAGACTCCGCCAGAGGAGGCCCCTCAGCAGACTCCTCACAATCCATCTCTATCATCGTTGCCTCAGTCGTCTCCGCTGCTTCAGCACACTCCGCCGCCTCAGTTGTCTCTGCCGCATCAGCAGACTCCATTGGAGGAGGCCCCTCAACAGAATCCGACCGGTCAGCTGACTCCCCCTCCTCCGTTGCCTCAGCCCCGGCGGAAGAGAACGGTCATCGCTCCGGCGGCTAGTAGTACAACTACGAAGAAATCAAGAGTATCAAGTACAATAAGTGTCAAGAAGGCTCCTGCCAAATTACCATATGACATGACTGAGGAGGAAACCAAGGAGATCGTGGCTGCTGACGTGAAACGTCAGCTTGCTGATACGTCTCCAACATATCTATAATTTTTGATTGTTCCATGCCATTATATTATCTGTTTTGGATGTTTAATGGGCTTGAATATGCTCTTTTATATTATTTTTGGGACTAACCTATTAACCGAGGGGCCAGTGCCAGTTTCTGTTTTTTTGCCTATTTTAGAGTTTTGCAGAAACGGAATACCAAATGGAATGAAACCTTCGTGATGATATTTCTTGGACCGAAAGCAAACCAGAAGACTTGGATATGAAGTTGGAGAGGCAATAAGGTGGCCACAAGGCAGGAGGGCGCGCCCAAGGGGTAGGCACACCCCCACCCTCATGGGCCCCTCGTAGCTCCCCTGACCTAGTTCCTTCGCCTATATATACTCGTGTAACCTAAAACATCAGGGGGAGCTATGAAACCACTTTTCCACCGTCGCAACCTTCTGTACCCATGAGATCCCATCTTGGGGCCTTTTCCGGTGATCTGCCAGAGGGGGGTTCGATCACGGAGGGATTCTACATCAACACCATTACCTCTCTGATGAAGCGTGAGTAGTTTACCACAGACCTTCGGGTCCATAGTTATTAGCTAGATGGCTTCTTCTCTCTCTTTGATTTTTCAATACCATGTTCTCCTCGATGTTCTTGGAGATCTATTCGATGTAATACTCTTTTGCGATGTGTTTGCCAAGATCCGATGAATTGTGGATTTATGAACAAGATTATCTATGAATATTATTTGGTTCTTCTCTGAATTCTTATATGCATGATTTGATATCTTTGCAAGTCTCTTCGAATTATCGATTTAGCTTGGCCTACTAGATTGATCTTTCTTGCCATGAGAGAAGTGCTTAGCCTTGGGTTCAATCTTGTGGTGTCCTTTCCCAGTGTTAGTAGGGGCAGCAAGGCACGTATTGTATTGTTGCCATCGACGATAACAAGATGGGGTTTTCATCATATTTCTTGAGTTAATTCCTCTACATCATGTCATCTTGCTTAATGCGTTACTCCATTCTTTATGAACTTAATACTCTAGATGCATGCTGGATAGCGGTCGAGGTGTGGAGTAATAGTAGTAGATGCAGGCAGGAGTCGGTCTACTTGACATGGACGTGATGCCTATGTTCATGATCATTGCCTTAGATGTCATCATAATTATGCGCTTTTCTATCAATTGCTTGGCAGTAATTTGTTGACCCACCGTAATATATGCTATCTTGAGAGAAGCCACTAGTGAAACCTATGGCCCCCGGGTCTCTTTTCCATATTATTGAATATCGTTTAAATCTTGCTAGTTTCCGATCTACAATTTTGCAATTTACTTTACTGTTTATCTATCTCTATCAGATCTCACTTTTGCGAGTGACCGTGAAGGGATTGACAACCCCTTTATCGCGTTGGTTGCAAGTTCTTGATTTTTTGTGCAAGTATTCGGTGACTTGTGCATCGACCCCTACTGGATTGATACCTTGGTTCTCAAAACATAGGGAAATACTTACGTTACTTTGCTGCATCACCCTTTCCTCTTCAAAGGAAAACCAACGCAAGCTCAAGAGGTAGCAAGAAGGATTTCTGGCGCCGTTGCCGGGGAGATCTATGCCAAGTCGAGACATACCAAGTACCCATCATAAACTCTTCTCCCTTGCATTACATTATTTTCCATTCGCCTCTCATTTTCCTCTCCCCCATTTCTAAAACGATTTTCGAAAACCTTTGCCTTTTTCTTCGCCGCTCTTCCATCCATCTATTTCCACTTGCTTCTTGTGTGCTTGTGTGTTGGATTGATTGCTTGTCACGATGGCTCAAGATAATACTAAATTGTGTGACTTTTCCAACACCAACAACAATGATTTTATTAGCACTCCGATTGCTCCTACTACCAATGCTGAATCTTGTGAAATTAATGTCGCTTTGTTGAATCTTGTTATGAAAGATCAATTTTCTATCCTTCCTAGTGAAGATGCCGCATCCCATCTAAACAACTTTGTTGATTTGTGCGATATGCAAAAGAATAAAGATGTGGATAATGATATTGTTAAATTGAAGCTATTTCCATTTTCCCTTAGAGAACATTCTAAAACTTGGTTCTCATCTTTGCCTAAAACTAGTATTGATTCATGGAATAAGTGCAAAGATGCTTTTATCTCTAAGTATTTTCCTCCCGCTAAGATCATCTCCCTTAGGAACAATATTATGAATTTTAAGCAACTTGATCATGAGCATGTTGCACAAGCTTGGGAGAGGATGAAATCAATGATATGTAATTGCCCTACACATGGTTTGAATTTGTGGATGATTATACAAAACATTTATGCCGGGTTGAATTTTGCTTCTAGAAATCTTTTAGATTGGGCCTTGGGAGGCACTTTTATGGAAATCAATTTAGGAGAAGCTACTAAGCTCCTAGATAATATTATGGTTAACTATTCTCAATGGCACACCGAATGATCCACTAGTAAAAAAGTTCATGCGATTGAAGAGATTAATGTTTTGAGTGGAAAGATGGATGAACTTATGAAATTATTTGCTAATAAAAGTGATTCTTCTGATCCTAATGATATGCCTTTGTCCACTTTGTTTGAGAATAATAATGAATCTATGGACGTGAATTTTGTTGGTAGGAACAATTTTGGTAACAACGCGTATAGCGGCAATTTTAATCCTAGGCCGTTTCCTAATAATTCCTCTAATAATTTGTAACATCCCAAACTTTCAATTTGGAATGTTATCATTTGATCATCATTGTATATCATATTTAATTGCATTTCGGCTTCATCCTAGAAATTCTACGCAACTCAAGGACCCACGGAGAGAGTTGGGGATTTTGTTATTTTCATATTCGAGTTTTCTCAAATTTTGAAAATAGGATCATTTGATTTTATTGATTTTATCCTCAATTATTTCTATTATAAAAATAAGAGAGAGGGAATAAAATGACTTTCCCAAAATAAAGAAATACTGAGGATTTAACATTAAAATCAAATAAGATTTTATTTCGGAGTTTTATTGCTATTTTATCTGAATTAGGAAAAATGCGCGTTCTTCAAAATTGCATTTAGGCCCCAAATAAATGTTCATCTTGTCCGGCTTGATTTTCGAGGATAGGGTAAATTTATTTCGGGATTTTTGAAGTTCGTTTAGTATTTCTTTTATTTGTTTTTCTGTGTGAAATTATTTTTAAAAAAAATGCGAACCGACTCGGGACGCCGTGGGCGCCCCGGACACCTCTTCGCCCGGCCTTTAAAAGCCGCCCGAGCCGCCCCAGTCCACTCCAGCCCACCGCGCCCCAAACCCTAAACCTAAGCCGCCGCCGCCGCCGCCGCTTGCTGCTGCGTCCTCCTCCGCCGCCTCCGCGTCGCCTCGCCACCCGCCGCTGCCGCGCCGTCCGCCACCGCCCCTCCGCTGCCGCCGCCACCGCCGGACCCCGCCGCCCTCGCCAGAGGTAGCCCCGCCGGAGTTTTTCTTCAGAAAACCCCCCGGATTTTTTAAACCGCGGTTGTTTTTTTATATAGATCGGTTTATTTTAATTTTTTTCCGGTTTAGTCTATTTAGCGAACGCCTGTTCATTCGTTCGTTTTAACGAACAGTTTTCGTCTTTTAGCCGCAGACACCGAACGTTCCTTCGTTAGCCTGTTCGTCCGTTTTTCGTTTTCTCGGATTTTCGCGATTATTTCTGATCGCGATTTCTGATCCGATTTTCGTTCTAGTATAACGTTTCGCTCATTTATCGGAATCAGGCGATTCAAGCGCCAAGAGTTTCGTCTCGAAACCCTCTTTCCGTTTAACAAACTCAAGCAAGTTTTTGCCACTGTAAACTTTGACTTAGGTCTATATTAGTAAATGAAGCTTGTTTCTTTCGCCGTTTGACTTTCGTTGCTTGATTTGATTTGATTCTTTTTGCAAACCGGAGTTCTTAAGTTGAACTATCTAGTTAGATCTCTTATTTGAGTTTTACCTGTGCATTAGATGGTGCTTATTGTATGCTTGTTTGCTTGCGATAGAGTACCCAGAGTGTGCCGCTTGCTACTTCGAGTCTCTAGGTTTCACGGATCATCAGCAAGGCAAGTAACACTTTGATCATACCTCTTTCATACCCAGTTTTTATGCATTAGATCAATCCTCAGACAATTGCATGATTAGGATCTGCTTTAACATGTGGGTATTGGGAAGTAGATGAGGTAGTACCTATTACCTGTTTTATTGTCAAACCTTTGAGAGTTACTTCTATGTTTGCTTATATTGCCATGCTATGCTAGTAGACGTGGATTGGGTGAGTCTACCCATGATAGATGTGAGATTGTTATTTAATGGTTTACTTAAGGTGGCAACTTAAATTCACATCTGGGTGGATTGAGGCACCTGGGGAACCCAGTGTTGCCTGTATTTTTGGAAATCCTGGGGTACCGTGTGATTCTCCTATGGACCGCCACCCAGGCTCAAAGGGATCATGAGATTATTCATGCTAGAAACTTCCGTGTGCAGCCGCAAGCTACTATGGGCTCTAGCATAGTTGAGTATGTTGCGTGAGCTCTGTAAGAGGTAGACTAGAAATGTAGGGGATGTAGGTGGTACTGTCTACCCGGAGTAGAGAGTTAATGCTTCTGAAAGACTGTGTCTCGGTCATCCATTTCTCAAACATCATGAAGTGTGAGAAATTCAACGGAGGAGATTGAGTCTTGCGGGGAAAAGTGCGCAAACCTCTGTAGAGTGTATAAACTAATCATGGTTAGCCGTGTTCCCGGTTATGGACGTTTTGAGTATCTAGTACTTAGAGTATCATGTGAATATCATCATGTTACTTAATTTAATTTTGTTGGGTTAATGATGATGCTTAATTGGGATTGAGTTGGAGGAACCTTCTCAATGTTTAACAACCACCATGATAGTTAAATAAAATTTATTCCTTTGTTGTAGGGAAAAATTGGCTTTATGCAAAACTGTAACCATAGAGCTTTCCACCAGCCATATATGCATGTAGTGATAGCATTATTCTGTTCATTACTCTCTATGTGTTACATTGCCAGCATATTCCATGTGCTGACCCGTTTTCGGGCAGCAACGTTCATGTTGCGGACTTTTCAGACAACGAGTAAGGTGCCTTTCGTGATCTTATACTCAGTGATATCTTTGGAGTTGATGGACTCGCTTATCTTCCAAGCCTTCAGCTGTTATCGTTATTGATGACCTTAAGCCATATTTATTGTAATAAGTTCTCTTTTGAGACATTCCATGTAATAAGTGTGTGATTGCTACTCTATTATAAATCCTTCAAGTATTGTGTGTGTCAGCATTACCGATCCAGGGATGACACTGATGCACAGAGATCAGATTGATTGAGGTCTGGTCGCTACAAGATGGTATCAGATCACACGCTGACTATAGGACACGACCAGTAAGCTAAAGCCCTAGATCACTACTCTCTCTCTCTTCTCATTTCTGACTCCTCATCTTTTCTACTCTTTTAGGATGGCGGATGCAAGGAACAAGTTCACGCAACCGGATGAAGATACACCCTTTGGACGCCACTTGAAGGAAGTTACTAGATACCTGAACATCAGAGTACCAAGCTTCACCGGGACCTACATCACCACTTTACCAAAAGAGGAGCGTTGGATGATTCAAGTTCAAGTTCCAGGAAGGACATTCATGCCCGTAACTGAGCCCATAGAGTTGTCCTTTGATGCACCAACCTAGAGTCTAGGAAAGAGCATGGCAGCCCACATCACCATGGGACGCATTGGAGAAGTTTACCACAAGGACCTCAAGGATACTATCTACCATATTTGTGGGCTCCGAGATGAGCAATGGGAGATGATCAACACCAGAAGGATAGATCAATTATAGCTTTCATCCAGGAGTTAAACCAGCACATTCGTCGCCAGGAGAACCAGATGTGTGCAAGCATGATAGATCTGAAGAAGGCTATGACCCAGATCACAGAACTGGAGGAAGAACTTAAGACTACACGTGATGGTTATGAGGAGGAAATAGCAACCCTTGTGGAGAAGAATGATGATCCGAAAAAGAAGCTAAAAGTGTTTATGGGATTCCCCGCGACTGGAGGAGAAGACGATGATTGCACTTGCCCGGAGAACTACATCATCATCGACGACAGCGACTCGGACCCAGGCAATAGCGATGATGACTTTGTTGAAGCTGGAGCAGATATCATGGAGTCTTCGACCGATCAATTTTTCTAGTCGACCACCATAACAGTAGTAGTATTCCCCCATGTATATAGTATAGTCCAAGCACTTTTGTAACGATAGTTAGAGCATTGTATGCCCTTGTTTGAATTGATTGAAGTGATATTGTTTGCATTTGTCTCATGTGCATATGGGTAGTGTTTTCCTCTAGACCTCATTCTATTCTATATTCTCATCTTTTCTAAACCCTCAGATGCCTCCGAGACGTGACAATGGATTTGCTTTCCCACCGGAGCTCACTCAGTTGATCCAGCAGCAGAATGCATTGATGCAGATGCTAGTCCAGAATCAGAATCAGGGGAACAACAACAACAACAACCCACCACCACCACCACCTGTTGATCACTTAGCCCGTTTCTTGAGGCTGAATCCGCCGGTGTTCTCCAGTAGCACCGAGCCGATAGTTGCAGATGATTGGCTCCACAAGATGGGAAGGGAGTTGACCACTGCAGGATGCACAGATGCAGAGAAGGTGTGTTTTGCCGCACATCATCTTGATGGACTCGCAGCATCATGGTGGGAGAATTTCACAGCCACTTTCCTATCGACACTGTCACATGGGATCAGTTTCAGCAGGCTTTCCGTAGTGCTCATGTTTCAGCAGGAGCTATGGCCATGAAGAAGCGTGAGTTTTGCAACTTGCGCCAAGGAGGACATACTGTTGGCCAGTATGTGGATGACTTTAGTAAGCTAGCATGTTATGCCCCAGATGATATTGCTACGGATGTAGCTAAGCAGGAGAAGTTTCTGGAAGGACTGAATGATGAGCGGAGCATGCAGTTGATGGTAGCAACCTTCAACAACTACCAGGAGTTGGTAGATAGAGCTCTCATGATTGAAGGGAAGCAGCAGAAGATTCACAGGCGCAAGAGGAAGTTTGGACAAGGGAAGTACAATTCAGGAGCTCAGCAGAAGCCTCGTTTTACCCCGAACTCGGGAGGACCTTTTCAGCATACCCATGGAGGAGGAAGTTCACACAACCATAGTGGCCCCGAGAATGGTAATGGGAATGGAGGAAGCAAGAGACAGAATCATGCCAACCCATCAACACCAGCCAAGAGGGATCTGAGCCACATTACCTATTACAAATGCCAGAAGACTATACATTATGCCACAGAATGTCCTGAAGCGAAGAATGGAAATGGCAACGGGAGCTCTGGGAAGAAGCCTAACCCTTTCAACAAGGTACATGTGAACCACGTTAGTGTGGAGGAGGTTGAAGCCCAGCCGGATGCAGTAATAGGTAAGTTTTTGGTTAAGTCATTTACTGCAATCGTTCTTTTTGATACTGGTGCATCGCATTCATACATATCAAGGGGATTTGTGGATAAGTATAAACTGCCAACCCAAGCCCTTAGGTCACCCATGTTAGTAACCTTGCCAGGAGTAGAGTATATGGCTAGTCTGTGGTGTGATCGGTTACCATTATGGATTGGTAACTATGTGTTTCCCTTAGACCTAATAGTATTGGAATCGCAAGGACTGGATGTAATATTAGGCATGGATTGATTATCGAAGTATGGAGGGAACATTGAATGCGCTAGTAAGTCAATTTTGCTTACCACGCCCGAAGGAAGAAGGATCAAGTATGTATCCCGGCATGTGCCGAAGAGGACTCAAGTAAATTCCTTATCAGGAGTTGTACAGGAGGATGTACCAGTGGTGAAGGATTTCCCTGACGTATTTCTAGAGGAGTTGCCAGGCATGCCACCGGATAGAGACATTGAGTTTTTGATTGAGCTTTTGCCAGGCACAGGACCGATATCTAAGAGACCATACAGGATGCCCGCAAAAGATTTTGAGGAAATTAAGAAGCCGATTAAGGAGTTACTGGATAAAGGCTATATTCGCCCAAGTTCTTCACCTTGGGGATCGCCAGTGCTTCTAGTGCAGAAGAAGGATGGATCATTGAGAATGGTTGTTGATTATCGAGGATTGAATGAAGTGACAATCAAGAACAAGTACCCGCTGCCGATGACCAATGACTTGTTCGACCAGTTGCAAGGAGCTAAGGTATTTTCCAAGATCGATCTGCGATCAGGATACCACCAGTTGAAGATTCGAGAGCAGGATATACCTAAGACAGCTTTTACCACAAGGTACGGGCTGTATGAGTATACCGTTATGTCATTTGGTCTGACTAACGCACCTGCCTATTTTGTGAACATGATGAACAAGGTGTTTATGGAGTTTCTGGATAAGTTCGTCGTGGTGTTCATTGATGATATTTTGGTCTACTCAAATAATGAAGAGGAGCATAAGGAGCATTTGCGTTTGGTACTTGGGAAGCTCAGAGAACATTAGTTATACGCCAAGTTCAGCAAGTGTGAGTTTTGGTTGAAGGAAGTTGGATTCCTCGGACATGTTATATCCGGAGAAGGAATAGAAGTAGACCCCACCAAGGTTGTCACTGTGACAAATTGGGAAGCCCCGACTTCAGTTGGAGAGATCCGGAGTTTTCTTGGACTCGCAGGATACTATCGGAGGTTCATTGAGAATTTCTCGAAGATTGTGAAGCCCATGACGGAGTTGTCGAAGAAGGACACCAAATTCAAATGGACTGAGGAATGTGAGGCCAGTTTCCAGGAGTTGAAGAAACGTTTGGTTACATCACCAGTGTAGATTCTGCCAGATCAGCGCAAGGATTATGAAGTTGATGCGGAGCATCCCACGTTCATCCCCATGTACACTCCGACTACTCTCCAAGCCCCAGGAGGACATATGACGAGACCTCAACCATACGCCATTGGGCACAAGGTGAACTCACTCCTCTTCGAACCTTCACTTTCCACATGTGAGACATGGCTACTACCTCATGCATGGACCTTGCATACACTCAGGTACAACCGAGACGACCATGGAGGATCCAAGGACCAAGGCCAAGCATGGAAGAGGAGAAGGAAGAAGAAGCAGGGACAAGCTTCTGGAAAGCCCAGACCTTCCGGCCTGCCCGGAACTTCTGGTCCCTAGACCTTCTGGCCTGCCCGGAACCTCCAGCCCCCGGAGTCCAGACCAACCCCGAGTGCGCCAACTCTCTGGTTAGCCCAGAACCCGGCCGGAACCTACCCGGAACTTCCGGCCTGTCTGCGCACAGTGTATTGGGCCGAGCCCATGTACCCCTTCGCCCTCACTTACCCCTTCGTGGGCTAGCACTATATATACTCCCTCACCTCCTCCTAGTTATAGTTAGCATTGGTTTAGCTCATATTTTTTTGAGAGCCTTGCTCATCCACTTGGTTACTTCTCCTCGGAGTTCACGACCTCTTGGGAGAAGATCCCCCAAGCGGATTCAAGACCCCTTTCTAGGGAAGACCATCAAGACCTCCGTACGGAGAAGAACGGTTCCTTTGTATCCTTACCTTTGTTGATTTTGGATCATGTGTTCTCTCATGCTTTCGGTGATCTAGCACTCGTGTGATTGATTCTGTGTCGGTTTAGTGATTTCTCTCGTTCTCCCCGTGTTTTCCCTCGAGTTCTTCCGCGTGTTCTTCGTGATTCCCCGTTGGATCCACTCCAAACGTGAAAGATCGTCACCATAGGGTTTCGCCCTACATCATCTTGGTATCATGAGCCACGTTGATCACGTTTTTGGAGCCCCTACCCTTTGTTTTCTAGCTTGATTTTGTTGATTTCGTCCTAAATCCGAAAATCCCCACCAAAAATAGCCCCCAATTGTTTTTTGTGATTTGTTGGTTTTGATGATGTTTTGTTGATTTTGATCCATGGATTCGTTGTGTTATGAGTGGATATAGAATTCCCCATCTTTTCCCCCATTTCCATCCATGAAATATCTCCAATTTTGACCTTGGAAATCGAGTTTTTCCGCCCCCATTCTCAGATCTGGAATTTAGGGTTCGTCCCGGACGAAATTCCACGACCCCCGGAACTTCCGGCCTCCCCCGGAACTTCCGTCCCCCGGAACTTCCGTCCTTACCCCGGAACTTCCGGGCTAAACAGAGAGTTTACCCAAAGTCCCCAGACTTTTTCTGCGACCCCCAGAACTTTCGGCCACCCCCGGAACTTCCGGAGCCCGGAACTTCCGGCCCTAGGCCCGGAACTTCCGGCCTAACCAGAAAGTTTCCCCGAAATTTCAGCATCAGCCTCTTTCACCTTTTTCATCATAACTTTTCGCTCCGAACTCCGATTTGAGTGTTCTTTGCCTCGTTTTTAAGCTATCAACGTCCCGAGGTCCTCACGTTGGTTTCACCACCATTTGAATCCACAAATTTTTTTGGAACTTTGGCATCTTTGCCTAGGCCTTCCACCATATCATCCGCATTGCCACCACCGACTTCCGCAACCTAACCCATTTTGGTTCCCGATAGCATTTGAGGTTGTTTGTGTAGTGACTAGAGTCTCCTAAGGTGTTTAGGCTACTTAGGGACGCTTGCTTCTTCATCAACCACCATACACTTCCGCCACCCCAACTTAACCCAATTTTGTTGTGTTGAGAGTTGTGTCTCCTAAGTTGTTTCGGCTACTTAGGGACGTGCTTTCAAATTTGATTTCGTGTATAGCCCATCATACGCTTCCACCACCATAACCCGGTCAACTTCGGCTAATCGGGTTTCCACCAATACTTCCATTTTTCCAAGTGCAAACCACCACCGCATTCCCGCTACCACCATTTTGACATTTGACGTTTGAGATTTTGAGTTCGCGGTTTTTCCGTTTCCTAAGGTGTTTCGGCTACTTAGGGACGAGACTCCATCATCTTGGTTTCTAAATCAAGAACACCGCCACTCATCATCGCCAAGGACGGTAACCTCCATATCATCTTGGTATCGTGGTATCCCTCCATAATATATTCCCCTTGCCATTGCATTGTTAACCCCTAGCCCATTTTGCGTTACTTGCCTATCGAGACTAGCCATTTGAGTATTGCCGGCAACGTGACTTGTGCACATTAGTGATCTATACTTCCCATAGCATACATACCATATCATCATGGTGCATATATTGGTATCATATCTTGTGTCACAAGTTTGTTCCCGCATATACACAATTGCTATCTTGGTTTGTGCAAAATTGGCCATACAAAAAAAGAAAAGAGAATAAGCTTTTAAGCAAAAGAAAGAGAGCAATGAAGCTTGTAAGCAAGTGCCATAGCATCATACCACATTGCATATAAGATTGTCATATCCGATCATCTTGGATCATCTTGAGAGAAATACCGGGAACCATACATACATAGCATACTTGGGATAGAAAGTATATCCATCTTGCATCTTATAGGTTGTGCATAAGTGTCGTATCCTCCTATTGAGCAATCGTGCTAGCGTCTCTCTTGAGTTGTGCAACACGAGCGTTTTCCATGGATTCCACATTTTGTGCTCATTCCTTGGTTGCACGACCCCATTTATCTCTCCGTGTGTGTGTTTCCATGTGCCACATATTGCTATTGGTCCATTTGTTTCGCTTGCGAATTTGTGAATCTCTTTCAACATTATTGACTCTTGCTAACATTTTGCATTAAATTTTTGTGCCACTATCCTCACCGAGCTCCTCTATAAGCTTTACTTGTGTAGGTGTGAGAACCGACAAGAATTGGTACCAATAGTGCTATTTCATTGTCCGCATTTGAGTGAACTTTATTCATTGTCAACATCGGTCAAGGTACATTGGTATAAGTTCTTCTCTTTCTCCCACTCATATTTGCTCGAGTCTTGTGATGGATAGGCAAGGCATTTCATCTCCAGTCTACGACAACAACGACAGCGTGAACAACTACATCACAAAAGCGTCTATCTTCGATCTACAACGACAAGTGCAAGGCACACAATCAAGATTGCGAGAGCACATCGAGAACATCTCCATCGACATTTTCCACTCCGAAGAAAGGAAAAGGGACTACATCGACAAGAAGCTTTCCGACCATAAAGAGGAGCAAGATGCAAGGATGGAGGAGATTAGAGCCTTGATCAAGTCTTCTTCCCCTTCGTCATCTTCAAGGCGGCGACATTCAAGACACAAGTCTTTAGAGCGCGAAAACAATGCAAGTGCAAATCTTCCTCGTCCATATCTACATGGCGACCATCATCACGTTCGTGATCCACATCGTCATGAAGGCCAAGTCACCTCCAAGGATCATGTGCATGACGACAACGAACGACATCTACTACGAGCTCAAGCACGACAACGACATCATCATCATGAAGATGCTCCACAAGCGCAAATGCAAAAGTCCCAACTAGCCCTACTTCACACCAAGTCCAAGCTTCATGAGCACAAAAGGAGACCGCGAGACGACCACCACCAAGACGGCGCTATAGCTACAACAACAACTTTGGCATCTTCGCCAAGTGCTATCAAGGCATCTTTGCCTTTGGACGTACGGCATCTTCGCCTACTTCCCACGTGTACGCCTACATCGACTTCACCTACGAGCGAGGGCGACACTTCCATCTTCGGAAGCCCCTCAAGGAAGATCGCCGAGCATGGGAAACTCCCTTTGGTCATGGAGACAAGCTACGAGGTGCCACATCATATGGGCCTCCAACAACAAGACGACGACAAGAATGTCGAGCAAGGGCCATCCCCTTCGACTACGGCGACGAGCGTGAACCTCTTCAACAACATGAAGACGGCGCCCATATTGGACTCATACTCCAAGTCAAGCTACGCGACCGCGCATGGAGACATTTGCACCTACACCTCTCCGACACCCACATATGTTGAGATGCCCCAAGTGCCATGTGAGGAGAGCCACCACCACATGAGTGACACGAGTGACTCCACCATACGTGACATTAAGAGCATTTCCTATGAGAGGATGAGTGTAACCACCACTAGCCCCACACATGAGAGCATGCCACACATCCTATGTGAGGTTGAGCGCCATTTGAGTGACTCCACCAACCATATGAGTGAGAGCACCCTTGAGGGAGTGAGTGAGCCACAACACTTCGTGAGTGAGATAGTTGGCACGGCATGTGAGGCCACTATGATTTCTAACGACTTAACCTCTACTCCTAGTGTGTTTTCTTCTTTGGTGCTAGGTCTCCTTCATGACGACATGCCTACCCTCGACGAGTCCATCCCTCCAATGGAGACGGCGATGGCCATAGTGGACGATGATACACCCCCACATGGTTCCATCAAGAAGACGATGACAACGAGTGGATCTTCAACACCTCACCTACAACACATGAGCGATGCTCCAAAGGTAACATAGGTGATGGTGCTTCTCTTGTCCCACTAGTGGACTCTCTTACCAATGATTGCTCCCATGATGGTGACACACCTATTACCATGCTTCATGCTAGTGAAACTTCTTCAAGCCTTGACTTACCTATTTATGATGAATATGATGATGAGCATGTTGAGTTGCCTAGTTGTGATGCTATGCTTCATAGGATATCTTGTGGAAATTCTATTGGTCAGTTCATGTTTGAAAATCCATTGAACTTGTCATATGCTATGAGTGAGATCTTCCATATTGACTCATTTTGCAACACCCCAAAATTTTAACCTTGTTTTGTTAATTAAAATTTTTGCCAGGAAATTAAAACTTTTTTTTGGGCTCCCTTTTGATGTTTTTGAGACTTTTCCTTTTCTTATCATGGAGTTATGTCATTCAGTGAAAACTTTTAAAATATGTTATTGGACATGTTTATCCTCTCAAGAAAAATCTTTTCTTTTCATCAGAGAAATTAATTATATAATAATCTCCCTAATCTTTATTTTCTTGAAAAAGGGATTCCCATGGCTCTATGGTCCTTTTTTGATCTGCAACCCTTTTATAAATCCTTTCAAAAATCCCACCAAAATTTGGAGATGTCATGTGATGCTTTTAAATCACTTTTATGCAGATTTATCCTTTGTTCATGAAATATTTTGAGCTCTACTCCTTATTTTCAAATCTGGTCCAGTGGGCAGATTTGCACTACAGCCTATCTAAATATTTATTTAAAGCCTTCACCAAAATTATGGGTGATCAGTGGTAGCATGCAATTCAGCATTATGCAAAAACCTAGTGTTGTTCTTTGAAGAAATTGAGTGAATCAACCTCTTTTCTATTCTGGTCCAACTTGAGGATTTGTACAACAACCACATTTTTAGTTGCTCCTTTATCCTTGTTTTCTTTTCATACTTGTAGTGCTACCTGTTAAAACCCTAAGTCCAGGGGCATGCACTCATTGGATCATTTTTGGTTCATGAAGTAATGCCAGTTATCTCCTGTCCAGAATGGAAGTTTTGCAAAACTTGCACTAGCAAGTTTGTGATTTGGACAAACTAACCTCACCACCCTCTCTTTCATCTAAAGAGACCCCAGACTGGAAGTTTTTACCACTCCAAGAAATGCCTAGGTGCCTGTGGCATTTTGTCAAACACCTTGAGAGCATGGACAGATTTGGCATGAGTTTTTGGTTTGCACTATGAACTTGGTCTCCAGGCCAAACCACCTTGTCCCTTGATCTCCCCTCTATCACTAACCTAGTCCTATTGCTTGCTAACTTCACCCGAGACCTCTAGCCTGCCCCGACATTTTGTCAAGCACGCCCGCGGCGTGCTCGGGCGTGAGCAGAGCATCGCTGCTTTGCACGTGTTGCGCCCAAGCCGACGCGTCGCGCCCTGGTTTTGCCCTCACTGCAGAGCCGCCACACACTCCCCTACTCACCGCAACACACCAAGCAGCCTCGCCACGCCTCGGCAGGCCAGGAGCTAGCTGCCACGGCCGCCTGACAGCCCCTGCTCAGGTCGGCGCCGCCCGAGCTTCTCCCGCTCGCCACCTGCCTCCTGGAGCAGTGCGAGCTCATCCACAAGCGTGTCCCCTAGCGCTCGTCACCGCCACGATGCCCTAGCTACAGAATGGCGGTCGCCGGCGACCTTACCCGCGGCCACCGTCGGAACTAACCCCGCTCGCCTATTTAAGAAGGCCCCGAGCTCGTCCCCGCACGCAGGCAGTCTCAAGCCATCTCCCTAGGACCCCCCTTGGCCAGCAATCGAACCGGGGAGGCCGTCTTCCCCGACTCCGGCCAGTTCGGCCACCGCCGCCTCCCGGCTCCGTTCGGCGCAACCAGGGCCTCCCCCTCTCCACTCTCTTCACCAGGAGCCCCCTCTCCCTCTCGTGAGTCCACCCCCCAGCTCGATTTTGGTCGGGGACCGCCGGAGCCAAAAACTCACATTGCCCCCGAAGCCACCGGCCGCCGCGAAGCTCGCCTACGGCGATTCCCTCCACCTCCAACGAGCCTACAACCACCGAGAGGATCGCCCTAGATCCGCGGATCCATCCCCGCCCTCAGTGTTGGGGAACGTAGCAGAAATTCAAAATTTTCCTACGTGTCACCAAGATCTATCTAAGGAGAAACCAGCAACGAGGGGGAGGACAGCTGCACAATGGCTTGGTGGTGATGGAGGAGCATGGCAATCCTGCAGGGCTTCGCCAAGCACCGCGGAAGAGGAGAAGGGAGAGAGGTAGGGCTGCGCCAGGGAGAGGTGAAACTCATGTGTTGGCAGCCCTCAAGACCTCAACTATATATAGGGAGAGGGAGGGTTGCGCCCCTCTAGGGTTTCCACCCCAAGGGTGCGGCAGCCCCAATCCCATCTATGGGTGGCGGCCAAGGGGGAGAGGGAAACTTGCCCCCTGTTAGGTGGGTGCGCCCCCTTCCCAAACCCTAGGCGGCTTGGGCCCTTGTGGGGGGCGCACCAGCCCAGCTGGGGCTGGTACCCTCCCACACTTGGCCCATGCAGCCCTCCGGGGCCTGTGGCCCCACTTGGTGGACCCAGGACCTCCCGGTGGTCCCGTGCGATACCGATAAAACCCAAACTTTTCGGTGACCAAAACAGGACTTCCCATATATAAATCTTTACCTCCGGACCATTCCGAACTCCTCGTGACGTCGGGATCTCATCCGGACTCGAACAACATTCAGTAACCACATACAAACTTCCTTTATAACCCTAGCGTCATCGAACCTTAAGTGTGTAGACCCTACGGGTTCGGGAACCATGCAGACATGACCGAGACGTTCTCCGGTCAATAACCAACAGCGGGATCTAGATACCCATGTTGGCTCCCACATGTTCCACGATGATCTCATCGGATGAACCACGATGTCAAGGACTCAATCAATCCCGTATACAATTCCCTTTGTCTAATGGTATTGTACTTGCCCGAGATTCGATCGTCGGTATACCGATACCTTATTCAATCTCGTTACCGGCAAGTCTCTTTACTCGTTCCATAACACATCATCCCGTGATCAACCCCTTGGTCACATTGTGCACATTATGATGATGTCCTACCGAGTGGGCCCAGAGATACCTCTCCGTTTATACGGAGTGACAAATCCCAGTCTTGATTCGTGCCAACCCAACAGACACTTTCGGAGATACCTGTAGTGCACCTTTATAGCCACCCAGTTACGTTGTGACGTTTGGTACACCCAAAGCATTCCTACGGCATCCGGGAGTTACACAATCTCATGGTCTAAGGAAATGATACTTGACATTAGAAAAGCTTTAGCATATGAACTACGATCTTTGTGCTAGGCTTAGGATTGGGTCTTGTCCATCACATCATTCTCCAGATGATGTGATCCCATTATCAACGACATCCAATGTCCATGGTCAGGAAACCGTAACCATCTGTTGATCAACGAGCTAGTCAACTAGAGGCTTACTAGGGACATGGTGTTGTCATGTATCCACACATGTATCTGAGTTTCCTATCAATACAATTATAGCATGGATAATAAACGATTATCATGAACAAGGAAATATAATAATAACTATTTATTATTGCCTCTAGGGCATATTTCCAACAGTCTCCCACTTGCACTAGAGTCAATAATCTAGTTCACATCGCTATGTGATCAACACTCATAGGTCACATCTCCATGTGACCAACATCCAAGAGTTTACTAGTGTCACTAAACTAGTTCACATCATCATGTGATTAAGACTCAATGAGTACTGGGGTTTGATCATGTTTTGCTTGTGAGAGAGGTTTTTAGTCAACGGGTCTGCAACATTCAGATCCGTGTGTACTTCGCAAAGCTCTATGTCATATTTTAAATGCTGCTTCCACGCTCCACTTGGAGCTATCCCAAATGGTTGCTCCACTGTACGTATCCGGTTTGCTACTCAGAGTCACTCGGATAGGTGTTAAAGCTTGCATCGATGTACCCCTTTACGTCGAACTCTTTATCACCTCCATAATTGAGAAATATATCCCTATTCCTCTAAGGATAATTTTGACCGCTATCTGGTGATCCACTCCTTGATCACCTTTGTACCCTCTTGTCAGATATGTAGCAAGGCACACATCAGGTGCGGTACACAGCATAGCATACTGTAGAGCCTACGTCTGAAGCATAGGGGACGACCTTCGTCCTTTCTCTCTATTCTGCCGTGGTCGAGCTTTAAGTCTTAACTTCATACCTTACAACTCAGTCGAGAACTCCTTCTTTGACTGATCCATCTTGAACACCTTCAAGATTATGTCAAGGTATGTGCTCATTTGAAAGTATTATTAAACATTTTGATCTATCTTATAGATCTTGATGCTTATTGTTCAGGTAGCCTAATCCAGGTTTTCCATTGAAAAACACTTTTCAAACAACCCTATATGCTTTCCAGAGATTCTACATCATTTCTAATCAACAATATGTCAACAACATATACTCATCAGAAATTCTATAGTGCTCCCACTCACTTCTTTGGAAATACAAGTTTCTCATAAACTTTGTATAAACCCAAAATCTTTGATCATCTCATCAAAGAGCACATTCCAACTCCGAGATGCTTACTCCAGTCCTTAGAAGGATCGCTGGAGCCAGCATACCTTTTAGCATCCTTAGGATCGACAAAAACTTTCTGATTGTATCACATACAACCTTTCCATAAGAAGACTGGTAAGGAAACTGGTTTTGACATCCATCTGCCAGATTTCATAAATGCAGCTAATGCTAACATGATTCCGACGGACTTAAGCATTGCTACGGATGAGAAAATATCATCGTAGTCAACTCCTTGAACTTGTGAAAAACTTTTCGCCACAAGTCGAGCTTCACAGACGATGACATTATCGTCCATGTCCGTCTTGTTCTTAAAGATCCATTTATCTCAATGACTTGCCGATCATCGGGCAAGTCCACCAAAGTCCATGCTTTGTTCTGATACATTGATCCTATCTCGGATTTCATGGCTTCTTACCATTTGTCGGAATTTGGGCCCACCATCGCTTCTCCATAGCTCATAGGTTCATTGTTGTCTAGCAACATGACCTTCAAGACAGGATTACTGTACCACTCTGAAGTAGTACACATCCTTGTCAACCTACGAGGTACGGTAGTGACTTGATCCGAAACTTCATGATCATTATCATAAGCTTCTACTTCAATTGGTGTAGGCACCACAGGAACAACTTCCTGTGCCCTGCTGCACACTAGTTGAAGTGATGGTTCAATAACCTGATCAAGTCTCCACCATCCTCCCACTCAATTCTTTCGAGAGAAACCTTTTCTCGAGAAAGGACCCGATTCAAGAAACAATCCCTATTGCTTTCGGATCTGAATTAGGAGGTATACCCAACTGTTTTGGGTGTCCTGTGAAGATGAATTTTATCCGCTTTGGGTTCGAGCTTATCAACCAGAAACCTTTTTCACATAAGCGTCGCAGCCCCAAACTTTTAAGAAACGACAACTTAGGTTTCTCCAAACCATAGTTCAAACGGTGTCGTCTCAACGGAATTACGTGGTGCCCTATTAAAGTGAGTGCGGTTGTCTCTAATGCCTAACCCATGAACGATAGTGGTAATTCGATAAGAGACATCATGGTACGCACCATATTCAATAGGGTGCAACTATGATGTTCGAACACACCATCACACTATGGTGTTCCAGGCGGTATTAATTGTGAAACAATTTCCACAATGTCTTAATTGCGTGCCAAAGCTCGTAACTCAGATACTCATCTCTATGATCATATCATAGACATTTTATCCTCTTGTCACAATGATCTTCAACTTCACTCTGAAATTACTTGAACCATTCAATAATTCAGACTTGTGTTTCATCAAGTAAATATACTCAACATCTACTCGAATCATCTGTGAAGTAAGAACATAATGATATTCACTGCATGCCTAAGCACTCAATATTGGACCGCACACATCAAAATGTGTTACTTCCAACAAGTTGCTATCTTGTTCCATCTTACTGAAACCGAGGCTTTTCAGTCATCTTGTCCATGTGGTATGATTTGCATATCTCAAGTGATTTAAAATCAAGTGAGTCCAAACGATCCATCTGCATGGAGTTTCTTCATGCGTATACACCAATAGACATGGTTCGCATGTCTCAAACTTTTCAAAACGAGTGAGTCCAAAGATCCATCAACATGGAGCTTCTTCATGCGTTTTACACCAATATGACTTACATGGCAGTGCCACAAGTAAGTGGTACTATCATTACTATCTTCTATCTTTTGGCATGAACATGTGTATCACTACGATCGAGATTCAATAAACCATTACTTTAGGTGCAAGACCATTGAAGGTATTATTAAAATAAATAGAGTAACTATTATTCTCCTCAAATGAATAACCGTATTGCGATAGACATAATCCAATCATGTCTATGATCAATGCAAACACCAAATGACAATTATTCTGGTTTAATGCTAATCTTGATGGTAGAGGGAGCGTGCGATGTTTGATCACATCAAACTTGGAAACACTTCCAACACATATCGTCAGCTCACCTTTAGCTAGTCTCCGTTTATTCCGTAGCCTCTTATTTCGAGTTACTAACACTTAGCAACCGAACCGGTATCTAATACCCTGGTGCTACTAGGAGTACTAGTAAAGTACACAATAACTCAATGTATATCCAATATACTTGTATCGACCTTGCCAGCCTTCTCATCTACCAAGTATCTAGGGTAATTCTGCTCCAGTGGCTGTTCCCCTTATTATAGAAGCACTTAGTCTCGGGTTTGGGTTCAACCTTGGGTTTCTTCATTAGAGCAGCATCTGATTTGCTGTTTCATGAAGTATCCCTTCTTGCCCTTGACCTTCTTGAAACTAGTGGTTTCACCAACCATCAACAATTGATGCTCCTTCTTGATTCCTACTTTCGCGGTGTCAAACATCGCGAATATCTCAAGGATCATCATATCTATCCCTGATTTGTTATAGTTCATCACGAAGCTCTAGCAGCCTGGTGGCAATGACTTTGGAGAAACATCACTATCCCTGGAAGATCAACTCCCACTCTATTCAAGTGATTGTTGCACTCAGACAATCTGAGCACAAGCTCAACGATTGAGCTTTTCTCCCTTAGTTTGCAGGCTAAGAAAATCGTCGGAGGACTTATACCTCTTGACGTGGGCACGAGCCTGAAATCCCAATTTCAGCCCTCGAAACATCTCATATGTTCGCGACGTTCAAAAACGTCTTTGGTGCCTCAACTCTAAACCGTTTAAGCTGAACTATCACGTAGTTCTCAAAAGCGTGTATGTCCGATGTTCGTAACATCCACGGGCGGACGTTCGGGTTCAACACACTGGCGGTGCATTAAGGACATAAGCTTTCTTACGTCCGCATAATCGCCATCGTCAACTTTCAACTATATTTTCTCTAGGAACATATCTAAATAGTGGAACTAAAGCGCGAGCTTACGTCATAATTTGCAAAGATCTTTTGACTATGTTCAGGATAATAAAGTTCATCTCATGAACTCCCACTCAGATAGACATCCCTCCAGTCATCTAAGTGATTACATGATCCGAGTCAACTAGGCCGTGTCCGATCATCACGTGAGACGGACTAGTCATCATCGGTGAACATCTTCATGTTGATCGTATCTACTATACAACTCATGCTCGACCTTTCAGTCTCTTGTGTTCCGAGGCCATGTCTGTACATGCTAGGCTCGTCAAGTCAACCTAAGTGTTTCGCGTGTATAAATCTGGCTTACACCCGTTGTATGTGAGCGTAAGAATCTATCACACCCGATCATCACGTGGTGCTTGAAGCACGAACTTTCATAGCGGTGCACAGTTAGGGGAACACTTTCTTGAAATGTTAATGAGGATTATCTTATTTACTACCGTCGTTCTAAGCAAATAAGATGCATAAACATGATAAACATCACATGCAATCAAATAGTGACATGATATGGCCAATATCATTTTGCTCCTTTTGATCTCCATCTTCGGGCTCCATGATCATCATCGTCACCGGCATGACACCATGATCTCCATCATCACGATCTCCATCATCGTGTCTCCATGAAGTTGTCTCGCCAACTTATTACTTCTACTACTATGGCTACCGGTTAGCAATAAAGTAAAGTAATTACATGGCGTTGTTCAATGACACGCAGGTCATACAATAAATAAAGACAACTCCTATGGCTCCTGCCGGTCGTCATACTCATCGACATGCAAGTCGTGATTCCTATTACAAGAACATGATCAATCTCATACATCACATATCACTCATCACATTCTTCTTGGCCATATCACATCACATAGCATACCCTGCAAAAACAAGTTAGACGTCCTCTAATTGTTGTTTGCATGTTTTACGTGGCTGCTATGGGTTTCTAGCAAGAACGTTTCTTACCTACGCAAAACCACAACGTGATATGTCAATTGATATTTACCCTTCATAAGGACCCTTTTCATCGAATCCGATCCGACTAAAGTGGGAGAGACTGGCACCCGCTAGCCACCTTATGCACCAAGTGCATTTCAGTCGGTGGAACCTGTCTACATAAGTGTACGTGTAAGGTCGCTCCGGGCCGCTTCATCCCACTATACCGTCGAAACAAGATTGTACTAGTAACGGTAAGAATATTGAAGAAAATTAACGCCCACAACTATTTTGTGTTCTACTCGTGCAAAGAATCTACGCAATAGACCTAGCTCATGATGCCACTGTTGGGGAACGTAGCAGAAATTCAAAATTTTCCTACGTGTCACCAAGATCTATCTAAGGAGAAACCAGCAACGAGGGGGAGGAGAGTGCATCTACATATCCTTGTAGATCACTAAGCGGAAGCGTTCAAGAGAACGGGGTTGAAGGAGTCGTACTCATCGTGATCCAAATCACCGGAGATCCTAGTGCCGAACGGACGGCACCTCCGCGTTCAACACACTTACAGCCCGGTGACGTCTCCCACGCCTTGATTCAGCAAGGAGAGAGGGAGAGGTTGAGGAAGATTCTGTCCAACAGCAGCACAATGGCTTGGTGGTGATGGAGGAGCGTGGCAATCCTGCAGGGCTTCGCCAAGCACCGCGGGAGAGGAGAAGGGAGAGAGGTAGGGCTGCGCCAGGGAGAGGTGAAACTCATGTGTTGGCAGCCCTCAAGACCTCAATTGTATATAGGGGAGAGGGAGAGGGTTGCGCCCCCTCTAGGGTTTCCACCCCAAGGGGTGCGGCAGCCCCAATCCCATCTATGGGTGGCAGCCAAGGGGGGGGAGAGGGGAAACTTGCCCCCCAAGTTAGGTGGGTGCGCCCCCTCCCCAAACCCTAGGCGCCGGGGCCCTTGTGGGGGGGGGGGGGCGCACCAGCCCACCTGGGGCTGTTCCCCTCGCACACTTGGCCCATGCAGCCCTCCCGGGCCGGTGGCCCCACTTGGTGGACCCCCGGGACCCTCCCGGTGGTCCCGGTACGTTACCGATAAAACCCGAAACTTTTCCGGTGACCAAAACAGGACTTCCCATATATATATCTTTACCTCCGGACCATTCCGGAACTCCTCATGACGTCCGGGATCTCATCCGGGACTCCGAACAACATTTGGTAACCACATACAAACTTCCTTTATAACCCTAGCGTCATCGAACCTTAAGTGTGTAGACCCTACGGGTTCGGGAACCATGCAGACATGACCGAGACGTTGTCCGGTCAATAACCAATAGCGGGATCTGGATACCCATGTTGGCTCCCACATGTTCCATGATGATCTCATCAGATGAACCACGATGTCAAGGACTCAATCAATCCCGTATACAATTCCCTTTGTCTAACGGTATTGTACTTTCCCGAGATTCGATCGTCGGTATACCAATACCTTGTTCAATCTCGTTACCGGCAAGTCTCTTTACTCGTTCCATAACACATCATCCCGTGATCAACCCCTTTGTCACATTGTGCACATTATGATGATGTCCTACCGAGTGGGCCCAGAGATACCTCTCCGTTTACACGGAGTGACAAATCCCAGTCTCGATTCGTGCCAACCCAACAGACACTTTCGGAGATACCTGTAGTGCACCTTTATAGCCACCCAATTACGTTGTGATGTTTGGTACACCCAAAGCATTCCTACGGCATCCGGGAGTTGCACAATCTCATGGTCTAAGGAAATGATACTTGACATTAGAAAAGCTTTAGCATATGAACTACGATCTT
Organism: Aegilops longissima; assembly: GCA_021605205.1. NCBI lineage: Eukaryota > Viridiplantae > Streptophyta > Magnoliopsida > Poales > Poaceae > Aegilops > Aegilops longissima. The sequence continues at coordinate 47,036,507 of CM038680.1, read as the reverse complement.
TGTGCTAGGCTTAGGATTGGGTCTTGTCCATCACATCATTCTCCAAATGATGTGATCCTGTTATCAACGACATCCAATGTCCATGGTCAGGAAACTGTAACCATCTGTTGATCAACAAGCTAGTCAACTAGAGGCTTACTAGGGACATGGTGTTGTCTATGTATCCACACCTGTATCTGAGTTTCCTATCAATACAATTATAGCATGGATAATAAACGATTATCATGAACAAGGAAATATAATAATAACTATTTATTATTGCCTCTAGGGCATATTTCCAACACTCGGCTCCCCGCAAGGAACCGCCGTTCGCCGGTGACGATCGCCGGAGTTCCGCCCACTCTCGGGGAGAGGAATAAGAGGGGAGGGAAGACCAGTCAAACTGACCCGATGGGCGAGGCGGGCCCCTTGTCGATGACCCACGATGGTCCACGCTGGATAAGTGGAGGCGTTTCGAATCGCCTTCAACATGCGTTTATATTCGAACCGTTTTCTTTTCTGTTTTATTTTAAATAACAGTTTTGACCAAAACTTTGACTGGCTATATCTTTTTAATTATAACTCCAAATGAGTTGATTCTTTCTCCTACCTCTCTCAAATATTGTCTAGTTTATTTTAAGATTTATTTCAAAAAAATTCAGACAACTTTTTGGTTCTTTTTTGAAACTATTTATTGATTGAAATTTATTTAAAATAGGACTTTGGAGAGAGAGAAGCAAACTATCAAAAGTTTTGGAGAGCACCTCACCCCTCCACAACTTGAAGGCAAGCATTCTGAACCCCGGCATAATATTTTTGGTGTGTTAGTTGACACGTTTATAACACCACCTTATTTCGGGGAACTTGTTATTTCATGTGATATGATCAATTGCATGGATGCATAATAGTGACTTCCTTGCTGTTGGAAATGAATATAATTGTGATGGTAATCATCCTCATGTGCCTTGCATGCATGCCGGAAAGTAATCCGGGAAAACCTCTGCCTTGGGTAGGCATGAGGTTGTCGCCGTCTCCGTCGGAACGGTTATGTCCGGTACGGCATAGTAAGGTATAATGGGTGTTGATTTTGTTGGTTGAAATATTTTTGTGATACATGTCATACAGGGAATTTATAACCCTCCCGTGTCGACCGTAGATCGAGTCTTGTTCCAGTAACCCCATACTTGCCTCGTACTACCGCTTATCCCTGCCGCAGGTAGGGTACGGTTCAGTAAGCCGTCAACCCCTTTCAAGCACACACCGTACAGAGAGGCCATGCACTAGTAGAAAAAGGGCCTATTGTCCCGGTTGGTAAGGGCCTTTAGTCCCGGTTGGTGAACCGGTACTAAAGGGTTGGTACTAATGCCTCCCCCCTTTAGTCCCGGTTCAATCCAGAACCGGGACTAAAGGTCATGACACGTGGGGCTCCACCTTTAGTCCCGGTTGGTAACACCAACCGGGACTAATGGAAATTTTATGATTTTTTTTTGAAATTTCTGAATTATTTTAACCCCTAATCTCTAATCAGCACCCCTCATCACTGCTCAATTTATCCTCTTCTCTAATCACCCTCATCATTCCAAATCACCTAACTTCCTGAACGGTCACCCATCCTCCCACTCCCCGGCTGAGCACGCTTAACTTCCGGGTTCTATTCTCCCTCGTTTCCAAGTCTGCACTTGTTGTTTTCGACAATAGTAAGATGTCAATCCTATTAAACCTCGTGAATTTTGCTTGAGCATGAATTGACACATTTCTTGTTTGAGTTTCAAACTATTGTTTTCAAAAACAATAATTATTTAGAAAACAATAGTTAACTTGAATAATTAGTCGACCATGGTTTGACCATAGTTTGACCATAGTTTGACCAGATTTGACCAAAATTCAAAATAATTGAACAAATTATTTAGTAACTTTAATATTCTAGAATAATTAGTTTGACCATGGTTTGACCATTGTTTGACCACAGATTTGAAATTTTTTCGATTTTTCCACTCTAGATATTAAAAGCCCGTAACTTTTTTTTCTGTTAGGTTTTGAGGATTTTGAAAATGTTTAGCGGGGTTTCCCAGTTAAATTCGGATGTAACTTTTCGAGTAGATGATTTTCATATAAAAACTTTTTCATCCGAGTTAGTATGCAAAAGTTATGCCCATATTTACAAATTCGAGAGATTTTGCAAATAAAGTCGAAATTCACATTTGCAAATTTTCCCAACAACTAGACCACATATCACATGGGAAACTTATTTTCTTTTATTTTTTTGACATTTCTATCATTTTCTTTTATTTTTTAAATTGAAAAGGCGATCCACGGGGTAGAGTTTGAAAATGGGACCTTGATGATCGGTTCAGTAGACGAACCGGGACTAAAATCTCAACCCCATTAGTCGGTTCGTGCCTCAAACGGGACTAAAGGTCTACTCTTTAGTCGGTTTGAGGCATGAACCGGGACTAATGGGCATCGCACCCTTTAGTCCCGGTTTGAGGCACTTATGGCATAGATGACGAGATGATGGTCATTTGCTTTTGCTTCTCTTGTGATGATATTGCCATGATTCCTTTACATGATTTGCGCAATTCATATACTATGTCATGCCATCACATTGTTCCAAATATGCATTGTTTTCGATGTTGTCAATATTCTCCATGTGATGTTTCCATTAATGCTCATGAGAAGACCCCCATAGTTTCCTCATACATATTCAGAGATCTTGATGCATTTCATACTTTGCATGATTCCCATTGCGTGCACCTTATGCATTCCATGAATAACAATGCTCTAGATATTTCTCATCATGCATTACACAATTCAGTCTCCATTATGAAATACATAACAACAAACCCATCATGATGGATGACATGTTTCTATATCACGCATCTCATTTATTTGAGCATTGGATATGTTGTGCTAACCGACACATGCACGTGCGCATCATGATGGATGATGTGTACATATACCACGTACACACAATTTTCCCTTTGTCTTTGTTTTGTGTAGGTACTCACATATATTTGTCAACCTCTCAATCCCAAGAGTTGACGAAACGAGCTCTCGAGAGCAACGATGACTTGGGATCCCGTGGACTATCCTTACCACCGTTCCCTTCGCGCAAGGACTAAGCGCATCTCTTTACTTGGCTCTCAAATGGCTATGGGCCATTTACCACTTGTCACCTTATGCTCATTTTACCGTGTTCACTTTGCATGTTATACTTGCTTCTATGCCTTTGCCATGCAATTGTGACCCTTGCTTGCATCTACCAATGATTGACCCTATGTGTATTTGCATGTTTGGTGGAGATCCTTGTTGCTATTGCCATGTTTATCATGTTCCACATGCTATCGATGCTTCATGTTTTGGGAGAGTCATGCTGTCCCATTGCTATTTACATATGGTCTCTCGCCAATACATTGATGATATTTTTCTCATATATGTCTTTCATGCTTGTGATATGTCATGTCCATTATTCATGCCCACTATTTGCACACATGACATGCTTGCCATGATTCCCTCTAGTATGTTGCATCTTTGCACTACTAGCTTGCTTGACTTGATCGCTATGTTTGCTTGCTATGTTTCATCACCCATGTTCCACTATTGCTTGCTTTCTTGGGTTGATGACAAATATGTTCATGCCTCTCACGTGATATATCTTGATCATTGTCTCTTGTGTCCATTAGTTGCCTCTTTCATATCCACTTGTATTGAGTGCAACCATACTATGCTTATTGATCTTAGAGACTTTGACACCTTACATGTGATGCATGCTTGTTTGATTGAGCCTATTGCATTTGGTTGTTCTTGCATCATATGCCTCCATACTATGAAATGCTCCCTTGTACTTTCTTATGATGAGCATGATGCATACACTTGTTGGGTATCTTACCACTCGAATGATAGGCTTTGCATTTCCGCTAACCTCATTTGTTTTTCCGAGTGTTTATCATGTTCTTTCATTTTGGAGGATTCACAAGGCGGTGTCATTATGCGACATATTGGTTATGTGAAGGCATACATGATGTACAACTCCAACTTCTTCGGGAACTCTCTTGAGGGGAACCCCTTCTCTTTGAGCCATCCTCAAGTACGCATATTGGATGGGTCACTCTTTCATTGTTGTTTCCTTCTTGTTGTCTACATGATACATCTCGCGAACGGAGGAGTGACATTGGAGATTGGCTCTATGGACCTTTACATTGAGGAGCGCTCGGACTTATTGGATGCACCTTCGAACCTCCACTCTTGCCACGACATCGAGCATTGGTACATCAACACCTCCATATTTGTTGATTGTGCTTCCTCATGTCATGCTCGATGGACATATCATACTTACCACAAGTTTGGACCTCATGCATGCATTGACTCACATTATGATTGCCTTGTTGCATCTTCTATTCCCATGTCATCCATGATATATGAGCTTGTTCACTTCCTTAGCAAATTTGTTGTGATCTTCCTTGATGGCATATTCATACATCATGATCATATTGCCCACCATCAATTGCATGATAACATATACATATTGAGCATCCATTGCTATGTTCATGCTTTTGATGCACCATCCCATTATGACATCATTTTTCACCGTGGTTGCGTTGCTCATACTCATAACACAATTGTGTGCACAATGATTGCATTTGTTCCCATGAATGCTTTGCATACCATTCTAGATCATCTTGATAAGCTTCATGCGCTTTGTCATGAACAATCTTGCCACACGGACTCATTCTTACATGATGGACACTTTGTGTGCGCTAACCATTGTATTTCCGAGTGTTGTTTGTGTTTGCTCCTTTTGCATGTATACCACTCCGGCGACACCTTGGAATACTTGGGTTGCACCATGCCTTCAACTTTGTCCAACTACAAGTCCGTCCACGACAACCGTTTCCATGGTGATGAGGATCACGATCCGAGGTCGGATCTTTCCCAAGGGGGGGGGGGAGATGATGCGGAGCATCCCACGTTCATCCCCATGTACACTCCGACTACTCTCCAAGCCCCAAGATGACATATGACGATACCTCAACCATACGCCATTGGGAACAAGGTGAACTCACTCCTCTTCGAACCTTCACTTTCCACATGTTAGACATGGCTACTACCTCATGCATGGACCTTGCATACACTTAGGTACAACCGAGACGACCATGGAGGATCCAAGGACCACGGCCAAGCATGGAAGAGGAGAAGGAAGAAGAAGCAGGGACAACCTTCTGGAAAGCTCGGACCTTCCAGCCTGCCCGGAACTTCCGGCCCCCGGACCTTCCGGCCTGCCCGGAACCTCCGGCCCCCGGAGTCCAGACCAACCCCGAGCGCACCAACTCTCTGGTTAGCCTGGAACCCGGCCGGAACCTTCCCAGAACTTCCAGAGCTCAGAACTTCTGGCCCCGCCCGGAACTTCCGGCCTGTCTGCGCACAGTGTATTGGGCCGAGCCCATGTACCCCTTCGCCCTCCACTTACCCCTTCATGGGCTAGCACTATATATACACCCTCACCTCCTCCTAGTTAGAGTTAGCATTGGTTTAGCTCACATTTGTGTGAGAGCCTTGCTCATCCACTTGGTTACTTCTCCTCTGAGTTCACAACCTCTTCGGAGAAGATCCCCCAAGCGGATTCAAGACCCCTTTCTAGGGAAGACCATCAAGACCTCCGTACGGAGAAGAACGGTTCCTTTGTATCCTTACCTTTGTTGATTTTGGATCATGTGTTCTCTCATGCTTTCGGTGATCTAGCACTCGTGTGATTGATTCCGTGTCGGTTTAGTGATTTCTCTCGTTCTCCCCGTGTTTTCCCTCGAGTTATTCCGCGTGTTCTTCGTGATTCCCCGTAGGATCCACTCCAAACGTGAAAGATCATCACCATAGGGTTTCTCCCTACATCAGAAGTATATTGCGACGCTTCTCATCGAGGACTTGGAGCAGTGCTTATGCAGGAGGGAAGAGTTGTTTCGTATGCCTCACGACAGCTTAAGCCCCATGAGTTGAATTATGCTACACATGATTTGGAGTTAGCAGCCGTAGTGTATGCATTGAAGACATGGAGACATTTTGTCATCGGAAACCATTGTGAAGTGTACACGGATCACGAGAGTTTGAAGTACATCTTCACGCAGAAAGAGTTGAGTCTCAGGCAAAGGAGATGGTTGGAGCTCATCAAGGATTACGATATGAGATTGCATTATCACCCCAGAAAGGCTAACATAGTAGCCGATGCGTTCAGCCGTAAGAGCCATGTCAACACACTCATGACCGGAGAGTTACCGAAGGAGTCAGCCGAGGATCTTCGCGAGCTATGTTTGGAGATAGTTCCGAGAGGCTATGTAGTAGCATTGGAGATTCAATCTACTTTGATGGATAAGATCAGAGAAGCTCAGAAGACTGACAAGGAGATTGCCGAAATAAAGGAGAAAATGAGGAAAGGAAAAGCTAAAGGTTTTCGTGAGGATGAGCACGATACCTTATGGTTTGAGGATCGTGTTTATGTGCCTAATGACCCGGATATCAGGAAGTTGATTCTGCAGGAGGCCCATGATTCGCTGTATTCGATTCACCCAGGAAATACCAAGATTTATTTGGAATTGAAGGACACTTTATGGTGGACCGGAAGGAAGAAGGATATTGCGGAGTATGTAGCAGTATGTGATGTATGTCAGAGAGTGAAGGCAGAGCATCAGAAGCCAGCAGGATTGCTACAGCCATTGCCGATACCTGAATGGAAGTGGGATAAGCTAGGCATGCATTTTATCACGGGATTGCCCAGGACTCGTTCAGGCTATGAATCGATATGGGTTGTAGTCGATTGTTTGACGAAGGTAGCTCATTTCATCCCAGTGAAGACCACTTACACCAGTGCTAAGTTGGCAAAGATATACATGACCAGGATCGTATGTCTGCATGGAGTTCCGAGGAGCATTGTATCAGATAGAGGAACCCGGTTTACCTCAAAGTTCGGAATCGGTTATGCGAAACTTTGGGTACCATGCTAGAATTCAGTCTGACCTTTCATCCATGAGCGGATGGACAGACCGAGAGAGTCAATCAGATTCTGGAGGACATGCTGAGAGCTTGTGCGCTAGATTATGGATCTAGTTGGAACGACAATTTGCCATATGCGGAGTTCTCTTACAACAACAATTATCAATCCAGTTTGAAGATGGCCCCTTTCGAAGCTCTGTACGGAAGAAGGTGCAGGACACCATTGTTGTGGGATGAAGTTGGAGACCGCTAACTGTTTGGACCAGATTTGATTAAGGAGTCTGAACAGAAGGTGAAGTTGATTCGCGATAGGCTCAAGGTAGCCCAGTCCAAGCAGAAGAGCTATGCAGATTCTAAACGCAAGGAGACAGTTTACGAAGTTGGAGATAGAGTTTATCTTCGTGTATCTCCACTTCGAGGAGTTAAGCACTTTGGAGTTAAGGGAAAGTTGGCGCCACGTTTTGTAGGACCATACAAAATTCTGGAGCGTATGGGAGAAGTTGCTTACAAGTTGGAATTGCCCGAAGGATTGTCAGGAGTTCATGATGTGTTCCATGTTTCCCAGTTGAAGAAGTGCCACGCAGAAGTGGCACTAAGAGATACAGTGCCACTGGAAGCGATTCAGTTGGATAGTGATTTGACCTATGAGGAGAAACCAATCAAGATTCTCGAGTTTGCCAGCCGAGTCACGCGCAGCAAGGTTATAAAGTTTTGCAAAGTTCAGTGGAGCCACCGTACCGAAGATGAAGCCACCTGGGAGTGAGATGAAGATCTACTGAAGGACCACCCTCACCTATTTTCTAGCCAACCTGAATCTCGAGGGCGAGATTCATCTTAAGGGGGTTAGGTTTGTAACATCCCAAATTTTCAATTTGGAATGTTATATATTAGATCATCATTGCATATCATATTTTATTGCATTTTGGCTTGATCCTAGAAATTCTACGCAACTCAAGGACCCACGGAGAGAGTTGGGGATTTCGTTATTTTCATATTTGAGTTTTCTCAAGTTTTGAAAATAGGATCATTTGATTTTATTGATTTTATCTTCAATTATTTCTATTATAAAAATAAGAGAGAGGGAATAAAATGACTTTCCCAAATAAAGAAATATTGAGGATTTAACATTAAAATCGAATAAGATTTTATTTCGGAGTTTTATCCCTATTTTATTGGAATTAGGAAAAATGCGCGTTTTTAGAAATTTCATTTAGGCCCCAAATAAATGTTCATCTTGTCCGGCTTGATTTTAGAGGACTGGGAAAATTTATTTCGGGATTTTTGGAGTCCATTTAGTATTTCTTTTATTTGTTTTTCTGCGCGAAATTATTAAAAAACGCGAACCGACTCGGGCCGCCGTGGGCGACCCGGACATTTCTTCGCTCGGCCTTTAAAAGCCGTCCGAGCCGCCCCAGCCCACCCCATCCCATCGCGCCCCAAACCCTAACCCTAAGCCGTCGCCGCATGCCGCCACCGCCCGCCGCTCAGTAGCTCTTCTTGCCTTGCTTGCCATGACCGCCGCCACCCTTTGACCCGCCGCCCTTGCCACAGACAATGACGCTTGTTCATTAGCCTGCTCGTCCATTTTTCTTTTTCTCGGATTTTCCCCGATTATTTCTGATCACGATTTCTGATCCGATTTTCGTTCTAGTATATGAAGTTTATCGGAATCAGGCGATTCAAGCGGCTAGAGTTTCGTCTTGAAACCCTCTTTCCGTTTAACCAACTCAAACAAGTTTTTGCCACTGTAAAATTTGACTTAGGTCCAGATTAGTAAACGAAGCTTGTTTCTTTCGCCGTTTGACTTTCGTTGCTTCGTTTGATTTGATTCTTTTTGCATAACAGAGTTCTTAAGTTGAACTTTCTAGTTAGATCTCTTATTTGAGTTTTACGTGTGCATTAGATGAGTGCTTATTGTATGCTTGTTTGTTTGCGATAGAGTACCTAGAGTGCGCCACTTGCTACTTCGAGTCTCTAGGTTTCACGGATCATCAGCAAGGCAAGTAACACTTTGATCATACCTCTTTCATACCCAGTTTTTATGCATTAGATCAATCCTCAAACAATTGCATGATTAGGATCTGCTTTAACAAGCGGGTATTGGGAAGTAGATGAGGTAGTACCTATTACCTGTTTTATTATCAAACCTTTGGGAGTTACTTCTACGTTTGCTTATATTGCCATGCTATGCTAGTAGACATGGATTGGGTGAGTGTATCCATGACAGATGTGAGATTGTTATTTAATGGTTTACTTAAGGTGGCAACTTAAATTCACATCTGGGTGGACTGAGGCACCTGGGGAACCCAGTGTTGCCTGTATTTTTGGAAATCCCGGGGTATCGTGTGATTCTCCTATGGAACGCCACCCAGGCTCAAAGGGATCATGAGATTATTCATGCTAGAAACTTCCGTGTGCAGCTGCAAGCTACTATGGGCTCTAGCATAGTTGAGTATGTTGCGTGAGCTCTTGAAGAGGTAGACTAGTAGATGTAGGGGATGTAGGTGGTACTGTCTACCCGGAGTAGAGAGTTAATGCTTCTGAATGACTGTGTCTCGGTCATCCGTTTCTCAAACATCATGAAGTGCGAGAAATTCAATGGAGGAGATCGAGTCTTGCGGGGAAAAGTGTGCAAACCTCTGTAGAGTGTATAAACTAATCATGGTTAGTTGTGTCCTCAGTTATGGACGTTTTGAGTATCTAGTACTTGGATTATCATGTGAATCTCATCATGTTACTTAATTTAATTTTGTTGGGTTAATGATGATGCTTAATTGGGGTTGAGTTGGAGGAACCTTCTCAATGTTTAACAACCACCATGATAGTTAAATAAAATTTATTCCTTTGTTGTAGGGAAAAATTGGCTTTATGCAAAACTGTAACCATAGAGCTTTCCACCTGCCATATATGCATGTAGTGATAGCATTATTCTGTTCATTACTCTCTATGTGTTACATTGCCAGCATATTCCATGTGCTGGCCCATTTTCGGGATGCAACGTTCATGTTGTAGACTTTTCAGACGACGAGTAAGGTGCCTTAGGTCGTGATCTTATACTCAGTGATGCCGTTGGAGTTGATGGACTCGCTTATCTTCCAAGCCTTCCGCTATTATCGTTATTAGATGGCCTTAAGCCATATTTATTATAATAAGTTCTCTTTTGAGACATTCGATGTAATAAGTGTGTGATTGCTACTCTGTTATAAATCCTTCAAGTACTGTGCGTGTCAGCATTACCGATCCAGGGATGCCACTGATGCATAGAGATCTGACTGGTTGAGGTCTAGTTGCTACATAATTATGGTAATTCCTACAAATACTCTTATGGAAATTTTAATAAGATGCCCTCTAATTTTGAGAATAGTGTTAAATAATTTATGAGTTCGCAAAAGAATTTCAATGCTTTGATTGAAGAAAAATTGCATAAGTTTGATGAATTGGCTAGGAACGTGGATAGAATTTCTCTTGATGTTGATTCTTTGAAACTTAGATATATTCCACCTAAGCATGATATCAATGAGTCTCTCAAAGCCATGAGAATTTCCATTGATGAGTGCAAAGAAAGAACCGCTAAGATGCGTGCTAAAAAAAGATTGGTTTGTAAAAGCGTGTTCTTCTAGTTTTCATGATAATAATGATGAAGATCTAAAAGTGATTGATGTGACTACTATTAAATATTTGTTTTCCAATATGAATCTTGATAAATATGGGACTAGAGATGAGTCAACTTTAGTTAGAAGGTGTCCCAATGATTCAGAGTTTTTAGATCTAGATGCAAAAATTGACAAAAGTGGGATTGAAGAGGTCAAAACTTTAAGTAGCAATGAACCGACTATTTTGGATTTCAAGGAATTTAATTATGATAATTGCTCTTTGATAGATTGTATTTCCTTGTTACCATGCGTGTTAAATTCTCCTCATGCTTACAATCAAAACAAAGATTTTACTAAACATATCGTTGATGCTATGATGCAATCTTTTGAAGAAAAGCTTGAACTAGAAGTTTCAATACCTATAAAACTTTATGATGAGTGGGAACCTACTATTAAGATTAAGATTAAAGATTATGAATGCTATGCTTTGTGTGATTTGGGTGCTAGTGTTTCCACGATTCCAAAAACTTTGTGTGATCAGCTAGGTTTCCGTGAATTTGATGATTGTTCTTTAAATTTGCATCTTGCGGATTCCACCATTAAGAAACCTATGGGAAGTATTAATGATGTTCTTATTGTTGCCAATAGGAATTATGTGCCCGTATATTTCATTGTTCTTGATATAGATTTCAATCCTACATGTCCTATTATTCTTGGTAGACCTTTACTTAGAACAGTTGGTGCAATTACTGATATGAAAGAAGGAAACATTAGATTTCAATTTCCGTTAAGGAAAGGCATGGAACACTTTCATAGGAAGAAAAATAAATTTCTTTATGAATCTATTATGATATCCACTTATGGATTGCATGCCAAAGATGGCAATACCTAGATCTATTCTTGTTTTTATGCCTAGTTAGGGGCGTTATGATAGCGCTTCTCGGGAGGCAACCCAATTTTATTTTAGTTCTTTAATTTTTGCTCCTGTTTAGTAATAACTAATTCATCTAGCCTCTCGTTAGATGTGGTTTTATGTTTAATTTAGTGTTTGTGCCAAGTAGAACTTTTGGGAAGACTTGGGTGAAGTCATTGCGATCTTGCTGTAAAAAACAAAAACTTTTGCGCTCATGAGAATAGCTGTCATTTTTTACAGAAGAGTTCTTTTAGGTTGATTATTTTTGCAGAAGATTAATAGACAAATTCCTCACGTCCACAAATTTATTTCATAAGTTTTTCGTGTGTTGTTTGCTTATTTTGTTGAATGTATGAGTAGTATCAGGGGGTATGAACCATAGAGAAGTTGGAATACAGTAGGTTTAACACCAATATAAATAACGAATGAGTTAATTACAGTACATTAAAGTGGTGGTTTGTTTTCTTATACTAACGGAGCTCATGTGATTTTCTGTTGAGGTTTTGTGTTGTGAAGTTTTCTAGTTTTGGGTAAGGATTTGATGGAGTTTGGAATAAGGAGTGGCAAGAGCCGAAGCTTGGGGATGCCCAAGGCACCCCAAGGTATAATTCAAGGATAACCAAAAGCCTAAGCTTGGGGGTGCCTCGGAAGGCATCCCCTCTTTCATGTTCGTCTATCGGTAACTTTACTTGAGGCTATATTTTTATTCACCACGTGATATGTGTTTTTCTTGGAGCGACTTGTATGATTTGAGTCTTTGCTTTTTAGTTTACCAAAATCATCCTTTCTGTACACACCTTTTGGGAGAGACACGCATGAATCGTGATTTACTAGAATACTCTATGTGCTTCACTTATATCTTTTGAGCTAGACAATATTGTTCTAGTACTTCACTTATATATTTTTAGAGCATGGCGGTGGTTTTATTTTGTAGAAATTGTTGAACTCTCATGCTTCACTTATATTATTTTGAGAGTCTTTTAGAACAGCATGGTAATTTGCTTTGGTTATAAAATTAGTCCTAACATGATGGGAATCCAAGATGGGTATAATAAAAACTTTCATAATAAGTGCATTGAATACTATGACAAGTTTGATTCTTTATGATTGTTTTGAGATATGAAGATGGTGATATTAGAGTCATGCTTGTAGAATAGTTGTGAATGTGAGAGATAATTGTGTTAAAGTTTGTGATTCCCGTAGCATGCACGTATGGTGAACCGTTATGTGATGAAGTTGTAGCATGATTTATTTATTGATTGTCTTCCTTATGAGTGGCGGTCGGGGACGAGCGATGGTCTTTTCCTACCAATCTATCCCCCTAGGAGCATGCGCGTAGTACTTTGTTTCGATAACTAATAGATTTTTGCAATAAGTGTGTCAGTTCTTTATGACTAATGTTGAGTCCATGGATTATATGCACTCTCACCCTTCCACCATTGCTAGCCTCTCTTGTGTCGCGCAACTTTCGCCGGTTCCATAACTCACCATATACCTTCCTCAAAACAGCCACCATACCTACCTATTATGGCATTTCCATAGCCATTCCGAGATATATTGCCATGCAACTTTCCACTGTTCCGTTTATTAAGACACGCTCCATCATTGTCATATTGTTTTGCATGATCATGTAGTTGACATCGTATTTGTGGCAAAGCCACCATTCATAATTTTTTTCATACATGTCACTCTTGAATCATTGCACATCCCGGTACACCGCCGGAGGCATTCACATAGAGTTATATTTTGTTCTAAGTATTGAGTTGTAATTCTTGAGCTGTAAGTAAATAAAAGTGTGATGATCTTCATTATTAGAGCATAGTCCCATGTGACGAAAGGATGATGGAGACTATGGTTCCCCCACAAGTTGGGATGAGACTCCGGACGAAAAATTACTTTTTTTTAAAAAAAGAGGCCATAAAAAAGAGAAGGCCCAAATAAAAAAATGAGAGAAAAAGAGAGAAGGGACAATGTTACTATCCTTTTTCCACACTTGTGCTTCAAAGTGAAGGAAATATGCCCTAGAGGCAATAATAAAGTTGTTATTTATATTTCCTTATATCATGATAAATGTTTATTATTCATGCTAGAATTGTATTAACCGGAAACTTAGTACATGTGTGAATACATAGACAAACATAATGTCACTAGTATGCCTCTACTTGACTAGCTCGTTGAATCAAAGATGGTTAAGTTTCCTAGCCATAGACATGAGTTGTCATTTGATTAAGGGGATCACATAATTAGAGAATGATGTGATTAACTTGACCCATTCCATTATCTTAGCACTTGATCATTTAGTTTGTTGGTATTGCTTTCTGCATGATTTATACATGTTCCTATGACTATGAGATTATGCAACTCCCGAATACCGGAGGAACACTTTGTGTGCTACCAAACGTCGCGACGTAAGTGGGTGATTATAAAGGTGCTCTACAGGTGTCTCCGATGGTACTTGTTGAGTTGGCATAGATCGAGATTACGATTCGTCACTCCGATTGTCGGAGAGGTATCTCTGGGCCCTCTCGATAATGCACATCACTATAAGCCTTGCAAGCAATGTGACTAATGAGTTAGTTTCGGAATGATACATTACGGAACGAGTAAAGAGAATTGCCGATAACGAGATTGAATTAGGTATAGAGATACCGACGATCGAATCTCGGGCAAGTAACATGCCGATGACAAAGGGAACAATGTATGTTGTTATCACTACAAAAAAATACACTTCCGTGATGATACGTGTTTGTCACAGTAGGTCGCATTTTCTGTCATGCATGTACATCCATGACAAATTTATGACAGAATCAAGATAATCATACATGTGCTGTCGTAGAAGTGTTACATGACATTACCAAAATTATCATCACGGAAGTGTCCACTTCCATGACGATAAATCGCGCGTCACAGAAGTGCTTTCGTCAAGGGTGACCGACACGTGGCATCCACTGTAACGGAACGCCGTTAAGCTATCGGGTCGGGTTTTGAATCCGATAACCCGTTAACAGCCCCGACCAATGGGGATTTTCCACGTGTAAAATCATCATTGGCTGGAGGAAAGACGTGTTGGCTCATCGTTGGGACAGATGTCATCCACTCATTGGACGGAAGGCGCCTATGATACCTCAACACGTGGCATGGCCCAACAGAGGCCCATTCCTGTGAAAAGGCCAGCCCAGTAAAAATTAGCAGGCTAGTCCATATAAGGCCTACTTGTGTCAGGTCCATTTAAGCCCACGGCCCATACGAGATGTGCCAATTCGGCCAGTCAACGGCCCGTTAAAGATTTGACACCATTGTAGCCCATCGTCAGTTCGAGCCCGTTAACAGCCCGCTATATATTTGGGCTCAATATCGGCCCGATGAGATTTCAGCCTGTTAACGACCCATTTAATGGATGGGCCAATTTTCAGGATGTACATCTTTCGGCCTTTTAGCGATCCATTTAAATGTTGGGCTAATTTCCGGCCCGGTGTGTCTTTCAGCCTGTTGACGGCCCATAAATCTGATGGGCCATTTGTTGTCGGACCTGAGTTTCGGCCTTTTAGCGGCCCATTTAAGTGTTGGGCCAATTTCTGGCCCGGTGTCACTTTCACTGCTTGGCCCATAAATCAGTTGGGCCATTTGTAGTCGGACCTGAGTTTTGGCCTTTTAGCGACCCATTTAAGTGTTGGGCCAATTCCCGGCCATGTGTGCCTTTTGGCCTGTTAACGGACCATAAATGAGTTGGGCCATTTGCAGTCGGACCTTAGTTTTGGCCTTTTAACGGCCCATGCCCTTCATGGTCCAATACCAGCTCGGTTTCTCTTTCGGCCTGCTAAAGGCCCACAACACAGTTGGGCCATTTACAATACGACCTGACTTTCACTAGTAGAAAATAGGGCTTTGGTCCAGTCCGGGTTAGCCCATTAGTCCCGGTTCAGTCCAGAACCAGGACTAATGGGGGCATTAGTCCTGGTTCGTGAGCCCAGGGGCCACGTGGGCCATTTGTCCCGGTTAAATCGGACCTTTTAGTCCCGGTTGGTGCCACGAACCGGGACTAAAAGGCGATGTCCATTAGTACGGTTCATGGCACCAACCGGTACTAAAGGTTAGACCTTTAGTCCCGGTTCGAGCCACCAACCGATACTAATGGGGTTTGAGGCATTAGTACCGGTTCATGGCATGAACCGGTACTAAAGGTCCCATTTTCAAACTCTACCGCCCCCCCTGTGGATCGCATTTTCAGTTTTTAAAAAAATAAAAGAAATTGATGAAAATGTCAAAAAATAAAAGAAAATAAGTTTCCCATGTGATATGTGGTCTAGTTGTTGGGAAAATTTGCAAATGTGAATTTCGACTTTATTTGCAAAATCTCTCTAGAATTTAGTAAAATGGGCATACCTTTTGCGTACTAACTCAGATGAAAAAGTTTTTTATATGAAAAATCATCTACTCGAAAAGTTACATCCAAATTTAACCGGGGGAACCCCGTTAAACATTTTCAAAATCCTCAAAAACCTAGCAGAAAAAAAGTTACGGGGCTTTTAAGATCTAGAGTGGAAAAAATCAAAAAAAATTCAAACTGTGGTCAAACTATGGTCAAACAATGGTCAAACTAATTATTATAGAATATTAGTGTTACTAAATAATTATTTCAGTTATTTTGAATTTTGGTCAAATTTGGTCAAACTGTGGTCAAACTAATTATTCAAGAAATATTAGTGTTACTAAATAATTATTGTTTTTTAAAACAATAGTTTCAAACTCAAACAGTGAAATGTGTCACTTCATGCTCAAGGAAAATTCCTGAGGGTTAATAGGATTGACATCTAACTATTGTCAGGAAAACAACAAGTGCAGACTTGGAAACGAGGGAGAATAGAACCCGGAAGTTAAGCATGCTTAGGCTGGGGGAGTGGGAGGATGGGTGACCGTTCAGGAAGTTAGATGATTAGGAATGATGAGGGGTGATTAGAGATTAGAGGATAAATTGAGCAGTGATGAGGGGTGGTGATTAGAGATTAGAGGTTAAAATAATTCAGAAATTAGAAAATAAAAAAAATCAAAAAAAATTTCAAAAAAAATCATAAAATTTCCTTTAGTCGAGCTTGGTGTTACCAACCGGGACTAAAGGTGGAGCTCCACTGGTCATGGCCTTTAGTCCCGTTCGTAAGAACAGGACTAAAGGGAGAGGCATTAATAACGACCCTTTAGTCCCGATTCAAAACCAGGACTAAATGGTTTTACCAACGGGACAAAAGCCCTTTTTCTACTAGTGTTTGCCCCTTAGCGGCCCATGGTATTCATGGTCGATACAAGCCCTTGATCTCTTCGGCTGCTAAAGGCCTCGGTATAGTTGGGCCATATGTAGCCCAAACTTAGTAACGGCCTGTTAACGGCCCGTGAAATAAATTGGGGCCACCTATTGCCCGCTTCAATGTCGGCCTGTTAACGACCCGGGAGGTAAGAGGGCCGACCATTAACTTTCGGCCTAGTAACGGCCCATTAAATTAATGGGCCCACTAAAGTTCATTACATGTCTTTAGGCCAAATTAGATAATTTGAGCCCATTACGACGACAATTATGCACAGGACCAAAACCGATCAAGCAAAGGTACGACATACGAGGAATAACGTTGCACATCCGGCATATATTACAGAAATTACATCCACTAGGCAATCAAAGATTGATGCGGTGCAAATAAATGAGCAGAACCTAACCATCTACAACGTCACAATCTGCAACCTCAACACAGATGACGCCCATAAGCATGTGGGCAAGTTCTTTCTGCTTTGCTACACTATCTCTGAAAACATTGGTCAGTTGTTGTGTCGCACGACTCTGCACCTCTGATTCATTGTAACATCCCAAATTTTCAATTTGGAATGTTATACATTAGGTCATCATGCATATCATATTTTTCTCGCATTTTTCCGATCCTAGAAAATTTCACGCAACTCAAGGACCCTCGGAGAGAGTTGGAAGTTTCATTATTTTCATATTTGGGATTTCTCAAATTTTGAAAATAGGATCATTGGATTTATTTAATTATCTTCATAAAGTTTTTCCTATACAAAATTTTGGAGAGGGAATAATATGACTTTCCCAACATTTAGGAAAATGAAGATTTTATAAATAAATCAAATTTGGCTTTGAAAGATTTATTTGTTTTAGGTAAAATGAGCATTTTAAAAAAATATGCATATTTGCCCGTTTTAAAGTTCATTTTGTTAGACTCATTTTTAGGAGTCGGGAAAATTATTTTATAAAATCGGAGTTCGTTTGGTATTTTTTAAATTCGTTTGGTTTAAATTTTAAAAAAATGCCCCCAGGCCGAGGCCCAGCCTGCCCAAACACCCAGCCCGCCTCCTCCTCTCCTCACAAGACGCCTTGGCAGGAATCCTGCCGCCAGACGTCGCCCCGCCCGAGTCCGCCTCGCCCGGCCGCCTTGCCCCTCCCAAGGCGCGCCACCCCCTTCCATAAATACGGACCCCCCCTCTCTCATCCGCCCGCCCCTTAAGCCGAGCCCTTGCGCCGCCAAGGGCGCCGCCGCCGCCGTCTCGCTGACGCGGAACCCCCCCGCCCCTCGCCGACCCTCCCGACCCCGCCGCCCCTCGCCGCCCCGGGCCCGCGAGCCCCTTGGCGAAGATCACCGAGGTAGCCGCCGCCCGCGGATCCGGTTTTCTTAGAAAACCCGATCCGGTTTTTTGTGATGTTCGGTTTTTTCAAAAACCCTAGATGGTTTTATTTTTTTCGGTTTTCTTAATTAATAACGTTCACCGAACCGTTCGTTTCAATGAATGTGTTCGTTGGATTAGTTACATTATGAGCGTCCGTTATTTAATCCGTTAAATCGTTTTCTTTTAATCGGATTTAATCCGTTATTTTTTTTTGATTCGATTTCCGATCCGATTTTCAAATCTGTTTTATTTCTTGCTCGTTTATCGGAATCAGGTGATTCAAGCGCCTGGAGTTTCGTTACGAAACCGCCGTTCCGACTAACCTACTTACACAGAGTTTTGCTACTGTAAAATTTTGACCTAGTTTCAGATTGCTAAACCGAGTCGTTCTCTCTCGAGTTTCGACTTTCGATGCTTTATTTGACTCGATTCTTTTTGCAACCAGGGTTCTTAAGTTGAACTCTATGGTTAGATCTTTTATTCGAGATTTCCCCGTGCATTAGATGAGTACTTATTGTATGCTTGTTGTTTGTCTGCGTTAGATCACCCGGAGTGCGCCGCTTGTTACTTCGAATCTCTAGGTCTCGCGGATCATCAGCAAGGCAAGTAACACTTGATCATACCTTTTCTACTACCCAGTTTTATTGCATTAGATCAAACCCTCAAACACTTGCATGTTTAGGATCAAATTAAATTGTGGGTTTGGGAAGTAGATTGAGGTAGTACCTATTACCCGTTTACTTATGAAACCTTGGGAGTTACTTCTCGTTTGCTTATTGTGCCATGCTATGCTAGTAGGCGTGGATTGGGTGAGTGAATATCCATGACAGATGTGAGATTGTTAATTAATGGTTTATCTAAGGTGGAAACCTAAACACACATCTGGGTGGATTGAGGCACCTGGTTTCTATCAGACTTGCTGTATTTCTTGGACCGCCACCCTGGCTCTAAGGGATCATAAGATTATTCAAGCTGGAAACTTCCGTGTGCAGCCACAAGCCAATTATGGGCTCTGGCGTAGTTGACTAAGTCGTGCGAACTCTTATGGGTAGGCTAGCTGATGTAGGGATGTAGGTTGGTACGGTCTACCCACATGTAAGGTGCTAAGCGCTTCGAAGACTATGTCTCGGTCATCCGTTTCTCAAACACCATGTAGTGCGAGAACCAATCGGAGGCGATCGAGTCTTGTGGGGAAAAGTCATAAACCTCTGCAGAGTGTATAAACTAATCATGATTAGGCGTGTCCCGGTTATGGACGTTTTGAGTATCCGGTAATTGAATATCATGTGAATCTCAACATGTTACTTCTAAATAAAAGTTATTGGGTTTTGATGAGTACTTTTAATTGGGATTGAGGATCTGTCAACCATTCTCAATGTTTAACAACCACCATGATAGTTAAATAAAATTATTCCTTTGATGTAGGGAAAAACTAGCTTTATGCAAAATGTAACCAGAGAGCCTTACCACCAGCCATATATGCATGTAGTATAGGCTTATTTCCTTCATTACTCCTTATGTGTTACATTGCGGCATATTCCATGTCTTGACCCATTTTCGGGCTGCAACTTTCACGTTGCAGACTTTTGAACGACGAGTAAGGTGTTAGGTCGTGGTTCTATACTCATGATGCCGATGGAGTTGATGGACTCACTTATCTTCCAAGCCTTCGCTGTTATTATTAGATGGCCTTAAGTCATATTATTGTAATAAGTTCCTTGTGGACAACGATGTAATAAGTATGTGATTGCTACTCGCTATAAATCCTTGAAATCTTGTGTGGTGTCGGCATTACTGATCCAGGGATGACACTGAGCACAGAGACTTGATCCATTCGGGTCTGGTCGCTACAGAGAATGGTATCAGAGCAAAAGCTGACTGTAGGACACGACCACTAAGTTAAAGCCATAGATCACTACTCTCTTCCCATTTTCTAACTCCTCATCTTTTCTACTCTCTTTAGGATGACGGACGCGAAGATCAAGTACCCAACCGGATGAAGGCACACCTTTTGGATTTCACTTGAAGGAAGTTACCAAGTACCTGAACATTGGACTACCAAGCTTCACCGGGACTTTCAACGCCACTCTGCCTGAAGAGGAGCGCTGGAAGATTCACGCTCACGTTCCAGGAGGACATTCGCCCCAATCACCAAGCCTATAGATAGTGTTTTCGATTGCACCAACTTGGAGTGCAGGAAAGAGCATGGCAGCTCACATCACCATGGGGACGCATTGGAGAAGTTTATCAAGAAGACCTCAAGGACACCAACTATCAGATTTGCGGACGCCGAGATGACAAGCGGGGCGTCGTCGGCACCAAGAAGGATAGATCCATTGCAGCTTTCATCCAGGAGTTAAATCAGCACATTCGACGCCAGAGAACCAAATGTCAACGACATGTTGGAGTTGCGAAGACAAAGGAAGGATCATCGAACTGGAAGAAGAACTAAAGACTACACGCAAGGACTACATGGGCGAGATCGTAGCTCTGGCAAGACACAATAACGATCTTAAGTACGAGATCGAAGAACTCAAGAAGAAGTTGGCGCTCAGGAATGAAGACCAGTATGTCGAATACCCAAGCGACTACATCAACATCGACGACACCGATTCGGATCCAAGTGAACCCGACTTTGAAGACGAAGCTGGAGCAGACATCATGGAGTCTTCCACCGGTTCAAATTAGTAGAAGTCCCCCACATATTAGTAGTATTCCCTCCATGTAAACATTATAGTACACGCACCTTTTGCGATAGTTAGATCGTTGTAAGCCCTTGTTTGATTGAATGAAGTGATTTTGTGTGCATTTGCTCATGTGCATTTGGGTAGTGATTCCCCTTAGACCTTATTCCATTCTACATTTCTCTTCTTTTCTAAACCCATCAGATGCCTCCGAGACGCGACCCCGGATTCGTTTTCCCGAGAGATCACCCAATTGATCCGGCAGCGAGAATACCTGATTCAAACATTGGTGCAGAACCAGGGCAACAACAACAACAACAACAACCCACCGCCACCACCACCACCTGCGGATCACCTGACTCGTTTCCTTAGACTGAATCCGCCGGTGTATTCCAGTAGCACCGAGCCGATTGTGGCAGATGACTGGCTCCGTAAGATAGGAAGGGAGTTGACCACTGCAGGATGCACTGATGGTGAAAGAGTGAAGTTTGCAGCACATCAGCTTGAAGGACCCGCAGCAGCATGGTGGGAGAATTTAACAGCCACTTACCCGGTAGACACTGTCACATGGGACCAGTTTCAGCAAGCTTTTCGCACTGCTCATGTTTCAGCAGGAGCTATGGCCATGAAGAAGCGTGAGTTTCGCAACTTACGCCAAGGAGGAAGGACTGTTGGCGATCGTGGATGACTTTAGCAAATTAGCACGTTATGCCCCGGATGAGCGTTACTACGGATGCAGACTAAGCAGGAGAAGTTTCTAGAAGGACTGAATGATGAGTTCAGCATGCCGTTGATGGTAGCAAGTTTCAACAACTACCAGGAGTTAGTAGACCGAGCTCTCATGATTGAAGGAAAGCAGCAGACAAATTGAGAACTGCAAGCGGAAGTATGGACAAGGGAAGTATAACTCTGGATCCCGGCGAAGCCTCGTTATACCCTAAATCAGAATTCAGTTTCAGCATACCCATGGAGGAGGTAATTCGCACAACCATAATGGCACCAAGAATGGGAACGGGAATGGAGGAAGCAATGGACAGAACCGCACCAACCCGTCAACACCATCCAAGGTAGACCTGAGTCACATTACTTGGTTTAAGTGCCGCAAGACTGGGCATTATGCCAATGACTGTCCAGAAGGCCAGAACGGAAATGGCAATGGAAGCTCTAGAAAGAAGCCCAACCCTTTCAACAGGGGACAGGTGAACCACATTGATGTGGAGGAGGTTGAAGATCAGCCCGATGCGATGTCGGTAAGTTTTGGTTAAGTCATTTACTGCGGTTGTTCTTTTCGATCTTGGTGCATCGCATTCATACATATCAAGGGGATTTGTGGATAAGTACAAATTACCGACCCAAGCCCTTAGGTCACCCATGCTAGTAACCTCACCCGGAGCAGAATACATGGCTAGTAAATGGTGTGATCGACTGCCACTAAGGATTGGATACTATGTTTTCCCCTCAGACCTAATAGTTCTGGAATCCCAAGGATTGGATGTGATATTAGGTATGGATTGGTTATCAAAGTATGGAGGAAACATTGATTGCTACACTAGATCAATTTTGCTCACCGCACCAGAAGGAAGGAGGATTAAGTATGTATCACGGCACGAGCCGAGGAGAGCACACGTTAATTGCTTATCAGGAGTGGTGCAGGAAGAAGTACCAGTGGTGAAGGATTTTCCTGATGTAATTCCGGAGGAGTTGCAAGGAATGCCACCGGATAGAGACATTGAGTTTTTGATCGAGCTGTTGCCAGGAACAGGCCCGATATCGAAGCGACCGTACAGGATGCCCGCAAAGGATTTGGCGGAAATCAAGAAACAGATTAAGGAACTATTGGATAAAGGTTTTATTCGCCCAAGTTCATCACCTTGGGGATCACCCGTTTTGTTAGTGGAGAAGAAGGATGGATCTTTGAGAATGGTTGTTGATTATCGTGGATTGAATGAAGTAACAATCAAGAACAAGTACCCACTACCTATGATAAATGATCTGTTTGATCGCGTGCAAGGAGCTAAAGTGTTGTCCAAGATCGACTTGCGATCAGGGTACCATCAGTTGAAGATTCGAGAGCAAGACATACCCAAGACCGCATTTACCACGAGATATGGACTGTATGAGTATACCGTTATGTCATTTGGACTGACTAACGCACCAGCCTATTTCATGAACCTGATGAACAAAGTGTTTATGGAGTTTTTGGATAAGTTAAATCGTGGTGTTCATTGATGACATTTTGATTTTCTCGAAGAATGAAGAGGAACACAAGGAACATTTGCGATTGGTTTTGGAAACCGAGGAACACCAGTTGTATGCCAAGTTCAGCAAATGTGAGTTTTGGCTAAAGGAAGTTGGATTTCTCGGACATGTTATATCCGGAGAAGGGATAGCATTGACCCCACAAAAGTTGAGACCGTAACCAAATGGGAAGCACCAACGACAGTTGGAGAGATTGAGTTTCCTTGGACTCGCAGGATACTACCGAAGATTCATTGAGAATTTCTCAAGGATTGCAAAGCCGATGACAGAATTGTTGAAGGAGGAAAACAAATTCATATGGTGAGGACTGTGAGGCAAGTTTTCAGGAGTTGAAGAAAAGATTGGTTACCTCACCAGTTTTGATATTGCGGATCGGACTAAGGATTATGAGGTGTATTGCACGCTTCACGTCGAGGACTTGGAGCCGTACTTATGCAGGAAGGAAGAGTTGTTTCAGTATGCTTCACGACAACTTAAGCCCCATGAGTTGAATTATGCCACTCATGATTTGGAGTTAGCAGCCACAGTATGCCTTAAAGACATGGAGACATTTTCTCATTGGAAATCATTGTGAAGTATACACGGATCACAAGAGTTTGAAGTACATCTTCACACGAATGAATTGAATCTCGGACAAAGGAGATGGTTAGAGCTTATCAAGGATTATGATATGAGATTGCATTATCACCCGGAAAGGCTAATGTCGTAGTGACGCATTGAGCCGTAAGAGCCACGTCAATACCCTAATGATGGGAGGAATACCCAATGAGTTAGCCGAGGACCTTCGAGAGCTATGTTTGGAAATAGTTCGAGAGGCTATGTAGCAGCATTGGAGATTCGATCGACAGCGATGGACAAAATCGAGAAGCCCAAAAGGCAGATAAGGAAGTTGCCTCTATAAAGGAGAAAATGAGTAAAGGAAAAGCTAAAGGTTTTCGTGAGGATGAGCACGATACCCTATGGTTTGAAGACCGTGTTTATGTGCCAAATGACCCAGAGATCAGGAAGTTGATTTTGCAAGAAGCCCATGATTCACCCTATTCAATTCACCCAGGAAATACCAAGATGTATTGGATTTGAAGAATATTTTCTGGTGGACCGGAATGAAGAAGGATATTGCGGAGTATGTAGCAATTTGCGACGTATGTCAAAAAGTAAAGGCAGAGCATCAGAAGCCAGCAGGATTGTTACAACCATTGCCGATACCCGAATGGAAGTGGGATAAACTAGGCATGGATTTCATCACAGGTTTGCCAAAGACTCGTTCAGGTTATGACTCGATTTGGGTCATAGTCGATCGTTTGACGAAGGTAGATCATTTCATTCCAGTCAAGACTACCTATAGCAGTGCTAAGTTGGCAAGGATATACATGACCAGAATTGTGTGCTTACACGGAGTTCCGAGGAGCATCGTATCGGATAGAGGAACCCAGTTTACCTCGAAATTTTGGAACCAGTTGCATGAAACATTGGGAACCAGACTAGAATTCAGTACAGCTTTCCACCCACAGACCGATGGACAGACCGAGAGAGTCAATCAGATTTTGGAGGACATGCTGAGAGCTTGTGCACTAGATTATGGGTCTAGCTGGGATGATAATTTGCCGTATGCAGAATTTTCCTGCAACAACAGTTACCAAACCAGCTTAAAGATGGCACCTTCGAGGTATTGTATGGAAGAAGGTGCAGGACACCGTTGTCATGGGACTAAACGGAGATCGTCGATTGTTTGAACCAGATTTGATTAAGGAGTCGAATGAAGGTTAAGTTAATTGAGACAGGCTCAAGGTAGCCCAGTCCTGATAAAAGAGCTATGCCGATTCAAAGCGCAGCGATTGAGTATGAGGTTGGAGCAGTATATCTCGAGTATCCCCGCTTCGAGGAGTTAAGCGTTTTGGAGTGAAAGGAAAGTTAGCACCCGTTTCGTTGGACCGTATAAGATTTTGCAACGCATGGGAGAAGTTGCGTATAAGTTGGAATTGCGGAAGGACTGTCGGGGAGTTCATGATGTATTCCATGTTTCTCGATTGAAGAAATGTCACCCGAAATAGCAGAGGTACCGTTAAGAGACACAAGTGCACTTTGGAAGCAATTCAGTTGAAGGATGACTTAACATATGAGGAAAAACCGGTTAAGATTCTCGATTATGCCAAAGAGAGTTACCCGCAGCAAAGTTATCAAGTTTTGCAAAGTTCGATTGGAGCCACCACACCGAGGATGAAGCCACCGGGAAAGAGAGGAAGTTTTGCTCAAGGACCACCTCACCTATTTTCTAGCCAACCCGAATCTCGAGGGTGAGATTCATCTTAGGTAGGTTTGTAACATCCCAAATTTTCAATTTGGAATGTTATACATTAGGTCATCATGCATATCATATTTTCTCGCATTTTCCGATCCTAGAAAATTTCACGCAACTCAAGGACCCTCGGAGAGAGTTGGAAGTTTCATTATTTTCATATTTGGGATTTCTCAAATTTTGAAAATAGGATCATTGGATTTATTTTATTATCTTCATAAAGTTTTTCCTATACAAAATTTTGGAGAGGGAATAATATGACTTTCCCAACATTTAGGAAAATGAAGATTTTATAAATAAATCAAATTTGGCTTTGAAAGATTTATTTGTTTTAGGTAAAATGAGCATTTTTAAAAAATATGCATATTTGCCCGCTTTTAAAGTTCATTTTGTTCGACTCATTTTTAGGAGTCGGGAAAATTATTTTATTAAAATCGGAGTTCGTTTGGTATTTTTTAATTCGTTTGGTTTAAATTTAAAAAACGCGCCCCTGGCCGAGGCCAGCCTGCCCAAAGACCTGCCCGCCTCCTCCTCTCCCTCGCAAGACACCCGTGCAGGCGGGCCCCGCCGCCGAGTCCGCCTCCGCCCGGCCGCCCTTGCCCTCCCCAAGCGCCGCCACCCCCTTCCATAAATACCGGACCCCCTCTCTCTCATCCGCCGCCGCCCCCTAAGCCGAGCCGCCGCCGCCGCCAAGGGGCCGCCCGCCCGCTCGCCGACGCCGAACCCCCGCCCCCTCGCCGACCCTCCCGACCCGCCGCCCCTCGCCGCCCGAGCCCTTGAGCCCCGCCGGCGAAGATCACCGAGGTAGCCGCCGCCGCCCGCCCGATCCGGTTTTCTTAGAAAAACCGATCCGTTTTTTTGTGATGTTGGTTTTTTTCCAAAACCCTAGATGGTTTTTTTTTCGGTTTTCTTAATTAACGAACGTTCACCGAACCGTTCGTTTCAATGAACGTGTTCGTTGGATTAGTTCTGTTAACGAACGTCCGTTATTTAATCCGTTAAATCGTTTTCTTTTAATCAGATTTAATCCGTTATTTTTCGATTCGATTTCGATCCGATTTTCAAATCTGTTTTATTTCTTGCTCGTTTATCGGAATCGGGTGATTCAAGCGCTGGAGTTTCAGTTCTGAAACCGCCGTTCGACTAACCTACTTACACAGAGTTTTGCTACTGTAAAATTTTGACCTAGTTTCAGATTGCTAAACCGAGTCGTTCTCTCTCGAGTTTCGACTTTCGATGCTTTATTTGACTCGATTCTTTTGCAACCAGGGTTCTTAAGTTGAACTCTCTGGTTAGATCTTTTATTCGAGATTTCCCCGTGCATTAGATGAGTACTTATTGTATGCTTGTTGTTTGTCTGCGTTAGATCACCCGAGTCGCCGCTTGTTACTTCGAATCTCTAGGTCTCGCGGATCATCAGCAAGGCAAGTAACACTTGATCATACCTTTTCTACTACCCAGTTTTATTGCATTAGATCAAACCCTCAAACACTTGCATGTTTAGGATCAAATTAAATTGTGGGTTTGGGAAGTAGATTGAGGTAGTACCTATTACCCGTTTACTTATGAAACCTTGGGAGTTACTTCTCGTTTGCTTATTGTGCCATGCTATGCTAGTAGACGTGGATTGGGTGAGTGAATATCCATGACAGATGTGAGATTGTTAATTAATGGTTTATCTAAGGTGGCAACCTAAACTCACATCTGGGTGGATTGAGGCACCTGGTTTCTATCAGACTTGCTGTATTTCTTGGACCGCCACCTGGGCTCTAAGGGATCATAAGATTATTCAAACTGGAAACTTCCGTGTGCAGCCACAAGCCAATTATGGGCTCTGGCGTAGTTGACTAAGTCGTGCGAACTCTTACGGGTAGGCTAGCTGATGTAGGGGATGTAGGTTGGTACGGTCTACCCACATGTAAGGTGCTAGCGCTTCGAAGACTATGTCTCGGTCATCCGTTTCTCAAACACCATGTAGTGCGAGAACCAATCGGAGGCGATCGAGTCTTGTGGGGAAAAGTCATAAACCTCTGCAGAGTGTATAATCTAATCATGATTAGCCGTGTCCCCGGTTATGGACGTTTTGAGTATCCGGTAATTGAATATCATGTGAATCTCAACATGTTACTTCTAAATAAAAGTTATTGGGTTTTGATGAGTACTTTTAATTGGGATTGAGGATGCTGTCAACCATTCTCAATGTTTAACAACCACCATGATAGTTAAATAAAATTATTCCTTTGATGTAGGGAAAAACTAGCTTTATGCAAAAATGTAACCGTAGAGCCTTACCACCAGCCATATATGCATGTAGTATAGGCTTATTTCCTTCATTACTCCTTATGTGTTACATTGCCAGCATATTCCATGTCTTGACCGTTTTGGGCTGCAACTTTCACGCTATGCACTTTTCGATTGACAGTAAGGTGTTAGGTCGTGGTTCTATACTCAGTGATGCCGATGGAGTTGATGGACTCACTTATCTTCCAAGCCTTCCGCTGTTATTATTAGATGGCCTTAAGTCATATTATTGTAATAAGTTCCCTTGTGGACAACGATGTAATAAGTGTGTGATTGCTACTCTGCTATAAATCCTTCGAAGTACTGTGTGGTGTCAGCATTACTGATCCAGGGATGACACCGGGCACAGATACTTGATCCATTCGGGTCTGGTCGCTACATTCATCCACCATTTCCATCATTGCTTCATCCATTAATTGGTTCACAAACATACATTTATTCTGTTGCATTCGAGACAGAGGATACAGAACAGATTCAGATGCCGATTTTGGCAGGCTTGTATTATTGATAGTGGAGAGTGTCTCGACCACTGCATCATAACATAAATTAGGGCGGGAGCCAAACAGATTAATCATGAGTTATTGCCATATTACCTGGCCTAGATGTACTGGAAAGAAACAATGGGGTTGCCTTGCTGTTTTCAGAGTTTGTCTTCTTATCTTCAGCAGCCTGCACAAAATTAACACACTAGCATTGCTATCATGGGCCAAGTCAGATAATAGGAAAGCAACATTGACACAACGAGCGTTTGGGCAACAAGCCTACACCAAATTAACACAATATGGCAGAACTATCATCAGCCAGGTAAGGTAGCACGAAAGCAACATTGACACAATGAATGAATGGGCAACCAGAGAAGCACTACAATTCAGTAATGTGCGTGATATGAGATAGTACATTCATTCAGCTCAGTATGTAAAACTACCAGGCAGTTTTCCTTACAAAAATCAACATTGGCGCCTTTAACATTTTGCTACAACTAATTTTAGATCAGATAAAGGTTAGATTCACGCCGATTAACAAAATACATGTTGATGTAAAAATATAGTGATATACAATAGGTGCTTACATCAGCATTGGAACACAGAGAATTCCAGTAAGGTATTTTCCTCGAATACGATCCCAATGGAGGAAGTCTTCTATCGTTCAACCTTATTTTCTAAAAGAGAGATGGGTAAGAAACATGTAGAAAATATGATCAGAATGCTATAAAATTTCATGATGCGAGGATACGCACACGCTTCTTAGAATGGAGTTGACATTCTTTTGCTGGACTGGAGCGGACTAGTTCTTTGGCCATTGGAATCTGCTTATTATCAGTGGGAGTTGGGTTTCTCTGTGTTGGAGCAGTATCTATGAAAAATGGAGTTGGTTTATTATCTCCTGGCGTTTGCATCTTTTGCAAAGACCTGGTTTGTAACCCTTCATATTCTAACATAGTCGTCTTCCCCTTGCATGCCTTATATAGAAGAATGGTGATTCAGTTATAAAACATGCTACAGCAGAGATGGAATAGGTACTGAAGAATAGAAAGGCATGACATATTGACATGTATTCCCTCCATCCGGAAATAAATGGACGGGTCTAGGCATATTTTAGTTCTAGATACATCCAGTTTTATCCATTTATGCGACATTTAATCCGAACGAAGGGAGTATGATGTAAGAGCTAGGGATACGACAGGACAACACAGTAAAAAAACACTGAAAAACCCACTGCAGAACCAAAGTATTCAAACCCACTGATATGAGATAGTACAACTCATGCAGCTCTAGATGCAAAACTACCAGGCAGTTTTCCTTACAAAAATCAACATTGTGGCCTTTAATCATACATTTTGCTACAACTAAATTTAGATCAGATAAAGGTTGGATTCACGCGGATTAACAAAATACATGCTGATGTAAAAATATAGTGATATACAACAGGTACTTACATCTACATTGGAGCACAGAGAATTCCTGCAAAAATCTTTCCTCATAAATGATACCATTGCAGAAATTCTTCTATCTGTTAAACTTATTTTATAAAAGAGAGATGGGTAAGAAACATGTAGAAAATATGATCAACATGCTATAAAATTTCATGATGCAAGGATACGCTTTACGCTTCCTAGAATTGAGTTGACATATTTTTGCTGGACTGGAGCGGACTAGTTCTTTGGCCTTTGGAATCTGCTTATTATCGATGAGGAGTTGTGTTTCTCTGTCTTTGGAGCAGTATCTATAAAAACTGGAGTTGGTTTATTATCTCTGGCGTTTGGATCTTTTGCAAAGGCCTTGTTTGTAACCCTTCAGATTCTAACATAGTCGTCTTCCCCTTGCATGCCTTGTATAGAAGAATGGTGCTTTAATTATAAAACATGCGACAGCAGAGAGATGGAATAGGTACTGAAGAATAGGAAGGCTTGACATATTTACATGTATTCCCTCCATCCGGAAAAAAATGGATAGGTCTAGGCATATTTCAGTTCTAGATACATCCTTTTTTATCCATTTCGGCAACATGTAATCCAGACGGAGGGAGTATGGTGTAAGAGCTAGGGATACGACAGGACAACACAGCAAAATAAACACTAGTTGAATGTAAAACTATATGCTAGCGGAATACATACAGAAATAACTAAGGCAACATGCACGTGTATGATTGGGAAAATAAGATGGCATTGCAACAGAGCACTAGGACAACACTTCAATGTAAAAAAACATGGTATGGCAGACAGATGAAGTACATACTAATGAATAACAATGCATAAGATATTCAGAAGCATGATGTCCAAATTAAGCAGATGGCATTGCGATAGAGTAGAATGACAGTACTTGAATTTGAAAACATGTTATCATGAATGGAATAGGTACTGAAAAACAGGAAGGCATGACATATTTACATGCATGATCAGCATGCTAAGCACATGGCATTGCAACAAAGTAGATACACTCCAGGACATTATATGCATGTTGTACCCATATCACAGGCCAAGTTAGAGCAAGGACCTTGTGGGGTGAAGAGGATTCATCATCTTTCTGCAAGTCTTCTGAAGAACTGCCTTTACATGTTCCATCATATTGAGTATTATTGACATCAAGTTTATTGGCCTTTACATTGCTCCGTGAGGTTCTTGTGGATATATCAGTGTGTGCAATTATATCTGACATGCATGGAAGACAACTAGTAGTTAGATTTATGTAAATGAGTGCCTGTAGGAGACGACATAAATAGTAGGACTGGGGTTAACTAGCAGCAATAGGTCTCATAAACTAAAGGGAGAACACAGATGAAAGCTACAGAATATGTATCGTTTGTACTCGAGATTAACTAGATGGCACACAAAAGTATTAAAGAACAACATAGGTAATAATAGAAGTGGTATAATACTATAATCACCAGCTTGTGGGATAGCATTGGTTGATGGATGATAACTATGGAACAGCGTTACCTAAAGAACAAGTATCTTAGCTGAACTATGGAACAGCGTGAACTCCTGAACAAGACCCGTAAGACATCAGCATGAATATACAGTGAAATGTGATGATCTATTTTCCGTGCTTAGATGAATAACAAAGCCATAAATGTTGCACACAAGTAAGATGAGGGTACAACCCATCTAGCTGCCATCCATAGGAGTGAGCATCATGTGCTAACTTGTCAATGGCCCTGCAGTTGTTGTGGCTGTCCATGTCGGGCACGCGCATCCGATGCAGGGAACTGTTGACTGGGGACTGTAGCTCCCTTCTGGTGTATGCTTCCCTTGTTGGAGCAGCTGCGGTGAGTTGGAAGACGGTGTGTCTGAAGATGCAGATAACGCATAATGTTAAGAACGACATATCTCTTTGATCTGAAGAAATAAACTAAGAGATCAACAGCAAGGTACGAGAGTGGTCACACGTCTGTTGACTGAAGACTAAATTGGGGTCACACGATTTTATTTTATTTTGGTACTGCCCGATCTACGCCGGATGGCTTGATGGCCGTCTTGTGCCTCCCGGCTGACACTGTTCGGAATCTTCCCCGAAGAGCCAGCGACCACGGCAGAGCAGCCTGCCTCCGCCGTCCGTGGCCCCGGCCAAAACCCCGCTCCCCGCCCCACCGCTCTGCCGTGGCTACACCGCCCCCGGGCCAATCCACAAAGACTCCCCGTCATCCAGATCCGGCGGCGGCAGTACCTTCAACCCACGCAACTCTAAAAGATAACCATCTAAGCGCTGCTTCCGCGGCGAACTTGCGGCCCCGCACCCTTACGTTAGACACCAGCCAACCGGCAGCCTAGGAGCTCCGCCGCCTCGAGGGGTGCTGCTTCCCATTGGGAATCGATTGGCCCAGAATAAAAATTCAGACAAATGACGTCTAAATAAAGTGATTTGAGATGAGGGTGCGACCTATCTGGCGGCATGGTGAAGTAGGCAGGTCCAGCTGCCGAGTCGGTGAGGCCGGCGCGGTTGCGGTGGCGACCGGCGGCAGGGAAAGAGCGATGTCACGACGGTCGACGGCTACGCGGAAGTAGCGCCAGGACTCTGGACAGATCCGAAGTTGGAGCCGCTCCAGCGCCATGAACAACGGCGGGGGTGAGTCGGCTCCAGTACGGTTCACGCGACCGTCGTCGAGGCAGCACAAGTAGCACGGAGTAAGAGGCACATGGCCCAGTGCACAACGGCAATTGGACAGCGTCTCCTGCATTAGGGAGGAGGGCGGCTGTGAAATTGGTGCGGTGCGGGGCGCCATGGAGGTGGGGCTGAGGTTTCGCGGCTCGGGAGAAGGGAGCTTCCTGGGTTGAATGTGATTTGGCGCCCACGAGGTATGAATGGGGGCGGGCGGGGGGGAATTGGGAGGGGAGTGGAACCATGTCTTACGGACGCATTTGTCTGAAATGTGAGGGCGAGTTACAGTTCTACCCTTGCCTATAGGCTTCTCGGCTTTGGTCTGTGTACTGAGGGTCGGGGATAGTAGAGTAACTTTGCTTCTCCCCAAATAGTGGGCGGGAGCGATTTCGGACGAGGAGGGCGTGTTTTGAACTATAGTGGGCGCGAGCGATTTCGGGCGAGGAGAGCGTTTTTGAAATAGTGGGCACGAGCTATTTCGGGCGAGGAGAGCGTGTTTTGCCGACCATGGTTTATGAATTATTCGGCACATGTCATTTCGGCCGAGGAGAAGGCGCGCTTGGATTAAGTTGCGAACCTACCCTCGATGTACAATGGGCCAATTGATGCGTGTCCCACATAGGATGGTAATTTCGCGTCTCCCATTTATTTTCTCGGGCGAATTCCACCGAGCAGAGAGGATGTTTAACGGTTCGTTCAAATTTTGGGAGAACGAGCATCCACGTCTACCTTACCAAGTCGATTCGAATCAAATTTTGAAATATTAGCTTGCCACTTCTTTTTTAGATGGAGAAAGATGCTCGGGAGTAATGTGTTTTTACATGCTCGTTGCTAGCGATTTACTATATGACAAATAGTTGACCCACTCAAAAACGCGAATCAAACCCAAAATGAAATATCTCGATTCAATGAACTAGCTCATTCAGTAGGTCAAAATAGTGAACTAAATCCAAAATTGAACACCTCAATCGAGTAGCATGTTGTACAGTATTATAGTACTCCATGAACATGTTGAAAGTCAAATTAATGAACTTGTTTGATATACGATATATCCGTTCATGTGTGGATTGGAGACAACATGTTCTCCAATTTAAATATTTGAATGCAAGTTTATATCGAAACATGGTTTATATCAGTCTTTGATGCATAAAACGCGACCTCCCCTCTCCGGACTCCTCTCTCTCTCTCTCTCTCTCTCTCTCTCTCTCTCTCTCTCTCTCTCTCTCTCACGACAATCTTCAATTTCATTGCACGATCCGACACAAAAACCTTGTTGGTCCCTCTCCTTTCTCTCCATCTCCTCTCTCTCTCTCTCTCTCTCTCTCTCTCTCTGTGTGTGTGTGTGTGTGTGGGGGGTCTTTCTAGTTCGCATTCATATATACACCATCTATAGGTCTCTCTCGCACACTATGTATGATACTCTAGCTACTCCAAGCTAGATATCTTTGGTGCACTCATCGTATGCACACAAATTCCTTGGCTCTTTACCCGTAACTGTCTCACGCACCACTATGTCGTTTCGGAGCTCTTCCCCCCCTCTCTCAAACTCTCCATCCACCTGGGTCACACATACACATGCATATCTCACTCGCACTCGATAGGCCAATCTAAAACTCTATCTCTCTCCCTCGTTCTCTCTCCATCTCACACGCACACACACACACACACAATCTCATGCCCAGCTAGCCAAGTATGATGGTCTCTCACTCAATTGTAGGCACACGCAGTCCCCCCTATATGTATATGACTAGCTAATCTTAGTCTCCATCACAAACATGTGCATGGTCTATCTCGATTTCTCTCGGGGCATCTTTCTATCGCGCACGCACTCCCTCGATCTCCCACCCATATAGTCCCCTCACGATCTCGAGGGGATCTCTCTATCACAAACACACCCTCTCTCCCTCCCCATGCGTCCATGCCATCCATGTGTCCCTCTCGACCTTTTCTCCTTGTTGGCCAGACCTCTATTGGACATGTGCTACAGGGGTGTGTGTCTCCGTTGCAAATAATCACACACTAGCTATCTTCGTGTATGTCCTCGCCTCACTTTTCCATATCGGAGATGCATGCGTGATATGTTCGCATAAGAAACGAAAAAACACACACACTCTCTCTCTAATTTATCGTTTGTTGTCACTTTCTCTTTCGCACACATACTCTTTTTGAACACTTACTCATTCTCCTTCACACGCACTTGATCTGTCTCGACTGAGGTACTCTCCTCCGTCCATAGCATATAGATTTATTGAAAAGTCAATCATCACAAAGTTTGACCATGTACGTGGAGAAAAACAATTACATCTAGTACAGCAAACATATACCGTTAGATTCACCATAAGATGTAGTTTTGTATGATGTATCTTTGGTATTGTAGATATAGATAACATTTGCGTAAACCTGATCAAAGTTTCCAAAGTTTGACTTCTAAAAAATTTACATGCACTGCATTATCGAGCGGATGGAATATCTCTTTCCCCCTCTTAGCTATCTGACGCACCACTCAGCCTTATCGGGGCTCCTCAATCTCTCTCAAACTTTATTGGTCAGTTTGGTTCGTGACCTGACCATCATGCCTTGATGGCCGGTACTTCCTGGTGTGGAGGTGAGATGTAAAATATTTCTGCCTGTCCAGGCTTGTGTGGTGCTGAAGCGTTTGGTTCATGCCTGGGCCAGGCAAAGCATCAACGTCCCATCAATCAATCCATGCATCAATTATTTAATGCTAATATCCATCCATGTTGTTGTTAGCCTTGTGGCAAGACGACTGTGCACGGCCGTATGCGTCAAATCGGTCGCTTGGGCCAGGCTGTTGGAAATATGCCCAAGAGGCAATAATAAAATGGTTATTATTATATTTCTTTGTTCATGATAATTGTCTGTTATTCATGCTATAATTGTGTTATCCGGAAATCGTAATACACGTGTGAATACATAGACCACAACATGTCCGTAGTGAGCCTCTAGTTGACTAGTTCGTTGATCAACAGATAGTCATGGTTTCCTGACTATGGACATTGGATGTCATTGATAACGGGATAACATCATTAGGAGAATGATGTGATGGACAAGACCCAATCCTAAGCATAGCTCAAAGACCGTGTAGTTCGTTTTGCTAGAGCTTTTCCAAATGTCAAGTATCATTTCCTTAGACCATGAGATTGTGCAACTCCCGGATACCGTAGGAGAGCTTTGGGTGTACCAAACGTCAACGTAACTAGGTGACTATAAAGGTGCACTACGGGTATCTCCGAAAGTGTCTGTTGGGTTCGCATGAATCGAGACTGGGATCTGTCACTCCGTATGACGGAGAGGTATCTCTGGGCCCACTCGGTAATGCATCATCATAATGAGCTCAATGTGACCAAGTGTCTGGTCACGGGATCATGTATTACGGTACGAGTAAAGTGACTTGCCGGCAACGAGATCGAACGAGGTATTGTGATACCGACGTTCGAATCTCGGACAAGTTACGTACCGATTGACAAAGGGAATTGTATACGGGATTGATTGAATACTTGACATCGTGGTTCATTCGATGAGATCATCGAGGAGCATGTGGGAGCCAACATGGGTATCCAGATCCCGCTGTTGGTTATTGACCGGAGAGGCATCTTGGTCATGTCTGCATGTCTCCCGAACCCGTAGGGTCTACACACTTAAGGTTCGGTGACGCTAGGGTTGTAGAGATATTAGTATGCAGTAAACCGAAAGTTGTTCGGAGTCCCGGATGAGATCCCGGATGTCACGAGGAGTTCCGGAATGGTCCGGAGGTAAAGAATTATATATAGGAAGTCAGGTTTAGCCCATCGGAAAGTTTGGGGTCACGGTATTGTACCGGGACCACCGGAAGGGTCCCGGGGGTCCACCGGGTGGGGCCACCTATCCCGGAGGGCGCCATGGGCTGAAGTGGGAGGGGAACCAGCCCCTGGTGGGCTGGTGCGCCCCCCCTTAGGCCCCCCTGCGCCTAGGGTTGGAAACCCTAGGGGTGGGGGCGCCTCCACTTGGCTTGGTGGGCAAGCCACCCCCTTGGCCGCCCCCCCTCCTAGGGGGCCTATATGAAGAGGGGGGAGGGAGGGCAGCCGCGCCCATGTTCTTGGTGCCTCCCTCTCCCTCTGCTACACCTCTCCCTCTCGTAGTGCTTGGCGAAGCCCTGCCGAGATTGCTGCTGCATCCACCACCACGCCGTCGTGCTGTTGGATCTTCATCAACCTCTCCTTCCCCCTTGCTGGATCAAGAAGGAGGAGACGTCTTCCCAACTGTACGTGTGTTGAACGCGGAGGTGCTATCCGTTCAGCACTAGGATCATCGGTGATTTGGATCACGACGAGTACGACTCCCTCAACCCTGTTCTCTTGAACGCTTCCGCTCGCTATCTACAAGGGTATGTAGATGCACTCCTCTGTCTCGTTGCTAGATGAACTCCATAGATTGATCTTGGTGAAGCGTAGAAAATTTTTATTTTTTGCAACGTTCCCCAACAGTGGCATCATGAGCTAGGTCTATGCGTAGTTTCTATGCACGAGTAGAACACAAACTTGTTGTGGGCATAGATGTTGTCAATTTTCTTGCCACTACTAGTCTTATCTTTCTTTGGCGGCATCGTGGGATGAAGCATCCCAGACCGACCTTACACGTACGCTTACGTGAGACAGGTTCCACCGACTGACATGCACTAGTTGTATAAGGTGGCTAGCGGGTGTCTGTCTCTCCCACTTTAGTTGGAGCGGATTCGATGAAAAGGGTCCTTATGAAGGGTAAATAGAAATTGGCATATCACGTTGTGGCTTTCACGTAGGTAAGAAAACGTTCTTGCTAGAACCCTATTGCAGCCACGTAAAACATGCAACAACAATTAGAGGACGTCTAACTTGTTTTTGTAGAATATGCCTTGTGATGTGATATGGCCAAAAGTTGTGATGAATGATATATATGTGATGTATGAGATCATGTTCTTGTAATAGGAATCACGACTTGCATGTCAATGAGTATGACAATCGGCAGGAGCCATTGGAGTTTTCTTAATATTGTATGACCTGCGTGTCAATGATTAGACGCCATGTAATTACTTTACTTCATAGCTAAGCCGTTAGCCATAGTAGTAGAAGTAATATTTGGCGAGCAACTTCATGGAGACACGATGATGGAGATCATGATGATGGAGATCATGGTGTCATGCTGGTTACGAAGATGATCATGGCGCCCCGGAGATGGAGATCAAAGGAGCTATATGATATTGGCCATATCATGTCACTGCTTGATTGCATGTGATGTTTATCATGTTTTACATCTTATTTGCTTAGAACGACGGTAGCTTAAATAAGATGATCCCTCACAATAATTTCAAGAAAGTGTTCCCCCTAACTGTGCGCCGTTGCGAAGGTTCGTTGTTTTGAAGCACCACGTGATGATCGGGTGTGATAGATCCTAACGTTCTAATACAACGGGTGTAAGCCAGATTTACACACGCAATACACTTAGGTTGACTTGACGAGCCTAGCTTGTACAGACATGGCCTCGGAACACGGAAGACCGAAAGGTTGAGCATGAGTCATATGGAAGATACGATCAACATGAAGATGTTCACCAATGTCTACTAGTCCATCTCACGTGATGATCGGACACGACCTAGTTGACTCGGATCATGTTTCACTTAGATGACTAGAGGGATGTCTGTCTGAGTGGGAGTTCATTGAATAATTTGATTAGATGAACTTAATTATCATGAACTTAGTCTAAAATCTTTACAAAAATGTCTTGTAGATCAAATGGCCAATGCTCATGTCCACCTCAACTTCAACGCGTTCCTAGAGAAAACCAAGCTGAAAGATGATGGCAGCAACTATATGGACTGGGTCCGGAACCTGAGGATCATCCTCATAGCTGCAATGAAAGATTATGTCTTAGAAGCACCGCTAGGTGAAGCACCCATCCCAGAGAACCAAGACGTTATGAACGCTTGGCAGTCTCATGCTGATAATTACTCCCTCGTTCAGTCGGCATGCTTCACAGCTTAGAACCAGGGCTCCAAAAGCGTTTTGAGCAACACGGAGCATATGAGATGTTCGAAGAGCTGAAAATGTTTTTCCAAGCTCATGCCCGGGTCGACAGATATGAATTCTCCGACAAGTTCTTCAGTTGTAAGATGGAGGAAAATAGTTCTGTCAGTGAGCACATACTCAAAATGTCTGGGTTGCACAACTGCTTGACTCAGCTGGGAGTTAATCTCCCGGATGACGCGGTTATTGACAGAATCCTCTAGTCGCTTCCACCGAGCTACAAGAGCTTTGTGATGAACTTCAGTATGCAAGGGATGGAAAAGACCATTCCTGAGGTATATTCAATGCTGAAATCAGCGGAGGTAGAGATCAGAAAGGAACATCAAGTGTTGATGGTGAATAAAACCACTAAGTTCAAGAAAGGCAAGGGTAAGAAGAACTTCAAGAAGGACGGCAAGGAGTTGCGCGCCCGTAAGCCGATGCCGGAAGAAGCCAAAGAATGGACCCAAGCACGAGACTGAGTGCTTTTATTGCAAGGGAAGCGGACACTGGAAGCCGAACTGCCCCAAATACTTAGCGGACAAGAAGGCCGGCAACACCAAAGGTATATGTGATATACATGTAATTGATGTGTACCTTACCAGTACTCGTAGTAGCTCCTGGGTATTTGATACCGGTGTGGTTGCTCATATTTGTAACTCAAAGCAGGAGCTCCAGAATAAGCGGCGACTGGCGAAGGACGAGGTGACGATACGCGTCGGGAATGGTTCCAAGGTCGATGTGATCGCCGTCGGCACGCTACCTCTACATTTACCTACGGGATTAGTTTTAAACCTCAATAATTGTTATTTAGTGCCAGCTTTGAGCATGAACATTGTATCTAGATCTCATTTAATACAAGATGGCTACTCATTTAAATCCGAGAATAATGAATGTTCTATTTATATGAGAGATATGTTTTATGGTCATGCCCCGATGGTCAATGGTTTATTCTTAATGAACCTCGAACGTGATGTTACACATATTCATAGTTTGAATACCAAAAGATGTAAAGTTGATAACGATAGTCCCACATACTTGTGGCACTGCCGCCTTGGTCACATTGGTGTCAAGCGCATGAAGAAGCTCCATGCTGATGAACTTTTAGAGTCTCTTGATTATGAATCATTTGACACATGCGAGCCATGCCTCATGGGCAAAATGACCAAGACCCCGTTCTCCGGAACAATGGAGCGAGCAACCGACTTATTGGAAATCATACATACTGGTGTGTGCGGTCCAATGAGCGTTTAGGCTCGCGGAGGATATCGTTATGTTCTCACTCTCACTGACGACTTGAGTAGATATGGGTATGTCTACTTGATGAAACACAAGTCTGAGACCTTTGAAAAGTTCAAGGAATTTCAGAATGAGGTAGAGAATCAACGTGACCGAAAGATAAAATTCTTACGATCAGATCATGGAGGAGAATATTTAAGTCACGAATTTGGTACACACTTAAGGAAATGTGGAATCGTTTCACAACTCACGCCGCCTGTAACACCTCAGCGTAACGGTGTGTCCGAACATCGTAATCAAACTTTACTGGATATGGTGCGATCTATGATGTCTCTTACCGATTTACCGCTATCTTTTTGGGGATACGCTCTAGAGACAGCTACATTCACTTTAAATAGGGCACCATCTAAATCCGTTGAGACGACACCGTATGAATTATGGTTTGGGAAGAAACCTAAGCTGTCGTTTCTAAAAGTTTGGGGATGCGATGCTTATGTCAAGAAACTTCAACCTGAAAAGCTCGAATCCAAGTCGGAAAAATGCGTCTTCATAGGATACCCTAATTAAACCATTGGGTATACCTTCTACCTCAGATTCGAAGGAAGATCTTTGTTGCCAAGAACGGGTCCTTTCTGGAGAAAGAGTTTCTCTCGAAAGAAGTAAGTGGGAGGAAAGTGGAACTTGATGAAGTACTACCTCTTGAACCGGTAAGTAGCGCAGCTCAGGAAGATGTTCCTGTGGTGCCAGCACCTACTGAAGAGGAAGTTAATGATGATGATCAAGGTACTTCGGATCAAGTTACTACTGAACTTCGTAGGTCCACGAGGACACATTCCACACCAGAGTGGTATGGCAACCCTGTCCTGGAAATCATGTTGTTAGAAAACGGTGAACCTTCGAATTATGAAGAAGCGATGGCGGGCCCAGATTCCAACAAATGGCTTGAAGCCATGCAATCCGAGATAGGATCCATGTATGAAAATGAAGTATGGACTTTGACAGACTTGCCCGATGATCGGCGAGCGATATAAAACAAATGGATCTTTAAGAAGAAGACGGACGCGGATGGTAATGTTACCATCTATAAAGCTCGACTTGTCGCTAAGGGTTATCGACAAGTTCAAGGGGTTGACTACGATGAGACATTCTCTCCCGTAGCGAAGCTAAAGTCCGTCCGAATCATGTTAGCAATTGCAGCATACTATGATTATGAGATATGGCAAATAGACGTCAAAACGACATTCCTTAACGGCCATCTTAAGGAAGAACTGTATATGATGCAGCCGGAAGGTTTTGTCGACCCTGAGAATGCTAACAAGGTATGCAAACTCCAGCGATCCATTTATGGGCTGGTGCAAGCATCTCGGAGTTGGAACATTCGCTTTGATGAGATGATCAAAGCGTTTGGGTTTATGCAGACTTATGGAGAAGCCTGCGTTTACAGGAAAGTGAGTGGGAGCTCTGTAGCATTTCTCATATTATATGTAGATGACATTCTTTTGATGGGAAATGATATAGAACTTTTGGACAGCATTAAGGCCTACTTGAATAAGTATTTTTCAATGAAGGACCTTGGAGAAGCTGCTTACATAGTAGGCATCAAGATCTATAGGGATAGATCGAGACGCCTCATAGGTCTTTCACAAAGCACATATCTTGATAAGATATTGAAGAAGTTCAATATGGATCAGTCTAAGAAGGGGTTCTTGCCTGTGTTGCAAGGTGTGAAATTGAGCTCAGCTCAATGCCCGACCACGGCAGTAGATAGAGAAAAGATGAGTGTCATCCCCTATGCCTCAGCTATAGGGTCTATTATGTATGCCATGCTATGTACCAGACTTGATGTAAACCTTGCCGTAAGTTTGGTAGGAAGGTACCAAAGTAATCCCGGCATGGAACACTGGACAGCGGTGAAGAACATCCTAAAGTACCTGAAAAGGACTAAGGATATGTTTCTCATTTATGGAGGTGACGAAGAGCTCGTCGTAAAGGGTTACGTCGACGCTAGCTTCGACACAGATCTAGATGACTCTAAGTCACAAACCGGATACGTGTATATTTTGAATGGTGGGGCAGTAAGCTGGTGCAGTTGCAAGCAAAGCATCGTGGCGGGATCTACATGTGAAGCAGAGTACATGGCAGCCTCGGAGGCAGCGCATGAAGCAATCTGGGTGAAGGAGTTCTTCACCGACCTAGGAGTCATACCCAATGCGTCGGGGCCGATCACTCTCTTCTGTGACAACACTGGAGCTATTGCACTAGCCAAGGAGCCCAGGTTTCACAAGAAGACCAGGCACATCAAGCGTCGCTTCAACTCCATTCGTGAAAATGTTCAAGATGGAGACATAGATATTTGTAAAGTACATACGGACCTGAATGTAGCAGATCCGTTGACTAAACCTCTCTATGGGTGTTCGATTCATCACAATGTAACTAGATGATTGACTCTAGTGCAAGTGGGAGACTGTTGTAAATATGCGCTAGAGGCAAAAATAAAATGGTTATTATTATATTTCTTTGTTCATGATAATTGTCTGTTATTCATGCTATAATTGTGTTATCCGGAAATCGTAATACACGTGTGAATACATAGACCACAACATGTCCCTAGTGAGCCTCTAGTTGACTAGCTCGTTGATCAACAGATAGTCATGGTTTCCTGACTATGGACATTGGATGTCGTTGATAACAGGATCACATCATTAGGAGAATGATGTGATGGACAAGACCCAATCCTAAGCATAGCTCAAAGATCGTGTAGTTTGTTTTGCTAGAGCTTTTCCAAATGTCAAGTATCATTTCCTTAGACCATGAGATTGTGCAACTCCCGGATACCGTAGGAGTGCTTTGGGTGTACCAAACATCACAACGTAACTGGGTGACTATAAAG
Source organism: Aegilops longissima (assembly GCA_021605205.1). Lineage (NCBI taxonomy): Eukaryota > Viridiplantae > Streptophyta > Magnoliopsida > Poales > Poaceae > Aegilops > Aegilops longissima. The sequence goes on along the minus strand of CM038680.1, from coordinate 46,994,076 downwards.
GTGCACAACGGGTATATCCAAAAGTGTCTGTTGGGTTGGCATGAATCGAGACTGGGATCTGTCACTCCGTATGACGGAGAGGTATCTCTGGGCCCACTCGGTAATGCATCATCATAATGAGCTCAATGTGACCAAGTGTCTGGTCACGGAATCATGCATTAAGGTACAAGTAAAGTGACTTGCCGGTAACGAGATCAAACGAGGTATTGGGATACCGATGATCGAATCTGGGACAAGTAATGTACCGATTGACAAAGGGAATTGTATACGGAATTGATTGAATCCTCGACATCGTGGTTCATCCGATGAGATAATCGAGGAGAATGTGGGAGCCAACATGGGTATCCAGATCCCGCTATTGGTTATTGACCGGAGAGGCATCTCGGTCATGTCTGCATGTCTCCCGAACCCATAGGGTCTACACACTTAAGGTTCGGTGACGCTAGGGTTGTAGAGATATTAGTATGCAGTAAACTGGAAGTTGTTCGGAGTCCCGTATGAGATCCCGGACGTCACGAGGAGTTCCGGAATGGTCCGGAGGTAAAGAATTATATGTAGGAAGTCAGGTTTCGGCCATCGGGAAAGTTTCGGGGGTCACCGGTATTGTACCGGGACCACCGGAAGGGTCCCAGGGGTCCACCCGGTGGGGCCACCTATCCCGAAGGGCCCCATGGGCTGAAGTGGGTGGCGAACCAGCCCCTGGTGGGCTGGTGCGCCCCCCCCCCCTTGGGCCCCCCTGCGCCTAGGGTTGGAAACCCTAGGGGTGGGGGCGCCTCCACTTGGCTTGGGGGGCAAGCCACCCCCTTGGCCGCCGCCCCCCTAGGTGATTGCATCTCCTAGGGCCAGCGCCCCCCTAGGGGGCCTATATGAATAGGAGGGAGGGAGGGCAGCCGCACCCATGTTCTTGGCGCCTCCCTCTCCCTCTGCTACACCTCTCCCTCTCGTAGTGCTTGGCGAAGCCCTGCCGAGATCGCTGCTGCATCCACCACCACGCCGTCGTGCTGTTGGATCTTCATCAACCTCTCCTTCCCCCTTGCTAGATCAAGAAGGAGGAGACGTCTTCCCAACTGTACGTGTGTTGAACACGGAGGTGCTATCCGTTGAGCACTAGGATCATCGGTGATTTGGATCACGACAAGTACGACTCCCTCAACCCCGTTCTCTTGAACGCTTCCGCTCGCGATCTACAAGGGTATGTAGATGCACTCCTCTGTCTCGTTGCTAGATGAACTCCATAGATTGATCCTGGTGAAGCGTAGAAATTTTTTATTTTCTGCAACGTTCCCCAACACAGGCTACTTGCAGTGTCTGGAGTTCAGCCAGGCTAATTAAAGTTCAAGGGAACCCAGCCCAGGTGGGCTTTCTTTTTCACAGGGTAGCAACCAAACAAGCGTGCATGAAATCCAGCCACAACCCCAGGCCACGCAAAATATGCTCACGACGCAAGCCAAACTGGCCTTATATCTCGCTGGTTCACACATACACATGTCTCGCTCGCGCTATACATATAGACCCATACAACACTCTCTGCCCTTGTTCTCTCTCCATGTGACACGCACCCCCCTAAGTACCATAATCCCTCACTCCTTCATAGGCTATGTTTGGATCCATTGGTTAGAGTTAGTTTGGGTTAGTTTGGAGTCAACTAACCCAAAAAGATCCAAAGAGGAGGGTTAGTTTAGGTTAGATGCATCTAACCGATCCAAAAAAACTAACCCATCCAAGAGGTGCTTATTTGGGTTAGTTCTTCTTGGGACCACTAATAAACACTTTTTTCTCTCGCTCTCCCCACAGCATATCCCTCCCCACTTCCTCGAAGCTTCTCGTCCTCTCCCTCCCTCCCTCTCGCACCGCCCGTGAAGGTGCCTTGCCGTATCCATGCTCCATCTAACCCTGCCATCCAAACACCTCTTTACTTAGAGTTAGTTCAGGGTTAGTTCAGGGTATGAATCTAACTCTAACCTCTAACTGAGTTAGAGTATCCAAACAGGGCCATAGGCGCAAGCACTCCCCCCCCCCCCTCCTAAGTATGATTATCTCTTACTAGCCATCAGGAACACACGTATTGTCTCCTTCCATCCATACGTCTATCTTGATATCTCTTGGGGCATCTTCTATCGCGCACACACCTTGTTACTCGATCTCCCACCCATGTAGTCTCATCACGATCTCCAGGGGATCTCTCTATGACAAACATACACTCTCTCCTCCCCATGTCTGCATTTTCTCCATACGTCTGTCAAAACCTCTCTCCCTTGTTTGTCAGACCCCTCTTGGTCACGTGCTAGGGGTCTTCCTCTCTCGATTCCAAACAACCACGCACTATCTCCTCTCCTTGCCTCCGTTGTCGAAGATGCATGTGTGATATATTTGCATAAGACACGCACGCTTTTTCTCTACTTTTATCGTGTGTTGTCCATGTCACTTTCACACACGCACACACACTCTCTCTCTCTCTCTCTCTCTCTCTCTCTCTCTCTCTCTTTAGGGACTCTGTCACGTCCATAAGCATATGGATGTTTTGAAAAGTCAAACTTCAGAAAAGTTTGAGCAGGTATATGTGGAGAAAAACATTTACATCTGGAACAATCATTAGATTCATCACAACATGTACTTACTTCATACTATCATTTATCTTTGGTACTGTAGATATAAGTAATTTCTTTATAAACTTGGTCAAAGTTTCAAAAGTTTGACTTTAAAAAATGTTGTAACTACATTATCGAACGGAGGAGTAGCTCTTTCAATCTCTCTCTCTGCTATCTCTCACGGGCCTCCCTCTCACTCGAACTCTCTATACCGACGATTATACGCCACCGTGTCAGCAGATAGCTCAGTATATTGTTTAGTTGACCGGTCAACCAATCCACATGCTGCGTTGTTAGCTCGTGTTCTGTATCTTGGTGTGCTGGACCATGTGGCAGTGGGTGAAAATAAGTAAACTAGAGGCCCATCTAGCACGCGGTGAAGTAAACAAAGTTGAAACCACTCGGGGTAGCACCCCGCACGCTACTAAATCGAGGGCGCATTGAGGACAAACTTCTTGCGCGCGAAGGACGGACTCGCACACAATTCACCATTGTGCGGCGGCATGCACAGAAGGATGCACTCGCACACACCCAGCACACAGCACACACCAGCACACGTGTACACCAGCGTCGCCGCCGGTTGAGATGGACGGCGAGGCAGCCAACAAGCGGAGGCGGCTCGAGCTAAAACCGATCCGGCGAGCTCGACTTCATCAAGAGCCTCCCGACGACATGCTGCTCGTCATAATCGGCCTCCTCCCCACCAAATCTGCCATGCGGACCGTCCTGCTCTCCCGGCGGTGGCGCCCCCTCTGGCGCTGCTTCCCCCTCAACCTCACCGTTGACAGCTGCCTCTGCGACGGGGATTGCAAACGCATGGCCGCAGTCTCCAAGGTCCTTTCATCGCACCCTGGGCCATCCAGACGCCTTGACATCCGCATGTTCAGTACCAACTGCAAGGTCCAACCCAAGTTCGACGAGTGGTTCTTATCCTCCGCCCTAGATCAGCTCGAGGAGCTCAGCTTTGAAGCTGGACGATGTCGCTCTCTGCCGCCGTCCGCGCTCCGCCTCGCGCCAACGCTGCGCCGCGCCAGCTTCAGCTCCTGCTATCTTCCTAGATTAATGTCGCGCCCGCCCTTCTTCTCCCTCAACTCAAGTAGCTCGACCTCTTCGACGTTGTCATCTCGAAGAAGGCTATGGAGCACCTGCTCCGCAGCTGTACTGCGCTCGAGTACCTTCATCTTGAGCAGATCCACGGGTTCATTAACCTCCACATCGCCTCAACAAATCTCCGATGGATTTATGTGTCTTGCTGGCCCCGCAACAAGACATCAATTGGGAAGAGATCATTCCAGCTGTTCCACGTTATGGTCATTGATAATGCGCCTTTCCTTGAGAGATTGCTTGTATCGGATCTAGAAGGTCCAACAAAAATCAGGGTCATTTACGCGCCGAAATTGACAGCGTTGGTGTACTCGTCTGCCAAATTCTCCAAACTCTTTATTGGATCCGTAATCGTTCAGGTACACCACTCATCTTCTTCTCCGTCTTCTTGAAATTCACATTTTTAAATTTCTTCTTGATGTATTTACGACCGTCTTCCAGAAAATGATTCCCACAAGCTTGACCCAGTCCATGCGCACAGTGAACATCTTAGCACTAAAATCTATCGACCCCAATCTGTATCAAGTTGTTGGATTCCTTACATGCTTTCCATGCACGGAGAAGCTACTCATCGAGGTGAAACTTCTTTCCTATAAGTAAACGGTAATCACAACGTAGCTCAATTTTTCATATTTTTCCCAAATTACGATGACAAGTGTAGTGTTCAAAACTGCATCTACGCACTGCACCGAAAGAAATGCTTTTAGTATTTTTTTCTCACGTGATCACCTGCATCGTTTTTATGTTGTACTACTACTATAGTAGCCTAGGCTAGTCATAGTCGAAAGTAACTTAGACTACTCCAGTAACTCTATGGAGTACTACCTCTGTCCTGGTTTACTCTTCCAATTTTGTAGTATCAAAATTTGACCATAGATTTAACTGACAAAATGTTAATGCATGTCACTAAGAACTATATCGTTGGATTGTATTTGAACATAATTTCAAATGGTGTAATTTTTAGTGACATGCATTGGCATTTTCTTAGGTAAATCTAAGGTCAAAATTTTATACTAAATACGAGGTAGTATTCCCTCCGTCCCAAAATTCTTGTCTTACATTTGTTTAGATACGGATGTATCTAACACTAAAATGTAACTAGATACATCCGTATTTAGACAAATTTAAGACAAGAATTTTGGGACGGAGGGAGTACAAAAGTGGGCTATGTAGGCCAAAACATGTGCCAAATTCACTTCTGATGCATTTGGCATCGATGCCGCTCCATTGCTCACCTGGTGCCCCAATCTGGATCACCTACTTTGCTCTGGTGCCAAATTAACTCACGCAATGAAAAAACACTGCGTGGGAGAGAGAGAGGACCGAGGCAATAAAAAAAACACTTGTTTGGGAGAGTGAGAGGTTGGTGTAGTTGGTTTGATTGATTTGTTTATACATGTGGGTCTGTGTGCACAGCGGTGCCAACTCTCTTATATCGCGAGAGCGGTGCCAAAATCTTTTTGACATCGATGCGTATTATGTGGCATACTTTTGTGAAATATGGCATCGGCCACATAGTGGAAGGCAACAAATGCCCAAGCTCTTCACGTGCTCCTAGTTAAATGAGAGGAAACGTTAAGAGAGAGAGAGAGAGTGAAAAAATATCACTAGCCAGCTAACCCTATTGTATGAGCGAATGATATTGGTACCTCTTGATGACACGGCAATCTTATGCAGCCAGCTGCTCTAATATGTTCTCTTCTTTTGCAGATAAAAAAAGACCCAAAAGTGAAAAATTTGCTGCACTATAACAATCTCATCGAATGCCTTGATCTCCATCTTACAGAAATTGATTTGATCGACTACCGAGGCAGCACATCTGAGATTAAATTGGCCAGGTTCTTTGTTGTTCGAGGCAAGTGTGCTCAAGGTAATGAGGTTTATGCGTTCTCTGGCGCAACAATGAATGGCGTGCTGATCACCGCAAGCATCTAAGCCTAAATGACAAAGTCTCCGCAGAAGCTGAATTTGTTTTTGAAACATCAAGTGGCGAGAGACTCGAAAACTTATTTGCCCATTAGTAACTTGTCAGGGCGGTGGATTTTAGTTTGTATGATAATGCTGCATCCACGTAAAGTAACGAAAGTTCTTCCGTAAACTTCCTAGTAATTCCCTCTTCCTAGGTGCAGCATTACTCCTAACATTTGTAATATCAGTTTGAAACTTGTAATATTGCCGTGTCCTATTCCTGCGTTTTCAAAATCCTGCGAATCGAACAGGTCCTGAGTTGGTGATGATGTTGTGCCTCCCATCTTTCACCAATAGCCGTCGGATCTAGATATGATGCATACAAACCAAGCTTCTCCATTTTTGCAAAAATATGACCATACTTGTTCCCTATTTACAAACAACTCCTCGTCTCTCACAATCAGCCTTATCTCCTCCCCACCACATCTAGAAGGCGGTGGAAAAATCTGGCGCGATGGCCGCTATCCGAGCCGTCCACCCCCAATCTTGGTGTTCCGTGCAATGCACGGGCATCTACGCACGGGAAATTATGTCGAACTGGGCTAGTTGTAAGCAGGCTAGCTCTACAGCCATGATGATAGTGACTGCAGACGGTGAGGCTGACTATGGTATGTCAACACGGCGCCTATACTCAGTGTCATCTCCGTGTAGGGTCTTGTCACTTCACCGTGAGGAGCAGCACGTAATAATTCGACCAACGGGTAGTACAAAGGTTAGTACTAGTAGCACCACCATCCGGATTTAGGAGTACTACCACGCCCATTTGGATTTTAGTATTTGACTAGCAATATCTAGTAGTAATGCATGTAAAAAGTACTACTCCTCTCGTAAATAAATACATGGTGTTTTATTCCTATCGTGAGAGAACTTAATGTTTTTTGCTAACTACTAATAGGATTACATGCAATGAACTAAACACTGCATGTTATGTTTGGTAGTCTCAAGTCATTGAAAGCATGCACGGCCCACATCTCTCATTGGTTGATAATATGTCACGAAATAAGAAACAAGGAGGGTGTCGGTGTCAAAACCGGCGGATCTCGGGTAGGGGGTCCCGAACTGTGCGTCTAGGCGGATGGTAACAGGAGACAAGTGACACGATGTTTTACCTGTGTTCGGGCCCTCTTGATGGAGGTAAAACCCACGCCCCTGCTTGATTGATATTGATATTGTGGATGTTTACAAGAGTGGATCTACCACGAGATCAAGGAGGCTAAACCCTAGAAGCTAGCCTATGGTATGATTGTAAGGGTTGTTGTTGTCGTTGTTGTCCTATGGACTAGAGGCATCCGGTTTATATAGACACCGGAGAGGGCTAGGGTTACATAGAGTCGGTTACAATGGTAGGAGATCTACATATCCGTATCACCAAGCTTGACTTCCACGCCAAGGAAAGTCCCATCCGGACACGGGGCGAAGTCTTCAATCTTGTATCTTCATAGTCTTGGAGTCCGGTCGATGATGATAGTCCGGCCAATGATAGTCCGGCTGATGATGGTAGTCCGCTATCCGGACACCCCTAATCCGGGACTCCTCAAGAGTCTCTGAACCAGGCTTCAATGACGATAAGTCCGCGCAGATATTGCTTGGCATTGCAAGGCGGGTTCCTCCTCCGAATGATAGAAGATTGGGAACACCAGGATAGTGTCGGCTCTGTAAAATAAATTCCACATTCCACCGTAGAGAGAATAATATATACACAAGTTCAATCTGCTGACGTTTTCTACGGCATGACGTCACGCCACTACCAAGCCATTACTTGAATCATTTTTTACTCTACCACCTCAGCGCATTTAGCGAAGCGGTTTCCTTGGCACGTCTTGTCAAAGCAGAGATCGTGTTCCCCCTTAATCCGGGATTCTCATCAATACAGACGTAGTAACCCAACGCGCCGTTGCTGCCACGCCTCTATCGGCGAGTCCCAAACGGTCACGGAGACGGCTCTTGAATTCTCCTCTTTATAACGGGACCAAGGCTCGTTTTTTTTCAATCCTCCATCGAATCCTCTCCCTGCTCCAAGTTCCAACACCTAGAGCTCCAGATTCGAGCGCTTCGGACTTTCAACGATGTCCGGTTCCGACCTCCAGGGCCGGTGGATGCCCTCCTCCGTCACGGAGGAGGACGTGCTAAAGCTGCGGGAGGCCAAGTACCTGGCTTATGAGATTTCAAGACAGGTTGCTCGCCAAGGGCAGGCCATCCCCACCCCGAGCCCGGCGAGTATGTCATTTTTGTATCCCACCTCCGTCGGGGTTTAGGCTTCCCGATAGATCCTTTTGTGAGAGGGCTCATGTTTTACTATGGGTCCGGAGTCCATCCTCCATATCTCCCGATTTATTATCGCTCATGCGAAGCCTTCCTCCGCGTCACCCTCACTTCGCCATGTGGTCAAGACCTTCAATGTGGCGCCAAGATGATCGGGGCGCTAAGCGGAGTGTGGCGGGCGGCCATAAGTAGGAGGGCCGATGCCCGCGGGCCCGCTGGCTCCTTCCAAGAGGAGCTCGCCCGTGGCAGCAAGAGTGGTTCTATATTACCGCTCCGAGGGGCCGCAAAAAAGCCGCCGCCCTATTCCGCCGGGACCTCCACGACGGTTGATGTCGTGGGTCAACCAAGGGCTCAACTAGGGGCCGTCAAAGGACGTGCCCCTACTGCAGGGCCGGATTCGAGATCTCCAAACGAGGGAGGTCGATATGGTGGTGGTAATGCAGGTTATGCTGATTAGGCGTCTCCCGCCCTGCAAACGCCGCCCTCTCCGGCTATGGGAGTTCAATCCGGAGGGCCCACGGATTCTTCAACACTTCATGGGAATGACACCCCTGGAGATGTACAAATTATTCTTCGGATCGCAAGAGGAGCGTCCGGAATTGACCGAGGAAGCTGGCCTAAGCTGCAATCGATCGGATACACAAGTAAGTAGTTTCGAGCCCGGACATACCGTTTGTTTGCCTTTCGATGATTCGCCTTATGACCAACTTCCTTCTACACAGGAGTGGATAGCGGAAGCAAAATTGATATGGTGTCCGGCCAGCCCTCCCCGAGACCGCGCCGGATTCCGTGCTGGTCCTGATGCTTGAGGTTGCGCCTCCAGAGGAAGACGAAGGGGAAAGCAGGAAAGCTACTGCCTCGCCTAAGGAGGCTCTTGAAAGAGGGGGGATCGAGAATCCCTCCTTCCAAGGGGAGAAGAGGACTGCCTCCGAGGACCCGGGGGCAAAAGCCCCTAAACGGGGGAAGAAATCTTTGCCAGAGGGTCCTGCGTCCGGGGAGGCCCCTGCCGCACAATCTCCCTTAAAGAGTCAGCCCTCCAACGAGCCGTAAGTAGAAAGAAAGGAGGTTTATAATAAGGGACATCCCTATTTGTGCTTCTGAGGATAACTAAAGTTTTTACCTTGTAGTTCGGATCTCCGTCCTTTGCAAATGAGCTCGTCTTCGGGGGACCTTCGTCCGGAGATGATAGAGAGCGAGACACCTCCGTCCGGTGCGCCGTTGGATAGGGCGGACGAGCCTGAAGTGTCGTCACGGAGGGAGCCCCTGGGTTTGGCAAAGCCGGATAGTTCGGCGCCAACTGGTGTACGGCTGAAGGATTTGCTTGAGAAGGCGTCTATCTCAGAAGATCACCACGCATTGATGAGCATGGTGATTGAAAGGATTTCGTCCGCCGAAGGCGGGTTGTACAATGCCGTCAGGAGTTTGCTGGCGGGGTTTGAGGCATGTAAAAATGACACACTGTTTAATAGTTTTGCATATAGAATGCGCCCTGTATAGATAATAGCCCCTGAGACTCGGTAGGTTGTCGAAATTGACAGCGTGCCGAGGATCAAAATCGCAGGTTTAAATTTCCGCCGTGCCGATGTAGGTGGCGGGTTGTCCGGGGGCCAGCCGGACTGATGGAGTTGCTGAACTAAAGCGGCAACTCGCTGTTGCGGATGCGGACATCACGCTGGTCAACAGGCGACTTGATGAGTCGCAAGGTAAGTGTTATTGGCGGTCACTTGGTAAGGAGCCAAGCCAGCTCCTTACAACATGTGTGTGAAATGCAGATAGTGCCGCTGTTGTGGAGAGCCTTCGGCCGAACTTGCTCAAGCCAAGGAGCGGGCGGAAGAATGTCTGGCGGCCTCGAGGGCGGCCGAGGAGTTAGCGGCCGAAGGGTCGCATACATCGCCGGAGCAGGGAAGAGATGGCCGAAATGGTCGTGAAGTTAAAAGATGCTACCGACCGCAATGAGGCTCTTGGCAGGAGCGCCTAGCGGGCAAGAAGACTGCGGAAGGCTACCGGTTAAGGATGCCCGCCTGCAATGCGGGCTATAAAGGAAGAGCTGCGCCAGCCGTAGATATTGTGGCTGGCAAGCCTTTTTCGCTGCGCCAAGGTTTAGGGATCCAAAGTATGCTCAGCTAGGTTAAGCTGTGGGGTCCAGAGGACCCTTATATGGACTTAGCAGCGAAAGTCGGCGGATGCCGCAGTGCATTTTCGCCGAAGGATCACATGATGTAAGAGCTGTTTTGGTCTCAATTCCATAGTCCGGAGCGTTCACTTCCGCTGACCGACCGTTTGGCCGAGTGGGTTGAGCTAAGGTTGCCCGGGCTTGCTATGACGGATATAGTGACCCATATCCGGCCGGATAGGCCCCAGCCGAAGAGTTACTTTGTCTTATTGTAGCAATTTCTTGGGGCGGTGCCGCATATAAAGGCGATGAAGCGGTCGGCCTGCATAGAGGGTGCGCGGATGGCACTCACCTGTGTGAAGACTCATTGGACAGAGATGGATGCCACCGCTGTTGCGACCCCGGATTCGGATGATAACCGGTTACCCGCCGAGTACTATTTTGGCGAAGCGCTGCATGGTGCTCGTGTAATAGAGTCGCATGTTTCAAAAAATGTTACGCTCGAATGAACGCTTATATGATGTAAAACAATATTTATGATGTAAGCGCCTTTTATACTTGTGCGCTCAAGTAATAGAATATCTCCTATGTGGCCGCTCATGTATACGTGTGTATAACCCGAAGATGGCGATCGTCGGCTTCAGCCCCCACGCACAAGGTGCGGGGTGTTCGCAAAAATAGCGCTTTCACACTTAATCGGACGCTCCGGCCCCGTAAAGGAGGTGGTAGCGAGCAAACGAGGCAACCGGACTATAATGCTTTATCACTTTCACTTAGCCATGGAGTTTGAGGGTGGGGCTACGACATAGCCCCCGGGGCACCGCGCCTCCGAATTTGGGGTGCGATGTGCTCGGCCGAAACGCCCTTCGTTAAAGCGGAGGAACCCTAAACATTCCCATGGTCGATCGAGTGGTTGACCAGTCTCTCGCTGTATCATGACAGTCAGTTTTCGCTTTCATCGAGGTGCTCGCCCAGCCGAACTGGGGCACAATCGCAATAGTTCTCCTGGAGCCGCGTTAGCCGATGATACGGAACGTAAGGCAGGAAAACACAGGAGCCGGGCAAACCCAACATTTGACCAAAGACATGATTCGAGTTGATGCATATAAGGCCTAACTCGAGACGCCAACACTCCCAAGGTGTTCGGTCTTTATAATAGCGGCAAAACAAAGCCCTAAGCCCCTTGTGTCTAGGTACGGGCAGGTTCTTCTGGCGCGGCCGATGCCAAAACACCAGTCTCCACTCTGGTTATAATGATAAACCAGGGGATTATAGCAACAAGAGACAAGAAGAAAGGTTTACGAGGGTCTTAGTCTGAAAAGAGTCCTTGCAACGGGTCCCCACGCGCACGCCTGTGTCTCCGTTGTGCAGCCGTGATCCTGGACGGGTGTGCACGCTGTTCATCCTTGTGAAGGTGTGTGGCTAGGTAGCCCCAAGCTTATTTATTCCGGACTCGCCCAGCCGTGTCCGGGTCTCAAAGCACCTTTTAATGAGATGATGCCACGGACCGTGCATTTTAAGCGAAGAGACGCGTAATGTGGTATTGCATTGAAGCGGACGAAAGCTTCCCCCCAAATGATGCTTGATAGCTACTTTTAAATGGGGCGACATGAAAGGTTAGTTTTTCTCGTCGGAAGTTGTCAGTGACCCAACACAACTTCTAGTAATAATGAAACTGCACTGGCGTAAGGGCCTGGCGCCACTCCTTTGAAGGAAGTGCGGCTATGCCGAATTGTAGTAGGGTCTATCCCAACTTGCGGATTGTGTCCGGATATAGCAGGTTTGAGTCGCTACCGCCGTCCATCAAAACCTGCGTGAATTGCAGTCCGTCTATTATGGGATCCAATATCCCGCAGTCTATCCTGCGTTCGGATACTTCGGACTAATCCAGATGGTCGAAAGTGATTGGTTTTGACATCCAATCTCGGTGTTCCACTGGGGTGGACCGTGCGACACTTGTCTTAGCGAGTGCCGTGTTGGTTTTCCATACTATCACATGAAGCGAGTTTACTGTTTTGACCTCTTGTGGGAAAGTCTTTGACTTCCGTGCTCTGCTGGTGGGGTTCACATCGTCCTCGCTTGGCGATCGAGCCCCTTGTGTCCGGCGTTGAGTCTACGGACTGTTTAAAACCCAACAATTTCGGTTGGTATGGTTTGCAGGCCTTCCGGAGGTACTGTGGATTTGACATATCCGATCTAAAATTTTGTTTAAATTTGATAGCTCGTCGCTGTTGTCCTTAAGAGGTCGTGTTTTATTGTTTGGCCGCGAGCTTTTGAATCCGGCGTTGACCGCCGTGCCCTTTGGGCTTTTTTCTTTATTCCGGCGCTGATCTTTCCTGCGCCGAGACTTTCCGTTTCCATCTCTGATCTCGGATGTACTGGTCGCTGGTGCTGCATCTTGCTAGCCAGCTGTCTTCTCTCGCATAAAAGCGCCATGAGGCTTGTTAGCGCTGCCATTGTTCTTGGCTTCTCTTGGCCGAGGTGTCTCGGCGAGCCATTCGTCTCTGGACGTTGTGTTTGAAAGCTGCTAAGGCTTCGCGCCCGCACAATGACTATTTGGTTCTTTTTGGTAAGGAACCTGTTCCAAAATTCTTGCTACCGACTCTCCGTGCTGTTGGGTTATATGACTCAGATCGTCTCAGATCCGGAGGGCGGACATAAGTCCCTTGAAAATTTGCGCTAAACGCGCCCTCAAGCTCTTCCCAACTTCCAACAGTGTTTTTCGGGAGGCTTTTGAGCCAATGCCGAGCTGGCCCTTTGAGTTTGAGGGTGGGTATTTTATGGCGTGGAGATCATCTCCTCTAGCCATGTGTATGTGTAGTATGTAATCTTCTATCGAGACTCGGTCTCACAGTGCCGTCAGATGCCTCTATGTTTATGGGTTTGAACCTGCTGGAAATTCATGATCCAAAGACCTCATCGTAAAACATAGCGGGTGCGGCGCCCAGATTTGGGTGTGTCGCTGTCTTCAACACTTTTCGTGTTCACATTTCTGGGGCCCTCTTTGGGCCGTCCGTTTCCTGTGATTATAAGTCGGCTTGTGTGCGCCCCGCTTGTCGCTTTTGGCCTGTCATCTGCCGCCTATCCGCCAAGCGGCCTCTTTATTTTTTGACTGTGAGGGCTCTATGGCTTCCTCGTCAAATTCTGGCAGCAACTTGCGCTTCGGGTAGCTCTTTGTTTGATGGCCATTGCTGTATTTGTCTGCAGTCTTGAATACTTTGCTCCACTTCATTCTGAGCGTGTCTTCCGCTGTTTTGAGCTTCCGTTTTTCCTTCTTCAAACTTCTTGCAGTGGCGACGAGTCTTTTGTGTAGGTTCTTATGCTCCGGTGTTGTGTCCGGACTGTTGATTGCTCTGTGAAGGGGTTGATTATCCGGCTCGTCCTGTTCGTCGTCCGCTGGTTTGCCCTGCATTACCGCTGGGTCGTTAGGAATGCTGCGTTGGTCGAGGCGGGACTTCGGGCGGCGTCTACGTCGCCGTTTTGGTTGTTTATCGGCGGGATTATCCTCTGCCGCGTCCCGTTGTTCCTCGTTATTGCTTCCCTTTGGGGTGTCCACCATATGTATGTTATGTGACGAGGTGGCCTTCCAGTGCCCTGTAGGCGCTGGTTCTTGATTGTCTCCGGCATCATCACCCATACCGTTGATATCTTCGGAGTCGTAGTTTAGCACGTCGGTTAGATCGTCGACGGTGGCTACGAAATGGGTGGTGGGTGGGCTCGGAATTTCTTCATTGTCCGCGTCCCGACCATCCTGGCCGTAGTTCGGCGAGGGCTCTCCGGATAGTGAGAGATGTTTCAGCGAATTTAAGATATTGCCGAAGGGTGAGTGCTGAAAGATGTCCGCAGCGGTGAATTCCATGATCGGCACCCAATCGGATTCGACTGGCAGGGGCACAGGAGGTTCGGAGTCCGGCAGAGAGTCCGGCACCTCGGATTCATGAGCTTTATGCGGGACAAGGTAAGTGTTCGGCTCCATCGCCGTAGAAGTTGTGGCTCCCGAGGCGGTGTCCAGCCATCCGTCCTCGATCTGAGCGATCGGCTCCGACTATGGGTCGGAGCGATTCTGTCGCGGCGACCTCAAGGTGTTGTCCGTGGCGAGTTAGGTCATGCCCATCGTGACAGCTGCACGCCGGTTGTGGCTCAGATCCATCGGGATCAAGTCCCCGCGGATATCGGGCCGTGAAGTTTAGGCTTCCAAACCTGACTCGACGGCAGGGGCGAAGCTTTCGATCTGCTCCAGATGGCCAAGTGAGTTGCCCGCAGCGAAAGCCGCCGAATCACGAAGATCTGTCCGGGAGAAAAGTCTCACCTAGGACTGCGTCGTTGTCGATTGAAGAGGCCATCAAGCCTATCGGTGACGCATACGAGGAACTCTTAATGAAAGCACCAATGTCGGTGTCAAACCGCGGATCTCGGTAGGGGGTCCCAAACTGTGCGCCTAGGCGGATGGTAACAGGAGACAAGGGACACGATGTTTTACCCAGGTTCGGGCCCTCTTGATGGAGGTAAAACCCTACATCCTGCTTGATTGATATTGATATTGTGGATGTTTACAAGGGTGGATCTACCACGAGATCAAGGTGGCTAAACCCTAGAAGCTAGCCTATGGTATGATTGTAAGGGTTGTTGTTGTCGTTGTTGTCCTACGGACTAGAGCCATCCGGTTTATATAGACACCGGAGAGGGCTAGGGTTACATAGAGTCGGTTACAATGGTAGGAGATCTACATATCCGTATCGCCAAGCTTGCCTTCCACGCCAAGGAAAGTCCCATCCGGACACGGGGCGAAGTCTTCAATCTTGTATCTTCATAGTCTTGGAGTCCGGTCGATGATGATAGTCCGGCCGATGATAGTCCGGCTGATGATGGTAGTCCGGCTATCCGGACACCCCCTAATCCGGGACTCCCTCAGAGGGAGTTAATGCACCGTGCCTAAGTGTTTTGGGATTATTTGGTTTTCGTAATGTGACTTACACAACATTTTTGTTTACATGCATTAACATTTTATTAGTTAAATCAAAGGTCAAAACATGGCGCAAAATGCAAAGGGGACCAATAAACCAGTAAACATCAAACTTCTCTCGTTTGGCCCCAACTAGAGGTTCGGTGAGATGACTATACTGCACCGGCACGGAGGGGGACGCAGCTTCATTGACTTACGGCAACTGCCTTTGGGTGAATGACACGTGGGCCAGGGGGTGGCTGGCCCACCTATCATACAGCCTAAGGTAGGTGCAGTAGAGGGCCGAGGAGTAGTACGAAATCCTACGCACCTACGCACACTAACCAAGGGAAAGAGTGATCACTTGAATCGCAAGATCAGTGGAGGGCCGAGGAGTAGTACGAAATCCTACGCACCTACGCACGCTAACCCATGGAGGCGATGAGCGCGAGCATCTGCCGGCTGTGCCAGATGGTCCACGACGCCGCTCGCGCCCGCAACGAGGAACGCCTCTGTAGTATTGCTTGAGGCCGCCAGTAGGCGAGGGCCGCTGGACGATAGCTTCGTCTCCTTGTTCGACGAGGTCCTCGTCGGTTTCCTCGACAAGTTCACCGTCGTCATGAAGCTCGCGGAAGACTTTGACGTAAGCCTCCAGCCATCGCGCCCAGGCTCTGCGATGCCCGCCACCCTCAACGGCCACGATGGTGACAACCTCGTCGACGCCCTATGACTACCCGCCGTCGCGCCGGAGAATGTCCACCTCGAGGTCGCGCTCGCCGCGCAGCGCCTGGCGCAGCAAGACACCATCGACATAAACACCCACGTCTACGCGCAAATCATCCACAATGACTACTACATGCAAGAGGAGGACGATAGGACGCTGGCCTTCTTGGACCGCAGGGCAACCTTGGATGGCACAATCGCATGTACACGCTGAGATCGCCGCCAACGCCTCGCTTCCTCACACGCCGGTTGGTGACCGGCGCACTAGGGCGTGAGGATGTCGCTGATGGATCCATATGTATTTTTATCTTCCACAAATCCATGTAGTATTATATGATACTACAGTAATTATCTTACCTTTCGATCAACTTCATAATTTTCAGACGTATCTATGCATGAACGGCGCCGAACCAAACTTCTCATTACTCTAGGCAAAATCGTTATTTTTATCTATCGATCGCGCCATGGAGCGAACCAAACTTTACAAGTTATGAGTTCAAAAGGAAAAGCCTGCCATGTTCAAGGCCGCACCCCACACGGTTGGTCCGCACGCCGCCAAGCGGGAATGCGTATGTGTTGCATTGTCACTTACAAGTGGGACCGTAGTTGAGCAAACCGACTATTGGCAAACTCAAGACACCCGCCCACCGCGATGGCTGAGAAAACAGGAGGGAGAAGAGATGGTTGTAGCATGGACTCCAAGAAAATTGGTGTCGAATGGGACTCATGTTGGTGGCGCAGCCGCATCGCTAGACATGAATGCTAGTTATGGCCCATGCCAGCCCACTATATCGATCCTATATCGAGGCACGAGAACAAATTTCCTGCAGTCCGTGCTCAGCCCTCCTCTATCTCTCTTCTCAGCCAGCCAGCGGACGCGCGGAGCTCATCGTCTGCTTGCTCACATGCGCCCCACATGTCCGGGAAAATGCAAGAGGACCCACCGAACCTGCACATCTTTCACCTCGACGTCTTTGGTGACGAAAAACAAATCCAAGAAAGATCTTCGTGGCCGCTTTTGGAGTTACTCAAGAGTAGTAAGATTCTATTTACAGCTTTAACCTAAGATGCACATCTCGTGGCTTCAACTACCACTCTATTTTCTTTCATGACACAACCTGGATGTTGGATGTCCCACGTGTCGGCAAAAGGAGGAAGAACCCGACCAAATCTTTGGTTGTGCTCTCAGATTAGACTAGTTGTGCTAACTTAAAAATTTATTGTGTACTCCCTCCGTTCCAAAATACTTGACTTCCATTTGTCCAAAAATGGATGTTCCTATATACTAAAACATGTCTAGATACATATATATTTTGACAAATAGAAGGCATGTATTGTGCAACGGAGGGAGTAGAATGGATGAAAATTTTCGTATTGGGAAGAAGAGTACATCCATATATTGATAGAGCGCAATTTAGTAGATGTTCTATCACTTTTAGCTAGCATAGAGGCTATAGATGAGATTAGTGCACTTGTTGATATTCCTACTTGGTATGCGTGTTGCTGCTTAGACGCAGAGAAAAATGGACCGGAGAGAGTACTAGAATAGAGGCTAGACATGAGACTAGATGCGAGGAAGCAACGTCTACATCTTTACACTCGAAGAAGAAAGAAGCACGCAAGATCGAGCCTCCGCAGATCAACAATGAATGCATCGAGAAGGCACTAATCCAACTTACTGTGAGTAGTAATATGTATTCTTGTGGTTCTTGTTTTCTTTGGTCTTGCTTTTCTAGTCAAAATTATCGTTGGAGTTCGTGCAAAACGGAGGTCCTTTGGGGTCGTGGCGCTAGAAGTTGGCCTTACAAGTGGGACCGCAGTTAAGGAAACCGACTATCGGCAAACACCCACCTCGCCCTTGCCACGATGGCTGAGTTAGAGAAATGATGAGGTTGAAGAGATTGCTCTAGCACGACTCCAAGAAATATGGTGTCGATGGAAGTCGTCTTTGGTGGCGTGCAGCTGCACTCTGGACGTGAATGCTTGTTCTGGCCCATGCCACCCTACTACTCCTACTACTTACTATATAGTACTACTAGTATCGAGGATTCGAGGTTCATGTTACGTAGTAGAGTACAATATGGCTACAGTAAAAACACCCGCACAACGCGCGAAGCATGTGAAGCTAGTACAAATAGTGTACTACTATTGTTGATTGGCCTCATCAGATAACCTGTTGCAATGCACGTACAATTATGTATTCGGAAAATATATTTTTTCCTCGTCGCACCCCTCACTCACAGAAGCGACTCAAAAGCCATTCATAAATTTATTAAGTTTATCATAGGCATATCATTTTATTACATACAACATGTCATCAACCCACATCGACAACGAGGATACATTATAAATACTAAAGTTTTCACCACACAACAAATAACAAGCAATGAAATGAACTTCAACTCAACCATTCCTCAGCGTTGGAAACGCTTGCTTTGAACCACAAGTGATTCTCTCGACGGGCCATCCATTGTCGATCCGAGACCAACGCAGACTGATCATCCAGCTGAAGCGCCTACTATATCAGACTGTGGTAGCGAACCACCCAAATGTCCGAGGTATAGACATAGTTGCTTCTCATAAATGGTAGTAATGTTGTGTCAACAGCAGTTGGATCGCTTTCACCATCATTGGATAGTTTTGTCCAAGGAAGAGCGAAGTTTTCCAAGACTATCACTTTGTACTGTGAAGAAGGAGTTGGCGCTAGCACACTATTATCCATCCTGAATACCATGCAACGGGTGTTGGAATAGGTCCGGAGAGTGCGACCATGGGAGACTACACCTGCTTCCTTAGCAGTAACATCATCAGTGGGTTGTATACACACGAGAAGAGGTGATCCATCGGAATTAGTTGCCAGGCGCCAAATAGTATATGGGCGCTGCTCATCCTCATGCTCGTGGTCATCACCATCGTCATCTCCCCCTTGGTTATAAAAATCTTCAAGTATAGGTGGTGGAATGTTCGCAGGACCTTGGAAACACAAGAAGAAGATTAATTAGTAAAGGGAAACTTGCTAACCCGCATGCATGTGGATGAAACAATTATAATTACGGTGGAAGACAAACATACCGAAACAAAGACTCCATGCAAAAAAAGTGCCACGAGTGGTGGCAGCAAACACAAGGCCCTCGTATTCAATTGCATCACAGTACTCATCCGTGTATAGAAACTGATTTTTGAGCAATATCCATCGAGTCAAACCAGCAAGGACGGCAACAAGCTTGTCGAAGATAGCAACAACTTCATAGTTGTTGTAATTCCAAGAGCGGTAGGGAACTCGAGAAATTGCTATCTTCCGTAGAAGACAGTCACCATGATTGTACTTGAACGTGCGTACAATACCGGTGTGCTCAACCTCTGGGCAGTCTGCTGAGATTTTTGGAAGTGGAACCCGGTCACGAGTGTACACATTCACAAGTTCCCACTCGCAGTTGGACCCAATGTAAACAACCCAATCTCCATTTGCGCCTGCCCAAGCCTTGCCCTCAAGCGATGGCATCTTAACATCATACGTATCATTATCAAGCGGCATCAACTTGCACAGGGCGAGGCCTCCGTCGTGACAGCGCCAGTCATCAGGGTCACGGCGAAGAAGGTAATAAGGGAGATCAAACTGCTCCTTGACTCTTGGGTTCCTTGTAATGATGTTATTAGTTGAGTCAAGAATGGGCTTGAACGAACCTGCCATGCTAGCCGAGGTGATGACGTCGCACCGATCAATGAGTTCCTCCACCACGTCATCTTTCAGATCGGGGCAAGAATAACGGAGTCATTTCCGTCCTGTTCCCTCCATGGAGAAGATGATCGAACAATGGCAGAAGAAAGGGTGAAGGGCTGAAGGAAAATGGAGGAGGGAGAGGAAGAGCGTGCGACAGCAGTTCCAAATCAAGAGGGAAAGGCGAAGAGTCGGTGGGCGGTTGCCAGTTTGCCCCGGTTCACGAAGGGGTGCCCCGGCCTACACGTCGGTTCGGAAATACTCCTACTACTCGCCGTCGTCTCACTTATATGTTGGAACGGCCAGTACTAGTAGTATAACAAAGATATATAGGCTGGAGCTTTGTCAGGACCCCAATTCCAAGTCACATTAATCTAGCCGGTAACACCTCATATCACTTTGCGGCCTCATGCACGGTATTCCCACGGGTGTCGCCTTACCCTGGCCTGGGACCGTTTGCGCCTTTTGGTTGACGTATATGATAGTGTCGCTAGCATCCATATGACAGAGAACCCGGGCCGACATGGCTAGTCGTGAACCCAAAGCGGCACTAACCCATGGGGACAGGCATACATGAATCACATCGAGCATGTTGGTCGCAGCGTGCAGAATCCTGGCTGTAGCATTGGGCTAACAGGACTCGGGAACCCGGCTGTAGCAGCTAGGCAGACTGGATGTCACCAAGTGACATTTCCAACGGATGCACACAGAACAAAGTGAAATACATGCCGCTACCAAGTGTCCCGAGCAAGAGTGCTGGGCTAGCAGACTCCGTGAACTGGTTGTAGCAGACTACTATGGCTCAAGGAAGCACTAGACTACATTTCCCCATAAGAGAGGCTGCCAAGGATAAACAACTAGTTTGTCGGATCCCACACATACCAAGCATTTCAAACATACACACAATATGCTCGATATGTGTAAATACAACATGGCATCACAACATAACTCTACGACTCAAGTATTTATTCATTAGGCTCCGAGGAGCAAGATATTACAAATATGGGTCTCATGACCCAACATACAGAGCATACAAGCAACAAGCACAAGCGGAAGCTTAACATGTCTGAGTACATACATCTACAAATGAAAAGGCTGAGAAGCCTGACTATCTACCAGATCCTGCTGAGGGCACAAGATCGTAGCTGAGGTATCAAGCTAAAAGTCGAAGTCCACACGGAACTACTAGTGAGACTGAAGTCTCTCTGCAAAAACATAAAATAGGCAAACGTGAGTACAAATGTACTCAGCAAGACTTACATCAGATCTAACTACATATGCATCATTATCAACGAAGGGGGGTGGTGGAGTTTGACTGCAGCAAGCCAGCTTTGACTCGGTGGCTATCCTAAACTACGACTGCAAGTAACTCTTTTGAGGTGGCGCACACGAGTCCACATATTCACCAATCGATACACCACTATGGATTCGACCCCGTCTTCCTACGGGAACGCCATCCATAGTACTCACGCTTATCTTGCGCATTTTAGAGTATCCACTTTCACTTGTCTATGAACTGTTATAGGCAACCCAGAAGTCCTTTTTCATGACACGGCTATTCAATAGATGATGTTAACCCTGTAGGGTGTACTTTTCACACACTCTCTCGCCACTTACCACCATGTACACGCGTGTATCTCGCAACCTTCAAGCGGAAGCTCGGCGAGGAGTCGGCCACGACCGACTAACCACACAAGTCTCTCGTCCAGTTTTATCGCCTATTCGGGTTCCATCCGCAAGGAGATCCGGCCGGGGTGTCGCTCACGACCCCAAACGATGTGAGCAGGGTTCCCGAGACACCAAACGGGCGCCCGGTACACCGTGCCATGGTGTATCTACCGCAACATAGCCCACCCCTAGGGTCAGCGCTACGCACGGCCCCCAACACATCCTACAAACACCAGAAACTAGTTGCAACTCCTGGACAGAGATCGAGTTGATTAATAAGTCGAGAGGGGCACTTAAGCATTCCAATGCGTGGTAGTAGCTGTTCATGGATCACAAACACAGAACTCAGTTCCTGAGGACGGTTTCAATGAGACAACCCACCATGTACTCCTACATGGCCTCTCACCGCTACCTTTACCAAACCGTGTTCACACACTTAGCTCACACACAGTAGGACATGTTCACACACCATCCCAATTCATTCCCGATGAATCAGACCTGACTCAACTCTAAGCAGTAGCAGGCATGACAAACAAACATGAATGAGTAGGCACAACAGGGCTCAAACAACTCCTACTCATGCTAGTGGGTGTAAGTGCATCTAGTGCCCCTTAGTGATTTTGGTGTATTGAAGACTTATAGGTTAATGGACTAATGTGTTTATGAGTGTACATAGGTCTATAAGTCTATGAGGAGTTTGATATTTATAGAGAAAGTCGACCCCTAAAAATGAAGTTCTTCGACTGAAGACTTTGATATTCTGAAGACTTTGAAAGTGAAGAAATTGGTGTGACCTTGAAGACTTGGTATTCATTTGAGGAACATGAAGCGGGAAGACTTTTGTTTTCGTAGTTTCGTTTTCTCTTTCTTGAGTCATAGGAAACACCGTGACTGTTAAAGGGGTTGAGGAAATACTAAGGAAAATTTCCATGTGATGCTCAACTCAAAATCCTACACCTACCAATCCCTTCGAGTGAAGCCTTTGAAATCTCATACAGTTCAGTCAATTTCTTCAAAGGATGAGACGAAGTACTTGGTCACGAGGAATTTGTTCTCGACCGAGGAGTTAGGAATTCACCAAAGGCGGATTGCCTACACAGTGAGGAACATGATAGCCCTGAGGAATTTGAGAGTCAAATTTCCGACCGTTGCTGTGATGCGCGCGAGCTGTCCCAAAATATCTTATCCACCTAACGGTCATATCATTGAAGGGCATTTATGTCTTATCATGTTGGGCTGCTCCCTAGGCTATAAATAGCCGCCCCCTACAACCACTAGCTGGTTGGCTGCTCCGAGAGAACTTGACACTTGTCATTATAGAGAAACCCATCCTCCGAGGACTTTGAGCGAAAATCATCGAGTGAGGAAAAACCCAAAAACCAAACCCCTACAAACCCAAAGTGATTGAGCATCACTGAAGAGATTGATCCTGCGTGGATCCGACGCTTGTTACCTTTGAAGATTGTGCTTCTTCCAGACGGTTAGGCGTCATGGTCTAGAGCATCCAAGAGGAATTGTGGATCGCCGAGTGACCAAGTCTGTGAAGGTTTGGAAGTCGCTCAAGACTTACCACGAGTGATTGGACGAGGTCTGTGTGACCTTAGTTCAAGGAGAATACGGTGAGGACTTGGTGTCCCGAGCTGCGTGCTCAAGGATCGGGTGTCCGGACCGTGTGTCCTCGAGTTTAAATACTCACCGCCCAACCAGACGCATAACCGAGACAGCAGTTGAACTGGTCTACTAAATCATTGTCTTCACCAACCTAACTGGTTCTATTTCCTCAACTCTTTCATTTCCTCATTACTGTGTTGAGTGTTCATTCATATCTGTGTTTGAAGACTTTGACTGAAGATTTTCTCAATTTCCTCAGTTTAATTCTTCAATCTGTTTGTTTTCATCTTGTGTTATCCTGTGTTTACGCTTTCTGTACTCTTTGATTGTCTTCGTTTCATCATGATGACCATGCCCGCATTCTCTTATGCTTACTTCTAAGTACTTATTCCGCTGCAAGTAGTTCTTCACTTAGGAATTTCCTCACCGGAAAATTCCTCATCGAAGAATTCATAAAAATCGCCTATTCACCCCCCTCTAGTCGATATAACGCACTTTCAATTGGTATCAGAGCAAGGTACTCCCTTGTTCTATGTGATTTTGGTTTAACCACCTGGAGTTTTAGTTATGTCGACCGCAGGTATGATCAAGGTCTCAGCTGGGTGTCCTACCTTTGATGGGACGGACTACCCCTACTGGAAAAACAAGATGCGAATGCATCTTGAGGCAATTGACAATGATCTCTGGTATGTTGTGGGAAATGGTGTTCCCTCTGTCTCACCCTCACTGAACGCTGCCGATGTGAAGAGATTCAAGCAACTCGATTCTCAAGCGAAGAATATCATATGTGGCCATCTGAGCAAAGGACAATATGGAAGAGTGAGTGCTTTGGAAACTGCTAAGCTCATCTGGGACAGGCTGTCCAAAGTAAATGAATGAGTCTCAACTCAACATGACTCTCGAGTTGATGTTCTTCGAAATCTCTTCAACCACTTTAAAAGACTCGACAATGAAAATGTTCAACAAACCATCGATCGCCTCACTGACATCTCAAATGAGCTTCAAGCGCTTGGTGCCACTAACATCACCGACCATGAGGTGGTGAAGAAATTGTTGAGATCTCTTGATTCCTCATTTGATACTCTGGCACTGATGATACAAGAGCGTGCTGACTACATGTCACTTGATCCAGCTGATATCCTCGAGAGGCTAAATACTCATGAGTTCCAGCTTGCTGAAAAGAGAGATCTCTATGGTTCTAGCTATGGAAAATCACATGCACTGAAGGCCAAGGTTGTGTCTGAATCTGATTGTGAAGACTCTGGTAGTAGCCTTGGAGATCCTGAAGAATTGAGCCAGGAGCTAGCACTGCTCGTGAAGAAATTCCAAGTTCTCAAGACGTGGTCGCTGGAAAATCCTCAAGGAGCAAAGTGATTCCTCATCCAAAGGACTATAAGAGAAGACTATGCCACAAATGCAAGAAACCTGGTCACTACATTCAAGATTGTCCTCAGTGGGAAAAGGAAATAAAGAAGAAGAAATTCAAGGATTATAGTTCTGATGACACTAAGAAGAAGAAGAAATCGTCGAAATCTTCATCATCAAAATCCTCAAAGTCTTCTTCTCACAAGAAGAGCAGCTCCAAGAAGGCTCTGCATTCATTGGCAAGGAAATGGACTCAAGCTGAATCGAGGACATGAGGAAGAGGAGGCATCAGAAGAATCCGAGTTTGGTGTGGCGATTCTGCTCGCCATCGCTTTCGTCAAGAAGTCCATCTTCTACTCAAGAAAATGACCTCACCAACAAAGCTGATGAAGATAGTGATGACTACGCCCCACCTATTGCTTCATGGAAAAGGGTGCCAAGGTACTCAAATATACCTCCTCCGAATCTAGTGAAAATGAATCTGATGAAGATCTCAAGCCCAGCTACTCAAAACTTGCTAAGATTGCTGAAACAACAAAGGGCTTTTGAAAAGGTTCAAACATGCTAGACAAAAGTGATGATATGTTGGGTGAAGAAATGGATCGCACTAAAGCCCTGACTAAAAATCTTCAGAGACTTCAGTCTAGGTTTGACAGCCTTCAAGGTCATCATAACTCTCTCTTATCTGATCATGAGAAACTTTCTTATGAATTGCTTCAAAGAAAGCAAGATCTTGAGAAGCTAAGAGTGAGTTATGAAGATCTTCAGAAGGAGCGCGATTCATTGCTCGCTCAAGAAATCAGCGCTTCTCAGGAAGAATTTGTTCCTCCATGCTTAAAGTGCATTGAACGTGAATCTGCTAATTCTTCACCTGAATGTTCAAATGCTTCAACTGTTACAAATTCTTCACCTGCCTCTTGCTATCACTAATTCCTCATCTGAGGACATTGCTAGTATCACTGATGATGCAGGGTTGAAGGAATTGTACATGACAGCATGTACAAAAGCCTCAAAGGGCATCGAATCTTTGTGATGTGCTTAAAAGAAGATCCTCAACAGAACCCTAGGAAAGAGGGTATTGCCTTTGAGAGGAAACTCAATGCTGATGGAACATATTGAAGCCCGAGCAGACCCCAAAACCTCATGGGTTGCTGCAAAGGGACCTCCAGTTGATCCATCTAACTTATCTGGATTTACATGTGAATCTCCTCATTCTTCTCGATGAGTCATTTGACTCCAACTATAAATTGTTCAAAAATCAGAATGGTGAAGTATTTTCTAGATATGTTGGCACTAATCGCAGGAACGGTTCCCTATGAAGAAAATCTGGGTTCCCAAGAAGTGCCTTGAAAGTCTTCAGTGAATGTCCTCATGACACCACCGTGAAGAATAGGAAACCCAGATCAAACTCTTCATATGGACCAAATTCTTCATATGGATCCAAGTCCTCATCGGACCAAATTCCTCACATGGATCAAAGTCCTCATATGATTATCATCGTGCTAACAACTCTGCTTCGCAGGTAGAGCTAAGGGCTATGAATATGTGCATTATTCTTCAAACCAATATGTTCATAAGTCCTCAAGAATTTCTCCGCTTATTCATATGCTTACCCTAACCCTCTTATGTGAAACGAAATGGATTGGCCTCTATGCCACCATTCTCATATGGAGCTTGTAGAGTGATGAACTCTTTGCCACCCCTTCGATGTGGGTGGTGAAGAAAAGAACTAATCTCTTCAGAGGGTCAGGCCTCCGCACATGCTTTAACGTCTCAAGAATTTGTTGGGGCCCGACAAAAATGCCTAAAAGGACGCAGGCTAATCATGAAGAAATGAACTTTCATTTCACACGCCCTCATACCGCTTATCTCGTTATATCGCTCGATGAAATTCATCCGATGAAATTGATATCATATTCATCGATGAAGTATATGAGATCGTAAGTTGCACTAATTCATCTCGCAGGATGATCAACCCAAAGCCAATGAGTGGGTCCTCGATAGTGGATGTACAAATCACATGATTGGTGACAAGAATCTATTGATGGATGCTCCTTATCACCGCCACATCTGAAGCATATCATCTTTGCCGACAAAGGCAAAAGTCAGGTATTGGGTCTTGGTAAGGTTGCAATCTCTAAGGACATACACATGGACAAAGTCATGCTTGTTGAGTCCTTAGGATACAACCTCATGTCAGTCCCAATGCTTTGTGATCTTGATATGGTTGTTGTCTTTGGCAAGTATCGTTGTGTTTTGATCATGGAAGCTGACAATTCCAAAGTCTTCGAAGGCTTTAGGAGAGGAGACTTGTATATTGTTGATTTCTCTATAGGACCACAGCCAGCCGTGTGTCTACTTGCAAAAGCTTCAGAAGGCTAGCTATGGCATCGACGACTTGGTCACGCAGCCATGAGGAATTTGCACATGCTTGCGAATAAGAAGCATGTCATTGGCATTGAGAATGTCAAATTCCTCAAGGATCACTTGTGTGGAGCCTGTGAAGCTGGAAAAATGACCAAGGCCAAGCATCCAGCGAAGACTATCATGACCACTACTCGTCCATTGAATTGCTTCACATGGACCTCTTTGGTCCTAATCATTACTCAGTAATCACTAATGATGCATCTCTATATGGCTTTGTTATCGTTGATGATTACTCTCGTTACACATGGGTACACATTGTTACTTACAAACATGAAGTGCAGGAAGTCTTAAAACGATTTTCCTCGAGGGCTTCAACCAACTTTGGTGTGAAGATCAGCACATCAGAGTGACAATGGAACTGAGTTCAAGAATTCTGGTCTTGATGACTATCTTGATGAACTTGGTATTACTCATGAGTTATCTGCTCCTATACTCCTCAAAGCAAAATGGCATCGTGGAGCGGAAGAACAGAACTCTTGTTGAGATGGCTTGCACTATGCTTGATGAATACAAAACGCCTCGTCGTTTTTTGGATTGATGCAATTGATACCGCGTGCCACATCATCAACAGAGTATATCTTCACAAATTCTTCAAGAAGACTGCCTATGAACTCCTCACTGACAAGAAACCCAATGTGAGTTATTTCAAAGTCTTCGGTGCTAAATGCTGGATTAGAGATCCTCATCACAATGCTAAATTTGCACCGAAAGCACATGAAGGTTTTATGCTTGGTTACGGAAAGGACTCACACACCTACAGAGTCTTCAACATCGCTCTTCACAAGATTGTTGAAACTGTAGATGTGCGGTTCGATGAAACTAATGGCTCGCAAAGAGAGCACCTACCTTCTGTGATAGATGAACCAGCACCTGAGGAATCTATCAAGTTCAAGGCAACTGAGGATGTCATTCCTACTGAAGAATCTGCTGAAGAATTCATTCCAGATCGCGAAGAACGCCGAGCTGATGCACTCAAGATAATGTGAAGAAAATGGTGTGAAGAAAATGCTGATCAAATTCCTCGACGACAACCAGCTCATCCTCACGTTGCAAAAGAAGTGCAAGTTGACAAGATCATCAATGACATTGAAGCGCCAGGTCCTCTCACACGCTCAAAAGCTTCACATTTATCTAACTTTTGTGGGCACTATGCTTTTGTCTCTATCACAGAGCCCACTAAGGTAGATGAAGCATTTCGAGCCCGAGTGGATTCAGGCAATGCAAGAAGAATTACATCGATTCGAGCTCAACAATGTCTGGAACTGGTCAAACGCCCAGATCCTCGCAAGCATAATATCATTGGCACAAAGTGGATCTACCGCAACAAGCAATATGAAAATGGCCTTGTGGTGAGGAATAAGGCACGACTTGTAGCTCAAGGCTACACAGGTTGAAGGAATTGATTTCGATGAAACTTTTGCACCTGTTGCTAGACTTGAGGCTATTCGCATATTACTTGCTTATGCTAACCATCATAATATCACTTTATATCATATGGATGTGAAAAGTGCATTCCTCAATGGTAAGCTTGAGGGAGAAGTATATGTTGCTCAACCCCCAGGTTTTGAAGATCCAAAGAATCCCGACAAAGTCTTCATACTCAACAAGGCCCTCTATGGCCTCAAACAGGCTCCACGGGCGTGTTATGATACATTGAAGGAATTCTTCATGAAGAATGGCTTCACACCCGGTTCACTCGACCCTACTTTCTTTACTAAATCATATGATGGTGAACTGTTTGTGTGCCAAATATATGTTGATGATATTATCTTTGACTGTACTGACCAACGTTATTGTGATGAATTTGCCTATATGATGAGTGAAGAATACCAAACGTCTATGATGGGAGAATTGAAATTCTTCTTAGGTCTTCAAATTCGTCAACAACACAATGGCATATTCATATCTCGGAGAAATACCTCAAAGATGTTCTCGAAGAAATTCGCATGCAAGATTGCAAAGGCGTCAAAATTCCTATGCCCACAAATGGCCATCTATGCACTGATGAAAATGGTATTGACTTCGATCACAAGGTATACCACTCCATGATTGGTTCTCTATTGTACTTATGTGCATCTAGGCCAGATATAATGCTTAGTGTTTGCATGTGTGCCCGATTTCAAGCTACACCGAAGGAATCACACCATAAGGATATGAAGCATATTCTTCGATATCTAGCTCACACACCAACACTAGGATTATGGTACCCCAAGGGCTCTACTTTTGATCTCATTGGATATTCGACTCGACTATGCTGGTGATCGTGTGGACCGCAAGTCAACATCTGGTACTTGTCATTTCTGACGATCTTTGGTCTGTTGGTCCTGAAGAAACAGAACTGCGATCACCGCTTCATCGCGGAAGCTGAGTACATTGCTGCTGGCTCTTGTTGTGCTCAATTGTTGTGGATGAAGCAAACTCTCAAGGACTACGGCATCAACGTGAAGAATGTGCCTCTCATCTTGTGACAATGAGAGTGCCATCAAGATTGCTCACAACCCATTTCAGCACTCAAGACAAAGCACATTCAGATTCGTCATCATTTTCTTCGTGATCATGTGTTGAAGGGCGACATCTCCATCGAGCATGTGAAGATCAAGAACAGCTAGTAGATATCTTCACAAAGCCCTTGGATGAGAAGAGATTTAGCAAGTTGCGGTGTGAGCTAAATATCTTAGAATCTTCAATGTTCTTTGAAAAGGACACACATCCCGACACTTATGCAAAATTGATGACTTAGATGTGCAACACATGAAGAAACGTTTTCTTCAATCAATGAAGAATAACACTCTAAGTGTGAAGAAATTAATGAAGAATTTGATTCTCGTAACCCACGACAATTGTACGCGGTGTCTGAAATCATCATTCTTATACGGTGGGTCACGCCACCACCAAAATTGAAAATCTTCAATTTGAGTTTTCCTCGTTTTGAAATTCTTCAGTTTTTCAAATTCTTCAACTTTGCAAAATCTTCACTGCTTTCCGTTGTCTTTCTTCATTATATATATATATATGTCCTCTACATCATTCACTTATGGATATTTCTTCAAGTTGCTTTTTTCGCTAAGTGAATATGATCGGACCCTTCCCCTCTATGCTATACTCAACCCAATCTATTCACAAATTCTTCATGTGCGTTCTATTTGAAACTCGCTCAAAATCTTCATTGTGTCCTTGTCACCAAGAAATTGCGAACGAACTTTTAACTTATCTTATCCAAATTTTCGCTTTTACCGCTCAAACCGCTCCGCATCCCACGATAAACTTATCTATTCACCCACGATCTAACACAATCTCCACTTTTCAAGACGTGGGTGACACATGTCAAGTTTAATGAGAAGGGTCAGGCACGTTCAGTCCAAAATCTTGAGCTAACGGTTTTTCACCGTGGCTATATATACCCCTCTCCCTTCCTCACTTCCTTTACTCCGCCGACCTCTCTCTCTCTCGCCGAGCTTTCAAACCCTAGCGCCGCCGCTACTCCATCGTCGCCGGTGAGGAAGAGCTTCACTGCCTCGACCTCGTCGCCGTCAGACTCGCGCCGACCATGAAATCTTCACTCCGCCGCCAGTAGCTGTCTTCCTCCGCCGAAGTTAGGGCGTGGGAGATCTGAACTGATTTAACTTCTAATCTACACTTCTCAGTCGTGTTCTTCAGTTTGGGTAATTAAAAGTTACTTTTATTACTCGCTTTGATTCTCAAACCTTCACGAAAATCTTCAAAGGTGTTTATTCTTCAAATCTTCACACATATGAACACCTCAAACAAAATATGCTCTTGATTCGCTTTCTAAGCAATGATTTTCTTCAAGATTCCTCAATTGTGTGGATCCTCGATCTATACAACTCGAACCTAAGACAAAGATCGCTTAGTGAAATTCTTCAAGGCTCATCTGGTCAAATTCCTCAAACTAGTTCTTTTGAAAGACCTTACGAGAACGATATGACCTCTCCAAATTCCTCGCAACTATACTCTGCTCACAGTACTCATGTCCGCCATGAATCACTAGGTTCTCATCAACTTAACTCATTTGCAGCGTTCCTCGAAGAAAAGTTGCATACTTCTTGAGAAGTCGAATGTTCAAATTCCTCACCAAGAATATGGCGAATGAAAGAAGCCACGTAAAGGAGGAAAGAGGCCTGAGGTCATGACTGCTTTGAGATACACGAGGACATATACTGACTATTGCACACTGATGAAGCCAAGTTTGGCAAGGAAAACAAAAATCAGCGCAAGGTGCGCATTCAAAGGATTGAAAGGAGATGGGCAAGGGAATGGAGGGAGTACAGATATGTTACTCCAAAGTACATGGAGAGCTCCATTGGCACCTGGCCAAGAAGCTGACCCCACCAGCATCAAGCGTGGTGAGGACTTTCCTGAAGAATGGGCCAACCGCCAAGCCAAGTTGGCGAGACAAGCCAAAGAAGCAGTGAGGAAATTCAATGAAGACTCTGCTACTACTGCTGCCACTGAGGCCCCTGTTCAGCCTAGAAGATCAATGGCAAAGAAGCCAGCGCACAAGCCAAGTGCTTCACCAATAGTGCCCTCGCGACCAAAATCCTCAGCAATGCCCTCACGGCCAGAATCTTCAATGCCCTCACGGCCAGTTCCTCATGCTGCTCCTGCTCCTCCCAAATCCTCAGCTCCTACAAAGTCCTCAGCAGCTCCTCCAAAGTCCTCAAGACTGTGCATCCGCCACGTACAAAGGACTGCAGCATCTCTATTGCCTCTGGTGTCTCAAAGAAGTTCCTCAACTGCACCAAAGTCTTCATCAGCCCAACTCGCTCAAGAAAAACGCAATCGCTGGGCGAGGTCCTCGCCAAGTCCAAGAAGAAACAGGTCGCCTTCCAAGTGCCATCTGATGATGAAGCTGATGATGATGAACTTGCAGAAATCATCAGAGACCGACAAGAAAGGGCCGCTAGAGCCAAAGGCACACCTGTGCTGCTTCTGTTGGATCCAAGAGCGATCCTAGACTACATTGATCTCTGGCACAAAGACCCAAACACACCTATGCCTGACTTCAATTTGACACTTGGCCAAAGTCACATGCTGACTCATTTCATCCAAGAGGAGAAATGGAAATATGATAGGGCCAGAGAGATCAAGAAATCACAGTACAAAAAAGAGAAACTGCTGAAGAAAAATGTTGTCAAGATGACAACTGAAGAACTTGTCAAGATGCAGGCTAACATCAAAGCCCTCAGCGACAAATTTGACTCATACTATGCTGACTGGAAAGGAGCCAAAGTCAGATTTGTCAATCTGACAAAGAAGTTCACAAATGTTGCAGCCCCAACGCAACAAGAAGTTCCTCAAGC
Source organism: Aegilops longissima (assembly GCA_021605205.1). Taxonomy (NCBI): domain Eukaryota; kingdom Viridiplantae; phylum Streptophyta; class Magnoliopsida; order Poales; family Poaceae; genus Aegilops; species Aegilops longissima. The sequence continues at coordinate 46,962,266 of CM038680.1, read as the reverse complement.
TGAAGCTTCTGCTCAGCCGACTGAAGAACATGCCAAGACCACCGATAAAGTTCAAAGGTCAAGAAAATGCTAGTTCCGTGGCTGATGACTCCATTCCGGCCGTTGAAGAAATTGCCGTGGCATCCACTAGTGGTGTGCTCAAGAAATCGAAGAAGTCGTGGCAACCGCATCGGGCCATTGCGCGAGGAAATTCAACTAGATTCCTCAGCTCCTCCCGCGCCTACACCAACTCCAATCCTTCCATCTGCATCTGATGTGAAGAAGACCAAGGCTGCAGAGCGAGCTGTAGTGAAGAAAAGGAAAGCATCAGCTGCATCAAATTCTTCGGCTGCAAAGAAAATGAAGCCAATGACAAGCTCATTTGAAAATCCTATTGATGCTGTTCTAGTTTCCTCCATGCCATCAAAGGACCTTGTTCCTTTTGGTGAAGAGTATGAGATCCCAAGCGGATCTGATGAAGAAAATCATTCTGCTGCTTCGTCAGAGCAGATTGATGAAGAAATTGAAGTGGATGTAATCCCTTCAACACCAATGATTTCCTCGCCTATGCCTCAGTTCACAGCTGAAGAGGCTGGTGATGAAGTCATGTACCTAGGGTAGGGTCATAGACCTGCCCAAAGGTACCCTCCTCAAGGACACTCGCGAAAGAAGCGGCCTTCCAGTCGACCTGGTAGGTTTCCACTCGACAGATTCAAAGACACTCGACCATGAAGACCCACTCGACCACCAGGAGTCCAAGAGCCACTCGGTGTCCAAACGGTCTGTAGTTAAATAGTCTTTATGGTCATAATGACACTTTATGTAAGGCGGTACCAGTAATTCCTAGCCTTAACGTACCTTAAACCCTCCGCTACGTGGGCTAGCTGGGGTCCTGGCACACTCTATATAAGCCACCCCCCTCCACAGGTAGAAGGGTTCGCACCCCTGTAACACATACGCATATAATCCAGTCGACCGCCTCCGGGCTCCGAGACGTAAGGCTGTTACTTCATCCGAGAAGGGCCTGAACTCGTAAACCCCTTGCGCATACAACTACTCCGTAGCTAGGATCTTGCCTCTCCATTCCTACCCCCCATTCTACTGTCAGGCTTAGAACCATGATAGTTGGCGCCCACCGTGGGGCCGGTGTTCTAGCGATTTGTTGGAGAAGTTGGGATTCTTTCGATCTCCTACATCATGGTTTCAGGTGGAGTTCTGGTCGAGGGCCGCGAGATCCGTCTCGGTGCGCTCACGTTCGTCGCCGACGACTCCGCTTGGCTTCAGGAGGCTCCACTCTACGTGGACGCGCTCCCCGTCCGCGGGGCGACGCACTTTCGCGCATGTGTCCGCGCGTCCTCATGCGGCAACCGTCGACCCAGTATGGGTCGGCTCCTGTGCCGTCCTCGCTCCCAGTCTCCCGCCAGCTCAAGCGTTCCGGTCGGTCGAGGCTTCAGCGGTGGGTGAGGCATGCGGTGGCTCGCCAGTCGGCCACCCCCCAAGTCGCGGACATCGAGCCCGATGAATCTCTCTACAGCCTGTTCGACTGGCTCCGCAGAGACTGTGTCCGAGTGCGATAGCAGTGACCCGGTGGCAGAGGTTTTGATGGTCGATGGACCACGCAGTCCCCCCGGATTCACCCGCACCAACGGAGGTGACGGTGGAGGCGATCTAGAGCAAGCCCACGAAGAGTACCTGCCCAAGCCCCTCACTTCGCTTCAGATGGAGGAGCTTCGCCGTCGGAACATGGATGCGCTTCACACTCCTATCGTTGGAGAAACCCTCGAGGCTCGTGTCTTGGAGGATGCGCGCTTGGCCAACCTGGCTGAGCACACTCGACTGGAGAACCTTCAGTGAGTACTCGACGAGCGTGCGCGACCAAGGGTTCCAGAATCTAGTCGATGTCAGCTCTTCCAGCCACCAACTCAGGTATATCGAACTCCGATTCAGAATTTAGCAGCTGCCGCCCGTATAGCAGAGTCAATTCATCCTTCCCGGTCGGAGGCAGGTAGAGGTTTGCTACAAATCAGAGATCTGCTCCGGGCGGCAGGAGACCAAAACTCAGTCGTATCACAGTCTCGGAACAGGATTCACAGCCGATCCGTTGCTGCGAATTCAGTCCAGTCGGGCCATAGTCCAAGATCGCCCCCGAGGCGTGAGGAACGTGGGGGCCTGCGTGATGATCAGTACAAGAGCCGCGAGCAATATGAGCACCGATTCGATCGCAATGATCGACGTCGAGTGCCCACTCCTCCCCCAAGGGGTGGATCATACGCTCCTCGGCAGCAGGACGACAGACGCCAGCACAGTGTTGGGCGAAGAGTTCCAGTCGACCCCAGGGAACCAGGCTTTGATGCGAGATCTATTATCATTCAAGGTTTGGTCGACAGGAACAGAGCTCACCGAGACGGCCATGACAGAGATGTTCCTCCAGCAGCAGAGTTCATGTCTCGGGGCGAGTGTTTCAAGCAGAGCCATCGAGCCACGGTGATTCCTCCCAACTTCAGGTTGGCGACTGGAGTCGATAAGTTCCTTTGTTAATCCAAGCGACACTTGGCTTGAAGATTACCGAGTGGCTGTTCAGATCGGCGGTGGCAGCGATGAGGTAGCCATGAAGCATTTGCCTCTTATGTTGGAGGGTTCAGCTAGGCGTGGTTGAATCGATTAGCACCCAAGAGTATTTACACTTGGGAAGATCTTGCCCAGTGTTTGTCAGACATTTGAAGGGACTTGCAAACGACCAGCAGGGTTGACGGAGTTGCAGTCGTGTGTGCAAAAGTCGAGTGAAACTTTGAGAGATTATATCCAGAGGTGGATCACTTTGCACCACACAGTTGAGAATGTATCTGATCACCAGGCAGTTTGTGCCTTCAAAGAAGGTGTCAAGAACAGAGAGTTGAGTTTGAAATTTGGTCGAACCGGAGATATGACCCTGAGTCGGATGATGGAGATTGCCACCAAGTATGCAAATGGTGAAGAAGAGGATCGGCTCCGGAGTGGTAAATACAAATCGGCCGCTAATGAGGCTGGCGGAGGAAATTCCAGTCGGAAGCAGAAGCGCAAAGCCGAGCCAGCTGCTCTCGGAGATGCCTTGGCTGTGACCCCAGGAAAGTTCAAGGGGAAACCCAAGGGTCCTTGGAACCCCAAGAAGGTGAAAGACCAGGATGAAAATGACGTGTTGGATTTGCCATGTCACATTCACACGAAGAAAGATGAAGAGGGTAAACTCATTTACCCGAAACATACCACTCGACAATGTCGGCTCTTGATTCAGCAGTTCCAAGGGAAACAGCCCAAGGATAAGGATAAGGAGACAGACAAAGTTGAGGACAAAGATGACAACGATGATGGATATCCCCAGGTCAATTCCACCCTGATGATTTTTGCTGACGTCGAAAGCAAAAGTCGATTGAAGGTTATCAATCGGGAAGTGAACATGGTCGCTCGGCGCCGACTATCTGAAATGGTCCCAGACCCCCATCACATTCGACCAGTCTGATCACCCGATGCACATTGCCACCCCTAGGAGGCAAGCGTTGGTGGTCGACCCAGTCGTTGAAGGCACTCGACTGACCAAAGTTCTGATGGATGGTGGTAGTGGCTTGAACATATTGTACGCAGAGGCGTTGAAAGGATGGGCATTCCGATGTCGGACTCGATTACCGATAACATGAGCTTCCACGGAGTCATTCCTGGAAAGAAGGCTGAGTCACTCGGCCAAATTGCTCTTGATGTAGTTTTTGGTGATTCGAAGCATTTCCGGAAAGAAAAGTTGACCTTTGAGGTCGTGGATTTCCAGAGAGCTTATCACGCTATTCTGGGAAGGCCAGCATATGCACGTTTCATGGCCCGACCATGTTACGTGTATCTTAAACTGAAGATGCCTGGCCCCAAGGGCGTGATCACTGTTACGGGCAATCGGAAGAAGGCGGAAGAGTGCTTCCAGAAGGGCTCTAAGATCGCCGATGCTCAGTTGGCAGTGGTAGAGCTACAAGAGTATCAGAAAACTGCAGAACCGAGTGATTTGTTGCAAGCTAAGAAGCCCGCTACGGAGTCAGCATTCCAGTCGTCCGGTGAGACGAAACAGGTTCACGTTCACTCGACTGATCCCAATGCTGCTCCGACCAACATCTCAACAACAATCGACTCAAAATAGGAAGAAGCGCTCATCCAGTTCCTCCGTGAGGACTGGGACATCTTTGCATGGAAGCCTACTGACATGCCGGGTGTTCCCAGGGGGCTGGCTGAGCACCGCCTACGAGTCGACCCAAAAGTCAAACCGATTAAAGAACATCTTCGGCGGTCCGCCGTCCAGAAGAGAAAGGCCATTGGTGAAGAGGTGGCTCGGCTCTTAGCGGCAGAGTTCATCCGAGAGATCTACCACTCCGAGTGGCTCGCCAATGTCGCCATGGTCCCCAAGAAGGACAATTCGTTGCGCATGTGCATCGATTTCAAGCATATCAATCGGGCTTGCCCGAAAGATCATTTTCCTCTTCCTCGCATTGACCAAATAGTCGACTCAATCTGCGGGATGTGAGAGGTTGTCTTTTTAGAGCGCCTATTCCGGTACCATCAGATCCGTCTGTATGGGCCCGATGAGATAAAACAGCTTTCATCACTCCATTCGGGTGCTTACGTTATGTCACCATGCCATTCGGTCTCAAGAATGCGGAGCCACATTCATGAGGATGATTGAAGTGTTTGCTCACTCGAATCAGTCGGAATGTGGAAGCGTACATGGATGATATAGTGGTCAAGTCACGAAAGGGTTCGACTGTTGGTGACCTTGCTGAAACATTTGCCAATCTCGGGAGGTAGGATATCAAGCTTAACCCATCAAAGTGCACATTTGGAGCTCCTGGTGGAAAGTTACTCGGTTTTCTCGTTTACGGCGAGGAATCGATGCTAACCCAAAAGGTTGGCACTATACTCCGAGTGAAGCATACAATGCGTGTGCACGATGTCGAGCTTCTTGGATGCTTGGCGCTTTAAGTCGATTCATCTCTCGCCTCGGTGTAAAGGCATTACCTCTTTACCGGTGATGAAGAAGTCGAGACAAGTCGAGTGGACTCGAAGTTGATGCAGCATTTGCGAGCTAAAAGCTCGCTCTCCACCAGCCAGTGCTTGCTGCTCCTATCAGCAAAGACCCTTTGTTGCTTTACATTGCAGCCCTTTGGACAAGTCGTCGATGCACCGTACTTACGGTCGAGCGGGAAGAAGAAGGAAAAGCCTTCAAAATTCAACGCCCAGTTTATTATCTTTCTGAAGTGCTGACCCCATCAAAGCAAAGATACCCTCACTATCAGAAGCTTGTTTATGGGATTTACATGACCACAAAGAAGGTTGCTCATTATTTCTCTAATCATTCCATTACAATCGTCAGCGACGCCCCATTGTCGGAAATTCTTCATAACATAGGTGCAACTGGTCGAGTGGCTAAATGGGCGATTGAACTCCTTCCCCTTGATATCAAATTTGAGGCAAAGAAAGCCATCAAGTCCGAAGCAATAGCAGACTTCCTCGCCGAGTGGACTGAACAGCAGCTTCGACTCAAGTTCACTCGAACCTTTGGACTATGTTTTTCGATGGTTCCAAGATGCTGAGCGGTTCAGTGCGGGGTTGTATTGGTTTCCCCGAGGAGATAAGCTCAAATATGTTCTCAGATTCACTTTGATTCTTCCAACAACGAAGCAGAATATGAAGCACTCCTGTATGGGTTGCGTATGGCCATTTCACTCGGTGTCCGTCGCCTCATGGTCTACGACGACAAGGATCTGGTTGTTACAAGTGATGAAGGAGTGGGATGTCGAAGCCCAGCTATGACAGAGTTCTTAATGTCTGAGAAAGCTGGAGAAGAAATTCGAGGGGTTAGAGCTTCATCATATACCCCGACTGAAAAATCAAGCTGCGGATGATTTGGCGAAGATAGGGTCCAAGAGGGAAGCCATTCCAAGCAATATATTTTTGGAGCACATTCATGCACCATCATTGCAGGAGGATCCTTTCACAGAAGAAGCCCCGCAGCAAAACAGTGCCAATGATCCGACTGAAGTTGAGGTCCCAGCCGTGGTCGACCTGATTATGGAAGTTGTGGTCATCACTCCCGACTGGACAGTGCCGTACATCGCATATATCCTAAGGAAAGAGCTCCCAGAGAATGAAGAAGAGGCTCGACAGATCGTCCGTCGATCCAAGGCCTTTATAGTGATCAAGGGACAGTTGTACAGAGAAAGCGCGACTGGAGTCGGCCAGAAGTGTATCACGCTAGAAGAAGGTCAGATAATTCTTGAAGATATCCACTCGGGGACCTGTGGCCATCATGCGTCCTCTCGGGACATTGTGGCTAAAGCATACCGAGCGGGATTTTACTAGCCGAAAGCAAATGAAATGGCAAAAGAAATAGTCGACAAGTGTGAAGGGTGTCGGTTCTATTCCAACATGTCACACAAGCCCGCCTCAGCCTTGAAGACCATTCCACTCGTCTGGCCCTTCGCTGTTTGGGGATTAGACATGATTGGACTGCTGAGAACTGGTAGAAGCGGCTTCATTCATTTTCTAGTAGCAGTCGACAAGTTCACCAAGTGGATCGAAGCCAAGCCCATAAAGAACCTTGATGCATGCACTGCTATCAGTTTCATCAGAGAATTGATATTCAGATATGGAGTTCCGCATAGCATCATCACCGACAATGGGTCAAACTTCGATAATGACAAGTTCAAAGCCTTCTGCGCCTCTCAGGGCACGCGGGTCGACTATGCTTTAGTTGCTCATCCTCAGTCGAATGGACAAGCAGAGCGTGCAAATGGCCTCATTCTCAAAGGGCTGAAACCACGGCTGATGCGTGATCTCAAGCACGCAGCAGGAGCTTGCGTCGACGAACTTCCATCAGTTCTCTAGGGATTGAGGACCACTCCTAATCGGTCGACTGGGAGAACTCCATTCTTCCTGGTCTATGGAGTTGAAGAAGTTCTGCCGAGTGACCTGCTTCACAATGTGCCTCGAGTCGAACTATACTCTGAAGAAGAAGCGGAACAAGCCCGGCAAGATGTAGTCGACCTCTTGGAAGAGGAGAGGGTGATGGCCTTGATCCGCTCGACTATCTATCAGCAAGACTTGCGTTGATTCCATGACAGAAATGTGAAGAGTCGAGCCTTCCAAGAGGGAGATTTGGTCCTCCGAGTGGATCAACAGAAACCACACAAGCTCGCTCCCACTTGGGAATGTCCCTTCATCGTCACAAGAGTTCTCCACAACGGAGCGTATCATCTCTACAACATTGATTGCCAGATCGACGAGCCTCGAGCTTGGAATGCGGAGCTGCTCCGCCCCTTTTATACTTAAAAACTCACTCAGTTGAGATGTAATAAAAGTACTTTTGTAGTTTGTTTATCTAAGACAAGAATGTTATAATTTTCCCAGTGATTGTTATTACTTTTTGTTGAAATTTCCCCCAGTGGGTGGCTTAGCTGCGAATCCGGTTCGCCTAAGTTTGTAAAAAAAATCCTTTCCGAGTGGCGAGCCAGTCTCCCACTCGGGGGCTTAGCTGCGAATCCGCTTCGCCTAAGTATTCAAAATCCTACAAAGTGGAGAGCCAGCCTCCCACTCGGGGGCTTAGCTGCAGTCCAAGTACTCGCCTAAGTATTCAAAAATCCTACCGAGTGGAGAGCCAGCCTTCCACTCGGGGGCTTACCTGCAGTCCAAGTACTCGCCTAAGTATTCAAAATCCTACCGAGTGGAGAGCCAGCCTCTCACTCGGGGGCTTATCAACAGCCCAAGGATTCGCCTAAACATCCAAAATAATGAACGCTTCGCAAGGACGACGAGGTGCAGGTCGACTGCTACCTTCTCCTTCAAAGCTACACCATAAAAATCCTACCGAGTGGAGAGCAAACCTCCCACTCGGGGGCTTAGCTGCAGCCCAGTGCTCGCCTAAGTAATAGAAATCCTACCGAGTGGAGAGCAAACCTCCCACTCGGGGGCTTAGCTGCAGCCCAGTGCTCGCCTAAGTAATAGAAATCCTACCGAGTGGAGAGCAAACCTCCCACTCGGGGGCTTAGCTGCAGCCCAGTGCTCGCCTAAGTATTAAAAATCCTACCGAGTGGAGAGCAAACCTCCCACTCGGGGGCTTAGCTGCAGCCCAGTGCTCGCCTAAGTGATAAAAATCCTACCGAGTGGAGAGCACACCTCCCGCTCGGAGGCTTAGCTGCAGTCCAGTACTCGCCTAAGTAAGGAATTCATTCCAATCCGCAAGGACGACGAGGTGCAGGTCGACTATTACCTTCTCCTTCGGAGCTTCGCCACAAGTACAACATGCGGTCCATCCCAATCCGCAAGAACGACGAGGTCAGTCGCAGTCTGTGCTTCGTCTATACCTGCAAGATAGATGAAGTACAAGTCGACTGGAGTTTCACCTCAAGGATACTACTTACAACAATGAAATATATTCCGAATAAATAGCAAAGTTCTCTCGAAGGCAAATAAAGCATGTTCAAGGATAGATCAAGTTCGGATAAACGTCCTACGGATCCGAAAGTGCTCACGCATTAAGCCTGTTAAAGTTTATCGGTTACAAAAACCACTCGGCATTCCGAGGCAAATTTAAGATGGGACTTAGAAGTTTTTTACTCCTCCGATGGAGGACTGGAAGGTGCAACAAACTGGTCGAGGTTGATTCCGACGGCAGTACGGGTAGCAGCAGCGATGAAGGTCTCCATGAAAGATCGGAAGTCGTACTTCCTGGTGTTGGCAACTTTGAGGGACGCCAGCTTGTCCTCTTGCGCTTCCTTGCAGTGGACACGAACCAGAGACAGAGCAACATCAGCACCACACCTGGCAGAAGACTTTTTACATTCTTGCACTCGACTTGGAATCTCATTCTTCGAGTCATTAAGGATTCAAGGTCATTCTGAAGCATCTGATCTGGCCAGAGAGTTGAGTCGATCCGCGACACCGCAGCTTTCAGTCGAGCAAGATAATCCACCACGCTAGCAACGCAAGACTCCAGTCGGAGCACATTCATAGCAGCTTCGTCCTTCAGAGGAGAGTTGATGGGGTCCAGGCTGGTTTCCACTCGACTAGTTTCTTCTTCGAAGTTTTGACAGAATTCTGAAAACACAGCTCAGACCCAAAACAACAATCATGCGATGAGCCGGCGATAGCAAGACAGTCGGATAAAAGAGATTACCTTCAAGCATGAGAAACAGCTTCTTGGCGAGCCCTCAAGATAAACCTCCAGGTCATTTCGCTTCCCTTGATTAGCCAGCCTTGTCGAGACGAGCAATCTTGTCGTTCTTGATCGACTAACTTCCTTGTTGGCGCGTCAAGAGCAGCTTTCGACTTGGCATTTTCATCTTCAAGTTTGTCGGTGAGGCAAGTTTCTCTTCAGCGAGCTTTGGTTTCTCCAAAGCCATATACAGGCCTCTGCAAGGTCAAGGTCCTTCTTCTTGAGTATCCTCCAATTTATCGCAAAGCAACAATCGAACAGAGTTGAGAATGAACAGAAAAACAAAGGCGGTCGTCAAATTTCTCACCAGCCATACCTTTTGCTTCATCCTTCGCATATACGCAAATTCTCCGAGCAAGCTTCAAGTCGAGGTTGAGCTGGATCTGTTTGTTCTCTAACTCAGTATAGCGAGCCACAAGCTCGCAAGATTTCTACAAACAGTCAATCAACAAAAGATATCAAAGACAGATCACTTCCGAGTGACTAAGGAAAAATCATAGCATTTCTAAGACTACAGTCGAATCAAAACATTCGACGGTAGTCTCGGGGACTACACACAGCGGGTGCACTCAGCATGCCCCCACTGGTTTTATCAATTTGGTTCGACCAGTCGACCAAAAGAGACAAAAAGGTTATTATTCTAAAACCATTGCTAATCGTCAGCGGTCAGCCGTGGTAAAAAAACAGTTCTTTAGACTATAGTCGACTGCACGCAGTCCACCATAGTCTCGGGGACTACACCCAGTTTGTGCACTCAGCGTGCCCCCACCGGTTTTACGGTTCCATTCGACTTGGTCCGACCAGGCCGAGTGAAGAAGTTCAAAGTATAAAGACTATAGTCGACTGCACGCAGTCCATCATAGTCTCGGGGACTACACCCAGTGGGTGCACTCAGCGTGCCCCCACAAAAACTCAATGGACACACCCACCCGGTGGGTGTACAGAGATATAAATCTTCAAAAGAAGGAGTTTGGGTAGCATGTCCTATGAGCAAGCAGTTTGGGTAGCATGTCCTATGAGCAAGCAGTTTGGGTAGCATATCCTATGAGCAAGCAACGATCGACTTACTTGGACATTGCTCTGGAGAGCTGAACTAGCATCATAGGCCGCCTCGCTAGCCTCTCGGACTACCTTCACTTGCTCCATCATGATCCCTGCCTGGCGTATAGCCTCCTTAGCAGCACTCACTTGGTCTTCCGGGACGTGGTGTATAGCAAAGAGGGATGGTGGATCAGCAGTCGACGAAGTGGGTCGGGCACTTGCCGGTGGTACAACAAAAGACACGAAGCGAGTGGGGTTGCCTCCTTGAAACCAGCATCTCGGTATCGTCTGGCTGGAGCAGCCTTGCCAGCAGGCACCCTCTTGTTCTTCCTCTTCCTCAACGGTGCTTCCTCGTCATCATCGAGGAGATCAATGACATGAGGCGGAACTACAAGAAAGATTCAAAAGTAAACATGGAAATCCAATCGACTAAAAGTGAAACTACAGAGATCATACCAAGGTTGGAGGTGGCGGCATCTTCCATTTCCTGATCTTCGTGCTTGGCTGAGGTCTCGGAGGTGGCAGCACTGCAGATTTCAAGAATCGGCTGATCAGTCATCAAGTCGACCAAAAGTACACTCATGTTGAATAGGGAAATACAAGTTCTGCTGATTACCCGGAGATGGTGGGAATGACCATCCGCATCTTGGGCAGGGCCTTCGCCGGCTTCGACGACGTTGCTCGAGGTTGCTTTGGCGGTTTCTCAGTCGGCGCAGGAGAAGTTGTCCGAGGTCGCTTCGTCGACTGCCGAGTGGGCGCAACAGCATTACCGCGCCCGGCTGCCGGGTCATGCGTCAACTTGGACCTTCCTTCCGAGCGGGGAGGATCGACGTCTTCCTCCTCCTCTTCCTCCTCCTCCTTCTCTTCATCAGAGCTGTCGTCCCCCTCATCCTCCTCACCGTTGGACTCCCATTCCTCCTGGCTTTCACCTCCGCTTCCTTCTTCTTCTTCGACTGGTTCCTGCGCCCCATTGGGCATCGAGTACATCTCAGTGGTGACCTAGAAGACAACAAAACAAGGCAGAAGTCAGTCGACGAATTGGCATCTAAACAGAACGAATGCAGCCGAATTACGATCGGAGATAAGTGGTTATACCTTATGCTTCGTAAGTCTGGTCGAGTGGTGGAATCCTCCTAGCTCATGAGGTTATCTTTATTTCTGTGATGGCAGTCATCCACTTCTCTAGCGTGGCGTCATCGACCTCCTCTGGATGGACCCGAGTGGTATCATCCGTGCGAGTACATCCACATCGGATGGCCTCGGTATTGGAGTGGCTGAATCGCCGTCGGAGGAAAACTTCTAGAAGATCCATGCGGTCACCCGACGCGAATGAGCTGGACTCGTGTTCCATCAACAATTTTACTTGGGCCTTCTCCTCTGGTAGCACCTTGGGGAAGATGGCTTGTTCACTCGACTCATGGAGAAAGGAGGAGTCGGTCGGCTTGCCCGTCGGCTGGTCATGGCGATAGAACCAGGTCATTGCCACCCTCTAACCGAGTCGGGGAGAGTCATAGCGAAATGCGCTCTTCCCCTCATATGGACCCCGAGTCCCCACACATCTGGATTACTTGGGTTCTCTCGTCATTCGGGTTCGTTTTCTTCACCGTCTGAGAGCGACAAGTGAATATATGCTTGAAGAGGCCCTAGTGCGGCCGACAGCCCAAGAAGTTTTCGCATAACGACACGAAAGCGGCAAGATAGACAATGGAGTTGGGAGTGAAATGATGGAGTTGCGCTCCAAAAAAGTTTAGAAACCCCCGGAAGAAAGGGTTCGGCGGCAGAGAAAATCCCCGATCTACGTGAGTGGCTAGGAGAACGCACTCACCCTCTTCAGGCTGCGGCTGCCACTCCGTTCCCGGAAGCCTCGCCGACCCATGAAGGATCAGTCCCTCGTTGGCCAGATCGTTGAGGTCCTTCTCGGTGATGGTCGAGCGGATCCAATCTCCCTGGACCCAACCTTGCGGCAGCTTGGACCGCGAAGAAGATCCGCCCTGACTGAGCGCTCTCCCCTTCGCCTTCACCGCCGCCTTCTTCACCCGCTCCAAGGCTGCGGTCTTCTCCTTCACCATGGTCGCCGGCGAAGCAGGTGCTGAGCTGCGGCGCTGAGCAGGCTAAGGGCGCAGCAGGAAAGTTTGGAGGCAGAGGGAGGGGAAGATTGACGTCGCACTGTTCAAAATACCCCGTCTGATGCTTTATATGAGGCGCTTCCGAGTGGCTGACTGGTAGGCCCGAGCAATCCGTCAAATCCATAGAAAGCGCCGCCGCGATACGTGGCGAAAAAGGCGGCGCGAAGATCGAGGCGTAGTCGTCTTATCCCATCCGAGTGCCGAAGTTTTCTCCGCTTCGCGCGCTTCCCAAAATTCAGATCCTGCGAAATCCGCTAACCGTGGAGTAACCTGTCAGACAGCAGATTTCCTCCGATCCATCGCTCGGAAATCCTCAAGTTCACAAACTTCACTCGACAAATGTGAAGAATGGATCAAGGCGACTGAAAGAGAAGTTGACGCCATCATTAAAAGGTTGTTGATCCAGAGTAAGACACACGAAGAACAGGTCGGAAAGATTATCAACTCCTTCCTCACTCAAACCTCGATCCATTCGGGGGCTAATGATGAAGTCATGTACCTAGGGTAGGGTCATAGACCTGCCCAAAGGTACCCTCCTCAAGGACACTCGCGAAAGAAGTGGCCTTCTAGTCGACCTGGTAGGTTTCCACTCGACAGATTCAAAGACACTCGACGATGAAGACCCACTCAACCACCAGGAGTCCAAGAGCCACTCGGTGTCCAAACGGTCTGTAGTTAAATAGTCTTTATGGCCATAATGACACTTTATGTAAGGCGTTACCAGTAACGCCTAGCCTTAACATACCTTAAACCCTCCGCTACGTGGGCTGGCTGGGGTCCTGGCGCACTCTATATAAGCCACCCCCCTCCACAGTAGAAGGGTTCGCACCCTGTAACACATACGCATATAATCCAGTCGACCGCCTCCAGGCTCCGAGACGTAAGGCTATTACTTCCTCTGAGAAGGGCCTGAACTCGTAAATCCCTTGCGTATACAACTACTCCATAGCTAGGATCTTGCCTCTCCATTCCTACCCCCCATTCTACTGTCAGGCTTAGAACCACGACAGCTGGTGTTGAGGAAATTGAAGATGAAGACGTGGATATTGGATGCACCACGCCTGTGATGAACGATGACTTTTGGGAAAGGCAGCATCCCAATTCTCCACTCTTCACCCCAATCCAACAGATTCCTCAGTCCCCTGCTCCAACAGTTCAAATGGGCTCTGAAGAAACTCATCCCAACTCATCCGTGCATGAAGAAATTCCAGCCACTAGTGCTGAAGAACCTGCTGCTGTTGATCCTATGAACACGCAAACTGCATATGAAGAGGAACCAGAAAATCCTCAGCCTGAAGAACCTGAGATTGCGATTCCTGAGGTCGTGATGCAACTCACTGACAATCCACTGCCAAAGCCAAAGAATCCATTCTCAACAAAGCAAAAGTTCAAGGCTGAAGATTTCTTCGGCGAGCATGTATTCTTCACTGACTACAACCCATATGACTCTGCTCGCATAAGGAAGAGGCGTTTCTGGACTGCTAGTCAAGCCAACTTCTATTCCTCTGTGCTATTCAACAAAGACAAAGTCTTCGATCATGCACATATTCCTCATGTGGACATGGAATCTCTCGGGCTTGAGCCGGTCCTCGGTGTTCTTCATGATGCGAGGATTGCTGAATTTCTGCTTGACATACGTGATTGGAATGAAGAACTCATTCTTCAATTCTATGCGATGTTGCACATCACCGGAGATTCTGAAGATGTGAACTCATGGGTATTGGATTGGATGACAGAAAATACTCACTACAAGGCACCAGCAACTGAATTGCTTCGTGCCCTCCCACTCAGTCCGCCCCTTAATGGTGCTCGTTGCATCTACAACGAACCTGAGCTTTCTAATCATTACATGCAAGCGCTGATGAAGCCTTTGAAGCCAGGACAGGCACCTCGAACCAAATTCTTCGTCAAGGAATTACTGTATGTGCCTCGGACTGTCTATCGCATTCTGACGAAGACAATGAGTCCTATCAAAGGCCACGACTCAAATGATGAAGAAGTCGTTGGCATCATGAAGAATATGCTTTTCAATATCATTCATGGCGTTCCCGTCAACTTCCATGATTTCTTCATGAGGACTCTAGCAAACATTGCTATGTCACCTTTTGAGCTGAAGCCTTATGCACCATGGATTATGAGGTTCATCAGGTCAAGGTCTTCACTCAATTACAAGGCTGATACTCTGAATCACTGCAGCTACTTGCCTCCAATTGAAGTCCTCAAACGGACATTTTCCTCAGCTGATAATAAGGGCAAGGCAACTGCTGTGTTAGATGAAGACATTCGTCCATTGGATGGTCAATTTCGCAAAGCTGCATCCTAGTCCATCAATGATGACTCTGCCACACATCACTCTGCCGCCAATACCTCAGCCAAGCTAAATCCTCAAGCCACAGCACCCAGGGTGATGACTGATCATGAGTTACTCCTCAGTCTTCATCAGAAGGTTGATCGCAATCATAAATGGGTCAAGCGTCAGTTTGGTTCAATTCTTCACAACATGACCTCAACACACAAAGCAGTGAAGAAAAACCAGTAATACCTCCATGAAACCTTCAACCGCACCTGGGCTGTTCTTTCTAATGTCTACAGCGCAGAAGAACTGAAGACAATGGGTCTGAAGGAAGAATTTGAGTGGTCTGTACCTCCACCGAAAAAATTCAAGAAGGTCAAGGTTCCTTCCCTGGTAGCCAGCTCCTATTCTTCATCACGCGACACTGATGAAAATGAAGACTTGGACGACACTGCGGCATGCCCTACTACGACAACCGACCCCGACAACGCTGGCGCTCCTTCATCAACTTGAAATTCTTCAGGGGCGTTAGTCCTCAGTTTCGATCCTTTTGGTCATTCGATGACAAAGGGGGAGAAATTTGAGTTAGTCTTCAAGCGGGTCTAATTTTACACCCATATACAATGCGTTTCATTTTTTTTGCTAAGTTACAACTCTCGTTCTTCTGAAACTTTATTGGATCGAGTTGTAATCTTAAACCCGATGGTGCTCTGATACTTTTGATGTGTTCCTCTGCATGCTTATTCCTCATTATATGTTAATACACGCATACTGAACTACATCAGTCACCATATTTCATCATG
This sequence comes from Aegilops longissima, assembly GCA_021605205.1. Taxonomy (NCBI): domain Eukaryota; kingdom Viridiplantae; phylum Streptophyta; class Magnoliopsida; order Poales; family Poaceae; genus Aegilops; species Aegilops longissima. The sequence continues at coordinate 46,946,804 of CM038680.1, read as the reverse complement.
CATTTCAAATTCTTCATATTATATGTCAAATGCGTGTATGAATTACAAGATATAGGGGGAGATCTCCATGATTCAACTCTTCAAATGTGCAATGCCTCAAAAGCAAAATTCCTCACTATGCACATCTTCAGGGGGAGTTCTTCTATATCTTTCAATAAAATTCCTCAATATTAGTATTTACACTTCATATGTTTATCCCCATTGAAAACTTAACCTATATTGTCATCAATCACCAAAAAGGGGGAGATTGTAAGTGCATCTAGTGCCCCTTAGTGATTTTAGTGTATTGAAGACTTATAGGTTAAGTGACTAATGTGTTTATGAGTGTACACAGGTCTATAAGTCTATGAGGAGTTTGATATTTCTGAGAGAAAGTCGACCCTAAAAATGAAGTTCTTCGATGAAGACTTTGATATTCTGAAGACTTTCTGAAGACTTTGAATGTGAAGAAATTGGTGTGACCTTGAAGACTTGGTATTCATTTGAGGAACATGAAGCATGAAGACTTTTGTTTTCGTAGGTTCGTTTTCTCTTTCTTGAGTCATAGGAAACACCGTATTGTTAAAGGGTGTCGAGGAAATACTAAGGAAAAATTTCCATGTGATGCTCAACTCAAAAATCCTACACCTACCAATCCGCTCGAGTGAAGCCTTTTGAAATCTCATACAGTTCAGTCAATTTCTTGATGGAGAGACGAAGTTCTTACGGTTATTGAGAATTTATTCGACCGAGGAGTTAGGAATTCGCCAAAGGCGGATTGCCTACAAAGTGAGGAACATGATAGCCCTAAGGAATTTGAGAGTCAAATTTCCGACCGTTGATGTCTTCTTGCATGACTGTCCCAAAATATCTTATCCACCTAACGGTCATATCATTGAAGGGCATTTATGTCTTATCATGTTGGGCTGCTCCCTAGGCTATAAATAGCCGCCCCTACAACCACTAGCTGGTTGGATGCTCGAGAGAACTTGACAGTTGTCATTTGAGAGCAACCCATCCTCCGAGGACTTTGGCGAAAATCATCGAAAGTGAGGAAAACCCAAAACCAAACCCCTACAAACCCAAAGTGATTGAGCATCACTGAAGAGATTGATCCTGCGTGGATCCAACGCTTGTTACCTTTGAAGATTGTGCTTCTTCTAGACGGTTAGGCGTCATGGTCTAGAGCATCCAATAGGAATTGTGGATCGCCGAGTGACCAAGTCTGTGAAGGTTTGGAAGTCGCCTGAAGATTTACCACGAGTGATTGGACGAGGTCTGTGTGACCTTAGTTCAAGGAGAATCTGGTGAGGACTTGGTGTCTGAGCTGCGTGCTTAGCGATTGGGTGTCCGGACTGTGTGTCCTCGAGTTTAAATACTCGGCCGCTCCAACTATCACGCATAACCGAGACAGCAGTTGGAACTGGTCTACCAAATCATTGTCTTCACCAACCTAACTGGTTCTATTTCCTCAACTCTTTCATTTCCTCATTACTGTGTTGAGTGTTCGTTCATATCTGTGTTTGAAGACTTTGACTGAAGATTTTCTCAATTTTTTCAATTCTTCAGTCTGTTTGTCTTCATCTTGTGCTATCATGTGTTTACGCTTTCTGTACTCTTTGATTGTCTTCATTTCATCATGATGACCATGCCCGCATTCTTTCATGCTTACTTCTGTGTACTTATTCCGCTGCAAGTAGTTCTTCACTTTGGAATTTCCTCACCGGAAAATTCCTCATTAAAGAATTCATAAAAATTGCCTATTCACCCCCCTCTAGTCGATATAACGCACTTTCACTGGGTTTCATCTAATTACTGTGGAATGACAGGTCATGCAGAGGAAAGGGGTTCAACTACCGCAGCATGTAATAGTTGAATCGTTGTTGTCTTAATGCAGTAAAAGAGAGCAGGAGCGAGAGAGTAGGATTGTATCGGAATGAACAAGGGGGTTTTGCTTGCCTGGCACTCCTGAAGATATTATAGCTCTTCATCGGTGTCATCGAACTCATCGTCGGTACGTCGTCTACTAAGAGGGGACAAATACCGGCAAACAAGGAAGAACACAATCAATGCAATGCACAATATGATGCATGATCATGACATGTCAAAATGCTATGATTTGAGCTAATGCAACTAGCAGCAGATTAAATGAAGTTGGTTTGAATCCAAGTTTCAAATTCAAACTCCATATGTGCTTATTTAAATGTCAATTATGCAAATTGCCCTGTACAGCAACCCTAGGTTGTTCAAACATGCATGCAAATGCCATAAACAGATTCCTTGAATTTTTCTAATAATTTTTCATATATAATTTATTTCATTTGGAGTTGCGGTTGAATTACTATGATTTTTAAAAGTTAGCACTATTTTCTGGAATTTCCTGAATAAGAATAAATCCAGAAAATAAGTTACTGCATCAGCATGACATAGGTGTGATGTCAGCAGGTCAGCTGGGTCAGCCAGGTCAAACTTGACCTGTGGGACCCATACGTCAGTGTCTCAGGATGGTTTTGGGTGTATGATAGGTGGGACCGATCAACGTTGACTTGACCAAAGTCAAAGCTGACACGTGGGGTCCACACAGATTAGTACTAATCTTAACAGAAAATAAAGCTAGAACTAATTAGGGAGTGGGACCCGGTGTCGATGAGCTAGGTGGGTTAGTTAGGCGTCATTAGTGGCTAATGACGGCGCCACGTCGGCTTCGCCGGCGTTTAGCATGGTGACACAAACCGCGCGAGAGCAGCGTCGGGTTCGCGCTTCTGAGGCACGATTTAGGGCGCGGTTGGGTTCTACGGCGAGCTGGAAGTGCGCCGCATCCAGTGGTGCAGGCGGTTGGGTGCGGGGAGGCCGGGAACGACGGCGACGAGCATTTCTGCAGCGGCCGGAGTTCGGGTGTGGACGGGTTCGGCCTTCTGGCGCTAGGGATAAAGCTGGCGGGTGCTGCGCTCACAGGGGTTCACCGAGCATGGTGACGTGCTCAGGCGCGGGCTGCGGTGGCCCTGGCCACGGAAGCGAGGAACCACGGTGGTGGTGAGCTTTCGGCTCCGGTGGACCGCGGGGCTAGAGGAGGAGAACGACGGCGGGGAGCGAGGGGTTAGGTAGAGGAGCTCACGGCGGGGTCGTCGGTGATCTCAGAGGGCTCGGGGACGGCCTGGTGATGATGAATCGGTCGACGGTGGCCGTCGGTGCGGAGGACGAAGATGGCGTCGACGACGGCGGTCCAGGGGGTCCGGCGTCTTGTGGCTCGGTGGTAAGGGCGGGGACGTCACGGCGGAGCTTGGGGGCGCGTCGGAGAGGCTCGGAGATGGCTGTGGCCGTGGTGGTGGCAAGCGGTGTCGACGCATCGCTCGGGTGAGCTCAGGAGGAAGAGCCAGGGGAGGGGGAGAGCTCGAGAGAGTGAGCGAGAGGGACCAGGGGGGAGGGCGGCAAGCAAGCAGGAGGTGGAGGCCTCGGGCGCGCGTACGTCGACACGCCTCTGCCTACTGGCAGAGGTTGACGACGACCGCTTCGGCCAGCTGGAGGGCTAGGCTAGCTGGGCCGACTAGGTGGGCTGCACAGTGAGGCCACGTAAGTTTCTGCTCCTTTCCTTTCTTTCTGTTTCAATTCTGTTTTTCTATTTTTATTTAATATTTGCCACTATTTGCAAATTCACATGAACTAAAACAGTGCCAAACTACTCTGAATATTTTTATGCACATACTTTGGACTAGGACAAATGCACATAAAATAACTCAGGGTTATTTGAAATATATTCCATATATTAGTTATATAATTCCAAATTCAAATAAAATATGATTTAAATTCAGTGCCCAAAATTATTCTTTAAAAATGTTCATTATTTTTGGTTTGGGTCTAAGCCCTTGCCAAAAATACCAGACATTAATGAAGAGCGTTTTTGGTTCATTGAATGCATTTTTTTAAGCTGGACCTATTTGGATTTTTGAAGTGCTAGGGTTTGATGACCCCCATTTCAGTTTTCCAATAAATTTAGACATGATGCATGGCTGATTATGCAACTACTTGCAAACAAGCTCTAGGGCTGTGACAACTCACCCCCACTAAACAAGAATCTCGTCCCGAGATTCAAGATGTGAGGTAAGAAGACCGAGGGGGCACAAGACCAACACAATTTCACGATCCAGATGTCTTTCTCGAGGATGTTGATTTGGTAACTCAAGTCAATCTTGACGTCTTGCTTTGAGAACTTCATCCAATATAACAACGAGAGGGAAGGGAGAATTTTAGAAGAATCAATCTTATCGAGGATCGAACAACTCAGGATTAACTCACGGAATGAGACATAGCAACATCTCTCGAGCTGAGACATGAAACATACATCTAGAGGGATGGAGTGTAATAGATGACGAAGGTTCACTACGTAGACACAATTCCACACTTAAGAAGGTGGTGAATGGTTGTCCACGTAGCGAGGAGTTGAGTTGCCATGATACCATAACGATGCACCTTAGGGAAGGTGTCTCGTAGAAATATCCCCTTAAGTGGCAAAAAGAATTACTTTTGATTCGGAGATCATTGAAACTCTTCATACCAGCCTAAGGCAATCACAATCGATTATTTGAAGGAGTTCGAAAGAATGACATACTCAGACTAGAATGGATGATGTGGACTACCTTGTTGAAGACAACACAATGGATGATTTTGCTTATCATCGGAAATGGATGGGACCCATGGTAGGACCGCTTTTGAAGATGATCCTGGGCAACAATTGCTAGGGTGCAAGCTGGAAACATAATGCAAATGCTGGGAATGTTTCAAGCATCATATCTGCCTGAGATTCAGATCTGGTTGGTAACGGGACATTTCAGACAGCATGTCTGAAAAGGATAGGTTGCAACACAAATCGACGAGATGATGTTGCGAGATTCTCAGGAGATGGACTATGGTAGCAAGCTCCAAAGCTTGAGCTGGTTCTGCTAAACACATGTGAACACGCTATCCCAGACAAGCATGACCACATAGTAGTCTTATGATAAAACACTACCGAGTTCAGGTGGGGAACCATCATCTAGGGTAACGAAGTCTTGTGCATGACCTAGGATTTGCACAACAACTCTTTTTCCATGAACAAATCAATCAGTGGCTTGGTGTGCTAGGGACACATGTAGAGCGAAGGTTGCAAGTCTCCGAACCACAGAATACTTCGCACGTATGCATGACCGATTTGGGATGATTCCAAAAGAAGCAACATTAACTTTCTCGAATCCACGGCGGCAACTTGCATGAGATGCACATCAATTTGAGGAAGTCACTACTTTCATCCAAACATATGCTTCATGAACGAAACACGAAGAAATGCTTACACAAGTTTCCAACACTAGGTTGATGTTCAACATGACTCATGGGGGAGACAAAATGCTGCTAATGGGCTCAACAGCAACTCTTCGGAATTTCCATATCACTGGACTTCCACCATCATGTGAACACGGTGATAGCATTGGTCAGACCAAAGGATGTAATGGTGTATGCTCGAGGGATCAACCACGAGTAAGACAACATTACGAACATCGATTGTACTGATTTGATTTGGTGATAGCCCATACTCAAATCAAAGTTTTGGTTAGGATGATAGATCCAGCAATTGATCGCGAGGATCAATCAATGAAGACATCACCTTTCTTTAACACACATACAAAATATCCCTTAGAATGAACTAAGTCGGACAAGCTTTCATCTTCCAACTCTGCAAGTTGTTGTTTAGCTTAACCAACTAGCTCAGGGGTATCCAACACAGATTCTTGGAGAAGGGGGTGGTTACAAGGGACCAACTTGATCACGAACTCAACATAGCGGTCAGGTGACAACCTGGTGATACCTCCGAGAAGATATTCGGAAAATCACGAACCACCGATATGTTACTAAGCTCGAGAACTATCTTGCTTTTCAGGGCAAGACGGTATGATCAACAGAGCAAAGGTTTGACGAAATCCTAACTCATCGATCAAAGAGTGCACGAGAAATAACGACTAGGTAGCACAATCTATCTTAGAATGATGATTCAAGAACCAACACACTAAGAATGAAATTATCGTCCTTTAACTACCAAGCAACGGGGTTGCTAGAAGTATTGATTTCACACATCACGGTTCACTTGTCGGCATTCCGGTTGCAATAACACGGGAGCCGAGAAATGATTAATGAGGGCGAGAAGTATCACTGTATCAAGAATTCATAAGAGGTGGTGCAATTCTCATGACACTCTTGACATAAGGATGGTAACACTCCAAGGTAGAACAGAGCAAAAGTTGGATTGGCATTTTAATCTGCGGAATACAACTACTTTGACCCAATCCTAGATATGGATGAGGTACTGGAGTTTGTTTCTCCTAGTCATTCTGGAATAGAATGGCTTGACGGACCACCAGAATAGTAGGCATCGATGAACACGATCGAACACATACTCTTGACTATCAATTGATAGATGAAGGTCAAAATACAACTAAGGAGGAACAACTCGAGGAACATATAATTTTCTGAGTTGTGGATGCATAGGTTAGTATGTCGAATCAAGTTCAACAGGTTTCTTCCGGATAACCTATGCAGAAAGGTAGAACTGGCAGAGTCGCAATATAGAATGGAGTACTCCTCAAGAGCACCCTGGTTGTGATCTTTTGGCTCAAAAGAACTTCTGCCATAAGCAGTTCATGGTATTCGGAAGAAGGAAAAACCACGGACCTCGAGGACTATTACAAGGTTACTAATATCCTAAAGGAACTAGCAAACACTATCAACATGAGGTAAGTAGAGTGAATCTCGGTTTCTAGAACCCAGGAATAGAATACCTACTACTAAATGGCATCACGGGATGCTTTCGAGAATAATGGCCAGAATCATCACACTAGGAATATAAAGCATGGCTAGATTACTAGATGATCCTCTAAGACACCTATGGTCATAATAATAGTTCCAACATATATGTCGAGGCAACAGAGTACCTCAACTCACCGATTAGTGTGGTTAATCTGGCCCAAAGGGACATCAAAATGAGAGGAAGGGATTTTGCAAATGTTTCAGATTGTTTCAGAAACCTAGGATGACTCGGACAACATAACGGCTGTAAATGTTCAAAATGGTTCGAGACATCCTGCAAAAATGGTGGCATAACCACTCAGAAGCACAATATCAAGGTTCCGAGACCAACTATGAACACACGGAAGTAGTAGAAACTGAACTGGGGCTTAAAACCAACAATCTTAAAAGTCTATGGATTAGTAACACGTCATCCTGATAGATAGATGAGAAGCCTAGTTCTATAACCCCGTAGAAAAGAAGAGGATGACTCAGATCAGAAGGCCATGAGGTATAAGGAGTAAAAAGAGCCTTACGTTCCTATCCACAATCAATTCCCTTACATAACTAAAGCATTTCTAGACACAACTTCGACCGGTTTGGCTTGGTAATCCCTGAGCATCGGGCTCGATACCAAAGCTATCGGGACCCGATTCCAAGTCACATTGATCTAGGCGGTAACACCTCGTATCACTTTGCGGCCTCACGCACGGTATTCCCACGGGTGTCGCCTTACCCTGGCCCGGGACCGTTTGCGCCTTTTGGTTCACGTATATGATAGTGTGGCTAGCATCCATATGACAGAGAACCCGGGCCGACATGGCTAGTCGTGAACACAAAGTGGCACTAACCCATGGGGACAGGCATACATGAATCACATCGAGCATGTTGGTCAGCAGCGTGTGAATCCAGGCTGTAGCACTGGGCTAACAGGACTCCGGGAACCCGGGCTATAGCAGGCTAGGCAGGACTCCGGATGTCACCGCGTGACATTTCCCCGAAGGGACAGACACAGGAACAAAGTAAAACACATGCCGGCCAGTCAAGTGTCCTGAGCAGTAGTGTTGGGCTAGCAGGACTCCGGTGAACCTGGCTGTAGCAGACTACTATGGCTCAAGGAAGCACTAGACTACATTTCCCCATAAGAGAGGCTGCCAAGGATAAACAACTAGTTTGTCGGATCCCACACATACCAACTGTCGTCGAATTGTCACGGCAGATGTCCTCTTGTAAGGACTTAGTCGTGGAGCCATCGCAACTAGGAAGCTTAAAGGGGTTAATCGGGACAAGGGACACGAGAGGTTTTATACTAGTTCGGCCCCTTATGGTGAAGGTAAGGCCTACGTATAGTTGGGTTGGTATTGCTTGAGGTTTCGATGACCAGGGAGCGAGATATGCTATGCCCGGTTCTCGATTGGTTGTTTCTTGCCCTAAGCCGCCAATGTGTCGCCCCTTATATACGGGTTGGCATACAGTATCCTCTGAGTCGGTCGGCTTATAAACAATGTCGGCTCGGTAACTAGTCAAGTCTACCTTATGATACAAGTCTTGCCATTATGGCGGTTTACTACAAGGCCTTAAGTCGCTTGTGGGCCTTAGGCCCTTTGTTGAATGCCATCTTCATGTGTGGACTTGGGCTTCATCAGTAATCTCTTTACGTAACCCGGCCCTCCCGGGCGGCTTACACAAATAGTTATATCCCCAACATTAGGCCCAGCATTGATTTGAACCTGTTCAAGTCAATCTTAAAATAACAAAACATAAAGCTTGGTCTTACGATGCGCAAAAAGACTTTCTTTAACCCGCCGTGACGTCATTCTTTGGATCCGTGTTAACCCGTCATGACATCATCTTTCCTTTATTCCGCTGTATCGCCCAACGGATCTCTGTCTTTATTGTCCGTTCCGGAAATCGAGGCGTCGGGGCCGCTGGATAATAATTCTTATCTCCTCGTTTCCCACATCGTCTCAGTTATGCTCTCCTTATAAATAGGCGCGACCTAGGTTTCATTTTCACCCTTCTAGTCGTCTTCTTCCTCTTGCCTCCTCTCGAGCTCCGCCGCCGCCGACGTCAAGCTTCTCGTCTTCACCGACCCAGGCCGCCGCATCAACCTGAGTCAGACCAGACCAACGTCGGCGAACCTCCACAGCTCCTCCAGATCCGTAAGTTTCCTTTCCTTCCCTGCCTAGATCTGCATTAGAGCTTCTTCGAGTTCGCCGTAGTTCATCACCATTAGAACCATTTCCTTGTTAGTTTTTCCTCCTAGATACCACTTCCGATCCGAGAATGATATAAAACAGCAGCGGTAGTTGTTTTCGCCCTTATCTTGGATACAAAGCAGATCTTTTTCTCTGTATGAAGGCCTTATTCGAGCCTATGAACGCAACTGCATCGGTTTTTAGGTCTAGAAAAACTTCTTATCAGAACAACCCTTTGATCTCAAATCATAGCAAAAGATTATGAAACCTGTTTTTATCACCCGTAGAACTTCTTATGTTAAATGCCTTTAACATAACTGTCCAGGTATCCGGTTTAAATGCAACCCACTTGATCTGTGAACCTTGGCACCGTCTCAGGTCTTTAAAACTTTTGAACTATTGCTAACATTTGTGGCGGCTTAAATAATGTTGCCCAATTATCCTTATGTCATTAGGCCCCTTTAAGCCGCTACCTTCAGTAATTTGGATATTTTCTTCTGGGTTAAAATTTAAACCGGAACTTCTTATTTTGTAATAGGCCAATCTGTTGTCATGGCGCCTAAGTCGACCAAAGCTCCTGTAACCTGCAACTGGGTCCCATCCACTGTCACTAAAAGCAAACTTGCTGAATTTGTGAAGTCTGGCCATTTGCCAAAGAAGGAGGTCATGTCTTATCGCGTCCCTGACCCTTTGAAGAGAAGCCTCAACCCAAAGAAGGGGAGGTAATAGTTTTCACGGATCACATGAGCCGGGGATTTTCCCCTCCTGGCTCAAAGTTCTTCAGAGAAGTTTTAAATTTCTTTGACCTTAGACCTCAAGACATTGGACCCAATTCCGTGTCCAATCTTTGCAATTTCAAGTCTTCGTGAGGTGTATCGGGAGGAGCCAAGCCTGCTCTTATTCAGAGAACTGTTTTACTTGAACTGGCAGAATGGCGCTAGCGGGCGAGTCTTGAACTTGGCGGTATCTCGATCCAGCTACGGAGAGATGCATTTCCTTATGCTGAGCTGCCGAGTCACCCCAAATATTGGAACCAGTCATGGTTCTCTTGTCGAGATACTTCTCGGTGATGAGCCGCTCTGCCCGACTTTCGCACCCACGCCTTGAGTCCAACCATCCTTTGGCGGATAAACCGGCCGCTGTTGAGCGTCTCGCAGCTCAACCCCACCATCAAGAAGATTAAAGCTCTTCTACGGGAAATGGTTTAAACGGCATCGACTTGGTCCGGTGCAGGTCACTTGGCGATACTCCCATGAAGCCGCCGCTCGCTTAATGTGCACCTATCTGGTGAACAGAATGACCCAATGCGCCACAGTTCGACGACTTACGGATAGCGTGCGGATGCTACAACCCGATCCTTTGCTCAAAGAGGGTATCTGTTATCAACAACACCTTGGGTTACTTCCATACGCAAAAGAACCCGGCCCTGCGATAAGTTACCAATCTTAATAAATATTCTTTAATATGTTTACCTCCTTGTACTTATAATTCCTTATCTTTCCACAGGCCAGTGATGATTTCTGGAAAGTCAAATATGACCACGAGGCCGCCCAACAAGCCGAGCAGCCAAGAAAATGAAAGGAAAACGCCAAGGCGGGGACTTCAAAAGAGAAGAAACCCAGCGCCTCTGAATTTCTCAAATTGGATGACTCTTCTTCAGATGAGGAAGAGGTAATCCCTTATTCTCTTTAACTCCTTTGTTACTATTTTATTGATATTTCCGCCTTTCAGGAAGACACTGGAAACAGCCAAGCTCATGGCGAAGAGGTAACTATAATCTCCTCCGACTCAGAGCCTTTGCCAAAGCACAAAACCAGGCGGGTGACCCGGAAAGTAAGATTTTCACATCCCTTAGCTTATCAAGATCCTCAATTTCTTTTGAAGCAACAACAGCTTGAGAGCCGGAGGCAAACCCGGACAAGTAAGGATGTGGAGCTCTCTTCCGGCTTACCTAACGTAAGCAGGAAGCGTCGAACTGAGGTCATCTCCGCTTTGCGTTCTGTTTATCCTTTGGCAGGTTTAATTTGTCAGCCTCTCAATTCATCTAACTCCAATTATCAGGATACCTCTCCTTCTTCCGGCGAGTCTATGCAATCCAACATGCTGGCCTTCAAGACTGCCCCTGGGTAATGTACCTTTGTTATCCTCATGCTTTGCCTTACTCATATTTTGTACTCATCCCTTTGTTTTATTCACAGTGTGCAGGCGAAGCCCAGTAAGAGGGCAAAGAAGAATAAGCCGATTCAAGAGCCGGTAGCAACGGAGCCGGAACCCGGAACCACTTGCCCTGATGCTTCTACTCATCGACCTCCTCCTGAGCCAGCCCATGAAATTCCGACACCATCTTCCGACCCGCCTCAAGAAGGCACTCTTGATAGCTCCGATAAACCGGAAATTCCTAGCCCGGTCCGGACGGCTGAGCCGGAAGTTGAATTCTTGAAAAGCCAGTATGTTGAGCCGGGGCAGCCTACTGTTCTTGCCAGATGTACCGCTAAGGAAGAACTTGTCAAAAGCCGGAAGACCAAACAGGACATCGCTGATTATGCCCACTTAAGCATTGGCGATATAATCCCAGGCTATCTGAATCAAGTGCATAACAGCCGCGACCTGGAAATTGACATGGTGAAACAGATACAGCATAAATCTGAGGTATAACTTATATTATTTCTCCTGAATCTTACTTACTGTACCAGCCCCCAAGTCTACTGCTTATAGGTAAATATGCCGTAGACTTAGATATCGGCTTACTGTTAGCTCACCTGGTTTACAAGAAAGTATATTTAACCCTGCTGTAATATAGCAACTTTTAAATAAACGATACACATTGGCCCCCAAGTGTCAAGTATTTTTACTTGTAAAGTACTTGAGACTTTAATATGCATAATCTGACATTATAAAGTAAAATTTTCTTCAGCATACATTAGCCCCCAAGTGTCAAGGGTCTTTACTTGTAAAGTGCTTGAGACTTTAATAATACCTTACCATAACCTTACTTGTAACCCGGTGTTATTGCAGGTCTCCACCAGTCAATTCAAATTGCAGATTGCTGACCTGAAGACCCGGCTGGCGGCCCAAGACCTTGAGATTCAAAAAGCCGACTCCAAATTCGCATTCAGCATCTCTGAGCAAGAAAAGTTGAAGAAGGATTTTGACACGGAGAAGAAGGCCTGGGCGGATGAAAAATCTTCACTTGTGACCCTGGCCGAGATAGCAGAAGCAGCTCTTGCCGAAGCAACTGCCGAATTGTCCGACTTAAAGCACCAGATATCCCATATGGTCTCAGCAATTTTCGGTAAGTTACAATGTGTAACTTTTGAACATCACCATGATTCATTTGATAACTGTTTCAGATATGATCTCCGGCTTAATCTTATATGCATGAGCGCAGGTCCGTGAGTACCAACTGAAGCAGAATATGCTGATCAAGCTTAAGGCGGTGTACACTCTAGTGGAACAGCTGTACACCGGGTCACAACGCGCTTTGGCCGTTGTGGCTTTATCAAATGATACTCCTTATCTCCTGTAGGATTTGCTCAAACGGCTTGCCGTGTTACCTCAACGGATTCAGGAGTTAAGGCGAGCATCTGGTAGAGCCGGGGCCATAGCCGCCTTAAGCCGGGCCAAAGTGTTGGTTCCAGACCTAGACTTAGGCGATGTTGCTCTTGGTTATCCTAGCTTAAAGGAGGACGGCTCTGCATTCAATGAATCAGACTTCACTACCTGTGTGAGAGTCGTACGTCCTGTGGCCACCATCATCGGCAACGATATTGATCTTACAAAGTACCAGACGGGTTATGACAACGAGAACCGGAGGATTCCAACTCCGCATTATGATGATGTTGTTGGAGAACGTAGTAATTTCAAAAATTTTCCTACGATCACACAAGACCATGGTGATGGCATAGCAACGAGAGGGGAGAGTGTCTGTCCACGTACCCTCGTGAGACCGAAAGCGAAGCGTTATAACAACGCGGTTGATGTAGTCGACGTCTCCACGATCCGACCGATCCAAGCACCGAGCGTCACGGCACCTCCGAGTTCTGCACACGTTCAGCTCGATGGCGATCCCGGACTCCGATCCAGCAAAGTGTCGGGATGAGTTCCGTCAAGACGACGGCGTGGTGGCGATGTTGATGCTCCACCGGCGCAGGGCTTCGCCTAAGCTCCATGACGATATGACTTCTCGGCGCAGGCTTCTCCTAAGCTCATGACGATATGACCGAAGTGGAATATGGTGGAGGGGGCACCGCACACGGCTAAGGAACGATCCGTAGATCAACTTGTGTGTCATGGGGTGCCCCCTGCCCCGTATATAAAGGATGGAGGAGGAGGAGGCGGCCAAGGCAATAGGTGCGGCCGGGGTGGAGTCCTACTAGGACTCCAAGTCCTAGTAGGAGTCCACCAAGAGGGAGGAAGGAGAAGGAAGTGGAGGAGAAGGAGAGGTGGCGGCCCCTTTCCCTAGTCAATTCGGACTAGAGGGGGGGCGCAGCAACCTTTTTTTTCTTCCCACTAAAGACCATCAAGGCCCATTACTTCTCCGTAATCCCGTAACTCCCGGTACTCGAAAAATACCGAATCATTGGAACCTTTCCGAACTCGAATATAGTCGTCCAATATATCGATCTTTACGTCTCGACCATTTGAGACTCCTCGTCATGTCCCCGATCTCATCCGGGACTCGAACTCCTTGGTACATCAAAACTCATAAACTCATAATATAAGCATCATCGAAACCTTAAGCGTGCGGACCCTACGGGTTCGAGAACTATGTAGACATGACCGAGACACCTCTCTGGTCAATAACCAATAAGCGGGACCTGGATGCCCATATTGGTTCCTACATATTCTACGAAGATCTTTATCGGTCAGACCGCATAACAACATCGTTGTTCCCTTTGTCATCGGTATGTTACTTGCCCGAGATTCGATCGTCGGTATCCAATACCTAGTTCAATCTCGTTCTTGGCAAGTCTCTTTACTCGTTCCGTAATACATCATCTACAACTAACTCATTAGTTGCAATGCTTGCAAGGCTTAAGTGATGTGCATTACCGAGAGGGCAGAGATACCTCTCCGACATTGGAGTGACAAATCCTAATCTCGAAATCGCCAACCCAACATCTGCCTTTGGAGACACCTGTAGTACTCCTTTATAATCACCCGATTCGTTGTGACGTTTGGTAGTACCAAAGTGTTCCTCCGTGGCAGGAGTTGCATAATCTCATAGTCATAGGAACATGTATAAGTCATGAAGAAAAGCACTAGCAACAAACTATACGATCAGGTGCTATGCTAATGGAATGGGTCATGTCAATCAGATCATTCAACCAATGATGTGATCCCGTTAATCAAATAACAACTCCTTGTTCATGGTTAGGAAACATAACCATCTTTGATTAACGAGCTAGTCAAGTAGAGGCATACTAGTGACACTCTGTAGGTTTATGTATTCACACATGTATTATGTTTCCGGTTAATACAATTCTAGCATGAATAATAAACATTTATCATGATATAAGGAAATAAATAATAACATTATTATTGCCTCTAGGGCATATTTCCTTCAGTCTCCCACTTGCACTAGAGTCAATAATCTAGATCACATCACCATGTGATTAACATCGATAGTTCACATCATCATGTGATTAACACCCATAATTCACATCGCCATGTGACCAAGACCCAAAGGGTTTGCTAGATTCAGTAATCTAGTTCACATCGCTATGTGATTAACACCCAAAGAGTACTAAGGTGTGATCATGTTTTGCTTTGTGAGAGAATCTTAGTCAACGGGTCTGCCACATTCAGATCCGTATGTATTTTGCAAATCTCTATGTCAACAATGCTCGCGGAGCTACTCTAGCTAATTGCTCCCACTTTCAATATGTATCCAGATTGAGACTTAGAGTCATCTAGATTAGTGTTAAAACTTGCATCGGCGTAACCTTTACGACGAACCTTTTTCACTTCCATAATCGAGAAACACATCCTTATTCTACTAAGGATTATTTGACCGCTGTCCATTGATCTACTCCTAGATCTCTATTGCACTCCTTGCCAATCTTAGTGGTAGGGTATGCAATAGATCTGGTACACAACATGACATACTTTATAGAACCTATGGCTGATGCATAGGAATGACTTTCATTCTCTTTCTATCTTCTGCCGTGGTCGGGTTTTGAGTCTTACTCAATCTCACACCTTTGTAACACAGGCAAGAACTTTTCTTTGACTGTTCCATTTTGAACTACTTCAAAATCTTTTCAAGGTATGTATTCATTGAAAAACTTATCAAGCGTCTTGATCTATCTCTATAGATCTTGATGCTCAATATATAAGCAGCTTCACCGAGGTCTTTCTTTGAAAAAACTCCTTTCAAAAACTCCTTTATGCTTTGCAGAATAATTCTACATTATTTCCGATCAACAATATGTCATTCACATATACTTATCAGAAATGCTGTAGTGCTCCCACTCACTTTCTTGTAAATACAGGCTTCACCGCAAGTCTGTATAAAACTATATGCTTTGATCACACTATCAAAGCGTTTATTCCAACTCCGAGATGCTTGCACCAGTCCATAGATGGATCGCTGGAGCTTGCACATTTTGTTAGCTCCTTTAGGATTGACAAAACCTTCTGGTTGCATCATATACAACTCTTCTTTAATAAATCCATTAAAGAATGTAGTTTTGACATCTATTTGCCAGATTTCATAAAATGTGGCAATTGCTAACATGATTCGGACAGACTTAAGAATCGCTACAGTTGAGAAAAATCTCATTTGTAGTCAACACCTTGAACTTGTCGAAAACCTTTTGCGACAAGTCGAACTTTGTAGATAGTAACACTACTATCAGTATCTGTCTTCCTCTTGAAGATCCATTTATATAATATGGCTTGCCGATCATCGGGCAACTCCATCAAAGTCCACACTTTGTTCTCATATATGGATCCCATCTCAGATTTCATGGTTTCAAACCATTTCGCGGAATCTGGGCTCATCATCGCTTCCTCATAGTTCGTAGGTTCATCATGGTCTAGTAACATGACTTCTAGAATAGGATTACCGTACCACTCTAGTGCGGATCTTACTCCGGAAGACCTACGAGGTTTGGTAGCAACTTGATCTGAAGTTTCATGATCATCATCATTAACTTCCTTACTAATTGGTGTAGAAATCACTGAAACTAATTTCTGTGATGAACTACTTTTCAATAAGGAGAAGGTACAATTACCTCATCAAGTTCTACTTTCCTCCCACTCACTTCTTTCGAGAGAAACTACTTCTCTAGAAAGGATCCATCTTAACAACGAAAAACTTGCCTTCGGATCTGTGATAGAAGGTGTACCCAACAGTTTCCTTTGGGTATTCTATGAAGACACTTCTCCGATTTGGGTTCGAGCTTATCGGTGAAAACTTTTCACATAAGCATCACAACTCTAAACTTTAAGAAACGACAGCTTAGGTTTCTTGCTAAACCATAGTTCATACGGTGTCATCTCAGCGGATTTAGATGGTGCCCTATTAAGCGTGAATGCAGCTGTCTCTAATGCATAACCCCAAAAGCGATAGTGGTAAATCGGTAAGATACATCATAGATCGCACCATATCCAATAAAGTGCGGATTCTGACGTTCGGACACACCATTATGCTGTGGTGTTCGGTGGCGTGAGTTGCGAAACTATTTCACATTGTTTCAAATGAAGACCAAACTCGTAACTCAAATATTTATCTCCACGATCAGATCGCAGAAACTTTATTTTCTTGTTACGATGATTTTCCACTTCACTCTGAAATTCTTTGAACTTTTCAATTATTTCAGACTTATGTTTCATCAAGTAGATATACCCATATCTGCTCAAATCATCTTGTGAAGGTCAGAAAATAACGATACTTGCCGTGAGCTTTAACACTCATCGGACCGCATACATCAGTATGTATTATTTCCAATAAGTCATTTGCTCGCTCCATTGTTCCGGAGAACAGAGTCTTTAGTCATCTTGCCCATAAGGCATGGTTCGCAAGCATCAAGTGATTCATAATCAAGTGATTCCAAAATCCCATTAGCATGGAGTTTCTTCATGCGCTTTACACCAATATGACCTAAACGGCAGTGCCACAAATAAGTTGCACTATCATTATTAACTTTGCATCTTTTGGTTTCAATATTATGAATATGTGTATCACTACGATCGAGATCCAATGAACCATTTTCATTGGGTGTGTAACCATATAAGGTTTTATTCATGTAAGCAGAACAACAATTTATTCTCTTATTTAAATGAATAACCGTATTGCAATAAACATGATCAAATCATATTTATGCTCAACACCAAATAACACTTATTTAGGTTCCACACTAATCCCGAAAGTATAGGGAGTGTGCGATGACGATCATATCAATCTTGGAACTACTTCCAACACTCATCGTCACTTCCCCTTCAACTAGTCTCTGTTTATTCGTAACTCCTGTTTGAGTTACTAATCTTAGCAACCGAACAGTATCAAATACTCGGGGCTACTATAAACACTAGTAAGGCACACATCAATAACCTGTATATCAAATATAACCTTGTTCACTTTGCCATCCTTCTTATCCACCAAATATTCAGGGTAGTTCGCTCAAAGTGACCAGTTCCATTGCAGCAAAAGTACTCAGTCTCAGGCTTAGGTCTAGACTTGGGCTTCTTCACTTGAGCAGCAACTTGCTTGCCGTTCCTTTTGAAGTTCCCCTTCTTCCCTTTGCCATTTTCCTTGAGACTAGTGGTCTTGTCAACCATCAACACTTGATGTTTTTCTTGATTTCTACCTTCGCGATTTTAGCATCGCCAAGAGCTTGGGAATTGTTTTCGTCATCCCTTGCATACTATAGTTCATCACAAGTTCTACTAACTTAGTGATGGTGACTAGAGAATTCTGTCAATCACTATCTTATCGGAAGATTAACTCCCACTTGATTCAAGCGATTGAAGTACTCGGACAATCTGAGCACATGCTCACTAGTTGAGCGATTCTCCTCCATCTTTTAGCTATAGAACTTGTTGGAGACTTCATATCTCTCAACTCGGTATTTGCTTGAAATATTAACTTCAATTCTGGAACATCTCATATGGTCCATGACGTTCAAAACGTCTTTGAAGTCCCGATTCTAAGCCGTTAAGCATGGTGCACTAAACTATCAAGTAGTCATCATATTGAGCTGGCCAAGCGTTCATAACGTCAGATTCGCTCATATTGAGCTAGCCAAACGTTCATAACGTGCGCATCTGCTCCTGCAATAGGTCTGTCACCTAGCGGTGCATTAAGGACATAATTCTTCTGCGCAGCAATGAGGATAAACCTCAGATCACGGATCCAATCCGCATCATTGCTACTAACATTTTCAATACAATTTTCTCTAGGAACACATATGAAAACAGGGGAAGCAACAACGCGAGCTATTGATCTACAACATAATTTGCAAAATACTACCAGGACTAAGTTCATGATAAATTTAAGTTCAATTAATCATATTACTTAAGAACTCCCACTTAGATAGACATCTCTCTAGTCATCTAAGTGATTACGTGATCCAAATCAACTAAACCATGTCCGATCATCACGTGAGATGGAGTAGTTTCAATGGTGAACATCAATATGTTGATCATATCTACTATATGATTCACGCTCGACCTTTCGGTCTCCGTGTTCCGAGGTCATATCTTATATGCATAGCTCGTCAAGTATAACCTGAGTATTCCGCGTGCGCAACTGTTTTGCACCCGTTGTATTTGAACGTAGAGCCTATCACACCCGATCATCACGTGGTGTCTCAGCACGAAGAACTTTCGCAACGGTGCATACTCAGGGAGAACACTTCTTGATAATTTTAGTGAGAGATCATCTTATAATGCTACCGTCAATCAAAGCAAGATAAGATGCATAAAGGATAAACATCACATGCAATCAATATAAGTGATATGATATGGTCATCATCATCTTGTGCTTGTGATCTCCATCGCCGAAGCACCGTCATGATCACCATCGTCACCGGCGCGACACCTTGATCTCCATCGTAGCATCGTTGTCGTCTCGCCAACTATTGCTTCTACGACTATCGCTACTGCTTAGTGATAAAGTAAAGCAATTACATGGCGTTGCATTTCATACA
Source organism: Aegilops longissima (assembly GCA_021605205.1). Classification (NCBI taxonomy): domain Eukaryota; kingdom Viridiplantae; phylum Streptophyta; class Magnoliopsida; order Poales; family Poaceae; genus Aegilops; species Aegilops longissima. The sequence continues at coordinate 46,927,663 of CM038680.1, read as the reverse complement.
ATAAGCGACAACCATATGGCTCCTGCCCGATTGCCGATAACTCGGTTACAAAACATGATCATCTCATACAATAAAATATAGCATCACGTCTTGACCATATCACATCACAACATGCCCTGCAAAAACAAGTTAGACGTCCTCTACTTTGTTGTTGCAAGTTTTACGTGGCTGCTACGGGCTGAGGAAGAACCGTTCTTACCTACGCATCAAAACCACAGCGATACTTCGTCAAATAGACTCGTTTTAACCTTCTCAAGGACGGGCGTAGCCACACTCGATTCAACTAAAGTGAGAGAGACAGACACCGCGGTCACCTTTAAGCAACGAGTGCTCGGGCGGTGAAACCAGTCTCGCGTAAGCGTCTGGCGTAATGTCGGTCCGGGCCGCTTCATCTCACAATACCGCTGAACCAAAGTATGACATGCTGGTAGGCAGTATGACTTGTATCGTCCACAACTCACTTGTGTTCTACTCGTGCACATGACATCAACGCATAAAACCTGGCTCGGATGCCCTTTGTTGGAGAACGTAGTAATTTCAAAAATTTTCCCACGATCACACAAGACCATGGTGATGGCATAGCAACGAGAGGGGAGAGTGTCTGTCCACGCCCTCGTGAGACCGAAAGCGAAGCGTTATAACAACGCGGTTGATGTAGTCGACGTCTCCACGATCCGACCGATCCAAGCACCGAGCGTCACGGCACCTCCGAGTTCTGCACACGTTCAGCTCGATGGCGATCCCGGACTCCGATCCAGCAAAGTGTCGGGGATGAGTTCGTCAAGACCGACGGCGTGGTAGCGATGTTGATGCTCCACCGGCGCAGGGCTTCGCCTAAGCTCGCGACGATATGACTTCTCCGCGCAGGGCTTCTCCTAAGCTCATGACGATATGACGAAGTGGAATATGGTGGAGGGGCACCGCACACGGCTAAGGAGCGATCCGTAGATCAACTTGTGTGTCATGGGGTGCCCCTGCCCCGTATATAAAGGATGGAGGAGGAGGAGGCGGCCAAGGCAATAGGTGCGGCCAGGGTGTGGAGTCCTACTAGGACTCCAAGTCCTAGTAGGAGTCCACCAAGAGGGAGGAAGGGAGAAGGAAGTGGAGGAGAAGGAGAGGTGGCGGCCCCTTTCCCTAGTCAATTCGGACTAGAGGGAGGGGCGCAGCAGCCTTTTTTTTTCTTCCCACTAAAGCCCATCAAGGCCCATTACTTCTCCCGTAATCCCGTAACTCCCGGTACTCGAAAAATACCGAATCATTCGAACCTTTCCGAACTCGAATATAGTCGTCCAATATATCGATCTTTACGTCTCGACCATTTCGAGACTCCTCGTCATGTCCCCGATCTCATCCGGGACTCCGAACTCCTTGGTACATCAAAACTCATAAACTCATAATATAACATCATCGAAACCTTAAGCGTGCGGACCCTACGGGTTCGAGAACTATGTAGACATGACCGAGACACCTCTCTGGTCAATAACCAATAGCGGGACCTGGATGCCCATATTGGTTCCTACATATTCTCTGAAGATCTTTATCGGTCAGACCGCATAACAACATCGTTGTTCCCTTTGTCATCGGTATGTTACTTGCCCGAGATTCGATCGTCGGTATCAATACCTAGTTCAATCTCGCATTGGCAAGTCTCTTTACTCGTTCCGTAATACATCATCTCACAACTAACTCATTAGTTGCAATGCTTGCAAGGCTTAAGTGATGTGCATTACCGAGAGGGCCCAGAGATACCTCTCCGACATTCGGAGTGACAAATCCTAATCTCGAAATCGCCAACCCAACATCTGCCTTTGGAGACACCTGTAGTACTCCTTTATAATCACCCGATTCGTTGTGACGTTTGGTAGTACCAAAGTGTTCCTCCGGTAAGCGGAGTTGCATAATCTCATAGTCATAGGAACATGTATAAGTCATGAAGAAAAGCACTAGCAACAAACTATACGATCAGGTGCTATGCTAATGGAATGGGTCATGTCAATCAGATCATTCAACCAATGATGTGATCCCGTTAATCAAATAACAACTCCTTGTTCATGGTTAGGAAACATAACCATCTTTGATTAACGAGCTAGTCAAGTAGAGGCATACTAGTGACACTCTGTAGGTTTATGTATTCACACATGTATTATGTTTCCGGTTAATACAATTCTAGCATGAATAATAAACATTTATCATGATATAAGGAAATAAATAATAACATTATTATTGCCTCTAGGGCATATTTCCTTCAGATGTCAGCCTGATCCCTCCAACTCGTAAGCATACCTTTGCTCCTGAAGTTGACCCGGCCAGTTTAATAGATGATGAAGCTGAATTTGAAGCCTTAAGGGGCATTGACTGGACCTCGTCAACCTTCCAGGACAAAGCAGCAGATGAAGAGGCGGAGAAGGTTAACCCGGAGTCGTCAAGTCCACCAAAGGAGTAACCCGCCTGGCACTAAGTCTTTGAAAAAAAATAATTCCTCATTATTCTGACTCGGGGAGTCTTGTAATAGGGTAGAAACACTTATTAACTCTGTCATGCCTTCACGCATGTTTGTGGTGCTTAACTATGTCTCAAGCCGCTATTACTGTGTACTGCTGGCTTGCTTGAATTGCCTCTTAACATCCAAAAGCTTTTTGCTTTACCCTGTGTATAAAAACAAAAAATTCCTTTGGCGTCTCACCACATCCGGGGTCATGTAAAATAATGTTAACCCGGAGTATGAACGAAAACATTATAAGTATCAACCGGTTCATGATCATGCCCATAAGAATATACCTGTTATCTCATTGAAGCGTATATTACCGGCTTAAGTGATCCCAAAAAGCAGACAGTTAAACTTAATTTCTGAAAATTGGCACATATAATGTTTACCTGGCCCTTAATATCATTCACTCTTATAGAATAAAGTAAACCTAATTTTCAAAGGCCTCGGATTCGAATACGATCAGTAGAACCATTCCAAAGGGGTTAAGCTAAGATTCGGATAATATCATATAGCCCCCAATGGCTTTGGCGATGCCGATCAAGTGGGTATCGACAGCTATGTTCTCTTTGGTTCGAATACGACCTATGTTTGAACAGGAAGCCCCCAAGTGACCATGAGAGTTGTTTAATGACGCTGATTCGAATACGATCCACGTCAGACCCAAAGGGGTTAAGCTATGATTCAAATATGATCAAGAAGCCCCCAAGTGGGTTTGGCAGTATGCCGATCAATTGGGTATCGACAGCTATGTTCTCTTTAGTTCGAATACGACCTATGTTTGAACGGGAAGCCCCCAAGTGACGATGGCTTGATTCAGATATGATCATAAGCCGGACCAAAGGGAAAACCGGATTCAGATATGATCCGCTCCCTGTTAGTCGTTCCCACCACCTGGTAAAGAAGACACATAAACCTTGTAGGATGGAAAGGAAAGAGGTCCTGCTTTATTGCTTTATATAATATATACATTGCTAAAAAAAGAAAAACAAATATACTCTGAAAGCCAGTAGCTTAAGTATAGTAGGGCCGGAGATGCGCTATGTTTCATGGCCGACGGGTCTCTTCCTCCGACTTACGTGAGTCTTTATGCTCTCGAACATAAATGAGGTAATATGACCCGTTGTTGAGATTCTTGCTGACCACGAAAGGTCTTTCCCAAGGAGGGGACAACTTGTGCATATCAGATTGATCCTGGATGAGCCGGAGCACTAAATCGCCTTCCTGGAAAGTTCTGCTTCTAACCTGGCGGCTGTGATAACGGCGCAGGTCTTGCTGGTAAATCGCCGAGCGGGCTATTGCCAAGTCTCGCTCTTTATCCAACAAGTCAAGTGCATCCTGACGAGCTTTTTCATTATCAGCCTCAACGTAAGCCGCCACCCGGGGTGAATCATGCCGGATGTCACTTGGCAGAACCGCCTCTGCTCCGTACACCATGAAGAAAGGTGTATAACAAGTAGACCTGTTAGGTGTTGTGTTGATGCTCCATAGCACAGAGGGTAACACCTCCACCCAACAACCCGGAGTTCGCTGTAAGGGAACTAAGAGCCGGGGTTTGATACCTTTCAAGATCTCTTGATTAGCTCTTTCTGCTTGACCATTAGACTGGGGGTGAGTAACAGCCGAAACATCAAGCCGGATGTGCTCTTTTTGACAGAACTCTTCCATGGCACCCTTGGAGAGATTAGTACCATTATCAGTTATAATGCTGTGCGGAAAACCAAAACAAAAGATCACCTTTTTGATGAACTGAACCGCCGTGGCTGCATCACACTTGCTGACCGGCTCTGCTTCAACCCACTTGGTGAATTTATCTACTGCCACCAACAGGCGTGTCTTCTTATCTTTAGACTTTTGAAAGGTCCAACCATGTCAAGCCCCCAGACTACAAACGGCCAAGTAATCGGAATCATCCTCAATTCTTGAGCCGGCACATGAGCTCGTCGTGAGAATTTTTGACATCCGTCACATTTGCTGACCAGATCCTCTGCATCAGCATGAGCCGTCAGCCAATAAAAACCATGACGAAAAGCCTTGGCGACTAGAGACTTTGAACCGGCATGATGACCGCAATCACCTTCATGAATCTCATGAAGTATCTCCTGACCCTCTGTAGGTGATACACAACGTTGAAACGCCCCAGTGACGCCGCGGTGATGCAACTCGCCATGAACAATCGTCATGGATTTGGACCGCCTGATGATTTGTCTTGCCAAGGTCTCGTCCTCAGGAAACTCTCCCCGGGTCATATAGGCCAAGTATGGGACCGTCTAGTCCGGGATGGCATGGAGAGCCGCCACCGGCTGCGCCTCCGGGTCTGGCACTGCAAGCTCTTCCTCTATAGGCACTCTGACAGAAGGGTTATGCAAAATTTCAAGAAAAGTATTAGGCGGCCCCGGCTTACGCTGAGACCCCAGCCGGCTTAAAGCATCAGCCGCCTCATTCTTCCTTCGATCAATGTGCTCTACTTGATAACCTTTGAAGTGCCCAGCCACCGCATCAACTTCACGACGATAAGCCTCCATAAGGGGATCCTTAGAATCCCACGTGCCTGACACCTGTTGAGCGACGAGGTATGAATCGCCCAAGCATCTTACCCGGCTCAAGTTCATCTCTTTGGCCATCCGGAGGCCATGGAGTAAAGCCTCGTATTCAGTTGCATTGTTAGTACAGGGAAACATAAGCCGGAGCACATAACAAAATTTGTCACCTCGGGGGGAAGTTCAAACGACTCCAGCCCCCGAGCCTTCCAACTGCCTGGACCCATCGAAGTGAATAGTCCAATACGTGTTATCCGGCTTCTCCTCTGGTGCCTGCAACTCCGTCCAATCATTGATAAAGTCCACTAGGGCTTGAGACTTGATAGCTGTGCGCGGCATATACTTCAAACCGTGAGGGGGCTGAACTTACCACAGTTATAGGATGGCCCAGGAAGTACTGCTTTAGCTTCCGGCTTGCCATGAACACCCCATAAACAAGTTTCTGCCAATGCGGATACCTTTGCTTGGACTCTATGAGCACCTCACTGATGTAATAAACCGGCCGCTGAACTGGATGCTCCTTGCCAGTCTCCTTACGCTCCACCAGAATGGCCACACTAACAACACGTGAGTTAGCAGCAACATACAATAGCAATGGCTCCTTATCAATTGGAGCTGCGAGAACCGGCAGCTCAGACAATTGTCTCTTTAAATCTTCAAAGGCGGCATCCGCAGCCTCACTCCAGACAAAGGTGTCTGTTTTCTTCATCATCTGATATAGCGGTAGAGCCTTCTCCCCTAGTCGGCTTATGAATCGGCTTAAAGCAGCAACGCGACCCGCCAGTCGCTGAACATCATTGATGCACACCGGTTTAGCCAGAGAGGTAATCACCTTGATCTTCTCCGGGTTAGCTTCAATGCCCCTGTTTGAGACCAGGAATCCGAAAAGTTTGCCTGCAGGTACACCAAATACACACTTGTCCGGGTTAAGCATCATCTTATAGACCCGGAGATTATCAAAGGTTTCCTTTAAGTCGGAGATCAAGGTTTCCTTCTCTCTGGACTTCACCACAATGTCATCCACATAAGCATTAACATTACGCCCAATCTGATTGTGGAGACAATTCTGCACACACCGCTGATAAGTCGGCTGGGCACTCTTGAGGCCAAACGGCATAGACACATAGCAGAAGGCTCCAAATGGAGTAATGAAAGCCGTCTTCTCCTGGTCCTTAACTGCCATCTTGATCTGATGATAACCAGAATAAGCATCCAAAAAATTCAACCGCTCGCAACTCGCTGTAGCATCGATGATTTGATTAGTGCGGGGCAGAGCAAAGGGATCGGCCGGACAAGCTTTATTTAGGTCCGTTCTTCTTGAGAAAAAGCACCGGGTTAGCCAACCACTCCAGGTGAAAAACTTCCACGATGAACCCGGCCGCTAAGAGCCGAGCGACCTCCTCCCCTATAGCCTTTCGCCTTTCCTCATTGAATCGCCAGAGAAACAGCCTGACCGGCTTATACTTTGGATCAATATTAAGAGTGTGCTCAGCGAGTTCTCTCGGGACACCCGACATGTCAGAAGGTTTCCATGCAAAGATGTCCCGGTTCTCATGGATGAACTCGATGAGCGCGCGTACTGATGCTGAACTGCTTGGAAGAGTCACCTGGAGTGAAGTCAACCAGCTTTGTCTCGGCGGCCGACTTAAATTTCAACGCCGAGTCTTGCTCCGTGGTTGGCTTCTTCAAAGAGGTCATATCTGTTGGGTCAACATTAATTTGATAAAACTTCAGCTCCTCTTCAGCACAAACCGATTCAGCATAAGCCGCATCGCCTTCCTCGCACTCCAAGGCCACCTTTCGACTCCCATGCACAATGATGGTGCCCTTGTAACCCGGCATCTTGAGCTGCAGATAAACATAACACGGTCATGCCATAAACTTGGCATAAGTCGGCCGTCCAAACAGAACGTGATATGGGATCGTTGATTTTGACTACCTCAAACGTCAGCTTCTCAGCCCTGGAATCATATTCGTCTCCAGAAGCCACTTCCAGCTCGATCTTTCCAACAGGATATGCCGACTTACCAGGTACCACCCCATGAAAAACAGTGTTAGACGTCCTCAAGTCCTTATCAGTCAGACCCATACGGCGAAAGGTCTCATAATAGAGAATATTGATGCTGCTTCCGCCGTCCATGAGCACCTTAGTGAATTTATATCCACCAACCTGAGGGGCCACCACCAAGGCCAACTGACCCGGGTTATCAACCCGGAGGGGGTGATCTTCTCTACTCCAAATGATAGGCTGCTCTGACCACCTCAGATAACGGGGAACCGCCGGCTCAACCGAATTCACAGCCCTTTTATGAACCTTCTGGTCACGTTTACACAAGTTAGTGGTAAACACATGGTATTGCCCACCGTTCAACTACTTTGGATGGCTCTGATAACCTGACTGCTGCTGCTGCCCTCCTTGACCAGACTGCTGCTGATTATAGCCACCTTGACCACCTTGAAAACCGGAACTTGAGCCGCCACCCGGGCCATGGAAACCACCTGCTCCTGAACCGCCGCCTGATCCGTGATTGCCATCAAACATGTTTGAATTCTTGAAAGCCTTCATGATCGCGCAGTCCTTCCATATGTGGGTGGCAGGATTTTCCCGAGTATTGTGTCTCGGACAAGGCTCATTCAGAAGCTGCTCAAGAGATGGACCTGAGCCACCAGATCGAGGGGGTGCTCTCCCCTTACACTTCTTGTTATTACCTTGGCATTAGCATTGGCCACAAACGCCAGGTTACCCTCCAGCTTACGCTTGTTGCTACCTTGACTTACCGGGTGCTGCTTCTGACCCTTTCCATTGCCGTTCTTCTTTCCTTTCCCTGTCTTTTCCTCCTCAGACGCGGGATCATCGGTAGTATCAGAATCGGCATATTTAACCAAAGCCGCCATCAGCGTACCCATGTCATTGCAATCACGCTTAAGGCGCCCCAGCTTCTGCTCCAGCGGCACAAAACGACAACTCTGATGGAGCATAAGTACCGCAGAGCCGGCGTCCATCTTATCAGATGAGTGTATTATTTCCTTGACCCGGCGCACCCAATGAGTTGTGGACTCACCCTCCTCCTGCTTACAATTGGTCAAGTCCACAATGGACATAGATTGCTTGCAAGTATCCTTAAAGTTCTGGATAAACCGGGCCTTCAGCTCTGCCCATGAACTGATGGAATTGGGAGGCAAACTTTTCAACCAAGATCGAGCCGTTCCATCTAACATCATGGTGAAATACTTAGCCATTGCCGCGTCGCTGACTTCCAATAACTCCATGGCCATCTCGTAACTTTCAATCCATGCCCCCGGCTGTAAGTCGGCCGTATAATTCGGCACCTTTCGAGGTCCCTTGAAATCCTTGGGCAGACGCACGTCCCATAGAGCCGGCACCAGACAAGGGACACCATCGGTTCTAGTGGCCACTCCTGCTCCAGCAGAAGTCGTTGGATACTCTGGGAGACCATCATATGCTGTCTGCTAAGCCGCTAATTGATCCGTCCGTTCATCTTCCTGACGCAATCGATCCTGCACCGGGTTATAGCCATCGGGTTGGTTACGACGCTGGGCATTGCTTGATAAAGCTTCTGACTCCATGTGCATGATGTAACTCGGACTCCGGTTTGGACGAGGTGCTATCCAAGGCTGAGGAGTGGAATGAATCATGTCCCTCCTGTAAGAATAGGTCTCTTGCTGTGCCAAGGCCGTCTGAAGAAGATCCCAAACCCTCCAAGTTTCCACCGCCGTCGGGTCGTCACCGTCCACTGGAAGAGCCGCCAGACGCGCCGATGCTGCTATCAAGTTCTCCATGGGGTTGGAGAAGTGGCCCGGAGGTGTTGGTATGTATCGGGGAGGGGCCATGCTCCCGTGAAGAGATGCCATCTCTCGAGGCTGAACCGGCCCTCCAGCTCCGGGTGTCACAAATTGATTGGCTTCGGGCGGATTGCTAGGACCAGCTCCGGGTGTCGTGAAGAGATTCCGAGGATCGTAAACCGGAGGCAGATGAGACTGGGTCTTCTGATGTCTCCTTCTCATCACCTCATTGGACGCATTCAGACTCATGTTAAGCTGGAAAGCCTCTAAGTGGAGTCACTGCGCCCGTGCATCCAAAGCCGCCCGCTCCGCAGCTAGCCTGGTGTCCTCAGCCGCCAAGGCCTCCTTGGCCAGGGCTATCTCCTCACGCACCTTTGCCACCTCCGCGTTATGCTCATCTGGATTTGCAGGAATAACCGTGGTGGTTAACAGGGCCGTCAACTTGTCCATAAGATCTATAAGCACCTGAGCCGGCGGGCGCGCGGGGCCTCCTGCCCCGGCCGCTCCTGACCCGGACATTATTGTTGTCACAGGCGTCGAGTTTTGGCCGGGTTGGGTACCAGCCATGAAGACTCCTGCCCAACTTGGCGGCTCGTAGCAATCTGGAACGCTAGAGTCGTTAGAACAGCCCCCAAGCATGCCTTCTTGGACCTGATACAGAGAATCTGTTGAACCGGAGGACGAATCATCATCTGATGGGACGGTCGTCTCTTCGCCACCTTTAGATCCTTCAGAAAGTGCCTCTCTGTGAATACAGCCCACAAAGGCACGCTTCATGGTAGGTTGAACCCGGGCAGGTCTCGCACGCTGAGCCGTCTCAATGAGGTCAGTGCAGCTGTCCGGCTCTGGGCCCGGCTCACCAATCCGGCCGATGAAGACGTGGATTCCGCTTAAAGGGACCGGTACCGTACTCAATTGAGTCGGCCTCGGGCCTGACCTTCGTTGTCGATGTAGATCTTGCGCGACGACTCTCGGTCATCCGCCCATGCGTATCCTTGAGCCCTTCGAAGCTGCCCTTCAAGAACTCAAATCCACCGTGCGCTGGCCCCACGGTGGGCACCAACTATCGTCGAATTGTCACGACAGATGTCCTCTTGTAAGGACTTAGTCGTGGAGCCATCGCAACTAGGAAGCTTAAAGGGGTTAACCGGGACAAGGGACATGAGAGGTTTTATACTAGTTCGGCCCCTTACAGTGAAGGTAAGGCCTACGTCTAGTTGGGTTGGTATTCCTTGAGGTTTCGATGACCAGGGAGCGAGATACGCTATGCCCGGTTCTCGATTGGTTGTTTCTTACCCTAAGCCGCCAACAGGTCGTCCCCTTATATACACGGGTTGAAGCCGTGTAGCCTACAGAGTCCCGGCCGGCTTATAAACAATGTCCGGCTCGGTAGCTAGTCAAGTCTACCTTATGATACAAGTCTTGCCATTATGGCGGTTTACTACAACGGGCCTTAAGTCGCCTGTGGGCCTTAGGCCCTTTGTTGAGATGCCATCTTCATGCTTGGACTTGGGCTTCTGTCTGGTAATCCCTTTACGTAACCCGGCCCCTCCTAGGCAGCTTACACAAATAGTTATATCCCCAACACCAAGCATTTCAAACATACACACAATATGCTCGATGTGTGTAAATAGAACATGGCATCACAACATAACTCTACGACTCAAGTATTTATTCATTAGGCTCTGAGGAGCGAGATATTACAAACATGGGTCTCATGACCCAACATACAGAGCATACAAGCAACAAGCACAAGAGGAAGCTTAACATGTCTGAGTACAGACATCTACAAATGAAAAAGGCTGAGAAGCCTGACAATCTACCAGATCTTGCCGAGGGCACAAGATCGTAGCTGAGGTATCAAGCTAAACGTCGAAGTCCACGCGGAACTACTAGTGAGACTGAAGTCTCTCTGCAAAAACATAAAATAGGCAAACGTGAGTACAAATGTACTCAGCAAGACTTACATCAGATCTAACTACATATGCATCATTATCAACGAAGGGGGGTGGTGGAGTTTGACTGCAGCAAGCCAGCTTTGACTCGGTGGCTATCCTAAACTACGACTGCAAGTAACTCTTTTGAGGTGGCGCACATGAGTCCACATATTCACCAATCAATACACCACTATGGATTCGACCCCGTCTTCCTACGGGAACGCCATCCATAGCACTCACGCTTATCTTGCGCATTTTAGAGTATCCACTTTCACTTGTCTATGAACTGTTATAGGCAACCCAGAAGTCCTTTTCCGCGGACATGGCTATCCGAATAGATGATGTTAACCCTGCAGGGGTGTACTTCTTCACACACGCTCTCGCCACTTACCACCATGTACAGGTCGTGTATCTCGACAACCTTCAAGCGAAAGCCTGGCGAGGGAGACGGCCATGACCTGACTAACCACACAAGTCTCTCGTCCAAGTTTATCGCCTATTCGGGTTCCATCCGCAAGGAGATCCGGCCGGGGTGTCGCTCACGGCCCCAAATGATGTGAGCAGGGTTCCCGAGACACCAAACGGGCGCCCGGTACACGTGCCACGGTGTATCTACTGCAACATAGCCCACCCCTAGGGTTAGCACTACGCACGGCCCCCAACACATATCCTACAAACACCAGAAACTAGTTGCAACTCCTGGACATAGATCGAGTTGATTAATATGTCGAGAGGGGCACTTAAGCATTCCAATGCGTGGTAGTAGCTGTTCATGGATCACAAACATAGAACTCAGTTCCTGAGGACAGTTTCAATGAGACAACCCACCATGTACTCCTACATGGCCTCTCACCGCTACCTTTACCAAACCGTGTTCACACACTTAGCTCACACACAGTAGGACATGTTCACACACCATTCCAATTCATTCCCGATGAATCAGACCTGACTCAACTCTAAGAAGTAGCAGGCATGACAAACAAACATGAATGAGTAGGCACAACAGGGCTTAAACAACTCCTAATCATGCTAGTGGGTTTCATCTAATTACTATGGAATGACAGGTCATGCAGAGGAAAGGGGTTCAACTACCGCGGCATGTAACAGTTGAATCGTTGTTGTCCTAATGCAGTCAAAGAGAGCAGGAGCGAGAGAGTAGGATTGTATCGGAATGAACAAGGGGGTTTTTCTTGCCTGGCACTCCTGAAGATATTATAGCTCTTCATCAGTGTCATCGAACTCATCGTCAGTACGTCGTCTACTGAGAGGGGACAAATACCGGCAAAAAAGGAAGAACACAATCAATGCAATGCACAATGCATGATCATGACATGTCAAAATGCTATGATTTGAGCTAATGCAACTAGCACCAGATTAAATAAAGTTGGTTTGAATCCAAGATTCAAATTCAAACTCCATATGTGCTTATTTAAATGTCAATTATGAAAATTGCCCTGTACAGCAACCCTAGGTTGTTCAAACATGCATGAAAATGCCATAAACAGATTCCTTGAATTTTTCTGATAATTTTTCATATATAATTTATTTCTTTTGGAGTTACGGTTGAATTACTATGATTTTTAGAAGTTAGCACTATTTTCTGGAATTTCCTGAATAAGAATAAATCCAGAAAATAAGTTACTGCGTCAGCAGTACATAGGTGTAACGTCAGCAGGTCAGCTGGGTCGGCCAGGTCAAACCTGACATGTGGGACCCATACGTCAGTGTCTCAGGCTGGTTTTGGGTGTATGACAGGTGGGACCAGTCAACGTTGACTTGACCAAAGTCAAAGCTGACATGTGGGGTCCACACAGATTAGTACTAATCTTAACAGAAAATAAAGCTAGAACTAATTAGGGAGTGGGACCCAGGTGTCAGTGAGCTAGGTGGGTTAGTTAGGGCGTCATTAGTGGCTAATGACAGCGCCACGTCGGCTCGCCGGTGTTTAGCCGCCGGTGACACAAACCGCGGCGGAGACGCGTCGGGTTCGCACTACAGGGCACCGTTTAGGGCGCGATTGGGTTCTACGGCGAGCTGGAAGTGCGCCGCAGCCAGTGGTGCAGGCGGTTGGGTGCGGGGAGGCCGGGAACGACGGCGACGAGCATTTCTGCGGCGGCCGGAGTTCGGGTGTGGACGGGTTCGACGCTACGGGGCGCTAGGGGATAAACTGGCAGGTGCTACGCGCTCCTGGGGGTTCACCGAGCACGGTGACGTGCTCAGGCGCGGGCTGCGGTGGCCCTGGCCACGGTGGCGAGGAACCACGGCGGCGGTGAGCTTTCGGCTCCGGTGGACCGCGGGGCTAGAGGAGGAGAACGACGGCGGGGAGCGAGGGGTTAGGTAGAGGAGCTCACGGCGGGGTTGTCGGTGATCTCAGAGGGCTCGGGAACGGCCTGGTGATGACGAATCGGTCGACGGCGGCCGTCGGTGCGGAGGACGAAGATGGCGTCGACAACGGTGCTCCAGGGCGTCCGGCGTCTTGTGGCTCGGTGGTAAGGGCGGGGACGTCACGGCGGAGCTTGGTGCGCGTCGGAGACGCTCGGAGATGCTTGTGGCCGTGGTTGTGGCGAGCGGCATCGACGCATCGCTCGGGTGAGCTCAGGGGGAAGAGCAGGGGAGGGGGAGAGCTCGAGAGAGTGAGCGGGAGGGACCAGGGGGCTGCGTGGCGCCTCCAGGCGCGTCGGGGAGAGGGCGGCAAGCAAGCAGGAGGTGGTGGCCTCGGGCGCGCGTACGTCGACACGCCTCTGCCTACTGGCAGAGGTTGACGACGACCGCTTCGGCCAGTGGGCTGGGCCAGCTGGAGGGCTGGGCGAGCTGGGCCGACTAGGTGGGCTGCACAATGAGGCCAGGTAAGTTTCTGCTCCTTTCCTTTCTTTGTGTTTCAATTCTGTTTTTCTGGTTTTATTTAATATTTGCCACTTTTTGCAAATTCACATGAACTAAAACAGTGCCAAACTACTCTGAATATTTTTATGCACATACTTTGGACTCGGCCAAATGCACATAAAATAACTCAGGGTTATTTGAAATATATTCCATATATTAGGAATATAATTCCAAATTCAAATAAAATATGATTTAAATTCAGTGCCCAAAATTATTCTTTAAAAATGTTCATTATTTTTGGTTTGGGTCTAAGCCCTTGCCAAAAATAGCAGACATTAATGAAGAGCGTTTTTGGTTCATTAAATGCATTTTTTAAGCTAGACCTATTTGGATTTTTAAAGTGCTAGGGTTTGATCACCCCCATTTCAGGTTTCCAATAAATTTAGACATGATGCATGTCTGATTATGCAACTACTTGCAAACAAGCTCTAGGGCTGTGACAAGCTTCAGCGCTTTCTTGCCAAGGGCTTCCCACTTGCTTCTCACACTACCACCCTCTCTCCAGATCTAAAAAAGACGGCCCCTCTCTCCCTCCTCACTGGTGGTCACAGATCCGCCGGGGAAGAAAAGGACGTGCAGCGTTGACGCACTCATCGTCGGCGAGCGAGGTCACACACTGACGACAAGGCCGTCCTCTCAGACCTAGCGCCCGCGCTGCATGGCCTCCGTCCCCAAGCTCGCTATCGTAGTGTGTGCTGAGGATGACGACCACGAGCAAAGCCACTTCCCGCCGACCCTCAGATATGCTACTTCTTTTCGAACCATACCCTTGTTCTATTGCCCCATCTGGCACGTCATTGCATGTGGATCTTTTTCCACTCCACCATCTTCCCAATTTGCTATCCTCTGCTCTGCCGCCATGCATTTAAAAACCATAATTTGCACTATTAAAGGAAACCCTACTTCATGCAGACTAATCCATGTCCGGGTTGAATAAGGAAAGGAAGGAGACTGTCTTGTCCAAGAGAGTAGGCATCGAACCCGCATCTAGGTTGAAAAGGGGAAAATCAGTAGCTAAGGAACGAGTCTCGTGTCTCTTGGTTGAAAAAGGGTAGAAAGGCATGACAACGCAATTGAGAATGACCAGGTCGATCGGTTTGTTGTCCTCACACAGGAAAAAGGTGGCTAAAGAGAACAAAAATGGGACGTAATCCACATATGCTGCCTGGATATTTGTTGCTCTGGGCAACCATACCTCCCTCACCACTCTGCGTCAGTGGAGGTACCTCATACTGGTGCGCCCACTGTCCGAATGGGCCTCCCATGCTCTTATTGCCACTTTTTTTGCTTTTAGTATAACACCAACAGTCAAGTCAAGCAATGCTACTGCTAAAGTGAAGCCACATTTAATAACTAATGCCGCTCTCAGTCTAATGCCACCGATAAATTTAAGCAATGCCATTTAATGTCACTGGATTATTTCAGGGTTAGCTGTTGATTGTGGATGTATTGTTACCTTTACATTTTGTCTAATGCCACTAGTATACCAATGCTAAAACTTGTTACCTTTACATTTTGTATTGTTAATTCTTATAGAAACCTTCCAGTGCTAGAGTGTATTGAAATCTGTTCAGTAAAACCATTGTACTGTACCCTGTAATAAACTAACTACTCTACTATTGCACTAGCCACTGGATTATTGTATATTTGTAGTATTCGAATGGTGTAGAGTTCACTCAAATTATCCCGGTAAAGCTAGTCACACCTTTGTTAAAATTAATGTTCATTATGTTATCGGAGTAGGTCTGTATGTTTGTCTCTAATGCATGTCGACTACATACCTGACATCATGATGTAATGTTAAGTCATTTCCTTTTGTACAGTGTCACTGAATTGTCAAGGCGGTGATGGCATTTTATTTTAGTATAACTGCACAAAATTTGCTTAAAAGAAGAGGAAAGGTCAGGAATGGCTCAGTTTTTCAGAAAAAACTATGTATGCCTTCCTGACATCAGCCGATGTTGCTTTATTTATTCCTTCAAACAGGTTGTTAGAAACAGTCTTGCTACCTTTTCCTATTAAGAAATTGGAATGCTTATATTTGTGAGTCTATGCTTCAACTAGTGCCACTTTTATAGTGATCACACTTTCAATATTTATGCAAACAAGGATGCTCGATTTTAGTGGAGTTGCACAAAAAGTCCAACTGGTTCAACATTAGGAGCATGTTTTTTTACAAACCTTTATATCCAATTGGTGGCACTATGAGCTGTTCATTACGAAGGTACATGGTTTGCTACTATCTTGCTACTCTTTTTGTACTGTCATTAGATAGTAATACTAGTGGTTTGCTAGCTGCTTGATATGTTACTAGCTGCTTGATATTTGTGCAGACAGAGATGTTTGCCCGTTGCTATTTGGCAAACAAACAAAGTGTCCGCAATTTTGGTTGAACTGCACAAGAGAATAGTATAGTCACTGCATGCAGTGCCATTTGAAAATAGACACAAAGATTGGATAGTCACTTCATGGACTGCAGAAGGGTAGTACTGTACTATTTACTGGCCAACAGTTGGTGCTTCATTGCTTTGGTCTGACTATACAATGGCCATCATTTTGCCTAAGTTAAAGTTTGTATTCCGAAAATAGTCTCGCAGTATGATCGAGAGAAGACCAAATCATATTGCAGTGGATATTCCTCCATCATGTGTGCTTCATTCTCATGGTTCCAGATGTTGGTGAAACCACTTACGTTTGCAAGAGGAATTGTAGACTTCACAAAAAAAATTGTCTTTTAGTCTGTACTGAATGTTGGCCAATAGAATCATCCATGTTAGTAGGAAGAACAGATGTTTTTTCTAGATCTTTTCTTTTGGAGCTACATATTTGTATATGATCTGTGAATCATTGAGATGCATTAACATGTTGATCTTATGTATGGGAATCGTACTAGTCAGTTTTAGTTGCGACGCAAGATCCGAAGTGGCTGATCTTTGCTTTTGGAGCTACATATTTGTATATGATCTGTGAATCATTGAGATGCATTAATGATTACTTATTTCTTTTAATTTCGGTGTTTACAAGTTACTGATCGATCACTAGCTAGCCTACAAATGTGCTCCTGGCAGTTTTATTTGCGCCGCAAGATGCGAAGTATGCCTACCTCTGAAGAAACTGACAAGCTACACTATCGATCCTACACGGATAAAAATGCCTACCTCTGAAGAAACTGACAAGCTACACTATCGATCCTACACAGATAAATAGCGGATCATGCACGTACTACCTCCTTTCCGGTTTGCAGGGCTCAATTCAAGAAATGACCTACTCGATCCTACACGAATAAATAGCGGATCACGCGCGTATTAGTACCTCCTTTCCGGTTTGCGGGCTTAATTCAAACCTCTCACCAACCAAGGTACTCCCTCCGTCCGGGTTTATTAGTCCCGTGAGCAAAGCAGCAAGACCAAGGCATGGCAATAATTAACGGCATGCAGAAGTTTAAGCCTAATTAATTCCAGCGATTTAAGTGGTTGCATGCGTGCCCTCGGCTGCGACTCTATCATGCTGCTTGCAGATCTTGCTGCGAAGCGATTCTCGAGTGCTCGCATGCAGCCGGCCGTAATTAAGGCAGCTAACTGATACGAAAAAAGATACGCTTTATTTGTTGCGGGCTTTTTAAATACGTGGAATCATTATTGACAAGGAGGGAGATGATTCAAGTGCACTTGTTTGACCGCCATGCCGGCGTGCGACCCAGACTGGACGGGACGGCACAGTCATAATTTCAGTTTCCCTAGTTTTCCACGGCAAACTGGCGTGCTAAGCCATTACGCATTGAATTCTGATGACCGTCGCGCTACCTTCCCCTTATAAGTACTGTTTCCTGGCCTTCTCCGGTGCCACCGTGACCCAACTCACCATATCCTCATAAGCCCCCACCGGCTCGACGTTGCTCGCCATGTCCGCCATGCCCCCGCCCGTCCGTGGTAGGCGACGCCGGAGGCGGTCACCGCCGGAACTAGTGTTCGGTTTTTCACCGGAAGGCAGACGGAGGGAGGAGGCATTCTATCTGTCTTTAGATGGCAATGCGCAGATCGAGGAGTTGTTGGAGCGCGACCGCATGGCGGAGGACCAGGAGTTGTTGGAGCGCGACCGCCTGGCGGAGGAGCAGCGTATCGCCGATTTGCACCGCCAGCGGGACATGGAGCAGCAGCGCACCGACGCTCTGAGTCGCGAGCAGAGCGCCCGCAACTGGGCCGACTACATGGAGGCCGGCGCCCGGCAAATAGCCCTGGAGGCTGTCGGGCACGCACACGTTCGCAACGCTGATTTTTACTACCAGCTCGTCAAGTGGGTTTCCCGCTTCGAAGCCGAAGCTTCGGTGGACCATGCCGGCATGGAAAGGGCCAACGCGCGCGAGCAATGCGCCCTATCACACCTCTTGCAAGTCCGAGGCGAGGCGCAGGACGCCGGTGCCGGTGTTTAGCGTGTACCACAGATGGCGGCCGGCATCGTCTAGTTAGCTAAGAGTAAGTTAGTACTTGTCTAGTGGGAGTAGATAGTTAACTTAGCTGTGATGGTTGTCAACGTGGAAGTTCAGTACTCTATATGTGGTTCAGACCTGTTACTTTGCTCTGAGTGTTGAACTTTCCATTTGAACATATGGAATGGGCTGTTATTTTTTTAAATGGGTTGTATTTGTCCTCCATGGATTTAGAGGCTGACTTGTGGGCCTAGCAAGTTGACGCGTACACAATCAGGAGATGATTGTACGTGGAGAGGATGACAGCAGGGACCCGCAGAGGTCATGGCAGTACGCAAGCAAGTGCCTCCTTATTTCAAGCCAATAAAAAAATGGCTCCTCCTAGTGGATTTCTGACATCTGGGTCCCATGCCATTGTCAACGTAGTCAATAAACGAGAGAATTGCACAACAAGCGGCCGACACCGTGGACCCAAAGAGTCGCCCATTTATTTTTGTTTTGGGTTAATTTGATAATGCCTCCAGAAATGCCACTGCAATTTCAAACTTTGAAAATGCCATTTCATGCCATTTTATTGGCTTTTTCAAGTCCGAGTGGCATTTTTCAAAGTTTGCAAACCGCAGAGGCGTTTTTCAAAGTTTGCAAAAATTGCAGTGGCATTTTTCAAAGTTTGGAAATTGCAGTGGCATTTTATGAATCGCCATAATTGGAGTGGCATTTATCTAATTTTTTTGAGACGGAAGGGGTGTCAACTGGCTAAAAGGGACACTCGCCTGTCTAGACAACCTTTTCTTTTATGTTTACCACAGACCAGCCCAGTAGTTTTTTTTCTTTCTGAAAATAGCTAGCCCAGTTTTTTGTGATTTGTCAAGTAAGCCGCTTTATCAGGCATGTTGGGCTGCAAATCTTTCAAGACGAGGAGAGCATCATTCAACTGGCCGAGAAAATAGCCTATCAGTAATGAGAAATGGGATGTACACTTTTAAAACACATCAAACCGGCAATTAGTTTCAAATATCATTTTTTCATTTCGAGATTTTAAATTGCATTGATTTTTATGCGTGGACAATTTATTGGATTTTATATTGATATACATTTATTTTTAAAATCAGTCTGAATGTGACTCGAAATTTCGGGATTAAAAACAGTTCAGACTGCACCGACATATGCAAAATTTCGTATAATTTTTTAACCTTGGCCACAATATGGGTTGTAATGCTAACAAAAAGAATAGGGGCTCCAAAAAACCGTATGAATTAGCAAATGGGCTGTAAACTATTTGAAATAATGGCAGATGAGCTGTATGCAGTTTTCCACAGATTTGAGGCTTTCCACAGATGGCCTGTATACTGTTGGATGTCCAACCAACGGCCGTCGTGCTTTCTTCAATCTCTGCTCTTCCTGCTGCAGTCGCTCAAACAAGCGCCGGCGGGACTGCCTGCTCCCTCCTCCACGCGGCCGGCTGTGCTGCCGCGCAGGCCTCACCGCCCCACCGTACTCCCATCGCGGGCCTAGCCATCCCTCTACTCACCCACAGTCCCACACCTGCTGTTATTCTCCGGCGACGGCAGACGGACCAAGAAACCTCAGACAGCCAGATTCCTCTCGCGTGGGAAACAACTGCCGAGTCTTCCCTGCCTCCGTGTTGTTCCCTTCCTAGGCCTCGCCGTCGTCCACCGCCCTGGTGCTCTCGGCGTGGTGTGGTCAACATGGTCAATGACCGACATGCATCTGAAGTGGACTGTACGTGGAGAAGCTGACAGCTGGGTCCATGGCCGCACACAAGGAAATTCCTCCTTATTATGCGCAAAATAATGATTCCTCCACCTGACATCTGGGACCCACCAAAAGGGCCTTTGTATTTCACGGAAAAAACATTACCGCCGCTGACTGCTCGGACCCACCAGCTATATCTTCGCACGCAAGGAAGTGCCTCCTTATTACGCCCAAAAAAAAAAGAATACTCCCCATACGATGTCCACTAAGTTGACGGGGACGAAGGGCTTTTTCAACTTAGTCAATATATGCATGATTCTAGCTCGACTGACCGTACGATGTCCATCCAACGGCCGTAGTGCTTCTTCAACCTCTGGTCTTCTTGCTCCAGCCGCCCAAAACAGCGCCGGTCGTGCCACCTGCTCCAGCCTCCCGTGGTCGGCTGTGCTGCCGCGGAGGCCTCACCGCCTCCATACTACTCCCACAGCTGGCCAGGACATCCCTCCACTCCACTCACCCACACCCCTGTTATTCTGCGGCGAATGCAGCGCAGCCGAACCAGTGAACCCTCGTACTCCTCTCCGCGTGGGCATCCACTGCCGCGTCTTCCCCGGCTCCGCGTCATCCCCTTCCTAGGCCTCCCCGTCGTCCACCGCCGTGGTGCTCTCGGCGCAGCGTGGTCAATGTGGTCAACGACCGAATTCCATCGGAAGAATATTGTACGTGAAGAGGCTGACAGCTGGGTCCACGGCAGCCGCAAGGAAGTGCCTCCTTATTACGCGGAAAATAATTATTCCTCCACCTGACAGCGGGGACCCACCGGAAGGGCCACCAGTATTTCATGAAAAAAACATTTGCCCCTGACTACTGGGACCCACCGACGGGCCACCGTATTTCACGAAAAAAACGTTCCCCCTGCTGTCAGCTCAGGCCCACCGGAAGTGCCTCCTTATTACGCACAAAAAAATGAATAGCCCCCCTGCTAGCTGGGACCCACCTTTGTGGGAGGCTGACTTGTGGGCCTACTAAGTTGACGGGGACGGAGGGCTTTGTCAAATTAGTCAATATAAACGATTCTAGCTCCAGTGACCATACGATGTCCATCCAACGGCCGTAGTGCTTCTTGAACCTCTGGTGTTCTTGCTCCAGCCACCCAAAGCAGCGCCGGTCGTGCCGCATGCGCCTGCTTCCCGTGGCCGGATGTGCTGCCGCGGAGGCCTCACCGCCCCCTACTATTACCACCGCTGTCCAGGCCCTGTGGCGACAACATCCTCACACCGCAGCCGAACCAGTGAACCCTCGTACTCCTCTCTGCACGGGCTTACACTGCCGCGTCTTCCCCGGCTCCCCGTCGTTCCCTTCCTAGGCCTCGCCGTCATCCACCGCCCTGGTGCTCTCGGCGCGGCGTGATCAACGTGGTCAAGGAACGACTTCCATCGGACGTGGACTGTATCTGGAGAGGCTGACAGCTGGGTCCACGGCCGCAGCAAGGAAGTGCGTCCTTATTACGCGGAAAATAATTATTCCTCCACCTGACAGCGGGGACCCACCGGATGGGCCACCGTATTTCGCGAAAAAAACGATTCCCCCTGACTGTTCGGACCCACCAGCTGCACCTTCGCACGCAAGGAAGGGCGTCCGGGCAAAAAAAAACGATTCGCCTCCCTGACTGCTGGGACCCACCAGCTACATCTTCGCACACAAGGAAGTGCGTCCGGGCAAAAAAAACGATTCGCCCCTGACTCCTGGGACCCACCAGCTACATCTTCGCACGCAAGGAAGTGCGTATGGGCAAAAAACGGCCCCCCTGACTGCTGGGACCCACCAGCTACATATTCGCAGGCAAGGAAGTGCCTGACAGTCAAGACCCACCTGGTCGAAGCATACGTAGCGTTGTCATTCTGGTCGCGAACGTGTACGTACATACTGGTCGATGTAGAGGCGCACACGTGTCGTAGTAGAGGCGCGCACGTGTCGTAGTAGAGGCACGCACGTAGTATGTACACGTACGTACAGCGGCGAGGGTGCAAGAAATAAAATACGGCCACGTACGTACATACGGGCAGGGTCTCGAACGCCTACTCGCTCATACGTACATGGCTGGGTCGGAACGGAGAAACAGCGTTGTCATCGTGTTCATGGGGAGCCAACCGGCTGGGTCAGAACAGAATGTGTGGTCGTGTTCATTGGGAGGGCTTGGACGGAACAGGCGATGGAAACGAGGCCTGGCGTACCGCAGAACGGAGGAAACGGACCTCCTACGTTCGGAACGGGGTCCTGTTGATCGGGAGGGGTGTGGCGTACCTTAAAACGGAGGAAACGGACCTCCTACGGTCGAAACGGGGGTCCTTTTGATCGGGAGCGGTGTGGCGTACCGCAAAACGGAGAAAACGGACCTCCTACGCTCGAAACGGGGGTTCTGTTGATCGGGAGGGGTGTGGCGTACCACAAAACGGAGGAAACGGACCTCCTACGGTCGAAAGGGGGTCCTGTTCATCGGGAGGGGTGTGGCGTACCGCAAAACGGAGGAAATGGACCTCCTACGGTCGAAACGGGGGTCCTGTTCATCGGGAGGTGTGTGGCGTACCGCAAAACGGAGGAAACCGACCTCCTACGGTCGAAACGGGGGTCCTGTTCATCAGGAGTGGTGTGGCCTACCGCAAAACGGGACTCCACGGGATATCTTTCATCTCCACCGTCGACCTCCTCCAGCCTCCACGGGCTACCGTCGACCTCCTCCAGCCTCCACGGGCTGTTGTTCATCCAGCCTCCACCGCGCGCTACTCCACCGCCATCGTTCAACCACCCTCCACCGCTCATCTGCTCATCCAGCGCCCACACCACGGGTCCTGTTCAACCACCCCTCCACGGTCACCCCTCCATCGCTCATCTGCTCATCTAGCCCTCCACACCACGGGTCCAGTTCATCCAGAGGCAACGCCACCGCCATCGCTCATCCAACCCCCGCAACGCCACCGCTCATCCAATCGATCGGGTTCAATTAGCAGCAGAACGGCGAATCGCCCATCGGGTTCGATTAACAGCCATCGATCGATCGCTCGGGTTCGTGAACGTAGCCTGTAGTGCAATCGCCGCGTTCGATTAGAGCCCAACGCCTCGCTTCGGGTTCGATTAGAGCTAACGCCGCACACACGCGCAGACGCACGTACGAGAAAGCGCGATCGCCGCCCCTACCTCCCACCGTAACCGGCAGCTCCCCGAAATTTTCCTCCCCCTCGCTTCTACCATGGTTTTTTCCGTCATGGATGGCCCAAAGAAGGTCATGTAGCTGCGTCTCTGGCACGCCCTGGACGAAAAGCCCATTTTCTATCATGATTTTTTGTCATAGAAGTAGGAGCCCACCACATCTATGATGATACCGGGTTTTGTCACAATTATCGTCATAGAAGTGTCATATGTATGACAGAAAAAAAATCGTTCGGCCCATAATGTCACGGATGTGTCTTTTTTTTGTAGTGTATGCGGTTTGATCAATAAAGATATTCGCAGAATATGTAGGAGACAACAGGAGCATCCAGGTTCCGCTATTGGTTAATGGTCGGAGACGTGTCTTGGTCATGTGTACATAGTTCTCGAACCCGTAGGGTCCGCACGCTTAACGTTCGGTGACGATTGGTAATATGAGTTTCTGTGTTTTGATGTACCGAAGGTAGTTCGGAGTCCCGGATGAGATAGGGGACATGACGAGGAGTCTCGAAATGGTCGAGACGGAAATATCGATATATTGGACAACTATATTCGGACATTGGAAAGGTTCCGAGTGATTCGGGTATTTATCGGAGTACCGGGGAATTACGGGAATTCGCCGGGGAGTATATGGGCCTTATTGGGCTTTAGGGGAGAGAGAGAGAGGGGCTGCCTAGGGCAGGCCGCAGGCCTCCCCAAGGCCTAGTCCCAATTGGACTATGGGGGAGGGTCGGCACCCCCTCCTTCCTTCACTTCTCTCTTCCCCTTCCTCCTCTCCAAGTCCTACTACTTAGAAGGGGGGAATCCTACTCCCGGTGGGAGTAAGACTCCCCAGGGCACGCCATAGAGAGGGTCAGCCCCTCCCCTCCTCTACTCCTTTATATACGGGGAAGGGGGGCACCCCATGGACACACAAGTTGATCATTGATCTTTTAGCCGTGTGCGGTGCCCCCCTCCACCATAATCCACCTCGGTCATATCGTAGCGGTGCTTAGGCGAAGCCCTGCGTTGGTAGCTTCATCAACACCGTCATCACGTCGTCATGCTGACGGAACTCTCCCTGGAAGCTCTACTTGATCGTGAGTTTGTGGGACGTCACCGAGCTGAATGTGTGCAGATCATGGAGGTGTCGTACGTTCGGTACTAGGATCGGTCGATCTTGATGATATACGACTACATCAGCCGCGTTGTCATAACGCTTCCTCTTACGGTCTACGAGGGTACGTGGGCGACACTCTACCCTCTCGTTGCTATGCATCACCATGATTTTGCGTGTGCGTAGGAATTTTTTTTTAAATTACTACATTCCCCCAACAGTGGTATCAGAGCCGGGTTTATGCGTAGATGTTATATGCACGAGTAGAACACATGTGAGTTTTGGGTGATACAAGTCATACTCCTTACCAGCATGACATACTTTGATTCGGCGGTATTGTTGGATGAAGCGGCCCGGACCGACATTATGCGTACGCTTACGCGAGACTGGTTTTACCGACGTGCTTTGCACATAGGTGGCTGGCGGGTGTCAGTTTCTCCAACTTTAGTTGAATCGAGTGTGACTACGCTCTTGACGAAATATCGTTGTGGTTTTGATGCGTAGGTAAGAACGGTTCTTGCTCAGCCTGTAGCAGCCACGTAAAACTTGCAACTACAAAGTAGAGGACGTCTAACTTGTTTTTGGAGGGCATGTTGTGATGTGATATGGTCAAGACATGATGCTAAATTTTATTGTATGAGATGATCATGTTTTGTAACATAGTTATCGGCAACTGGCAGGAGCCATATGGTTGTCATTTTATTGTATGCAATGCAATCGCCCTGTAATTGCTTTACTTTATCACTAAGCGGTAGCGATAGTCGTAGAAGCAATAGTTGGCGAGACGACAACAATGCTACGATGGAGATCAAGGTGTCGCGCCGGTGACGATGGTGATCATGACGGTGCTTTGGATATGGAGATCAAAGGCACAAGATGATGATGGCCATATCATATCACTTATATTGATTGCATGCGATGTTTATCCTTTATGCATCTTATTTTGCTTTGATTGACAGTAGCTTATAAGATGATCTCTCACTAAATTTCAAGGTATAAGTGTTCTCCCTGAGTATGCACCATTGCCAAAGTTCGTCGTGCCGAGACACCACGTGATGATCGGGTGTGATAAGCTTAACGTTCAACTACAACGGGTGCAAGCCAGTTTTGCGCACGCAGAAATACTCGGGTTAAACTTGACGAGCCTAGCATATGCAGATATGGCCTCGGAACACTGAGACCGAAAGGTCGAACGCGACTCATATAGTAGATATGATCAACATAGTGATGTGATGACCCACAAGTGTAGGGGATCTATCGTAGTCCTTTCGATAAGTAAGAGTGTCGAACCCAACGAGGAGCAGAACGAAATGATAAGCGTTTTTCAGTAAGGTTTTCTCTACAAGCACTGAAATAGTAGGTAATGGATAGTTTGGTGATAAGATAAATAGTAACGAGCAACAAGTAAATAAAGTAAATAAAGTGCAGCAAGGTGGCCCAATCCTTTATGTGGCAAAGGAAAAGCCTGGAGAAATTCTAATAATGAGGAAGAAGCTCCCGAGGACACATTGGGAATTATCGTCAAGCTAGTTTTCATCGGTTCATAAGATTCGCGTTCGGTACTTTGATAATTTGATATGTGGGTGGACCGGTACTTGGGTACTGCCCTAACTTGGACAAGCATCCCACTTATGATTAACCCCTATTTCAAGCATCCGCAACTACAAAAAGGAGTATTAAGGTAAACCTAACCACAGCATTAAGCGTATGGATCCATATCAGCCCCTAATGAAGCAACACATAAACTAGGGTTTAAGCTTCTGTCACTCTAGCAACCCATCATCTACTTATTACTTCCCCATGCCTTCCTCTAGCCCCAAATAATGGTGAAGTGTCATGTAGTCGACGTTCACATAACACCACTAGAGGAAAAGACAACATACATCTCATCAAAATATCGAACGAATACCAAATTCACATGACTACTAATAGCAAGACTTCACCCATGTCCTCAGGAACAAACGTAACTACTCACAATGCATATTCATGTTCATAATCAGAGGAGTAATAATATGCATAAAGGATCTGAACATATGATCTTCCACCAAGTAAATCAATTAGCATCAACTACAAGGAGTAATCAACACTACTAGCAACCCACGGGTACCAATTTGTGGTTTTGATACAAGATTGGATACAAGAGATGAACTAGGGTTTTGAGAGGACATGGTGCTGGTGAAGATGTTGATGGAGATTGACCCCCTCCTGATGAGAGGATCGTTGGTGATGACGTTGGTGATGATTTCCCCCTCCCGGAGGGAAGTGTCCCCGGCAGAACAGCTCCGCTAGAGCCCAAGATTGATTCCGCCAAGGTTCCTCCTCGTGGCGGCGGAGTTTCGTCCCGTAAGCTTGCCCAGGATTTTTTTCCAAGGTAAAAGTGATGATATTGCAGAAGATGGACGCCGGAGGCCCACCAGGGGGCCCAGGAGATAGTGGCGTGCCCTATAGGGGGCGGGCGCGCCCCCCTATCTCCTGGACAGGGTGTGGGCCCCCTGGCCTATTTCTTTCGCTCATAAATTCTTATTAAATCCAAAAAGTTGTTTCGTGGAGTTTCAGGACTTTTGGAGCTGTGCAGAATAGGTTTCCAACGTTTGCTCCTTTTCCAGCCAGAATTCCAGCTGCCGGCATTCCCCCTCTTCATGGTAAACCTTGTAAAATAAGAGAGAATAGCCATAAGTATTGAGATATAATGAGTAATAACTACCCATAATGCAATAAATATCGATATAAAAGCATGATGCAAAATGGACGTATCAACTCCCCCAAGCTTAGACCTCGCTTGTCCTCAAGCGGAAGCCGAAATCGAAAAATATGTCCACATGTTTAGAGATAGAGGTGTCGATAAAAAGAAAATACAAACATGAGGGCATCATGATCATTCTAATAACAGCAACATATATAGATTTTGTCATATGATTTCCTATGCTCAAGTACCAAGCAATTCACAATGTCAAGTATGGTTCAAAAACCTCATTGGGAACTAACAAACTATAATCTCAGTCATTGAAGCAATTGCAATTTATCGTAACATCAGAAAGAGTCAACAATAAAACTTTTCAGCAAGTTCACATACTCAACTATCATGTAGTCTTCTATAATTGCTAACACTCACGATATACTTGTGGTCATTGAGTTTCAGCCAGACACTGAGAAAGATAGGGGCTTATTGTGTTGCCTCCCAGCGTATTCACCTTTAGGTGATGTCAACAATAATAGCCCATGCTAACTTACATCCAATTGATATATATATATATATATATATATATATATATATATATATATATATATATATATATATATATATATATATCATGATCTTTCAAACACGAGGAGCTTGCCAAAGGATAAAAATAAAAAGGGAAAGGTGAGGATCACCTTGACTCAAGCATAAAGTAAAAACATAAAGTAAAAGATAGGCCCTTCGCAGAGGGAAGCAGAGGTTGTCATGCGCGTTTAGGGTTGATGCACGAAATCTTAATGCAAAAGAATGTCACTTTATATTGCCCCTTGTATGTGGACCTTTATTATGCATTCCCTCGCTTTTATTACTTCCACAACAAGTTCATACAAAGCGTATTTTCTCCGCACTAATAAGTCATACATATTTAGAGAGCAATTTTTATTGCTTGCACCGATGACAACGTACTTGAAGGATCTTACTCAATCCATAAGTAGGTATGGTGGACTCTCATGGCAAAACTGGGTTTAAGGATATTTGGAAGCACAAGTAGTATCTCTACTTAGTGGAGGAATTTGGCTAGCATGAGGGGGAAAGGCAAGCTCAACATGTTTGGAAGGTCAATGACAATATACTTTAACTGAGATGTCGGAAAACATAAACCATTACGTTGTCTTCCTTGTCAAATGTCAACTCTTTTAGCGTGTTATACTTAATGAGTGCTCCCAATTATAAAAGATGTCCAAAATAATTTATTTATATGTGAACCTCTCTTTCCTTATCACTTCCTATTAATTGCAACGATGACCAAGACTACGTTCATCAACTCTCAACAATTTTTATGGCTCATACTTTCTATGTGTGAAGTTATAACTATCCATAAGATCAATATGAACTCTTTTATTCTTTCTATTTTCTCAAGATCATTGCAACATAGCAAAGCCCTCGAATCAACAATAATCTTTATTATAGGTAGCACACGGACCCAATTACATAAAGAGATCACAAAGCAAAACTCAAAACTACTTGAAATCAAAATTTCGAACTAATAGATCAAGATACTACTAAAAGGATTGAACTAAATAAAGCGGTAAATATAGGAGTGTGGTGGTGATACGATACCGGGGCACCTCCCCCAAGCTTGGCAGTTGCCAAGGGTAGTGCCCATACCCAAGTGATTATTTCCTCGGAGGTGATGGAGGTGGTGATGATGACGGTGGATAATCGCACATGGAGCGTAAAAGTTCCTCCAACTTGCGGATAATGCCCTTAAGCCCAGCAATCACTACAAAAAAAATACACATCCATGACATTTTGGGCCGAACCAAATTTTTTTTGTCATACATATGACACTTCTATGACGATAATTGTGACAAAACCCGGTATCATCATAGATGTGGTGGGCTCCTACTTCTATGACAAAGAATCATGACAGAAAATGGGCTTTTCGTCCTGGGCGGGCCGGAGACGCAGCTGCATGACATTCTTTGGGCCATCCATGACGGAAAAAACCGTGGTAGAAGCGAGGGGGAGTAAAATTTCGGGGAGTTGCCGGTTACGGTGGGAGGTCGGGGGCCGAGCGATGCGCATTTCTCTCGTACACGTACGCGCGTGTGTGCGAGGCATTGGCTCTAACTGACCCGAGCGAGACGTTGAGCTCTAACTGAACCCGAGCGATAGCACTGAAGGCTACGCGTTACTGAACCCGAGCGATCGATCGATGGCTGTTAACTGAACCCGATGGAGCGATTCCTTCGCTACTGCTGCTAACTGAAGCCGATCGATTGGATGAACAGTGAGCGTTGCAGTGGGGGTGGATGAACAGTGAGCGGTGGCGTTGCCTCAGGATGAATAGGACCCCGTGGTGTGGAGGGCTGGATGAATAGTAGACGGTGGAGGGGTGGCCGTGGAGGGGTGGTTGAACAGGACCCCGTGGTGTGGAGGGCTGGATGAACAGTAGACGGTGGAGGCCTGGATGAACAGTAGACGATGGAGGGGTGGTTGAACAGTAGCCGGTGGAGTATCGCGCGGCGGAGGCCGGATGAACATGTGGCGACCGGTTTTCCGGGTATTGATTTCCAGAAAATGGACGTCGTGCTCACCAGCCCCAGGATTTACTTTTAGCTGATGAGGCATTAACTTGATACAGAAAAACCAAGCAAACATACAAAGTATGTAGTACAAGACCATTCTGGTCTGTGAGTACAGCAAATGGTTTCTAGTGGTTGATGGCGGAAGCGGTTTGTGGATCATCAACGTCTATGGGACTCCATTTCACACAGAAACAGCTGACCAGGTTAACTCCTATCTTCGTGAGGCTGCTATCGTCGTTGCTTAGTTCCGGGGCTGACTCCGCAACATTCCTCTCCATGCAAGAAATCTGGCCAAGACAATAGCCAGGGACAAGCCAGTGAGTACTTTGAATGTACTCGCAAACATTATGAACACTGGAATAATATAAATCAAGTACTGATATAGTCCATGATCACGTTGCCAGTCATAAATAAGAGTCTCCTATGCATTCGAGCAGGTGGTTATATGCGACATGAATGTGCAATAACGGAGTGTAAACAAAATGCCACAGTCGGGCGTCTGGGCGACACCACATAAAGGGCTTATAAAGGAAAATAAAAACAAACAATGCCACAATCGGGCATCTGAGCGACACCACATAGACGGCTTATGAAAGAAAGTAAAAACAAACAATGCCACAGTCGGGCGTCTGGGCGACACCACATAAAGGGCTTATGAAAGAAAGTAAAAACAAACAATGCCACAGTCGGGCGTCTGAGCGACACCACATAAAGGGCTTATGAAAGAAAGTAAAACCAATCAATGCCACAGTCGGGCGTCTAAGCGACACCACATAAAGGGCTTATGAAAGAAAGTAAAAACAAACAATGCCACAGTCGGGCGTCTGAGCGACACCACATAATGGGCTTATGAAAGAAAGTAAAAACAAACAATGCCACAGTCGGGCGTCTGAGCGACACCACATAATGGGCTTATGAAAGAAAGTAAAAACAAACAATGCCACAGTCGGGCGTCTGAGCGAGACCACATAGAGGGCTTATGAAAGAAAGTAAAAACAAGCAATGCCACGATAAGGCGTCAGGCGACACCACATAAAGGGCTTATGAAAGAAAGTAAAACAAACAATGCCACGATCGCAAGGCGTCGAGCGACACCACATAAAGGGCTTATGAAAGAAAGTAAAGACAAACAATGCCACAGTCGGGCGTCTGAGCGACACCACATAAAGGGCTTATGAAAGAAAGTAAACACAAAAAATGCCACAGTCGGGCGTCTGAGCGACACCACATAAAGGGATTATGAAAGAAAGTAAAAACAAACAATGCCACAGTCGGGCGTCTGAGCGACACCACATAAAGGGCTTATAAAGGAAAATAGATATTCCCAATGAATATCCCGGAGGTAGAACCATCCCAGAGATACTCGATAAATAATGTGACGGGTTAGTCCACAACAGAAATAATGATCATGGGGTTAGTCCATAACAGAAATAATAACCATGGTCCTCACAAGTCACTAGTCGGTATCCAAACTTATGCTATCCGCTTCTCCTCCGAAGACCGACACAAAGACCAACCCTTGACCCATCCCAGACTGTAATCCTTAACCATGGACACGGCTTTACGAATAGGTTTAATCTCTGCAGAGGGTGTACTCTTTACCCACGAGTAACGGGTTTCTTCAGTCCATCGGGACTAATTCCGGCTACGGTCTTTTAATTGAAAACACACCGACTTGCACACACCAGCTTAACTTACCGGTGCTCGAATCACCCATGACACTTGTTAAGCAAAACTCTATGGGAGGCTACAACCTCGTAGCATGGGATCAAATTTATACCAAGCGCCTAAGGGGTGGCCTCCTCTTGGTCTCAACCGAAACACCCATGCCCCGGACCAGGTGGCATGCCTACCGCTTCAACCGATATCTTCCACCATGGCCTCTCATGCGGTGTGTGCTAGAAAGGGGTTGACGATCGATCGAACTGCACCTTACTTGCGGTAGGGACAAGTGGTAATCTGAAACAAGTATGGGGTTACTGGTACAAGACTCGATCTATGGTCGACTCAGGAGGTTTATAAATTCCTGCATGACATGTATCACAAATATATATCAACAAACAGAATCAACATTCATTATACCTTACTATGCCGTACAGAACATAACCACCTCGACGGAGACCGGCGACAAACTCATGCCTACCCAACGCAGAGGTTTTCCCAGATTCCTTCCGGTATGCATGCAAGGCATATGAGGATGATTACCAACACAAGTGTGTTCATTTCCAACAGTATGGAAATCACTAATATGCATCCATGCAAATGATCATATCACATGAAATAACAAGTATTCCGAAATGAGGTGGTGTTATGAACGTGTCAACGAACACACCAAAAATATTATGCCGGGTTCAGAATGCTTGCCTTCAGGTTGTGTAGAGGCAGGGTGCATCCTAAAACTTTTGCAAGCTTTCTTCTTCTCCAAAAGTCCTATTTTCAAAGATATTCAAACAACACATACTTTGAAAACAGCACAAAAAAGTTGTCTGAAATTTTTTCAAATAAATCTTAAAATAAACTAGACTAAATTTTAGAGAGGTAGGAAAAAGAATCAATTCAGTTGGAGTTGTATTTAAAAAGTTACAGCCAGTCAAAGTTTTGATCAAAATCTGTTATTTAAAAATAAAACAGAAAAAGAAAATGATTCGAATAAACACGTACACATCGAAAGCGTATTCGGGAAGTACGCTTCCACTTATCCAACGTGGATGGCGCGGGGAGTCACTGACAGTGGGTCCAGATGGCCAACTAGTAGGGTTTGACTAGTCCGCCTCCCCTCTTCTTCCTCTGTCCGAGAGGGGGCGGAACTCCGGCGATGCTCGCCGGCAAACGGCGGCACCGTTCGGGAAACTGAGATCACCCGCGGACTCAGGGGGCCGAGGCGGTCACTCCGGTGGTCGTTTTGGCCTCAGGGGTGGACGGAGCTGCCGACGGCGAGCTTCGCGGCGGACGGTGGCCGTCGGGCAAAGTGAATTTCTGCCCACGGCGAGTCCCGATCAAGATTGAATAGGGGGATGGACTCATGAGAGAGAGGGGGAGTTCCTGGTTAAGAGAGTGGAGTGGGGGAGGCCCTGGTGGCGCCGGAATGGCCGAGGCAGCAGCTGCGGTTGCTGAAGATAGGGACGGAGACCTCCCCGGGTCGATTGGCTGCCAATGGGGGTCCTAGAGAGATGGCTAGGGGCTGCCTGCCTGCGGGGACGAGGTCTTGGCTTCTTAAATAAGCGATCGGGGTCGGCTCCGACAGTGGCCGCGGATAAGGTCGTCGGCGACCGCCATACTGTAGGTAGGTCGTCGTGGCGGCGACGAGCGCTAGTGGACACGCTTGAGGATGAGCTTGCACTGCTCCAGGAGGCAGGTGGCGAGCGGGGAAGGCTCGGGAGGCGCCGACCTGAGCAGGGTTGTCGGGCGGCCGTGGCGGGTAGTCCTTGGCTTGCCGGAGACGTGGCGAGGGTCTGCTTGGCGCCTTGCGGTGAGGAGGGGAGCGTGTGGCGCGGCTCTGCAGAGCGGTGGCAAACCAGGGGTGCGACGCGTCGGCTCGGGCGCGGCACGTGCAATACGCGTGCTCTGCTCGCGCCCAGAGCACGCACGGGACGTGCTCGACGAAATGCTATGGCATGTTAGGGGGCTCCAAAACACAAGAAAGTTAGCAGGGTGGGGTTATAGTCTAAGGCAAAACCATTGGACATGCTGGTCTGGTCAGGGGATTAAGTTCATAGTGTAAACAAAAACACTTGTCAAAACAGATCATGCCCATAAGGTGTTTGACAAAATGCCAAAGGCACTTAGGCATTTCTTGGAGTGGCCAAAACCTCCAGAGTGGGGTCTCTTTAGATGCAAGAGAGGGTGGTAAGGTTAGTTTGTCCAAAGCACAAACTTGCTAGTGCAAGTTTTGCAAAACTTCAATTCTGGACAAAAAGCAAATGGCATTGTTGCAAGCTCTTAGAATCATCCAATGGGTCCACTCTCCTGGACTTAAGGGTTTGGCAAGGAGGACTACCAGTAGGAAAAGGAATCATGGATCAAGAAGCAACTAAAAAGGTGGTTGCTGTACAAAACCTCAAGTTGGACCAGAATAGAAAAGAGGTTGATTCACTCAGTTTTTCCAAAGGACATCACTAGGTTGTTGCATGAAGTTGAATACTATGCTCCTACTGATATCCCATAATTTTGGTGGAAACTTTAAAGAAATAAATAAATAGTTTGTAGTGCAAATCTGCCCACTGGACCAGATTTAAAAAAAAGGTGTAGAGCTCAAAATATTCAATGGGCAGAAGATATTTTGCACAAAAGTGGTTCAAATACTCCATATGACATCTCCAAATTTTGGTGGGATTTTTGAATGAATTTATAAAAGTGTTGTAGTTCAAATGGGACCATAAAACTATGGGAAACCATTTTTTTCAAGAAACTAAAGATCATGAAGAATATTATATAATTAATTCTTCTGATAAAAGAAAAGATTTTCTTGAGAGGGTAAACAAGTCCAATATCATAAGTGAAAGGTTTTCATCTTAGGGAACAACTCCAAGATAACCAAGAAAAGAATGGTTCTGATATCAAGAAAACCAAGAAAAAGGAATAGTCAAATTTCGTGGCAAGATATTTAATTAACAAAACAAGGTTAAAATTGTTTTGGGGTGTCACAACACTACCCCCCTTAAGGAAAATCTCGTCCTCGAGATTTGCAAAGAGTTGTTTTAATAGAGATATACGCATTAAAACAAATGCGCTACTGATGATGAGGGCAATAAGTGGTGCAAAAATACGATTAGTGGGGTCATCAAGGCGCTGCGTGGAAAAATCTATGGTTAGGAGCAAAAACGAGAGATTTCTACGCTGGATATAGATTTAGAATAAATTCTAAATCTCAAAATACGCTGGTCGCACCCGAGAGCACAGTGCTCTCTCTGGCTGACAGGTGGACCCGGGCCCAATTTCAGCCTCTTCTTCTCCCTCCGGCTCTTTCTTCTTCCTCTCTCCCGCGTGCTTTCCCGCGCTTTCTCCATCGGAGACGCCTGGCGCGTAGGGCATCTAGGCCATACTGCGGTAGTGCACGGCGTGCTAGCTGCTGGTGCAGCGTGCACTCACTTCGCGGGCCAGTGTGCTGTTGGCACTGCTCGAGGATTCGCCTCCGAACACCGGCGATCGGGCGACGAGCGGCGCTGGTGGACCTCGCCCACCGTACACCGAGCTCAAGCTATAAAACGGCCGAGGTGTTCTTCTCTTTTCTTCACACCTGGCCTCGCTTCTCCTCCTCCTTCCTTCTCCTCTGTTTCCGTTTGCCGAAGCTCGAGGCGAGGCTCTAATGGTGGCGGTGCTGCCGGACTGGTACGTGATCATGTTGTGCGGAGGGCTGGCAGCGGTGCTGGGGCTCTCCGTGCTCCTGTGCGCGATGATCCTCGATGATCGTCGCGATGCTGCTGCTCGGGTGTTGGCTCTCTGCGGTGGTGGTGATCAGGAAGAGTAGGTGGGGTATGTCGGGCTCTTACTGTTATCAGGAGGTGCTCAATTAGATGTAACACCGTTGCAAAAAAAAATTGCAAGCAGTGTGTGTGTGTGTTCGAGTAGTTGTGGTTGTGAGTCTGCTGCTGTGGTGCTGCGGGGAATAAAAATAATCCATGTCGTGAGGAGATGTATGATGCAACAATTCAGGGAAAAGAAATCTCACTCCAGGGTTTTTCGCGAGAGAAAACAGTAATACACTAGAGTCAAACCGCAACAGAGCTACTCACATTAACAGAAACTAAATGATTTGCTCGCCGCGCAAACTCGGGGTACCACGCATAAGTTACAATATACGAACAAATGTTGCAGCAATGAACACAGCAATGACATCTAAAATGAAAACGGTAACTGGACGGGGTCCCGAGAAAACGTCTCTGGTACTGGGATACACTCTTCTTCTATCGGGGAAAGTGGATTGACCAGACGATGAATGTGCCTCTCCTGGTCGGACCTCAGTGATCTGCCGATGGCGATCTGAGGATTTAAATCTGCGGGACTCTGGAGATAACCCATCACGCGTTGGGTTAAACGCTCTTGAGCGATGACGCATGGACGAGGTTGGCCAGACTGGGTCTCTCTCAATTGGCCCACCGAAAAGATGTTACTCCTCCGGGTGCTGCACGGCTCAGAAAGTAATAATACCCTCGTTCGCTGGCATAGGGTACCACGAATCAAAGGCGAGCAAGTGCTTCGTATGCCGCAGCTTCTACGGCCATATGTGGGGTCGGCATAGATTTCCCCACGAAGGAGACCTCCATTGGGTCTTGGTTTGGGTTTACAGGAGGGATGTGCACTGCTGCCCAGTATCTCGAGGTGGAAGGGGTGATCCTTGATTTGAACAGCTCGTACTGGGGTGGCTGGGTAGCGCCCATGGTACTGCAGGTAAAATCCCACAATATTTTGACAAAACTACCCGGGGTTGCATCTAGGGTTCTCAGATAAATACTAGGGCTCGGCATGGCAAGAAATGGTTGTGAGGAGGGTGCACAAGGCGAGGGATGCTTGGCAGGGTCACACGGTGGCCTTTATATAGCACTGGAGCTGGGTCATTTTACCGTGGTGAAAGGTAATGAATTTGCCTGCTCAGCTCCAAGGGTCGGGGTCAAAGCTACAGATACATATCTCACCAAAGTGACGTATTGCTGTGGAAAATGTCGGGGTGGTTTTGGTAGCTGTGCCTGGGATAGAAAAATCACACTGCATGCTAATATATCCATGCAAGGCTACTATTTAAAACGGAGGCACGACGACAGGCTGCGTTTATTTACAAGGTCACACGATTAGAAAGCGAGGATACACTGGGACTCGATACTACTTGGGTGACTTAGTCTACCTCGTTTACATCCAAGCGGGCATGCCTTATGAATGTCGAGGCTTCTCCACGGGTCTCACCGTCGGAATTAGCTGGAGAGGGTTGAGGGGCTGCAGGCTCGGGGTAGAGATGATGACCATCGCGGGGATTGTTGGCCAATACCCCGTTCGAGTGTGCTCCCAAAAGGCGACGAAGCACTTCTGGGGTCATCAAAGCACCTTGGTTGATGGATGGGGCTGACCTCAGGGTCTCGATCGGGTGTCCGAACAGCACGACTAGGTTGTCGGCGTTGGGCTCGTTTCCTTCTCTCGCCGGGGCTCTACGAACCAGCTCTCCACGAGCTGCGATCAGATCAATGGCGATTTGATCGAACATTTCCTCCAGTGCACCTACATAGCGCACTAGGTGCAGCAATGCAGGATCCGTCTCGTGATCTCCGTTGGCAACTTGGGGTGGTCTAGCATACCCTTCACGTCTGGGGTAGTAGTGGAACGAGCGACAGTTAACTCTGGGCGACAAGTGCCGGAGATGAACTATAGCCTCTCGAGCAGCTAGTTGGATGGCTTGTGGCTCAAAGGAAGTTGTTCTTCCGGTGAACCTATAGGGGCGCTCGGGTGCTAGACCCCTACCGTAGATGTGTATAGTGGCCCAAAATTGACGGCTCTCACCACTCATGGGTCCCTGGTACACAACATATTCTGGAGGCTCTTCTAACGCATAGGCACGGCGGGTGAGGTTTGCGAGTATGGTCACAAAGCCTCCAAGGTTGGTTGCCGTGGTTTCATTGTGCACGACGGGACCAGGCATTGTGGCTTGGTTTGGGGTAGCGACTGTGCTGTGTTAGGTTGGGGCTAGTGTGCCCTTTTTATAGTAAAAGGGGACGGAGCCTTCCTTCGCACGCTTGTGAATGAGACATCTTAGGTGCTGGTCACTGGCGCGAAATCGATGGGCTAGGTTGATAGGTTGGGCATAGACTGCCAAAAGTGTCGGGGTCACTGTGTGGCTATCTTGTACGAGAAGCTTGGCTGGGGTTTGGTTATGGTCTGGTGGGTTGGTTTGCCTAAGTTTATTGACCTGGCTAAGATAGGATTAGCCAATGGTCAGCCTGGCTCTGATACCAAGTCTGTGGCGACCGGTTTTCCGGGTATTGATTTCCAGAAAATAGCCGTCGTGCTCACTAGCCCCAGGATTTACTGTTAGCTGATGAGGCATTAACTTGATACAGAAAAACCAAGCAAACATACAAAGTATGTAGTACAAGACCATTCTGGTCTGTGAGTACAACAAATGGTTTTTAGTGGTTGATGGCGGAAGCGGTTTGTGGATCATTAGCGTCTATGGGACTCCATTTCCCACAGGAACAGCTGACCAGGTTAACTCCTATCATCGTGAGGCTGCTATCGTCGTTGCTTAGTTCCGGGGCTGACTCCACAACATTCCTCTCCATGCAAGAAATCTGGCCAAGACAATAGCCAGGGACAAGCCAGTGAGTACTTTGAATGTACTCGCAAACATTATGAACACTGGAATAATATAAATCAAGTACTGATATAGTCCATGATCAAGTTGCCAGTCATAAATAAGAGCCTCCTATGCATGCGAGCAGCTGATTATATGCGACATGAATGTGCAATAACGGAGTGTAAACAAAATGCCACAGTCGGGCGTCTGGGCGACACCACATAAAGGGCTTATAAAGGAAAATAAAAACAAACAATGCCACATCAAGGCCCGAACGACACCACATAGAGGGCATATGAAAGAAAGTAAAACAAACAATGCCACGATCGAGGCGTGGGCGACAAAGACATAAAGGGCTTATGAAAGAAAGTAAAACAAACAATGCCACGATCGAAGGCCTCGAGCGACACCACATAAAGGTCTTATGAAAGAAAGTAAAACGAATAATGCCATAAATAAGGCGTCGAGCGACACCACATAAAGGGCTTATGAAAGAAAGTAAAACAAACAATGCTACAATCAAGGGCGAGCGACACCACATAAAGCGCTTATGAAAGAAAGTAAAACAAACAATGCCATTAGTCAAGGCCCGAGCGACACCACATAGAGGGCTTATGAAAGAAAGTAAAAAAAAACAATGCCACAGTCGGGCGTCTGGGCGACACCACATAAATGTCTTAAGAAAGAAAGTAAAGACAAACAATGCCACAGTCGGGCGTCTGAGCGACACCACATAAAGTGCTTATGAAACAAAGTAAAAACTAACAATGCCACAGTCGGGCGTCTGAGCGACACCACATAAAGGGCTTATGAAATAAAGTAAAAACAAACAATGCCACAGTCGGGCGTCTGAGCGACACCACATAAAGGGCTTATGAAAGAGGGTAAAAACAAACAATGCTACGCCAAGGCGTCGAGCGACACCACATAAAGGGCTTATGAAAGAAAGTAAAACAAACAATGCCACGACCAAGGCGTCTGAGCGACACCACATAAAGGGCTTATAAAGGAAAATAAATATTCCCAATGAATATCCCGGAGGTAGAACCATCCCAGAGATACTCGATAAATAATGTAACGGGTTAGTCCATAACAGAAATAATGATCATGGGGTTAGTCCATAATAGAAATAATAACCATGGTCCTCACAAGTCACTAGTCGGTATCCGAATTTATGCTATCCGCTTCTCCTCCGAAGACCGACACAAGGACCAGCCCTTGACCCATCCCAGACTGTAATCCTTAACCATGGACATGGCTTTACGAATAGGTTTAATCTCTGTAGAGGGTGTACTCTTTACCCATGAGTAACGGGTTTCTTTAGTCCATCGGGACTAATTCCGTCTACGGTCTTTTAATTGAAAACACACCTGACTTGCACACACCAGCTTAACTTACCGCCGCCTGGAATCACCCATGACACTTGTTAAGCAAAACTCTAAGTGGGGAGGCTACAACCTCGCGTAGCATGGGATCAAATTTAGACAGCGCACTCTAAGGGGTGGCCTCCCCTCTCGGTCTCAACCGGAAACACCCATGCCCCCGGACCAGGTGGCATGCCTACCGGCTTCAACCGATATCTTCCACCATGGCTCTCTCAGACGGTATGTGCTAGAAAGGGGTTGACGATCGATCGAACTGCACCCTACTTGCGGTAGGGACAAGTGGTAGTACTGAAACAAGTATGGGGTTATTGGTACAAGACTCGATCTACGGTCGACTCAGGAGGTTTATAAATTCCCTGCATGACATGTATCACAAATATATATCAACAAACAGAATCAACATTCATTATACCTTACTATGCCATACCGGATATAACCGCCTTGACGGAGACCGGCGACAAACTCATGCCTACCCAAGGCAGAGGTTTTCCCGGATTCCTCCCGATATGCATGCAAGGCATATGAGGATGATTACCAACACAAGTGTGTTCATTTTGAACAGCATGGAAATCACTAATATGCATCCATGTAAATGATCATATCACATGAAATAACAAGTATTCCGAAATGAGGTGGTGTTATGAACGTGTCAACGAACACATCAAAAATATTATGACGGGTTCAGAATGCTTGCCTTCAGGTTGTGTAGAGGCAGGGTGCATCCTAAAACCTTTTGCAAGCTTTCTTCTTCTCCAAAAGTCCTATTTTCAAAAATATTCAAACAACACATACTTTAAAAACAACACAAAAAAGTTGTCTGAATTTTTTTCAAATAAATCTTAAAATAAACTAGACTAAATTTGAGAGAGGTAGGAAAAAGAATCAATTCATTTGGAGTTGTATTTAAAAAGTTACAGCCAGTCAAAGTTTTGATCAAAATCTGTTCTTTAAAAATAAAACAGAAAAAGAAAATGATTCGAATAAACACGTACACATCGAAAGCGTATTCGGGAAGTACGCTTCCACTTATCCAGCATGGACGGCGCGGGGAGTCACTGACAGTGGGTCCAGGTGGCCCACTAGTCAGGTTTGACTAGTCTGCCTCCCCTCTTCTTCCTCTGCCCGAGAGGGGGCGGAACTCCGGCGACGCTCGCCGGCGAACGGCGGCACCGTTCGGGAAACTGAGATCACCCGCGGACTCAGGGGGCCGAGGCGGTCACTCCGGTGGTCGTTTTGGCCTCAGGGGTGGATGGAGCTGCCGGCGGCGAGCTTCGCGGCGGACGGTGGCCGTCGGGCAAAGTGAATTTCTGCCCACGGCGAGTCCCGATCAAGATTGAATAGGGGGATGGACTCATGAGAGGGAGGGGGAGTTACTGGTGAAGAGATTGGAGTTGGGGAGGCCCTGGTGGCACCGGATTGGCCGAGGCAGTAGCGGCGGCTGCGGTTGCCGGAGATGGGGACGGAGACCTCCCCCGGCCGATTGGCTGCCAATGGGGTCCTAGGGAGATGGCTAGGGGCTGCCTGCCTGCGGGGACGAGCTCATGGCTTCTTAAATAAGCGATCGGGGTCGGTTCCGACGGTGGCCGCGGATAAGGTCGCCGGCGACCGCCATACTGTAGCTAGGGCGTCGTGGCGGCGACGAGCGCTAGTGGACACGCTTGAGGATGAGCTTGCGCTGCTCCAGGAGGCAGGTGCGAGTGGGGAAGGCTCGGGCGGCCCCGACCTGAGCAGGGTTGTCGGGCGGCCGTGGCGGCTAGTCCTTGGCTTGCCGGAGACATGGCGAGGGTCTGCTTGGCGCGTTGCGGTGAGGAGGGGAGCGTGTGGCGCGGCTCTGCAGAGCGGTGGCAAACCAGGGGTGCTACGCGTCGGCTCGGGCGCGGCACGTGCAATACGCGTGCTCTGCTCGTTCCCAGAGCACGCACGGGACGTGCTCGACGAAATGCTATGGCATGTTAGGGGGCTCCAAAACACAAGAAAGTTAGCAGGGTGGGGTTATAGTCTAAGGCAAAACCATTGGACATGCTGGTCTGGTCAGGGGATTAAGTTCACAGTGTAAACAAAAACTCATGTCAAAACAGATCATGCCCATAAGGTGTTTGACAAAATGCCAAGGGCACTTAGGCATTTCTTGGAGTGGCCAAAACTTCCAGAGTGGGGTCTCTTTAGATGCAAGAGAGGGTGGTAAGGTTAGTTTGTCCAAAGCACAAACTTGCTAGTGCAAGTTTTGCAAAACTTCAATTCTGGACAGAAAGCAAATGGCATTGTTGCAAGCACTTAGAATCATCCAATGGGTCCACTCTCCTGGACTTAAGGGTTTGGCAAGGAGGACTACCAGTAGGAAAAGGAATCATGGATCAAGGAGCAACTAAAAAGGTGGTTGTTGTACAAAACCTCAAGTTGGACCAGAATAGAAAAGAGGTTGATTCACTCAGTTTTTCCAAAGGACATCACTAGGTTGTTGCATAAAGTTGAATACTATGCTCCTACTGATATCCCATAATTTTGGTGGAAACTTTTAAAAAAAAAAGTTGTAGTGCAAATCTGCCCACTGGACCAGATTTAAAAAAAAGGTGTAGAGCTCAAAATATTCAATGGGCAGAAGATATTTTGCACAAAAGTGGTTAAAATACTCCATATGACATCTCCAAATTTTGGTGGGATTTTCGAATGAATTTATAAAAGTGTTGTAGTACAAATGGGACCATAAAACTATGGGAAACCATTTTTTTTTCAAGAAACTAAAGATCAGGAGGGTAAACAAGTCCAATATCATAAGTGAAAGGTTTTCATCTTAGGGAACAACTCCAAGATAACCAAGAAAGGAATGGTTCTGAAATCAAGAAATCCAAGAAAAAGGAATAGTCAAATTTCCTGGCAAGATTTTTAATTAACAAAACAAGGTTAAATTTTTTTTGGGGTGTCACAGAACAGGAGCCCATGGAGGCTGGAGTAGGTCGACGGTAGCCCGTGGAGGCTGGAGGAGGTCGACGGTGGAGATGAACAGTATCCCGTGGAGTCCCGTTTTGCGGTACGCCACACCCCTCCCGATCAACATGACACCCGTTTCGACCATAGGAGGTCTGTTTCGTCCGTTTTGCGGTACGCCACACCCCTCCCGATCAACAGGAACCCCGTTTTGACCGTAGGAGGTCCGTTTCCTCCGTTTTGCGGACGCCACACCCTCCCGATCAACAGGACCCCATTTCGACCGTAGGAGGTCCGTTTCCTCCGTTTTGCGGCACGCCACACCCTCCCGATCAACAGGACCCGCTCGAACATGGGAGGTCTGTTTCTCACAGCGGTACGCCAGGCCTCGTTTCCATCGCCTGTTTCGTCCAAGCCCTCCCGATGAACACGACCACGCATTCCATTCCGACCCAGCCATGTACGTATGCGCGAGTAGGCATTCGAGACCCTGCCCGTATGTACGTATGTGGCCGTATTTTCTTTCTTCCACCCTCGCCGATGTACGTACGTGTACATGCTACATGCGCGCCTGTACTACAACACGTGTACGCCTCTACTACGACACGTGTGCGCCTCTACATAGACCAGTATGTACGTACACGTTCGCGACCAGAATGATAACGCTACGTACGCTTCGACCAGGTGGGTCCCGACTGTCAGGCACTTCCTTGCCTGCGAAGATGCAGCTGGTGGGTCCCAGCGGTCAGGGGGGCGAATCGTTTTTTTTTCGGACGCACTTCCTTGCGTGCGAAGATGTAGCTGGTGGGTCCCAGCAGTCAGGAGGGCGAATCGTTTTCTTTTTTTTGCCCGGACGCACTTCCTTGCGTGCGAAGATGTAGCTGGTGGGTCCCAGCAGTCAGGGGGGCAAATCAAATTTTTTTCCCGGACGCACTTCCTTGCGTGCGAAGATGTGGGTCCCAGCAGTCAGGGGGCGCATCCTTTTTTTCGGACGCACTTCCTTGCGTGTGAAGATGTAGCTGGTGGGTCCCAGCAGATAGGGGGAAATGTTTTTTCGCGAAATACGATGGCCCGTCC
Organism: Aegilops longissima; assembly: GCA_021605205.1. Taxonomy (NCBI): domain Eukaryota; kingdom Viridiplantae; phylum Streptophyta; class Magnoliopsida; order Poales; family Poaceae; genus Aegilops; species Aegilops longissima. Next base: position 46,884,633 of record CM038680.1, on the reverse strand, counting down.
GGTGGGTCCCCGCTGTCAGGTGGAGGAATAATTGTTTTGCGCGTAATAAGGAGGCACTTCCTTGCTGCGGCCGTGGACCCAGCTGTCAGCCTCTCCACGTACAGTCCACGTCTGATGGAAGCCATTCCTTGACCATGTTGACAACGCCGCGCCGAGAGCATCAAGGCGGTGGACGATGGCGAGGCCTAGGAAGGGGACGACGCGGAGCCGGGGAAGATGCGGCAGTGGGTGCCCACGCGTAGAGGAGTATGAGGGTTCACTCGTTCGGCTACGGTGTGAGGCTACCGTCGCCGCAGAATAACAGGGGGTGTGGGTGTTTAGAGGGATGGCCTGGCCAGCGGTGGGAGTAGTAGGGGGCGGTAAGGCCTCCGCGACATCACAGCCGGCCACGGGCGGTAGGAGCAGGCGGCACGACCGGCGCTGCTTTGGGCGGCTGGAGCAAGAAGACCAGAGGTTGAAGAAGCACTACGGCCGTTGGATGGACATCGTACGGTCACTGGAGCTAGAATCGTTCATATATTGACTAAAGTTGACAAAGGCCTCCGTCCCACTCAACTTAGTAGGCCCACAAGTCAGCCTCCCACCAAGGTTGGTCCCAGCTAGCAGGGGTATTCATTTTTTTTGTGCGTAATAAGGAGGCACTTCCGGTGGGTCCGAGCTGACAGCGGGGGGAAAGTTTTTTTTTGTGAAATACGGTGGCCCGTCCTGTGGGTCCCAGCAGTCAGGAGGAAACATTTTTTTCACGAAACACTGGTGGCCCGTCCGGTGGGTCCCTGCTGTCACATGGAGGAATAATTATTTTCCGTGTAATAAGGAGGCACTTCCTTGTGGCTGCCGTGGACCCAGCTGTCAGCCTCTCCACATACTGTACTCTTTCAATGGAAGTCGGTCGTTGACCACATTGACCACGCTCTGCCGAGAGCACCACGACGGTGGACAACGGCGAGGCCTAGGAAGGGGACGACGCGGAGCTGGGGAAGACGCGGCAGTGGAAGCCCGCGCGGAGAGGAGTACGAGGATTCACCGGTTTGGCTGCGGTGTGAGGCTGCCGTCGCTACAGAATAACAGGGGGTGTGGGTGAGTAGAGGGATGCCCTGGCCAGCGATGGGAGCAGAGAGGGGCGCCGAGGCTGGGCGGCCTGACACCGACCACGGAGGCGAGAGAAAGGCGGTCCCTTGGCGCTGCTTTGGCGGCTGGAGCAAGAAGATCAGAGATTGAAGAAACACGATGGCCATTGGATTGACATCCAACGGTTACGTCTGCTAGAATTGTTTGTTGACGTAGTATATAATAACTAAAAAAATCTTGCATACGCGTCAACTAAACAGGCCCACAAGTCATACCACTCCCTCTTTTTTTAATAATTTATATATAGCTCATGGCAACTTCTTATGCCATTTAATGCAGTCATTTTTTTTGGTTGGCCAGGGCCAATTTCGCATATTTCTGTGGGTTCCAAACTATTTTTAATAGCGAAATGTCGAGCCAAATTTAAATTACTTTGAAGATATATTTAAATTAGGTTAATTCCCAGTGAAATAGGAATCTGAAAATGTGAAAAAAATCAGAAATTATAAAGTAATTGCCAATTTGTCATCTGTTTTTACATTTACAACCCATTTCATATTACTTTCAAGATTTGCAGGCGTCTTGAAAGAGTTGCAGCCCATCAGGGTGTAGAAAAATAAGTAAGCCTGGATTGGGTATTCTTCAGAAAAAATAAACTGGGCTCATTTTCACAAAGAAAAATACAGGTTGGTCACATGGTGAACATAAAATATAAGCACGGGCTAGACGGGCCTGACCTAGTTCAAACCCTGCTTCGCCTCAACAATACCAAACAAAAAAAATACTGCTCGAGTAGCTACGTCCCAAGTGTCACCGATCTTGTGTTGTTCTCTTGTCTATTGACTATATCGCTCACAATGTCGTGGGTCCCGGATGTCAAGAAAACACTAGGAGGAAGCATTTTATTTTCCAAACGGCGACGTGGGCCCCTACCGTCATCCTCTCCACGCATTTCTGCCGATTCCTGTTGTTTGTTGACCATGTTGACAACGTGAGAGGTGGCGCGGGCGAGAGCACCAAAGCGCTGGAGGACGCGTCGGCGTTAACGATTTAGGAGGCGGTGGGGCGGCGATGCGTGCGCTGAGGCGCAGCCAGCCGTGGGAGGCGGAAGCAGGCGGCCCCACCGGCGCTGGTTTGGTTTTGGCGGATGGAGGAAGACATGACTGAAGAAACACGACATACTGTAAAAGAAGCAGGAGTACTTAACAACCTTAACTGAAACCAGCAGGGGCACTTAACAACCAAAGCTGAAAGCAGAATGAGTACTTATATAGGTTCAACCGTACAAAGCACGCCTCGAACAGTGCTACTTTGCCTATAGTTAACCAAGGGTGAGGCCGCCAAGCCCCAGGACAAGTCCCAGGCGCCACCCCGCGCATCCACAACCTTCTGAAAGCGGCTTCATCTCACAACATGATCAATAAACATGATATTCGCTTTAGAGCCATGGAAGAGCATGAACATAATCTTCTGTCCTGTTCTCCAAGATGGACGGGCCTTCATTATTTGAGACCAACCATGAATAAGTATCTTTTCACCTCCAAGGGGAATTGCGTAGGTCGACATAAACATCATGTTGTGACCAAGGGCAAGTCTGACCCGACCATGGTCAGGCATCTGTATAGGAACAATAGAACTCAGCAGTTCCTGTTTCAAGAAGATCACAACTGTAAAACTGTGTATAAGCAATAGTTTATGAACAACATATACTCCCTCCGTCCAAAAATACTTGTCATCAAAATGTATAAAAAGAAATGTATCTGGAACTAAAATACATCTAGATACATCCCCTTTTATTCATTTTGATGACAAGTATTTTCGGATGGAGGGAATATAACAAAAAACAGCTCGTACCATAAGTTTCTCGACACAGTTGGACCTGTTCAACGAGTGCAGCAGTGGCACACATATCCCACGTGGCCTTCCACAATTGAAACGCCCCACAAGGACCTCAAGACGATCAATAAAGTGTAGGAACTTGTGGATGTCGATCCAGTCAACTCTAGTGCCATTAGTAACAGCCGAGTTATTACAGAGTAACAAACGAGCAGACTGCTTAACTCTGAAAAAACCTACACGTGCCACCAATTATAAGAAAATATTAGTTAGAAGTAGCATGTTCGTGAGAGATTCGTTGCTACTTCTAAAGTTAAATTGTGATTAGTTAGACATAATAGGTGGATTAAGAAGTAATCGAGGCAACAAGCAAGAACCAGATACAAAACTAACATGGATGAACAATTGGAACGACGTCGGGGTGGAAGATCGTAATGAAGATGAGACCAGGTTCTGCTATTCCCATCAACATTCGTGCGCCAACTTTCAGTCCGTAACACTTGAGAAAGTTTATCCAAGTTCGGCCATAAAAAAAGCAGCGATCTTCTTGGTTCATGAACCCAACTCGGAAGTAATATCCATGGCTTGTCTTCACTGTGACCATTAAACTAGTGTATTCAGTTATGGCAAGGCCGAGCATCTTGAGTACATGTGTTCTGGCAGAGCAAATAATACACTGTAGGAAAAATAATATGAGAACACAACATGTTCCAAAAAAAGCCCACCCTCCCAGATAGAGAAGAGGATTCTAGGAACATACTCTGCGCGTTTCAAAATGTTGTGTTAGGATGAGAAGGAACAAGTGTGGCATCTCACCGAGGGCGCAGAAATCTGTAGGGTACTCGCACTTTGGGCACTGCAACTGAAACACACTAGATTCAGTACGAAGAAAAATGCATCAACAGCGGCGGCTGCCATCCTAGGATTACCTGCGACCAAGGGACTTGGATTTATCGGGGATGGATGAAGAATTCGCACCAGGTTCTCCATGAGAAAACCCTATGCAATCGCCGAGCGGGGGTTTTCTCTGAACAAGCAGACGAGGGAGAAGGGGATTCAGGCCCAGTGAAATATTGCCGCTTCTTCCGTCCAGCTTACTGCTAAAGCTGGAAAGGGGAGGTTGTGATCTGACGGCTCATTCGGCATTACTGTGGCGCTACGACTGGGGTGTGTCTACTGTGAAGTTGTGCAATCTAATTTTTGCATATGGCACATGGACCCCGTTGCCGGTTGCCCCACATATCAGCGAAAGGAAGTAGAAAGACGGGAGTAACTAGTTACACATAAATATACATTTTGACAGAGAGATACTCCCTCTCTAAAGAAATATACAAATCTTTTATATCACAGGCTCACCTTGCCGAGAAATATACTCCCTCTGCAACGCACGGGTATTATGGGGGTTCAACTTTTTTATGGGGGTTCAGCTGAGAATATAATACTCGGATTTTTTTAGAGCATATATATAATACTCAGATAGGCTCACGGTTCTAGACTTTGGGCCACAGGCCGACCCTGCATGTTTGGGGGCCCATGTGTTCTACCTCAGCGCTTTTCATATTGCAAGCGATCGGTACTGCGCTGGTTTTAGATCTTTGTCGCAAGGCTTAATACACAAAATTGAATAAAGCACGGCAGCTGTTGGAATGAAATCGAACAACAGTTCCTAACCAGCAATCAGAGTTGCAATTCTATCAACGATATACCATGTGATAAATAATACTGTCGTATTACTTATACACAGAGGACACTTGTTTCACCATGCCAGATTATTACATAAAAATCTCTTGGAGGATAGATCAGTTCGGCAGTTGCGTGCTGCTACTGAAGAATTTCAAAGTTGATTTGGACCAGCTCTCCTTGCCAACAAAGTTCGATTTTAACATCATCCCCTACCGCAAGATACGATTTAGATTTGAACCTTGACCACCCTTTAGCATCAATCATCACGCGACCATCCTTTGTACTTACGGTATATTGAGCAGGTTCATTCACACCAAGGTTGCGCATGGTAAGAGAAACTTGGCCGCGGTCGCCTGGATTGTTGAACGACTCCCTCGTTGCTCTAGGAATTCTCTGTTTGCAAACAAGAAGACATACCCAAACAGTTAGATCAACACGGTGAATCATGTGAAACAACATGGAAAGAAAAATAACAAAGCACTTGGGCGGCCAATGCTTACCAAGAAGGTAGACATGTCAGTTTTTGTAAGGACTTTGGTATATGAAGTGCGAACTGCAGCCTAGTCTGTTGCCGGTGCAACTGCATGGGCCGGACCAGATGCAAGTGCAAGTGTTGGTGCAGGTGCCGAAGCCGCTGCTGCTGCCGGAGATGGTGCTCCTTGTAGAGCTGGTGCCGGTGTTGATGCCCGATCCTCCGGTAGATCAGACTGATCCACTGACGCGGTCGGTGCCCAATCCTCAGCTGGATCAAACTGAGATGATGCCGCTGTCAGTGCTAGAGCAACTGCCCGTGCTCGATCTGTGCGAGACAGCAGCGATTGTGTCTGGTCTGCTATGATCATCTTTCTAACTTGACTAGGATCCGTGGTCGTGATCCAGTTTTTTTCTTCATTTCTTTTGAACACGAGAAGGACTAATTGTGGCGTTTTTGTTAAACCAAACTGCAGTTCATCATAGGGATTCAGCTTGTACTCAGACAACAGACTGATCCAATTTTTTCCAGTAATATAAGTGATGGATAGTGCCTTCGTTACTGACACGACATAAGAAGTGAAACCTGCAAAAAGAGCCATCGTAGAGCAAACCAAACGGTTTATTCTGTGATGAATGTCACATGGCAAAACCTGCATCGTAAAATTACAGGACAAGAAAGAAAACATGACATTAAATCAATAAGATTTAGACAGTAAATCAATAAGATTTACTTGATGTGACACGAGTGAATCCTTACCAGGAAATCACTATGTTGAAGTACTAAACAGAAGATTGATCGTCCAACTACTTGTGGCATGCAGGGGGGCCGCCTACTCCCACAAGCAGGACAGTCCAAAGGTCGTGAAAAATTGTATGGACCGAACATCCATGGGACTGGAAATCCTGGTGGGTGCGATAAACCCTGCAATGCATACAGATATTGGAGTGTAACCATAATTGATAAACCATCCTCACAAAAAATATGATCTGGATACTTCAAAATGTACAGACTGAATTGAGTGGACAGACATTAACATAGACCGTTCTCAGGACTGACCACACACCAAAGGCGGCAGTACTAATAAACAATACAGGGTTCACAAACACAAATCAAGTACTAAACAATAGTACTTACTACAGACAAGCAAAGTTGCACTAACTAAACTCTGCAGACTATTTCTTGCCACCGACCTACGGGATGAACCCCGCATAACTGACTAGGCCATGGACTTCGTGTGAGATGTCTACATGCACCATCACCATCTTGTCAACCTTGGAGAACCTAACAGAGTGGTCTTTCCACTCATAAACATGATGATGAAGAAAGGCCGCATCAGATTTGTTGGGAAGCTTTACAAGAACCACACCCTTCGTAATCGAAGGCACAGCCAGGAAATTGTTGTGGTCAAGTACAGCCTCAAGAACACGCGTGACAACAATGCTACAGGAAAACACTAGTTCAGGACACGTGGCGACAAGGACACAGCAGCTGGATAGTTCAGCAGTAGAACTCATCATCAAGTCTTCCAGTTCACACGGCATGACTTTGAGAACTTCATCTCCACCGCGGACCTGGTTCTAATTCAAACAGAAACCATATTTTATTACTACCTCCGTTCAGAAATATAAGATGATTTTCGATATTATACTCCATATATGACTACATATACGCACAAAAATGAGTGAACAAAGACACTAGAACATGTCTTCAAAGGCATGAGAGCAGAGGGATTACATGCAATATCCATAACACAAGTTATTGAGGCAAATATACCCTCTTAAAAGGTAGCATTGATGTTCATAAAGTACTCCCTCTGTCCCAAAATTCTCGTCTTAGATTTGTCTAGATACGGATATATCGAGTCACATTTTAGTATTAGATACATCCGTATCTAGACAAATCTAAGACAAGAAATTTGGGACAGAGGGAGTAGTTGAAAGTAATCTATAAGAAATCAGTGTCAACCTCTCGCATGTTTTGGTCAAAAGAGGAATTTAGAACCGTCATTTGGCACACTAAAATCACATGCAAGATCACCCAGAAAGTTGTACTACCAGTACTAGTACTGCGTGTTAGATGAAAAAACACGATCAAGATCGAGAAAAAGATCGTCAACAAGAGACATTACCTGGACTTGCTCAATGAGGGATCCCGGAGAGGGGGGCTTGGACAGGGCGATGGCTTTGAGCTTGTCTGCGGTAGTCTCGGCGGGGTGCTTGCGCTTCTTCGTACCATGAGCCTCGAAGGTGTTGGTCAGAGCCATAGACATCACGTCGGCCGGTGCTCCGGCGTCCATCCAAAAGAGGAAGCTGAGAGAGAAGAGTGAAAGGAGGAACGAGATGAGGGAGAAGCGAAGCGAGTGGGGATTTTCTTCAAGAGAGGAAGCTGAGAGAGAAGAGTGAAATGATGGTTGCTTCATCCGTCTAACTTACTGCTGGAAAGGAGGGGGTTTTGTGACTTGACGGCTCATTGGGCATTACTGCGGCGGTTCGATCGGGGTAGTCTACCGTCACTCTACTACGGAGTAATTTAGCGCATGGCTGGTGGACCCAGGTGTTGGCTGTCCCACACGTCGGCGAAAGTGAGTAATTTAGTGCATGGCTGGAGGAGGATCCGCACGGTAGAGCGTGTCCACTGTTTTTCATTCTGAAGAAAAAAATGATTACAGCAAGCGTTTCCACTCCTACGACGGAGGAGTGCGAAACACGACAGCCACTTGAACATACACAGTGCTCCTACTACTAGGCATGTGCAGTGGTTCATACGTCAGTACTACACAATCTTGTTGCTAGTGTAGTAAGATATGACAATAACAAATGATGGTCTGCGCATGTCAACTACTCCTATATGTATCATAGTACCGCTTTTTCGACTGTCCGGTCGAGAATGAACGGTGACATCAATGTTAACAGAACTAGGTCCATAGGGCACGGAGAGTACGGTGCTATAGTACTCCACGAAACATGAACCATATGAAGCACATCCAATAGTGTTAGACAGGGTGTATGAAGGGTGCACGGGATGGGAGCAAAAGTTCCCTTCTCGACCCACTTTTGGGTGTTTGGCAGAGTGCATGAAGGGTGCATGAGTCCACACTAGTAGGTTGACAAAAATACACGAAGAGGAAACAACTATATTGAGATGAGAATGCAACCAAACACACCCACACACTTTGTGCTACAGTGACTGATCTGCACCATCTGAGTTTGATCCAACGGTTATGTTGCGCCAAGACATGGACATGCCCATGCAGAGGGCGCCTAAACACCACTGAAGTCCCTCTGCTTCTCGACGCGCACAACGTTGCTGATGCAAGGTGCAATCGCCCGCAGAGCCCGCTCCCGGTCGACGGGAGCTAGCTCGTCAAAGACGGCGTCCAATGGCACGAATGGATTCCGGTGACGGAGCCCTGAAAGGATTTGCCCGGCAACGGCGACGGCAGCCCGCAACCCCTCCTTGTCCAGCTCAGCCCCACCATCGCGCGGAGACGGCTCAGCTCCTAGGAGATATAGGTGAAGAAGGAGACCAGGACAGTAAGCCGCAGCTCGTTGAAGTGGTTTAGCCCGACGGCCCGCATCGTCGCGCTGGCACGACGGTAGGCATCGCGCAGCCGCAACACATGCGTGGCAACTTGGTTCACCAAGTGGCTGAGGCGATCTGGACCTCGTCACGATCGGCCCGCCGCGCTCAGCCGGCTCCCCGACGGCCTATCGTATCTCCGCTTTACGAAGAACGCCACCGATGCCTCGAGCATCTTTGTGGTGGACGCCGCCGCTTTGAAGCTCTATGAACTCCGCACATAACGGAGGGCATGGCACTCCTCTCCTCCTTGAGCTCACGGAGCTCCACGTCCTGGCCCCGAGCTCCGCATCCTGGCATGGAGCTCTGTGTCAGCGCCTCACCTCGGACTCCGTGATCTCTGTGCCGCCATGGCACAGGTAGAAGCAATGGGAGAGGAAGCAAAGGCTAAACGGCTGAAAGGCAATGCAATCTATGGGAAGGCGGAGGGAGCCAGCCGAGGAGCGGGGAATCTTCTGGTTTTCACCACGGTAAAACACAAGTCGACGACTTCTCACATCAGGGAGCAGTGGGTTTTTACAGGCGGAGTCATCGTGACTAAGTGCTGCCACGCCTGCTCCCGTCAATCAAAAAATTAAAAATCCTGTCGCGCCTTCTCCTGTCAATCAAAAAATTAAAAATCCTGCCGCACCCAAACACCAGAGCAACGCCGCGGTGGATATTTAAATTTACCTACCGGCAAGTAGATAAAAAAGGGGTGAAAAAACAAATGTGGCGGCGGCCTAGCTACTCGGTCGAAATAGCCCAACTAGCTAGCCATCGTGCTTCACTGATGTACTCGGCGGGAAAGGTGGTCTTTCGTGATTTGACAACTTGTTTACTTGCTTCGGCGCTACGACCGAGGAGGACCCAGAAAACGCGCGGTAGGGCGTCCCATGTCAGGAAGAATATATGTGTGCACCACCCGGGAGGACCCCGAAACCGCGCGGTAGGGTGTGCCACGTCTCGGCACGGAGGAAAAATGTGCGTGTAAAAATATACTGTATCAGACGTAGTACCTATGGTTCGACCTCGGGACACAGCCAGTCGGTCGAAAACACCCCACTAGCCACACAGCTTCATCATGCAAACGTGGCACGGTTAGCTCCATCTCGACCAGCCACAACGTCTCTTGTTCTAGGTGATTCTTCTATTTTCCAAGCTTTTTTTAGTTGTAATAACACCACGGCAAGCTAGCGCCGCTCTTCGTGTGTGCCCGTGCAAAGGTTAGACGATGGAGAGAAGAGAGATTGAGATCGCAGACCTGGGACCCACCAGTAAGTGAGACAACGGTCATGCACGTCTTGACAAGGCACACCCTCTACTCTACTCAACGAAAGTGTACTGTATAAAATCAAGTTATGGGAGAAAGCCAACAAACGTTTTTTTTTCAGGCTATCGAATTATGCTTTGTAGTCCAGGTTGCCAGTTCGAATCTCGTCTTTCATATTTGTTAGTTTTAGGTCCAAATTTGATTAATGACAAGTGGGACCCCCGTGTGTTGTTTCGATATTTCAGTGTAGGGTGGTTTTTTTGAACAAAGACTTTGCGCGGTTAGACAAGTAACGGCACGAGTTACACGTATTTTGCAAGTTTACGAAAAAAAATGACAACGGCATAGAATATCACATCCACCCCGCAGCTTACATACTATGGTGATACGAGTTTTTACACCGTTGGAAGTGAGATCCAATGGCTTGGGAGTAGTCTTTGTAATTATGCGCAATTTCCAAACTCTCTAAATGTTTTTTTAATAAAACATTCAGGCCTCGTGTGTGCCGCTGCATCTTCGATCCAACGGCTCCCCGGTGCTCATATTAGGTGATCCCCGTAGCTTAATTACCCGCTACGGCGATATGAGCATCTAGGTCATATGATCAGTGATCAGATGGCACATGTGTAGTACTTGTACTTTCTGCGCATTTCCCAAACTCTATCAGCCGTATATTGCGAAAACATTCAAACCTCCTATTGTGGGCCGTTAGATCTCAGTGAACTCGTATCACCATAGAATCTATGGTGCGGGAGCACCTCATACTCTCCCGTGCAAGAAAACATAAGGTGCTATCGCAGCTTGGATGCTACGGTGATACGAGCTTGGAGGTTGTTCGATCTGAGATCCAATGGCATCTGAGCAGTCTTTGTGCTTGTAAGCAGTGGCCGAACTCTTTGGGACTTTTCTGCAAAAAAACATTCAAACCACCGAGGAGGTGTTGGGTCACAAATCCAACGCCTCCGAAGAGCTTGTATCACCAAAGCATCTAAGGTGTGGTAGCACATGATATTCTTACATACAGGAGAATATTATGTCCTCCTTCATCTTAGATGCTACGATGATATGAGCTTTGAGGTCGTTGGATATGGGATCAAAGGGCATCTAAGTAGTTTTTGTACAAATTGTGTGCAATTCTCAAACTCATCAAGGTTTCCTGCAAAAAAATTAAGACACATCATGTGAGCTGCTATATCTCAAATCTACAAGCTCCAAGCAACTCAGACGGCATATAGCATCTAAGGTATGGGGCACATGATATTCTCCTGGGAGGAGGGTGGGGTGCACAACCAATCGGTGGTTGGGAGGGTGGGGACAAATATAATCTAAACAACCCTAAACAGAGCTCCACAATTTTATCTAAGGTCGAGGGGTTGACCCCGACAATCATAGCTCCGCCTAAACACAACATTTGCATGTCTTGTAGTACTAGACTTAATATTCATGTTTCAGTTTCATGTTCATTTTAAATATTGAACTGAGGACCATGGATGTCTTACATTTTACTCCTTCGCTCCTGAATATTAGTCTTTTAGAGGCTTCAAATGGACTGGCACATACGGATGTATATAGACATATTTTAGAGTTCACTCATTTTGCTCCGTATGTAGTCACTTGTTGAACTCTCTAAAAGACTAATATTTAGGAATAGAAGGAGTATTTTTGAATTCTTGTCATACATGCATGGTTTGGAAAATAGATGCACTATACTTATTGGATTGTTGTTGTGTTGCGTGTGTGTTTGTCTTGTGTGTGTGTGTGTGTGTGTGTGTGTGTGTGTGTGTGTGTGTGTGTGTGTGTGTGTGTGTGTGTGTGTGTGTGTGTGTGTGTGTGGTCATATGCTTGATACATACAAAGTTTCCTCACCGCCATATTGTTCATCTTTTAAATTTGAATTTGCATTGGAAAACTTACTAGGGATACCATGAAATGTGAAATCCACGTTGAGATCACTATATCACAAACTCACTCTAATTCAACAACTCGTCATAAATCAATTACCACGTTGAGATTAGTATTTGCAAGGAAAATACGGGTATTGTAATACACATAGATTCGTTCGGCAATTTAAAAGGTTCCTTTCGTATTCTCGAATGGTAGGACCCAACGGCGTACCAGCCAGACCTTGGCTCGTGTTGATCCTAAAAAAATGGGCTCGTTTCCTTCGGTGGCGTGCGTGGTACGCACATTAGGAAACCCCAACCAGTCGAGCCTCAGCATTTCAAGTCGAAATATCTGGCGGCCAGAATTCCAGCCCTAGGAAATTCCTCTCATGTCCCGGGTCCATAATGACTATCGATGAACAACGGAGGGATGCTTTAGTAACTAGACCACGTTACCTACCGTGCCGAGCACGGTTCAATTCCCTCGGTCGCTGCTCGTCAAGGTCACCCGTCAACTGCATTGCCTAGTACTACTACTACTACACCAGGATGAGCACAGAATTGAGCCCGTTTGTTCGTGCCTAGTACTTGAGTTAATATATCAGGCATGCACTTTGATGCACGGAGGGATTATCCTTTTACCCTCCTTTCCGGTTTATAGGGCTTATCTCAAAATTTTAGTTTTCCCATTTTATAAGTCTCAGTTTGGTTGTTCCCCATCACATGTTCAGATTTCAAGGTGCAATAAATCATTACATGCAAGTATTAAGAGAAAATTAACCAATGCATGTACTTTATGCATGCATGCATTGCAATTAATGCATTCATAAACACAATTTTTGAGGAAAACAAGCGCATTATTTGAGTGGTTTTGCAAACTACGACAATTGTTCCACCACTCACCATCTACCTTGGTTGGTGAGATTTTTGAATTGAGCCCTATAAACCGGAAAGGAGGTTTAACTAAGCAAATTTTTTGACCAAATCCTTTCTTAAGAAATACAACAGGACAGATGTACGGCTTGAAAATTTATTGCATGATGCAGGTTATGATATTGTTTCGAATCCTGGATCTTAAATTTCAGAAAATCCAAAAGTGAGCATAAGTTCTTGAAACTGAGCATGGTCACGTGATATGGCACAAATATTACTTCGTAAGTTTTTTCTTCAATTCGAGACAAGCTGCCTATGACAAGTTGCACAAATGAAGAGCCAAGGTATTTTGGAACAAAGACCTGTCACGTTAAGGCGAACGCTTTCACTATTGAAACCGTGGGTGTTTACGTGCGCCATGAGTCCCCGCTTCTCATCGGCAGGTGCCGTCCCAGCAAGCCTGTGAGTCGACGGGAGGCGTGCGAGCAGACCGCTGAGCCGACTGTCAGGGAGGCGTGTGAGAAGACCGCTGTGCAGACTCACCGGGAGGCAAGCCCTTTGACCAGGCTCCGCCGCCCACGTCATCCCAACTGCTCCCACTTTTAATGTCGCCGACGCCGCAGTTTAAAATCAACCCCGCACTACCCAGTATCGCTACAATCCTCTCTCCTCCTCTCCGATTCTCCTGTCGTCTACCTCCAACTAGCCTGACCTAAACATACGCCATGCCGCATCACGATGGTCTGCCCTTAGTGTTCCAGTTTCATGAGGAAGACACCCGGCCGGAGTCTCAAGAACATAAGGCGCCTTGGGGAGAGCTTGAACTGGCCTTGCGGGAAGACACCGCGCCTGTCCCCGCTCCCGTTCCGTCTCCCGTCGCCCCGACTGCGCCAGCGCCCATCCACGTGGCATTGATGGGCTGGGAGCCGCACATTGTCGCCGAGCTTGATGCCACGGGGTTCCACGAGGTCCCCGCCGACTTTCACACGCCCATGCACCTGCCAGCGCATGCGCAAGGCTGCGCATCGGCGCCAAGATGCACATGCGGTGCCCGTGCACCTGCAGCGCATGCGCCTGCGCGTCTGCACCGACGCAGCGTGCGCCGTGCGGTGCCGTGCACACGAATGTCTCCGCCCGGCGTTGATAGCGCCTGTCCTCGCGGGCTCCGGTGCCCCCTCGGCGGCATGGATGGCCGCCGTCGACCGCTTCCTTGCACCAACGCCAGTCGCCTCCTCCCGCCAGTTGACTCGCTCCGAAGTCCAGAACATTTTGGCATTCCTTGAAGCTAGGCCAACGTCCAGGAGTACGCCAACAACGATGCAAGACGTCGCCATCGCCGTCAGTCAGTGGCCCGACGACACACAGAGCACGGCAGAGGAGCCGCTTCCCACCACGAGACGCCCCCGTCGCCTCCGCATAATATAAATTTGCCATGAAAAACGTTCGGATTGCCATGCTTAAATCCGAACGTTTATCATTTTCGTTTATTTTATATCGATCATCGTATAATTCAAAGTCGGAGTCAGACTGAACGAAATGTATGGTTTGATCGATTGAATGTTCTGCTAGAGCCGTATCAAATTAAATATAAAACGTCATCAAGCCACATGTATTCCTTGTCATCCAACGACCTAGACTGCTTCAATGTCGAGCGCTCAACATGTTTAGCGTGTAGTTAATTTCATGCCAAAAATAGTGCTAATCACATGACAACACGCAAATAATATCCTAGTAGTTAATATCCGCATGCACTTAATATACTTCCAAATTAACATGCATTGCACGTACAAACTAACTAGTGCTGCTAGTACGTGAAACTGGTGCCGTGACTTGTGAACGCGTCCAGATATGGTCAACGGCAACATCGCTCGCGAGTTCTTCCTATTTTCCCGTGCGTCTAAACACAGAAGGAGAGGAGAGAGAGAGAGAGCACACATGGAACCCACAAGTAAGTTAAGGTGAATAGTACTAAAAATAATATTACATGTTATCCATTAATTAGGTTGTGGTAATATAAAAACATTATGTGAACAAAGAGGGTACAACAAACATTGCTATTCTACGTATATGTTGCCTATTGACGTGCGGCTTGAAGGCCCGGTCGCATGTTCGATCCTCGTCCTTTATTTTTTAATTTGTATATGGGTCCAAATTTGTTTCATGACATGTGGGCCCCTCAGTGTGTAGTTTGTAGCACTTTAATTTGTGGGTCGAAATTTGTTCCAATCCAAGTGGACTATCGGTGTGTAGTTTTGTAGCTTATTTATAATAATTAAAGAGAACAACATAGATTTTTCAATAATACCATGGTGCGACGTTGAAGGCGAGAAAGGACGTGCAAGAGAGCGATGACCGATCCAGAGGGAAATCAACTAGGGGAGTTGCATGGTTTGCAACCGTGTTTGGAGTAGTTGTGGGCCAAATGCTACGAAAATATAATCTAAACCGACCGGAATAAATGCCTACACAAATTAATCCAAGGTTGGAGTGCCCCTCGCAATGTAAATAGCTCCGCTTTATGAGGATGGAGAGGTAGTATCTTCAACGCGTGGAAGATACGGTGTGAGAAAGCAAGGTCAATCGAGAGACATATAGATAGAGAGACAAAGTGAGTGTGGTCCGACATTCATTGAACAAATATATATGCTCCGGAGAGATATTGTCCGATTGAGCTTTTGGCAAGGGTGAGGACTGCAAGATAGAGCTTGAGAGATGATCCAGTCACAGACGTGTAGATATATTTTGTGCGTGGGAGGAAGCAAGGTCAACCGATCACATAGGGTCGCCGTGCGATCGAAAGAGTGAGACGGGTTGGAGAGAGTGACCTAGATAGACGATGTGCGTGAGAGAGTATACAATGTGAATAGGTCGAATTGGGCTCAAACATGGTGATATATTGTTTTTGTCCGAGAAAGAGCGAGGTCAATCGAGACATACGGAGCGTGAGAGATAGAGAGAGAGAGAGAGAGATTGAGTGAGCGTGGCCCACCATGAGGTTGAAAGAGTGGCGGCAGCTTGGATGGACTGACATAGATAGACAATCTCCGTGAGAGAGTATAGAGTGTGTCGATCGAGGCCCGAACAGGGAGATATATCATTTGTGTGTGAAAGAAAACAAGGTTAAACGAGACTCAGATAAAGAGAGCGAGATTGAGCGAGTGTGGCCCACCGTGCGGAAGGAAGAGTGAGACAGTCTCGAGGGAGTGACCTAGATATACAACATGCATGCGTGCGCACGAGAGGTTGGGGGGCTAGATAGGCAATGCATGTATTTAGCGCGAGAGGGTGAGAGGGAGAGGGGGGGGGGAGAGAGAGCTCGGCATGGGGTGCAATGGCGGGTGTGTGAGGTAAATACATTTGGTAACAGGAGTGGGAAAAGGGGTTGTGTAGTTGAGAGACTTAGAGATCGAAACATGGAGAGAAAGAATGAACATGTGTTGGAAACCGATAGCTTCCTAAGGTGGTTAGGAGAGGAAGATTGACCGATCATACAGAAGTATGTAGCGTTTGTGCTTGGGGGGCTAAAACAACATTTGAATGTACATAGTACGAGACTTAATATCGATGTTTCAATTCGTGTACATTGTAAGATTTGAACCGAGGACCAGGCATACGGGTAATTATTTCAATTCGTGCCATACTAAGTTTCAAAAGTTGACATTGACTCAATTTGTTGTGCTATTTTGTAGGTCATATGTTTGAATCCATCCAAAAGTTTTCTCACTACCATGGTGTTCATCATATACATATGAATTTGTATTAAAAAGTAGTGTGGATACAAAGTGAAATGTGAAATCCACGTTAGAATTGGAGATAATTCGTGACACACACTCTAATTCAAATAACTAACTACGTGACACACACTCTAATTCAAATAACTAATTATATGACACACTCTAATCCACGTTAGCGTGGGTACCATTTCGATTTTTTTCAAATAACTCCTCATTAATTAATTTATAGTACTTCCTTTGTTCACTTTTATAAGACCTTGAAGACATTTCAGACAATCTGCAAAACAGTTCATTTTAAGTTGTCTGAAACGACTTACAAAAGTGAACGGATGGAGTATCTTGTTTCTAATGACTAATTGTTGCAAGGAAAACACGGGCATGGTAATACATACAGATTCGTTTGCAAATGAAAGAAGATTCGTTTGCATTCTCAAATGTAGGCGCCTGCATGACCAGGGTCGTGTCGGGTGGGCCTTCTTGGTGCCTTAAAGGCAACTGCCCTTGGGTGACTGACATGTGGGCAAGCCACCTGTTGGACCCACATGTCATGGACACAAAGGCAGGTGCCTTAAGGCACCGAAGCATAGTCATGTCGGGGTGGTCGCGTGTGTCGGACAGACGCGTAGCACCCAGCCACCCACCCCCCCCCCCCTCCCCCCACCAAAAAAGGACGACAACAATATAAGTTCGCGCTTCCAAGTTTTGGATTGAAATATCTGGCGGCCCCAATTCCAGCCCTGCAAAATCTCTCTTCTCCACTGTCCCCTACCGCGCCCAGATTGCTCAAATCCCTAATTCGCCGCCATCCCTCGAATCGCCCCTGTCTCGTCTCTTTCCCCACCGTTCCCCACCTCTGTGCCGGACGACGACGACGAAGACGACGGTCGCGCTTCAACACCGCACCGGAGCTACCTCATCTACGCCCTCGTCCACCGCACAGGGTGGTCCACCGACAACATCGGCCACCGCAACCGATGTGCCTCACAGACACCGAGTTCCACCGCATCAGGTGCGCTTCATCGATGCCGTCTCCCAGCTCACCGGGGCTACTTCACCGAGCACATCGTCGCACCTACGACCCCCGAGGCCATTGGGGCTTCACCAACGGTCTCGTCCACCGCATCGTAGCACTCCGCTGCCACTCAAGATCTGCACCCGTGCGCGGCCAGCCAGCGCATCACCCTCAACGGCTCTGAAGTGACCCGCACTCTAGCTATGCGAGCATGCCCAAACGCCGGCCTGAACTAGGTATCGACACATCACTCCCTTGTGCACTGTTTCGATGATGTTTGGATAGCCTTTCACTGCTCTCTTAGCTTACACTCCTATGCAACTCTGAATTTAACTCTTATTTCTTCTGGAGATATCATCTGAAATAAGCAAATCCATTTTTTAGCGAACATTGACGGCGCTACGGGATCTGGTACACATCCTGCACACCCGTATAACCTTGTAAGTATTTGTCCTCCGGTACAACATCAAGGTCGATTCCTCTTATTTGAACAACCATTCGCCATGTCAAAAATGCAGAGGGGGATGCAAGGAGCACAAGGCCTACACATCCAAGCAAGTGGTAACATGGACTTGTACATGGAACATCCCAAGCGCAAGCAGAGCTGCAGTGAGCCTGTACAACGAGCTAGCGTAAGTCCCTGCATTTCATTTAATTCATCTTGGCATTCGTGTATGATTTGTGTGCGTGGCTGATCCACTAATTCAAGTTACCAGGCTAACATTTAACTTAAAAATACGAAGGCACTTGCACTCGAAATCAACATAACTTGAGAAATGTGAAGCTACATGCACTTTGAAAACCAGCTAATGATCCAAAGTAGTTCAGATTATAAACACTAAATGATGCAAGCACCAAAAACACAAAATGCAACATGGTGTACAAGGACTACAAACATGGTCTGTACTGCTTGAATTATTCGTTCTCGGCTGAAAATATCAAAGTGTAATTGCACGTATAACCAAGGCGCATAAACTGCATATCAATATATCTATCCTGCACAAGTATGCCAATAGTTTCAAACAACAGATTAGAAAAGTATTTATGCTATGTTGTCATGATACGGGACTTTACGGTAGATGGCCTCGACGTTTCCTCAAGCTATGAAAATGCACTATAATTTGCTTGTCATCAATGCCCGCAAATCTCGGTCTCTCTCAACATAGTAGATCATCATTAGACACTAAATCCTTCAATGAGCTTGCAAAATGCTTGCATTAGATCCCTCATTAGACACTATATGTTCATCACCGAGGAGCATGTAAAATGTTTGCATCAAATCCTTCATTAGCGATCTGTTCATTAGACACTTCAGCTCAAGAACAACATGAGCTTGTATGTTTGCACCGGAAACTTGATTAGATACATCAGATTCAGTCAGTTCAGTATTGATTGGGGGAGTTATAAAATAAGTAGAAATTGGTTTCATTTTCTCATAGATTCCCTACATACAAGCAGTTTTACAACACCGTTAGGTTTAACTATTGGCCAGAAATTGAAGAGTTGAATTAGATATAATCAGGGATGTGATGTACCTGCTCGTTGCGCATGCTACTCTTGCAAGTTGCGACTGTCCGTTTGCGCAAGCTCGATGCCATGCCCGTGCTGCCGCCGCTGCCTCCCACGCAGGCTACACCCAGGGTTGGATCTTCATCTTGTCCTTCCGTTCGCTTGAAGCCCGGTGACCGCCCTCCAACGAGGGCGTGAGGAAGTTCTGTGTCGGTCTGTCCAGCGGCGGCTAGGTTAGGAGTGAACCAGACTGGAGGTTGGAGCGAATGAATTGGGACTTTTCCTGCTGTCGATCGATATGGGAGGCGCTCGTTTGGGCCGCGAGCCTGCTATCGGGCCTGCCTTGCACTTATGTTATTGGCCCATCCAAATTGAAACATTTTCTTCATTTTTACATTGCCTCGCTCGCATGCGTTGGGACGAACAAAACTAGCGTGGGCCAACCTGGACGACTCAAACTAGGTGCACACTTTCCAGCCACCTGAGGCGGCCGCCCATACCAGCCCCTATGGTGGCGTCGCCCCTTTTTGCGTGTATGATTGGATAGTGAAAAATATTCCAGTGGCGCTTTTGATTTACCCACAGAATGGTTGAATTGCTTGTTTCTATGAACTGAGTTCGCTAATGATGTGAAGGATGCTAGTCTTTTCATCCTATTGTAGATTGCTTAGATCTCGATATGCCAAAAGTAATCGCATGAAATATACAGTAAAAGCCAGTGTGATGTGTTTGGTTACAACTAGTCTGACTACACGTCCTCATATAACATATCAAGGACGCACCATCTTACCAGATTAACCATTCGACTTACCCATGCAGTGTGGGAAGAAAGAAGTATTGGGACTGCGTATCCAAGCAATTGATGCCATGGACTCCTTCGTACAACCTTGTAAGCAAAAAAGAAGTTGCAGTGTGCCTGTACAAAGAACTAGCGTAAGTTCGTTACCGCTTCTCGAATTTTAGTTAGCCACTTATTGCAAAATTGTTCAATTACATTGCTTGGCTTAATTTAGTTTGCTACTAATTACATAATGGCACAGCCTGTTAATCATATTGTAGACTGCTCCTATCTATGTGTTTGATACTTACTGTTAAGAATTACCTGTTTGCCTTAACTTAAATATCTACTTGTTTGTTTAACTGCTTTGCTGCTGCAACAGCGGGTTACAATGATGTTAATAACTACTTTTCAGCATCCAATTGAAACTCTTTAATTCCTTGTTTGTTTAACTGGTTTGCTGTTATAACTCCAAGTTGAGATGTTTTGCTAACTTTGACTATTCTTAATCCAATCGGAACTTTAATGGCAAAACAGGTTAGCCCAAGATCAAAGAGCGAGGTCCCCATGGACGTTGCATCATCCCACAGCAGTGGCACCGGCCCAATCGTGCATTATGAATTGCCAACTGCTGATGCTCTAGAGGCTAAACTAGTGGTAGAAAGAGATTCTGCTTCTGCACTTAGAGATGAAGTTGACATGTTGAGGAAGCAAACAGCACAATCACAAGCAGTACTCAAGACAATCATTAAATATTCGGTGGATTTCAAAACGAAGCAAGCTGAGACTGACCAGATTGTTAAGGTCTTGAAGGAAAAAAGGAAATTAAATTCCTACTTGGTAAATCATAGGTGAAATGTTCTTTCCATAGTTGAATAACCTTTGTGATGTCTGTTCATGTAATCAGTCAAACCATTTGTTTTAGAGATCATGTAATAACTTTTTTTTGTTTTTTGGTTCGTAATTTTATTTGAGCACAAGTCTGTATTAATTGATAAGACTCGGAGATATTTCATTTGGATTGTTGTGCCAGACCTACAAATATGCCAATCGGGCTGAATGTGCATTCAGCAATAGTAGTAGTATAGATGGACCATAAGTGGCACGCATCGGAAAGGGCCAAGATTCTAGCTAAAAAAAGGATGTTGTTTTAGCCAAAAAAAAGTACAGCGGCCTGGCTTATGTATGTCAGTTGATATTATTGATCCATATACTCTATAAGTGTTTATATGTCTGTTAATTCTATACATTCTTGGTTGATTGACTCGGTATTTGAATTTTGATACATCGCTTGTGTACATATCTAAATGGGAGTACACATTATGCTGCGTGTGACATTTGAGTTGGACATGAAGTGTTCCAAATATTCGAATTCACCTTAAACTGGATTCTAGTTTCTGAATTTGAGTATCGGCATTTGTAAACCATATTCATATATGATAGTGGAATACATCTTTGTCGTCCTTTTGAAGATATATAAAACACATAGAATGATTTATAAAGATTCATATAGGAATACAAAATGGATTCAATTTAGTTGCTGTGGTAAACGTGGATGCTTATTGTCCCAAAATTGAAAGAAGCAGCAAAATGTCCACTCCCCGTCGGCTGCCCGAAGCCAAGTGTTTGGGAGATGGAAATTACTGTCTACCCATTACACGGACAATCCATCGCCCGATTTCCACTGCTCTAAATAGGGTAGGTTAGTAACTTCAATTAGGCGTGACACGACCGCCTCGAGCCCATTCCGACACGGTGGGCGCCAAACATGGGCGGCAAAACACATTTGATTCCAGCTCATCCGAAAGACCTATGTTTCTCCCTCCATTCCCCATTCATACACGGTGTGCGGAAAAACAAACTCGACTCGGCCAAAATCGATGTAGGCAAATATTTTCAATAGGGGCAGGTTTGTAACTTCACTCAAACGTGACACAACCGCCCTACCCGTCAGCCCCGTTCATACACCGTGGGCGCCAACCATGGGCGCCAATCACCCTCTCCTTGCCCGAAATCGCTCTGGGCAAATATTGGCGAGATGCGAGATTACCATCCTATCCCTAACCGATGAGACATCCAAATTTTAAACGGGGGCTAAGTTCATAACTTTCCCATATTTCAGACAGGCGCGTCCCAAAAACAAGGTTCCCCGTACCTCTCCCTCCATTTTAACATTCATAAACCATCCGCGCTAGAACACCCCATCCCCACACCAGCCTCCGTCCGCCACCCCATCCATCGCCACCGTCCTCCACCATGCCAGAGTGCCTACCGAGACCGCGTCGTCCACTGCTAGAGATGGACATTTCTCATCCATGGTGATGGACCAATAGCCTTGCATCGCGTCCTCTCGCTTCATCGGTGCTGTCGTCCTCTTTGCCAGGGCCGCTCACACGACCTTCTCTTCCACTGCAACGGGACTTATCCCCAGATGCACCCGTCTACCATCGTAGATCTGCTTCAACACCACCGACAGCCATCGCACCCCCGATGCCAACACGGTGCCGCAAGAGAGGTGGTACTTCATATCTCCTCAACTTTTTGATCTCAACCAGAAAATAGATCTTAACTTGGTTACTCTACTTTCTTTTCAGCTCTTAGAATTTAGTTCTTATTTCGAAGCAAACAATGGATGCTAAATATCATTTCTCGGTTTGCAGCTTCAAATCTGCCATGGCACAGCCATAATACGGTTTAATTGATCATGCTTAGGGTTTAATTGATCATGTTGGTTCTGTGGTTGTTTCTTTAATAGAAATCGGAGGGGAAACCTTCTTTTGCTAGAAAAGAATATGCTTAGAGTTTCCCCCTTTTATGATCACTATACGATCAGAATACGTGCTTCATGTCATAATAACACTGCTCCACCCATCAAGCTAAACAAGCTTAGATGTTCAAATATGAATCTGATATTATTAAAGCAGAGTTGTTTAATTGGTCAGCTCAATGTTCCTAAATTAGTTTCGAAAATGCATGTTCGCCGCTCAGATGTGTATCTCTACAGGGTGCCCACGGTGGGCCGGCCCACCCTGGGATTTTGGGTCGTCCCAGGCCCCGATTCCCCTTTGTTCTGCAAGCGCTTCGATCTCTACTCGCCCCAGCCGCCTGCCTCGCCGGCGACTTGCCGTCCCAGGACGGCATGACTCTAGGAGGAGACGCCGGACTAACAGGAGGCCAGGAGCCGTTCGCCCAACAGCGTCACCGCTGCCCGGGCGCGCGCCGTGCCTACCTTCCCAAATCCGTTCGAGGCTCAGCGTGCAGCACCCAGCAAGCCAACCCGATTTATCCTCAGATACATCCTCAACACTCAGCAGCCACTCATCATCACCCATTTTCTAATTGATTCATTACTCATTAGGCAGGACTGCCATTAGGGTTTGTTGAGTGCTCAGTGCTACCTACACTTAATGGTTCAGATGTATTTCAGTAATCTTTAGTACCTCTAAAGTTCACAGGGTTTCCAAAATTCCAGCCCTCGGAACAGAAACTAGTCATTTTGGATTATTGGTCATAGTGACATTGACCCAGATTACTACTGCAAGCCAGGTTTGTTGACAATTTTACTTGTCTTTCTTACTCATTTGATATAATATCCAATTATTCACGTCGATTAGTTGCAAACAATAAGTGCTAGACAAATTCTTCATTCAGATTTTGGACAGTCTCTTACTGCAGTTACAATTCTGCATACTTGTCCTAATAAGCTCACAAGTAAATGATTGATTCACTACATCTATGCTTGCCTTGTCATATTTGTTGTCAATATTATTTTAGGGTGGACCACCCTGTTTCTAAATACTGGGACCATAGACATGAGTGAATAGTATTTCTCTATGTGATCTCTTCCATCATGTGTGGGTAACGAACACTGCATTGTATAGAAGGAAAGTGTCATTTCCAGCTTTTACATAGGCTTCGATCTTTTACATGGAATACAAGCTGCCTACTTGCTTTGTGTCGCACTACCAACACTCCACCCTTGAAGCTAAACATTACGCCACTCATAATTGCTTACTTTATTTGTTCAAATCTGAATTTCATATGATTCTAATGTTCCTACTTCAGTTTTGAAATGTGTGCACTGCTGTTATAGAGACATAAGGGGTTTGTATTTACGTGTGTGGTCCGTCAAGACGGTTGGGGAGGTGAACTTTGCATATTCAGGGGTTTATAGGAGACACTCTCCGAGTTGAATCCATAATGCATTCCATAGATAATCTGACTACTTTTTATGTTTTCATGAATCTCAGATTCTGAACAGCATCATAATAATTATGAGCTTGCGCGCATGAAAATAATAAAGTAGAACAATGCCATGGCTGTCAAACTTGGCATTAAGGGACTAAAATCAAGTCTGGATGCAATGCAATGCAAACGCTCTCCACCTCTGATTCATGCTCAGAATATGATCCTAACAAAGGATTACGAGCTAGAGGAGATCTAAGTCAATGTAGCTCCCTAGTGGAGGAGTCAGAGGAAGATGCCCTATCTTATTCACCCATCAAGGTACTTGCTCTAACTTTCCAAGGTTACATTGCTCACACATATCTTGCAACTGATGCTTTGCATTGCTTCTAATTTGTTGAACTGCCATTAGCTTAGTTTACACATCGTGTATGTGAATACGCCCTGCCTATCCATTTTCAGTACATATTCCATCTGTCATCATACCATATTTATCCATTCAAAAGTCGTTCTTGTGTATCAGAAGTTCAAAAGGAAGAGGGCGGTTGCTGATCATGGAGGAGAACAAGCAAAGTATTTGGAAAAGGTAGTGGCACCTGATAAATCAAATAGCCCATTAGGTGTAGTTGCAATATCACCTGACCCACAAAATACCCCAACTCTAGCAGACTCTAGCCCTACTACACGGGTCATTTCGATGCCCCAACTCAGCAGACCCCAACTGCAAAGCAAGCAGTATGATTATGCCATTGACATAGCACCAATTATCTGACGCAAAACCCCCATTCCAAAGAAAGAGTAGACCAAATCCAGTTGCCAAATCCTTTTCAAACCGAGAGAGCCCCAATTGCAGCAAATAGGACCCTGTTCCATTTCTTCCCAGATTTAGAAGACGAAGCTTATGTTGTTGTCGAACTTTGTGCGCATCTTTCCTTCATGGAAAGATTATACATGAGACAAAGAACAATTTCGATCTTCCTCCGCAACTTATGCGTAAGTAATATACTAATGTTATTCATGGTCATTCACGCATATGTTTCACGATGTAAGATACAGATTTCATTCTTTTAAATAGGCGAGGAGCAAACTGGATTGTGATGACTAGCAAGAGTTGGTTGCGCTTTTCAAGCACTCGTTGATGAAGTATCGTTCTGACCTGAGGCAAGCGCACTTCGATGGCAAGCCTCTGAATGAAATTTCTGTAAAGTCTCTGGTGCTACATTTATCCGACGGTGACTGGAATAATCTTGTTAGACATTGGTCTCAGCTGCAGTGTAAGGTACTGTCTATGATATCACATCACAATTTGAACTACATTTCTACATTTGCCTTAATGTCTCACTTGTACGAAAACTGTTAGCAGAAGAACATTCGTTCTCAAGGGACCACAGAATCTCGCAACTACACTGCACACTGCATTGCTCTTGTGAGTACCTCTTGCCCTGTATGACCATACTTACTTTCATAGCTGTTTGATTATGTAGCATCACTGCACATGTTAGCCTCGTAATCGTCCATTTGGTGGACATTATAAGATCTGTATGGACTCTTACACAAATTTAGAATCAACCCAATGCTTTTGAAGAGGTTTAGCTCTGTAGTCCTCTTGTAAGGACTGAATGTGGTCTATCACTGTACTTACATTAACAGCTACTCCCTCCGTCCCATAATATAAGAACGTTTTGTACAGTACACCAGTGTTCAAAACACTCTTGTATTATGGGAAGAGGGATTGGTTCATTTTGTAGCATTATGCATCTTATCTCCCTCGCCCACCATTTACTAAAAAAGAACATATCTATATTTAATCTTACCAACAAGTAGAATACACAGATAATGCCAGTGCAGAAGTGTAGCCCATTGCTCTTGTCAAGACATTTTGTCCTCAGAACGCTTGTACTTCCGTGGATTGGTAGTTGATTATGTAGCATCAATCTGCATCTTATCTTCATTATCCTCTATCCCTTCCGGTATTATCATATCTATAATTACTCTCTACAAAATGTAGAGTACAGGGCAAGGCTTATGAAGAAGATTATGTGCTGAAATTCTTGAGTTATCCTTCCCTTGACATGGAGAAGGGCATTATAAAGCCGGTGTTAACTGTTAATGTAAGTCAGTCCTTCTAAAGCCTTTATCCTCAATTGCTGTTTAATTTGCTCATACTCCCTATCGTTTACTGCTATTTAGTTTGCTGTTTCTACCAAAATGCATGTTCGTAAGAACCGTAAGTTCTAAGTTTTACTTATAAACCAAATTCCTTATTCATACCATGCACATTACTTAATACTCCCTATATGTATGCTTGGTTTTGTGGATCTATAATGTAACATCCCAGATTTTCAATTTGGAATGTTATACATAGATCATATTGCATATCATATTTTTGTGCATTTGTTGGCTCGATCCTAGAAATTCTACGCAACTCAAGGACCCACGGAGAGAGTTGGGGATTACGTTATTTTTCATATTTGAGTTTTCTCAAATTTTGAAAATAGGATCATTTGATTTTATTTATTTTATCTTCAATTATTTCTACTATCAAAATATGAGAGAGGGAATAAAATGATTTTCCCAAAATAAAGAAATAATGAAGATTTAATAAAAAAATTCAAATAAGATTTTATTTCGGAGTTTTTCGCCTTTTTATTTGAATTTAGGAAAAATGCGCGTTTTTCAAAATTGCGTTTAGGCCCAAAATAAATGTTCATCTAGTCCGGCTTGATTTTAGAAGCCGGGGAAATTTTATTTCGGGATTTTTGAAGTTCGTTTAGTATTACTTTTTATTTTTCTTTTACGCGGAATTATTTAAAAAAAACGCAACCGACCTTGGGCCGTGCCCGAGCGGGACTCCGCTCGGGGGCGCTAATAAATAGCCGCCGCCCGAGCGCCCAGCCCACCAGCCCGAGCCGCCCACCCCATAAAACCCTAGCCCGCCGCCGCCCGATCCGCCCCGCCGCCCGCCGCCACCGCCCACCGTCGTCATGAGCCGCCATGAGACCCGCCGCCGCCGCCGCCAACTCGCCGGACCCGCCGCCGAGGTTCGCCGCCGCCTCGATTTCCGTGCCGCCAGTTTTTTTTAAAAAAAACCAAGCGGTTTTTCTTCGTTTTTTTTTGTTTCGGTTTTTTTAGGTTTAGGTTAAATAGCGAACGTTCGTTCGTTCGTTTTAACGAACGCGTTCGTCAGATTAGTTAAGTTAACGAACGTTCGTTCGTTAACCCGTTCGTTGTTTTTTTTCTCGGATTTAATTCGTGATTTTTCCGATCGTGATTTCTGATCCGATTTTCGTTTTATTTTAACTTTTCGCTCGTTTATCGGAATCAGGCGATTCAAGCGCCTAGAGTTTCGTCTCAAAACCCTCTTTCTGAATAACCAACTTAAACAAGTTTTTGCTACTGTAAAATTTGACCTAGATCCAGATTAGTAAAACGAAGCTGTTTGCTTTCGCCGTTTGACTTTCGTAGCTTCGTTTGATTTGGTTCTTTTTGCAAACCGGAGTTCTTAAATCGAACTATCTGGTTAGATCTTTTATTTGAGTTTTACATGTGCATTAGATGAGTACTTATTGTATGCTTGTTTGTTTGTCTGCGATAGAATACCCGGAGTGCGCCGCCTGTTATTTCGAGTCTCTAGGTTTCGCGGATCATCAGCAAGGCAAGTAACACTTTGATCATACATTTTCTCATACCCAGTTTTTATTGCATTAGATCAATCCTCAAACATTGCATGACTAGGATCTAATTAAACTGTGGGTTATGGGAAGTAGTTGAGGTAGTACCTATTACCTATTTATTTTCAAACCCTTGGGAGTTACTTCTATGTTTGCTTATATTGCCATGCTATGCTAGTAGACGTGGATTGGGTGAGTGTATCCATGACATATGTGAGATTGTTAATTAATGGTTTACTTAAGGTGGCAACTTAAACACACATCCGGGTGGATTGAGGTACTGGTTTCGAGATTTGCCTGTTTTCTTGGACCGCCACCCGTGCTCAAAGGGATCATAAGATTATTCATGCTAGAAACTTACGTGTGCAGCCACAAGCCATTATGCGCCCGCATAGTTGATTAAGTCGTGCAAACTCTTACGGGTAGACTAGCAGATGTAGGGAAAGTAGGTGTACGGTCTACCCTATGTAAGGTGCTAGAGCTTCGAAGACTATGTCTCGGTCATCCGTTTCTCAAACATCATGTAGAAAAGGGAAATCCAACGGAGGCGATCGAGTCTTGTGGGGAAAAGTGCGCAAACCTCTGCAGAGTGTATAAACTAATCATGGTTAGCCGTGTCCCTGGTTATGGACATCTTGAGTATCTAGTACTTGGATATCATGTGAATCTCAACATGTTACTCTAATTAATATTATTGGGTTTTTAATGAGTATTTTTAATTGGGATTGAGAATGCTGTCAACCATTCTCAATGTTTAACAACCACCATGATAGTTAAATAATTTTATTCCTTTGTAGTAGGGAAAAATTGGCTTTACGCAAAAAATGTAACCATAGAGCTTTCCACCAGCCAAATATGCATGTAGTATAGCTTATTCCATTATTATTCTCGATGTGTTACATTGCCAGCATATTCCATGTGCTGGCCCGTTTTCGGGCTGCAACGTTTCATGTTGCAGACTTTTTAGACGAAGAGTAAGGTGCTTAGGTCGTGGTTCTATACTCAGTGATGCCGTTGGAGTTGGTGGACTCGCTTATTTTTCCAAGCCTTCCGCTGTTATCGAATTTAGATGGCCTTAAGCCATATTTATTTTAATAAGTTCTCTCTTGAGACATTCGATTGTAATAAGTGTGTGATTGCTACTCTGTTATAAATCCTCCGAGTACTATGTGGTGTCAGCATTACTGATCCAGGGATGACACCGAGCACAGAGATCAGACTGTTTGAGGTCTGGTCGCTACAAAGATGGTATCGTAACACACACTGACTATAGGACACGGCCACTAAGCTAAAGCCCTAGATCACTACTCTTTCTTCTCATTTCTGACTCCTTTTCTATTCTTTAGGATGACGGATGCAAGGAACAAGTTCACACAACCAGATGAAGACTCGCCTTTTGGATATCACTTGAAGGAAGTCACTAGATACCTGAACATAGGAGTACCAAGCTTCACCGGGACCTTCAACGCCACTTTACCCGAAGAGGAGTGCTGGATGATTCAAGTCTACATTCCAAGAAGGACATTTGCACCAGTCACGCAGCCCATAGAATTTTCCTTTGATGCACCAACATGGAGCTTGGGAAAGAGCATGGCAGCTCATATCACCATGGGACGAATTGGAGAAGTTTACCATGATGATCTCAAGAATACTATCTACCAGATTTGTGGGCGCCGAGATGAGCAATGGGAGATGATCAACACCAGGAGGGACAGATCAATCGCAGCTTACATCCAGGAATTAAACCAACACATCCGACACGGGAGAATCGGATGTCTTGCAGATATGGAGGATCAGAGAAGGCTATGACCAAGATCAAGGAGCTAGAAGAAGAACTCAAGGCCACACGTGAAGACTACATGGAAGAGATCGTCGCCTAGTGAGACGAGCGGCGACCTAAAGGAGAAGCTTGGAGTATTCATGGGAGGTTCGGCACCCAAAAGAGAAGGCGAATCCACTTGCGGATAATTATATCATCATCGCATTTACACCGACTCGGATCCCGACGACAGCGATGATGACTTTGTTGATGAAGCTGGAGTAGATATTATGGAATCTTCATCGGAGCAGTTTTTCTAGTTGACCACCATAATAGTAGTAGTATTTCCTCCATTTTGAATTAGTTTTAGTCCAAGCACTTTGTAACGATAGTTAGACCATTGTATATCTTTGTTGAATTGATTGGAGTGATATTGTGTGCTTTTGTCTCATGTGCATATGGGTAGTGTTTCTCACTAGACCTCATTCTATTCTTAACTCTCATATTTTCTATAAACCCTCAGATGCCTCCGAGACGCGACCCCGGATTTGTTTTCCCGCCAGAGATCACTCAGTTGATTCAGCAGCAGAATGCCTTGATTCAAACATTGGTACAGAACCAAGGCAACAACAACAACAACAACAACAACAACAACAACCCACCACCACCACCACCTGTTGACCATCTGACTCGTTTCTTAAGGCTGAATCCGCCGGTGTTTTCCAGTAGCACCGAGCCGATAGTAGCAGATGATTGGCTCCGTAAGATAGGGAGGGAGTTGACCACTGCAGGATGTACAGATGGAGAAAAGGTGAAGTTTGCCGCACATCAGCTCGAAGGACCCGCAGCAGCATGGTGGGAGAATTTTACAGCCACTTACCTTGTAGACACTGTCACATGGGATCAGCTTCAGCAAGCTTTCCATACTGCCCATGTTTCAGCAGGAGCTATGGCCATGAAGAAGCGTGAGTTTCGCAACTTAAGCCAAGGAGGACGGACAGTTGGCCAGTATGTGGATGATTTCAGTAAGTTAGCACGTTATGCCCCAGATGACGTTGCTACGGATGCAGCTAAGCAGGAGAAGTTCCTAGAAGGACTGAATGATGAGCTGAGCATGCAGTTGATGGTAGCCTGTCGGTGTCAAAACTGGCGGATCTCGGGTAGGGGGTCCCGAACTGTGCGTCTAGGCGGATGGTAACATGAGACAAGGGACACGATGTTTTACCCAGGTTCGGGCCCTCTTGATGGAGGTAAAACCCTACGTCCTGCTTGATTAATATTGATGATGTGTGTTACAAGAGTGGATCTACCACGAGATCAAAGAGGCTAAACCCTAGAAGCTAGCCTATGGTATGATTGTTGTTCGTCCTACGGACTAAAACCCTCCGGTTTATATAGACACCGGATAGGGTTAGGGTTACACAAAGTCGGTTACAAAGGTAGGAGATCTACATATCTGTATAGCCAAGCTTGCCTTCCACGCCAAGGAAAGTCCCATCCGGACACGGGACGAAGTCTTCAATCTTGTATCTTCATAGTCTTGGAGTCCGCCGATGATGATAGTTTGGCTATCCGGACACCCCTAGTCCGGAACTCCTCGAGCCCCGAACCAGGCTTCAATGACGACGAGTCCGCGCAAGATATTGTCTTCGCATTGCAGGAGGTTCCTCCTCCGAATACTTCGTAGAAGGTTTTGAACACAAGGATAGTGTCGGCTCGCAAAACAAGTTCCACATAACACCGTAGAGAGAATAATTTTGCACAGATCTGCTGACGTATTCCGCGGCGTGACATCACACCACCGCCGAGCCTTTATATGAATCATTTTTATTGTTCCACCTCAGCGCGTTTAGCGAGGCGGTTTCCTTGGCACGTCTTATCAAAGCGTAGATCGTGCCCCCTTATTCCGGGATTATCATCAATACGGACGTGGGTAACCCAACCATGCCCGTTGGCCTGCCTTCTCTGTCGAAGGCAAGTCCTAATCGACTACGGGGTGGGCTCTTGGTATTCAAGCTATTTATAATGATACCAAGGCCCTCTTCTTCTTTACACCCTCCATCGAGTTCGCTTCGCTCTTCGAGTTCCAACACCCAAAGCTTCAGATTCAGGCGCTTCGGACTTTTGACGATGTCCGGCTCCGACCAGCACGGCCGATGGATGTCTTCCTCCGTCACAGAAGAAGATGTGCTA
The DNA here is from genome assembly GCA_021605205.1 of Aegilops longissima. Lineage (NCBI taxonomy): Eukaryota > Viridiplantae > Streptophyta > Magnoliopsida > Poales > Poaceae > Aegilops > Aegilops longissima. The sequence goes on along the minus strand of CM038680.1, from coordinate 46,853,143 downwards.
AAGCTGTGAGACGCCAGGTATCTAACCGGCGAGATCTCGCATAGGCTGCCTGCTCCAGGGCAGGTCATTCCCACTCCTGAGCCCGGCGAGAACGTGGTGTTCGTGTCCCACTTCCTTCAGGGTTTAGGCTTCTCGACGGATCCCTTCGTGCGGGGGCTAATGTTTTATTATGGGCTTGATTTCCATGACTTGAGTCCAGAGTCCATCCTCCATATCTTGTCATTCATTGTCGTATGTGAGGCCTTCCTCCATATTACCCCCCACTTTGGATTGTGGCTCAAGACCTTCAAGGTGGAGCCAAAGACGATCAAGGGGCAACAAGCACAGTGCGGAGGGGCGGTCATAAGAAAATGTGCTGACGCTCCATTGCCCGAGGGCTCTTTTCAAGAGGAGCTTGGTTTGTGGCAACGGGAGTGGTTTTATATCACCGCTCCCAGGGGCACCAAATGGGCGGTGCTCCCTGCCTTCCGCTCAGGTCCACCACATGGCTGGCATCATGGGCCAACAAGGGCACGGACGGGGTCGCCCAAGGGCGTTCCTTGCTGCAGGGCCGATTCGAGACCTCCAGAAAGAGGGATCAATCTGGTTGCGATCTGCATGAGTTATGGTGATCCGCGCCTTCAGCCCTGCAAACGCCCCCTCCGCTTGTGGGAATTCAACCGGAGGACCACGATCTCTCAAAATTTTATGGGCACGACGCCCATGGAGATGTATAAATTGTTCTTCGGATCACAAGAGAAGTGTCCGGACTTGACCGGGACGCAGGACTAAGCTGCAATCGCCAGATACTCAAGTAAGTAGCCCCAGAATGGACAAGCTGTTCATTCATTTATTTTATATATATGCCCTTTAAAGGAGTCGCTTGAGCAGGAGTGGATAGCCAAGGCAAAGTTAATAAGGTGTCGGCTCCCTCCCGGAGACCACGCCGATCCCATCTTGACCAAGATGTTGAAGGTCGCGCCCTTTGAAGAAGGCGAAGGGGGAGCGGGGAAGCGACTGCCCCCACGAAGGAGGCTATTAAGGAAGGAGGGATTAAAAGTCTCGTCTTTCGAGGAGGGAAGAGGACTGCGTCGAAAGAGCCGGAGGTCAAGGCCTCAAAGAGGGGAAGGGAATCTTCGTCGGAGAGTCCGGCACTGGGAAGTAACCCAGCCGCACTATTTCCCCAAGGGGATCAGCCCTCCAGCGAGCCGTAAGTAAGAAAGAAGGGGTCTTGTAAATAAGGAACATCCCTGTATTTATTTATGAAGATAACCGAAATTGTACCTTGTAGTGCGGACCTCAGCCCTTCTCAGCAGAGCTCGTCTTCGGGGGATCTTCTTCCGGAGATGATGGAGAGCGAAATGCCTCCACCTGTCGCACCCTCATGTGAAGCGGACGACCCGGAGGTGTCGTCGCGGAGGGTTCCCCCAAGTCCGGCGGGGCCGGAAGGTCCGGCGCCACGTGGTGCGCGGTCGGAGGAGCTGAAGGATCTGCTCGGGCGAGCGGCTATCTCAGAAGATCACCGTGCTCTAATGGGTATGGTGATTGAAAGAATTGCATTCGCGGAGAGCGGATTGCATGAAGCCGTCAGAAGCTTACTGACGGGGTTTGAGGTACGCAAAAATGATGTACCTTATGACAGTTATGCATATAAAATGCGCCCTGTATAGATAGTAGCCCCTGAGACTCGGTATGTTGTCAAAATTGACGACGTGCGAGGATCAAATCTCGATTTTAACTTATCGCGCTCCTAAACAGGTGGCGGGCATCCGGAGGCCAGCCGGACTGATGAATATGCCGAACTAAAGCGGCAACTTGACGAGGCGGATGCGGACATCGCTGGTCAATAAGCGGTTTGACGAGTCACAAGGTATGCGACTTCTATCACGGACACCTTGTAAGGGAGCTTGACGCCCATGTCTTCTTGTTTGTATGCTTAATGCAGATGGTGCCGCTGCCGTGGAGGAGCTGCGAGCAGAACTCGCCCGACCGAAAGAGCAAGCCAGAATTAGTAATGCGGCCGCTGTAAAGGCGGCCGAAGAGCTAGAAGCTGAATGGGCTGCTCACTCCCGAAGCAAAGGGGAGATGGCCGATATGGCCAAAAAGTTAAGGAATACTACCGATCGCTGCGCGGTTCTTGAAAAGGAACGTCAAGCGGAACAAGAGGGCCTAAAGAAGGCCGCCGCCGAATCCAAGAATGCCCAATCGGCTTTGAGAGCTGCCAAGGAGGAGCTAAGTCAGGCCGGGGCAATTGCGGCTGGAAAACGGTTTCTCCTGCGGAGGAAATATACAGATCCAAAGTATGCTCAGTTGGATAAATTGTGGAGTTCAGAGGATGCTTATCAGGACTTGGCGGCGAGCGTTGTGGAAGCGGTTGAGCACTTCCGGGGCCAGAAGGGGCACAGAAGGGAAGAGCTATATTGGTCGCAATTCCATAGTCCGGAGCGTCCTCTGCCACTGACCGATCGGTTTGCCGAATGGGCCGAGCTGAATCGATTGTCCGAATTGGCCATGAAGCATGTCTTGACTCACTTGTGGCCGGACGGACCCCGGCCGAAGAGCTATTTTGGTTTAGTGCAGCAGTTTCTTGGTGCGGTGCCGCGTATCGACGCAATGAAGAGATCGGCGTGTATTGAGGGAGCGCGGATGGCTCTTGCCCGTGTCAAGACATCTTGGGCGAGATGAAGGCCACCGACGTTGCATCCCAAGACTTCGACGAGAGCCGAGTACCGCCGAGCACTACTTTGAAGAAGTCCTGCCGGGCGCTCGTTTCATAGAGACGAGTGCTCGAAGGATATTATGTTGGAATGACATGTATGATTTCTGAAAACAATGTTTCAATGTAATATAAGTGCTTTTTATACTTGTGCGATCAAGTAGTAAACTACTCCTGTGCGGCGGCCGTTTATGTATATGTGTATATAACTTTGAAAGATGGCAGTCCTTCAGCCCCCACGCACATAGTGCGGGGGTGTTTGCAAAAGAAGCGCTTTTTCACACTTAATCCAACGTCTTGGTCCTGTTAAGGAGGTGATAGCATAGCAAACCAGGCAACCGGACTATAATGCTTTATCACTTTCACTTAGCCATAGGAGTTCGAGGTGGGGCTACTATATAGCCCACGGGGCACCGCACTCTCCGAATTGGGTGCATATGTGCCTGACCGAAAACCGTCCTTCGTTAATGCGGAGGAATTCTAAACATTCCTGTGAGTCATCAGTGGTTGACCAGTCTCTCGCTGTATCATGTGATCGGTTTCGGCTTTCTCTCTCGAGGTGCTCGCCCGGCGAACCGGGCACAATCGCAGATAGTTCTCCCGGTGCCGCGTTAGCCGTGAAAACGGAACGTAAGGCAGCAAAACACAGGAGCAGGCAACCCAACATTTGACCAAAGACATGATTGGAGCTGATGCATATAAGGCCTAACTCGAGACGCAGAATACTCCCTACGGTATTCGGTCTTTATGAAAATGGGCAGAATAATGCCCTAAGCCCCGTGTCTAGGTGCATAAAAAATTCTGAGTGCGGCCAATGCCAAAGCACCAGCCTCCTCCTCGGTTATATTAAGGAACCGGGGATGTATATCAACAAGAGACAATGAAAAAGGTTTACGCAGGGTCTTAATCTGAAAAGAATCCTTGCAACGGGTCCCTCGCACGTCTGCGCTTTGTGTCTCCGCAGCCGTATCACGGGCGGGTGTAGCACGTTGTTCATCCGTAAAAGAGAGGAACTTAGTTTAAAAGAAAAGGATCGTGCGAAAGATGTACTTAATATTAAATAAGCAGATGCAGTTCAAGAAGTGAATAAAATTGAGCTTTATTGTCTCTTGTTATACATGCATGCGGCCCCTCGTATGGGGCTATGCCGCTAGTAGGCGCCGGACTCGTCTAGCCGTGTCCGGGGTTTGAATGACCAATTCAGGTTCTAGCAGAGCCGGATAGCAGTGGGGCTGTCAAGGCAGTCTCCCGCTCTTCCGTGCTCGAGTGACACATAATACTTCCTTTTAACGAGATGATGCCGCATGGACCGGGCATTTTAAGTGTTAGATATGCATAATGTGGTATTGCGTTGAAACGGGCGAAAGCTTCGTGTCCCAATAGTGCTTGATGGCTACTGTCAAACGGGGCGACGTGGAAGAGTAAACTTTCGCGGTGGAAGTTGTCGGATGAACCAAACACAACTTCTAGCAGTATGGAGCCCGTACAATGGGCATATGGGCCTGGCATTACTCCTTTAAAGGAGGTGTCGCTACGGCGAATTTTGGTTGGGTTTATCCCCATCCTGCGGATTGTGTCCTGATATATTAGGTTAATGTCACTGCCGCCATCCATGAGGTCTTGTGTAAATTGGAATCCGTCGATTATAGGATCCAATATCAAGGCAGTCCATCCTGCGTTCCGGATACTTTCGGAATAGTCCTGATGGTCGAAGGTGATTGGTTTTAACAACCAGTGTGCGGCGCGCCTTTTAGTGGGCGCCGCTCTGTTTTTCCCTTTGACCACGTGAAGTGAGTTTACAGTTTTAACCTCCTGTGGGAAAGTTTTTTGTTTTCCGGGGCTCTGCTTGCGGTGCTTTTGGGTTTCGTCACTTTCACTTGCTGTGTCGAGCCCCTTGTGTTCGGCGTTAAGTCGGCCGGACTGCTTGAAGACCCAACAATCTCTATGGGTATGGTTTGCAGGCTTCCCGGAGGTACCATGTATTTGACACAGTCTATCCAGAATCTTGTTTAGGTTGGATAGCTCGTCACTGTTATCCTTTAGGGGCAGTGTTTTATTGTTCGGCCGAGAGCTTTTGAATCCGGCGTTGACCGCCGTACTATTTTGGCCATTTTCCTTATTCCGGTGCTGATCTTTTCTGCGTCGTGATTTCCCATTTCCATCCCTGATTTCGGATGTACTCGGGTCGCTAGTGCTGCATCTAGCCAGCCAGCTGTCTTCCCCTGCGCAAAAGCGTTTCATGAGGCTTGTTAGTGCGGCCATTGTTCTTGGCTTTTCTTGGCGAGGTGTCCGGCGAGCCATTAAGTCTTGACGTTGTGTTTGAAAGCTGCTAAGGCTTGGCGTCCGGACAATCGACTATTTGGTTCTTTTAGTAAGGAATCTATTCCAGAATTTTCGGCTGACTCTCCGGCTATTGAGTTATGTGACTTAGATAAATCTGCGTCGGAGGGCGGACATAGGTCCCTGAAAATTTGTCGAAATGCATCCTCGAGCTCTTCCCAGCTTCCAATGGTATTTTCAGGGAGGCTCTTAAGCCAATGCCGAGCTGGCCCTTTGAGTTTAAGGGGTAAGTATTTTATGGCGTGGAGATCATCTCCTCTAGCCATGTGTATGTGGAGGATGTAATCCTCAATCACTCCAGGGTCTGTTGTTCCGTCGTATGCCTCTATGTTGACAGGTTTGAATCCCGCTGGAAATTCATGATCCAGCACCTCATCGGTGAAACAAAGGGGGTGTGCGGCGCCCCTATATTTGGGTGTGACGTGATCTTTGGAATTTTGGCGTATTGCATTGCTTTGACGAGCGTGCTTTCTTGGCCCATAGATGGACCTAACTGGGCCATCCATTTGATGTGAATCCTTAAGTGGATCGCATATTGGCTTGTGTGCGGCACCATTCGCCGCTCTCTTTTTGCCGTGAGGTCGTCCATCCGACCGGGTGGCCTTCTTGCTTTTTAATTGCGGGGGCTCTAAGGCCTCCTCCTCGAATTCGGGCAGTAGCTTTCTTTTGGGTAGCTCTTTGTTCGGCGATCGTCGCCGCATTTATTCGCTGGTGCTGAATATTTTGCTCCATCTGATCCTGAGTGCATCTTCCGCTGTTTTGAGCTTCCGCTTCTGCTTTTTCAGGCTACACGCAGTGGCAACGAGCCTTTTCTGGAGGTCATTTTGCTCCAATGGTTTGTCCGGCGTGAGATCGTCTGGACTGTTGTCGTCGCCGGGGACAGATTGTTTATCCAAGTTGTCTTTTTCGGACGATTGCTCGGTAGCTTGTTCGTTGTCCACCGGTTCGCCCTGCTCTATGGCTGGGTCTTTGTTGAGGCGGGACTTTGTTCGGCGTTTACGTTGCCGTTTTGACTGCTTTTCGAGGGATTTATCCTACGTGGCATCCCGTTGTTCCTCGTCTTCATTTCCTTTAGGTGTATCCACCATGTATACATCATGGGATGAGGTTGCCCAGCATCCTATAGGTGCTGGTTCATTGTTGTCTCCTACATCGTCGTCCATACCGTCGATGTCTTCGGAGTCGAAATCGAGCACGTCGTGTAGGCTATCGATAGTGGCTACGAAGTGGATGGTGGGTGGGCGTTGAATTTCTTCGTCGTCCGTATCCCAACCTTCCTGGCCGTAGTCCGGCCAGGGCTCTCCGGATAAAGAGAGAGACTTTAGTGAATTCAGGATGTCGCCAAAGGGTGAGTGCTGAAAGATGTCCGCGGCAGTGAACTCCATGACGGGCGCCCAATCGGATTCGATTGGCAGGGGCGCGGGGGGTTCGGAGTCCGGAGAGGAGTCGAGGTCTTCGCAAAGGACAGGGATGGAGTTCGGCTCGATCACCGTAGAGATTAAAGCCCCCGAGGCGGTGTCCAACCACTCGTCCTCGATCGGGGAATCCGGCTCCGGATTAAGGGTCGGAGCGGATGCAGGTGCGGCCTCCAGGGCACTGTTCGGCTGCAGAGCTAGATCATGCCCATCGAAACAAAGGCGGCACTTCGGCATGCTCGAATCCGTCGAAGATCAAGTCTCCGCGGTATCGGCCGTATAGTTCAAATTTCCAAATCTGACCTGATGGCGGGCGTAGCTTCGATCTGCTCCAGATGGCCTGCTTAATTGCCCGCATGATGCAAAGTCGCCGAACACGAAGATCTGTCCAGGGAGAAAGGTCTCACCCCGGACTGCGTCGTTGTTGATGATCAAAGGAGCCATCGGGCCTATCGGTGACGACACAGCGGAACTCTCAATGAAAGCACCAATGTCGGTGTCAAAACCGGCGGATCTCGGGTAGGGGGTCCCAAACTGTGCGTCTAGGCGGATGGTAACAGGAGACAAGGGACACGATGTTTTACCTGTGTTTGGGCCCTCTTGATGGAGGTAAAACCCTCACGTCCTGATTGATTAATATTGATGATGTGTGTTACAAGAGTGGATCTACCACGAGATCAAAGAGGCTAAACCCTAGAAGCTAGCCTATGGTATGATTGTTGTTCATCCTACGGACTAAAACCCTCTGGTTTATATAGACACCGGATAGGGTTAGGGTTACACAAAGTCGGTTACAAAGGTAGGAGATCTACATATCCGTATCGCCAAGCTTGCCTTCCACGCCAAGGAAAGTCCCATCCGGACACGGGACGAAGTCTTCAATCTTGTATCTTCATAGTCTTGGAGTCCGGCCGATGATGATAGTTCGGCTATCCGGACACCCCCTAGTCCGGAACTCCCTCAGTAGCCCCCGAACCGGGCTTCAGCCACGTCGAGTCCGGCGCGTACATTGTCTTCGGCGTTGCAAGGCGGGTTCTCCTTCAAACTTCATGTTCCCGTCGAATAGTGTCCGGCTTCCTTATAAAGGTTGCGCTCCTTGGCTTTTACACCCAATAATGGCCTTCTTCCACGTGTCGTACGAATGCGAAAGGCTGGGGCATTTTTACATTTTACCCCTAGCCGTCTGAGCAAGCTGCCTATAAGAGGCGAGGATCTAGATCCAGCTCACACCATCCTCCATCCGCAAGTTCTCATCAAGCGCCTCGACAAAAATCCATTCCATCATGGATAGCCGGCGGCTCCTCCTCTCGCGCCCCAGCCCTAAGCCGGAGATTGGCACAGACGCTCAGCCCACACAGCGAGCTAGTGGCACTCCAAACCGAGGATATCTTCCCCAGCTTTCATGGTTCCGGTTCGAGCCGGACTAGCCACCTACAAGGGTGGAAAGCAAAGGAGAGCGCCCCCAACCCTTCAAAGGGGGCGGGTATGCTTTGTCCCCTATCTAATAAGGGGACTCGGATTTCCCATCGTTGTTTCTCCGGGGCTCCTAGAGTTCTCGGACTCCAGCTTCACCACCTCACGCCCGCCTCCGTTTTGCACATCGCGGGCCGTAGCTCTTTTGCGAGCTGTTCTTGGGCATCGAGCCCCATTTTGCCTTGTGGAAGAGATTGTTTTCTCGTACCCGTTCTCATGAGGGGTCGATATATCAAGTGGGCGGAGCGAAATATGGCGCATCGCCGGACCGGATATCTATCCGCACCCGAAGAAGCGCTCAAGACCGGCCTTCGAATGGTTCTATATGGAGGCGCGCCTCTGCGGATCCAGTTCGGATCGGCCTCCGGAGTTCAGCAATGCTCCCTTGAAGAAAGCGCTGAGTTGGCGCCATGAGCCCTCAGCGGGAAGATAATAGGGCGTCCATTATCGATGGGCCGATTAGGTTCTCGCCCACTCTAGATTGACCATGATCGGAGTCATGGCCACGTGCATTATGCGAGGGGTGCAGCCACTCCAATATAGGGGCCACCCTATGTGGGATTTCAACGGGGAAGATGACGCCACCCGTCATGGCCGCAAAGGGACAGGCTCGGCAGCCGATCTTCCAAAGATCGTGTCCGGCTTGTACAAGGGAGAGGAGGAGGACTTCCTCCGCACGAATCCGTTGAATGGATTCTCTATGAATAACCCTCGGAGCTGGGTAAGCGGATGTTCATCTTCCCGGTCCATACTTTTAAAGTCAAGTATCTTACTCTGTGGTTTCGACGCAGGAGCTGCACCGGGACGTGGAGGGCATACGAAGCCTAACTCCACAGCCCGAGGATCCGGAACGATCCCTTGATCCGACCTCCGAAGAGGATCCGGACATAAAGGTGGAGCTGATTGATGGGGTGTTCCACCAATGTAGCATGGACAATGCCCTAGTCGCCATTACGGCTGACTACCCCGGTTTGTTTCCGGCCTCCCAGGTGACTACGACCAAGGTCTTGACACAATCATTTGATCCGCGCTCAATTCTGACCATCCCATACTGACGGTGCATCGCAGGAGGTGCCTTTAAGGCGGGAAGCCGAACCCGCGGCGGCCGACCCACAAGGGTCAGTCCGGCTCAGCAGGAGGAAGAGGAGTGCGACGCGAATCAAACGTCGCCAAGCAGTGCACGGGCGCCGCTATTTTTAAGGAAGGATCTCCGGGAGGTATATTAATGCTCATAACTTTTCCAGAAGAGCGCCACGCGGACGGTGTCCGGAGAGGTTGCCAATCAAGCCTCCACCAGCCATGCTCCAACACATGGTCCGGAGGGGAGGCGAATACAAGGCATGAGCGGGGACTCCTCCGACGGAGGGCGCCGACAGGCTGTCCGCCACCCGGTGCGAGGTGGAGAGCGCCATGAATCAAGGCGTCGCCAGACAGTTCTTCGTGACGCGTGTTTCTCCCGGAGGCATTAAATGCCTTTGATGCGGAACGCAGCACCTCCGTGCCACTCAAGATGGGTTAACGAGCCACTGGGCGGTATGTGAAAGACATACGGGTAAGTAATTTTAATAGTTATATATGCAAGATGGCCCCGAGACTTAAAATAGTTGAAAAATTGATTTAAGGATCAATTATTATCTGAGGATCTTATGGAGAAGAATACCATCTGTCCCGGGGAGCTCCAAGAGTGCAAGGCCCAACTTGAGGTCGCCTTTGGCCGCCTGAGGGAGCCACAGAGACCCCCCTGGTAAGGCGCTTTGAAGAGATAATTATTTAACAAAGTGCGGCATGAGTCGACAATAATATTGCAAAGGGCGCGGACTAGATCCGGACAAGCAACACTACTGCGTCGACTAAAGGCGGCGAGAGGGTGCTTAGAAGGTGCGATGGGAGAGAAACAAGCTCCAAGATGCCCACACCCAGCGAGGAGAAGAGCTGAAAGGTGTTGAGGCCCAGCTATCCAGCTCCGTGAAGGAGAATCAGCGGCCCGTCGCGGCATTTATAGTAAGTGCTTGAACAAATTCCTTTGAAAAGAAGAATTCGGAGAGGAGTCGATTTATAGAAATATGTCTTTAGGTGTGCTCACAGTCGCCTCTGGAGAAATGCCGGGTCAGCGGGTGACCAACTTCGAGCTGGTGCAATTGCTCGAACGTGTTGGCAAAGCGATGAGTGGCGTCGTTCATGCTTTATGGCCATCCGTCTCCCTGCCCGAGGGCCTTGGTGAGCTTCTTTGAGAAGCTTCAGGAGCACAGCGACGCCCTGTTTGTGGAAGATATCGGCTGCCGTCAGGGTGTCAGGGAGGCCTGCGGTCAGACCTGCGAGCTTGATGGGAAGGAGATCCCTGTGAGCTTGATGTACGGCCGAGTAGAACTGGCCGCGAAATATTCCCAACAGGACTGTAAGTTAGACAGCCTGTTAGATGGGATTGAGGAGGAGTACAATCAGTCGGTTTGACGATGTAATTTGAAATGACATGTAAAATGCCTTCTAGCCGGATTGTAGATCGTTTGTCTTTGCGGACCGTTTCGCTTCAACCTCGGGACCCAACAGTCCGAGTGTGTCCGAATACCCTTATGGTTATAAAGAACCGGGCATGCATGGAGACAAGGCGTCGGGGTCATAATTGCTTTATCAGACAAGTGCCCAACTAGTTAAGTTATATTACATGGTTAGTAAGAAACATCTTCCAGGGAGAATAGTTCCGTTAAGGGTTCCTTTCCCTGGGAGGCATGCCCTAAAGTGCAACGCCAGACTGCGAAAATAGTAGCAAAAGCATCTGGGGGCAGATAAATAAGTAAGTAATAAATCATCTTTCAAGTCACCGACCGAATATTCTCTTAAAACGCTAGCTTCGGCTTCACCAGTCGAGGTACACATCCATTTGACCCGGCAGTAGTAATCGCAGAGGTGCTCCTTTACCTCCTAGCGAACAATCGGGAGCGAGGGGTAAGCACAGGAGCCGGGCAACCCAGCTTGGCCAAAACTTAAGTCATATCGATGCATACAATGGTGAATAAAAGGTACATGCGGAAGAATGACACATGTATTGGGCATGAAGCCCGTTAATAACCTTCTGTTAAAGAAGCCCCCGGGTATAATGAGTGCCAGGAGCACATCAAGTGTGTGCGAACAAAGCGCAAATCAGCCTATAAAAGGTATTGAAAAAAAAGTGGGAAGAAGGAGGGGGACAAGAGACAGTAAAAATATAAAAAGGTGGACGAGGGAGTGAGACGAACTTGGAGTCCGGCGTTAGGCATAGAATCTTCGGAGATGGGCTGTGTTCCATGGGTTCGGCTCGAGTCGGTTGTCAGATGCGTTACGTAGACGGTATGTTCCGCCGGTCAGGACTTGGTCGATGATGAAGGGACCTTCCCACTTGGGCTTAAGTTTGTCCTTTTTCTTGTCCGGCAGGCGTAGAACAAGTTCGCCAACATTGTAAGTTTTGGCCCGTACTTCTCTGCTTTGATATCTTCGAGCCTGCTGCTGATAAAATGTGGAACGAGCCTTTGCCATGTCCCGCTCCTCTTCTAAGGCGTCCAAACTGTCCTGCCGATCCAACTCGGCTTCTCTTTCTTCATACATGCGCACACGAGGTGAGTCATGAATTATATCGCAGGGCAGAACTGCCTCTGCGCTGTATACACATGAAAAATGGTGTGAATCCAGTGAGTTCGGTTTGGCATGGTCCGCAGCCCCCAGTCTGGTCGAGCTCCTCTACCCGGTCGTGTTAGATTCCTTGAGGGACCGCACTAGTCTGGGTTTGATGCCGCTCATGATTAGACCATTTGCTCGCTCGACTTGATTTGTTAGTTTGGGGGTGATAGACTGAAGCGTGTCGAGCTTGATGCCCATGTTTTTGCACAGAGTTTAACCTCGTCGGCCGTGAAGTTTGTGTCGTTATCGGTGATGATCTTTGTGGGGACGCCAAAGCGGTGTACTACCCGAATATGAAGTCCATCACCGGTCCGGATTCTGCTGTTTTAACCGGCTTGGCCTCAATCCATTTGGTGAATTTGTCCACCATGACCAATAAGTATTTGTGCTTGTGGGTTCCCCTTTAAGGGTCCAACCATGTCAAGCCCCTGCACATGAATGGCCAGGTAATGGGTATAGTTTTGAGGGCGGTGGGTGGCATGTGGCTCTGATTAGCAAAGAGTTGGCAACCGAAGCATCGTTGGACTAAGTCCTGAGCATCTGCCCGGGCTGTCGGCCAATAAAATCATGTACGGAAGGCCTTGAATACAAGGGCCATGGCTGCAGCGTGGTGCCCGCCGAGTCCGGCGTGAATTTCAGCCAGGAAATTTCGCCCTTCCTCTTTGGAGATACACCTTTGAAGGACTCCGGTTGTGCTTTTCTTATAAAGTTCTCCCTCATGGACCTTGTAGGCTTTAGATCACCGAACTATGCAGCGGGCCTCATTTTGGTCTTCGGGAAGTTCCTGCCGCATTAAGTAGTCTAGGAATGGTTCTGTCCACGGGGCAATTACTGCCATTATTTCGTGAGCTGAAGGTGTTATTTTATTGGCTGGGCCGCCGATTGTGTCAGGATGGTTCGAGTTAGGTGATGCAGCTGGCTCCGGATTGTTATTTCCGGACTCCTCTTCCCATAATACGGATGGCTTGAAAAGCCGTTCCAGGAAGATGTTTGGAGGGACGGCGTCTCGTTTCACGCCGATGCGTGCTAACACGTCTGCTGCCTGGTTATTATCCCTGGCTACATGGTGGAATTCGAGTCCTTCGAATCGAGCTGATATTTTTAGGACGGCGTTGCGGTAAGCTACCATTTTTGGATCTTTGGCGTCAAAGTCTCGATTTACTTGGGATATTGCGAGGTTTGAATCCCCGCGCACCTCTAGGCGTTGAATGCCCATGGAGATTGCCATCCGGAGGCCATGTAGGAGGGCCTCGTATTCGGCTGCGTTATTGGAGTCCATGTACATTATTTGAAGTATGTATTGGATTGTGTCTCCAGTTGGGGACGTCAGGACGACGCGAGCCCCCAAGCCAGCCAACATTTTGGATCCGTCGAAATGCATGATCCAGTTGGAGTACGCGTCGTACTCTTTAGGGAGTTCGGCTTCGGTCCATTCGGTGACGAAGTCAGCCAGAACCTGCGACTTTATAGCTCGCCGTGGTTTGTAGGTTATATCAAATGGTAAGAGCTCGATAGCCCATTTTGCAATCCTGCCCGTTGCGTCGCGATTGTTTATAATATCGTTGAGAGGTACTTCGGAGGCCACCGTTATTGAATACTCTTGAAAGTAGTGTCGCAGCTTCCGGGATGCCATGAACACCGCATACCCTTGTCCGTGCAATTATTGCAAAAAATTGGGATTGCGTCCTCCTCTCGGCAGTCCTTTATCCTGTTCATAACCAGGAGGAATCTGGCCCAGTAATAATGTATTGTTTCAACGGGCTCTTGCGAATTCGAGAGAGATCGCTGATGTTTGGGTGGGCGGGTGGAACTAGATCGGAACCCGTCAATTTAGGACTCAAGGGCGAGAAGTTTCGAACTTGGAAGTTTGTATTTTGAGTGTTATCAATGAGTCCAACCCGCCCTGACTTTAAGTTCAGGGCTTGATCGACATCCGTCCCTCTGCGGGAATCCGGCATGGAGGGATCGGGAATCCGGACGTAACTAGTCCTTAAGATACAAGAAGAATCGCCGCATTGCTGCTCTATCACAGCAACATGATGGGTAGCATGGGGAGAGTTGATCTCTCTCAGATCGGTTTTAGGCCCGATCCGGTCGTAGTCTGTGGCGACTCCCAGGGTGGCGATGCGATCCAAGAGATCATTTATGGAGGAGAGCTCGATCGGATCTAACTGTTCGGCAAGTTCGAACTAACACGGAGATTGGTTTCGATGACTCGAGAGGTCATCGTCGGTATGATGGCGGATGGCGGTCATAAGAAAACCACCTAGCGAAGAGTTCGCCAGCGGCCAAGGCTCCTTTAGCGATAGTATCGTCTTTAAAGGCGAGATGAGGCATCCTACGATGGCGGCGACACGAAGAACTCTCAATGAAAGCACCAATGTCGGTGTCAAAACCGGCGGATCTCGGTAGTGGGTCCCGAACTGTGCGTCTAGGCGGATGGTAACAGGAGACAAGGGACACGATGTTTTACCCAGTTGGGCCCTCTTGATGGAGGTAAAACCCTACGCCCTGCTTGATTAATATTGATGATGTGTGTTACAAGAGTGAATCTACCACGAGATCAAAGAGGCTAAACCCTAGAAGCTAGCCTATGGTATGATTGTTGTTTCGTCTGCGGACTAAAACCCTCCGGTTTATATAGACACGGATAGGGTTAGGGTTACCTGAGTCGGTTACAAAGGTAGGAGATCTACATATCCGTATCGCCAAGCTTGCCTTCCATGCCAAGGAAAGTCCCATCCGGACACGGGACGAAGTCTTCAATCTTGTATCTTCATAGTCTTGGAGTCCGGCCGATGATGATAGTTCGGCTATCCGGACACCCCCTAGTCCGGTGAAGTTTGCCGCACATCAGCTCGAAGAACCCGCAGCAGCATGGTGGGAGAATTTTACAGCCACTTACCCTGTAGACACTGTCACATGGGATCAGTTTCAGCAAGCTTTCCGTACTGCCCATGTTTCAGCAGGAGCTATGGCCATGAAGAAGTGTGAGTTTTGCAACTTAAGCCAAGTAGGACGGATAGTTGGCCAGTATGTGGATGATTTTAGTAAGTTAGCACGTTATGCCCCAGATGGCGTTGCTACGGATGCAGCTAAGCAAGAGAAGTTCCTAGAAGGACTGAATCATGAGCTGAGCATGCAGTTGATGGTAGCCACTTTCAATAACTACCAGGAGTTAGTAGATCGTGCTCTTATGATTGAAGGGAAGCAGCAGCAGATTGACCATCGCAAGAGGAAGTATGGACAGGGGAAGTACAATTATGGAGCTCATCAGAAGCTACGCTTTACCCCAAAGACAGGAGGACAATTTCAGCATACTCACGGAGGAGGTAGCTCGCACAATCATAATGGCACCAAGAATGGAAACGGGAATGGAGGAAGCAATGGACAAAACCGCACAAACCCGTCAACACCAACCAAGGTAGACCTGAGCCATATCACTTGTTTTAAGTGCCGTAAGAATGGGCATTATGCAAATGAATGTCCAGAAGCTCAAAATGGTAACGGCAATGGGAGCTCAGGAAAGAAGCCGAATCCTTTGAACAGAGGAAAAGTGAACCACGTTACCGTGTAGGAGGTTGAAGCTCAGCCAGATGCAGTAATAGGTAAGTTTTTGGTTAAGTCATTTACTGCAGTTGTCTTTTTGATACTGGTGCATCGCGTTCATACATACCAAGGGGATTTGTGGATAAGTTTAGCCTGCCCACTAGGACTCTTAAGACACCCATGCTAGTAAGCTCACCAGGAGCGGAGTATATGGCCAGTCAAGGATGTTTTCAAGTGCCATTAAGTATAGGGAGGCATGTTTTCCCAACGGATTTAATTATACTGGAATCCCAAGGTTTGGATGTAATTCTTGGTATGGATTGGTTGTCAATGTATGGAGGTAATATCGATTGCGCCAGTAAGACAATTTTGCTTACGACACCAGAAGGAAGGAGAATCAAGTATGTATCACGGCATGAGCCGAGGAGAGCACATGTAAATTCCCTTTCAGGAGTTGTGCAGGAGGAAGTACCAGTGGTAAGGGATTTCCCTGTTGTATTTCCGGAAGAGTTGCGGGCATGCCACGGATAGAGATATTGAGTTTTTGATTGAGCTTTTGCGAACCGGGGCGATATCCAAGAGAGCGTATAGGATACCAGCCCTAGATTTGGAGGAAATCAAGAAGCAGATTAAGGAGTTACTGGATAAAGGCTTTATTCGCCCAAGTTCTTCGCCTTGGGGATCGCCTGTACTTCTAGTGGAAAAGAAGGATGGATCATTAAGAATAGTTGTTGATTATCGTGGATTGAATGAAGTAACAATCAAGAACAAGTACCCACTACCGATGATCAATGATTTGTTTGACCAATTGCAAGGAGCTAAGGTGTTTTCCAAGATCGATTTGCGACCAGGGTACCATCAGTTGAAGATTCGAGAGCAGGATATACCTAAGACGGCTTTTACCACCAGGTACGGGCTGTATGAGTATACCGTTATGTCCTTTAGTGCGACTAACGACCTGCCTATTTTATGAACATGATGAACAAAGTGTTTATGGAGTTTTGGATAAGTTCGTCGTGGTGTTCATTGATGATATTTTGGTTTACTCGAAGAATGAAGAAGAACATAAGGAACATTTGCGATTGGTACTCGAGAAGCTCAGAGAACATCAGTTATATGCCAAGTTCAGCAAGTGTAAGTTTTGGTTGAAGGAAGTTGGATTTCTCGGACATGTTATATCCGGAGAAGGTATAGCAGTGGACCCCACTAAAGTTGCCACCATGACCAATTGGGAAGCGTCAACTACAGTTGGGGAGATCCGGAGTTTCCTTGGACTCGCAGGATACTACCGGAGATTCATTGAGAATTTCTCAAGGATTGTGAAGCCTATGACAGAATTGTTGAAGAAGGATACCAAGTTCATATGGGTGAGGAGTGTGAGGCTAGTTTCCGGGAGTTGAAGAAGCGTTTGGTTACCTCACCGGTGTTAATTCTGCCAGGTCGGGCAAAGGATTACGAAGTTTATTGCGACGCTTCACGCCGAGGACTTGGAGCGGTGCTTATGCAGGAGGGAAGAGTTGTTTAGTATGCTTCACGACAGCTTAAGCCTCATGAGTTAAATTATGCTACTCATGATTTGGAGTTAGCAGCCGTAGTGCATGCATTGAAAACTTGGAGACACTTTCTTATTGGGAACCATTGTGAGGTATATACGGATCACAAGAGTTTGAAGTACATCTTCACGCAGAAGGAGTTAAATCTCAGGCAGAGGAGATGGTTGGAGCTTATTAAATATTACGATATGAGATTGTATTATCACCCCGGAAAGGCTAACGTTGTAGCAGACGCGTTGAGCCGTAAGAGTCATGTCAATACACTAATGACGGGAGAAAACCAAAGGAGTTAGCCGAGGATCTTCGTGAACTATGTTTGGAAATAGTTCCGAGAGGCTATGTAGCAGCATTGGAGATTCAGTCAAGTTTGATGGATAGAATCAGAGAAGCTCAGAAGGCTGACAAAGAGATTGCCTCTATAAAGGAGAAAATGAGCAAAGGAAAAGCTAAGGGATTTCGTGAGGATGAGCATGATACCCTATGGTTTGAAGACCGTGTTTATGTGCCCAATGACCCGGAGATCAGGAAGTTGATTCTACAAGAGGCACATGATTCACCATATTCGATTCACCCAGGAAATACCAAGATGTATTTTGATTTGAAGAATACTTTCTGGTGGACCGGAATGAAGAAGGATATAGCCGACTATGTAGCAGTCTGTGATGTGTGTCAGAGGGTGAAGGCAGAACATCAGAAGCCAGGAGGATTGTTACAGCCATTGCCTATAACCGAATGGAAGTGGGATAAACTAGGCATGGATTTCATCACGGGATTACCCAGGACCCATTCAGGCTATGACTCAATTTGGGTCGTAGTCGATCGTTTGACGAAGGTAGCTCATTTCATTCCAGTAAAGACTACCTATAGCAGTGCCAAATTGGCTAAGATATACATGACCAGGATTGTATGCTTGCATGGAGTTCCGAGGAGTATCGTATCAGATAGAGGAACCCAATTCACCTCAATGTTCTGGAAGCAGTTCCATGAAAATTTGGGAACCAGGTTGGTGTTTAGCACAGCTTTCCATCCACAAACAGATGGACAAACTGAGAGAGTCAATCAGATTTTGGAGGATATGCTTAGAGCTTGTGCCTTGGATTATGGATCTAGCTGGGACGACAACTTGCCATATGCGGAGTTCTCTTTCAACAACAGTTATCAATCCAGTTTGAAGATGGCCCCTTTCGAAGCCTTGTACGAAAGGAGTGCGAACCCGTTGTTGTGGGATGAAGTTGGAACCGCCCGATTGTTTGGACGGATTTGATTAAGGAGTCTGAACGGAAAGTAAAGTTAATTCGCGATAGGCTCAAGGTAGCCCAGTCAAGACAGAAGAGCTATGTGAATTCAAAACGCAAGGAGACAGAATACGAAGTCGGAGACAGAGTTTATCTTCGAGTATCTCCACTTTGAGGAGTTAAGCATTTTGGAGTTAGAGGAAAGTTAGTGCCACGTTTTGTGGGGCCATACAAAGTTTTGGAGCGCATGGGAGAAGTCGCCTACAAGTTAGAATTACTCGAGGGATTGTCAGGTGTTCATGATGTATTCCATGTTTCTCAGTTGAAGAAGTGTCACGCAGAGATGGCTGATATACCCCTAAGAGATACAGTGCCACTGGAAGCGATTCAGTTGAATGATGATTTGACCTATGAGGAGAAACTTGTTAAGATTCTCGAATATGTCAGTCGAGTCACCCGCAGCAAGGTTATCAAGTTACGCAAAGTTCAAGTGGAGCCACCACACGAGGAAGAAGCCACCAGGAGCGAGAGGAAGATCTGCTCAAGGCCCACCTCACCTATTTGCTAGCCAACCCGAATCTCGAGGGTGAGATTCATCTTAAGGGGTAGATTTGTAACATCCCAAATTTTCAATTTGGAATGTTATACATAGATCATATTGCATATCATATTTTTGTGCATTTGTTGGCTCGAGCCTAGAAATTCTCATAACTCAAGGACCCACGGAGAGAGTTGGGGATTTCGTTATTTTCATATTTGAGTTTTCTCAAATTTTGAAAATAGGATCATTTGATTTTATTTATTTTATCTTCAATTATTTCTACTATCAAAATATGAGAGAGGGAATAAAATGACTTTCCTAAAATAAAGAAATAATGAAGATTTAATACAAAAATCAAATAAGATTTTATTTCGGAGTTTTTCGCCTTTTTATTTGAATTTAGGAAAAATGCGTGTTTTTCAAAATTGCATTTAGGCCCCAAATAAATGTTCATCTAGTCCGGCTTGATTTTAGAAGCCGGGGAAATTTTATTTCGGGATTTTTGGAGTCCGCTTAGTATTTCTTTTTATTTTTATTCTGCACGTAATTATATAAAAAAACGCAACCGACCTTGGGCCGTGCTCGAGCGGGACTCCGCTCGGGGGCGCTAATAAATAGCCGCCGCCCGGCGCCTGATCCACCGAACCGCCCTTGCCCCACCACCGCGCCGAGCCGCCCTTGAAACCCTAGCCCGCTTGCATGTACGCCGCCGCTTCTTGCCGTGCCGAGCATGGGACCCCCCGCCGCCGCCGCCGACTCACCGGACCCGCAGCCGAGGTTCGCCGCCGCCTCGATTTCTGTGCCGCCGGTTTTTTTAAAAAAACCAAGCGGTTTTTCTTCTGGTTTTTTTGTTTTTTTTAGTTTCGATTTTTTTAGGTTTAGGTTAAATAGCGAACGTTCGTTCGTTCGTTCGTTTTGACGAACGCGTTCGTCAGATTAGTTTAGTTAACGAACGTTCGTTCGTTAACCTGTTCGTCGTTTTTTTTTCTCGGATTTAATTCGTTATTTTTCCGATCGCGATTTCTGATCCGATTTTCGTTTTAGTTCAACTTTTCGCTCGTTTATCGGAATCAGGCGATTCAAGCGCTTAGAGTTTAAACAAGTTTTTGCTACTGTAAAATTTGACCTAGATCCAGATTAGTAAAACGAAGCTGTTTGCTTTCGCCGTTTGACTTCCATTGCTTCGTTTGATTTGGTTCTTTTTGCAAACCGGAGTTCTTAAGTTGAACTATCTGGTTAGATCTTTTATTTGAGCTTTACCTGTGCATTAGATGAGTACTTATTGTATGCTTGTTTGTTTGTCTGCGATAGAATACCCGGAGTGCGCCCCCTGTTATTTCGAGTCTCTAGGTTTCGCGGATCATCAGCAAGGCAAGTAACACTTTGATCATACATTTTCTCCTACCCAGTTTTTACTGCATTAGATCAATCCTCAAACATTGCATGACTAGGATCTAATTAAACTGTGGGTTATGGGAAGTAGTTGAGCTAGTACCTATTACCTATTTATTTTCAAACCCTTGGGAGTTACTTCTACGTTTGCTTATATTGCCATGCTATGCTAGTAGATGTGGATTGGGTGAGTGTATCCATGACAGATGTGAGATTGGTAATTAATGTTTTACTTAAGGTGGCAACTTAAACACACATCTGGGTGGATTGAGGTACCTGGTTTCCAGGATTTGCCTATTTTTCTTCGGACCGCCAACCAGGCTCAAAGGGATCATAAGATTATTCATGCTAGAAACTTACGTGTGCAGTCACAAGCCATTATGGGCTCTGGCATAGTTGATTAAGTTGTGCGAACTCTTACGGGTAGACTAGCAGATGTAGGGGAAAGTAGGTGTACCGGTCTAACCTATGTAAGGTGCTAGCGCTTCCGAAAGACTATGTCTCGGTCATCCGTTTCTCAAACATCATGTAGTGCGGGAAATCCAACGGAGGCGATCGAGTCTTGTAGGGAAAAGTGCGCAAACCTCTGCAAAGTGTATAAACTAATCATGGTTAGTCGTGTCCCCGGTTATGGACATCTTGAGTATCTAGTACTTGGATATCATGTGAATCTCAACATGTTACTCTAATTAATATTATTGGGTTTTTAATGAGTATTTTTAATTGGGATTGAGAATGTTGTCAACCATTCTCAATGTTTAACAACCACCATGATAGTTAAATAATTTTATTCCTTTGTAGTAGGAAAAAATTGGCTTTACGCAAAAACTGTAACCATAGAGCTTTCCACCAGCCAAATATGCATGTAGTATAGCTTATTCCATTATTATTCTCTATGTGTTACATTGCGAGCATATTCCATGTCTTGACCGTTTTGGGCTGCAACGTTTCATGTTGCGAGACTTTTCGAATTTAAGAGTAAGGTGCTTAGGTCGTGGTTCTATACTCAGTGATGTCGTTGGAGTTGATGGACTCGCTTATTCTTCCAAACCTTCCGCTGTTATCGAATTTAGATGGCCTTAAGCCATATTTATTTTAATAAGTTCTCTCTTGAGACATTCGATTGTAATAAGTGTGTGATTTCTACTCTGTTATAAATCCTCCGAGTATTGTGTGGTGTCAGCATTACTGATCCAGGGATGACACTGAGCACAGAGATCAGACTGTTTGAGGTCTGGTCGCTACATATAATCCAGTGTGTGGTGAAGCAGCCCATGTTTGCACCTTGTCATCTCCTGTTTTATCTTACTGATGTGGCTGATGATATGAACAACATGCCATGCACATCATCCAAAATAGATACAATGATTTTCTTTGTCCTTTATCTATGCTTGTTATCTTGACATGGTAATCCAGTAGTGTGGTGAAGCTCCCCGCATTAACAATGCCAAATTATGCTATTGATATTTTGAACTTACTCTTTATTTTCTAATTTGAAATTGGATAGAATTGACAGAAAAGTTATCATCTTTGTTTATACACGTGCAAAACATGTCATCTCTCTGCTTTGTTTCAGGGTGATATGCCTAATTGCATGCACAAGTCTGTTGAAGGCTGTGAGACAAACCCAACATATATTGCAGCAAAGAAGGCAAAACATCTTGAAGATAGCGAGACAACCCCAAATTCTTGTCTTGATGCAGTGTTCAAGTTACTTGAGACTAACAGTCATACAAGCTCACAGAATTTCTGAATCAGTTCGACTTCTTCAGTCCCAAGTTCTAGCAGAAAGGCATTCTACAACTCAACTTTGACTTGAAGTCCTATCTCTAAGAAAGATTGCAGAGAACACCAATGAGAACCTCATCGCTAAAAGGCTACACCTGGAAGCTATGACCGACATGCTAGGCCGGTCTCACAGCCTTACTCAGCAGCTTGCGCAGCAGTTCCCCCGCAAGGCTAACCTTTCTTGAACTGTCTTGGAAGTGGTCTCGGTTCAGTATTATTTTGTTACGCTGCAATGGTGCCCAGTTTTTGTAATCTGCTTCTTCGTTGCGCTTTATGATCACTAGTGGCGAACTTCGATGCCCAGTGGATGTAATATACCTTAAATCCTTTATAGTATAGTGTAGGTTTATTCTTAGTTACTATGCCGTAATTTCTTTATTGTATAGAGTAGGTTTGTTCTTAATTCCTACTAGTTACTGCCATCATTCTCTATCTTGAAAAAAAAATCAGATGTAGTCGACCGGGTCGAAACATTCGACTCTAACGGGCCAGGTTTTTAGCGGGCCACAATTGGGCTGACCTGCGTCTTTCTTGGGCCCGAATGATTGGGGACTTCACACATTGCGCCAGGTCCAAACTTACACCGGCCTATTGTCATGCCCAATATGCGACCCTATCCAAAAGGAACTCGACGGTCCCACCAAGGATAGACCCGCATATTGAAACGCTTTTGCAAGGTGGATATCATTACATCAACATTACATAATACATAGGGATACATACATAAGGCACTAATGCCACAAGAATACATCAACATCATATACAAGATCAACATCCGACTACAGATGAAACATAAATAGAAACTCAAACGACATCCACCCTGCTAGCCCAGGCTGCCGACCTGGAACCTATCCCCTGATCGAAGAAGAAGAAGAAGAACTTCAACACAAGCAAACATCGCTCTCGCGTCATGATAAATCGCAAACCTGTACACTGCAACTGGTGGTGTAGTAATCTGTGAGCCACGAGGACTCAGCAATCCCATTACCATGGGTATCAAGACTAGCAAAGCTTAAAGGGAAAGGAAGGGGTAAAGTGGTGAGGTTGCGGCAGCGACTAAGCATCTATGGTGGCTAACATACGCAAATGAGGCGAGAAGAGAGACAAAGGCAGTCGTCAACTAATAATAATCAAGAAGTGATCCTGAACACCTACTTACGTCGGACATAACCCAAGAAACCGTGTTCTCCTCTCGATCAACCCGAAAAGAGACACTCACGATTACGCTTTACGGTTGGTGTATTTTAATTGAGATCAACCGGGTTTTCTACAACCGGACATTAACAAATTCCCATCTGCCACATAACGCGGGCACGGCTTTGAAAGTTTATACCCTGCAGGGTGTCCCAACTTAGCCCATGATAAGCTCTCGCGATCAACGAAGAATAGACCTTCTCCCGGGAAGCCCGATCAGTCTCGGAATCCGGCTACAAGACATTTCGACAGCAATAAAACAAGTCCAGCAAGACCTCCGGCGTGCCGACACCACGATAGTAGCAGCGTGTATCTCGTCTCGAGGCCACGACCGGATAAGCTAAGCGTCTGAGTACCGGCGTAACCCAAGTTGCCAAGGGATGGTCCCATACGGTGCTCTAGTTTGGACCAACGCTTAGACAAGCAACGGCCGGGGGGTAAATAAAGATGACCCTCGGGATCGCGACTCCCAAGGGAAAAAGGCTAGGTGAGGCAAATGTAAAACCAATGTTGGGCCTTCTTTGGAAAAGTCTTATTCAAAGCGAACTGTCAAGGGGTCCCATAAATCACCCGACCGCGTTAGGGACGCAAAATCCGGGAACATAATACCGATATGCGGAAACTAGGGCGGCAAGAGTGGAACAAAACACCAGGCATAAGGCCGAGCCTTCCACCCTTTACCAAGTATATAGATGCATTAATTAAATAAGATATATTGTGATATCCCAACAAGTAAACATGTTCCAACAAGGAACAACATCTCCATGTTCAACAAGGAACAAACTTCATCTTCACCTGCAACTAACAACGCTATAAGAGGGGCTGAGCAAAGCGGTAACATAGCCAAACAACGGTTTGCTAGGAAGGGTGAAAAAGGTTAGAGGCTGACATGGCAATTTGGGATGGCTTGATAAGCAGGTAATAGGTAGCGCAGCATAGCGATAGAAACGAAGCAACTAGCATAGCAATGATAGTAGTGAGATCCAGGGTAGCGGTCATCTTGCCTGAAATCCGCAAGGAAGAAGAACGAGTCCATGAAGAAGACGAGCGGATGAAGCCGAACAAAGCGTGAGCGAACGAATCCTCACGTGCATAGCAAGCGGAACTAACAAGAAGAAGCACACGACATAGTAAACACACCACCATGAACAAGACATGATGCACAACCAAGCATGATGCATGACAAAGCTACATGAAGCTACTCATGGAAAGAGATGATGCATACAAGACCAACACATCAAAGCAAGTTTAAATGAGGCGGAAACAACATAGAACAATTCGGTAAGTCCTCATATGCCTATTTCGAAATTGGTCCAGATCTGGATAACTTTATGTTCAAGTTGTTAAACAGCAATTTAAAATGCACCATGATGATCTACACGAAATTCTAGTCAAGTTACATATAAAGTTCATTAGATTCGGAGCTACGGTCTAGAAGATATGAGCAAAACAAGATAAACATGGCATTGATGCAAAATGCACACAAACATCAAGCAAAACACCTCAAAACAAGGATGCAACATGATAATATGAAACTACATGCAAAATCAAGCAAGTTTCATATAGAACGCACTCAACACGGAGCAACGGATCAACACATACACCCTATACAAGTTTAAAGGACAAGCTGTCCAAAACAGCAAGTAGGCATATTGCACGCATCAAAACAACAAGCTACAGCACCTCAATATGAAAACAAAAGGCATGGGCATGATCTACAGGTAAAGCATTACAAAACATGAGAACTGAGCTATCTCCAGTAATGACTAGAACATGCTCAAAATGACATGGCAAGATTGCAAGTAATAACAGTTTCAGACTTAAGCAGAAATAACATCAGGTTGCAATGTTTAGAGCTAGGAAACAACATGTTACAGGAACTTATCATGGCAAACAAAGGCATGGCATGAATCTACTCAAAGCATAGAACAAATTTCCTTTAGTGACCATAAGCCAAAAAGGATCAGAAAATATAGTAACACCCATGTCAATATTGAAAGTTTCATTAACAGATTCAGCAACATGGCATGTCAAAAACTGATAACAAGTAGGCATGTTTACAAGCTCAATGCACTCACTACAGAGCCTTATATGAAAAACTAAGCATACATACATCAATAAGACATGGCATAGAAGACATACATGGCAAGAACAAAAACATAGCATGCAAGGATCAATCACAACAACCTTGGCAAAATTGAATAACATGTAAACAATCTGCCAGGAACATTTGATAGCAAAAGTAGAGCTCGATTGACTCAAGCTATGGCACTCCATAATTGCAAACAAGGGCATGGATGGATAGAGCAAGACATGTTTAACAAAACATCCTTACTGAAGTATCTCAAAATATGCATGGATCTCTCGGTAGCATCAAGTTAACATGGCATCAAAATATCAGCAAAACAGGGCTGAAATCAGCAACATCACGACACCTAGTTTGCATGCTTGTGCTAGTCACCACATAGATCACAAAAATACATAGCAAGCACCACTGGAAAGAAGACATGGCAAATTACAAAACACATGTAGGACTCAAGTCCATAAGATGCATACATCAATCATGGCAAAAATGACAAAAGTGCAAGTTCTGATAAAAATCAGAAACTAACATCACATAGCACTCTTGCAACAGCATTTAGGGCATCAAGATGAGCTCAAATGAAAATGATTCAATGAGATGAAATGATCTACTCTTCGAGACGAACATTTCGAAATATTATACACGCAAAACGGAGCAACGATGACAGAGATACGATGCGATGAAAATGGCACAAAATTACTGCAGATATCGGGACAGATGAAAATTGGAGGGGGAAAAGTCAACCTCTTACACGGTTATCGATGCAGCGCCGGAACTTCGCCGGAACCTCACCGGAGAAGGGGCGACGGTGGCCGGAGTGAGGAAGGAGAAGGAGGCCGGAGAGGAGCTCGCGGAGAAGGGCGGGGCGGCGGATCGACCGGAGGACGGGCGCGGCGCCGGTGGCGGGGCGGGCGCTGGCGAAGCTCCGGCCATGGCGGAGCTTGGCGAGGTCGGCCATGGCGGGCGGCGGAGCTCAAAGGAGGCAGGGAAGAAGGCGAGAGGCCGGGCGGCCGGCCGGCGGAGGAGGCGGCGTCCACGGGCGGGGCGAAGGGCTGGCGGCGGACGGAGGCGCGGCGGCGGGCGGGCAGCGAACGGGCGGCGGGGAGGCGAGGCGGCCGGGCGGCGGCGGCGGGCGCTGCTGAGCTCATGGGCCCGCAGGCTCCATGGGCAGCGCTGGCTGGAGGTGGCTGGTGCCACGTGGCGCTGCGGCATTGGAGGAGGCGGCGGGCGGCGTGGCGGCTGTGGTTGGCCGGGGCGACGTGGCGGCGGCGGCTGGACACGTCCGGCGGGGTGCGGACGCGTCCGGTGGCTGCGGGAGGAGCTAGACTAGGGTTTGGACTGCGAATTTTTGGAGGGGAAGGGCAATATATAGGTAGAGGGAGCTAGGAGAGTCCAAATGAGGTGCGGTTTTCGGCCACGCGATCGTGATCGAACGACCGAGAGCATGGAGGGGAGTTTGGTGGGTTTTGGGCCACTTAGAAAGGGGTGTTGGGCTGCAAACAAAAGAGGCTTTGCGGTTACCCGGTTAACCGTTGGAGTACCAAACGACCTCCGAATGACACGAAACTTGACAGGCAGTCTACCGGTGCTATACCAAGGCCGCTTGACAAACCTCGGTCCATTCCGAGACCGTTTAATACCCGCACACGAAAAGAGGTAAAAGGGGGCGCCGGGAGACATAGGAGTGCCGGATTGGAAAACGGACAACGGGGAAAATGCTCGGATGCATGAGATGAAGACGTATGCAAAATGAGATGCACATGACGACATGATATGAAATGCATATGATGACAAGGCAAGGAGAGACACGCAAGCACATGACAAGGCAAAGACAGCGAATAACTGACAGACACCTGGCGCATCGAATCCGGGGCGTTACAACACTCCTCCACTAACAAGAGATCTCGTCCCGAGATCTTAGGACCGCGACGGAAGGGAAATAGGGATGAGGTGAAACAAGAACTCAAGAAAAGAAGCAAAGAATCGAGAGCACTCGAGAAGAAGAGAGGAACGACGAGAATGATGAGAATCGAAAGCTCACAGAAACAGATAGACTATGAAACAACTCGTTCTAACCGGAGTGGTTAGGATGAGAAAAGAAACGAATAAGACTGAAAGATGGAATGATATTTGATGAAGACATGACACAAAATCTCCGGAAAGAATTGAAATAATGGAATGACAAGAATTTAGAAGGAATGATTGAACGAAGTTGTTGAGAAAATCAACAACGAAAGGAATAAGCTTGTTATGGACTTATGGATTACATCTCAAAATTATGAGCTGATAACCAGCCGCAAACGGAAATGATTTGATAGCTGGAAAGAACGAAGAAATGCAAAACTCCACTTCCAAAGAATACGGAGAATTAATTACACCTCAAGATGCGAGAAGAAAAGATACTTGAACTCCGCCAACAAGAATCTTGGTGAACTCTTGAAGAAAGAATTAAATCATGAAGAACCACCATGAAGGACTCCGGTAACAAAAGGATGATGAGATAGAATGAAGGAAGAAAGAATAAGATGAGCATTGCGGCGATTTAGATGGAGGAATCCGATGAAACGGCCGAGGAAATAATTGAACTCCGGAAAAGAAAAGATGAAAACACTTGGAACTAGAATTTATTCAACAAGAACAAACTCTGAAGGAAGGGATTAAACACTTGGATGAAATAAGAATAAGATTTATTGTATGCTTATCCTTCATCAAATTAAATTGATGACATGAAATGGATTTGGCATAATACTTATTCTCGTTGAAAAAGGATTGAGAAGGGATAGCACAGAACTTGAGAAAGTCTTCATGAACCACCGTAGGATTGGAAAGATCGAATGAATTAAAATGATAATCAAGGAAAAGAATCTTGAACGAACCACCGTAAGAATTCGAAATGCCTGATGAAAGAATCGCCGGGAAAAATTAG
Source organism: Aegilops longissima (assembly GCA_021605205.1). Taxonomy (NCBI): domain Eukaryota; kingdom Viridiplantae; phylum Streptophyta; class Magnoliopsida; order Poales; family Poaceae; genus Aegilops; species Aegilops longissima. The sequence goes on along the minus strand of CM038680.1, from coordinate 46,825,308 downwards.
AAGAACAAATAAGCTAGAGGGGATTTAGATGCAAAAGAGCGAAGAGATCGCGAACTGATTGAAGAATACTTGAACGAAGCACCGGAAGAATATTGAGACGAACGAAGGGGCACGAATAAGGAATAATTGGAGAGCGGATTTGAAAACTTAGAACGAAGAAATATTCCGAAAAGATGACCTCCGGATGATCGAGACGGAAAACAACTCCTGAAATACTCCGGATGGATGAAAAGAATTGCACAACTGAAAACAATTAGATAGGATAACATCGAGCTAGCACCATGAATCTCCGGGGGGAACGGACAAGATTTAAGAGAAACTCTACTTCGGTCTTCAAATGATGACGAGAAATACCACCAAAATTAATGAGATACTCCGGAAGAATGAAAAACAAAGACGTTGAGTCAACAATGAAATGATTTGAAATCGATCTTGAAAAGGTATCTGACTGATGAAATTCATTCTTACGTCAAACTCCGAAAAGAATTGAGAAAAGCTCCGGGGAAATAGAAGAGTCAGGTAAGATCCTGGGAAAGGCATGTGGGTTAGGGCCCACTGAAGAGAAAAACACCGTTGGAAAGGGATGTTGAACAGATAAATGATGCACCGGAACAAATGAAATATTTGAATGAGGTGACAACCTCGAATTAATTGGAAGACAGACGAATGTCCTGAGATGTCTTCAGAACTCCGGAATGATAAACTGGCGAGAGATGAACGAGCAAGGAAAACACTTGATCCAAGGAAAGAATATGATCAACACCGAAAAAAAACTTGAATTGAGTCTACCAGAAAAGAAAGAGATGAAGAATGACGAACGAGACGAGTATTCACCGGTTGAAATGATTGAAGGAAGACTGAAGAGGCTCCACACGAATGGAATTGATGGTCGGAAGAAACTCGAACTCCGGGAATAATAGGGTGGGAGGGTGGGAAAAACAAAGGCAACTTGGAAGGGAAAACCGACGAATATCTTGAAGAGGAAACACCGGTTGAAATAATTGAGGAAAGAAAGCAAAGACTTCGCACGAGTGGGATGGATACTCGATTACGGACTCCGGTTCCGAGAAGAAGAATAGGGAGGGAGGGTGGGAAAAACAAAGACAACTTCGGACAAGGAAAAACAACGACGTCGGAGGAAGAACTGAGGATTGAACTCAAAGATGAAGAGACTCGAGTCAACTTGACGAGAAATGCACCGGATGAAAAGAGCTGAGGAACAACTATCGGAAAACCAACTGCGTGAACCTAAAGAAAAATTTTGAAGGGGAAGAGGAGTAATTCCAAAACACCTACATCAAGATTCCTCACCAGAGCGACGAAGGGGCAGAGGAGTAAAAAGAATTCCTACTCACCGATATAACTAGACTCTGAAAAATAGTTTTCTTCTAGACACAACTACGGCCAAACTACACGATCAATCAAGGGGGCTCCTAGGGTCGGTCGAGGCTCTGATACCAACTTGTCACGCCCAATATGCGACCCTATCCAAAAGGAACTCGACGGTCCCACCAAGGATAGACCCGCATATTGAAACGCTTTTGCAAGGTGGATATCATTACATCAACATTACATAATACATAGGGATACATACATAAGGCACTAATGCCACAAGAATACATCAACATCATATACAAGATCAACATCCGACTACAGATGAAACATAAATAGAAACTCAAACGACATCCACCCTGCTAGCCCAGGCTGCCGACCTGGAACCTATCCCCTGATCGAAGAAGAAGAAGAAGAACTTCAACACAAGCAAACATCGCTCTCGCGTCATGATCGTCGCAAACCTGTACCTGCAACTGGTGGTGTAGTAATCTGTGAGCCACGAGGACTCAGCAATCCCATTACCATGGGTATCAAGACTAGCAAACCTTAAAGGGAAAGGAAGGGGTAAAGTGGTGAGGTTGCGGCAGCGACTAAGCATCTATGGTGGCTAACATACGCAAATGAGAGCGAGAAGAGAGACAAAGGAACGGTCGTCAACTAATAATGATCAAGAAGTGATCCTGAACACCTACTTACGTCAGACATAACCCAAGAAACCGTGTTCTCCTCTCGATCAACCCCGAAAAGAGACACTCACGGTTACGCACACGGTTGGTGTATTTTAATTGAGATCAACTTCGGGTTTTCTACAACCGGACATTAACAAATTCCCATCTGCCACATAACCGCGGGCACGGCTTTCGAAAGTTTATACCCTGCAGGGGGTGTCCCAACTTAGCCCATGATAAGCTCTCGCGATCAACGAAGGAATAGACCTTCTCCCCGGGAAGCCCGATCAGTCTCGGAATCCCGGCTACAAGACATTTCGACAGCAATAAAACAAGTCCAGCAAGACCTCCCGGCGTGCCGACACCCTGATAGTAGCCGCGCGTATCTCGTCTCAGGCCACGACCGGATAAGCTAAGCGTACAGGTACCGACGTAACCCAAGTTGCCAAGGGATGGTCCCGCACGGTGCTCTAGTTTGGACCAACGCTAGACAAGCAACGGCCCGGGAGTAAATAAAGATGACCCTCAGGATGCGCGACTCCCAAGGGAAAAAGGCTAGGTGAGGCAAATGTAAAACCAATGTTGGGCCTTCTGGAAAAGTCTTATTCAAAGCGAACTGTCAAGGGGTCCCATAAATCACCCGACAGCGTTAGGGACGCAAAATCCGGGAACATAATACCGATATGACGGAAACTAGGGCGGCAAGAGTGGAACAAAACACCAGGCATAAGGCCGAGCCTTCCACCCTTTACCAAGTATATAGATGCATTAATTAAATAAGATATATTGTGATATCCCAACAAGTAAACATGTTCCAACAAGGAACAACATCTCCATGTTCAACAAGGAACAAACTTCATCTTCACCTGCAACTAACAACGCTATAAGAGGGCTGAGCAAAGCGGTAACATAGCCAAACAACGGTTTGCTAGGAAGGGTGAAAAGGTTAGAGGCTGACATGGCAATTTGGGATGGCTTGATAAACAGGTAATAGGTAGCGCAGCATAGCGATAGAACGAAGCAACTAGCATAGCAATGATAGTAGTGAGATCCAGGGTAGCGGTCATCTTGCCTGAAATCCCGCAAGGAAGAAGAACGAGTCCATGAAGAAGACGAACGGATGAAGCCGAACAAAGCGTAGACGAACGAATCCTCACGGTCGCAACGAAACGGGAACTAACAAGAAGAAGCACACGACATAGTAAACACACCACCATGAACAAGACATGATGCACAACCAAGCATGATGCATGACAAAGCTACATGAAGCTACTCATGGAAAGAGATGATGCATACAAGACCAACACATCAAAGCAAGTTTAAATGAGGCCGGAAACAACATAGAACAATTCCGGTAAGTCCTCATATGCCTATTTCGAAATTGGTCCAGATCTGGATAACTTTATGTTCAAGTTGTTAAACAGCAATTTAAAATGCACCATGATGATCTACACGAAATTCTAGTCAAGTTACATATAAAGTTCATTAGATTCGGAGCTACGGTCTAGAAGATATGAGCAAAACAAGATAAACATGGCATTGATGCAAAATGCACACAAACATCAAGCAAAACACCTCAAAACAAGGATGCAACATGATAATATGAAACTACATGCAAAATCAAGCAAGTTTCATATAGAACGCACTCAACACGGAGCAACGGATCAACACATACACCCTATACAAGTTTAAAGGACAAGCTGTCCAAAACAGCAAGTAGCCATATTGCACGCATCAAAACAACAAGCTACAGCACCTAAATATGAAAACAAAAGGCATGGGCATGATCTACAGGTAAAGCATTACAAAACATGAGAACTGAGCTATCTCCAGTAATGACTAGAACATGCTCAAAATGACATGGCAAGATTGCAAGTAATAACAGTTTCAGACTTAAGCAGAAATAATATCAGGTTGCAATGTTTAGAGCTAGGAAACAACATGTTACAGGAACTTATCATGGCAAACAAAGGCATGGCATGAATACAATCAAAGCATAGAACAAATGTCCTTTAGTGACCATAAGCCAAAAAGGATCAGAAAATATAGTAACACCCATGTCAATATTGAAAGTTTCGTTAACAGATTCAGCAACATGGCATGTCAAAAACTGATAACAAGTAGGCATGTTTACAAGCTCAATGCACTCACTACAGAGCCTTATATGAAAAACTAAGCATACATACATCAAGAAGACATGGCATAGAAGACATACATGGCAAGAACAAAAACATAGCATGCAAGGATCAATCACAACAACCTTGGCAAAATTGAATAACATGTAAACAATCTGCTAGGAACATTTGATAGCAAAAGTAGAGCTCGATTGACTCAAGCTATGGCACTCCATAATTGCAAACAAGGGCATGTATGGATAGAGCAAGACATGTTTAACAAAACATCCTTACTGAAGTATCTCAAAATATGCATGGATCTCTCGGTAGCATCAAGTTAACATGGCATCAAAATATCAGCAAAACAGGGCTGAAATCAGCAACATCATGACACCTAGTTTGCATGCTTGTGCTAGTCACCACATAGATCACAAAAATACATAGCAAGCACCACTGGAAAGAAGACATGGCATATTACAAAACACATGTAGGACTCAAGTCCATAGGATGCATACATCAATCATGGCAAAAATGACAAAAGTGCAAGTTCTGATAAAAATCAGAAACTAACATCACATAGCACTTTTGCAACAGCATTTCGGGCATCAAGATGAGCTCAAATGAAAATGAAGAAATGATATGAAATGATCTACTCTTCGAGACGAACATTTCGACATATTATACGCGCAAAACGGAGCAATGATGACAGAGATACGATGCGATGAAAATGGCACAAAATTACTGCAGATATCGGGACTTAGATGAAAATTGGAGGGGGAAAAGTCAACCTCTTGCACGGTTATCGATGCAGCGCCGGAACTTCGCCGGAACCTCACCGGAGAAGGGGCGACGGTGGCCGGAGTGAGGAAGGAGAAGGAGGCCGGAGAGGAACTCGCCGGAGAAGGGCGGGGCCGGCCGGATCTGACCGGAGGACCGGGGCGGCGCCGGTGGCGGGCGGGCGCTGGCGAGCTCCGGCCATGGCGGAGCTTGGCGAGCTCGGCCATGGCGGGCGGCGGAGCTCCAGCCAGGAGGCGGAAGACGGGGAAGCCGGGCGATGGCGCACGGGCGGCGGAGGAGGCGGCGTCTGGCGGGCGTAGGCGCAACGGTGGCGGCGGACGGAGGCGGCGGGCGGCGGGCGGGCAGCGAACAGGCGGCGGGAGGCGGCGGCCGGTCGGGCGGGCGGCGCTGTGTGAGCTGTGGGCCCGCTGGCTCCATGAGCCGCACGGCTGCTGGGAGGTGGCAGTGCCACGTGGCGTTGCGGCATTGGAGGAGAGCGGCGGCGGGGCGACGTGGCGGCCTGTGGTTGGCCGGGCGGCGTGGCGGCGGCGGCTGGACACGTCCGCGAGGTGCGGACGCGTCCGGTGGCTGCGGAGGAGCTAGACTAGGGTTTGACTGCGAATTTTGGAGGAAGGGCAATATATAGGTAGAGGGAGCTAGGAGAGTCCAAATGAGGTGCGGTTTCGGCCACGCGATCGTGATCGAACGATCGAGAGCATGGAGGGAGTTTGGTGGGTTTTGGGCCACTTAGAAAGGGGTGTTGGGCTGCAAACAAAAGAGGCTTTGCGGTTACCCGGTTAACCGTTGGAGTACCAAACGACCTCGGAATGACACGAAACTTGACAGGCAGTCTACCGGTGCTATACCAAGGCCGCTTGACAAACCTCGGTCCATTCCGAGACCGTTTAATACCCGCACACGAAAAGAGGTAAAAGGGGGCGCCGGGAGACATAGGAGTGCCGGATTGGAAAACGGACAACGGGGAAAATGCTCGGATGCATGAGATGAAGACGTATGCAAAATGAGATGCACATGACGACATGATATGAAATGCATATGATGACAAGGCAAGGAGAGACACGCAAGCACATGACAAGGCAAAGACAGCGAATAACTGACGGACACCTGGCGCATCGAATCCGGGGCGTTACACCTATATTTTAGTTGGGCCTTTTGTCGACCCAGCGCTTAGTTTGGCCCAGGTAGCGTTGGGCCATTAACAGGCTGAATATTGTACTGGCCTGTTACGTCCGAGATGAAACTACAGGCCTTTAGCAGGCCAAAATGCATGTTGGGCCTCAATTTTCACTAGTCATCGACGGGCCTTCAGCAGGCCGAAATGTAGACCGGGCCGTTTTGGGCCCAGTTAGCTCACGGGCCGTTACCAGGCCGAAACATATCTTGGTCCTTAGTTAGCCCACTGATATCATGGGCCTTTAAGAGGCCGAAAGCTTAGTACAGGCATCAACGGGCCGAATTACGCGACAGGCCATTAACAGGCCCAAAGTCACGTTGGGCTTAACTGTTGCCACCTTTAGCACGGGCCGTTAGTGGGCCCGATGTCCCGTCGGACCATATATGGCCCATGGGCAGCACGGGCCATTCCCAGGCCGAAAGTCACACCGTGCTGAAATGGGCCCATGTCTACATCAGGCCTCTAATAGGCCGAAAGTCACTGGGCTGTAGTTGGTCCCAGATATTCGGTGAAAAATTAACGGGCCAGATCTGGCTTCGGGCCGCAAATGGGCCCAAATATTGGCCGAACAATTAACGGGCCAGATCTGGCTTCGGGCCGTAAATGGGCCCAAATATTGGGCGAACAATCAACAGGCCAGATCTGGCTTCGGGCCGTAAATGGGCCCAAATATTAGGCGAACAATTAACGGGCCAGATCTGGCTTCGGGCCATAAATGGGCCTTTATTAAGCAGGCTGTTATAGGGCTGGCCCACTAGTACCTGATTAAGTTCTACGAGCCTTTGACTGGGCCAGCCTTTTTAACCTATATGGGCCTCTGTTGGGCCCAGCCACGTGTCGACGTATCATAGGCATGTCTCCTCCAATGGACGGGCTGACAGGTGTTCCCTTTGGCCAATCAGAATTTTACAGGTGGAAATTTCCCATTGGTCGGGGCTGTTAACGGGTTATCGGATCCAAAATCCGACCTGATAGCTTAACGGCGTTCCGTTACGGTGGATGCCACGTGTCGGTCACCCTTGACGAAAGCACTTCTGTGACGCGCGATTTATCGTCATGGAAGTGGACACTTCCGTGATCATAATTTTGGTAATGTCATAGAACACTTCTACGACAGCACAGGTATGACTATCTTGATTCTGTCATAAATTTGTCATGGATGTACATGCATGACAAAAAATGCGACCTACTATGACAAACATGTATCATCACGAAAGTGTATTTTTTTGTAGTGAATATGATCCTTCAACAGAATATTCTCCTGTGAGAGATACTTGTTCTGTATGCGAGCTAACTCAATCATCTTGAAAGCTTCAATCTCTGTTGGAGTAAAGAGGTTAGTTAAAGGTTGAGGGATATCTTCTTCTTTCGCCGCCGGAGCTTGAACCTCCATGGCCTCTTTGATCCCTTCATCCTTGTTGATCTCTTCTGGTTCTTCTCTTTTCAGCTCTACCTTCATAAGCCAAACATCCTTATCTTCATTGTTGGAGGAGGGTGAAGTCACGGTGCTCTAAATCTGCAACAGAAACAGCTCGAAATGAAAACAGAGGATATTTGTGTGATACGGTGGTCAAAACCTTCGGGAGTATATATAATGAATTTTTACAGACCAAAATACGTAACATACAAGAAAACGGAGTCAGGGAGGCACACGAGGTGCCCACGAGACAGTGGAGCGCGCCCTACAGGGGGGGCGCGCCCTCCACTCTTGTGGAAGCCTCGTGTCCCTTTCGGACCACTTCTTTCTTCCTAAAATTCTTAAATAATCCAAAACTGATAAAATTTCCATTAGAGTTGTTTTGGAGTCGGTTTACTTACCGTAACACAAACCTATACCTTTTCGGAGTCTGGAACGTTCTGGAAAGTGTCCCTTATGTATTACTCAGGGGTTACGGTTTCAATAATATTAGTTTCAAAATTGATAGGATTACCTGAAATATAGTGTTTAATTCTTTGACCGTTTACCACCCTCGGATTTGTGCCTTCAAAGTTGTTGATTTTTATAGCACCAGAACGATAGACCTCCTCGATAACGTAGGGACCTTCCCATTTTGAGAGAAGTTTTCCTGCAAAAAATCTTAAGCGAGAGTTGAATAATAAAACATAATCTCATATGTTAAACTAACGCTTCTGTATCCTCTTATCATGCCAGCATTTGACTTTTTCTTTGAAAAGCTTGGCATTCTCATAGGCTTGGGTTCTCCATTCATCAAGTGAGCTAATATCAAACAACCTCTTCTCACCAGCAAGTTTGAAGTCATAATTGAGCTCTTTAATAGCCCAATATGCCTTATGTTCTAAATGACACGCTTTTCCATAAACCATCTTATATGGAGACATACCCATAGGATTTTTGTATGCAGTTCTATAGGCCCATAATGCATCATCAAGTTTTTTGGACCAATTCTTTCTAGACCTATTCACAGTCTTTTGCAAAATTAATTTGAGCTCTCTATTGCTCAACTCTACTTGACCACTAGACTATAGATGATAAGGAGATGCTATTCTATGATTGACATCATACTTAGCGAGCATCTTACGGAAAGCACCATGAATAAAGTGTGAACCACCATCAGTCATAAGATATCTAGGGACTCCAAACCTCGGAAAAATAACTTCTTTAAGCATTTTAATAGAAGTGTTATGATCAGCACTACTAGTTGGAATAGCTTCTACCCACTTAGTAACGTAATCAACAGCAACTAAAATATGTGTATAACCATTAGAGGCAGGAAAAGGTCCCATATAATCAAAGCCCCAAACATCAAACAGTTCAATAAAAAGAGAATAATTCATAGGCATTTCTTGACGTCTACTAATGTTACCTATTCTTTGACATTCATCACAAGATAAGACAAACTTATGAGCATCTTTGAAGAGAGTAGGCCAATAAAAACCAAATTGTAGCACCTTGTGTGTTGTTCTGTCTCCAGCGTGGTGTCCTCCATAAGATTCAGAGTGACACTTACGTAGAATCTATTCTTGTTCATGCTCAAGCACACAACGTCTAATAACACCATCTACTCCTTCTTTATAAAGATGTGGGTCATCCCAGAAATAATGTCTTAAATCATAAAAGAACTTTTTCTTTTGCTGGTATGTGAAACTAGGTGGTATATATTTAGCAACAATGTAATTAGCATAGTCAGCATACCAAGGAGCAGTATGAGAAGCATTGAAGACCGTTAATTGTTCATCAGGAAAGCTATCATTAATAGGCAGTGGGTCATCAAGGATATTCTCTAACCTAGACAAGTTGTCTGCAACGGGGTTCTCAGCTCCCTTTCTATCAATAATATGCAAATCAAATTCTTGGAGCAAGAGAACCCATATAATGAGTCTAGGCTTAGCATCTTTCTTTTCCATAAGATATTTAATAGCAGCATGATCAGTGTGAATAGTAACTTTGGAATCAACTATATAAGGTCTAAACTTATCACATGCAAACACAACTGCTAAGAATTCTTTTTCAGTAGTAGCATAATTTCTTTGGGCAGTATCAAGAGTCTTACTAGCATACTGGATAACATTGAATTTCTTATCAACTCTTTGCCCTAAAATAGCTCCTACAGCATAATCACTAGCATCGCACATAATTTCAAAAGGTAAATTCCAATCAGGTGGCTGAACAATAGGTGCAGTGATCAAAGCTTTCTTAAGTGTTTCAAATGCTTCTACACAATCATCACCAAAGACAAAAGGAATATCTTTTTGCAATAAATTAGTCAGAGGCCTAGAGATTTTATAAAAGTCCTTAATGAACCTCCTATAAAACCCGGCATGACCAAGGAAACTTCTTATACCTTTTATGTCCTTGGGACATGGCATCTTTTCAATAGCATCAACTTTGGCTTTATCAACTTCAATACCTCTCTCGGAGATCTTGTGCCCCAAGACAATGTCTTCATTAACCATAAAGTGACACTTCTCTCAATTCAGGATGAGACTAGTGTCTTCGCATCTCTGCAAAACTCGATCAAGGTTGCTCAAACAATCATCAAAAGAGGATCCATAAACTGAGAAGTCATCCATGAATACCTCACAAATCTTTTCACAAAAACCAGAGAATATAGCGATCATGCATCTTTGAAAGGTAGCAGGTGCATTACATAAACCAAAAAGCATATGTCTATAAGAAAAAGTACCAAAAGGGAAAGTAAAAGTAGTTTTAGATTGATCCTTCACTGACACAGGTATCTGAGAGAAACCAGAATAACCATCTAGAAAGCAAAAATGTGTGTGTTTGGATAGTCTTTCTAGAATTTGACCAATAAAAGGTAAAGGGTAATGATCTTTCTTAGTAGCTTTATTTAACTTACAGAAATCAATTACCATCCTATAAACTGTAATAATTCTTTGCGGGATCAATTCATCTTTATCATTAGGAACAACGGTAATACCTCCCTTTTTAGGGACACAATGGACAGGGCTTATCCATTCACTATCAGCAACGGGATAAATAATACATGCCTCAAGGAGCTTTAGTATCTCCTTTCTTACCACTTCCTTCATCTTGGGATTTAATCGTCTTTGAGGATCTCTAACTGGTTTGGCATATTTCTCCACTGAAATTTTGTGTTGACATAATGTGGGACAAATGCCCTTAAGATCATCCAGAGTATATCCAATAGCAGCTCGGTGCTTCTTCAGAGTTTGCAATCATCTTTCTTCTTCTTTCTCTGAAAGGTTAGCACTAATAATAACAGGATATATTTCTTTTTCATCAAGATAAGCATACTTAATATTATCAGGTAAAGGTTTGAGTTCAAACACGGGATCACCCTTGGGTGGAGGGGGATCCCCAAGAATTTCAACGGGAAGGTTATGTTTTAGCATAGGTTCCTGTTTAAGGAATACTTCATCTATTTCTTCCCTTTCTTTCATAAACATATCGTTTTCATGGTCTAGCAAATATTGTTCTAACGGATCAGTTGGAGGAACAGCAATGGAAGCAAGACCAATAATTTCATCCTTACGAGGTGGTTCCCTTTCACGAGGTTGTCTACTAAACTTAGCAAAATTAAACTCATGAGACATACCATCTATGCCAACAGTGACAATATTCCTTCCACATTAATCTTAGCACTAGCAGTATTCAAGAAGGGTCTACCAAAAATAATGGGACAAAAATCATCTTGTGGGGAACCAAGAACAAGAAAATCAGCAGGGTATTTAACCTTCCCACACAAAACTTCAACATCTCTAACAATCCCAATAGGTTTAATGGTATCCCTATTAGCAAGCTTAATAGTAACATCAATGTCTTCTAATTCAACGGGTGCGATGTCGTGCATAATTTCTTTATATAGATCATAAGGTATTGCACTAGCACTAGCACCCATATCACATAAGCCATGATAACAATGATCTCCTATTTTAACAGAAATAACAGGCATGCCTACAACAGGTCTATGTGTCTTAGTATCAGGTCTAGCAATATTAGCAGTCCCTCCCAAGAAAGAAATAACATGCCCATCTAAGTCCTCATCCAAGAGATCTTTAACCGTAGCAATAATAGGTTCAACATTAATTTGCTCAGGAGCTGTGTAAGTCCTAGTATTACTCTTACGAACAACAGTCAAAGCTTTAGCATGATCTTTTATCCTAACGGGAAAAGGAGGTTTTTCAACATAAGCAGTAGGAACAATAGGATCACTATAGGTAATAATCTTTTCTTCGACTGTAATAGGTGCAACTAATTTTACTTCAACAGGAGGATTATATTTAAATCACTTCTCTTTAGGGAGATCAACGTGAGTAGCAAAAGATTCACAGAAAGTAGCTACTATCTCAGAGTCAAGTCCATAGTTAGAGCTAAATCCATGAAAAGCATCGGTACCCATGAAAGATTTAACACAATCGAACTTAGGTGTCATACCTGACTCCTTACCATCGTCGGAACCCCAATCTTCAGAGTTGCATTTAATTCTTTCCAATAAGTCCCATTTGAAATCAATAGTCTTCGGCATATAAGACCAGCACAGGAAGTATCGAGCAGGTTGCGATTATCAAGAGAAAGCCGAGCATTAAATTCTGAATAATCATTTCCCGAGAGAGCTCATGATTGGGGCATGAATATAACATTGACTTAAGCCTCCCCCAAGCTTGAGCGATGCTTTCTCCTTCGCGAGGCCAGAAATTATATATGTAATTACGATCACGATGAACAAGATGCATAGGATAGAACTTCTGGTGAAATTCCAACTTCAATCGCTTATAATTCCAAGATCTCGTATCATCACATAGCCTATACCATGTAAATGCATCTCCCTTCAAAGATAAAGGGAATACCTTCCTTTTGACAACATCATCGAAAATACCTGCAAGCTTAAATAATCCACAAACTTCATCCACAAAGATAAGGTGTAAATCGGGATGCAATGTTCCGTCTCCTGCAAATGGATTAGCTAGCAGTTTTTCTTTCATACCCGAAGGAATATCAAAGTGAATATTTTCATAAAGTTCAGTAGGTTGAGGAGCATCTCTTTGCTCTTCTGGTTGGGGTGAAGATACCCCAAACAAGCCCCTCAAAGGATTAGTTTCCATAGTGACAAGTAACAGAAAATTTCAGCACACTATATAAATGTTTCCTTACCAAGTTCCACTCACCAAGAGCGCTACGCTCCCCGGCAACGGCGCCAGAAAAGAGTCTTGATGACCCACAAGTTGTAGGGGATCTATCGTAGTCCTTTAGATAAGTAGGAGTGTCGAACCCAACGAGGAGCAGAAGGAAATTATAAGCGGTTTTCGGTAAGGTTTTCTCTGCAAGCACTGAAATAGTAGGTAATAGATAGTTTGGTGATAAGATAAATAGTAACAAGCAACAAGTAAATAAAGTGCAGAAAGGTGGCCCAATCCTTTATGTAGCAAAGGATAAGCCTGGACAAATTCTAATAATGAGGAAGGAGCTCCCGAGGACACATTGGGAATTATCGTCAAGCTAGTTTTCATCGCGTTCATAAGATTCGCGTTCGGTACTTTGATAATTTGATATGTGGGTGGACCGGTACTTGGGTACTGCCCTAACTTGGACAAGCATCCCACTTATGATTAACCCCTATTGCAAGCATCCGCAACTACAAAAAGGAGTATTAAGGTAAACCTAACCACAACATTAAGCGTATGGATCCATATCAGCCCCTAACGAAGCAACGCATAAACTAGGGTTTAAGCTTCTGTCACTCTAGCAACCCATCATCTACTTATTACTTCCCCATGCCTTCCTCTAGGCCCAAATAATGGTGAAGTTTCATGTAGCCGACGTTCACATACCACTAGAGGAAAAGACAACATACATCTCATCAAAATATCGAACGAATACTAAATTCACATGACTACTAATAGCAAGACTTCACCCATGTCCTCAGGAACAAACGTAACTACTCACAAAGCATATTCATGTTCATAATCAGAGGAGTAATAATATGCATAAAGGATCTGAACATATGATCTTCCACCAAGTAAACCAATTAGCATCAACTACGAGTAATCAACACTACTAGCAACCCACAGGTACCAATTTGTGGTTTTGATACAAGATTGGATACAAGAGATGAACTAGGGTTTTGAGAGGAGATGATGTTGATGGAGATTGACCCCCTCCCGATGAGAGGATCGTTGGTGATGACGTTGGTGATGATTTCCCCCTCCCGGAGGGAAGTGTCCCAGCGAACAGCTCCGCCATGAGCCCTAGATTGATTCCATGAGGTTCGCCTCGTGGCGGCGGAGTTTCGTCCGTAAGCTTGCCCATGATTTTTTCCAGGGCAAAAGTGATGATATAGCAGAAGATGGATGCCGGAGGCTCACCAGGGGGCCCAGGAGATAGGGATGCGCCCTATAGGGGGAGGCGCCCCATCTCTGGACAGTGTGGGCCCCTGGCCTATTTCTTCGCTCATAAATTCTTTTAAATCCAAAAGGTTGTTTCGTGTAGTTTCAGGACTTTTGGAGTTGTATGAATAGGTTTCAACGTTTGCTCCTTTTCCGGCCGAATTCCAGTTAAGCATTCCCCTCTTCATGGTAAACCTTGTAAAATAGAGAGAAGAACCATAAGTATTGAGATATAATGTGTAATAACAACCATAATGCAATAAATATTGATATAAAAGCATGATGCAAAATGGACGTATCATGATGTTCACCATTGAAAACTACTCCATCTCACGTGATGATCGGACATGGTTTAGTTTATTTGGATCACGTGATCACTTAGATGATTAGAGGGATATCTATCTAAGTGGGAGTTCTTAAGTAATATGATTAATTGAACTTTAATTTATCATGAACTTAGTCCTGATAGTATTTTGCAAATTATGTTGTAGATCAATAGCTCGCGTTGTTGCTTCCCTATGTTTTTATATGTGTTCCTAGAGAAAACTAAGTTGAAAGATGATAGTAGCAATGATGCGGACCAGGTCCGTGATCTGAGGTTTATCCTCATTGCTGCACAGAAGAATTATGTCCTGATGCACTGCTAGGTGATAGACCTATTGCAGGAGCAGATGCAGACGTTATGAACGTTTGTCTAGCTCAATATGATGACTACTTGATAGTTTAGTGCACCATGCTTAACGGCTTAGAATCGGGTCTTCAAAGAGGTTTTGAACGTCATGGACCATATGAGATGTTCTAGGAGTTGAAGTTAATATTTCAAGCAAATACCCAAGTTGAGAGATATTAAGTCTCCAAGAAGTTCTATAGCTAAAAGATGGAGGAGAATAGCTCAAGCAGTGAGCATGTGCTCAGATCATCTGGGTACTACAATCGCTTGAATCAAGTGGGAGTTAATCTTCCAGATAAGATAGTGATTGACAGATTTCTCTAGTCACCATCACCAAGTTACTGGAACTTCGTGATGAACTATAGTATGTAAGGGATGACAAAAACGATTTCCGAGCTCTTCATGATGTTGAAATCAACGAAGGTAGAAATCAAGAAAAGAGCATCAAGTGTTGATGATTGATAAATACCACTAGTTTCAAGAAAAGGGCAAAGGAAAAAGAAAGGGAACTTCAAGTAGAATGGCAAGAAAGTTTTCACTCCCGTGAAGAAGCCCAAAGTTGGACCAAAGCCTGAAACTAAGTGTGTATACTGCAAAGGAAATGGTCACTGGAAGCGGAAATGCCCTGAATATTTGGTGGATAAGAAGGATGGCAAAGTGAACAAGGGTATATTTGATATACAAGTTATTGATGTGTACCTTACTAGTGTTTATAGTAACCCCTGGGTATTTGATTCTTGTTCGATTGCTAATATTAGTAACTCGAAACAGGAGTTACATAATAAACAGAGACTAGTTGAGGGTGTAGTGACGATGTGTGTTGGAAGTGGTTCCAAGATTGATATAATCATCATCGCACACTCCCTATACTTTCGAGATTAGTGTTGAACCTAAATAAATGTTATTTGGCATTTTCTTTGAGCATGAATATGATTTGATCATGTTTATTGCAATACGGTTATTCATTTAAAATCAAAGAATAATTGTTGTTCTGTTTACTTGAATAAAACCTTCGATGGTCATACACCCAATAAAAATAGTTTGTTGGATCTCGGTCGTAGTGATACACATATTCATAATGTTGATACCAAAAGATGTAAAGTTGATAATGATAGTGCGACTTATTTGTGGCACTGTCGTTTGGGTCATATCAGTATAAAGCTCATGAAGAAACTCCATAAAGATGGAATTTTGGAATCACTTGATTATGAATCATTTGATGCTTGTGAATCATGCCTTATGGGCAAGATGACTAAAACTCCGTTCTCTGGAACAATGGAACGAGCTAGTGACTTATTGGAAATAATACATACTAAAGTATGCGATCCAATGAGTGTTGATGCTCGTGACAAATATCATTATTTTCTGACCTTCACAGATGATTTGAGCAGATATGGGTATATCTACTTAATGAAACACAAGTCTGAAACATTTGAAAAGTTCAAAGAATTTCAGAGTGAAGTGGAGAATCATCGTAACAAGAAAATAAAGTTTCTATGATCTGATCGTGTAGGAGAATATTTGAGCTACGAGTTTGGCCTTCATATAAAACAATGTGGAATGATTTCATAGCTCACGCCACCTGGAACACCACAGCGTTATGGTTTCTTCGAACGTCGTAACCGCACTTTATTGGATATGGTGCGATCTATGATGTCTCTTACCGATTTACCACTATCGTTTTGGGGTTATGCATTAGAGACAGTTGCATTCACTTTAAATAGGGCACCATCAAAATCCGTTGAGACTACGCCTTATGAACTATGGTTTGGTAAGAAACCAACATTGTCGTTTCTTAAAAGTTTGGGGCTGCGATGCTTATGTGAAAAAGTTTCAACCTGATAAGCTCGAACACAAATCGTAGAAGTGTGTCTTCATAGGATACCCAAAGGAAACTGCTAGGTATATCTTCTATCACAGATCTGAAGGCAAGATATTCGTTGCTAAGAATGGATCCTTTCTAGAGAAGGAGTTTCTCTCGAAAGAAGTGAGTGGGAGGGAAGTAGAACTTGATGAGGTAATTGTACCTTCTCCCGAATTGGAAAGTAGTTCATCACAGAAATCAGTTCCTGTGATTCCTACACCAATTAGTGAGGAAGCTAATGATGATGATCATGAAACTTCAGATCAAGTTACTACAGAACCTCGTAGGTCTTCCATAGTATGGTCCGCACCAGAGTGGTACGGTAATCTTGTTCTGGAAGTAATGTTACTAGACCATGATAAACATATGAACTATGAGGAAGCGATGATGGGCCCAGATTCCGCGAAATGGATGAAGGCCATGAAATCTGAGATGGGATCCATATATGAGAAAAAAGTGTGGACTTTGGTGGACTTGCCCGATGATCGGCAAGCCATAGAAAATAAATGGATCTTCAAGAGGAAGACAGACGCTGATAGTAGTGTTACTATCTACAAATCTCGACTTGTCGCAAAAAGTTTTTTCGACAAGTTCAAGGTGTTGAATACGATGAGATTTTCTCACTTGTATCGATGCTTAAGTCTGTCCGAATCATGTTAGCAATTGCCACATTTTATGAAATCTGGCAAATGGATGTCAAAACTACATTCCTTAATGGATTTATTAAGGAAGAGTTGTATATGATACAACCAGAAGGTTTTGTCAATCCTAAAGGTGCTAACAAAGTGTGCAAGCTCCAGTGATCTATCTATGGACTGGTGCAAGCATCTCGGAGTTGGAATATACGCTTTGGTGAGTTGATCAAAGCATATAGTTTTATACAGACTTGCGGTGAAGCCTGTATTTACAGAAAGTGAGTGGGAGCACTACAGCCTTTCTGATAAGTACATATGAATGACATATTGTTGATCAGAAATAATGTAGAATTTTCCGGAAAGCATAAAGGAGTGTTTGAAAGGAGTTTTTCAAAGAAAGACCTCGGTGAAGTTGCTTACACATTGAGCATCAAGATCTATAGAAATAGATCAAGACGCTTGATAAGATTTTTCAATGAGTACATACCTTGATAAGATTTTGAAGTAGTTCAAAATGGAACAGTCAAAGAAGGAGTTCTTGCCTGTGTTGCAAGGTCTGAAGTTGACTAAGACTCCAAACCCGACCATGGCAGAAAATAGAAAGAGAATGAAAAGTCATTCCCTATGCCTCAGTCATAGGTTCTATAAAGTATGCTATGCTATGTACCAGACCTATTATATACCTTGCTCTGAGTTTGGCAAGGGAGTACAATTTGATCTAGGAGTAGATCCTTTGGACAGTGGTCAAGAATATCCTTAGTGAGGACTAAGGAAATGTTTCTCGATTATGGAGGTGATAAAAGAGTTCGTCATAAAGAGTTACATCGGTGCAAGCTTTTACACCAATCCAAATGACTCTAAGTATCAATCTGGATACATATTGAAAGTGGGAGCAATTATCTAGAGTAGCTCCGTGCAGAGCATTGTAGACATAGAATATTTGCAAAATACATACGACTCTGAATGTGACAGACCCGTTGACTAAACTTCTCTCACGAGCAAAACATGATCATACCATAGTACTCTTTGGGTGTTAATCACATAGCAATGTGAACTAGATTATTGACTCTAGTAAACCCTTCGGGTGTTGGTCACATGACGATGTGAACTATGGGTGTTAATCACATACAGATGTGAATATTGGTGTTAAATCACATGGTGATGTGAACTAGATTATTGACTCTAGTGCAAGTGGGAGACTAATATTCCCTAGAAGCAATAATAAAGTTGTTATTTATATTTCCTTATATCATGATAAATGTTTATTATTCATGCTAGAATTGTATTAACCAGAAACTTAGTACATGTGTGAATACATAGACAAACATAATGTCACTAGTATGCCTCTACTTGACTGGCTCGTTGAATCAAAGATGGTTAAGTTCCCTAGCCATAGACATGAGTTGTCATTTGATTAACGGGATCACATCATTAGAGAATGATGTGATTAACTTGACCCATTCCATTAGCTTAGCACTTGATCATTTAGTTTGTTGCTATTGCTTTCTTCATGACTTATACATGTTCCTATGACTATGAGATTATGCAACTCCCGAATACCGGAGGAACACTTTGTGTGCTAACAAACGTCACAACGTAACTGAGTGATTATAAAGGTGCTCTACAAGTGTCTCCGATTGTACTTGTTGAGTTGGCATAGATTGAGACTAGGATTTTTCACTCCGATTGTTGGAGAGGTATCTCTGGGCCCTCTCGGTAATGCACATCACTATAAGCCTTGCAAGCAATGTGACTAATGAGTTATTTGCGGGATGATATATTACGGAACAAGTAAAGAGAATTGTCGGTAATGAGATTGAACTAGGTATTGAGATACCGACGATCGAATCTTGGGCAAGTAACATACCGATGACAAAGGGAACAACGCATGTTGTTATGCGGTTTGACCGATAAAGATCTTCGTAGAATATGTAGGAGCCAATATGAGCATTTAGGTTCCGCTATTGGTTATTGGCCGGAGACGTGTCTCAGTCATGTCTACATAGTTCTCGAACCCGTAGGGTCCACATGCTTAACGTTCGGTGACGATCGGTAATATGAGTTTATGTGTTTTGATGTACCGAAGGTAGTTCAGAGTCCCGGATGAGATTGGGGACATGACGAGGAGTCTCCAAATGGTCAATACATAAAGATCGATATATTGGATGACTATATTCGAACATCAGAAAGGTTCCGAGTGATTTGGGTATTTATCGGAGTACCGGAGAATTAAAGGGAATTCGTCGGGGAGTATATGGGCCTTATTGGGCTTTAGGGGAGAGAGAGAGAGGAGCTGCCTAGGGCAGGCCGCCCCCAAGGCCAAGTCCGGGTGGACTAGGGGAGGCGGCGCCCTCCTTCCTTCTCTCTCTCTTCCCCTTCCTTCTCTCCTACTCCTACTACTTGGAAGGGGGAATCCTACTCCCGGTGGGAGTAGGACTCCCCAAGGCACGCCATAGAGAGGGCCGGCCCATCCCCTCCTCTACTGCTTTATATACGGGGAAGGGGGGCACCCCATGGACACACAAGTTGATCATTGATCTTTTAGCCGTGTGCGGTGCCCCCTCCACCATAATCCACCTCGGTCATATCGTAGCGTTGCTTAGGCGAAGCCCTGCGTCGGTAGCTTCATCAACACCGTCATCACGCCGTCGTGCTGACGGAACTCTTCCTCGAAGCTCTATTGGATCATGAGTTCGTGGGATGTCACCGAGCTGAACGTGTGCAGATTGCGGAGGTGCCGTACATTCGGTACTAGGATCGGTCGATCGTGAAGACGTACGACTACATCAACCGCGTTGTCATAACGCTTCCGCTTACGGTCTACGAGGGTACATGGACGACACTCTCCCCTCTTGTTGCTATGCATCACCATGATCTTGCGTGTGTGTAGGAATTTTTTTTGAAATTACTACGTTCCCCAACACAAAGTAGCACCATGATCTTCATGATAGAGAGTCTCCTATGTTGTCACTTTCATATACTAGTGGGAATTTTCATTATAGAACTTGGCTTGTATATTCCAATGATGGGCTTCCTCAAAGTGCCCTAGGTCTTCGTGAGCAAGCAAGTTGGATGCACACCCACTTAGTTTCTTTTGTTGAGCTTTCATACACTTATAGCTCTAGTGCATCCGTTGCATGGCAATCCCTACTCACTCACATTGATATCTATTGATGGGCATCTCCATAGCCTGTTGATATGCCTAGTTGATGTGAGAATATCTTCCTTCTTTTTGTCTTATCCACAACCACCATTCTATTCCACCTATAGTGCTATGTCCATGGCTCACGCTCATGTATTGCGTGAAGATTGAAAAAGTTTGAGAACATCAAAAGTATGAAACAATTGCTTGGCTTCTCATCGGGGTTGTGCATGATTAAATATTTTGTGTGATGAAGATAGAGCATAGCCAAACTATATGATTTTGTAAGGATAGCTTTCTTTGGCAATGTTATTTTGAGAAGACGTGATTGCTTTGTTAGTATGCTTGAAGTATTATTGTTTTTATGTTAATATTAAACTTTTTTCTTGAATCTTTCGGATCTGAACATTCATGCCAGAATAAAGAAAATTACATGAATAAATATGTTGGGTAGCATTCCACATCAAAAATTTTGTTTTTATCATTTACCTACTCGAGGACGGACATGAATTAAGCTTGCACTACAAAAAAAGGACACATCCGTGACATTTTGGGCCGAACAAAAACTTTTTCTGTCATACATATGACACTTCTATGACGATAATTGTGACAAAACCCGGTATCATCATAGATGTGGTGGGCTCCTACTTCTATGACAAAAAATCATGACAGAAAATGTGCTTTTGGTCCTGGACGGGCCGGAGATGCAGCTGCATGACATTCTTTGGGACGTCCATGACGGAAAAAAACGTGGTAGAAGCGAGGGGGAGGAAAATTTCGGGGAGTTGCCGGTTACGGTGAGAGGTCGGGGCGAAGCGATGCGTTTTTCTCGCACACGCGGCGTAGGCGTTGGCTCTAACTGAACCCGAGCGAGGCGTTGGGCTCTAACTGAACCAGAGCGATTGCACTATAGGCTACGCATTACTGAACCCGAGCGATCGATCGATGGCTGTTAACCGAACCCGATTGAGCGATTCCTTCACTACTGCGGCTAACTGAAGCCGATCGATTGGATGAACAGTGAGCGTTGCGGGGGGTTTTGGATGAACAGTGAGCGGTGGCGTTGCCTCTGGATGAACAGGACCCCGTGGTGTGGAGGGCTGGATGAACAGTAGACGGTGGAGGGGTGGCCGTGGAGGGGTGGTTGAGCAGGACCCCGTGGTGTGGAGGGCTGGATGAACAGTAGATGGTGGAGGGTTGGATGAACAGTAGACGGTGGAGGGGTGGTTGAATAGTAGCCGGTGGAGTAGCGTGCGGTGGAGGCTGGATGAACAGGAGCCCATGGAGGCTGGAGGAGGTCGACGGTGGAGATGAACAGTATTCCGTGGAGTCCCGTTTTGCGGTATGCCACACCCCTCCCGATGAACAGGACCCCCGTTTCGACCGTAGCGCTCCAACACAAGTCCGTTTGGTCCGTTTTGCGACGCCACACCCTCCCGATCAACGGGACCCATGTTTTGCCGTAGGAGGTCCGTTTAAATCCGTTTTGCGGCACGCCACACCCTCCCGATCAACGGGACCCCGTTTCGACCGTAGGAGGTCCGTTTCCTCCGTTTTCGATCGCCACACCCTCCCGATCAACAGGACCCGTTCGAACGTGAGGTCTGTTTCCTCCGCCAGCGATGCGCCAGCCTCGTTCCATCGCTGTCCGTCCAAGCCCTCCCGATGAACATGACCACGCTTCCGTTCCGACCCATCCGGTTGGCTCCCACTCGTTCCGTTGCCTCCCGATGAACACGACGCATTCCGTTGCCTCCCCATGAACACGACGCATTCCGTTGCCTCCCCATGAACACGATGCATTCCGTTGCCTTCCCATGAACACGACGCAATCCGTTGCCTCCCCATGAACACGAGCCCTCGCCGTACGTATGCGCGACTAGGCGTTCGAGACCCCCGCCCGTATGTACACATACGTGGCCGTATTTTCTTTCTTGCACCCTGGCGCTATGCGTGCGTGTACATGCTACGTGCGGCGCCTCTACTCGACATGTGCGCGCCTCTACATCGACCAGTATGTACGTACATGTTCGCGACCAGGATGACAACGCTACGTACGCTTCAACCAGGTGGGTCCCGACTGTCAGGCACTTCCTTGCCTGCGAAGATGTAGCTGGTGGGTCCTAGCAGTCAGGGGGCGAATCGTTTTGTTTTTTTTTTGCCCGGACGCACTTCCTTGCGTGCGAAGGTGTAGCTGTTGGGTCCCAGCTGTCAGGGGGGCCAATCATTTTTTTTTCGGACGCACTTCCTTGCGTGCGAAGGTGTAGCTGCTGGGTCCCAACAGTCAGGGGGGCGAATCGTTTTTTTTTCGGACGCACTTCCTTGCGTGCGAAGGTGTAGCTGGTGGGTCCCAGCAGTCGGGGGGCGAATCGTTTTTTTTTCGGACGCACTTCCTTGCGTGCGAATATGTAGCTGGTGGATCCCAGCAGTCAGGGGGCGAATCATTTTTTTCCAGACGCACTTCCTTGCGTGCGAAGATGTAGCTCCTGGGTCCCAGCAGTCAGGGGGCGAATCATTTTTTTCGTGAAATAAGGTGGCCCGTCCGATATGTCCTTGCTGTCAGGTGAAGGAATAATTATTTTGCCGTAATAAGAAGGCACTTCCTTGCAGCTGTCGTGGACCCAGCTGTCAGCCTCTCCACGTACAGTCCACGTCCGATGGTAGTCGATCCTTGACCACGTTGACCACGCCGCGCCGAGAGCACCACGGTGGTGGACGATGGCGAGGCCTAGGAAGGGGACGACGCGGAGCCGGGGAAGACGCGGCAGTGGATGCACACGCGGAGAGGAGTACGAGGGTTCACTGATTCGGCTGCGCTACCGTCACCGCAGAATAACAGGGGGTGTGGGTGAGTGGAGGGATGGTCTGGCCAGCGGTGGGCGTAGTAGGGGGCGGTGAGGCCTCCGCGGCAGCACAGCCGGCCACGAGACGCAGGAGCAGGTGGCATGACCGGCGCTGCTTTGGGCGGCTGGAGCAAGAAGACCAGAGGTTGAAGAAGCACGGCGGCCGTTGGATGGACATCGTACGGTCACTGCAGCTAGAATCGTTTATATTGACTAAGTTGACAAAGCCCTTGGCCACAGGTCAGCTTCCGAAATGGTGCGCCCCAGATGTCAGGGGGATGAATCATTTTTCGGGCGGGTGAAGCTAGAATATCCGAGATTGAAGAATAAGCACGGCATCAGTTGGATGGACATCCAACGGCCACTGCTGCTTGAACCGTGTGTTGACTATAAGTTGACAAAGCCTTGCATACGCGTCAACTCTGTTTTTTTAGGGGACGCGTCAACTTAGTAAGGCCAGAAGTGTGTGGCAGAGAACTTATAGCCCATTTGAGATTTGTAAGAATGTGTAGCCCATTTTTGAATTATAATGGAATTTACTACAGCCCATTTACAGTTTGTTAAAAGTACAGCTCATTTCAACCAACCGTTCAAAACAGAATTCAATAAAGTTTCCCACATTTTGATGGGATCCGAATATTTTTATCCCGAAATTTCTAGTCAGATTAAATACAATTTCAATATAAATTATATTGCGTAAAAATCCAACGAAACATTGCGCTCGCAAAAATTAATGAAATTAAAATTTTCAATATTCCGAAAATAATATTTTATAAAGTAATCACTGTTTGGTGCATTTTTTTATAGTTACTACCCAGTTTTTATAATTACATCTCATTTATTATTTCTTAAAGCCCGTTTGCTTGTTAAGCCTAATGCATCCCTCCTAGGAAAGATTTGCAGCCCAGTGGGGCGGAGAATAACAACTTGACCTGTGACGCCCCCGATTCAATCGTACAGTAATCATGCACGCAAATGTGTACGATCAAGATCAAGGACTCACGGGAAGATATCACAACACAACTCTACAAATAAAAATAAGTCATACAAGCATCATAATACAAGCCAGGGCCTCGAGGGCTCGAATACAAGTGCTCGATCATAGACGAAGTCGCCGAAGCAACAATATCTGAGTACGAGACATAAGTTAAACAAGTTTGCCTTAAGAAGGCTAGCACAAACCGGGATACAGATCGAAGAGGAGCAGGCCTCCTGCCCGGGATCCTCCTAGGTCACTCCTGGTCATCGTCGGTGGGCTGCACGTAGTAGTAGGCACCTCCGGAGTAGTAGTAGTCGCAGAGGCGGTGGCGTCGCGCCTGGGCTCCATCGTGCAGTTGCAGCAATCGAGTATAGATAGGGGAAAAGGGGAACAAGGCAACCGTGAGTACTCATCCAAAGTACTACAAGCAAGGAGCTACACTACATATGCATGGATATATGTGTAAAGGGCCATGTCAGTGGACTGAACTGCAGAATGCCAGAATAAGAGGGGGATAGCTAGTCTTAACGAAGACTACGCTTCTGGACACCTGCCCTGCAACAGGTAGGAGGGGACAATCTGAAGTCCTCCAAGTAACATCACATAGCAATAATCCTACCCGACAATCCCCTGCTCATAACCATGAGCGAGAGCGACCACCGGTTGTATCTGGCACTTGGAAGGGTGTGTTTTATCAAGTATCCGGTTCTAGTTGTCATAAGCTCAAGGTACAACTCCAAGTTGTCCTGTTATCAAGATCACGGCTATCGAATAGATTAACTTCACTGCAGGGTGCACCATCTTACCCAGCACGCTTGATCCCATTTGGCGGACACACTTTCTGGGTCATGCCCGCCGCGGAAGATCAACACGCCGCAGCCCCACCTAGGCACAATAGAGAGGCCAACACGCCGGTCTAAACCTAAGCGCCGCAGGGTGCGGGCCCATCGCCACGAGCACACTGCACGTTGCGACGTGCCGGAAGCAGACCTAGCCCATCAAGCGTTCCAGTCCAATCCGCGTAGCCGCCCGCCTCGTCGCCGACGTCTGAAGTACCGGTGATACCACGACGCCGGGATACCCATAACTACTCCAGCGTAGATGGTTAGTGCGTATAAGCTCGTAGCCAACTCAGATCAAATACCAAGACCTCGTTAAGCGTGTTAAGTAACCACGAGCGCCGAACAGGGCCAGCCCACCTCTCTCCTAGGCGGTCTCAACCTGCCTGTCGCTCCGCCATAAGTAACGATCGGGGCCGTGGGAACCTAGGCCCACCTCTACGGGATGGAACCACCGTCCTTTCAGCCCCATCTTTGAACAGTACCACACGTAATGTAATAGTGTAAAGTATATAGTATCTACCGTGATCACCTCCCGAGTGATCACGGCCCGATAGTATAGCACGGCAGACGGACAAGGATGTAGGGCCACAGATGAAAGTACTAGCATCCTATACTAAGCATATAGGATTGCAGGTAAGGTAACAACAGAAGTTACAAGGACAGGCTATGCAACAGTATAGGAGTATCTGAAAACAGTAACATGCTATACTATTCTAATGCAAGCAGTGTAGATAAGAGTAGGCGATATCTGGTGATCAAGGGGGGGCTTGCCTGGTTGCTCTGGCAAGAGAGAGGGGTCGTCGGTGACGTAGTCGATCACAGGGACATCCGCATCGTCTCGGGGTCTACCGGAGAGAAGAGGGGGAAGAAACAGTAAATACATAGCAGGCAAGTGCATAACATGACAACAGACAGAGCTAGACTTGTTCTAACGTAGCGCTAGGCGATACCGGCGAAGGGGGAAATATCCGGGAAGTTTTCCCGGTTCCGGACCTGTGTCAGACAGATGACCGGAGGGGGAAAGTTCCATGTTCATCATTCTAGAGGCATGTTACAGATGAACGGACCGCGTAATCGGATTCATTGGATTTTTCTGAGCAACTTTCATATAGAAAACATTTTCATCGGAGTTACGGTTTAATTACTACAAATTTCTAAAGGTTTAAACATTTTCCGGAATTAAATAAATTAACAGAAATGGAATATGACGTCAGCAGAGTGTCAGCATGACATCAGCAGGTCAACAGACCCGCTGACTGGTCAAACTGACTATTTGGTCCCACATGTCATAGAGAGAGGGCTAACAGTGGGTTAATTTAAAAGAACAGGGGTTAATTTGCGGTTGGGCCCCACATGTCAGTGACTAATTAGTCTAACAAGTTAATTTTATTTATAAAAACGTTTAGTTAGCCTAATTAACAGACAGGGCCCACATGTCAGTACAGTAACGGCGTTGACCAGAGTCAACGTGGTCAACTGGGACGCTGGGGCCCCCTGGCAGCCTCACTGGTGTGGCCCCATAGGCCACGCGGCGCCAGTCAAGACGGGCGGCCGACAACGCCGCGACCTACCAGCGGCGGGCGTCGTCGCCGAGTTGGCCGGAAAACGCTGACGGGCACGAAAGGGGTGCCGCTAGGCACGTTCGAACGGTCACTCGACCGCGCGTCGATTTGTGGTGGTGGCATCACCGGAACTGGCCGGAAACGTCGCCGGCGACGAGGTAAGGCGGCGGCCGGAGATGAGGGTGGTCGGGCTAGCGGTTAGGGGGCACGGGGAGGCACGTGCTCAGGCTCGTTGGGCTCCTGGGAGCTCCAGGAGTTCAACGGTGGCCTCAGGTGGCGGCGACGTCGACCACAAGGACGGCCACGATCTCGCCGGGCGGCGAGCGGGGCACGGAGGCGGCGACAGCTAGCTACTGGCGCTGAACGAGCACGGGAGAGAGGAGAGGGAGGCGGAGCTCACGGGCAGGCACACGGAGGCCTCTCGTCGGGAGCGCAGAGGGAGGCATGAGGCTCCGGTGATCGCCGGTGACCACCGAGAAGGGAAGAGGGCGATGCCGGCGTCGCCGACCTCCCGACTCAATTGATGGACGAGGACGGTGAAGCGGGTACAGGCGCACCTCCTGTGCTCGGTTGCGGGCTCGGGGCGCCGGTGGTGGGATCGACGCAGCGCCGGGCGGCGATGGTGTCGGCCGCACGTGGTGGGGAAGGAGACGCGCCAAGAGGGAAAATGGGGGCGTCTAGGGTTTGTTCCAGGGCGAGGAGGGGTCTCTTATCCTCTCGGGGCATCGGCAGATGGTTGCCCCGTGGCCATCGGCGCCATGGACGTGTGCCCGGCGTCCACGGGGGCTTCTGTGAACAGAGGAAGATGGAGATGGGAGGTGGACTGGGCCAGCACACTGTGCACTCATGGCCCATGTGCGTAGTGGGCTGCCTTGTTTCTCTTTTTATTTAATAACAAAGAGAGGAAATGAATTATTTGGGCAGCCTATTGACTCGGGAAAAACTTGGGAAGGGTGCCATTAAATCCCTGGTAATTTTAGACACTTCCACAAAAAGTTTGGGCAAGTTTGGAATTCATTTGATTTTATTTTGAAAAAGAATAGGGCATTTAAAGTGTCGTTTTGGCACTGTTTTAAATGCTCAGACCCATATGTGTTGAAGATGATGTTGTTTTCCTTAACAGCATTTGTTTTGGAATATTTGCTAGATGATGAACATTTTAGTTTTACTGCTCAAAGAAACAATTTATTTGACTCTATTTCAAATTTGAAAATGGCTTTGGATTTTGGACGGTGGCAAGCTGCATAGTAACCATGATGATATGGACACCATTAGGGGAGATTCTGTAGCAAGATTCTCGAGGGTGTTACAAATCTCCTCCACTACAAGAAATCTCGCCTCGAGATTTAAGAGGGAGCAAGGGGAAAGGTCTGGTTAAGATAATCTAACGGATCGTCTCGAAGAAGTTAATCCCATTCGTTGATGTCTTCAATCCTTTATTCCGATGCATCATGATAAACTGGTCATCATTTCTTCGGGAACTCTATCGTAATTACGAAAGGTAGGGGGCAACTCACTACGACATAATGCTTTCAAGGGAAACAATCTGGGGTTAACCCATGAATTAGTATAAAATTATCTCTTGAGTTGAACATATGAAATACCTCGAGAGTAAGGTACGAAGGTACCATAATAGGCTCCAAGCGGGTAGGTAGCGGCTCGAAGCCTGAACCAGAGTGAGAAAGGGGTTCAGAGTAGCGAGAGTAAGTATCGCGTCTGATACCAGAATAGATCACTATGACGGTGGCCCGTGAATTACATACGAGGCCACGGCGAGGAATAACTTTGAAATCGGGGT
The DNA here is from genome assembly GCA_021605205.1 of Aegilops longissima. Lineage (NCBI taxonomy): Eukaryota > Viridiplantae > Streptophyta > Magnoliopsida > Poales > Poaceae > Aegilops > Aegilops longissima. The sequence continues at coordinate 46,797,057 of CM038680.1, read as the reverse complement.
GTACAGGACAGTCAGGTTTCGATCCTGTGGGCTCTGTGGGTTATGGGCCCACCATGTGGTTAAAAGTAGAAGGTTGTTGACATCCTGCACGATCATGTAAGCAAGGCATGTCGAGGAGAGTCGAGGGTCATGTCGGCAACAACATAGGTACCAAGGGCGAGGGACGAAGAGAACCATTTTCCTGCTCGTTGAACGAGGCGGACCAATAGGCAAGGTTCTCGTCCATCGGTGGTTACCGGAATGTCATCAACAAATAGTAATAGGGTCTTACTTACAGAGTGGTACAACGAGGTGCTTACCTAAGCAGGGGATTATCACTGCTTAGATTATATATATCCCAAGAAAGGTTCAAACAACCAATGGAAAGTAAAATATGATTATCATATTAAACAGAACAATGGGAACGAAAATGTGTTTAAACACATATTTCAGGGATATATCCTTACCAAGGATAAGCAGAGCATGATATCCATGTCAGGATATAATGTAGAAAACTCTTTAGGTAAGGGGGGGAGGAATCTCATGATATTACCCATACAACGGTGTTAGGATGAATGATAAATGAAATTTATCATCGTGCTTCAAATGTTCCTGTTGAAAATCGGAGTACCATTGACATGCTTCGAGATAGCATTGACATGGTCTTCAGGTGAAGATCAGACTTTGGAAACACGAAGGATCCATCAGGAATAACTTGAAGAATAAGTCTTACAATTTCCTCATGGATGAATGGATAACCTTGCTGAAAAGGAATCTATAATGATAGGTCCTCTAGCCGGGGGGTGCTAGGCATGACATCATGCTACCGGGTCATCAAAGGATCAACATCATAACTCTTGGGAAGTTGTCCCAACCATCATATCTGACCGAGATTCAGTCCCGATTGGTGTCAGGATACCTCAGGCTTAGGATACCTGAGAAGAAAAGGTGCAACGCAAATTGAAGAGATGACATTGTAAGATTCTCGGGGAAATGAACTATGTAGTGATTTCCTATCTGAGCCCATCATTAACCCAAGGAGAGGACAAGGAGGTGTCTGGTGACTCAACGGCAATTCACCGAGATTCCCAAAAGATGGACTTCCACAATTAAGTGAACAAGGAGATAACATTTGTCAGATCAAATGATATAAGGAAGTATGCTCGAGGAAACATACACAAGTAAACATTGGTTGAAAGGTGCGCCCGATGGGTTGGGTTGCACGACCAATGTCAGAATGGTGATTCAATAATCGACAGTCTAAGAATTTCACTTCAAAACAAGAGGCTTGCTAGAAGGGCAGAATTCAAACAGCACCGTTCACTTGTTGGTACACCGGTTGGAAGCAACACGGGGACCAAGAAAGAATGGTGATGGTGAGAAGCATCTCAATACCAAGAATTTCTTAAGAGGTGGAGCAGTCCTCACAACATCCTTGATATTAACAGATGGTAATACTCCAAGGTAAGGAAGAACAATAGCTGGGTAGCAAGGAACTCAAGGTATAACACCAAACATGAACAAGCTTGTGTTGGGGGGGAATGGCAATAAAGTGATCAATGATAATACAATTCATCGAGGGCAAGGATGGTATTTCTCATCATAAATTCAATTGATATCTGGATGAGCTCGAATGTTGATGATCACGACACCTTTGTCGCGAGAGTTCATGAAGATGTAATCGATCGCCATTTACATCAAGTCAAAGTAATGATGAAGCGAAGGTTATTGGAACCAAGGGTACGACACAAACTCGAAACCAAGCTTGTTGTTCAAGGCGAAATGATATGTCGATGAGGATCGACGTAAGGTTAGTTCCTCGTCGAAAATTGTGCTCCGTGAAGAAGGAACGGGTAGTACAGTTAAAATCATCACGACATCGATATAGCCAAACAGGCTAGGAATGGCGTGATCGGGTACAAACTCGTACTTATAGAAGCTATCAAGAGTTGTTGAACCGTAGTGCGGACTCGGTTCATTTATCGGTGTCCTTGAGTGTTTAATAACTCAGAGCCCGTGAAAAATTGGAAACAGTGGGAAGGTAGCACTTGATGAAGAACTCATAAAAGGTTATGAAGTCCCATGATAATCTCGAGATACCAGGGGTAATACTCGATGACATATCAAAGTAGAGGTTGGACGGGGGTTATTGCTCTACAGAAGACAAGTGCTAAAACTTGCACGAGAAATGGTATTTAAAAGAGAACATGGTCGGAACCACGATTGCAAAAGGCCAGTTCCCTGATATAAGATGAACTTATACCAAAGGAATAATTAATTTAAGAGAAGCTTTAACGATAAGATCTACATCGTGTCCATGGGCATGAACACAAGTTCAAGGTCGACTCCACTTCTCCAATGCATAACCCTTCATTCACTTCTCGTCCGATGAAGTTGCAGTGTTGAAAGTTTTATCCGCGAAGCACCGAAGAGTATGATTCGTGAAAACTTTCGGGTTCACACGGTTTAGTGAAGGCATATGTCCTCCCCATAGGGCTTCTTGGAATCATATACCGAATCTTTAGAAATAACTAACTCAAGCTCAAGGCGAGCATGGTTGAGAAAGCAGAGGATACAATTTACCAAAGGCATTATGTATCGAGGAAAGGCTCACAAGGTTATTGAATATGAAGGGCGTTGTCAGATAAAATCCAACAAAGGATCTGGTGGTCCACAAGGGATCTGACGTGAGCATCAGTACTCGACTAGAGGAAGAAGAATGCAAGGAGATCAAACTATAGAAACAAGCGACTAACTCAATTGTCAAATGCAAAGGAATTATGATTCCCAAATCAAGGGTCGAAGCAATGCTCGACTAGGGATGGATAAGATGAATAGCCTTAGGGTACAATCAAAGACAATGGGATTGGTCGAGAACCAATTCCGATTAAAAGAATGGCAGCTCAGCCGTAAAGGTAATTTATAAGGATCAATGATGATTGCGGTTATTCGCAAACATATCGAGTCAACAGACTCAAAATGATAATGACAAGGCATGTCAATATGACTACGAGACTTATGGGATTAACCATAATGCAAGCAAGCAAGAATTTCAAGAGCCAAAGGCTCCAGAGGATTTTCGGAAGATCGAATAGTATTTTGAAGACTTTTGTGAAACACATGAACAACTGGGGATGAGCGGATACTCGACAAGTGCGAGGATTTATTTGAAGGGGTATTCATGTGGCAAAGAACTGCTAGGCAGTAGGCACAAAGTATTCCCGGAACAATAGAGAAAACTTCGTGGTATCTTGTAATAACAAGATCAATGGGGGATGATCGTATGAATGGCAAGTGTAAGTAGTTTTCCATACGGATTTATCGGTGGTCGGGGATAGCCAAAGTGATGGGCACAAGGTCTCGGGAGAACATCCGAGAGTATCTACGGAATCTTCTGATTAGAAGACGATCATCTGAAGTGAGGGGCTCTCCGGGAGAAGTACTCGCGAGATCCTAAAGTCAGTTTTGTTTTTAGCAAAATCGTTTAACCCGAATAGAAGAGAGTTCAGAATCCCGAGTAAAGATCGAGGAGTAAAAGATCCTAATACCACCCAATGGCGACGCAGCCCATAAGACACACAGCCATGTTAGTAAAAGTTTTGCAATGTCTAGACTCGACTTCGCCAAGGAGTTGGAAGGGGATTCCTATAGGCAATGGCTCGATACCAACTTCAGACGCCCCGATTCAATCGTACACTAATCATGCACGCAAATGTGTACGATCAAGATCAAGGACTCACGGGAAGATATCACAACACAACTCTACAAATAAAATAAGTCATACAAGCATCATAATACAAGCCAGGGGCCTCGAGGGCTCGAATACAAGTGCTCGATCATAGACGAGTCAGCGGAAGCAACAATATTTGAGTACAGACATAAGTTAAACAAGTTTGCCTTAAGAAGGCTAGCAAAAACTAGGATATAGATCGAAAGAGGAGCAGGCCTCCTGCCTGGGATCCTCCTAGGTCACTCCTGGTCGTCGTCAGCGGGCTGCACGTAGTAGTAGGCACCTCCAGAGTAGTAGTCGTCGTAGGCGGTGGCGTCTGGCTCCTGGGCTCCATCCTCTGGTTGCAGCAATCGAGTATAGATAGGGGAAAAGGGGGAACAAGGCAACCGTGAGTACTCATCCAAAGTACTCGCAAGCAAGGAGCTACACTACATATGCATGGATATATGTGTAAAGGGCCATGTCAGTGGACTGAACTGCAGAATGCCAGAATAAGAGGGGGATAGCTAGTCTTAACGAAGACTACGCTTCTGTACACCTGCCCTGCAATAGGTAGGAGGGGACAATCTGAAGTCCTCCAAGTAACATCACATAGCAATAATCCTACCCGACAATCCCCTGCTCATAACCCTGAGCGAGAGCGACCACCGGTTGTATCTGGCACTTGGAAGGGTGTGTTTTATCAAGTATCCGGTTCTAGTTGTCATAAGCTCAAGGTACAACTCAAGTCGCCCTGTTATCAAGATCACGGCTATCCGAATAGATTAACTTCCCTGCAGGGTGCACCATCTTACCCAAAGACGCTTGATCCCATTTGGCGGACACACTTTCTCGGTCATGCCCGCCGCTGAAGATCAACACGCCGCAGCCCCACCTAGGCACAACAGAGAGGCCAACACGCCGGTCTAAACCTAAGCGCCAGCAGGGTCTGGGCCCATCGCCTCGAGCACACCTGCACGTTGTGTACGTGCCGAAGCAGCACCTAGCCCATCAGCGTTCAGTCCAATCCGCGCGCGCCGCTCCGTCGCCGACGTCTGAAGTGCCGCCGATACCACGACGCCGGATACCCATAACTACTCCCGCGTAGATGGTTAGTGCGTATAAGCTCAGAGCCAACTCAGATCAAATACCAAGACCTCGTTAAGCGTGTTAAGTAACCGCGAACGCCGAACAGGCCAGGCCCACTCTCTCCTAGGCGGTCTCAACCTGCCCCTGCCGCTCCGCCATAAGTAGCAGATCGGGGGCCGTGGGAACCTAGGCCCACCTCTACCGGATGGAACCACTGTCCTTTCAGCCCCATCTCCTAACAGTACCACATGTAATGTAATAGTGTAAAGTATATAGTATATACCCGTGATCACCTCCCGAGTGATCACGGCCCGATAGTATAGCAGCGCAGACGGACAAGGATGTAGGGCCACAGATGAAAGTACTAGCATCCTATACTAAGCATATAGGATTACGGTAAGGTAACAATGGTTACAAGGGCGAGGCTATGCAACAAGATAGGAGTATCTCGAAAACAGAATATGCTATACTATTCTAATGCAAGCAAATGTAGATAAGAGTAGGCGATATCTAGTGATCAAGGGGGGGGGCTTGCCTGGTTGCTCGCAAGAGAGAGGGTCGTCGGTGACGAGTCGATCACGGGGACATCCGCATCGGTCTCGGGTCTACCGGAGAGAAGAGGGGAAGAAACAGTAAATACATAGCAAGCAAGTGCATAACAGACAATGATGAGCTAGACGTGTTCTAACGCAGCGCTAGGCGATACCGGCGAAGCGGGAAATATCCGGGAAGTTTTCCCGGTTCGGACTGCGTGTATGTGATGAGATGACGGGGGAAAGTTCCATGTTCATCATGCTAGAGGCATGTTACAGATGAACGGACCGCGTAATCGGATTCATTGGATTTTTCTAAGCAACTTTCATATAGAAAACATTTTCATCGGAGTTACGGTTTAATTACTACAAATTTCTAAAGGTTTAAACATTTTCCGGAATTAAATAAATTAACAGAAATGGAAAATGACGTCACAGAGTGTCAAGATGACATCAGCAGTCATGACACCGCTGACCGGTCAAATCGACTATTTGGTCCCACATGTCATAGAGAGAGGGCTAACAGTGGGTTAATTTAAAAGAACAGGGGTTAATTTGCAGTTGGGCCCCACATGTCAGTGACTAATTAGTCTAACAAGTTAATTTTATTTATAAAAACGTTTAGTTAGCCCAATAATGCAGGGGCCCACATGTCAAGATCTGAACGGCGTTGACCAGAGTCAACGTGGTCAACTGGGACGCCAGGGCCCCCTGGCAGCCTCACTGGTGTGGCCCCCCATAGGGCCACGTCGGCGCCAGGTCAGCACGGCGGCCGGAGCAACGCCGGCGACCTACCCGCGGTGGTGCATCGCCGGAGTTGGCCGGAAAACGCGTACGGGGCACGGAAAGGGGTGCCGCTAGGCACGTTCGAACGGTCACTCGACCGCGCGTCGATTTGTGGTGGTGGCATCACCGGAACTGGCCGGAAACGTCGCCGGCGACGAGGCAAGGCGGCGGCCGGAGATGAGGGTGGTCGGGCTAGCGGTTAGGGGGCACGGGAGGCACGTGCTCAGCTCGTTGGCTCTCTGGGAGCTCCAGAGTTCAACGGTGGCCTCGTGGCGCGACGTCGACCACAAGGACGGCCACGATCTCGCCGGGCGGCGAGCAGGGCACGGAGGCGGCGACAGCTAGCTACTGGCACGGAACGAGCACGGGAGAGAGGGAGAGGGAGGCGGAGCTCACGGGCAGGCACACGGAGGCCTCTCGGGGTTCGGGAGCGCAGAGGAGGCATGAGGCTCGGTGATCGCGGTGACCACCGAGAAGGGAAGAGGGCGATGCCGACGCCGCCGACCTCCCGACTCCAATTGATGGACGAGGACGGTGAAGCGGGTACAGTGCACCTCCTGTGCTCGGCTGCGGGCTCGGGACGCCGGTGGCATGGATCGACGCAGGCGCGGCGACGATGGTTTTGGCCGCACATGGTGGGGAAGGAGACGGCGCGAAGAGGGGAAAATGGAGGGGGCGTCTAGGGTTTGTTCCAGGGCGAGGAGGGGTCTCTTATCCTCTTGGGGCATCGGCAGATGGTTGCCCCGTGGCCATCGGCGCCATGGACGTGTGCCGGCGTCCACGGGGGCTTCTGTGAACAGAGGAAGATGGAGATGGGAGGTGGACTGGGCCAGCACACTGTGCACTCATGGCCCATGTGCGTAGTGGGCTGCCTTGTTTCTCTTTTTATTTAATAACAAAGAGAGGAAATGAATTATTTGGGCAGCCTATTGACTCGGGAAAAACTTGGGAAGGGTGCCATGAAATCCCTGGTAATTTTAGACACTTCCACAAAAAGTTTGGGCAAGTTTGGAATTCATTTGATTTTATTTTGAAAAAGAATAGGGCATTTAAAGTGTCGTTTTGGCACTGTTTTAAATGCTCAGACCCATATGTGTTGAAGATGATGTTGTTTTCCTTAACAGCATTTGTTTTGGAATATTTGATAGATGATGAACATTTTAGTTTTACTGCTCAAAGAAACAATTTATTTGACTCTATTTCAAATTTGAAAATGGCTTTGGATTTTGGACAGGTGGCAAGCTGCATAGTAACCATGATGATATGGACACCATTAGGGGGAGATTACTGTAGCAAGATTCTCGGGGTGTTACATGACCTTGCCTGGGTATTCCTAAAAAAAGTATAGTTGGGCTAGCCATTTTCAGCTTGAAAAAAATTAATATCTGGGTTGGACATCGGCTCGGGCTAGAGGCCACACCCCTGCCCATTAATACACTGCAGCGATGTTTTCGTTGTTGTTCGGAGGAGAAAATTAATGTCTGGGGTAAACATCAATAAACTCTGCAGTGCTCACACCTCAAAAACACAAATACTGCTCGAGCTGCTTGGTCCCAGCTGTCGGCCTCTTCTTGTGCAATTCTCTCGTTTATTGACTACTCCCTCCTTTCCGGTTTATAATGCTCAATTCAAAAATCTCACCAATCAAGGTAAATGGCGAGTGGTGGAATACTTTTTGTAGTTTTGCAGAAGCACCTAATTAATGCTCTTGTTATCCTCAAAAAATTATGTTTACCAATGCATTAATTACAATGCATGCATGCATAAAGTACATGCATTGGTCAATTTTCTCTTAATACTTGAATGCAATGATTTAATGCACCTTGGAATATGAACATGTGATGGAAAACAACCAAATTGAGCCTTATAAAATGGAAAAACTAAAATTTTGAGATAAGCCCTATAAACCGGAAAGGAGGGAGTACATAGGTTGACAATGGTGTGGGACCGTGATGTCAGGAAACCAGGAGGAAGCAAAATAAATTATAGTTTATATATATATATATATATATATATATATATATATATATATATATATATATATATATATATATATATATATAAATAAGGAGGCACTTGCGTGCACGTGAGGCTATGGACTGGTGGGTCCCCATTGTCATCCTATCCAAGTAAAGTCATCTCTCGCTCGCCTGCTGCTTCTCGCCTTAAAGCAATGCCGTCGGCCGCCCGCTTCCCGGTGCAAAGCGATTGTTCGCTTTCAAACGACACAAGTGTCGTCCGTCCATCCATCTACCGCGACACATTAATGATACGCGGTTGCCGAGGCGGCTACTCCGCGCCACACGTCCGCCCCTCCGCCCTACCACCATTGTATATATAAACCGCTGCGCCAGCCATAGCCGCATCATCCGCATCCGTTCCTTTCTCATGTCCACACCACTACTGCCCACCATGGCTTCCCCGCTCCAGGCGCTCTTGCTTTCAGACGGGCGGACGACGGACCACAAGGAGATGGCAGCCATTGCTGCTGACCGGCTGGCCGGCAGGCAGCCGGAGGACGACGACGTCCCAATGGAGAACATGGTAGTCGACAATCCGACGCCAACCCCCTCCTCTGTGCCATCCTCGCCGGTGCATTGCACCATGACCATCGGCGAGGCCCGTGCCCAATATATGGACAGGGTGAGGCAGATGCGTGAGGAGCAGTTCCGGGAGGTGCAGGCCGACGCCGCCTACAACCACCATCTCCTCCAGGAGCACCTGCAGGCGGAGGAGCAGATCGCTGTGGAGCGGGCGGAGCAGGAGGCGCTACTCGATTCGTACCGCTCCACCCGCAAGGGGCCGCCGAAGCGCTGGTGGTACCGCATGCGGTGGCGGAGGTTGCGCCGCCTACAAAGAGGCTAGCAAAGAGGGCGGCGAAGCGGCAAGGCGCTGTTTGGCGAGACCGAGGACGAGGCAGAGGACAATGCCGCTCCGACGACTCCCGCTCGGCGGGCGCCGACGACGCGCCGCCGCCGCCCGCGCCCATGGCGCCAACAACGAGGCGAAGGACACCGCCCGGCTCCGCCAAGGCATCGTGGCGCCAACAACGAGGCAGAGGACACGCGCGGCTCGCCGAGGCCCCGCCCGCCAACAACGAGGCAGAGGACATCGCCCGCTCAGCCGAGGCCCCACCCCGCCGCAACGTGGGGAGGATTTACACCGCCCGCCGAGGCGCTGCCCGCCGCAACGAGACGAGAGGACATCGAGGCTCGCCGAGGCCCCGCCCACGCCAACGAGGTCAGTCCGCCACGTAAAACGAGGAAGAGTAGAACACGGTAGGTCACCGCCGCTCGGGTCCAAGTAAGGCCACGCGCTACCCTCGGTTAAAGCCAAGCTAGGCGGGTTGACCATTGACGGCCGGTTAGCTTCTTGGCGGCGACGTGGAGTCGAGAGCTGCCGAGAAGAACGCTGCTTCTATTTAATCGCTGGTGGATGAACAGAGACGGTGGAGGGTGGTTGAATAGTAGCCGTGGAGAAGCAATGTGGAGGTGGATGAACAGGAGCCCATGGAGGCTGGAGGAGGTCGACGGTGGAGATGAACAGATTCGTGGAGTCCTGCTGCTGCGGTATGCCACACCTCCCGGCGAACAGACCCCTGCTTCAGCAGAAGCGCCCAACACAAGTCCGCTTTGGCCTGCTTTATGCACGCCACACCTCCCGATCAACAGACCCATGTTTCGCCGAGGAGGTCCGTCATTCGCTTTTGCGGCACGCCACACCTCCGATCAACAGACCCCTGCTTTCCGTAGGGAGGTCCGTCGCTCGACACGCCACCTCCCCGATCAACAGACCTGCTCCAACGGAGGTCTGTTCTCCGCCAGCGGCACGCCAGCCTCGCTTCCATCGCCTGCTCCGCCCAAGCCTCCCGGCGAACATGACCACGCCTGCTCCGACCCATCCGTTGGCTCCACTGCCTGCCTCCCGGCGAACACGACGCATTCCGCTGTTCTCCCATGAACACGACGCATTCCGCTTTCCCATGAACACGATGTTCCGCTGTTTTCCATGAACACGACGCAATCCGCTGTTCTCCCCATGAACACGAGCCTCGCCAGACGATGCGCCATTAGGCGTTCGAGACCCCGCTCAGATACACGCGGGTCAGATTTTTTCTTGCACCCCGGTCACGACGACGCAGTACATGCTACGCGGCGCTTACTACTTACATGCGCGCCACATCGACCAAGATGTACGCACATGTTCGCGACCAGGATGACAACGCCACGACGCTTCAACCAGGTGGGTCCCGACTGCGTGCACTTCCTTGCCCGGCGATGTAGCTGGTGGGTCCTAGCAGTGGGGCTTAATTTTTTTTGCCCGGACGCACTTCCTGCGCGGAAGGTGTAGCTGTTGGGTCCCACCGTCGGGGGCCAATCATTTTTTTTCGGACGCACTTCCTTGCGTATGAAGGTGTAGCTGCTGGGTCCCAACAATGTGGGGGCGAATCGTTTTTTCGGACGCACTTCCTTGCGCGAAGGTGTAGCTGGTGGGTCCCAGCACGGGGCTTAATCGCTTTTTTTGGACGCACTTCCTTGCGTATAATATGTAGCTGGTGGATCCCAGCAAGGGGTAATCATTTTTTTCCGCACGCACTTTGCGTATGAAGATGTAGCCCCGGTCCCAGCAATGTGGGCGAATCATTTTTTCGGAAATAAGGTGGCCCGTCCGATATGTCCTTGCCGCTGCGTGAAGGAATAATTATTTTGCCGTAATAAGAAGGCACTTCCTTGCACCGTCAGGACCAGCTGTCAGCCTTCCACGCATACCCACGTCCGATGGTAGTCGATCCCTGACCACGCTGACCACGCCACGCCGAGAGCACCACGGTGGTGGACGGCGGCAGGCTAGGAAGGGACGACGCGGAGTCGGGAAGACGCGGCAAAGGATGCACACGCGAGAGGAGTACGAGGGTTCATCGATTCGCCGCGCTAGCTTACTATATACTCCTCGATTAGTTTAATGTTTCCAACATCTTCTTGTGCAGTTCCACTAAAATATATGGTATCTTCAAAGAAGATCCTGTTTGCACAAGTAGAGATAATTACGTATGGCATCAAATCGGTGGCAAAACAATTGCTCGCTCCAGCCATAGCAATAAATTAAGATGCAAAACTATATCATTACTTGTGTCATCACAGTTCAAAGGCTTCATTATAGCACCGGAGTTGATTTTGTTTTTCTTCCGCTTGTTCTTCCCTTCATCACTTGGTTCAATAATGCACAAGCTTCGCCTTCAATGTAAGATTTGGCATGTCAATTAGGGAGCACAAGTATAGTACTAAACTTAATTTTACGATGAAAGTGGCAAAATACAGGCTAGCAGTTGTGAAATATCCTTATCTTACCTCAATGGGATATTACGGTGCACATACAGATTGGAAGTCTTGTCTCCATTTGTGCAGTTCACTAAAATCAAGCAACATTATCATACAAGTAGCACAACATATGAAAGCACACTGCAGAATTATGTGAAAGAAGGCTAGTACTGACCTCTGATGATGCGGAATTCAAACAACTCACAAGAAGAAGATCTGAACCAAATTCTCCTTAACGGATAGGAAGTAAGATCTCCTCTTATGCAGTTCCACTAAGATCAAATAAAAAAGCAACGTTGTCGGTGTGACATTTTGGTTGAACTGCACAAAACACTCTTAAAACAAAAGTGTTTTGTGCAGTGCAACAAAATGTCACAATGGCAACGAGGTGAAGTAGATAACCCTGTTTACACAGAGGTGCAAAGGAAACAATTAGTGGTCAATAACGGTGGATGACACAGAAGCCAACAAAAAGAAGCATCTACCTTATCTAAATGGGAAAGAAAGCAAGACAGTAGCATTTCTCAAATGGTGGCATTGATTAATATTAACATAGAGATTATATTAACAATAAAATTCGTTAAACATGTAATTTGCTTTTAACTGTGGCATTGCATCAATTTTCCAGGGCATTATTAGAGGGTGTTTGTTTACAGGACATTTTGGTGTAGGGACTAAAAAACTCCGTGCACCACATCTAAACCAAACAGGAGGGACTTTTCGGGACTAAAAGTGGGCATTTGGGACTAAAGAAAGAAGACCCCGAGGAGTCTTTTGGGACTTTTTCCAACAGTTGCCCCTGCCACGATCGCACCTTGTTTCTATTAGTTCATTACTAGGGGTAACATGGTCTTTTATCATGTCATTTAATAACCTCTAGTCCATGTTTAGTCCCTGGAACCAAGCAGGTAGGGACTAGGGAGTTTTTAACCAAACAGGGCCATAGATTAACAACAGCTAATGAGTTGCACGGGACAGTGGATGCACCAGCACCATGTGCATCTACCGATGTACTGTGGTCATGCACAGTCTGTTGCAACAAAGAACAAACAACCAAGGAGCATATTTGTGTTGGTCCCAGTTTTTTTATCTTTACACACCTTTCCCTATGTGAGCGCAGCAAATCTAGTCTTGCTCAAACTCTACAGCCTTGTCCCTTCCTTTCCTTTTTGAACTAGTACTTTCGCCCCTTCCTTTCCTCTTTGAACCACGTCCTAGATTTATGCGATACAACTTTCCCCACTACTTTCCCCCGTTCCTTTCCTCTTTGAACCACGTCCTAGATTCATGCTATACAACTTTCCCTCTTCATTTCCTCTTTGAACCACGTCCTAGATTCATGCTATATACAACTTTTCCCACTACTTTCCCCCACTCCTTTCCTCTTTGAACCACGTCCTAGATTCATGGTATACATGCAGCTAAAGCAATGCATGTGGAGTAAGTAAAATATACCTTAAGATTCTTGGGGCGTGGTTCGGTGGGCGACGGGACGGCGGTGAAGAAGAAGGGGTCGGAGGCCCTCATGCGCCACCGCTGGGTGGAAAGTGAACAGCAGCGCCGGTAGTGGATTCCCTCCCTCACCAACGGCGACAGCGTTAAGCCTCCTTCCCTTCCCGGCGGACGGATCCTGCTGGCTCTTTGAGCAGCAGTGAGGGGAGAGAGAGAGGCCAACAAAGTCTTGTTTAGATCTGGAGAGGGCGAGAGAGTGTCAAGAGAGCAACTACAAGCGTTGAGGCTCCAGCGTGTATATATATACTAGAGAGAGAGTGTGAAGTGTACAAACCCTAGAAAACATTTTGACCAGTCAAAGAATACTCCTGGCAAAAATTATGCTCAAGTGTAGTTATCAAACCCGAGACCTCAAGTTTGATGAGCGAACAGGCTAACCAGCTACACAACCCTCCCGTTATGTTCAACGAGAGGAAAATAACCTTTTATACATTCCTGCATTCGTGTGACAGGCATGCCGTGTTTTTGTGTGTGTGTGTGGGAGTCATTAGGATTTCAATCATAATCGTGTCATGTGGCTTTGGTGGTAAGACTATCCACAGTGGTGCAGAAATAATGCAGCCTTAGTCACCTTACCTCTCTCCACGTAGTACGTTGGGTCCCACCAGTCAGAGGGTGAAACAAACAAATTAATAAGAAAATTAAAAGCGCCAGGTGTGTATCTTACTACCTCACACATCTCACTACTGCTGGGAACCTTGTCCAATTGATCCCTCTGTTTGCTCACGTACTATTTTAAGTGAATCCTTATTATAACATGCACACAAATTTTGGGCACTTGTATTCGACTTAAGTCGGTGTGCCACCAGATCTCGTGATACTTACTACTCCCTCCGTCTAGGTGTAATAAGTCACGTTAGAAGGTGCAACGGGACCAAGGTGCGTGCGTGTGCGTGTGTGTGTTTAACAACATGTGTGTGTTAGAGAGTGCGACAGATCGACCTACTCCTACAGAGATATGGTGTGTAGTGTATGATTTTAGCCCGAGAGTGGTGCATCCTCTCATTCCGGGCGTGTCCGTAGGGACATGCGGACAGCTGCCACACCTGCTCCTCGACCAGCCTGGCCCACCCAAAGCCCTCCATCGCTGCTTCTTCCCGCCGCCACGGTCAGCGCCACTCCAAAGAATCGGTGCCGCATTCATGCCCGGGCAGAGCGGACGCGACCTCTCACTGGCGCAAGAGTGATGGTTGCTTCGTCCGTCCAACTTACTGCTGGGTCTATGTGATTTGACGGCTCATTGGTCTTTATTACTGAGGTGGTAGGACTACTGGATGTCCCACACTTTTGGTGAAAGGAGGTAGTAGTAGATTACAATTTTCTCCATTCTTACAGCGGAGGAGTGCAAGAGCAGTGAAAACACGCAGGCTCAGTGATTACATGGCCCACCTCACACTATCACCGTGCGACACCTAACTCTTTACATAGTACTCCCTCTGTTCCTAAATATTACTAGATTAGTCCCCGCTCGTTGCCGCGGAACAGCGGTATATCTCTCTACGCAAAATTATCGATTTCATAGAACTAAAAAAATATATAACCGCATGACAAATGTGGTAGCCGAACTAAATAAACTCTCATCATCATTTAGATCATCCCACGTAAGGAAAAAAGATCAGCCAACTCCATCGCATAATGGGATTATATTTTTCTTTTGACATGTTAATGGGACTTAAAAGCTCACTTACATGCATGCTACGGTGAATGCTTGCATGCAGACATGTTGATGTGATTTAAAACCCACTCACATGCATGTGCCATGGTATTTCTGCATGCTTGCATGTGGCTTAGTCTGAGCCTCTCAACGCCTAGATCGACGGCTATTATGACTGATTTACTTCATCTAACGGCTACGTCAATTTTGATGATATGGCTCAAGGAGAGGATAGAGAATTCCTAGTAGTGGGGGCTAGCTATTACTAGTAGATAAGTCTTTGTAGAGATTCCACTAGGTGAACTACATATGGAACAAAATGAATGAATCTACACTTAAAATGCATCTATATACATCCGCATGTGGTTAATGGTGAAATCTCTACAAAGACTTATATTTAGGAACGGAGGAAGTACTAGTATAGTACTAGTACGCATTGTAATTTATCAGTGAGATAAATTTGTACAATGCTATGAAGCTTCCAGCTCTGTTACATGTATCTTGCGCCCAAGGTTGCCCGTTGCAACATTTCATCAAATACAAAGGAGACTAACATGCATGCTATTGCATCTCAATGATTGACAGATCATAGCAAATATGTACTCCTGACACTTATTTTGGAACAGAGGCAGCTAAAGAAAAAAATGATCCATGCAGTCCCTAGCCCTTGAACCGTGAACCCTGACCAGGCTTCAATTTGCTGGCAACGTTCGAGCTTCCTAATAAATGAAGTTTGCAACCTTTTGACCATCGGATCATTTTGTGCAGTTTCACCAAAATCGAGATGAGCATCCCTGTGGCAAAGAAATTGAAGAAGCGTGATTAGAATAAGATTACTAGGACTAGTTGATGAGACATAAACTCATCACAAATACAGTACATAGAAGCCAGTAGAGGTATCAGGTATGTGCGGGGCAAAGAAGTAGAGAAATATCCACAGGGAGTGATGTGGGCAGCTGGAGCACTGGTACAAGCCGGCTGTAAAGGGAGTTGTACCTGAGGGACGTAGCTCAACCTTGAGGAGGGCGGCGGGAGGCGACAACTGCCCATGTTGCAGCAGTGAGCAAGGGACGAAGGCAACCTCACCGGCTTTGTGAGAGAGAACGGCGGGGACCCCTGATCGGGACGTGCCGACAGTGGGTTTTTGCCGTCGACGACGACCATCGCATCTACACTAAGCATCCACCCCTTCCCCAAGCGGACGTGATCCGCCGGGATGTTAGAGATGTGGCCACGGTCGTTTAGTGCGAGAGAGTGTGAAGAGAGCAACCCCAGCAAGCAACCGTGTAGGCTGGCCCGTCCTGACTATGTATATAGTGGAGCGGTTTCATTTTCTCTCCATATGAACCTATCATATTGCGTACATGCCACTGAAGAAAAAAATTATTTATAAATGACGCGGCACCTACTACTTGTTCTCCTATAACCTTGCGCTTGGCATCTCCAAAATATTAACCTTGCGATTGGCTCTTCGCCTCTTCGGGAAGTCGAGCAATAATGGTAGTGCAGTATATATCGTTCTGGCTATATGAGACCGAATGAATTGCTGCACGCCCACCACGTATGGGGTCGAGGGGCGAGGAGAGTGCTACTACATACGGAGCAAAATGAGTGAATGTACACTCTAAAATATGTCTATATACATCAGTGTTTGGAGTATGTACTAGTACTTCATATTGAAATCTACTAAAGGACATATATATTCCAAACAATATGATACGTATAATCTCTATAACCAAGGTAGTAGGGACGAGGAGTAAACGGAGGGAGTAGTAATTTTTTCTCCTCGTCCTGCGAGCCACCGCACGCATGGGCGAGGGAGGAGCAAGCTTCACCTCATCCTGCGAGCCACCGCGCCAGTGGGCGGGGGAGACGGCATACTAAGCAAGCTTCTCCTCGTTCTGCGAGTTGACGAGACACATCAAAAGTACTCCAGTGTATAGAGCCTTGCCTCTAAGGTAGGCCCCACATGGTTTGCCTCTTTTTTTAATTTAACATAACGCGTCAAGTCGCAATTTGTTTGTTCACCCATGGTAGACGATCCTCCCTCCACCAAGTGGACAACCAGTACACGTGCCAAATTACCACGTGGGCTGCCTTTTTCGTACAGAAATGAGCTCCACCGTGTACCCGCGCGGGTGTGGTTGGGAAAGAGATGGGAGTATGTGCGCCATGCATGCACCTCTTCTCTTCGTGCACGTCCCCCACCTACGTGGGTGTGTGTAAGAGATACAAACCGCGTTCGTGAGTGTTTTTTGTTTTGTGGTGGGGGTGGGGGTTGATTTCGTGAATTATTTGTGGGAATATGTGTCGATGACATCTCAAACAAAATTTTGCATGCAATGTGTGTGAAATGGAGGCCTATCCATATCATACATAGAGGGTCGGGCAATCCATGAGAAGAGAGGGAGGGGTCATAGCTATCGATAAGAGTCGAAGAGAGGATCAAGTGGGTTGGTGCGAGATCCATGAAGAGAGCCATCGAAATTGTGTGTGTGTGTGTGCAAGTCAAAGATATAGGGCGACTGGCCTACCGGAACGTTAGAGGGCACATGTCAAGTTTGTGTGTGGCAGGGAGACATGACTAGAGTGCTTGATGTATCGGTGTGTGTGGGGGGGAGGGGTGGGGGAGGGGTAGGCAGAGGCCTAACTATAGAGGTAGCATGACTCGTATATGTGTTGAGAAGGAGAGACCCAGCTATGTCTTGAGGGAGATCGGTCGACATCCATACATAACTGAAGGACGGGAAATATGATGGGACAGGGAGAGAGGAGAGAGAGAGGGAGGGAGAGGGAGGGAGAGGGAGGGAGAGGGGTAGAGTGCTGGATGGGTGATGGAGTTGCTTCTCGGAGATGTTGGGAGAGGCCTACTAGACAAACTGAGGGTGGAACTGCAATGTTATCAATAAGAGTGGGGATGTGTTTCTGTGTGTGCCTGTGCGTGAGAGATCTATCGGGATGCATCCATGGATGATGAAGGGGAACCATGTGTTTCGTAAGCAAACCTAACTAGATCGGTAGATCAATTGTTGTTTGTCGGAGGAAGGGAGAGACACAACTAATGAGGTAGATTGATCGATGTGTGGGTAAAAACGAGTTATAAGGACCTAGCTGGCTATATGTATAGCAAGAGATCGGTCGGTGTACGTCCATTTGTTAGAGGCAAATAAGGCCCAGCGAGACGGATAGACAGAGAAAATGGAGCTAGGAGGTGGAGCGAGAGGCCCAACTACTAGCTAGATAGGGGGAGGAGTGTTCAGTTGTGAGATCGATGAAAAGAGGGGTGAGAGTTTACACGTGTGTCTGACCATATGAGAGACACGAGGCAAGGACACATAAAGGAGGAGATTGAAGTTGTGTGTGTATGCTGTAGGCAGGCATCGCTGGAGAGGTTTATCGATCGGTGTGTGTCGGAAAGGAGTTGTGGAGACTCTGGGAGAATGACCTAAACAAAAAAATGAATGTGCCCGGTGGATAGAATGCCGAGGGAGGGGGGGCGAGGAGGGCGTGTACATGCACGAGAGAAAGTTAGTGGTAGCTACAAAGGTTAGAGGATTGTGTGGGTGTAAGAGACTAACAAAGATCATAATTTGATATGAAAGCGGATTCATATATTTGAATAGGAGATCATAGTGTTTTGAACATTGCATGCATGAATATAGCGGTGATACACGTGTTGTGCACATGTTATACCATAATGTGATAATGCATGGCGTTTGCAACTCATAGCTAAATGCCAAACAATCTAAACCATACTATACATCAAACAATCTCACATTTTATTTGAATTTGTGATAATGTGCGGCGTTTGCATCTTACAACTAAATATCGAGCAATCTAAACAATACTATATATCGAACATTCTCACATTTTATTTGAATTTGTGGTAATGTGTGGTGTTTGCAACTCACATCTAAATACTTGTAGGCGAGGGGCGGGCACCATACATAATGTGATAAACACATTATACATATGAGACATGGTTTAGATTATGAAGATCTAGCTAGAGCTAGAAATGTAATGTGATTTGAAATCAAAATAAAGTGGATTCAAAAAATCTAGTTCGAGTTCATATAGTACACATAGTTCATATGTAACTCGAGACTGATCATGTGGTGTGCTGTGAAGTTAATACACAAACGATGATTTAACTTGACAATAATGATGATTGTAGATCTTATTAAAATAGAGAAATGAATTCAAATGCTTTGACTTCACAACAATCATTACTGTAGATCTTATTCAAATTTAGTTCACATTGAAGCGATAGTATATACGTTTGGAATGCACTAGAACGTTCATTTGAGTAGTAGGTTGCATGCATTATACACGTAGTGAAATATTTTAATTGAACATAACATGAATTCAAAGTTTTGAATGACATTTTTAGTGTGCATTGATTTGGTACAGTACACGTTAGGCTCGTCCGGAAATTTCAACCCGCGCCTTGTTAGCCCGAAATATTGAAGATATATCTTTGTCTCGTTGTGCTCCGACAACTCCCTCCATCTCAACCTGTTGGGGATATAACTATTTGTGTAAGCCGCCCAGGTGTGGCTGGGTTACGTAAAGAGTTTACCAGACAGAAGCCCAAATCCAAGCATGAAGATGGCGTCTCAATGAAGGGCCTAAGGCCCACAGGCGACTTAAGGCCCGTTATAGTAAACCGCCATAATGGCATGACTTGTATCGTAAGGTAGACTTGACTAGTCACTGAGCCGGACATTGTTTATCAGCCGGCCGGGACTCTGTAGGCCACAGGGCGTCAACCCGTGTATATAAGAGGACGACCTGTTGGCGGCTTAGGGCAAGAAACAACCAATCGAGAACCGGGCATAGCATATCTCGCTCCCTGGTCATCGAAACCTCAAGAAATAACAACCCAACTAGATGTAGGCCTTACCTTCACCGTAAGGGGCCGAACTAGTATAAAACCCCTCGTCTCCTTTGTCCCGATTAACCCCTTTAAGCTTCCTAGTTGCGATGGCTCTACGACTAAGTCCTTGCAAGAGGACATCTGCCGTGACAATTCCACGACAGTTGGCGCCCACCATGGGGCCAGCACACGGTGGATTTGAGTTCTTGAAGGGCAGCTTCGAAGGGCTCAAGGGATACGCAGTGGGCCGGATGACCAAGAGTCATCGCGGCAAGATCTACATCGACAACGAAGGCTGGGGCCCCGAGGCCGACTCAATTGAGTACGGGTACCGGGTCCCCTTTGGCGGAATCCACGTCTTCATCGGCCGGATTGGTGAGCCGGGCCTAGAGCCGGACAGCTGCACCGACCTCATTGAGACGGCTCAGCGTGCGAGACCCGCCCAGATTCAACCTATCATGAAGCGTGCCTTTGTGGGTTGTGTTCATGGAGAGGCACTTTCTGAAGGATCTAAAGATGGCGAAGAGACGGCCGTCCCATCAGATGATGATTCGTCCTCCGGCTCAACAGATTCTCTGTATCAGGTCCAAGAAGGCATGCTAGGGGGCTGTTCTGGCGACTCTAGTGTTCCAAATTGCTATGAGCCGCCAAGCTGGGCAGGAGTCTTCATGGCTGGTACCCAACCCGGCCAAAACTCGACGACTGTGACAGCAATTACGTCCGGGTCAGGAGCGGCCGGGGCAGGAGGCCTCGCGCGCCCGCCGGCTTAGGTGCTGATAGATCTTATGGACAAGTTGACGGCCCTGTTAACCCCCACGGTTATTCCTTAGAATCCAGATGAGCATAACGCAGAGGTGGCAAAGGTACGTGAGGAGATAGCCATGGCCAAGGAGGCCTTGGAGGCTGAGGACACCAGGCTAGCTGCAGAGCGGGCGGCTTTGGATGCATGGGCGCAGCGACTCCAGTCAGAGGCTTTCCAGCTTAATATGAATCTGAATGCATCCAATGAGGTGATGAGAAGGAGACATCAGAAGACCCAGTCCCGTCTGCCTCCGGTTTACGATCCTCGGAATCTTTTCACGACACCCGGAGCTGGTCCTAGCAATCCGCCTGAAGCCAATCAATTTATGACACCCGGAGCTGGAGGGTCGGCTCAGCCTCGAGAGATGGCACCTCTTCATGGGAGCATGGCCCCGCCCCGATACATACCGACACCTCCGGGCCACTTTTCCAACCCCATGGAGAACCTGATAGCAGCATCGGCACGTCTGGCGGCTCTTCAATTGGATGGTGATGACCCGACGGCGCTGGAAACCCGGAGGGTTAGGGATCTTCTTCAGACGGCCTTGGCATAGCAAGAGACCTATTCTTACAGCAGGGACATGATTCATTCCACTCCTCAGCCTTGGATAGCACCTCGTCCAAACCGGAGTCCGAATTACAGCAGGCACATGGAGTCAGAAGCTTTATCAAGCAATGCCCAGCGTCGTAACCAACCCGGCGGCTATAACCCGGTGCAGGATCGATTGCGTCAGGAGGATGAACGGGCGGCTCAGCAGACGGCGTATGATGGTCTCCCAGAGTATCCAACGACTTCTGTTGGAGCAGGAGTAGCCACTAGAACCGGTGGTGTCCCTTGTCTAGTGCCGGCTCTGCGAGATGTGCGTCTGCCCAAGGATTTCAAGGGACCTCGAAAGGTGCCGAATTACACGGCCGACTTACAGCCAGGGGCATGGATTGAAAGTTACGAGATGGCCATGGAGTTATTGGAAGTCAGCGACGCGGCGATGGCTAAGTATTTCACCATGATGTTAGATGGAACGGCCCGATCTTGGTTGAAAAGTTTGCCTCCCAATTCCATCAGTTCATGGGCCGAGTTAAAGGCCTGGTTTATCTAGAACTTTAAGGATACTTGCAAGCAATCTATGTCCATTGTGGACTTAACCAATTGTAAGCAGGAGGAAGGTGAGTCCACAACTCACTGGGTGCGCCGGGTCAAGGAAATAATACACTCATCTGATAAGATGGACGCCGGCTCTGCGGTACTTATGCTCCATCAGGATTGTCGTTTTGTGCCGCTGAAGCAGAAGCCGGGGCGCCTTAAGCGTGATTGCAATGACATGGGTACGCTGATGGCGGCTTTGGTTAAATTTGCCGATTCCGATACTACCGATGATCCCGCGTCTGAGGAAGAAAAGACAGGGAAAGGAAAGAAGAACGGTAATGGAAAGGGTCAGCAGCAACAACCGGTAAGTCAAGGTGGCAACAAGCGTAAGCCGGACGGTAGCCCGGCGTGTGTGGCCAATGCTAATTCCCAAGGTAATAACAAGAAGCGTAAGGGGAGAGCACCTCCTCGATCTGGTGGCTCAGGTCCATCTCTTGAGCAGCTTCTGAATGAGCCTTGTCCAAGAAACGGTACTCGGGAAAATCCTGCCACCCACTTATGGAAGGACTGCGCGATCATGAAGGCTTTCAAGAATTCAAACATGTTTGATGGAAATCACGGATCAGGCGGCGGTTCAGGAGCAGGTGGTTTCCATGGCCCGGGTGGCGGCTCAAGTTCCGGTTTTCAAGGTGGTCAAGGTGGTTATAATCAGCAGCAGTCTGGTCAAGGAGGACAGCAGCAGCAGCAGTCAGGTTATCAGAGCCATCCAAAACAGTTGAACGGTGGGCAATACCATGTGTTTACCACTAACTTGTGTAAGCGTGACCAGAAGGTTCATAAAAGGGCTGTGAATTCGGTTGAACCGGCGGTTCCCCGTTATCTGAGGTGGTCAGAGCAGCCTATCATTTGGAGTAGAGAAGATCACCCCGGGTTGATAACCCGGTCGATTAGCCTTGGTGGTGGCCCTCAAGGTTGGTGGATATAAATTCACTAAGGTGCTCATGGAAGGTGGAAGCAGCATCAATATTCTCTATTATGAGACCTTTCGCCGTATGGGTCTGACTGATAAGGACTTGAGGACGTCTAACACTGTTTTTCATGGGGTGGTACCTGGTAAGTCGGCATATCCCGTGGGAAAGATCGAGATGGAAGTGGCTTTTGGAGACGACTATGATTCCAGGGCTGAGAAGCTTTTGAGGTAGTCAAAATCAAGAGCCCATATCACGCTCTGTTTGGACGGCCGGCTTATGCCAAGTTTATGGCACGGCCGTGTTATGTTTATCTGCAGCTCAAGATGTCGGGTTACAAGGGCACCATCACTGTGCATGGGAGTCGAAAGGTGGCCTTGGAGTGCGAGGAAGGCGATGTGGCTTATGCTGAATCCCTTTGTGCTGAAGAGGAGCTGAAGTTTTATCAAACTAATGTTGACCCGGCAGATATGACCTCTTTGAAGAAGCCAACCGTGGAGCAATACTCGGCGACGAAATTTAAGTCGGCTGCCGAGACAAAACTGGTTGACTTCACTCCAGGCGACTCTTCCAAGCAGTTCAGCATCAGTACCAATTTGGATCCCAAATAGGAAAGCGCGCTCATCGAGTTCATCCGTGAGAACCGGGACATCTTTGCATGGAAACCTTCTGACATGCCGGGTGTCCCAAGAGAACTCGCTGAGCACACTCTTAATATTGATCCAAAGTATAAGCCGGTCAGGCAGTTTCTCCGGCGATTCAATGAGGAAAGGCGAAAGGCTATAGGGGAGGAGGTCGCTCAGCTCTTAGCAGCCGGGTTCATCGTGGAAGTTTTTCACCCGGAGTGGTTGGCTAACCCGGTGCTTGTGCTCAATAAGAACGGCACCTGGCGGATGTGTGTGGATTACACAGACCTAAATAAAGCTTGTCCGACTGATCCCTTTGTTCTACCCCGCATTGATCAAATCATCGATGCTACAGCGGGTTGCGAGCGGTTGAGTTTTTTGGATGCTTACTCTGGTTATCATCAGATCAAGATGGCAGTTAAGGACCAGAAGAAGACGGCTTTCATTACTCCATTTGGAGCCTTCTGCTATGTGTCTATGCCGTTTGGGCTCAAGAGTGCCCAGGCGACTTATCAGTGGTGTGTGCAGAATTGTCTCCACAATCATATTGGGCGCAATGTTCATACTTATGTGGATGACATTGTGGTGAAGTCCAGAGAGAAGGAAACCTTGATCTCCGACTTAAAGGAAACCTGTGATATTCTTCGGGTCTACAAGATGATGCTTAACCCGGACAAGTGTGTATTTGGTGTACCTGCAGGCAAACTTTTGGGATTCCTGGTCTCAAAACAGGGGCATTGAAGCTAACCCGGAGAAGATCAAGGCGATTACCTCTCTGGCTAAACCGGTGTGCATCAATGATGTTCAGCGATCATGGTCGCGTTGTTGCTTTAAGCCGATTCATAAGCGGCTAGGGAGAAGGCTCTACCGCTGTATCGGATGATGAAGAAAGCAGACACCTTTGTCTGGAGTGAGGCTGCTGATGCTACCTTTGAAGATTTAAAGAGACAATTGTCTGAGCCGCCGGTTCTCGCAGCTCCAATTGATAAACAGCCATTGCTATTGTATGTTGCTGCTAACTCACGTGCTGTTAGTGTGGCCATTGTGGTGGAGCGTAAGGAGACTGGTAAGGAGCATCCAGTTCAGCGGCCGGTTTATTACATCAGTGAGGTGCTCATAGAATCCAAGCAAAGGTATCCGCATTGGCAGAAACTTGTTTATGGGGTGTTCATGGCAAGCCGGAAGCTAAAGCAGTACTTCCGGTCATCCTATAAGCGTGGTAAGTTCAGCCCCTTGGGAGACATCATCCGTAGCAGGGAAGCCACAGGACGAGTTGCCAAGTGGGCCATCGAGCTTGGGCCTCACGGTTTGAGGTATATGCCGCGCACAGCTATCAAGTCTCAAGCCCTAGTGGACTTTATCAATGATTGGACGGAGTTGCAGGCACCAGAGGAGAAGCCGGATAACACGTATTGGACTATTCACTTCGATGGATCCAGGCAGTTGGAGGGCTCGGGGGCTGGAGTTGTTTTAACTTCCCCCCGAGGTGAAAAATTTTGTTATGTGCTCCGGCTTATGTTTCCCTGTACTAACAATGCAGCTGAATATGAGGCATTACTCCATGGCCTCCGGATGGCCAAAGAGATGAATTTGAGCCGGGTAAGGATCTTGGGCGATTCACACCTCGTCGCTCAACAGGTGTCAGGCACGTGGGATTCTAAGGATCCCCTTATGGCGGCTTATCGTCGTGAAGTGGATGCAGTGGCTGGGAACTTCAAAGGTTATCAAGTAGAGCACATTGATCGAAGGAAGAATGAGGCGGCTGATGCTTTAAGCCGGCTAGGGTCTCAGCGTAAGCCGGTGCTTCCTAATACTTTCCTTGACATTTTGCATAACCCTTCTGTCAGAGTGCCTACAGAGGAAGAGCTTGCAGTGCCAGACCCGGAGGCGCAGCTGGTGGCGGCTCTCCATGCCATCACGGACTGGACGGTCCCATACTTGGCCTCTATGACCCGGGGGGAGTTGCCTGAGGACGAGACCTTGGCAAGACAAATCATCAGGCGGTCCAAATCCATGACGATTGTTCATGGCAAGTTGCATCACCGCAGCATCACTGGGGCGTTTCAATGATGTGTATCACCTACGGAGGGTCAGGAGATACTTCGTGAGATTCATGAAGGTGATTGTGGTCATCATGTCGGTTCAAAGTCTCTGGTAGCCAAGGCTTTTCGTCATGGTTTTTATTGGCTGACGGCTCATGCTGATGCGGAGGATCTGGTCAGCAAATGTGATGGATGTCAAAAATTCTCAAGACGAGCTCATGTGCCGGCGCAAGAGTTGAGGATGATTCCGATTACTTGGCCGTTTTTAGTCTGGGGGCTTGATATGGTTGGACCTTTCAAAAGGTCTAAGGATAAGAAGACACACCTGTTGGTGGCAGTGGATAAATTCACCAAGTGGGTTGAAGCAGAGCCGGTCAGTAAGTGTGATGCAGCCACGGCGGTTCAGTTCATCAAAAAGGTGATCTTTCGTTTTGGTTTTCCGCACAGTATTATCACTGATAATGGTACTAATCTCTCCAAGGGTGCCATGGAAGAGTTCATCAACAAGAGCACATCCGCTTGATGTTTTGGCTGTTGCTCACCCCGATCTAATGGTCAGCGTAAAGAGCTAATCAAGAGATCTTGAAAGGTATCAAACCCCGGCTCTTAGTTCCTTTACAGCGAACTCCGGGTTGTTGGGTGGAGGAGTTACCCTCTGTGCTATGGAGCATCAACACAACGCCTAACAGGTCTACCGGTTATACACCTTTCTTCATGGTGTACGGGGCAGAGGCGGTTACGCCAAGTGACATCCGCATGATTCACCCTGTGGCGGCTTACGTTGAGGCTGATAATGAAAAAGCTCGTCAGGATGCACTTGACTTGTTGGATGAAGAGCGAGACTTGGCCATAGCCCGCTCGGCGATTTACCAGCAAGACCTGCGCCGTTATCACAGCCGCCGGGTTAGAAGCAGAACTTTCCAGGAAGGCGATTTAGTGCTCCGGCTCATCCAGGATCAATCTGATATGCACAAGCTGTCCCCTCCTTGGGAAGGACCTTTCATGGTCAGCAAAAATCTCAACAACGGGTCATATTACCTCATTGATGTTCGAGAGCACAAAGACTCATGTAAGTCGGAGGAAGAGACCCGTAGGCCGTGGAACATAGCGCATCTCCGGCCCTACTGTACTTAAGCCGCCGACTTTCAAAGTATATTTGTCTTTTCTTTTTTACCAATGTATATATTATATAAAGCAATAAAGCAGGACCTCTTTCTTTTCCATCCTACAAGGTTTATGTGTTTTCTTTACCAGGTAGTGGAAACGACTAACAGGGAGCGGATCATATCTGAATCCAGTTTTCCCTTTGGTCCAGCTTATGATCATATCTGAATCAAGCCATGGTCAGTTGGGGGCTTCCTGTTCAAACATAGGTCATATTCGAACCAAAGAGAACATAGCTGTCGATACCCAATTGATCGGCATACTGCCAAACCCACTTGAGGCTTCTTGATCTTATTTGAATCATAGCTTAACCCCTTAGGGTCTGACGTGGATCGTATTCAAATTAGCGTCATTAAACAACTCTCATGGTCACTTGGGGGCTTCCTGTTCAAACATAGGTCGTATTCGAACCAAAGAGAACATAGCTGTCGATACCCACTTGATCGGCATCGCCAAAGCCATTGGGGGCTATATGATCGTATCCGAATCTTAGCTTAACCCCTCTGGAACGGTTCTACTGATCGTATTCGAATCAGAGGCCTTTGAAAATCAGGATTACTTTATTCTATAAGAGTAAATAATATTAAGGGCCAGGTAAACATTATATGTGCCAATTTTCAAAAGTTAAGTATAACTGTCTGCTTTTTTGGGATCACGTAAGCCGGTAAGGTACGCCTTAAACCGGCTGATACTTATGATGTTTTGGTTCCTACTCTGGGTTAACGTTATTTTACATGACCCCGGATGTGGTGAGATGCCAAAGGAAGTTTTTTTTTATACACAGGGTAAAGCAAAAAGCTTTTGGATGATTCAAGCAAGCCAGCAGTACACAATGATAGCGGCTTGAGACATTGTTAAGCACCACAAACATGCGCGAAGGCATGACAGAGTTAAGAAGTTTTTCTACCCTATTACAAGACTCCCCGAGTCTGAATAATGAAGCATTGTTTTTTCAAAAGACTTAAGTGCCAGGCGGATTACTCCTTTGGTGGACTTGACGACTCTGGGTTATCCTTCTCCGCCTCTTCGTCTGCTGCTTTGTCCTGGAAGGTTGACGAGGTCCAGTCAATGCCGCTTAAGGCTTCAAATTACGCTTCATCATCTATTAAACTGGTCGGGTAAACTTCAGGAGCAAAGGTATGCTTACGAGTTGGAGGGATCAGGCTAACATCATCATAATGCGGAGTTGGAATCCTCCAGTTCTCGTTGTCATAAACCGGCCGGTACTTTGTAAGATCAATATCGTTGCCGATGATGGTGGCCACAGGACGTACGACTCTCACACAGGTGGTGAAGTCTGATTCATTGAATGCAGAGCCGTCCTCCTTTAAGCAAGGATATCCAAGAGCTACATCGCCTAAGTCTAGCTCTGGAGCCAACGCTTTGGCCCGGCTTAAGGCGGCTATGGCCCCGGCTCTACCAGATGCTCGCCTTAACTCCTTAATCCATTGAGGTAACACGGCAAGCCGTTTGAGTACATCCTGCAGGAGATAAGGAGTATCATTTGATAAAGCCACAACGGCCAAAGCACGTTGTGACCCGGTGTCAAATTGTTCCACTAGAGTGTACACCGCCTTAAGCTTGATCAGCATATTCTGCTTCAGGTTGGTACTCCTGGGACCTGTGTTTATGCATATAAGATTAAATCAGAGATCATATCTGAAACAGTTATCAAATGAATCATGGTAATGTTCAAAAGTTACACATAGTAACTTACCAAAAATTTCTGAGACCATTTGGGATATCTGGTTTTTTAAGCCGGACAATTCGGCAGTTGCTCCGGCAAGAGCTGCTTCTGCTGTCTCGGCCCGGGTCACAAGTGAAGATTTTTCATCCGCCCAGGCCTTCTTCTCCGCGTCAAAATACTTCTTCAACTTTTCTTGCTCAGAGATGCTGAAGGCGAATTTGGAGTCAGCTTTTTGAATCTCAAGGTCTTGGGCCGCCAGCCGGGTCTTTAGGCCAGCAATCTGCAATTCGAATTGACTGGTGGAGACCTGCAATAATGTCGGGTTACAAAGGTTATGGTAAGGTATTATTAAAGTCTCAAGCACTTTACAAGTAAAGACCCTTGACACTTGGGGGCTAATGTATGCTGAAGAAAATTTTACTTTATAATGTCAGATTATGCATATTAAAGTCTCAAGCACTTTACAAGTAAAAATACTTGACACTTGGGGGCTAATGTGTATCGCTTCTTTAAAAAGTTGCTATATTACAACCAAGTTAAATATGTTTTCTTGTAAACCGGGTGATCTAACAGTAAGCAGGAATCTAAGTCTACGGCATATTTACCTATAAGCAGTAGACTTGGGGGCTGGTACAGTAAGTAAGATTCAGGAGAAATGATATAAGTTATACCTAGATTTATGCTGTATCTGTTTCACCATGTCAATTTCCAGGTCGCGGCTGTTATGCACTTGATTCAGATAGCCTGAGACTATATCACCAATGCTTAAGTGGGCATAATCAGCGATGTCATGTTTGGTCTTCCGGCTTTTGACAAGTTCCTCCTTAGTGGTACACCTGGCAAGAACAGTAGGCTGCCCCGGCTCAACATACTGGCTTTTCAAGTATTCAACTTCCGGTTCAGCCGTCCGGACCGGGCTATGAATTTCCGGTTTATCGGAGTTATCAAGAGTGCTTTCTTAAGGCGGGTCGGAAGATGGTGTCAGAATTTCATGGGCCGGCTCAGGAGGAGGTTGATGAGTAGAAGCATCAGGGGCAGTAGTTCCGGGTTCCGGCTCCGTTGCTACCGGGTCTTCAATCGGTTTATTCTTCTTTTCCCTCTTACTGGGCTTCGCCTGCACACTGTGAATAAAGCAAAAGGATGAGTACAAAATATGAGTAAGGCAAAGCACGAGGATAACAAAGGTACATTACCTGGGGCAGTCTTGAAGGCGGCATGTTGGATTGCATAGACTCGCCGTAAGAAGGAGAGGTATCCCGATAATTGAGTCGATGAATTGAGAGGTCGACGAGTTAAACCCGCCAAAGGATAAACATAACACAAAGCGGAGATGACCTCGATTCGGCGCTTCGCTACGTCGAGTAAGCGGAAGAGAGCTCTACATATTTACTTGTCCGGGTTTGCCTCCGGCTCTCAAGCTATTGTTGCTTCAAAAGAAATTGAGGATCTTGATAAGCTAAGGGATGTGAAAATCTTACTTTCCGGTCACCCGCTTGGTTTTGTGCTTTGGCAAAGGCTCGAGTCGGAGGAAATTATAGTTACCTCTTCGCCATGAGCTTGGCTGTTTCAGTGTCTTCTGAAAAGGCGGAAATATCAATAAAATAGTAACAAAGGAGTTAAAGAGAATAAGGATTACCTCTTCCTCATCTCAAGAAGAGTCATCCAATTTGAGCAATTCGAGGCGCTGGGTTTCTTCTTTTTGAAGTCCCGTCTTGGCGTTTTCCTTTCATTTTCTTGACCACGGCTTGTTGGGCGGCCTCGTGGTCATATTTGACTTTCCAGAAATCATCACTGGCCTGTGGAAAAGATAAGGAATTATAAGTACAAGGAGGTAAACATATTAAAGAGTATTTATTAAGATTGGTAACTTACTACAGGGGCCGGGTTCTTTTTGTAGAAGGGAAGTAACCCGAAGGTGTTGTTGATAACAGTACCCTCCTTCAGCAGTGACTGGATTGTAGCATCTGCCACGTCATCTGGTAAGTCGTTAGAATTGTGGCGCATTGGGTCGTTCTGTTCGCCTGTATAGGTGCACATTAAGCTGGAGCGGCGGCTTAATGGGAGTATACGCCAAGTGACCCAGACCCGGACCAAGTCGATGTCGTTTAAACCATTTCCCAAAAGAGCTTTAATCTTCTTGATGGTGGGGTTGAGCGGTAGACGTTCAACAGCGGTCAGTTTATCCGCCAGCGGATGGTTGGACTCAAGGCGCAGGGCGCGAAAGCCGGGCAGAGGCGGCTCATCAGCCGGAGAAGTATCCTGACAGTAGAACCATGACTGGTTCCAATATTTGGGGTGACTCGGCAGCTCAGCATAAGGAAACAGACAGTCTCTCCATCGTTAGATCGAGATACCGCCAAGTTCAAGACTCGGCCCGTTGGCACGCTCATTCTGCCGGTTCAAGTAAAACAGTTCTCTAAATAAGAGCAGGCTTGGCTCCTCTCCCAGGTACACCTCGCAGAAGAGTTGGAAATTGCAAAGATTGGACACAGAATTGGGTCCAATGTCTTGAGGTCTAAGGTCAAAGAAATTTAAAACTTCTCTGAAGAACTTTGAGCCGGGAGGGGCAAATCTCCGGTGTTGGGGAACGTAGCAGAAATTCAAAATTTTCCTACGTGTCACCAAGATCTATCTATGGAGAAACTAGCAACGAGGGAAGGAGAGTGCATCTACATACCCTTGTAGATCGCTAAGCGGAAGCGTTCAAGAGAACGGGGTTGAAGGAGTCGTACTCGTCGTGATCCAAATCACCGGAGATCCTAGTGCGAACGGACGGCACCTCCGCGTTCAACACACGTACAGCCGGTGGCGTCTCCCACGCCTTGATCCAGCAAGGAGAGAGGGAGAGGTTGAGGAAGACTCCATCCAGCAGCAGCACAATGGCATGGTGGTGATGGAGGCGTGGCAATCCCGCAGGCTTCGCCAAACACCAAGGGAGAGGAGGAGGAGGGAGGCAGGGCTGCGCTGGAGGAGGAGGCTCGTGTGTGTTGGGCAGCCCAAAACCTCAAGTATATATAGGGGAAAGAGGGCTGTGCCCCTTTAGGGTTTCCACCCCAAGGGGTGCGGCCAGCCCTAGATGGGACTTGGGGCGGTTAAGAGGGGAGGAGTGCCTCCCAAGTCAAGTGGAGGCCCTCCCCTTAGGGTTTCCCCTTCCCATGCGCATGGGCCTTGGGGGCTGGTGCCCTTGGCCCATTATGGCTAGGGCGCCCCCCTACAGCCCATGCTACTGTATTGGACGTGGTGGAACAATTTCCGGACCTCCGGACCCCTCTGGAATCCTCCGGAACCTTCCGAAGCTTCCGGTACAATACCGAAAAAACCCGAACTTTTCGGAACCCGAACAACAACTTTCCACATATAAATCTTTACCTCCGGACCATTCCGAACTCCTCGTGACGTCCGGGATCTCATCAGGGACTCGAACAACATTCGGTAACCACATACAAACTTCCTTTATAACCCTAGCGTCATCGAACCTTAGTGTGTAGACCCTACGGGTTCGGAGACATGTAGACATGACCGAGACGTTCTCCGGTCAATAACCAACAGCGGATCTGGATACCCATGTTGGCTCCCACATGTTCCACGATGATCTCATCGGATGAACCACGATGTCAAGGACTCAATCGATCCCGTATACAATTCCCTTTGTCTAGCGGCATTGCACTTGCCCGAGATTCGATCGTCGGTATCCCGATACCTTGTTCAATCTCGTTTCCGGCAAGTCTCTTTACTCGTTCCATAACACATCATCCCGTGATCAACTCCTTGATCACATTGTGCACATTATGATGATGTCCTACCGAGTGGGCCCAGAGATACCTCTCCGTTTACACGGAGTGACAAATCCCAGTCTCGATTCGTGCCAACCCAACAGACACTTTCGAAGATACCTGTAGTGCACCTTTATAGGCAACCAGTTACGTTGTGACGTTTGGTACACCCAAAGCATTCCTACGGTATCCGGGAGTTGCACAATCTCATGGTCTAAGGAAATGATACTTGACATTAGAAAAGCTTTAGCATACGAACTACGATCTTTGTGCTAGGCTTAGGATTGGGTCTTGTCCATCACATCATTCTCCTAATGATGTGATCCCGTTATCAATGACATCAAATGTCCATGGTCAGGAAACCGTAACCATCTATTGATTAACGAGCTAGTCATCTAGAGGCTTACTAGGGACTTGGTGTTGTCTATGTACCCACACATGTATCTGAGTTTCCTATCAATACAATTATAGCATGGATAATAAACGATTATCATGAACAAGGAAATATAATAATAATAACTAATTTATTATTGCCTCTAGGGCATATTTCCAACAGTCTCCCACTTGCACTAGAGTCAATAATCTAGTTCACATCGTCATGTGATTAACACTGATAGGTCACATCGCCATGTGACCAACACCCAAAGAGTTTACTAGTGTCTGTAAACTAGTTCACATCATCATGTGATTAAGACTCAATGAGTTCTGAGGTTTGATCATGTTTTGCTTGTGAGAGAGGTTTTAGTCAACGGGTTTTAGTCAACGGGTCTGAACCTTTCAGATCCGTGTGTGCTTTGCAATTCTCTATGTCATATTGTAAATGTTTGCTTCCACGCTCCACTTGAAGCTATTCCAAATAGTTGCTCCACTATACGTATCCGGTTTGCTACTCAAAGTCACTCGGATAGGTGTTAAAGCTTGCATCAACGTAACCCTTTACGCCGAACTCTTTATCACCTCCATAATTGAGAAACATGTCCTTATTTACTCCAAGGACAATTTTGACCGCTGTCCAATGATCTATTCCTGGATCATTCTTGTACCCCTTGACTGACTCATGGCAAGGCACACTTCGGTGCGGTACACGGCATAGCATACTATAGAGCCTATGTCGAAGCATAGGGGCGACCTTCGTCCTTTCTCTCTTTTCTGCCGTGGTCGAGCTTTTAACTCTTAACTTCATACCTTACAACTCGTGCAAGAACTCCTTCTTTGGTGATCCATCTTGAACACTTTCAAGATTATGTCAAGGTATGTGCTCATTTGAAAGTACCATTAAGCGCTTTTTGATCTATCCTTATAGATCTTGATGCTCAATGTTCAAGTAGCTTAATCCAGGTTTTCTATTGAAAACATCTTTCAAATAACCCTATATGCTTTCCAGAATTCTACATCATTTCGATTATCAATATGTCAACAACATATACTCATCGAAATTCTATAGTGCTCCCACTCACTTCTTTGGAAATACAAGTTTCTCATAAACTTTGTATAAACCTAAAATCTTTGATCATCTCATCAAAGTGCACATTCCAACTCCGAGATGCTTACTCCAGTCCTTAGAAGGGATCATTGGAGCCAAAGATACCTTTTAGCATCCTTAGGATCGACAAAACTTTCGATTGTATCACATACAACCTTTCCTTACTGGCGGTAAGGAAAACTCATTTTGACATCCATCTGCAGATTTCATAAATGCAGCTTATGCTAACATGATTCCGGCGGACTTAAGCATCGCCATTTAATGAGAAAATCTCATCATAGTCAACTCCTTGAACTTGTGAAAAATCTTCGCCACAAGTCGAGCTTCATAGACGGTGATATTACCGTCCACGTCCGTCTTCTTCTTGAAGATCCATTTATCTCAATGGCTTGCCGATCATCGGACAAGTCCACCAAAGTCCATGCTTTGTTCTGATACATGGATCCTATCTCGGATTTCATGGCTTCTAACCATTTGTCAGAATTTGGGCCCACCATCGCTTCTCCATAGCTCGTAGGTTCATTGTTGTCTAGCAACATGACCTTCAAGACAGGATTGCGTACCACTCTTGAAGTAGTACGCCTCCTTGTCACCCTACGAGGTACGTTGGTGACTTGATCCGAAACTTCATGATCACTATCATAAGTTTCTACTTCAATTGGTGTAGGCGCCACGGGAACAACTTCCTGTGCCTTGCTACACACTAGTTGAAGTGATGGTTCAATAACCTCATCAAGTCTCCACCATCCTCCCACTCAACTTTTCGAGACGAACTTTTCCTCGAGAAAGGACCCGATTCAAGAAACAATCCCTATTGCTTCCGGATCTGAATTAGGAGGTATACCCAACT
Organism: Aegilops longissima; assembly: GCA_021605205.1. NCBI lineage: Eukaryota > Viridiplantae > Streptophyta > Magnoliopsida > Poales > Poaceae > Aegilops > Aegilops longissima. The sequence continues at coordinate 46,763,123 of CM038680.1, read as the reverse complement.
GTTTTGGGTGTCCTATGAAGATGTATTTTATCCGCTTTGGGTTCGAGCTTATCAACCTGAAACTTTTTCACATAAGCGTCGCAGCCCCAAACTTTCAAGAAATGACAGCTTAGGTTTCTCTAAACCATAGTTCTCACGGTGTCATCTCAACGGAATTACGTGGTGCCCTATTAAAGTGAGTGCGGTTGTCTCTAATGCCTAACCCATAAACGATAGTGGTAATTCGATGAGAGACATCATGGTACGCACCATATCTTATAGGGTGCAACTATGATGTTCGGACACATCATTACACTATGGTGTTCCAGGCGGTATTAGTTGTGAAACAATTTCCACAATGTCTTAATAGTGTGCCAAAACTCGCAACTCAGATATTCATCTCTATGATCATATCATAGACATTCTATCCTCTTGTCACGAAGATCTTAAACTTCACTCTGAAATTACTTGAACCATTCAATATTTCAGACTTGTGTTTCATCAAGTAAATACACTCAAGATCTACTTAAATCATTCGTGAAGTAAGAACATAACGATATTCATCAGATGCCTCAAAGCACTCATTGGACTGCACACATCAAAATGTGTTACTTCCAACAAGTTGCTATCTTGTTCCATCTTATCAAACCGAGGCTTTTCGGTCATCTTGTCCATGTGGTATGATTTGCATATCTCAAGTGATTCAAAATCAAGTGAGTCCAAACGATCCATCTGCATGGAGCTTCTTCATGCGTATACACCAATAGACATGGTTCACATGTCTCAAACTTTTCAAAAATGAGTGAGTCCAAAGATCCATCAACATGGAGCTTCTTCATGCGTTTTACACCAATATGACTTACATGGCAGTGCCACAAGTAAGTGGTACTATCATTACTATCTTATACTTTTGGCATGAAAATGTGTAGCACTACGATCGAGATTCAATAAACCATTTATTTAGGTGCAAGACCATCGAAGGTATTATTCAAATAAATAGAGTAACCATTATTCTCCTTAAATGAATAACCGTATTGCGATAGACATAATCCAATCATGTCTATGCTCAATGCAAACACCAAATGATAATTATTCTGGTTTAATACTAATCTTGATGGTAGAGGGAGCGTGCGATGTTTGATCACATCAAAATTGGAAACACTTCCAACACATATCGTCAGCTCTCCTTTAGCTAGTCTCTGTTTATTCCGTAGCTTTTGTTTCGAGTTACTAACTCTTAGCAACCGAACCGGTATCTTAATACCCTGGTGCTACTAGGAGTACTAGTAAAGTACACATTAACATAATGTATATCCAATATACTTCTATCGACCTTGCCAGCCTTCTCATCTACCAAGTATCTAGGGTAATTCTGCTCCATGTCTGTCTGCCCCTTATTACGAAGCACTTAGTCTCGGGTTTGGGTTCAACCTTGGGTTTCTTCACTAGAGCAGCAGCTGATTTGCCGTTTCATGAAGTATCCTTCTTGCCCTTTCCCTTCTTGAAACTAGTGGTTTCACCAACCATCAACAATTGATGCTCCTTCTTGATTTCTACTTTCGCATGTCAAACATCGTGAATACCTCAAGGATTATCATATCTATCCTCGATATGTTATAGTTCATCACGAAGCTCTAGCAGCTTGGTGGCAATGACTTTGGAGAAACATCACTATCTCATCCGGAAGATTAACTCCCACTCGATTCAAGTGATTGTTGCACTCGGACAATCTGAGCACAAGCTCAACGATTGAGCTTTTCTCCTTAGTTTGTAGGCTAAGAAAATCGCCGGAGGTCTCATACCTCTTGACGTGGGCACGAGCCTGAAATCCCAATTTCAGCCCTCGAAACATCTCATATGTTCCGCGACGTTCAAAAACGCCTTTGGTGCCTCTACTCTAAACCATTTAACTGAACTATCACGTAGTTATCAAACGTGTATGTCCGATGTTCGCAACATCCACAAACGACGCTTGGGGTTCATCACACCGCGGTGCATTAAGGACATAAGCTTTCTCCGACCGCATAATTGCTACTTTCAACTTTCAACTATATTTTCTCTAGGAACATATCTAAACAGTGGAACTAAAGCGCGAGCTTCGACATAATTTGCAAAAGGTCTTTTGACTATGTTCAAGATAATTAAGTTCATCTTATGAACTCCCACTCGAGATAGACATCCTCCGGTCATCTAAGTGATTACATGATCCGAGTCAACTAGGCCGTGTCCGATCATCACGTGAGACGGACTAGTCATCATCGGTGAACATCTTCATGTTGATCGTATCTACTATACGACTCATGCTCGACCTTTCGGTCTCGTGTTCCGAGGCCATGTCCGTACATGCTAGGCTCGTCAAGTTAACCCCAAGTGTATTGCGTGTGTTCCGAGGCCATGTCTGTACATGCTAGGCTCGTCAACACCGTTGTATGTGAACGTAAGAATCCATCACACCCGATCATCACGTGGTGCTTAGAAGCGATTTAACTTTGGCAACGGTGCATAGTTAGGGAGAACACTTCTTGAAATTGTTATAAGGGATCATCTTATTTACTACCGTCGTTCTAAGTAAACAAGATGCATAAACATAATAAACATCACATGCAATTATATAGTAGTGACATGATATGGCCAATATCATATAGCTCCATTGATCTCCATCTTCGGGGCTCCATGATCATCATCGTCACCGGCATGACACCATGATCTCCATCATCATGATCTCCATCATCGTGTCTTCATGAAGTTGTCTCGCCAACTATTACTTCTACTACTATGGCTACCAGTTAGCAATAAAGTAAAGTAATTACATGGCGTTGTTTAATGACACGCAGGTCATACAATAAATAAAGACAACTCCTATGGCTCCGCCGTTGTCATATTCATCGACATGCAAGTCGTGAATCCTATTACAAGAACATGATCAATCTCATACATCCCATATCATTCATCACATTCTTCTTGGCCATATCACATCACATAGCATACCCTGCAAAAACAAGTTAGACGTCCTCTAATTGTTGTTTGCATGTTTTACGTGGCTGCTATGGGTTTCTAGCAAGAACGTTTCTTACCTCATAAAACCACAACGTGATATGCCAATTGCTATTTACCCTTCATAAGGACCCTTTTCATCGAATCCGTTCCGACTAAAGTGGAGAGGCGGCACCGCTAGCCACCTTATGCACCAAGTGCATGTCATCGGTGGAACCTGTCTCACGAAGAGTACGTGTAAGGTCGGTCCGGGCGCTTCATCCCACAATACCGTCGAAACAAGATTGGACTAGTAACGGTAAGCATATTGAACAACATCAACGCCCACAACTACTTTGTGTTCTACTCGTGCAAAGAATCTACATAATAGACCTAGCTCATGATGCCCTTTGTTGGGGAACGAAAGAAATTCAAAATTTTCCCACGTGTCACCAAGATCTATCTATGGAGAAACTAGCAACGAGGGAAGGAGAGTGCATCTACATACCCTTGTAGATCGCTAAGCGGAAGCGCTCAAGAGAACGGGGTTGAAGGAGTCGATTGTCGTGATCCAAATCACCGGAGATCCTAGTGCCGAACGGACGGCACCTCCGCGTTCAACACACGTACAGCCCGGTGACGTCTCCCACGCCTTGATCCAGCAAGGAGAGAGGGAGAGGTTGAGGAAGACTCCATCCAGCAGCAGCACAACGGCATGGTGGTGATGGAGGAGCATGGCAATCCCGCAGGGCTTCGCCAAGCACCAAGGGAGAGGAGGAGGAGGAGAGGCAGGGCTGCGCCTGGAGAGGGAGGCTCTCGTGTGTGTTGGGCAGCCCAAAACCTCAAGTATATATAGGGGGAAAGAGGGGCTGCGCCCCCTTTAGGGTTTCCCACCCCAAGGGGTGCGGCCAGCCCTAGATGGGACTTGGGGAGCGGCCAAGAGGGGGAGGAGTGCCTCCCAAGTCAAGTGGAGGCCCTCCCCCTTAGGGTTTCCCCCTTCCCATGCGCATGGGCCTTGGGGGGGGCTGGTGCCCTTGGCCCATTATGGCTAGGGCGCCCCCCTACAGCCCATGCTACTGTATTGGACGTGGTGGAACAATTTCCGGACCTCCGGACCCCTCCGAATCCTCCGAACCTTCCGAAGCTTCCGGTACAATACCGAAAAAACCCGAACTTTTTCCTAACCCGAACAACAACTTTCCACATATAAATCTTTACCTCCGGACCATTCCGAACTCCTCGTGACGTCCGGGATCTCATCCGGACTCAACAACATTCGTAACCACATACAAACTTCCTTTATAACCCTAGCGCCATCGAACCTTATGTGTAGACCCTACGGGTTCGGAGACATGTAGACATGACCGAGACGTTCTCCGGTCAATAACCAACAGCGGGATCTGGATACCCATGTTGGCTCCCACATGTTCCACGATGATCTCATCGGATGAACCACGATGTCAAGGACTCAATCGATCCCGTATACAATTCCCTTTGTCTAGCGGTATTGCACTTGCCCGAGATTCGATCGTCGGTATCCCGATACCTTGTTCAATCTCGTTTCCGGCAAGTCTCTTTACTCGTTCCATAACACATCATCCCGTGATCAACTCCTTGATCACATTGTGCACATTATGATGATGTCCTACCGAGTGGGCCCAGAGATACCTCTCCGTTTACGGAGTGACAAATCCAGTCTCGATTCGTGCCAACCCAATGACACTTTCGGAGATACCGTAGTGCACCTTTATAGCCACCCAGTTACGTTGTGACGTTTGGTACACCCAAAGCATTCCTACGGTATCCGGGAGTTGCACAATCTCATGGTCTAAGGGAATGATACTTGACATTAGAAAAGCTTTAGCATACGAACTACGATCTTTGTGCTAGGCTTAGGATTGGGTCTTGTCCATCACATCATTCTCCTAATGATGTGATCCCGTTATCAATGACATCAAATGTCCATGGTCAGGAAACCGTAACCATCTATTGATTAACGAGCTAGTCACCTAGAGGCTTACTAGGGACTTGGTGTTGTCTATGTACCCACACATGTATCTGAGTTTCCTATCAATACAATTATAGCATGGATAATAAACGATTATCATGAACAAGGAAATATAATAATAATAACTAATTTATTATTGCCTCTAGGGAATATTTCCAACATCCGGCTCATGTGATCCGTGAAAACTATTACCTCCCCTTCTTTGGGTTGAGGCTTCTCTTCAGATGGGTCAGGGACGCGATAAGACATGACTTCCTTCTTTGGCAAATGGCCAGACTTCACAAATTCAGCCAGTTTGCTTTTAGTGACAGTGGATGGGACCCAATTGCAGGTTACAGGAGCTTTGGTCGACTTAGGCGCCATGACAACAGATTGGCCTATTACAAAATAAGAAGTTCCGGTTCAAATTTTAACCCGGAAGAAAATATCCAAATTACTGAAGGTAGCGGCTTAAAGGGGCCTAATGACATAAGGATAATTGAGCAACATTATTTAAGCCGCCACAAGTGTTAGCAACGGTTCAAAAGTTTTAAAGACCTGAGAAGGCACCAAGGTTCACAGATAAAGTGGAATGCGTTTAAACCGGATACCTGGACAGTTATGTTAAAGGCATTTAACATAGGAAGTTTTCCGGGTGATAAAAACAGGTTTCATAATCTTCTGCTATGATTTGAGATCAAAGGGCTGATCTGATAAGAAGTTTTTCTAGACCTAAAAACCGATGCTGATGCGTTCATAGGCTCGAATAAGGCCTTCATACAGAGAAAGAGATCTGCTTCGTATCCAAGATAAGGGCGAAAACAACTACCGCAGCTGTTTTATATCATTCTCGATCGGAAGTGGTATCTAGGAGGAAAAACTAACAAGGAAATGGCTCTAATGGTGATGAACTACGACGAACTCAAGAAGATCTAATGTAGATCTAGGCAGGAAGGAAAGGAAAACTTACAGTGTCTCAGAGGAGCTGCGGAGGTTCGCCGACGTGTTTACAGTCCGATTCAGGTTGATGCGGCAGCTGGGGTGGTGAAGACGAGAAGCTTGACGGCGGTGGCGGAGCTCGAGAGGAGGCAGGAGGAAGAAGACGATCGAAGGGTGAAAATGAAACCTAGGTCGCGCCTATTTATAAGGAGAGCATAAGCGAGACAAGGAAACGAGGAGATAAGAATTATTATCCGCCGCCCCGACGCCGAATTCAAACGGACAATAAAGACAGAGATCCGTTGGGCGTCTGGCGGAGTAAAAAGAAAAGATGATGTCATGACGGGTTAACACGGATCCAAAGAATGACGCCACGGCGGGTTAAAGAAAGTCTTTTGCGCGATCGTAAGACCAAGATTTATGCTTTAAGTTATTTTAAGATTGACATGAACAGGTTCAAATCAATCTAGGGCCTAATGTTGGGGATATAACTATTTGTGTAAGCCACCCAGGTGGGGCCGGGTTACGTAAAGAGTTTACCAGACAGAAGCCCAAATCCAAGCATGAAGATGGCGTCTCAGTGAAGGGCCTAAGGCCCACAGGCGACTTAAGGCCCGTTATAGTAAACCGCCATAATGGCATGACTTGTATCGTAAGGTAGACTTGACTAGTCATCGAGCCGGACATTGTTTATCAGCCGGCCGGGACTCTGTAGGCCACAGGGCGTCAACCCGTGTATATAAGGGGATGACCTGTTGGTGGCTTAGGGCAAGAAACAACCAATCGAGAACCGGGCATAGCGTATCTCGCTCCCTGGTCATCGAAACCTCAAGCAATACCAACCCAACTAGACGTAGGCCTTACCTTCACCGTAAGGGGCCGAACTAGTATAAACCTCTCGTGTCCTTTGTCCCGATAAACCCCTTTAAGCTTCCTAGTTGCAATGGCTCCACGACTAAGTCCTTGCAAGAGGACATCTGCCGTGACCATTCCACGACACAACCCGCGCCTTGCTATTCCGAAATTACAACGCGCGCGAAAACTCCCACCTCCTGTGAAATCCCGACACGCGAAATGCCCGTGGTACCTGAGGGAGTCCTGGATTAGGGGGTGTCCGGATAGCCGAACTATCACCGTTGGCCGGACTCCTGGACTATGAAGATACAAGATTGAAGACTTCGTCCCGTGTCCGGATGGGACTTTCCTTGGCGTGGAAGGCAAGCTTGGCAATACGGATATATAGATCTCCTACCATTGTAACCGACTCTGTGTAACCCTAACACTATCCGATGTCTATATAAACCGGAGGGTTTTAGTCCGTAGGACGAACAACAATCATACCATAGGCTAGCTTCTAGGTTTAGCCTCTCGATCTCGTGGTAGATCTACTCTTGTACTACCCATATCATCAATATTAATCAAGCAGAGTAGGGTATTACCTCCATCGAGAGGGCCCAACCTGGGTAAAACATCGTGTCCCTTGTCTCTTGTTACCATCCGCCTAGACGCACAGATTCGGGACCCCCTACCCGAGATCCGCCGGTTTTGACACCGACATTGGTGCTTTCATTGAGAGTTCCTCGTGTTGTCACCTATAGGCCCGATGGCTCCTTCAATCATCAACAACGACGCAGCCTGTGGTGAGACTTTTCTCCCGAACAGATCTTCGATTCGCGGCTTTGCATCGCAGGCCAATTCACTTGGCCATCCGAGCAGATCGAAGTCGCCTCGCCATCGTCAGATTTGGGAGTTTGAACTACACGGCCGACATCTGCGGAGACTTGATCTTCGACGGATTCGAGCCACGCCAAGCGCCGCTTCACGCGCCTCGATGTGCACGATCTAGCCTCGCCGCCTATCAAAGGTGCCTCGAGGCCGCACCAGCGCCCACTCCGACCCTTAGCTCGAGCCGACTCCCCGATCGAGGACGAGTGGTTGGACACCGCCGAGGGCTACGATCTCACGGTGATTGAGCCGAACTCCATCCTCGTCCTTTGCGAAGACCGTGACTCCAAGGCGCCGGACTCCTTTTCGACTCAACCCTCGCGCTACCGCTAATCGAATCCGATTGGGCGCCGGTCATGGAGTTCATCGCGGACATCTTTCAAGATTTCGCCCTTTGGCGAAATCCTGAATTCACTAAAGTCTCTCTCTTTATCAGAGAGCCCGCCGGACTACGATCGGGAAGGTTGGGATGCGGACGACGAAGAAATTCAACGCCCACCCACCACCCACTTCGTAGCCACCGTCGAAAGCTTAAACGACGTGCTCGATTTCGACTCCGAAAACATCGACGGTATGGACGACGATGTAGGAGACAACCATGAACCAGCACCTATAGGATACTGGACAGCCACCTCATCCCACGATGTATACATGGTGGATACACCTAAAGGAAGTGACGACGAGGAACAATGGGACGCTACGAAGGATCGCTCCCTCGAAAAGCAGTCAAAACGGCAACGTAAACGCCGCACCAAGTCCCGCCGACAAAGACGACACCAAATGCACTCCAGCCATAGAGCAGGCGAATCGGTGGACGACAAACATGCTATCGAGCAACCGTCCAACAAGACAACTTGATAAACAAACCGCCCCGGCGACGATAACAGTCCGGACGATCTCACGGACAAATTGTTGGAGAAGAACCTCCACAAAAGGCTCGCCGCCATCACAAGCAGCCTCGAAAAAGTAAGCGGAAGCTCAAAACAGCGGAAGATGCACTCGAGAATCAAATGGAGCAAAGTACTCAATATCAGAGACAAATACGGCGACGATCGCCGAACAAAGAGCTACCCAAAGAGGAAACTATCGCTGAATTTGATGAGGAGGCCGAGAGCCCCACGATCAAAAAACAAAGAGGCCGCTGGTCGGATAGACGACCACATGGCAACGAGAGCGGCGAGCGGCGCCAAGACACAAGCCGGCACGCGATCCGCATAAGGATCCGCACCAAAAGGATGGCCCAGTTAGATCTACCTACGGGCCAAGGAAACAAGTTCTGGCGAGCAATACAACACGTCAAATATCCGAACATCACGGCACACCCAAATACAGGGGCGCCGCGCACCCTCTATGTTTCACCGATGAGGTGCTGGATCACGAATTTCCAGCGGGATTCAAGCCCGTAAACATAGAGGCATACGACGGAACGACAGACCCTGGAGTCTGGATTGAGGATTACATCCTCCACATACACATGGCTAGAGGAGATGATCTCCACGCCACAAAATACTTACCCCTCAAGCTCAAAGGGCCAGCCCGGCATTGGCTTAAAAGCCTCCCCGAAAACACCATTGGTAGTTGGGAAGAGATTGAGGATGCTTTTCGGGCCAATTTCCAGGGAACATATGTCCGACCTCCGGACGCAGACGATCTAAGTCACATAACCCAACAGCCCGAGAGTCACTCGAAAATTCGGAACAGGTTCCTCACCAAAAGAACCAAATAGTCGATTGTCCGGACGCTGAAGCCTTAGCAGCTTTTAAACATAACGTCCGAGACGAATGGCTCGCTGACACCTTGGCCAGAAAAGCCAAGAACAATGGCCGCACTAACAAGCCTCATGACCCGCTTTTATGCTGGAGAGGATACCGCTAGCAAGATGCAGTACCAATGACCCAAGTACATCCAAGTCAGGGATGAGAATGGAAACCACGACGCCGCAAGGACCAGCGCCGGATTAAGGGAACGATCCAAAGAGCGCGGCATCAACGCCGGATTCAAAAGCTCACGCAGAACAATAAAAAGCTGCCCTTAAGGACAATAGCGATGAGCTATCCAACTTAAACAAAATCTTGGACAAGATATGCCAAATCCACAAGACTCGGGAAGCTCGCAAACCATACCCACAGAGAATGTTGGGTCTTCAAGCAGTCCGCAGACTCAACGCCGAACACAAGGGCTCGACACACCAAGCGAGGACGATGACGAAGCCCACAAGCAGAGCACCGGAAAATAAAAGAATTTCCCATAAAAAGTCAAAACAGTGAACTCACTTCAAGTGACAAAAGGGAAAAACAGAGCGGCGCCCATAGAAACACGTGCCGCACGGTCTATCCCAGCAGAGTCCTAACGATGGTTGTCAAAACCAATCACCTTCGATCATCAGGACTATTCCGGAAGTATCCGAAGCGCAAGATGGACTGCCTTGATATTAGATCCTATAATCGACGGACTCCAATTTACACAAGTCCTAATGGACGGAGGTAGCGATCTAAACCTGCTATATCAGGACACAATCCGCAAAATGGGGATAGACCCAACCAAAATTCGCCATAGCAACACCTCCTTCAATGGGGTAATGTCAGGCCTGTATGCCCATTGTACGGGCTCCCTCATCGCTAGAAGTTGTGTTCGCTCATCCGACAACTTCCGCCAAAAGTTAACCTTCCACGTCGCCCCATTCGAAAGTAGCTATCAAGCACTACTAGGGCGTGAAGCTTTCGCCCGCTTTAACGCAATACCGCATTATGCATCTCTTACACTTAAAATGCCCGGTCCACGCGGCATCATCTCATTAAAAGGGAGTATTAAGTGTTACTCGAGCACGGAATAACGTGAGACTGCCTTGACAGCCCCACACCAATCCGGCCCCGCTAATCAAAGCACCTGAATAGGTCATTCAAACCCCGGACACGGCTAGACGAGTCCGGCGCCTACTAGCGGCATACCCCCATACAAGGGGCTGCACGCACGTACAACAAGAGACAATAAAGCTCAATTTTATTCACCTTTCAAACCACACTCTGTTTATTTAATATAAAGTACATTTCTCGCACGATATTTTTTCTTTTCAACTAAGTTCTTCTCTCTTACAGATGAACACCGTGCTACACCCGTCCAGGATACGACACAACGGAGACACAGGCGCAGACGTGCAGCAGGGACCCGTCGCAAGGATTCTTTTCAGATTAAGACCCTGCGTAAACCTTTTTTACCGTCTCTTGTTGATACACATCCCCCAGTTTCTTGCTATAACCGAGGAGGAGGCTGGCGTTTTGGCATCGGCCGCACCAGAATTTTTATGCTGCACTGGACACAGGGCTTAGGGCATTATTCTGCCCGCTTTCATAAAGACCGAATACCTTAGGGAGTGTTCGGCCTCGAGTTAGGCCTTATATGCATCAGCTCCGAATCATTTCTTTGGTCAAATGTTGGGTTTTCCTGCTCCCATGTTTTGGTACCTTACGCCCGCTATATCGGCTAAGTAGTAGCTGGGAGAACCACCGCGATTGTGCCCGGTTGAGCTGGGTTGAGCACCTCAGTGGAGAAAGTTAAAACTGACTGTCATGATATAGCGTGAGACTGGTCAACCACTCGATGACCCAGCGAAATGTTTAGAATTCCCCCGCATTGACGAAGGGCCGTTTTCCGGTCAGGCACATACGCGCCCCGAATTCGGGAGAGCGCGGTGCCCCTATGGGCTATATAGTAGCCCCACCATCGAACTCCTATGGCTAAGTGAAAGTGATAAAGCATTATAGTCCGGTTGCCTAGTTTGCTACGCTATCACCTCCTTCACAGGACCAAGACGTTGGATTAAGTGTGAAAATGTGCATTTTTTACAAACACCCTCACACTATGTGCGTGGGGGCTGAAGCCGAAGACTGCCATCTTTCAGGTTACAAACACCCTCACACTATGTGCGTGGGGGCTGAAGCCGAAGACTGCCATCTTTCAGGTTATATACACATATACATCAATGGCCGCACAGGAGGTGTTTTAATACTTGAACGCACAAGTATAAAAAGCTCCTATATTATATTGAAACATTGTTTTCACAAATCACACATGTCATTTAAACATAATATCCTTCGAGCACTGCGTCTCTATTAAATGAGCGCCCTGCAGGACTTCCTCAAAATAGTGCTTGGCAGGTACTCGGCTTCTGTCCGAATCTTGGGATGCAACGTCGGTGGCCTTCATCTCCGCCCAGTATGTCTTGACACGGGCAAGAGCCATCCGCGCTCCCTCTATGCATGCTGACCGCTTCATTGCATCGATATGCGGCACCGCACCAAGGAACTGCTGCATCAACCCAAAATAACTCTTCGGCTTGGGGCTTTTCGGCCATAAATGAGTCACGACAGTCTTCATGGCAAGTCCGGACAACCTATTCAGCTCAGCCCATTCGGCCAAACGATCGGTTAACGAAAGTGGACGCTCCGGACTATGGAACTGCGACCAAAAAAGCTCTTCCATTCCGTGATCCTTTTGACCTCGAAAGTGTTCGGCCGCGTCTACGGCACTCGCCGCCAAGTCCAGATAAGCATCCTCCGCACCCCACAGACGGTCCAATTGAGCGTACTTAGGATCCGTGAATTTCCTCCGCGGCAGAATGGGCTTTCCAGCCGCAATATCTTCGGCCTGACGTAGCTCCTCCTTCATAGCTCTCATCGCAGAGCGAGTATCCTTGGCCTCGGTGGTGGCCTTTTTCAGGTCATCTTGTTTCGCTCGATCTTCTTTTTCAAAAAACTTGTAACGGTCAGTAGCATTCTTCAATTTGACAGCCATCTCGGCCATTTCTTTCTTGCTTTGCTTTGGCAGCGTCCCCGGCCTGTTCTTCCCCAGCAGCGGGAGGAGGATGGTGGCGTAGTGGTCTTCTGTTCTTCCCTGCTATCGAGAAGCGTCCCCGGCCTGTTGACCCGCGCGCCCTCGTCCTGGCTGTGGCCGCTACCTGGGCTGCTCGCGAGGCGGCGCAACATGTCGGGGTCGCCACAACCCTGAGGAGGAAGAGGAGTGCTTTGTCCGGCGCGCCGTCTCCTGCACCCTGCCGCCACGCGCTCCTCGGAGATGCATCTGAATTTGTTTGATGAGCTGTGATCAAATTCGCCCATCATATTTGTCTCTGCTAAAATTGAGCCTTGGGTTGCATCTGAATTCAGGTAGGCGACAGGTGTTCGACGAGTGCTGGCTGCGGTGCTGGTCAGTGGTGCTTCGACTGCGAGCCAAAGCTCGCCGGCTCCCACTGCGCCCGCTCCACCGCCACCAACCCCTTCCAACTCGTTATAAGAGTCTGCTTAATTCTTCCAGTTGTTTGATTCTTCTTTTTTTTTTCCTGTATCGGAGAAGGAATAAGAACAAGTGATTATGTTTGTTTATGATTTTGAGTTCCTTTATTCCTCTTTCCATAAATTCTTGGTTGGCCAGATCTGTTTCTGAAACAAACAGAATGCGGTTTATGTCATGGGCAGATTGTAGTTTGCTCAGCAGCAAACTTTCTCTTGTTCAGTCTGTGCCGACAAAAAGATGGATTTTATTAGGATATTTCCATAATCATGTTTATCTAATGTTGCTTGTATATTGGGGTCACATTCTCTACATGCATAGAGATTTCAGTAAGATATGGCAGGGCGTTATGGCCTAATTTTCTTCCAAAATCCAATAAGTTTGATTACCTGCCAACAAAAAATCCGATAACTTTGATGCTTCTCAAAATACCCAATTAGGAGTATAGGACTTGTTTGGACTCAGTAGCCAAGAAAATCATGATGAAAACATTTTTTTATGGCCCTAATGTTTAATTGTGAATTTGCTTTTCTTCTGGTTTGGTCTTCAGAATAACTCGTTGCCATTCAATAAGTACGCCTACCTCACGACGCACAATTCATTCACGATTGTTGGGGAACCGTCGCACACCGGATGCCAGCCATGGAGTAATTCAAGTTCAAGGTGATTCGGTTCGATTCGGCAGCCCTCTCCGCTGCGATGTGCTGTAACTACACTTGATTTGAATTCTTTCTCTAATTCTTGCCAGTCCAAGCAATCAAGATCATCAGAGTTAATAACGGAGATGGTCCAACAGCTATGTTTCTGAGTGAGCAGGCACAAAGGATGCCCAGCTATGTTTATCTGTTGACCACTGTATTAAAACCTGTAGGATATCTAGCCTCAAATGTTATGACCAAGACCAACTAACAAAAGCCTGAAACTGAATCTTGACACTCCTGCTACGAATACAATCAAGCCGAGAAAATAAATGTGTTGTCCATATGACATTTCACTATTTTATTTCAGTTTCAGAAATACACATTGATGGACTATGTCTAGTGTTTTTGTTTACTGAATTTCGTTTTGCTGTTTTACTGTGTCTCTCATTCTCTTTACCGTGCCTAATTGGACATGCTTACTGTTGATTATGCTCCGGTTTAGGTCCCGGTTGGTACTGCCAGCAGCCTTGCCGGTCCAAGCAATCAAGATCATCAGCAAGTCAATAACGGAGACGGTCGAGCACTGTCATCACACTGAACCTGCAACACCAGTGAGATGACTGAAGATTGGGTTGTGGTTGGAGTGAGAGGAGAAGCAAATCACTTGACCAGTTGAATCCTTGTGAGTGCAACCCTCTATTTCATTCCCACTTTGTTGTTGGCAAAGTGATTTGTCACTGTATGATCATCTGTTTCTTCAGTGCAACATTCTTCAAAGTATGCCATGAAAACTTCCAAAAGAAAAAAAGTATGCCATGAGAATTTGGTTATCTGATTTTTTCTTCTGTAGGGGTGTACAAGACGGCCGAGCTGTGGCAGGTGAAGGAGCCGCTGCCGCTGCCCGCGCCGAAGAAACACAACTGCTCCATGGTGTTCACCCTCAAGGAGATGGAGGAGGCCACCGGCATGTTCAGCGACAAGAAACTCATCAGCAAGGGTGGCTTCTGCCGGGTTTACAGGGGCGTGCTCAAAGATGGGCAGGTACGTTCAACTTCAGATGATGTTGTTGTTTTGTCTCTTGGTACAGTTTTCAGATTACTGAGTTTGGGCAGAGTCTGAACACTTCGAAAGCAAATACGTCCCTTAATTTCAGAAGATTGTGGTGTTTTTGTCATTTAGCTTTATGTGTGTTTTCCAGATTATATTAGTGTTAGCACCAATTATTCTGTTTGGAAGAGAACTTCCTCTTTGGTTCGATACACATACATTATTTAACTGTGATTTAGAGTTATGATTATTTGATGTGGCGAACATAGAATCCTGCCTGCGCATTTTGAAGCAAGACTCCTGTGATTATTTTGTACCCTGAATTCAAGTAAATTAAGTTGCCTGTACCAAGTTGAGTATTTAGTTCAATGAGTAATTTTCTGTCCGGAGATGATGAGCAGAGCATAAAAATGATTGATTATCTGTATACTACTGCTGCTGTAGTTTAAAAGGCTCAAGATCTTCTTCAGTTAATTAGGAGTGGCAGCACTACTTAGTACTTTCCTTGTTCTCTTCTCTCTTCTCTCTTCAGTATAGTAGGACAGCAGTAGTGTAGCAAGTGTACAGATTGTTACTGAATTACTCCATTCAGGTTGTTAGTATTGTTACCAATGTGTTCTGAAAATAAAAATCCATTTAGTGAGCGCATTTGCTAGGAATACAGTGTTACACATGCCAATGTTCAGTTTTACCAATGTTCAATTTTGAGAGGGAGTACTCCATTTAGTGAGCACATTTGCTGGCTTGCAATAAGAGATTAAGAGTAGTTCAGATTCTCAGTATCAACTGAAACTTTCTACTCCTCTTCTGTAGGAGCATCTTCTTGCTCTCTTCTTTCACTCTTCTTATCTCTCCTCTCTTCTCTTATCTTATCCTCTCCTCTTCTTAGATAATTTTAATTAACTAGAAATTAAACCTTTTCTTTTAGTTAAATCTAAATTAAACATTTTTAGTTAATTAAAACTAAAGGACTATGGATTATGACACATACTCTTCTCTAATTCACTCCTCTCCTCTCCTACTACTCTCCTATCAAAGAATGATCATACAAATGGAGTAGTAGAAATATACACATACAAATGGAGTATGGAGAAAAAAATACATGGAGTAAAAATACTTGGAGTAAAAGTGCAAAATTAAATGGAGTAAAATTTTAAATGGAGTTACACATACAAGTGGAGTTAGACATACTCCAACATACTCCACACAAACAACGTACTCCAACATACTCAAATATGGATTATTACAGATATGACAAGCATCACTAGCATCACAGCCTCATCACAAGCAAATAGCTTCATCACTAGCATCACAAGCATCATCACTAGCATCACATCCTCATCACTAGCATCACAAGCATCATCACTAGCATCACAGCCTCATCACTAGCATCAGAGCCTCATCACAAGCATCAAAAGCATCATCACTAGCATCAGTCTCATCACTAGCATCACAAGCCTCATCACTAGCATCACAGCCTCATCGCAAGCAAATAGCCCCATCACTAGCATCACAAGCATCATCACTAGCATCACAGCCTCATCGCAAGCATCATCACAAGCTCATATTCCATTATTGAACCTTCTCCATTAGCTCTAAGTTATATAGGGCATTTGCGTAAACCTCTAGAGGGCATGATAATCTTGGAGGTAGTTGCCCAAGCCCCTCAAGCCTTTCCTTGTTTATATGGGGTATTTTATACCCATTGCCCCTGCATGGTTCAGGATCTCAATCATGCAGGTCTGCAGAGTTAGGAAAATTCTTTTGAGCTTGTAAACGTCATAGCCTTCAAATTCCTCCAAAACACCCTTAATAAAGTCTTGTAGTGTTTTAGGACTCAGACAATCTGTCAGGAATTGGAGCGAGTTGAAAAACCCAAGGTCAAGCACATTCAAATCAAGACTGTTGGGAGGTTGTTGTATTATTCTGATGTCAAGTCCAGTTTTTGCGACAGCTTCTAGAAATTCCGGGTCATCTGGCAAGATATGGGGCTTAGCATTATCCTGCTGAATGTAGATGGTCTGTCCAGCATCACCTTCGGGCCAAATAGCTTGTATTGCTGGCAGGACCTTCTCTATCAGGAACTCCCTCATCACTTTTCTGTCGACCTTTATTGATTTTGTTTCTATTGTACCTCTGGGCCTGTTGTCGCTTATCCTTTGAGCGGGAACTTCTTTCACGAATGGCCAGATACCGATTTTCCCAGAGAAGGTCACATTTCCTTCACTGTCCCACCTCGGCCTAGCAACGGCCGTCAAGAACATCACCTTGCCAATACAGTTGCCATGTATAGGCCTCGTAGGCTCTTCCTCCCCGTCTAGCAGATAATAGGTTCTATTCTTCTTGGTCATGTTGAACCACTTCTCGTCAATATGGACAACATTATGCATAGTCTTGAACTTAGGCCTTGGTGTTGTAGTTGTTGCCTCATCAAGCACCGACAAACAAAATTTCATCCTATCCTTCTTATTCTGGTCCTTTAGAGTTGGCTTCACACAGTTTGTATGCCTCCTTATCAAGTTTAACATGAACTTTCTATGAAGTGTGGTAGGGCTACATCCCAGTTGCCAGGCAAGTGACCTAATGGTAGACCTTTTGTTTAATGGGATCGTTAGGATTTTTTCTAGGTTAATGTCCTTAGGCTTTCTTCCAGAATTTCCTTTTTTTATTAGAAACATCCACCTCTAGGCCTTCTCTAATTTGCTTCATTGCTTTCCTCCAAATTCTTTGTATATTCCAAACACCCACTCCAAAAAAAATTGCAATGTCTTGCTTATCAGTTCCCAAAAAAGTGCCTCCTCTAATCATACACAGTGTATGCATTGCTACATAAGCAGCAAATTTTTGTTGGTCATTGAGAGTTTTATATTTCCTAGCAACTTGCCCAACACCTGAACCAAGACATATAACAAAGAAATGATTAAATGAAATGATCAAGTGATGAAGTGATGGAATGATCAAGTGATGAAATGATGGAACGATCAACTGTAAGTGTACCTGGATTTTGAACAATTTCATCTCCTTCCATTCCCTCTCCGGCATCTCCTTCCATATCATCTCCTACATGTCTTTCCATTTCATTTCCTGCATCTTCATCCATTTCATCCCCATCTTCTGCAGGTGGAGTGAAGTTGAGGTCTGGGAGATCCATTTTCTCTTGAAGATATGAATATGTAAGATGAAGTAGAAGTAGAAGTACAAGAAGAAGTACAAATAAATTCAGTATGTTTACTATCAATTGCTGTCTGTTTACTGTCAAAGCAAGAATTAGTTTCCTAGGTTAATAGCCATAATTAGTTTTCTGTATCTTAATTATCTCTGAACATTTTTGCCTGAAAACTGAATGTACAATGTTTCTGTAGATAATTTGATTGAAAAGGGACGGCATGTTGAGGTGTACAAAGGACAGCTTGCTGATGGACAGTTTGTGGCAGTGAAGAGGTTAACAAAAATACTTAACCAAGCATGCTGAGGTGAGCAGAGTAGAGACTGTCTACAATCATTATCTAGAGTAGCATGGAGTAAAATGTTTGCAAGAGTACAATTACAGGCATGAGTACAATGAATTAACCAATTGTTGTCAGTTGAAACTTAAAGTTCAGACATGAAGTAGTCTTAGAGACCCATGTACTCCTTGTATTCATGTGTACAGTAAGAAGCAGATAGTGCACTTTGCCAGCTGCTCTTTTCTTTGCTTTTACCTCAGGATAACACACTAAGATTTTAAGTAATTCATATACTCCCTCTTCTCTTGTAATGCTGCAGGAGAGACAACCTCAGGAACGCTAGCTGCTTAACTGAACATAAAACTGAACCTGGGGTTTCTCTTTCGATGGTTGCTGCATGTGTGAGTGCAGGAGTATTTCTTTCACTACATTTAAGTTAACTAAAACTAAAATGAAAAGTTTAAGTACTCAAAGATCAGTATATGAAACAGTTCAGTACTTCAAGATCAGTACATTATTTTGTTTGACAGGAGTACACTATTTTGTTTGAGGAGTACAGTATATGGGTAATGCATGAAGACCCTTAAGCCCTCTCTGACAGGAAGATCTTTCATTGGCACAAAAAGGGGTACCACAAAAAGAAAATAAACATTTGTTTATTCAGCCCTCTTTTCTCTCTATCTCTAGTTCTTCAGTTTTCTGAATGTTTTAGAATTTTTGTTTTCAGTGTTTCTGTAGTCCAGTCTTCAGTTTTCAGTACCTTTCTACTCCTAATAATCATTAGTGTTTTTAGTGCAGGAGTATAATTTTGTTTCAGTCACTAGTGTTTTAGTTTTCATTACCTAATAATCAGACCTTAGCTCGTTCTCTTTAATCAGTACCCGTGCTAGTATTTTCTTAGTATGTGAGCTTGCATCATTGTTCAGTCACACTAAATTTTGACAAGTCTGCATAGCTAGTGATTCAGTTCTTGGTTTCTTTTTAGTTTTTTCAATTGTGATCCGTCCTCACCTAAGTTCTTCACTTTGTGTCTTAGTTTGTGAGCTTCCATCATTGTTCCGTCTACTCACTCTGTCATTTTCCAGTAAGTCCCTGCTCATTTTCTTAGATTTATTTTGTACCTATAGGTTCTACTCGCATGCTTGTTTATCTCACATCTCTGAGCCAAAGTTATCTCACATGCTTGTTTATTCAATATTTTTCTGGCATACGCGTAATACAGATGGCATGCCCAAAGTGAAGTCTGACCGGAGACTTTGAAAGATCAGAGGTAACATACTTTTAGCCGTGAAGGGTGAAATGCTCAAATGTTTATTTTGTTTTCGTGGTACCCCTTTTGTGCCAATGAAAGATCTTCCTGTCAGAGAGGGCTTAAGGATCTTCCTGTCAGAGGAGTACATTATTTTGTTTGACAGGAGTATTTCAAGATCAGTACATTATTTTGTTTGACAGGAGGGCTTAAGGACCTACAGTATTATGGCGATTTCATATCAAAATTGAGGAGTACTCTGTTCATTTGGAGAACTCAAACAGCAATTGATATGCATCAAAATTGGGATCAACAGTAGCATGGGGCCTTATCATTCTGGTTTTTGGATGACTTAGTTAATCAAATTCCTCAATTGAGGAACACCTGAATCGGGGGTAGTATTGTACTTTCACACTATTTCACCTGGTCGGAATGATGCCCCCAGCGACAATTATTTCGGAACGGAGGGAGTAGATGTGAAATAGTAAATCTGTTAAAAAGAATGTTGATGGTGTTTTTGTGCTGGGAGAAGAGCATGCAGGGTGGGGTGTTGTTGCCAGATCCGAGGACGGACACACTATCTATGCGCGTCGAGGCAGACAGGAGAATGGTACTGATGCATTCGCTGCAGAGGCATATGCCACGTCACACGATGTGTCCCTCGCGGCGGACCTGCTGATGGTGCAAGTTGTGTTTGAATCAGACTCACAGCTCGTTGTGGATGCGCTGGACCTGAGAGAAAAGCTGATTCATCGGCATATCTGGCGCTCACTCTGGTTTCCGAAGCAGGAGGTTTTGTCATGCCGTCGTGGAGCAAATTCTGTGGCACACGAGCTAGCTGATCCCAAACTGTCTTGTTGAATGGGAGTCTGATGTACCAGCCACTGTGGCTGCATGTGCCCAGGCCGATCTGACCGGGCTCCTTGCTTTACTTCAAAAAAAAAAAAAACAGGCTTGCTGATCCAAAGAAACAAGCTATCTAGGGGTAACACTCATTCCATTACTAGCTAGCTCATCCAAAGCCTCAACCGAGATATTTAGTTCTTATTAGTACAAGAGGAGCAAATTGGGAATGGAAAAGAGAGCGGCAACCACAACAGTATATAGAGTTCGATACAGTAGAGAAAACTAGAGACAAAAGGACCACAGCGTGACAGCATGGCATCAGGCATCAGCAATACTACGCAGGACTCCTTATCCACCAGCTCCAGGCGCCCTGTTGGCTCCAGCCAGAGCCTCGCCATCGCCATCAACTGACTGACCGCCTCCTGAAGCTTGGTTTTTTCACCTCCTTTCAGAAGACTTGTCCAATATAAAAGGAAGGAGCGCACCGTGAATAAACAAACTAGCTACGACTTAATCGAGGATCATCGATTAAGTGGATATTACACCACTCACCGTCGCTAAATTATACACTACTCGTCTCCATACTCGTCCGACTCGTTACCGTCATTCTCCTTGATGGTGAAGTCATTGCTACCTAGGTACATGTAGTCCTCCTCGAGTCCATTGTGGACCCAGTCCGTAATATAATCGCTATTTGTTAGAATGCGATCGTTGTCGTACACCTCCCGATAGTAGCCGTTGTCATATAAATCTTCTCCGCGGACCATCTTCCCAAACTCCACCTCGTGCCCATGGAATCCCTCCCCACTAGCCGGGTGCACAATCCTGATCCCTTCTTGCTCGCAGAAAAGGCAGCGCACTGGCTCTGTCACACGTATGCAGACCACAATTAGTAATCATAGCAGAGATTTACACGCACTTAATGTTTTTAAGAAAACAGACAACATCAGTATTAAACCTACAGAATATATAAACATATACTCCCTCTGTAACTTAATATAAGACATCTCAAAAACCGTCTTATATTAAGTTACAGAGGGAATACTTTCTATCTTGACTTCAGAAGTAAGATCCTGGTGAGTTGATTGTGTGTGATATGAGCATCAGAACAGTTAATGAAGATCCATATCTATCTGATGATAAAAAAGAATCTGATGTTAAACATAAGAACGGGAGCATACCAGCCCCTGGTGTTGGAAAATCCACAGGGCAACATAAAAGCTTGCTATCCTTGTCGCCATCATCATCATTGCTAAGCTCAGCAAAGAAGAGAATTGGAACTGAACCTACAGAGCCAACATCCCGCGTCACCAGAAAGTTGGCATGTATGTGATGGTAGTAGTCATCATCAAAACGAGTTTTTCGCTTCCAGTCACGGCCAGATACGGATACATTCACACCGCAGATCACATGAAGCTGATAACAGGCATGCCCCTGTAAGACGGCAGAAAACGAGCGAATCAGCAGATGTGGCATTCGAATTAAGGGAAGTTCCAAATCATGCACTGAAATAAATAAATGAAACTTCTTGGCCTTGTCCAAACTCTGTTTACATGGTGCTGTGTGTGGCCACAATTCAGCGGGATAATCAAAAGGAATACATAAATGAACATTCCAAGCTTATAAAAAAAAACGCACATTCAGTCAAGCTAGTAAGCGTCCATGAAGCTCGGTAGCAGCAAGTTCCACCACATGTTTTGATCAAGTAGGCCTTTTAAACTGATGGAATTGCTATTAAAAAACGTAGAGGTTTCTGTGGACTGTGGGATAAATTAATTAATCAAACGAGGTTCACCAGCTGTTATGATCGAGTAGCTTTTTGGTTGATGTAACTTTGGACACAAACAAATATATAGAGAGAGAGGTATCTGAGGGATAAACTAACTCACCGAATTCTGCATCTCATATCTTTTTAGTGCAGCCTTGACCTTTCTGGAGATTCTTTTATGATCCCTTCGCTGTTTGCGTCCCTCTGACATGGTAATATTGAACGCCCGTTCGTAAACGGCAAGTGGCTGCTTCTGCTGGGCTGACATGCCAGTGGAATTGAAAGCAGATGACAATAGCATGGCAAGCTGCTGGACACACTGAGAGGAGAGCTGTTGTTGGCCCCCATTATCTGACAGCAGTGACAGGATTTCAGGCTTGCGGCATGAACTGAGGAATTCTGCTTGGGCATCGGGTCTGGGGTGCCATGCCGCAATTGCAGCAGCCCTGAAGGCTTCTTGTTGTCCTTGGACACCGCTGCACTGCTTTGTGGTGGCCAAGTTGAGATCCGTGTCGAGCAGGATCCTTATGGCCTGATCGGCACTGAGATCTTTGTCATGGGTGCAGAGGAAAGAGACAAGTCCGTACAAGGATCGTGCTTCAATCCGCATCAGGTTCAAGGTGCCGAGAATGTCGAATTCGTCCAGTTGACTCAGTGGTGGGAATGTGGTTTCGTGCCAGATGGTGTTGACGATGATGTTGGTGACAGGATCGAAAGGGCCATAGCAATGGCCAGCCATGAGCATGCTACGGTGGTAACGAGAACGCAGCTCCCCGCCCGGCATCCTGGCGAGTGCCTGCAGGTAGAAACCGTGGATCGTGTATAGCAGCACTCGCTTCAGTGACCGGGAATACTGGTAGGTGACCTTGCTGGCATGCTTACTGCGACGGGCGGCAAACTCCCATGGCCCGATAAGGCTGCTGCCATCATGAGGACCAGGATAAGGGACAAATGCCATCTGCTTGGCGAACTTGTGGAGAACGCGGGGGATCGACAGCCACACGCCTGCAAGCTTGGAGGGCCACGGGTACTTGGCGGCCACCGTTGCGCAGTTGAGAGCGAGCTTGAGGGCGCCGTTGGTGGCTGCGGAGCCTGGGCGGAAGCACTTGGTGCGGCGATCCTCGATGATGATGCGCGCGGCAGCGAGGGGGTGGGCTTGGGCGAGGACAAGGTACCTGACGGCCTCCCAGTCGGTGATGTAAGGGAAGAAGCAGGTGAGGAAGGCGACGAGGCCGTCGAGGGAGCGCTGGTGCAGGTCCATGAGGAGCTTGGGCTCGTGGACGACGGCCCTGTCAACGGGATCTGCTTTTTCGGCGGCAAGCAGGGTGCTGAAGACTATGTTGGAGACCGGATCGAGCAGGCCGACGCAGGTCGCCAGATCGAGGAACCGTAGCAGATCGGGGCGCGACCGCTCGGCGAGAAGCTTGATGGCCTCCTGGAAGTGGTTCCCGATCTGGAGGAGGAGGAGTGATGTGTCCTCCTCTCTCTCCTCCATGGACAGGACGCCTTCATGACACAACGCCGGACCGTAGACGCGGAGATGGCCGGTGCTGGCCTTGGCATAGAGGCTGGCCATCGCCTCGCCGGAAACCTAGGTTGAGATGGATCTATCGATTTGGGGGAGCGGTTTCCTTTTTCTTTCTCTCTCTCTCTCTTTTTTTTGACAGAGGAAATCCTTTCCTTTCCTTTTAGAAGAGGAGGCGGGAGGGGGAGCGGGGTACGTTAGGGTTGCCGAGTCCGTCCGGGCCTATGCCCAATTCATCGGGAGGGAGGTCCTGTACGCGCTAACGAGACCTCCTCCTTGGCGCCTTCAGCGCTCGTTGGCGTTTCCAGCGCCCGCTGTGTCGCTAGCATGGGCCTGGCCCAACAGCGCTCGCTGGCTTTGCCGCGGCTCGTTCGCTCTTGATCGATCGCTCGCTGGCTGCTGCCGCGGCTCGCTCGCTCCTGCTCGACCATTTTTTTATCATTCTAGAAACTGCAACAGTATAGACTGTTTTTCTTAGTGAAAAATCGGTCTGCTACAGTATGTCGTACTCTTGTTCTTAGAAAAAAGTTCATCGAATTTGAAAAAAGTTCACCGAGTTTGAAAAAAGTTCATCAAAATTTTAAAAAAAGTCATCGAATTTAAAAAAAATCGAGTTTGAAAAAAGTCCATCGAAATTTGGAAAAAGGTCATTGAATTTGAAAAAAGTTCATTCAATTTAGAAACAAGTTCATCGAGTCAAGGGCTGCGTGAGGATGATATGGATGATGTCGTGGTAGATGAGGGATCTATTCCTCAGGACGCGGCTGGATGGATGGCGGTAGCTAGGGTTCATATTGATAAACCCTACAGTCAAGGCTGGTTTTTCAGAAACATGCGAGCAGCCTGGGATCTGGCGCACGAAGTGAACTTCAAGCCCCTGGAAGTTGGCTCGGTGTAGGGCACCACTGGTTCTGGGAAGCCCGACGATTCACATCTGCGGGCTAGGGTTTGACATATGGCGGCGAAGACGGGACATGGATCGGCGCCGGTCGATGCCTCCTCATCTGCGTCGGAGATAGAGAAGATGATGGCAGAGCTCAGGCTGCATGAGGATGATATGGGTGATGTCGTGGTAGATGAGGGATCTATTCCTCAGGAAGCGGCTGGATGGATGACGGTGGCTAGGGTTCATATTGATAAACCCTACAGTCAAGGCTGGTTTTTCAGAAACATGCGAGCAGCCTGGGATCTGGCGCACGAAGTGAACTTCAAGCCCCTGGAAGTTGGCTCGGTGTAGGGCACCACTGGTTCTGGGAAGCCCGACGATTCACATCTGCGGGCTAGGGTTTGACATATGGCGGCGAAGACGGGACATGGATCGGCGCCGGTCGATGCCTCCTCATCTGCGTCGGAGATAGAGAAGATGATGGCAGAGCTCAGGCTGCATGAGGATGATATGGGTGATGTCGTGGTAGATGAGGGATCTATTCCTCAGGAAGCGGCTGGATGGATGACGGTGGCTAGGGTTCATATTGATAAACCCTACAGTCAAGGCTGGTTTTTCAGAAACATGCGAGCAGCCTGGGATCTGGCGCAGGAAGTGAACTTAAAGCCCGTGGAAGTCGGCTCGGTGTAGGGCACCATTGGTTCTGGGAAGCCCGGTGATTCACATATGCGGGCTAGGGTTTGACATATGGCGGCGAGGACGGGACATGGATCGGCGTCGGTCGATGCCTCCTCATCTGCGTCGGAGATAGAGAAGATGATGGCGGAGCTCGGGGCTGTGTGAGGATGATATGGATGATGTCGTGGTAGATGAGGGATCTATTCCTCAGGACGCGGCTGGATGGATAGCGGTAGCTAGGGTTCATATTGATAAACCCTACAGTCAAGGCCGGTTTTTCAGAAACATGCGAGCAGCCTGGGATCTGGCGCAGGAAGTGAACTCCAAGCCCCTAGAAGTCGGCTCGGTGTAGGGCACCACTGGTTCTGGGAAGCCCGGTGATTCACATATGCGGGCTAGGGTTTGACATATGGCGGTGAAGACGGGACATGGATCAGCGTCGGTGGATGCCTCCTCATCTGCGTCGGAGATAGAGAAGATGATGGCGGAGCTCGGGCTGCGTGACGATGATATGGACGATGTCGTGGTAGATGAGGGATCTATTCCTCACGACGCGACTGGATGGATGGCGGTAGCTAGGGTTCATATTGATAAACCCTACAGTCAACGCTGGTTTTTCAGAAACATGCGAGCAGCCTGGGATCTGGCGCAGGAAGTGAACTTCAAGCCCCTGGAAGTCGGCTCGGTGTTGGGCACCAGTGGTTCTGGGAAGCCCGGCGATTCACATCTGTGGGCTAGGGTTTGACATATGGCGGCGAAGACGGGACATGGATCGGCGTCGGTCGATATCTCCTCATCTGCGTCGGAGATAGAGAAGATGATGGCGGAGCTCGGGCTGCTTGAGGATGATATGGATGATGTCGTGGTAGATGAGGGATCTATTTCTCAGGACGCGGCTGGATGGATGGCGGTAGCTAGGGTTCATATTGATAAACCCTACAGTCAAGGCTGGTTTTTCAGAAACATGCGAGCAGCCTGGGATCTGGCGCAGGAGGCGAACTTCAAGCTCCTGGAAGTCGGCTCGGTGTAGGGCACCACTGGTTCTGGGAAGCCCGGCGATTCACATATGTGGGCTAGGGTTTGACATATGGCGGCGAAGACGGGACATGGATCGGCGTCGGTCGATGCCTCCTCATCTGCGTCGGAGATAGAGAAGATGATGACGGAGCTCGGGGCTGCTTGAAGATGATATGGATGATGTCGTGGTAGATGAGGGATCTATTTCTCAGGACGCGGCTGGATGGATGGCGGTAGCTAGGGTTCATATTGATAAACCCTACAGTCAAGGCTTGTTTCTCAGAAACATGCGAGCAGCCTGGGATCTGGCGCAGGAAGTGAACTTCAAGCCCCTGGAAGTCGGCTTGGTGTAGGGCACCACTGGTTCTGGGAAGCCCGTCGATTCACATCTGCGGGCTAGGGTTTGACATATGGCGGCGAAGACGGGACATGGATCGGCGTCGGTCGATGCCTCCTCATCTCCGTCGGAGATAGAGAAGATGATGGTGGAGCTCGGGCTGCGTGAGGATGATATGGATGATGTCGTGGTAGATGAGGGATCTATTCCTCAGGACGCGGCTGGATGGATGGTGGTAGCTTGGGTTCATATTGATAAACCCTACAGTCAATGCTGGTTTTTCATAAACATGCGAGCAGCCTAGGATCTGGCGCAGGAAGTGAACTTCAAGCCCCTGGAAGTCGGCTCGGTGTAGGGCACCACTGGTTTTGGAAGCCCGGCGATTCACATCTGCGGGTTAGGGTTTGACATATGGCGGCGAAGACGGGACTTGGATGGGCGTCGGTCGATGCCTCCTCATCTGCGTCGGAGATAGAGAAGATGATGGCGGAGCTCGGGCTGCGTGAGGATGATATGGATGATGTCGTGGTAGATGAGGGATCTATTCCTCAGGACGCGGCTGGATGGATGGCGGTGTTGGAAATATGCCCTAGAGGCAATAATAAATTAGTTATTATTATATTTCCTTGTTCATGATAATCGTTTATTATCCATGCTATAATTGTATTGATAGGAAACTCATATACATGTGTGGATACATAGACAACACCATGTCCCTAGTAAGCCTCTAGTTGACTAGCTCGTTGATCAATAGATGGTTACGGTTTCCTGACCATGGACATTGGATGTCATTGATAACGGGATCACATCATTAGTAGAATGATGTGATGGACAAGACCCAACACTAAGCCTAGCACAAAGATCGTAGTTCAGTATGCTAAAGCTTTTATAATGTCAAGTATCTTTTCCTTAGACCATGAGATTGTGCAACTCCGGATACCGTAGGAATGCTTTGGGTGTACCAAACGTCCACAACGTAATCGGGTGACTATAAAGGTGCACTACTGGTATCTCCGAAAGTGTCATTGGGTTGGCACGAATCGAGACTGGATTTGTCACTCCCGTAAACGGAGAGGTATCTCTGGGCCCACTCGGTAGGACATCATCATAATGTGCACAATGTGACCAAGGGGTTAATCACGGGATGATGTGTTACGGAACGAGTAAAGAGACTTGCCGTAACGAGATTGAACAAGGTATCGGGATACCGACGATCGAATCTCGGCAAGTACAATACCGCTAGACAAAGGGAATTGAATACGGGATTGATTGAGTCCTTGACATCGTGGTTCATCCGATGAGATCATCGTGGAACATGTGGGAGCCAACATGGGTATCCAGATCCGCTGTTGGTTATTGACCGGAGAACGTCTCGGTCATGTCTACATGTCTCCCGAACCCGTAGGGTCTACACACTTAAGGTTCGATGACGCTAGGGTTATATAGGAAGTTTGTATGTGGTTACGAATGTTGTTGAGTCCGGATAAGATCACGGGCGTCACGAGGAGTTCGGAATGGTCCGGAGGTAAAGATTTATATATGGAAAGTTGTTGTTGGGTTAGGAAAAAGTTCGGGTTTTTCGGTATTGTACCGGAAGCTTCGGAAGGTTCGGAGGATTCGGAGGGGTCCGGAGGTCCGGAAATTGTTCCACCACGTCCAATACAGTAGCATGGGCTGTGGGGCGCCCTAGCCTTAATGGGCCAGGGCACCAGCCCCCCAAGGCCCATGCGCATGGGAGGGAAACCCTAAGGGGAGGGCCTCCACTTGACTTGGGAGGCACTCCTCCCCTCTTGGCCGCCCCCAAGTCCCATCTAGGGCTGGCCGCACCCCTTGGGGTGGGAAACCCTAAAGGGGGCGCAACCCCCCTTTCCCCCTATATATACTTGAGGTTTTGGGCTGCCCAACACACATGAGAACTTCTCCTCTTGGTGCAGCCCCGCCTCCTCCTCCTCCTCTCCCTTGGTGCTTGGCGAAGCCCTGCGGGATTGCCACGCTCCTCCACCACCACCACGCCGTTGTGTTGCTGCTGTATGGAGTCTTCCTCAACCTCTCCCTCTCTCCTTGCTGGATCAAGGCGTGGGAGACGTCACCGGGCTGTACGTGTGTTGAACGCGGAGGTGCCGTCCGTTCGGCACTAGGATCTCCGGTGATTTGGATCACGACAGTACAACTCCTTCAACCCCGTTCTCTTGAACGCTCGCTTAGCGATCTACAAGGGTATGTAGATGCACTCTCCTTTCCCTCGTTGCTGGTTTCTCCATAGATAGATCTTGGTGACACGAGGAAAATTTTGAATTTCGCTCGTTCCCCAACAAGGCATCATGAGCTAGGTCTATTGCGTAGATTCTTTGCACGAGTAGAACACAAAGTAGTTGTGGGCGTTGATGTTGTTCAATATGCTTACCGTTACTAGTCCAATCTTGTTTCGACGGTATTGTGGGATGAAGCGGCCCGGACCGACCTTACACGTACTCTTACGTGAGACAGGTTCCACCGACTGACATGCACTTGGTGCATAAGGTGGCTAGCGGTGCGCTCTCCCACTTTAGTGGGAACAGATTCGATGAAAAGGGTCCTTATGAAGGGTAAATAGCAATTGGCATATCACGTTGTGGTTTTGCGTAGGTAAGAAACGTTCTTGCTAGAAACCCATAGCAGCCACGTAAAACATGCAAACAACAATTAGAGGACGTCTAACTTGTTTTTGCAGGGTATGCTATGTGATGTGATATGGCCAAGAAGAATGTGATGAATGATATGTGATGTATGAGATTGATCATGTTCTTGTAATAGGATTCACGACTTGCATGTCGATGAGTATGACAACCGGCAGGAGCCATAGGAGTTGTCTTTATTTATTGTATGACCTGCGTGTCATTGAACAACGCCATGTAATTACTTTACGTTATTGCTAACCGGTAGCCATAGTAGTAGAAGTAATTTGGTTAACGCCATGTTAGACACATCGGGTCTCTCCAAGGCATGGTGGGGGGAGGCGATATTGACAGCATGTCATGTCCTAAATCGAGTCCCCACAAAGAACAAAGAGATAACTCCATTCGAGGAATGGGAGAAGAAAAGGTTAAAACTCTCTTATCTGCGAACATGGGGTTGTTTGGTGAAAGTCAATGTTCCAATTCCAAAGAAGCGGAAGCTTGGACTAAAGACTGTGGATTGTGTTTTCCTGGGATATGCTTTTCATAGCATTGGCTATAGATTCTTGGTTGTAAAGTCTGAGGTACCTGACATGCATGTCGGTACGATCATGGAGTCGAATGATGCGACTTTCTTTGAAGATATCTTTCCCATGAAGGATATGGCTACCTCATCTAATCAGGAGATGCCTAGTTCATCGAATCAGGAACCAATTACAATTGCCGAACCTGCCATTTCGATGGAACACTTTGAAAGTCCTGTGGAGGAGAACAATGAAGTTCCTACTAGGAGCAAGAGACAGAGGACAGCAAAGTCCTTTGGTGATGATTTTCTTGTGTGTCTCATAGATGATACTCCCAGTTCTATTTCGGAGGCCTATGCATCGGAAGATGCTGACTACTGGAAGAAAGCGGTTCGTAGCGAGATGGATTCCATCTTGGCGAATGAAACTTGGGAGATAACTGATCGTCCTTATGGGTGCAAACCTATATGATGCAAATGGGTATTCAAGAAGAAGCTTAGGCCTGATGGTACTATCGAAAAGTACAAGGCTCGGCTCGTGGCTAAGGGTTATACCCAAAAGGAAGGTGAAGACTTCTTTGATACTTACTCACCTGGGGCTCGACTGACCACTATTCGAGTTCTACTTTCTCTAGCTGCCTCACATGGTCTTCTCGTTCAACAAATGGATGTTAAGACTGCTTTCCTAAATGGAGAGTTGGATGAGGAAATTTATATGGAACAACCAGATGGGTGTGTAATAGGCGGTCGAGAAGGAAAGTGTGCAAGTTCTTGAAGTCTTTGTATGGACTCAAGCAAGCACCCAAACAGTGGCATGAGAAGTTGAAAGAACTTTAACAGCTGCAGGCTTTGTTGTGAACGAAGTGACAAATGTGTGTACTATCGCCATGGTGGGGCGAGGAATTATGCTTTGCTTGTATGTTGATGACATGCTGATTTTGAACAAATCTGAATGTTATTAAGGAGGTCAAGGATTTCCTATCTCGCTGTTTTGAGATGAAGGATTTAGGAGTGGCTGATGTCATTCGAACATCAAGTTGTTGAGAGATGATGATGGTGGGATTACATTGCTTCAACCTCACTATGTGGAAAAGATCTTGAGTCGCTTTGGCTATAGTGACTGCAAGCCCTCTCCAACACCATATGATGCTAGCGTGCTGCTTCAAAAGAATCGAAGAATTGCTAGAGATCAATTGAAGTATTCTCAGATTATTGGCTCGCTTATGTACTTAGCTGCTACAAAACTCGACATCTATTTTGTTGTTAGCAAACCGAGTCGGTTTGTCTCAAAACCAGGAGATGTGCATTGGAAAGCTCTAGAGAGTTTTGCGTTATTTGAAAGGCCTTTGCAATTATGGAATTCACTACGCGAGCACCCAAAGGTGCTTGAAGGGTATAGTGACTCAAAAATGGATCTCGATCTTGATGAGATAAAGGCCACGAGCGGATATCTGTTCACTCATGGAGGTGGCGCTGTTTCTTGGAAGTCTTGCAAGCAGACCATCTTAACGAGGTCAACAATGGAAGCAGAACTCACAGCACTAGATACAGCTACGGTCGAAGCAGATTGGCTTCGTCGACTCTTGAATGACTTGCCGGTAGTTGAGAAACCTGTACCGGGTATCCTTATGAACTGTGACAATCAAACTGTGATCACTAAAGTGAGCATCTCAAAGGATAACATGAAGTCATCAAGACACGTTCAGAGAAGGTTAAAGTCTGTCAGAAAAATGAAAAACTCTGGAGTTATTGCATTGGATTATATCCAAACGTCTAAAAATCTGGCAGATCCTTTTACTAAGGGTCTATCACGTAATGTGATAGATAATGCATCGAGGGAGATGGGTATGAGACCCACAATATGAGTTGTTCACAGTGGTAACCTGTTCTTTATGATCGAAGATCCCGTGAATTAGATGTGGAAGACAAGCTGTTGGTCAACTGGGAGGAGAGTATCCTTACTGTTAAAAATACCACTCCATGAAGATGCAATACTCTCCTAATCTGTATGGCAGGTTGATGTATATCTTAAAAGTGTTCTAAGTGGCTCTTTGAAGCGGAGATGTTGTCCTGCAGAACATCTTTGAAGAACGCACCTATATGAGTCTGATTGTTAAACGTCGCAATCTATGAGAGTAGGGTTCTCTCTAGTAAACTCATGAAAGGTCTCGGAGTATGACGCATAAGCTCCACCCGCAGGGAAGACCCACGGTAGCCACGTATGGGTCAAGGCTCTATGTGAAGCTAGATTCGCACAAAACTTGCAGTTCAAGACCCAGTCCACTGTTCAAGTTGCTTACTAGTGTAGCATAAAGTTCTAGGTGGAAGTTCAACTTAACAGTCTCCACTGCAGTTCAAGGCCCAGTCCCCGACGTCCACGACCTCCTCGACGACATGGCTGGCGAGGACACCGACCCCAAGTCCAGCGCTTCTGCTGCTGCTGCCCCGTACGTGTTCGTCCCCTTTCTATTAGAGGTTCTGCTACAGTTCCATGTTCTAGTACTTGCCCTAGATATGTTGGACTCTATTTCATATATGCAACTTGCTATACTGTCTGCTCAAGATATGTTTAGTTACGGTTCATATATGAAGATGTTGTTTACCTTCGCTTTATCAAATCATATGGCTTGTTTTGTCACTGCTATACTAGTCATGCTTTATCTAGTATTTCTGTTAATAAAATCATTCGGTAAATTGCTCATATTTCCAACACATACAACCACAAACTTACACCTACACAACAACAATATTTTTTAGAGACAACACAACAATTAGCATGCATTTACTCTCTCTCTCTCTCTCTCTCTCTCTCTCTCTCTCCTCTCTCTCTCTCTCTCTCTCTCTCTCTCTCTCTCTCTCTCTCTCTCTCTCTCTCTCTCTCTCTCTCTCTCTCTCTCTCTCTCTCTCTCTCTCTCTCTCTCTCCCTCTCTCCTCTCTCCCTCACTCCCTCTCCCTCTCTCCCTCTCTCCCTCTCTCTCTCTCTCTCTCTCTCTCTCTCTCTCTCTCTCTCTCTCTCTCTCAAAGGACATCTCATTCACACCACAAGTCCACAGAAACCACGAGCTCAAACTCAAATAAGCCATAGCATAGCAGGGGAGCTAGAAAGCCCAAAGCGTACACTGCAAACACATGCTGCCGCTGGTGAACATGCAGGCTCCGCCGGAGAAAGAGATCAGCGGGCAGCAGCAGATGATGACCAAGGTGTCCATCTCCATCCTGGTGATGGCGCTGCCGGTGCTCTACGTCTCCGTCCTCCGCGTGCCGCCGGCCACGTTCTTCCGGGACACCACCTTCTGGTTCCTCATGTCCAACTCCATCATCGTCGTCATCGCCGCCGACTCAGGCATGCTCTTCTTCGGCTCCTCCTCTTCCACCTCCCCCTGCGTCGACGACCGCCCTTCGTCTCCAACTACAACGGCGACGCAGCAGCGGTGCCGCCAATGGTTAGCGTCTCCAGCGACGAGCCGCTGCTGCCTGTGGTCGTCGTCGACGTCGAGGACCAACCGTTGGTTGTCGCGAGGGACGTCCTCCTCCATGGCGACACGGCCGTGGACAGCCATGCACACGCATTGGTTGTACGAGGCGAAGAAGATGTCCGGGCGAAGATGGCCATGTCCGGCACACCGTCCCATGCTTACGCCACCGGTGAGGGTGACGACGACGGCGTGACGGTGAAAGCGAGGCTGACGGCGAGCAGGAGCCTGGCGAGGGAGGAGAGGGCGGCGAGGAGGCGGCGGAGCAGGTCCCACTCGCACGCGCTCGTGCCCGACACGGTGGTGGTGCAGGACAAGAGCGTGGTCGTCGTGAGGGACGAGAAGCTCCGGCGCACGACCACGGAGGGCCGGCGCCAGCCCACCGCCGCAGAGGAGGAGGAGAGCGAGTACTACGCGCGGCTCTCCGACGAGGAGCTCAACCGGAGGGTGGAGGACTTCATCACAAGGTTCAACAGGGAGATCAGGCTGCAGGTCGAGAAGGAGGAGCTACAAGCCTGATCTGATCGATGAAACCTCAGTCCAAAACGCAAGAATTCCACAGGAAAGGAACCAGTTCAGTTCCTGACGGTCGAAAAAAATTCCTGCCTTCCAAACGGGACCTCAGCCGAAGCTTCGTGCCGCCATGTCGTGACGCTTGTCGCGGCGCGACCATGTACATGTTGTTCTTAGGAGGTTGGGGGTATTAGCTGGCTAGTAACTTACTCCCTCCGTAAACTAATATAAGAGCGTTTAGAATACTAAAGTAGTGATCTAAATGCTCTTATATTAATTTACAGAGGGAGTAGTAAGGAGCTTCGATGAGGCTTTGTAGTACTCCCTCCGTTCCCAAATATTTGTCTTTCTAGTCATCTCAAATGGACTACAACATACGGATGTATGTAGACATGTTTTAAAGTGTAGATTCACTCATTTTGCTTCATATGTAGTCACTTGTTGAAATCTCTAGAAAGACAACTATTTAGGAAGGAGGGAGTATTTTGCATGCATGAGAACAGTGAATAAACTAGTAAGAGAGAGAGGGAGCAAGGGAGATGGATTAGTAATACTACATATGTGCTCTGTCATTATCTAAAAGATTATGCTATATCTTGTTTACACTAGCTTCCATTGACAAACAAGCTGTACTCTGTCTGTGCTTCCTGCAGGAAGATCTTGCCCTGTGGAGAATGGTCAGAAAGTGGGCCCACCTCAAGAGAAAACTATATTTATACGCAGACACCCAAATCTTGGCCATGTGCAGTAAAAATGCTAAAATGGAAACTTTAAGCTAGTTTCAGAGTTTGTAAATTGTCTAGTTGTAAGTTGGATAAAATTCAATTCCATGTCTGTGGTCTGCTCACTTGATCTCCTTGCAAATCAACTGAAGATCCTCTTTTGCAATCAACTGAGGGATCTTGTTTTGCAATGGACTGTCTGTGACAAGATCTTGTCCTGGAGATCTACACAAGTACACAATCGTTTTTGATTAATGGCTCCCAAGGAGAATCTAAATCTGTTACTATTTTGTAGCGTATCATTTATTGTCTGCCTTGACATGAGGATCCAGATGCAGGGGAGGAGCAGGACAGCTGCATAAAAAAAAAAATAGGAGACAGTGAAACAGCTCCTGTCATGTATTAGTACGGCTTGCCTGCCTAATTGCACTATGAGTAGTAAGTACTAAGTAGTAGTAACTCATGACATAAGTAGGGTAGGTTTAGATCTCAGTCCCTGAAAGAGGGGCCAGTTTGCCTGAGGCACTGTGAACAACAGTCACTTGATGGGCATCAGGCTCTTGGATATTTCTTGGGATGAACAGGGCTAAAATATTTGTTAATTTGTTCACTGTTTTTTTGGTGGTGTTAACTGTTAAGTGAGCATGAGTTCTTTCTTTCCCATCTTAACACAAGGAAAAGTCGTCAGCAAGCAAATTAAGCAAATGAGTAAAGTAATTAACCAATCACTTACTACTTAGCTGGCTTGCTCCATGGTTAATCAAGCTCTTTTTTATCATTTTGGTAAGCTGATGATTGATTGCTAGCAAGAAAAGGTCGTAGAAGTTATCTTAACACCACATCATCACCCAACCGTAATAAAGTAGAAGACGGGCATTGACATAGCTACTAATTACTCTGAGGTGTCCATGCCACGTCTGTAAATATTGTGACATGAAACTTACTAAAAACTGTGTAGTCAGCATGAATGATTAGAACTAGCTGGTTAACACTCTCTGATTGAGATGAATCAAATCATGCACTACAGTTACTTGGAGAAACCAAGAAGCGAGATCAATATCGGGTCGAATTCCAAGATGCCACTGGATTATTTCGCCCCCTGACAAGGGCTTCAAGTTTGCACGGAAAGATAATAAACCCTCTAAATATATGTTGTGTCGGCTCGATCCGCCATTGCTTATGCACTACAAAATGTGTTCCATTGAGCCCCTATTATCATCAGTATTGGTGTGGCTATTATAGTTCCTCATGCATATGCTGAAATTAGAATTTTTATCTATATCATGTGACATCTTGGGCAGGAAGATCAAGCCAAACCACACCATGCTGGAAAGAACAAGCTGATCTGATCGACTGCAAAAGCTCAAATTTAATAATGTGTTGTCTCATCATGTGTATACATACACCAACCCATGGTTGCCTTGGAGATAAGGCACAAAGCCCATGCGTGCGCCATCTGGTTGAAATGGTTAAGGATGGGCACAAATACAAGCAACAAGACAACACACTTGTGTCTAGCATATCAGATTTGACTTTGTCCCACACGAAATATCCTTAGCTTGACCTGATTGCACGCCTAGATCGCGATATGTGTGAGTTGATCCAAGCTAGAAGATCGGTAAAGTTTTCGGCGAGTGCCTGCTTTTTCGCTACCAAACCCTGATACTTTTAGATTAGTTACTCACTTACTCCACACGAAGTGTCCAATTATACCGGATATTCGTTTCTGAGCCTAGGCTCAGATGATCCTGAAATCAGCATCGTCCAATAGCATGGGGATCTGTGCTGTCAGTGGTATTTTCTCTCCGTATATTATAGGTATTGTAATAAAAATGGCCAGGTCGCAGGCGCATTAAGAGCATAATTGGTTTGATGCCAAAAGTTGGCATGCCAAATTTTGGCAACTGCCAAATATTGGCTAGAGATTGGTTGCTTGCTAATTCTCGCTGCCAATCTCACAAAAAGTTGCCAAATATTGGCAACTTTTGATTTTACCAAATGTTGGCTTGCCAAATATTGGCAATGCCAAATGTTGGTACCGAACCAATTATGCTTTAAATATGATGGCAGCTCGTACTGTACAGGCGGAACAGTTAATCCGCCCATGGCTCAGCCAATTTCGTGAGCCAACTGAGCCGTCTGCGTCGCATGCACGCGCGCCCGGCCAACCATGAATTTAATGCAATTCGTCTTAATTGACCCCATCATCCTGTAGCCGTTTGTTATATCTTAATGACCATTGGCCTAACAGTTTGTTCTAATCGCAAAGAAACCACTGGCCGTCAGCTAGAGGTAGAACGTTCCTCCTCCAAACAGATTCTACATTACGGGGTGTTGTGTATTCTAATTCAGGATGGCAAATCAGAAAAACCTTTTAAGCTTAAATACACAAGGAACTCAAGTTGACAATCGGAAAGCATCACATACACACTGGCATCACACTTTTTAACGCACTCTCGACTTCTTGCTTGCGTCAGGACGGACACCACAAAGAACTGAAAGAAGAGTGCTCTGCCTAACTAGCAGACTAGGACGAACATTGGACGCCCTGTGCTGCTCCGCAAATCGAATTCCTGCAAATCTAGCAAACTTACACTTGTGTACGCCGTCGCGTTGCTCCTCTGCTGCTATCATTTTCCTCGGCGGATTCAACTTCCTCGATAGTATATACATTATGTCAGATCCGTCATGCACATCCGAGTCGCCATCATCTTCGTCAGCCAACACTCCGGTGCTTGGATCATGCTCACTGAAACCTTCTTCCAGGGATGCATCTTCTATCTTGTCATCCAGCTCCTGCTTGAAGATCATAGCAAGACGGAATTCCTGTCGTATCACCTCCCCCTAAAAATGCAACGAGTTATTGTTTCAGACAAACCGATTGGAGACACACATATAAAAAAAATTAGCAGTACCATTCTTGATCACCCTGGCCTCCTTGTGCAGGGGTGTCCGTCTCATTGATCTCACCTAATGTGAGATCCTATACTAGTCTTCCCCTCCTTGTGCCGGCGGATCAGTCGTGCTCCATGCACTAACCATTGACCAGTGGCGGATCTAAGATTTTGAAACACGGTGATCCACCTTAAAAAATGTTATAGCAAAACCGATATGACATGCCTATGATCAATGGCATGGAGTATCTGCTGCAGGAAGAATCTTTTTTTTACAACAAATATGAGTATATGACATGCCTACAGTCCTTCACTACTAATTTTACTTATGTAGGAAGTAGGAAGAAATTACAGCGAGGAATTGCCATTGAAGAAATAGTTGATTTGCATCATACTGCAATTTTGGTCCTCCATGTTTTCTCTTTTTTAATACTAACTCCTAGTTCCAATTCATAGTCCCGTTTCACAAAACAGAATGATAAGTCATGGGAGGCACAGTTGATCGCAAGTCGACTCATGTTACTCCAGTTCTCCATACTCCAAAGCATTTCTTGATGACTAAACAGTTCCTCGCGTTTATAACATGCAGTCAATCAGATTTTAGAAATTGAGGAGTTCAAACTGAGGGCAACCTACCTACACAAATGGCAAATTGGGATGGTTGCAAAATCGGAGCGCATAGAGCACCCGCAAAGGATCTCCTGAATTAAACTTTGTCCTCCTGGCGTTCAGCCTGATCTTGCCATACCTAATTCCGAAACCGATTTCTCAAGAATACAGATTGTAGAAGTCATATAGCCTCGCCTAATGAATTGAAACTGAGGCCAAGTTCAGGTCTTATTACACTTTTTGTAGGTTCCTCTGCGTACTTGTGAATCGACTGCCCCAGTGCACCCAGCCTAGAGGGACATGGCGTCCGGTTGGGTGGTGCACTGCCGAGGGGCAACCTGAATTTTCCATACGTATCTACGTATTAGTCATCAACTTTCGGCTCAAGATAACCAGTAATCAAAAAATTGACGGCCAATCTGTTAAAACTAGCAGTCCTTATGAACAACCTGAATTTTCCAAACATACCTAGTAAGTAGTCATCATGTTTCATCTCTAGACGACTATGTATCAAAAAATTACAGTCAGGTTGCAATCGTTTCATACTAGTACTACGCTATATCAAACACTGCTAAACAGATAAACATGCAGTCACTTCGAACAAATACAGTAAGACACTGAAAAGGAATTTGGTGCGACCTCTTTGTCCATCCCGGGGCCTCGGTTGACAGGGCAGACCTAGTCGGGGATGCATCCAGACGCCGGAGTAACCCCCCACCCTCCCTGTGGTATCTCCGGGCACCGCAGCCAACTTGTTGCCCGCAACCAGACCCAGCGTTTCAGTCCGCCGGGGATGGCAGGGCTGGCTTGCCTAGCCGGCAACAGGGCCAAAGGAGCCGGATCTGGGTGCTCAAGGCTGTCAGCGAACTCCTACCGAAGTGGGGAACCTGTAACAGACGGCAATGGCAGACATCCAAACTCGGCGTCAGCCTTCTTTCTTCTCCCGAACCTCCCACTGGCCAAACAAATCGCAGAAACTAATAGATCTCCAGCAATGAAAGGTTGACCAACCTGTCGACGGCACCGAGCTAGTCGCCGGTGCAGACCGAAAGCCGCCGCCACCGCAGTATCGGAGGAGGGGAAGGGAGTTGGGGGTAGGGCGACGGGGGTGTGCTGTTGCCACTTATCTGATCCGTGGCTCAGCCTAAAATACAACGTTCTGGTCCACGGACCAGGTCGTCCGCGCGCGCCGGCCGTTTCTCCCATACAACATGCGCCCACGAAAACGATACTGTATAGCGCCGTTCGCCTCTTTTCTTCTATTTCTGCTCAGAAGCGTCAGAATGATTTGTTCAGATCCCGAGTCAGAAATGGACGCCAGCGATTTCAGGAGCATCTGAGCTCGAGCACCGAATCGCCGTGTCCCAATTATAACCTTTATCTTGGATATGTTGGGCTTTCGAAAGATTGTTCATGGTTCTTTGGAATGCTTTCTGACTGAGGTTTCTTCCGACGGTGCTGTGGCTTTTTCAAACTATATCTGTTCGCCGATATTTTCACGTGACGGGGCAATTTGTTGAATGGTTTTATCGAAATGAAACAGCAAAATACCACCGAATTACTAGGGGGAAAAGAACCTTTAAGTAAAAAAGGTTAGGCAGCATATCACAGGAGCACAACAAAATAAGAAGCGACCCTTATGCTTAAAATATCTCCTAGAGCCTTGACACGTTGGAAAACTTGGACCTCATGTGTTAGACTCTGCAGGCCGACTGCAGGACACCTCGCCAAACTTAAAAGTGACCCCTGTGCGCTGTATCCTATCAAATTCGGTTGCCTGCACCCAATGGCAGCACGTACCATTGGCATTTGTTGCACGGAAATGCGGTCGAAAGCGAACACATCGACATTTAGGACAATGAACAATGCACCAAGAATATTGTTGCAAAGAGGACAAATAAAGACATAATTTTTCTCTACGAGGTACCTTTCAGGCAGTCGTTTTCTTCTTGGCATATGCATCAGGTTAATGCAACTGGTTGAGTAAAGCGCAGATTTGTAAAGATTTCTTCTTGAGAAGATCTTGGGATGAGCACATGTGTGACAAAAAAAAATCACTAGGTCTAGGTGCATAGTATTTGTTGCATATGTAATCTTTTACCACTCCTGGTTATTAACCAAGAATGGATCCTTGATTGCATGGGTTATTCATGTGCCACATACGCTCCAGATTTTAACAGTGCAAACTAATCAATATTTTTGGGATTTGACACACTAGTATGAGAAATGGGTACAGCTAATTCTTCTATTAAAAGAGGATTAAATTTCAATGTCAGAAAAAAAAGATTAACTGCAAACAAGGTAATCGGCAAAGGTAAACATCCAGCTAAGCACAGGCGAAGTTCATTAGCATGGACGGATGGGGCACGTGTTGTGCGGCCGGCCGACCTCCCTCTTGTGACTTGACTTGTAAGCCGAGGTGACAAGAGCACCAACCAAACTGGCGGCGGTTGGCTCCACTTTTCCTAACCCTGGAGATGAAGCTCAATCAGGGAGCCTGGCCATGCCTCCCTTGACGGAGACAAACGATTTGCTCCTTTCATCTTAGAGCTCCATTCTAGAAATACAATAGGTCTTATCGTACCTTCTAGCAGCCTCAAAACAAGCACTCATTCTTTTCGCCAAAAGGAGAGCTTTATAAATTAGGCAGAAATTTTACTAGAAGCCTCAAACAAGCACTCGTTCTTTTCTGCCAAATAGAGTTTTATAAACGCTGCCTCTCTGTTCTGCCCTCTGACAGGCCACAAAATATGCAAGTTTGCACGACGTCGAAAAATGGGCGTGTACTACAAGTGAAAAAGAAGATCAAACTGGTAACCCAAAATAAGTTCAAACTGTTGAGAACTTGGAAGCTCTTCCCAGGTGCTCTTTCCTTGATGATGCCTTGGACGTGTGACAATACGAGCTGAAAGGGATAAACATGATCAATCTGGGATGTTGAAGCGGCCAGTCTCCCAATAATGCAGCAGAAAGAGATGGCCGACCGGCGGGCCGTAGAAGAATCTACACCGCCGGAGGAAAAAGGCTACTTGGGCGGCGGAGTCCGGCAGAAAGAGTCGGACTCAGATGTACTGTACTGTTCTATCGACCCAGAGTCCAGCAGAAAGAGTCGGACTCAGATGTACTGTACTGTTGTCTCGGCCCAATTGCACGTACATGCCTTCAAGGAAAGGGGTGTGCATACATTTCCTGCAAGGGAAAAGTGACGTTTGGTTGTATGGTTAGGGTGGTTGTCCTATCATGATCAAGGATCAACCCAATACCCTCAAATGATCTCACTCAAGTTGAGGAAGCCCCTAGACTAGCCACCTTAGGCCACCATGGATTCAATCTAGGAATTTCACAGCACGCGGTATTAACTCCGGCAGGGAACAGAAAAAAAATCCTAGGAGCCAAAGAAGCCAGAATTAAAATTCTAGTACGAAACAAAGAAGGCCAACATTATTATTTCACAAAAGGAATACCAAGCTTGGAGTCAGGCAGCCCCTGCTTTTTGAGATGAGACTGATTCTTGGTCTTCCTGATGGGAACAGGAAGGAGCATCAGCCAATAAATCAGATTTCCTTTGCCTTAAGTTGCTTCTTCACAGGTGTTGACTGGCTAGCTTCCTCATGTAGTCATGAGCGCTGTACTATCGATGTGACCTGTGTACTGTATGCAACTCCAGCTTCATTTCTTTTCTCTGAGGTTCTTAGCAACGATCACCTTCTAACCTTTTTACACTCCAGTCATCACTAAGTTTTTTTACATGGAGACAAACAGAGCATACTCCAGAAATAAACAACTTGGGCTCTTGTAAGAAGACGCCAGTAACAAACTAAACCTGGGCATTAGCACGCCGGCCTGTCGGGTCCAGCCTAAAAGCCTCGATATGTGGGCCAGACTTAGGCTCCTATTTTAGCCCAAAACCCAAAAAACCCTAACAGAATTTTTTATATATTAAAAAAAGGTATAATCCTTCATTGATTATTCCGAAAATGATTTATTTATTAATTATAAAATTATGAA
Organism: Aegilops longissima; assembly: GCA_021605205.1. NCBI lineage: Eukaryota > Viridiplantae > Streptophyta > Magnoliopsida > Poales > Poaceae > Aegilops > Aegilops longissima. The sequence continues at coordinate 46,721,398 of CM038680.1, read as the reverse complement.
AAGCAGCCATTTTTCCTGGCCTGGGCCCAGGCTTGACGTTTTCAGGTCAGACCTTACACGGCCCGGCCCTTCACGAAGCAAAGCTTCGCCCAGTCAATGCCCAGGTTTGTAGCAAACAAATGCTTGCTGGAGAGACCAAAAGCCTGGCATCCAGGCCAAGCTGGGACTTCTAATTTCGCCCAAAGGCCAAAAAGGCCCTAACAGAGCATTTTTATATACATTTAAAATAAAGGTACAATCCTTCATTAATTTATTCTGAAAATGATTTATTTATTAATTTTTAAACAAGAAAAGAACCATTTTCCTGGCCTGGGCCCAGGCTTAGCATTTTCAGGTTGGGGCTTTACAAGGCCTGGCCTGAAACGCAGCTTGACTCAGTTAATGCCCAGGTTTGTAGCAAACAAATGCTTGCTGGAAAGACCATCCTTGCTATGAGACTCATTTTGTTGGCCCAACTCTCTCGCATCAATATTTTGCTACAGTATTATTTGTCTTACTAAGGCTCTAATATTGTAGAGCTTGTTACTATTGATGACATGATATATTATTATCTTTTATCTTACCAGAACCTCTTGAAGAAGCATCATTGAGCAGATGGCAGTAAAGAATGTAGCAAAGAGACAACTCGCATTGACTGAACAGAGAATGTACATCGGAGCTAATAAATGTTTAATAAAACCTGTTGCTCACATCAGTTCCATACACTATGAGATTCGGTACCGACCGTACAACGGTGTCGATAGGGATGGCGAAGTTCACCCCAGATGAAATTCCAGATCCTGCGAACACAAAGACACGAGGATCCGTCAGTGTGCAGACAAGCTTTCACTTCAGTATCATATGCACTGAATCCTGCGCACCGAGAGATGGTCCATTGATGGCTGTACTACACGTAGCTCTACATTTAAATTGTGAGATCTGCCCCAAGGGTTATGTGTGCCAGAACCAGGGGTAGCATCATGTCAATCTAGTACAGTACATATCAAGCTGGCGATCTATGACTACTAGTTTCTAGCCAGTACAACCAACAGGTTTGCCCAAGTTGCTGTACAACTATCATTAAAGGAGTGAAAGTGATCCGCCGCATCATCTATGGAATGAAAATAATGTAATCTTGACAGCGAATGTGCTTGAGTTTTGTAGAAGAAAAATCAAGCTTCCTAGAGAACCAAAGCAGAAAATGCAATAGCTTAACCACGGCGTAAGACACTTTGCCTACCACCTAGGGAATGTCAAGAAAAGGAGAATAAATATTGATCTTGACGTTCTGTTAACCATTCCTTTCATTTTTATATTTTTGAACTGAATCCTTTCATCACAAAGAAAATAGGGCTTAATAGAAAAATTCACAAGGCATGAAGTTGCATTCTCCGGTTAGTGCTACCATATGTTAACAGAAGATACTCAAGGATTAGCACATACTTATTGCAAATATTATTACCTACTGTATTTGCTTTCATTGTGCAAAAATAAAGCCCATGCCATGTGACAAAAGGAAAGCCGAGGTATCTCAACAGTCAAGACAGACAACAGGAGGGAAAACAAAATATCTTCAGCAAACCATCTTTTGATATTGATGCAATACCTTTACGTGTGAATGTAGCTGTGTTAACTCCAATTACATGGCCATAAGAGTCAATTAGTGGGCCTCCTGAGTTACCTGTTGATATTAGCAAATTTTGTAAATAATGCTATATATTATTCAATGCATGTTAGAGGCCAAATTGAGCTTATGTGGTCAATGAATTGTGCACAATGAGGAACGAGACTAAAGAAATGAAAAACAAAATGGAACATAAGTGATAAGAGGAACAGTAGAATAAGAAACACATAGTTACACCCCAACTCTTTCGAGGATTATGGGCTGGTGCCTCCTAAACGGTAGTTTATCACACTGAACCATGAGATATGCACACTGAAAACTTGATCTCTCCCTTCAACTAAATGTGCTTCTGTGGCTTTGTATGTGATCTTTTAAACAAAAAAGCGGTTGGTGCAGTATGCATGTGGTGTATTTCTACGTACGGAGGGATGCAAATTACAATCCAACTATTCATGCCAACTTGACAGCCTCAGAAGGTCCCTATCTGACTGTCTCCCTGCAGTCGGAACACATCACAAATCCTTTTAGCAGACACCATATCTAGTATAGGTAGACCTTAGCAGACTAGCAGTACCTCCACAGCTGAATCTCAACCTTAACTAGACTATTGTCAGCATATATATACAGAAAATATATCAAGAATTTCAGTACAGTTAAGATCAGGACAATGGGGCCATCAGTCCACTGACTAGCCAAGGGTATCAAGAAAAAACCTCCTGACTTCTCTTTTCTAAAATCTCATTGAGAAAGTTATACAGAAGAGTATAGATAGGGTGCATTTTGGGTTTTAATTCCTGGATTTCATCCACCAAGAAGGATTACGCGTTTGGGCCAAAGAGATTCACCCATGCTGTCCCAACAGGTTACTGTCTAAACTCTAAAGAACAATCCTTCACCAAAAAGTTAATATCCATAAGTTCCATACAATATAAATTTGTTCCCGTGTAATTTACTGGCAATGCTTGATATGCAGTGAAGCAGGATATTACCAGCATTTATAGCAGCATCTGTCTGTATGGCCCCATGAATCACCCTCCCAGTGGGAGATGGTATCTCCCTCCCCAGTCCACTAACCACCTATAGGATACTTCAGACCACAATCAGATAATCAGAATACTTTGACATATCAAGGGAGCTTTAAAATTATACAAAATTCCCTGGGTGCATCCATCTTGGAATGATGAACATCCGGCAATTTAAGTAGTTGGTATGTGACAAGGAAAATGGATAATTTTAAGGTGGCATTACCCCAGTAGTTAAGGTGTGTTCATATCCTAAGGGGTTCCCAATGGCAAAGCAGCTCTGCCCAACCCGTAAACCCTGTGACGTGCCAAGCAGAGCAGGCCTTAACTTATCACCATCAACATCAACCTGCAGAACCAATCTGACTTCAAAGAGTGCAACATGGAACCAAATTCATATCACTGCAACTGCACTACTCCAGCCAAAAGAAGTGCAATTGCAAACCTTCAGAACAGCAAGATCATATGTTGGATCATATCCTATTAGCCTCCCTTCCTTTGAGTAACTAGTGCCACTTGAATCCTCCAAGAACACCTAAAAACCCATTAAACAATGGCTAAAAAAGGCATAAACAACAACAGTCTCTCTTCTCTATCTAAAAATGTCGTAGAAGGCAGAACCGCAGAACTACTATCTTTAATGAGTAGATTGTAAGAACGAAAGGGAGAAACCTTGCAGCGATGAGACTCAGATCCATCCCCAGCTAATTTTGCAACCACATGGTAATTTGTCACCTGATGCACCAACATAAAAAATCAATTAGAAATTTCAACAACAGATTAGATGATTCAAGATGAATAGTATTCCTGCAGTGTGTTCTAGCAAAAGACAAACATTACATAGAAGTTGAAAGACAAATAGTTACTGAAAAGCCTTGCAGTATAACATGATTACAAGCACGGCTCTATCAAAGTTTTAAGAATCGATTTAAATTAGTGAAATGTATCTAGTTGCAGACATAAAAGTAAAGTACTAGTGCATGCCAAACTAAGTCCAGAGAGATCAAAGGTTCCACACTCACAGTGAGCGAGTGATCAACTCTGCAGGTTTGCATCAAACGATGCAAGCCTGCATCTGCACAAGCGAATAAAAACCCAGAGTAGGAAAACTACAACCGAAGACAAAAGCAAAAACTGCACAAGGGGGGAAATGCCACTGGAATTGCCAATTTTTGTACTTGTGCGGTACCAGATACCATTGAGATGTCAACCAAGCTCTAATTCTATCACTAATTCGCATAAAAAGGTAACCAAATCGCACGCACAACGTCCCACACCACCTGCTCCCATTTTATCTGAAGCTCGATAAAACTGAACCCAAAGGGAAGGAAAAATGAAGGTGCTCACAATGTGGCCCAGGGAGAGCCACACGAAGCCAGAGCCGGTCCCCTCCACCGTGGCGCCGCCCTCCTCATCCTCCACCGGCTGCGCTCCCCCGCCGTCACGTCCCCGCGTCCGCGGCGGCGGGGCGACGAGGAGGTCCTTGATGAACACCACCGACGGCGTCGCCTCCTACATACGGTGACAGACAGAGAGAGGTATTTTAGGGTTTCGCGAAATGCTCCAGTGAAGCGGGACCCGGGAATTGTGGATAGTGATGGTACCTCGAAGAGGCGGACGACGTGGGGCTCGTCGACGTCGTCCTCGCCGTCGGGCTCGGCGCGGGCGGGCCGCGAAGGGGGCGCGGCGACGGCGAGCAGGAGGAGCGTGGCGGGTGGGGGTAGGAGCTGGGAGGTGTGGGGTCCGGCGCGTCGGCGGGGGTGGGGGTGGGGGTGGGCGGAGGAGGAGGCGGAGCAGCGGCTGGAGCGCCATGTCGCGTCGAGGGGAGAGGCGCTCGTTCGTTCGTTCCAAGCGCGCCCGCCATCTGATGCGTGGGGCCGGGAGTGAAGCGTACGCGGGCGTCCGTTTACGTCTTCCTAGTCGGAAAGCGGCCATGTCCTCTTGCCTTTTCGTCTTCAAAAGTTCGATGAACTGGCCACTTCATTCCGTTTAGAGGCCCACGTGAACGGCAGTAACCTTCAGAAGTACTAGACAGGAAGTGCGGCTTGCCGCACCCGGCAGCAGTGCTGCCGGGCACTGTCATATGCAATCCGATAATACAGCTATAGTACAGAATCATTATCTATGAACTGGCCCAAGGAATATTTAGATAGAAATCAACTGCATAAAATTTCTCGCTGGTACAGTGTCATACACCAAATTAATTCTCGCGGGTGCCTGACTCAACTTATTGTCCAAGCGCATAAACAATGTATTAACCATTGCAAAGGAAAATTAGAGTGATTGCTCAAATAATGGATCAGTCCAATACAATAAGATTGCATCAGAAGCATGGCATTGCCTTGATACATAAGTGTCCAGTATAGAGCAATTTTTCCAAACAATGACAAAAGGTAAGACCATCAAATATACCAGAAGCATGAAACATTAGATCTAAAAGTTCATGACAAATGAGGGAATACGTAGTATGTTCCAAAAGTAAGCCAAGCTGATGAATCAACACTAAATAGATACAATAATTGGCTTATTACATAACCAAAGTGAGCCAGATCAACGGTAAGAGATAAGTCCAAGCGAACGCTCACAATGAACCTATATAGTTCTGTTAATGCATCATTGTTTAGCAGATGAAATCACAGGAAACATTTGCATGGATAGTATGATGACAACCTTGTAACCAACCTTGTCAATACAGGTAGACAACGAGCGACACTTTGCCCCTTTTAGCCTTGAACGCAAAGACATTCTCCAAATTATCCAACCCCTATCTTCACAAATTCCGACCAATTAGTTGTTATCCCTTGATGAGTGGGACCTTCTCCTTGGTGCACCCACATGCAAGTTTAGTCCACATGGTCCTGATGTTCAGAGTCTGCAAGGAAGCAAGATTAATTCTCTCCTAGATGGACATATTTATTAGCATAGTTATTTAAGGAAATCCTAGGAATAGCAGATAGACATGGCTATTTTAATAAACAAAAATGAACAATGGATTTATGAATAAAGTAGAGCGATAAATCTTGAACAATGAATTTATTTGAAAAACAAAGTGAAGATGCTATCATGCTAATAAAGAACACTAACATCACAGTAAATATAAACTGATTAATCGAACATATTTTATTAACGAAAAAGCTGTTAAGGCATGCTCGATCCCACTATCCAAATCGATGAACAAAGAATATTTACCCACGATAGACATCAAAGATACAGATAGACACAAAACTGGAATGCATCATTCTTATCATCCATTCTCGCTACATCTCTACATAAACACTATTCTGATCACGGGATCAGAATAATATTCTGATCACAACCTGACCTGCCGCCCCGCTAGTAGTATGTTGAACTTCCCTGTGAACTAGGTTGAACTTCCGCCAACATTGCCCAAATGGGGCTTGCAATATACCGTTGGAAAGCTATGGATACCAATATCATGACCCAACTTCAATTTTTAGCAAAATATAAGCGGTTTAAGAGCAGTTTTGAAAACCGTTTTTTCTTCGCACAAAAAACGTGAATCGTATTTTCGATCGCATTTCTAAACCGTTTATCGGAATGAGGCATATAATATGGCGTTGGAAAGCTGCTGCAAAACCGCTCCTTCCACATGTTGAAAGTTTTCTCTAATTTCATATGGTTAAAGAGTAATTTGAAAAAACGTAAAATTTCATAAATTGAACAGCTGAGTTCGTATTTTCGATGTCATTTCTAAATGGCTAATCCAATTGAGGCATATGATATGGCGTTGGAAAGCTTATGAAAATGCGCTACTTTTTCATTTTGAAAGTTTTTCTAATTTTGAATGGTTTAAGAGTAATTTAAAAAAGGTCCATGTCCTACCGAGTTCGTATTTTCGGGCTAATTTTTTAACCGTGCGTCCGAATGCAGCAAATGATATGGCGTTGGAAAGCTTGAACAAATGCGAAACTTTTTGGTATTTATTGTTTCTCCCAATTGTTTACGGTTTTAAGTCAGTTTCGAAAATGGTGAAAATCTTATTTTTGCCATATTTTCTACAAACTTTAACGGAAAGGCGCAAATAATATACCATTGAAAAGCTACGAAAAATACGAAACTTTTTCATGTCGATGGTTTTCTCTGATTCCTAGCCGTTTTCAAGTAATTGCAAAAATGGCAAGATCATTCTGCCTTTATCGCGAAACTGATTCTTCGAAAATGCACCGCGTGAAGAACCTGAACTTCTCGGCACGTGTACTTGAACTTTACTCTGTTTTTTCACGTGCTTTTCTTGCTCGTAGCTCTTCATCCACTGCTCGTAGCTCTCCATCCACTCACTGGAATTGAGCAAGTGATATACCGATGAAAAGCTATTGTAAACACGCAACTTTCCCGTGTTGATCATTTTTTCATACTCGCGGCGATTTTAAAAGTTTTTCATCTCAAATTCATTCACTATAGTAGTCGAACTTCCTGCTGTTTTCACGTTGAACTTCTATGACGTATTTTCCTTTGTAATTTTCTCATCCATTTCGTCAGTGTTACACAAATGATACTCTTTTTGTACACCTCTCTCACAATATTTGTTTAACTTTCTTCGATCGAGGACTTGAACTTACACAGATGATATTCCTGTCGTTTTGAAGTAAATTAGAGAAATGACGAGATCATGATTTTTGCCTTCATTGCGAATGGAAACGCACTGCATGAAGTAGTTGAACTTCTCGGGTATGTCTGTTTGAACATCACTTTGTTTTTGACGTGCTGTTTTTTGCACTGCGTGAACTAGTTGAACTTCTGGGGCATGTCTGTTTGAACTTCACTCTGTTTCACTTTATTTGTTTTTTTTCTTGTATGAAATACACACTATGTAGTACGTGAACTTCTGGTTATTCTCATTTTGAACTTCTCTCTAGTTTGAGAGAATTATTTTAAAACACAAAAAAACAACATTTTTTATGTATTTTGGACATCTAAATACACGGTGAACTCTCTCACAAGAAATTTTTGAACTTTTCCTCGCCGAGCACTTGAACTTCAAGCAACCATTTTTTTCACTTCTGCGTTGTTTTTAAAAGTGCAAAAAATGGCGTTATGTTTTTATTTTTTGAACAGGTAAATCCTAGATTTTAATAAACTCTGAACTTATCTGTTATTTCAATTTGAACTTCACCTTTTTATGTTTTGAGTAAAGAATTGTATTCGATTTTATACTTCAAAAAATGAACATGTAAATACAAGGTGAACCTCTCCCCCTAGATTTTTTTTACTTTCCCGGACAGAGCACTTGAACTTCTGCCAACAAACCTTTTAAGATTTTATTTTTCTATACTTCTATTCTCACATGAAATGCATTCTTTTGCAGTACTTGAACTTCTCGTTGTTTTCACTATGAACTTCTGTGGCATTTTTGTGTATAGGTCGGATTATACGTAATTGAAGGCCGAACGTCATTTTTTCCCATTTTAAAACATGTAATTGGAGGTCGGACGCCCCACAATATAAATTTTGAACCGTGCACGGAGGTGCACGTGAACTTCCTGCAACAAATCTGATTTTTTATATACTTCGAACTTCTCTATTATTTTTAATTTGAACTTCTTTAGTCTTATTCTTTGAAAGAAAAAAAATATGTTTTTGGATAAGCATCAAACATTTCTAATTTGAACTTCATACTTTTATTTTTCCTACAAATTAAAAGAATTTGAGTGTTCCATGTACATCAAAACTACACCTTTTTTAAATTTGAATTTCTTTTTTTTATTTGGTAACAAGAAAAACTAAGTTTTTATAAATGTGGAACTGCTCTATTTTTGTAATTTGGACTTCTTTTTATATTTCTTTTAGGAATGGAAAAATCCTAGTTTAAGTAATAAATATTGAAACCAGTTTGTTATTTAAATTTGAAGTTCTAGTTTTTTATATTTAGAAATGGTGAAAATCGTTTTTTATGAATATTGAACTACTCCTTTTTTAATTTGAAATTCTTGGTTTTATTTATAGAAATAAATTTTTTTATATAAAAATCGAACTACTATATTAATTTAATTTGAACTTCATGGTTCTTTTACAAAATGCATAAAATGTATTCCCTTTTATTTAAAATTTGTTTTTGTGTTCGAGAACAAAGAGAACATTCTTTTTCTTGTAAATTTTTTTGAAGTGAATTTGTAGACTTAAATTTTGTTTGTGGTCTTTTTAAATTTGTTTCTTACTTCAAGTTCTAAAAAATCGCAAATCTCTCATGTTTTTCATTGCATGTTTAAATTATTTGAACTTCTTAGATACACACAACACACTTGACCTTCTTGAACACAACATCTTGACCTTCGAAAATAAAAATTTAAGCACATCAGTACAAGAGAAAACAGAGCATTCTCTATATCCATTTTTTGGATGGTAACATGAGTGCAGGGCTCGTCGGTGCATTGTGCAGCGGGCATCGGTCGGTGGTAGTAGCAGAAGGCAGTGAGAGAAAATAATGATCTTGTCACGCGTGATGGACCGAACCTCTTCAACACCAGAATCTGAACTTCAAAAACACAAAATAGAAAATAGCGTGCACAACTCAACAATCCAAAAATAAAATTCTTGTTTTTCCCGAAGGAGTTCAATTTTTTGCAGGACTCCTCTCGGCATATCAATTCAAACTTCAGCTAAAAAATAGTGGGCTGGGGTGTGCCTGTCGTCCTCTCTGCCATCTACCAGGGCGTGAAAGAAGGGGTCAGAGGGGTTGCCACGGGCCAGATGCACTGGTGGTCGGAGAAGCTCAGGGCGTCGAACGAACCTCACCGGATCCGGCGACCCCTGAGGTGTGGAGCGTGGTGGCCTCTGGCGGCGCCAACATGTGGGAGAGGGGAGGCCGACGGCGTGTGGAGTCGCGGGAGCGGCGGGTGAGACGTGCAGGCTTGGGGGGACAGGGGACGGCGGCGGGGCACGGATGCAGGGCATCGCGTTCGGAGGAGCCACCGGCCGCCGGCGACGTTTGTTGGGAAGAAGATGGAAGCCCGGGGGTGGGTGGCGGAGGAAGAAGGTGGACGCGGGGGGTGGTTGGGAAGGTCGAGGCGGCCGCGAGATCTGGCGGCGCGCGGCGGCGGGTGGATCCGGTTAGCGGGCGCGACAGGGGTGGTCTCCGGGGAGGGGAGCGACGGCGTGGGGATTCGGGAGAGGCGCGAAAGCGGCGTGGGGATCGGGGGAGGGACTGGGCGGTGCGGGATCCGGGGATGCAGCGTATGGTTGCAGGGTGGAGTGCGGGAGACGTGGGGAGAAGTGGTGTTTTTTTTTCTGTTTTATCGCTGGCCTAGCCGCACCGGTTCGGGAACATCCTCGCGCGCCCTATAGGGTCGACCGTGATCCAAATAACTATTATGATCCTGTTGGGGAACGTTGCAGAAAATTAAAAATTTTCCTACGGTTTCACCAAGATCCATCTATGAGTTCATCTAAGCAACGAGTCAAGGGAGTGAGTTTGCATCTACATACCACTTGTAGATCGAGTGCGGAAGCGTTCAAGGGGATGGTGATGATGGAGTCGATTTGCCGTTATTCGGATCACCGATGACCAAGTGTCGAACGGACATCACCTCGCGCTCAACACACACGTGCAGTGCGGACGACGTCTCCTCCGTCTTGATCCAGCAAGGAGGAAGGAGAGGTTGAGGAAGACAGCTCCAACGGCAGACGACGGCGTGGTGTTGTTGGTGCAAGAAATCCGGCGAGGCTTCGCCAAGCACGCACGGAGGAGGAGAGGTGTTGGGAGGGAGGGCTGTGCCTTGACTAGTGTATGCAGCCTCCCTCACCCCTCTATTTATAGGGGAAGGAGAGGGGCGGCCCTCTAGAAGGCATCTAGAGGGGGCGGGTTAAGGGAGGGACTTGCCCCCAAGCAGGCGCCCTCTAGGGTTCCCCAACCCTAGGCGCATGGGCCCAGGGGCGCGCCCAGCCCACCAGCGGCTGGCTCCTGCCCCACGCAGCCCATGTGCCTCCCTCGGGAGGGGTGGCCCCTCCCGGTGGACCCGGAACCCTTCCGTGGCCCCAGTAATACCGATATGCCCCAAACTTTCCGTGTTAGTTTGACAACTTCCATATATAAATCTTTACCTCCGGACTATTCCGAACTCCTCGTGACGTCCGGATCTCATCCGGACTCCAACAACATTCGGTAATCACATACAAGTCTTCCTAATAACCCTAGCGCCACCGAACCTTAAGTGTGTAGGCCCTACGGGTTCGGGAGACACTTGAACATGACCGAGATGGCTCTCGGGTCAATAACCAACTGTGGGATCTGGATACCCATGTTGGCTCCCACATGCTCCTCGATGATGTCATCGGATGAACCACGATGTCGAGGATTCAAGCAACCCCGTATACTATTCCCTTTGTCGACAAGATGTTACTTGCCCGAGACTCGATCGTCGGTATCCCAATACCTCGTTCGGTCTCGTTATCGCAAGTCACTTTACTCTGCACCGTAATGCATGATCCCGTGACCAAACACTTGGTCACTTTTAGCTCATTATGATGATGCACTACCGAGTGGGCCCAGTGATACCTCTCCGTCATACGGAGTGACAAATCCAGCCTCGATCCGTGTCAACCCAATGACACTTTCGGAGATACGTAGTGCACCTTTATAGTCACCCGTTACGTTGTGACGCTTGGTACACCCAAAGCACTCCTACGGTATCCGGAGTTACGATCTCATGATCTAAGGAAGAGATACTTGACATTGAAAAAGCTCTAGCAAAACGAACTACACGATCTTGTGCTATGCTTAGGATTGTCTTGTCCATCACGTCATTCTCCTAATGACGTGATCCCGCTTGTCAATGACATCGATGTCCATAGTCGAAACCATGACTATCTGTTGACCAACGAGCTAGTCAACTAGAGGCTTACTAGGACGTATTGTGGTCTATGTATTCACACGCAGTATTACGATTTCCGGATAATACAATTATAGCATGAATAAAAGACAATTGTCATGAACAAGGAAATATAATAATAATGCTTTTATTATTGCCTCTAGGGCATATTTCTAATGATCCTCGGATCAGAATAGTGCTATATATATATATATATATATATATATATATATATATATATATATATATATATATATATATATATATATATATATACACACACACACACATAAACACTATTCGATCACGGGATGAGAATAATATTCTGATCACAACCTGACCTGCCCCGCTAGTATTACATTGAATTTCCCTGTGAACTAGGTTGAACTTCCGCCAACATTGTCCAAATGAGGCTTGCGATATACAGTTGGAAAGCTATGGACACCAGTATCATGACCCAACTCAAATTTTTGGCAAAATGTAAGCGGTTTAAGAGCAGTTTTGAAAACCGTTTTTTCTTCACACAAAAAACGTGAATCGTATTTTCGATCGCATTTCTAAACCCCTTATCGGAATGAGGCATATAATATGGCGTCGGAAAGGTGTTGCAAAACCGCTACTTCCACATGTTGAAAGTTTCTCTAATTCTCTATGGTTAAAGGGTAATTTGAAAAAACGTAAAATTTCACGAACCGAACAGTCGAGTTCGTATTTTCAACGTCATTTCTAAACGGCTAATCCAATTGAGGCATATGATATGGCGTTGGAAAGCTTATAAAAATGCGCTACTCTTTCATTTCAAAAGTTTTTTCTAATTTTGAACGGTTTAAAAGTAATTTAGAAAATGGTACAAGTCCTATCGAGTTCGTATTTTCGAGCTAATTTTTTAACTGTGTGTCCGAATGCAGCAAATGATATGGCGTTGGAAAGCCAGAATAAATGCAAAAACTTTTTGATATGTATTATTTCCCCCAATTATTTATGGTTTTAAGTCAGTTTTGAAAATGGAAAAAACGTATTTTCGCCATCTACAAACTTTATCAGAATGGCGCAAATAATATACAGCTGAAAAGCTACGGAAAATGCTAAACTTTTTCATGTTGACAGTTTTTTCTGATTCCGAGCCGTTTTTAAGTAATTTCAAAAATGGTGAGATCATTCGTTCTGCCTTTATCGCGAAACAGATTCGCCAAAAATGCATCGCGTGAAGTACCTGAACTTCTCGGTATGAAACCTTGAACTTCACTCTGTTTTTCATGTGCTTTTTTTCCTCGTATATCTCTATCCACTGCTCCTAGCTCTACATCCACTCACCGGAATTGAGCAAGTGATATACCGATGGAAAGCTGCTATAAACACGCAACTTTCCCGTGTTGATCATTTTTTCATACTCACAACAATTCTAAAAGTTTTTTATCTGAAATTCATTCAGCGTTGTACTTGAACTTCATGCTATTTTCACGTTGAACTTCTGTGACGTATTTTTGTTTGTACAGGCGCCTGAACTTCCCTCTGTACGAACCCGACCTTTGGGCTATCTTTGCAACCGTGACTTCCCCCGTGAATTATTCTGGTTAGTAGTGTTCTATATGATGTTAGTGTAATCTAGAAAGGTTTTTTAGCAACTAAATATCGGTTTTAAATAGAAATCTCGCTCGCTGGCGGATTTTTCTCTCGGGTCATGATGAAATTGCGTTTTTTTGAAATTTTACTGTCTGATTTGTTCGACCTGAACTTTCCCTAGTGCTAGGTTGAACTTCTGTCAACATTGCCCAAATGGGGCTTGCGATATACCATTGGAAAGCTATGGACACCAGTATCATGACCCAACTTAAAATTTTGGCAAAATGTAAGTGGTTTAAGAGCAGTTTTGAAAATCGTTTTTTCGTCATACAAAAAACGTGAATCGTATTTTCGATCGCATTTCTAAACCGTTTATCGGAATGAGGCAAATAATATGGCGTTGGAAAGCTGCTGTAAAACCGCTCCTTCCACATGCTGAAAGTTTTTTCTAATTCCGTATGGTTAAAGAGTAATGTGGAAAATCGTAAAATTCTGCAAACCGAACAACAGAGTTCGTATTTTCGTTGCCATTTCTAAACGCCTAATCCAATTGAGACAAATGATATCGCGTTGGAAAGCTTATGAAAATATGCTTTTTTTCTCATGTTGGAAGTTTTTTCTAATTTTGAATGGTTTTAAGAGTAATTTAGAAAACTGTACAAGTTCTACCAAGTTTGTATTTTCGATTTTTTTTAATCATACGTCCGAACATAGCAAATGATATGGCGTTGGAAAGCCTGAACAAATGCGAAACTTTTTGGTATATATTGTTTCTCCAAATTCATTACGGTTTTACGTTGATTTTGAAAATGGCTAAAAACATATTTTCGCCTTAATTTCTACAAACTTCATCGGAACTGGGCAAATAATATACTTTTGAAAAGCTACGAAAAATGCGAAACTTTTTCATGTTGATGATTTTATCTGAATCCCAGTCATTTTCAAGTAATTTCAGAAACGCCGAGATCACTCGTTGTGCATTTATGCGAAATAGATTCGTCGAAAATGCATTGCGTGAAGTACTTGAACTTCTGTGGCAGTTCTGCCTGAACTTCACTATGTTTTTCACGTGCTTTTTTTTGCTCGTAGCTCTTCATTCACTCACCGGAATTAAGCAAGTGATATACCGATAAAAAGCTGCTATAAACACGCAACTTTTTCGTGTTGATCATTTTTTCAAACTCGCGACGGTTTTAAAAGTTTTTCTTGTGAATTCATTCAATATAGTAGTTGAATTTCCTGTTGTTCTCATGTTGGACTTTTGTGACACATTTTTTGTTTATAATTTTCCCATCCATTTTCGTCAGTGTTACACAAATGATATTCTTTTTGTACAAACCTCTCCCACAATATATTTTTAACTTTCTCCGACCGAGGACTTGAACTTACACAAATGATATTCCTGTCGTTTTGAAGTAAATTAGAAAATGACAAGATCATGATTTCTGCCTTCATCACGTATGAAAATGCACTACGTGAAGTAGTTGAACTTCTCGGGCATGTCTATTTGAACTTCACTCTGTTTTTGACGTGCTATTTTTTGACATGCTATTTTTCGCACTGCGTGAAGCAGTTGAACTTCCGGGGCATGTCTGTTTGAACTTCACTCTGTTTCACTTTATTTGTATTTTTCTTGTATGAAATACACACCATGTAGTACGTGAACTTCCGGTTGTCATCACTTTTGAACTTCTCTCTGGTTTGAGAGAATTATTTTAAAACACAAAAAAACATATTTTTAATGTATTTTCGACATCTAAATACATGGTGAACCTCTCTCACAAGAATTTTTTAAACTTTTCCTCGCTGAGCAATTGAACTTCTATCAACCGTTCTTAGTTGTTTTTAAAAGTGCAAAAAATGGTGCCTTGTTTTTTATTTTATTCAACAGGTAAATCCTAGGTTTTAATAAACTCCGAACATCTTTGTTATTTCAATTTGAACTTCACCTTTTTATATTTTGAGTAAAGAATTGTATTCGATTTTTATACGGAAAAAATCGAACATGGAAATATAAGGTGAACCTCTCTCGCAGGAATTTTTGAACTTCCCAGGACAGTGCACTTGAACTTCTTTTAACAAATCTGTTAAGTTTTATTTTTCTATACTTTTATTCTCACCTGAAATGCATTCCTTGCAGTATTGAACTTCTCGTTGTTTTCACCTTGAACTTCTGTCACATTTTTGTGTATAGGTCGAATTACACGCAATTGAAGGTCCGGTGTTATCTTTTGCTATTTTAAAACATGTAATTGGAGGTCGGACGTCCGGCAATATAAATTCTGAATCGTGCACGGAGGTGCACGTGAACTTCTTGCAACAAATATGAGTTTTTATATACTTCAGACTTCTCTATTATTTTAATTTCAACTTCTTAGTCAAATTCTTAGAAAGGAAATATGTTTTTAAATAAGCATCAAACATTTTTTTGTAAATTGCACTTCACAGTTTTACTTTTCTTTAGAGAGAGTAATAATTTGAGTTTCCCATATACATCAAATAATTTGAGTTTCCAGTATACATCAAATTACTCCTTTATTTTAATTTGAACTTTGTCATTTTATTCTTTAGTAATAAGGAAAATTTGAGTTTCTTTATAAATATCGAACTTCACTATTTTGTAATTTGGACTTCTTCGTTTATTTCTTTTAGCGTCAAAATATCCTAGTTTTTTCATAAATATTGGACACCCTTCACATTTCTTTAAACTTTGATTTATTTGTAGAAACATAGACACAAATGGAGGAGAGAAATATGTATGCATAAAGTGGGTAGCAATTTCCAACTTTCCCTCGCCGATCACTTGAACTTCTAGCAAGAAATGTTTTTCATTTTTATGAGTTGGTTTTAAAAATGCCAAAATGGCATTGGTTTTTTTTCAAACATGTAAATCTTCGGTTTTAATAAACTCCAGACTTCCATGTTATTTTAATTCGAACCTCACGTTGGTTTTATTTTCTATTAGCGATTAGAATCCGAGTTTTCAATAAACATTGAACCGCTCCATTACTTTAATTTGAACTTCTAGGTTTCTTTTAGAAACGGGGAAATCCATTTACTAATTAAATTTTCTAAACTTTTTTTGTTATTTTAATTTGAGTTTCCGTTGTGGAAACTTGTTGAGCAAGAGGAATTTTTTGAATTTTCCCGGTCTGTTCACTTGAACTTCTAGCAACAGATTTTTTGGACTTCACCTTTTTACTCCTATTTTTCTCATATGAAACACACATCATGCAGTACGCGAGCTTCCGTCCGTTGTCAATTTGAACTTCTCTCTATTCCACTTTAGTAACGAAAAAAATCTGAATTTTTTATTGACATTGAACCGCTCTAACTTTCTTTTTTCAACTTCTTTGTGTGCTTTTTAGAAATGTGAAAAATGGAGTTTTGTTTTGCCAAAATAATTTTCCACACCTCACCATCGCTTTTTTAGATTTTTTTAATTTTGCCAGAATAATCGTTTTGCTTTTACATCTGCTACTTCTGCGTAGGCATGGGTGCTGCTGTCATCGGTGGTTGGGCGCGGGGCGGCGGCGCCGGTTAGGCGCGGTGATGCGACATCGTCGCAAGTTGGCCGGGGGTGGATGGTGCGGGAGGTGGGGTTCATCGAACTTCCTGGGTTTCCCAGGTTGAATTTACAAAAAACAAATTAGAATTTTTTATCCAAACTCACTATTTTGTTTTACAAGTTGTCTACTTTTATAGTTGGAAATATATCGAGCAAAGATGAATATTTATGTTCAGAGGGAAGCAAATGTCCTTAGTATTTGTGCCCGTGGAAATAATTTTCTTTTTCTTTTGGGGCATAAACACAAGGGGCTTTAGAGAGCATACTTTTTTGTTGTTACTGGATAAGATTTTTGAACTTCTGCTATTGGCATATTTTAAAACCAAAGGAGATTGCCCGCGCCCTGGATCCCACAGCATAGATCCACCACACGAGTTGCTCGTCGTCGACCAGTGAAGGAGATGTGGCCGGTGAGGTGTTAGTTTTCTGAACTCTCTGGTTTTTTGTTTTTGGATTTCCAGGGTAGTAATATACGAACTTCTCGAGATGAGTTTTTTGTGTGAAATATATAAGGCATAAAACATACACAAAAAGGTGAAGAGGAGAATATGTAAAAACTGTGGAAATTTGGGAATCGTCTGAGCATAACGATCAGCAGCAAAAACAGGGTGCACACTTGACAACAAATATTCTAAAATGACCTAGCCACACCGGGCCCTTTTCTATATAAGAAAAAGCACTAACTAGTGGCCCACACATTTCTCCACCACACATTTCCTCAGTATTTTTCTCTCACCTTTATCCATTCGGTGTTGCTATGCATTATCCCCTATGTGCTTTTCTTCTTCTTCCGTCTACTCTCAAATGCATAGCAGAACATCTTGATTTCTAAGAAAACTACCGCAATGGACCACCTGACTTGGATGATCCTCAGTGCTTGTTGTACCCTTTTTCTTCAGATCAATTCTAATTTGTTCTTAGCTTCAGTGTGTTCTTCGACATATTTTTGCCTGCAAAAGGGAATCAGTTTGTGCAACTTGCTGTTGTTAGTTGGTCTGCTTGGGGGAAGACCACTGTCGCTGCTATTGACATGAAGGTTGGGACTTTTGGGAGCGCATGGTGCCTGCCCACTCGGGTCCTGGCAACAAACGTAGAACGACAGTGATGCGAGAGGCACTGCAGTTCAAGTTCAGGCGCCCCAGTGGACCTGCGCTCGGCGTAGCACGCGCAAGGTGGCGGAGTGTCAACACGCTGTGGACTGCGGCCGAGAGACTATGTGAACGGTAGCTAGCTGGTGTCGTGTGTGCGGCAGCAGAGAGAGAAGCTGCGGAAGTTCGATTAGAGACGCAAGGACGCAAGGGCAGGCCACACGCGATGGATGGAGACCAGGCCTACCGCGTGACAAGGCGAAAGCTATGCCATGGGGCAAAGGTGCTTGTGGAGACGGGGCACTGCAGGTGCAGATGCAGGCGGCTCGCCACGGCGACACATTCAGACAGGCGGAGGCGCGTGCGTGAGGCTGTTGCACCTTCTGCTGGAGGTGGCTCACCGGCTGCTTGACTATAGAGGTGCGCCGGCGGGTTGGGGGTGTCGCCACACCGGCGCGGCGAGATGCAGGGCGGTGGCGCGTTGTAGGGTGGAGGCGCGGCGGCGGCGAGATGCAGGAGGCAGTGGGAGGCGATCTGGAGATGGAGAGAGACGCATCGGGGCCGGGGCGACGGCGGAGAGGAGCGCGTCGAGGGATTTGGGCCGGCGGTGGGAGGCGCGCCGGTGCCCGGGCGATGGCGGCGGGAGGCGCCGGATCCAGGGGAGGGACATGCCGTCGCGGTGGATCAAGGGGCAGGGGGTCGGGGGAGGTTGGGGACGAGCGGTCGTGGGGTGGGTTTTTTTTTGCAGCGGGTGCAGCAGTTCGGGAACCTCTCATCGGGCCTATATAGGTCTAGCTATGATCCAAATAACTATTCTAATATCATGATCATAATAGTGTATATATATATATATCAGGAGGGTCATAGTTTGTATAGGTACCTCCTAAGATATTTAGAGTAAGCCAATGCCGTCTGATATGTCAAAGCCAATGCAAGCTACCTCATCGGCATATCCGGAACTGCAAAGCCCTCCTAATATCGATCATACAAAGAGAAGGATCATTTGTAAGGTTACCATTTAACCTGTCAAGAAGTGATATTTGAATGAAATGTTAGATTGGGAAACCCTTAAGCAAGAGTAAAACAAATGATTTTAAATAATAGGATAGTAGGTAAGATCATCTTAAATAAAAAACTTTATAACCTAAAGAGAAACTTCTTAAATTATAACTTAAAGAGGAACCCTTAAGCAAGAGTACAAAAGCATGGATGTGTTAGGCACCACAATGCTCAGACTACGGCATAACTTAAAGAGGAGACGCCATTGTTTTAATTATAGAAGTGGCGGAATAGACGGATTGATGTGGGAATTTGCAGGAGAAGCATTAATTGTTTGTCACATACATAGATGGCTAGAGTAATTTGCAGATGCGTATGAGATAGCTACATACGTGACCTCTCCTCTCCTCTTGAAAGAAGAAAAGTTTCAGTTTTCTCCTCTTTGAATGTAAGTTGCAGTAAGGAAATTGGATGAGAGTGGACAACCAGGGCATGAGAGAGGGGGTGTGATACCTTAGTGGAGCAAAGCGACCGGGAAGAAGGAACGGAGGAGCGTTGGTCTTCCCTCCTGACAGTGCACTGCGCATGAATCGGGGAGAGAGTGAGAGAGGAGAGGCCAAATCAATCGAGTAACAGAAGAGCAAAGGCAGAGGTGGGGAGGAAAAGAGGGACCTGCCGTGAGAAGGAGCTCCAGGCCTTCCATGGTGTGTTGTGGGAGCTCCATGTCCATGGAGAAGAAGCACACGGTCACTCCATGGGTGCCGGCGCCGTGGCTGTGGATGTGGATCCGGCGTCGGATCCGGCGCCGCCCTTCATGTGCCACTGCGGGATATTTTTGCACTAAACAATGAACAACACAAGAAGGGAGCAGATGTGAAAAATGAATCAAACCAATGAGTAGACTGAATTAAGATAATGTTGTGTTTGAAGACAAAAATTATGTTTCTAAAATATTTATACTTTGGAAGCCTAGATCAGAATGAACTACACTGAAAAAAGAACAATTAGATATAGTAAATACCTTAATTTATGTTGAGATCACTTTCCAACTCAGTTTCTTCATTGGCTGAAGGTAAGTACCAAGACCGAGAACTTTATAAGGCAAAACTCTATATTCTGCAGTCAAGTTTGAAGATTCAATGCAGTTCTCTTGGGTCTCTTGGAATACACTTTTGTAAACTTTGAGTTTTCTAATGAAATGAACAAAGGTTCTTATGATCCGACTTACATGACTGCAGAACCTAGTGTTGTACAACCTGTGAGTCATCAATGCTAAGTTGTATAAAAGAAGGAATATAATTTCAAAAAGGGTTATCGTGAATAACATGTCTTATCGTTTGAGCCATCCTGTGGAGAGCACAAATGAAACTTGCTTGGAAAAAGTTGTATTTTACTTATTTCTGTTTTAGCTGCTGCTTGTCATTTTATTTTTGCCTGTCTTTTAAAGTTTTTCTACATGGCCGATCATTACCAGAAAGTGATCATATATGCAATATCTGATGCACACTGCCATCAAGCTTAGAAGATTCAGTTAAGTTCTGCTGGATATATCTTGCAAACACTATAGGAAACTTTTTTTATGAACAGAGGTTCTTAAGACCCACTTTACATGATCGACTGATTGCAATATCTACTATTTTAGGAAGAGAAATAACTCGGAGTTCATACATTTCAATTACAAAAGTCATGCTCAGTGATGGTTCTACAATGAACAAACTGAGGGGAGTCATTCCTCTTGATCAAGGCCTACATTCTGGGAAGATAGGTAGCCATGTCGTCATAATGGGAGAGACACGCATGTGCTGACACATCCCACGACAATACCCAGTCTCATCTGCTGCCCTCTAATTATTGTCCAGCTTGTTGCATTACCAGAAAAGTAAATCCTTCAATAAATAGAAGTAAACATTATTTTCAGCAGTAGAAAACAAGTTGCTTCTCATGATTATTATTTCGGAAGAATAATAGCAAGACAGTTTCCAAAACATATGCTTACAGGTCGAGAAAAGGATATAAGAGAAAGTGGAACCACAAGTCTCCTTTCCGGTATCTCATCCATATTTAAGAGCTGCATCTAAGAATCTACATATTCAGCAAACTCTGTCAACACCACAAAATTAAGTCGTAATAAAGAAGCAATCTATCTGAGAAAGAAAATTTAAGATGCCAGCCTATTAATTTGAGCAGTTCCGGACATTTCAGATTTCAGGGAAGTCAACCATGAGATACCACAACCAGGCAGATGTACATTTTCGCTTATAGAAGCGCCCGTCCACGTCATTACTGAAGGAAATATGCCCTAGAGGCAATAATAAAGTTATTATTTATTTCCTTATATCATGATAAATGTTTATTATTCATGCTAGAATTGTATTAACCGGAAACATAATACATGTGTGAATACATAGACAAACAGATAGTCACTAGTATGCCTCTACTAGACTAGCTCATTAATCGAAGATGGTTATGTTTCCTAACCATAGACATGTGTTGTCATTTGATTAATGGGATCACATCATTAGGAGAATGATGTGATTGACATGACCCATTCCGTTAGCTTAGCACTTGATCGTTTAGTATATTGCTATTGCTTTCTTCATGACCTATACATGTTCCTGTAACTATGAGATTATGCAACTCCGCCATTGGAGGAACACTTTGGTACTACCAAACGTCACAACGAATCGGGTGATTATAAAGGAGTACTACAGGTGTCTCCAAAGGTACTTGTTGGGTTGGCGTATTTGAGATTAGGTTTTGTCACTCCGATTGTCGGAGAGGTATCTCTGGGCCTTCTCGGTAATACACATCACATAAGCCTTGCAAGCATTACAACTAATGAGTTAGTTGTGAGATGATGTATTACGGAACGAGTAAAGAGACTTACCGATGCGAGATTGAACTAGGTATTGGATACCGACGATCGAATCTCGGGTAAGTAACATACCGATGACAAAAGGAACAACGTATGTCGTTATGCGGTTTGACCGATAAAGATCTTCAGTAGAATATGTAGGAACCAATATGGGCATCCAGGTTCCGCTATTGGTTATTGACCGAGAATAGTTCTAGGTCATGTCTACATAGTTCTCGAACCCGTAGGGTCCGCACGCTTAAGGTTTCGATGGCGGTTATATTATGAGTTTGCATGTTTTGATGTACGAAGGAGTTGAGTCCGGATGAGATCGGGGACATGACGAGGAGTCTCGAAATGGTCGAGACGTAAAGATTCATATATTGGATGATATGTTTAGGCCAAGGGTCAAGCCCATGAGGCTTTAGGTCGGTGCAAAAGGAGTTTTGCGGAGGCCAGGGGGCCAAACGCCGGAGACCGGGCGTCGGCCCCGGGCCAGACGCCGAGGCCCATGGCGTCTGGGCCAGACGCCAAGGATTGTGGCGTTTGGTCCGGAGTCCGAGTGGGACTCTTGCCTTTCGGGCAAAACCGACTTTGAGGAGGTTTTGCTCCAAGTTTCGACCCGGGCTCAACATATAAATAGAGGGCAGGGCTAGCACTAAATACACAACAATTGATCCTTGGATCTCTTAGCGTGTGCGGTGCCCCTTCCACCATATTCCACCTCGGTCATATCGTCGCAGAGTTTAAGCGAAGTCCTGCGCGGTAGAGCATCATCATCGTCACCACGCCGTCGTCTTGTGGAACTCATCCCCGACACTTTGCTGGATCGAGTCAGGGGATCGTCATCGAGCTGAGCGTGTGCAGAACTCGGAGGTGCCGTGACGTTCGGTGCTTGGATCGGTCGGATCGTGAAGGCGCACGACTACATCAACCGCGTTGTTATAACGCTTCGCTTTCGGTTTCACAGTGCGTGGACAGACACTCTCCTCTCGTTGCTATGCCATCACCATGGTCTTGTGTGTGCGTAGGAAATTTTTGAAATTACTACGTTCCCCAACAAATGGCATCCGAGCCTGGTTTTATGCGTTGATGTCATATGCACGAGTAGAACACAAGTGAGTTGTGGGCGATATAAGTCATCTTGCTTACCGGCATGTCATACTTTGGTTGGCGGTATTGTGAGATGAAGCGGCCGGACCGACATTACGCAGACGCTTACGCGAGACTGGTTTCACCGCTTCGAGCACTCGTTGCTTAAAGGTGACCGCGGGTGTCTGCTCTCTCACTTTAGTTGAACCGAGTGTGGCTACGCCCGGTCCTTGCGAAGGTTAAAACAGCACCAACTTGACAAACTATCATTGTGGTTTTGATGCGAGGTAAGAACGGTTCTTGCTCAGCCCGTAGCAGCCACGTAAAACTTGCAACAACAAAGTAGAGGACGTCTAACTTGTTTTTGCAGGGCATGTTGTGATGTGATGTGGTCAAGACGTGATGCTATATTTTATTGTATGAGATGATCATGTTTTGTAACCAAGTTATCGACAATGGCAGGAGCCATATGGTTGTCGCTCTATTGTATGAAATGCAAAAGCCATGTAATTGCTTTACTTTATCACTAAGCGGTAGCGATAGTCGAGAAGCAATAGTTGGCGAGGCGACAACGATGCTACGATGGAGATCAAGGTGTCGGCGCCGGTGGCGATGGTGATCATGGCGGTGCTTGGCGATGGAGATCACAAGCACAAGATGATGATGACCATATCATATCACTTATATTGATTGCATGTGATGTTTATCCTTTATGCATCTTATCTTGCTTTGATTGACGGTAGCATTATAAGATGATCTCTCACCAAAATTATCAAGAAGTGTTCTCCACGAGTATGCACCGTTGCGAAAGTTCTTCGTCTTTGAGACACCACGTGATGATCGGGTGTGATAGGCTCTACGTTCAAATACAACGGGTGCAAAACAGTTGCACGCCGAATACTCAGTTAAACTTGACGAGCCTAGCATATAACAGATATGGCCTCGAACACGGAGACCGAAAGGTCGGCGTGAATCATATAGTAGATATGATCAACATAGTGATGTTCACCATTGAAACTACTCCATCTCACGTGATGATCGGACATGGTTTAGTTGATTTGGATCACGTAATCACTTAGATGACTAGAGAGATGTCTGTCTAAGTGAGAGGTTTTTAATATGATTAATTAAACTTAAATTTATCATAAACTTAGTACCGATAGTATTTTTGCTTGTCTATGTTTCTTGTAAGATAGATGGCTCGTCTTTGTTGTTCCGTTGAATTTTAATGCGTTCCTTGAGAAAGCAAAGTTGAAAGATGATGGTAGCAATTACACGGACTGGGTCCGTATTTGAGGATTATCCTCATTGCTGCACGGAAGAATTACGTCCTGGAAGCACCGCTGGGTGCCGTGCCTGCTTTGCAGAGCAACGCCGAAGTTGTGAACGTCTGGCGAGCAAAGCTGATGACTACTCGATAGTTCAGTGTGCCATGCTTTACGGCTTAGAACCGGTCTTCAACGATGTTTTGAGCGTCATGGAGCATATGAGATGTTCAGGAGTTGAAGTTAATGTTTCAAGCAAATGCCCGGATTGAGAGATATGAAGTCTCCAATAAGTTCTATAGCTGCAAGATGGAGGAGAATAGTTACGTCGGTGAACATATACTCAAAATGTCGGGTATAATAATCACTTGATTCAACTGGGAGTTACTCTTCCGGATGATAGTGTCATTGATGAATTCTCCAATCACGCCACCAAGCTACAAGAGCTTCGTGATGAACTATAATATGCAAAGGATGACCAAAACAATTCCCGAGCTCTTCGCAATGCTAAAAGCAGCGGAGGTAGAAATCAAGAAAGAGCATCAAGTGTTGATGGTCAACAAGACCACTAGTTTCAAGAAAAGGGCAAAGGAAAGAAGAAGGAACTTCAAAAGAACAGCAAGAAAGTTGCTGCTCAAGAGAAGAAACCAAGTCTGGACCTAAGCCTAAACCGAGTGTTTTTACCGCAAGCAAACTGGACCGGAAGCGGAACTGCCCCAAGTATTTGGCGGATAAGAAGGATGGCAAGGTGATCAAAGGTATATGTGATATACATGTTATTGATGTGTACCTTACTAATACTCGCAGATAGTACAGGTATTTGATCTGGTTCATTGCTAATATTTGCAACTCAAACAGGAACTACGGATTAGCGAAGATTGGCTAAGGGCGAGGTGACGATCGCGTGGGAAATGGTTCCAAAGTCGATGTGATCGCTTGATCGCACGCTACCTCTACATCTACCATCGGGATTAGTTTTAGACCTAAATAATTGTTATTTGGTGCGTTAAGCATGAACATTATATCTGGATCTTGTTTGATGCGAGACGGTTATTCATTTAAGACAGAGAATAATGGTTGTTCTATTTATATGAATAATATCTTTTATGGTCATGCACCCTTGAAGAGTGGTCTATTTTTATTGAATCTCGATAGTAGTAGTACACATATTCATAGTGTTGAAACCAAAAGATGCAGAGTTGACAATGATAATGCAACTTATTTGTGGTAATCGCCGTTTGGGTCATATCGGTGTAAAACGCATGAAGAAACTCCATCTTGATGGGCTTCGGAATCACTTGATTATGAATCACTTGGTACTTGCGAACCGTGCCTCATGGGCAAGATGACTAAAACGCTGTTCTCGGAACTATGGAGCGAGCAACTGATTTGTTGGAAATCATACATACCGATGTTTGTGGTCCAATGAATGTTGAGGCACTTGGCGGTATCGTTATTTTCTCACCTTCACAGATGATTTGAGCAGATATGGGTATATCTACTTAATGAAACACAAATCTGAAACATTTGAAAAGTTCAAAGAATTTCAGAGTGAAGTGGAAAATCATCGTAACAAGAAAATAAAGTTTCTACGATCGGATCGTGGAGGAGAATATTTGAGTTACGAGTTTGGTTTACATTTGAAACAATGTGGAATAGTTTAGCAACTCACGCCACCGGAACACCACGGAGAAATGGTGTGTCGAACGTCGAATCGTACTTTACTTGATATGGTGCGATCTATGATGTCTCTTCTTGATTTACCGCTATCGCTTTGGGGATATGCTTTAGAGGCGGCCGCATTCACGTTAAATAGGGCACCATCTAAGTCCGTTGAGACGACACCGTATGAACTGTGGTTTGGCAAGAAACCAAAGTTGTCGTTTCTTAAAGTTTGGGGCTGCGATGCTTATGTGAAGAAACTTCAACCAGATAAGCTCGAACCCAAATCGGAGAAATGTGTCTTCATAGGATACCCAAAGGAGACTGTTGGGTACACCTTCTATCACAGATCTGAAGGCAAGGTTTTCGTTGCTAAATTCGGATCCTTTCTAGAGAAGGAGTTTCTCTCGAAAGAAGTGAGTGGGAGGAAAGTAGAACTTGATGAGATAATCAGATCTGCTCCCTTATTGGAAGGTAGTTCATCACAAGAAACGGTTCTCGTGACAACTACACCAATTAGTGAGGAAACTAATGATGATGATCATGAAGCTTGAGATCAAGTTACTACTGAACTTCAGAGGTCAACCAGAGTAAAATCGCACTGAGTGGTACGGTAATCCTATTCGGAAGTCATGTTACTTGACCATGGCGAACCTACAAACTATGAAGAAGCGATGGTGAGCCCAGATTCATGAAATGGCTGGAAGCCATGAAATCTGAGATGGGATCCATGTATGAGAACAAAGTATGGACTTTGGTTGACTTACCCGATGATCGGCAAGCCATTGAGAATAAATGGATCTTTAAGAAGAAGACGAGCGCCGATGGTAATGTAAGCTGTCTACAAAGCTCGACTTGTTGCAAAAGGTTTTCGACAAGTTCAAGGGTTGACTACGATGAGACTTTCTCACCCGTAGCGATGCTTAAGTCTGTCCGAATCATGTTAGCGATTGCGCATTTTATGATTATGAAATTTGGCAAATGGATGTAAAAACTGCATTCTTGAATGGATTTCTAGAAGAAGAGTTGTATATGATGCAACGAGAAGGTTTTGTTGATCCAAAGGGTGCTAACAAAGTGTGCAAGCTCCAACGATCAATTTATGGTGCAGTGCAAGCCTCTCGGAGTTGGAATAAACGCTTTGATAGTGTGATCAAAGCATATGGTTTTATCTGAGACTTTTGGAGAAGCTTTGTATTTACAAGAAAGTGAGTGGGAGCTCTGTAGCATTTCGATATTATATGTGGACGACATATTGTTGATTGGAAATGATATAGAATTTCTGGATAGCATAAAAGGATACTTTAATAAAAGTTTTTCAATGAAAGACCTCGGTGAAGCTGCTTACATATTGGGCATCAAGATCTATAGAGATAGATCAAGACGCTTAATTGGACTTTCACAAAGCACATACCTTGATAAAGTTTTGAAGAAGTTCAAAATGGATCGTGCAAAGAAAGGTTTTTACCAGATTACAAGGTGTAAGATTGAGTCGGACTCAATGCCCGACCACAAGCAGAAGATAGAGAAAATGAAAGATGTTCCTATGCTTCAGCCATAGGCTCTATAATGTATGCAATGTTGTGTACCGGACCTGCCGTATGCTTAGCTGTAAGCTTGGCGGGAAGGTACCAAAGTAATCCAGAGTGGATCATTGGACAGCGGTCAAGAACATCTGAAATACCGAAAAGGACTAAGGATATGTTTCTCGATATGGAGGTGACAAAGAGCTAGTCGTAAATGGTTACGTCGATGCAAGCTTTGACACGATCCGACGATTCTAAATCGCAAACCGGATACGTATTTTTATTAAACGGTGGAGCTGTCAGTTGGTGCAGTTCTAAACAAAGCGTCATGGCGGGATCTACATGTGAAGCGGAGTACATAGCTGCTTCGGAAGCAGCAAATGAAGGAGTCTGGATGAAAGAGTTCATTTCCGATCTAGGTGTCATACCTAGTGCATCGGGACCAATGAAGATCTTCTGTGACAATACTAGTGCAATTGCCTTGGCAAAGGAATCCAGATTTCACAAGAGGACCAAGCATATCAAAAGACGCCTCAATTCCATTCGGTACCAAGTCCAAGTGGGAGACATATAGATTTGCAAAATACATACGGATCTGAATGTTGCAGACCCGTTGACTAAGCCTCTTCCACGAGCAAAACATGATCAGCACCAAGACTCCATGGGTGTTAGAATCATTCTTGTGTAATCTAGATTATTGACTCTAGTGCAAGTGGGAGATCAAGGAAATATGCCCTAGAGGCAATAATAAAGTTATTATTTATTTCCTTATATCATGATAAATGTTTATTATTCATGCTAGAATTGTATTAACCGGAAACATAATACATGTGTGAATACATAGACAAGCAGATAGTCACTAGTATGCCTCTACTAGACTAGCTCATTAATCGAAGATGGTTATGTTTCCTAACCATAGACATGTGTTGTCATTTGATTAATGGGATCACATCATTAGGAGAATGATGTGATTGACATGACCCATTCCGTTAGCTTAGCACTTGATCGTCAAAGTATATTGCTATTGCTTTCTTCATGACCTATACATGTTCTGTAACTATGAGATTATGCAACTCCGTTTACGGAGGAACACTTTGGGTACTACCAAACGTCACAACGTAATCGGGTGATTATAAAGGAGTACTACAGGTGTCTCCAAAGGTACTTGTTGGGTTGGCGTATTTGAGATTAGGTTTTGTCACTCCGATTGTCGAGAGGTATCTCGGGCCTTCTCGGTAATACACATCACATAAGCCTTGCAAGCATTACAACTAATGAGTTAGTTGTGAGATGATGTATTACGGAGCGAGTAAAGAGACTTACCAAGAATGAGATTGAACTAGGTATTGGATACCGCGATCGAATCTCGGGTAAGTAACATACCGATGACAAAAGGAACAACATTATGTCGTTATGCGGTTTGACCGATAAAGATCTTCAGTAGAATATGTAGGAACCAATATGGGCATCCAGGTTCCGCTATTGGTTATTGACCGAGAATAGTTCTAGGTCATGTCTACATAGTTCTCGAACCCGTAGGGTCCGCACGCTTAAGGTTTCGATGACGGTTATATTATGAGTTTGCATGTTTTGATGTACGAAGGAGTTTGGAGTCCGGATGAGATCGGGGACATGACGAGGAGTCTCGAAATGGTCGAGACGTAAAGATTCATATATTGGATGATATGTTTAGGCCAAGGGTCAAGCCCATGAGGCTTTAGGTCGGTGCAAAAGGAGTTTTGCGGAGGCGAGGGGCCAAACGCCGGAGACCACGGCATCGGCCTGGGCGACGCCGAGGCCCATGGCGTCTGGGCGACGCCAAGGATTGTGGCGTTTGGTCCCGAGTCCAGTGGGACTCTTGCCTTTCGGGCAAAACCGACTTTGAGGAGGTTTTGCTCCAAGTTTCGACCGGGGCTCAACATATAAATAGAGGGCAGGGCTAGCACTAAATACACAACAATTGATCCCTTGGATCTCTTAGCCGTGTCGGTGCCCCTTCCACCATATTCCACCTCGGTCATATCGTCGCAGAGTTTAGGCGAAGTCTGCGCCGGTAGAGCATCATCATCGCCACCACGCCCGTCGTCTTGTGGAACTCATCCCGACACTTTCTTTGGATCGAGTCCGGGATCGTCATCGAGCTGAGCGTGTGCGTAACTCGGAGGTGCCGTGACGTTCGGTGCTTGGATCGGTCGGATCGTGAAGGCGTCGACTACATCAACCGCGTTGTTATAACGCTTCGCTTTCGGTCTCACGAGTGCGTGGACAGACACTCTCCCCTCTCGTTGCTATGCCATCACCATGGTCTTGTGTGTGCGTAGGAAATTTTTTGAAATTACTACGTTCCCCAACAATTACGATACAGCAAGCGACGACAGTCCACCACTAAGTGTCACTATGGTGGCTGCTCGGGCACACTCCACCTAAACAACCACCCAAAAGGATCACTGAAATCCCAATTCGGCAGCCCAGCCAATGGCATGCTTTGGCTCAACTACTCAAAGGGTTCACCAGATTAGATATGTTTAATTCAGTGTCAAAGTAGAATATCTTAGCTAAGCGACACAAAAAATTACATAACATGACGTGTTTAGTTCTGCAAACTCAGTTCATCAACACATCACTGATAGCAGCAGTTCTAAAGGCAAGAACAAATACCAATGTTTTCAACATGATGCTGTATACGGAAAATGGCTTGATTTGCTAGTGTTCGAACATCAATAACTCGATAGTCCAAGCGTGTCACGACCAACATGGACAAGTGGCACTCCTTACGAAAAACAACAAGATACTATTAGCTGAACCCAGATATCATCATCGGAGATTGGAGCAACAATCTGTATCCTCCTCCTTTATGCATTCAAAGAGGAGGCAAGCAAATACGCAGATTGTTCAGACTAACATATTGATTCAGCTATTGCAAACTCCTCAGCACTCCGTCCGGCATCCTCCACGCTGATCGGTAGCTTCAGGTCAGCCCTGTTGATGCAGTAGAGCTTCCTTATAAACATTGCATGCTTGCAAACTTAAAAGCAAACTTCATTCAGATAGCCTGAAACTACTGAAAATAAAGCTGCAGTACTGATATATTATCCTAAAGATTCAGGCAGGCTTCATAAATTCACTCATTTTAGTTATCTGTACTTCCCTGAAGGTATAAAAGCAAGGAAATTGGTCGTTGATGGTGCCAACAACTAATATATTACCCTAAAGATTCAGGCAGGCTTTATGTCATTTTAGTTATGTGTACTTCTCTGAAGGTTTCTAATCACATAGAAAAGCAAGCAATTGGTTGTTGACGGTGCCAACATTAGAACGGCTGTATGCTTGTGCTAGTTAGCATTTTTCCGGTTGATGAGGACTTCCAATAGGTGTCTTTTTTTTTCAGTTTTCTTAGTGGACAACTAATTCATTGTAACCCATCTAACCCGATTCTCTGGGATTGTAGCTCGTCACCTTGAGCCAGACACCCAGGCGGTGACACCAAGCCTGTGCATCAAAAAGCGTATATTAGAGAGAGAGAGAGAGAGAGAGAGAGAGAGAGAGAGAGAGAGAGAGAGAGAGAGAGAGAGCCTAAAGTGGAGACGGGGCTAAAGTTGGAGGCGGCAGAGCACCGGACATGGCCCCGCGTGATGTAGAAGGCCACCGTCGATCTCGCATCACGGAGAACACGTGATGGACACTGGATCCGGAGCTGCCATGAGCCGCTCGCAGGCGAGGGAAAGAGGGTCGAGAAGATGCTGGAGCTGCAGCCTCCGCTCCTCCAGGCGACGGGGACGCGGAGCAGCTGCGGCGGCGGGCCGCGCTCCTCCCGTTGAGGACCGAGAGGGCGGGGAGGAGGAGATGATGCGACGACGCAGCAGCGAGCGGCCGCTCCTCCAGGTGACAGGGACGTGCGAGCTCGATGAGGAAGCAGCGACGCGGAGCAGCTGCGGCGGTGAGCCACGCTCATCCTGCTGAGGACCGAGAGAGCGGGGAGGAGGAGACGACGCGACGGGCCAGCAGGGAGCGGACGCGCGGCGGCTAGGGTTTCGTGGGAGCGCGACGGATCTGGTTAGTGGGGAGGACGGAGCCGAGCGAGGCAGCCATGGGAGAGTGCTGCGCATCGCCGGCAGCCGCCGGAATCGGCCGGGACCGGCCGGCGTAGGTTGTGGCGGCGAGGGCCTGCGGGAGGGAGAGAGGGAGGGGAAGAGGAGAGGGGCTGGCGCGAGGGGGAGAGGAGCGACGGCTAGGTCATCCCCACGCAAGCCTTCGCCTTTTATACACCTCCACGCGAAATGACGAAAATGCCCTCGGTGGGGCAGCGAATTTACGCGCGGTGGCAGGAACGAGAGGTAACTATTCATTGCAATAGTGTCATCGGTTCGATCCAGCGGCTGAGATCAATCCGGGGCGAGATCGGACGGCTCAGATCGCATCAAACAGCCAGATCCAACGGCCACGAATCCAAATCGCTGAGAGCGTCCGGGAGTGACTGGAATCCTTATTTCACGATGGAGTAATGTATTCTTTTCTCTCGCTTTCAAGAGGGTCCGTCATCTTTCTCACTTGTGTGTGTTCTTTTTTTTCGGAAAAACTTCCAATCTATTCATCTTCAATTATGGCAGGACAACGAATACCGAAATAAAAATTACATCAGATTAAGTAGACCACCTAGCGGCGACTACAAGCACCGAAGCGAGCGAAGCGCGCCGCCATCATCGCCCTCCATTGCGGAGCCAGGCATAACTTGTTGTAGTAGGCAGTCGGAAGTCGTCGTGCTAAGGCCCCATAGGACCAAAGCCCCGAACAGCAACCACCGCCGATGAAAAATAACGAGATCGGAAGGATCCAAGCGAAGACACACGAGCGTGAGCGAACAACGACGAGATCCGAGCAAATCCACCAAAGATAGATCTGCTGTGACGCCCTCGATTCAATCGTACACTAATCATGCACGCAAATGTGTACGATCAAGATCAAGGACTCATGGGAAGATATCACAACACAACTCTACAAATAAAATAAGTCATACAAGCATCATAATACAAGCCGGGGCCTCCGTGGCTCGAATACAAGTGCTCGATCATAGGCGAGTCGTGGAAGCAACAATATCTGATACGGACATAAGTTAAACAAGTTTGCCTTAAGAAGGCTAGCGTAAACTGGGATCTGAGATCGAAGAGGAGCGGGCCTCGCTCAGGATCCTCCTAGGTCACTCACGGTCGCCGTCGCCGGGCTGCTGCGTAGTAGTAGGCACCTCCGGAGTAGTAGTCGTCATAGGCGGTGGCGTCTGGCTCCTGGGCTCCATCGTCTGATTGCAGCAACCGAGTATAGGTAGGGGGGAAAGGGGGAAACAATGCAACCGTGAGTACTCATCCAAAGTACTCGCAAGCAAGGAGCTACACTACAAATGCATGGATATATGTGTAAAGGCCATATCAGTGGACTGAACTGCAGAATGCCAGAATAAGAGGGGGATAGCTAGTCTTAACGAAGACTACGCTTCTGGACTCCGGTCTTGCAACAGACAGAAGAGGACAAACGGAAATCCTCCAATGTAACATCACATAGCAATAATCCTACCCGGTAATCCCCTGCTCATATCCCTGAGCGAGAGCGACCACCGGTTGTATCTGGCACTTGGAAGGGTGTGTTTTATCAAGTATCCGGTTCTAGTTGTCATAAGCTCAAGGTACAACTCCAAGTCGTCCTGTTACCGAAGATCACGGCTATCCGAATAGATTAACTTCCTGCAGGGTGCACCATCTTACCCAAAGACGCTTGATCCCATTTGGCGGACACACTTTCCTAGGTCATGCCCGCCGCGGAAGATCAACACGTCGCAGCCCCACCTAGGCACAACAGAGAGGCCAACGCGGTCTAAACCTAAGCGCGCAGGGTGCAGGCCCATCGCATCGAGCACACTCAAGACGTTGAGGGCGGCCGAAGCGAGACCTAGCCAAGCGAGCGTTCGGTCCAATCCGTAGCGCCGCTCCGTCGCCGACGTCTGAAGTGCCGGTGATACCACGACGCCGGGATACCCATAACTACTCCAGCGTAGATGGTTAGTGCGTATAAGCTCGTAGCCAACCCAGATCAAATACCAAGACCTCGTTAAGCGTGTTAAGTAACATGAGCGCCCGAACAGGCCAGGCCCACCTCTCTCCTAGGCGGTCTCAACCTGCCTGTCGCTCCGCCACAAAGTAACGATCGGGGCCGCCGGGAACCCGAGCCCACCTCTACCGGGATGGAGCCACCCGTCCTTTCAGCCCCCACCTCCGAGCAGTACCACCGGTAATGTAATAGTGTAAAGTATATAGTATATACCGTGATCACCTCCCGAGTGATCACGGCCCGATAATATAGCACGAGACGGACAAGGATGTAGGGCCATAGATGAAAGTACTAGCATCCTATACTAAGCATATAGGATTGCGGTAAGGTAACAATGAAGTTACAAGGACGGGCTATGCAGCGGTATAGGAGTATTCGAAAGCAGTAACATGCTATACTACTCTAATGCAAGCAGTGTAGATAAGAGTAAGCGATATCGGTGATCAAGGGGGCTTGCTGGTTGCTCTGGCAAGAGAGGGTCGTCGTTAGCGTAGTCGATCACGAGCACATCGACATCGGTCTCGGGGTCTATCGAGAGAAGAGGGGAAGAAACAGTAAATACATAGCGAGCAAGTGCATAACAGTCAATGAGCGAGCTAGGCGTGTTCTAACATGGCGCTAAGCGATACCGGCGAAGAAGAAACATCCAGGAAAGTTTTCCGGTTAGGACGTCTGTCGACGAGATGAACCGGAGAGGAAAGTTTGCAGGTTCGATAGGTTAGGGGTGTGTGGCGGACGAACGGTCTGCGTATCCGGATTCGTCTCGTCGTTCTGAGCAACTTTCATGTACAAAGTTTTTCCATCCGAGATACGGTTTATTTTCTATGATTTTCTAAAGTTTTTATTAATTTCTGGAATTTAATTAAATATTTAAATTAATTCAAAAACAGATTAATGACATCAGCATGATGTCATCTCGACATCAGCGATCAACGTTGATTGTTGACCAAGTCAACTTTGACTGTGGGTCCCACTGTCGAGGGATCTGCTTAGCTAATTAACCGTAGTTAATTAGGTTGACTAGTTATTAGGTTAATTAAGCATAATTAATTAAGTTAATTAATCTAGTTAATTAATTAATTAACTATTTAATATTTTTATTTCTTATTGTTTTTAGTTAATAAGCGTTTTAGGGCGGTGGGGCCTATCATCATAGGCCCATAGGGCCTTAGCGGTGCGGTGAGGCGCCCGTCTGGTGGCCTCGCCCGTGGACAACAGAGCGAGACAGGATCAACCAGCGGCCACGGCTGAGGGCTCGGCTTGGCGGAGGGAGCCAGGAGGAGGGGTGTGCCAAGTTCAGAGGAGGCGCACTTGCGGGGGAACGAGGCGACGGAGGCGAGGGAGCGAGGACGGAGCTGTGCAGGCGCCAGAGCGCTGACGCAGGATGGGCGCGTCTGAGGCATGGCCCAGTGGTATGTGTGAGGCACCAGTGCGTGTGGCGTGCACGCGAGGAGAGAGAGAGAGGGCCTCACTGGGGGGTTTGAAGGGGCGGGCGATGGGCGTGTGGCGGCGGTCAGGTGGACCGGCGAAGGAGAAGCGGGACGGGCGGTCCGCGAGGGCGTGACGGCGCGACCTCGGGGCGCCTTGGCCTTGGCGTCGGACGGCGAGTCTTGAGGAGACCGATGGGGATGAGTCGGGAAGGCGGCGGCGAGGAGATCGTCGAGTAGCGCCAGCGTCGGGGACAACGGACGGCGACGAGTCGTGGCGGCGTGGTTCGGCGAGTGGCGTCGTGGGGAAGACGGAGGCTTGGCGGGGATGAGGCGGCGACGAGGCGGCGCGAGGTGCGACAGGGTTGGGGTCGGTGATGAGGCAGGCCACGGCGGGCGGCGTCGGGCGGATCTGTGAAGCCTTGATCGTGCCGGGCGGCGGGCCCAGGTGGCAACAACTGATCGTCGAGGGCAAGCGCCCGATCCGAATCGAGGTGGGGAGGCGTGGGAGCGTGGGGGGTGTGGGGGGTTCGTCCCGATCCAGCATGGATCGGGAGGGTGTCTGATCGGGGCTAGGGTTTGGGGCTGGACCCGGGGTTATGGGGAGGAAGGTGGGCGGCCCGTTCAGGCAGTTGAGGCCAGTGGGCCACGTGTTGTGTGAGAGGGGGTTCTGTTTTCTTTTCTTGCTTCTTTTTGCTTTGCCTTTTCTTTTTACTTTACTTTTTTTCTGTTTTATGTCTAGTTTTCTTTTATTTTAGTTTTACAAAATACACCAATGGTTCCTAAATTGGTATTGCTTATACATACTCTTGCCACATTAATTTGGGTAACTAAATAAAATAGTTTAATACTTTATTTATTGTAAAGGAATTCAACTAATTGTTTTTGCTACTATTCAAAACATTTTAGAGTATTTATGCCTTTTATAAAAGTGTGGTTCCTCCACCATAATTAGGTTTGTTATTTTAGACAACCCCGAACATTTAAATCTTAATATTTGAAAACTTTTATTCTTTGCTCGATTTTGAATTTGAAATTCGAACTAGGTTCCGAACTAACGCGAGTTTATCCACAGTGACCGAGGTGACATGGCATCATTAGTGGGGATTACTGTAGCTTAATTACCAGGCGTCACAATTCTCCTCCACTACAAGAAATCTCGTCCGAGATTTAAGAGGGAGTAAGGGAAAGTTCAGTTACGATATTCTAACGGATCTTCTCGAAGAAGTTAATCCCTTTCGTTGATGTCTTCAATCCTCTATTTCGATGCATCATGATAAACTTGTCACCATTTCTTCGTGAACTCCATCATACTTACGAAGAATAAGGCGCGGGCATTCCGTGAAAACAGACCTCTGCAAGGTCGACTATCGAGTCGATAACATCGGGAAGGTGGCGGAAAGTAACTCTCGAATTGAAGCTTAACGAAATATCGAGAGCTGATAATGAGGTTTCTGGGAAGTTTGACGAGCAGGCAACCGTTCGATGCTGAAGCAGGGCGTGAAAGGGACTCAAGGCGATCGGGAATAAGTATTGTGCCCGGTAACAGATTGGATGATCCCTCGGAAGATGGCTCGTGAATTACATACGAGGCCACACACGAGGAACGACCTTGGGAACAGGCGGTTGCAGGAGAGTCAGGTTTCAATCCAGTGGACCTGTGGGTTATGGGCCCACCATGTGGGTTGAAGTAGGAAGGGTGGTGACATCTTGCACAGCTGCGACAGGGAGGCATGTCAGTGAATAGCTTGTCAGCTATGTTGGCAACAATGTTGGTTCCAAGGGCGAGGGACGATGAGAATCATTTTCCTGCTCGTTGAAACGAGGCGGGCCAAGAGGCAAAGTTATCATCCATCGGCGGTTACCGAAATGTCATCAACAATAAGAACAGGGTCTCACTGGCAGAGTTGTACAACGAGGTGCTTACCTAAGCAGGGGATTATCACTGCTTAGATTATATAGGTCACAAGAAGGGTCAAACAGACCCATGGAAAGGAAAATGTGATCATTAGGTTAAACAGGACAATGGAAAGGAAAAATGTGTTTAAACACATATTTTGTGGGTATATCCATACCGAGGACAAGCGAGCAAGATATCCACGATAGGAGATAATGTAGAAAACCCTTTAGGTAAGGGGAGAGAAATTTCATGACATTACCCATACAACGGTATTTGGATAATTGAGCAAAAAACATTTAGCAATGGGCTTCGAATGTTCTTGTTGAAAATCAGAGTACCACAGACATGTTTCGAGATAGCCTTGACATGGTCTACAGGTGAAGATCAGACTTGGAATCACGAAGGATTCATCAGGAATAACTTGTAGAATAAGTCTTACAATTTCCTCCTGGATGAACGGATAACCTTGCTGAAAAGGAAACTATAATGATAGGTCCTCCAGCCGGGGGGGGGGGGTGCTAGGCATGACATCATGCTACCGGTTCATCAAAGGCCCAATAACATAACTCTTGGAAAGTTGTCCCAACCATCATATCTGACCGAGATTCAGATCCGATTGGTGTCAAGATACCTCAGACTCAGGATGTCCGAGAGGAAAAGGTGCAACGCAATTTGACGAGATGACATTGTAAGATTTTCGGGGAAATGAACTATGAAGTGATTTCCGTTAACAAGAGTCCTTCATTAACCCAAGGAGAGGACAAGGAGGTGTCTGGTGAACTCCACGGCAATCCACCGAGATTCCCAAAAGATGGACTTCCACAATTAAGTGAACCAGGAGATAACATTTGTCAGATCAATTGATATAAGGAAGTATGCTCGAGGAAGCATACACAAGTAAACATTGGTTGAAGGGTGCGCCCGATGGGTTGGGTTGCACGACCAATGTCAGAATGGTGATTCAGAGAAGTATTTCTATGTCAAGAATTCTCAAGAGGTGAAACAATCTCAGAACATTCTTGACTTAAAGGATGGTAATACTCCAAGGTAAAGAAGAACAATTGCTGGATAGCAAGGAACTCAAGGTATAACACAAAACAAGAACAAGCTTATGTTGGCGGGAAGGCAATAAGGTGGTCGATGATAATACAATTCATCGAGGGCAAGGACGGTTTTTCTCATCATGAATTCAATTGATATCCTGGATGAGCTCAGAATGCTGATGATCACGACACCTTTGTCGCGAGAGTTCATGAAGATGTAATCGATCGGCGACGACATCAAGTCAAAGTAATGATGAAGTGAAAGGTTATTAGAACCAAAGTGCGACACAAACTCGAAACCAAGCTTGTTGTTCAAGGCGAAATGATATGTCGATGAGGATCGGCGTAAGGTTAGTTCATCGTCGAAAATTGTGCTCGAGAAGAAGGAGCGGGTAGTGCAGTTAAAATCATCACGACAACGATATAGCCAAACAGGCTAGGAGCAGGCGTGATCGGGTACAAACTTCGTACTTATAGAAGCTCACTGAAGAGTTGTTGAACCGTAGTGCGGACTCGGTTCATTTATCGGTGTCTTTGAGTGTTTAAAAACTCAGAGCCCGTGAAAAATTGGAAACAGTGGGAAGGTAGCACTTGATGAAGAACTCATAAGAGGTTATGCAGTTCCATGATAATCTCGAGATACCGGGGTAATACTCGATGACATATCAAAGTAGAGGTTGGACGGGGTTATTGCTCTACAGAAGACAAGTGCTAAAACTTGCACGAGAAATGGTATTTAAAAGAGAACATGGTCGGAACCACGATTGCAAAAGGCGGATCCACGATATAAGATGAACTTATACCAAAGGAATAATTAATTTAAGAGAAGCTTTAATGATAAGATCTACATCGTGTCCATGGGCATGAACACAAGTTCAAGGTCGACTCCCACTTCTCCAATGCATAACCCTTTCATTCACTTCTCGCTTTGGATGAAGTTATAGCGTTGAAATTTTATCTGGCAAATACCAGAAGAGTATGACTCGTGAAAACTTTCGAGTTCACACATATTAAGGAGGGCATAGGTTCAACCCATCAAGGCATCTTAGGGACATATACCATCAACTCCAGGGGTAAATAACTCAAGCTCGGAGGTAGAGCATGGTTGACAAAGCAGAGGATACAATTTACCAAAGGCATTATGTATCAGGGAAGGTCTCACAAAGTTATTGAATATGAAGGATGCTGACGGATAAAATCCAACAATGGACCTGATGGCCCACAAGGGGTCTGGCGTGAGCATCAGTACTTAACTAGAGGGAGAAGAATGCAAGGAGATCAGATTATAGAAACAACTGACTAACTCAATTGTCACATGCAAAGGAATTATGATTTCCAAATCAAGGGATCAGAAGCAATGCTCTGATTAGGGGTGGATAAGTTGAATAGTTTTAGGGTACAATCAAAGACAATTGGATTGGTCGAGAACCAATTCCAGTTAAAAGAATGGCAGCTCAGCCGGAAAAGTATTTTATAAGGATCAATGATGATTGCGTGTATTCGCAAACATATTGAGTCAACAGACTCAAAATGATAATGACAAGAAATGTCAATATGACTACGAGACTTATGGGATTAACCATAATGCAAGCAAGCAAGAATTTCAAGAGCCAAAGGCCCCAAAGGATTTCCGGAAGATCGAATATTATTTTGAAGACTTTTGTGAAACACATGAACAACTGGGGATGGCGGATACTCGACAAGTGCGAGGATTTATTTGAAGGGGTATTCATGTGGCAAAGAACTGCTAGGCAGTAGGCACAAAGTATTCTCGGAACAATAGGGAAAACTTCGGGGTATCTTGTAATAACAAGATCAATGGGGGATGATCATATGAATGGCAAGTGTAAGTAGTTTTCCATACGGATTTATCGGTGGTCAGGAATAGCAAAAGTGATGGGCACAAAGTCTCGAGAGAACATCAGGGAGTATCTTCGGAATCTTCTGATGTAGCAGGCGATCCTCTGCAGTAAGGGGCTCTCCGGGTGGATGCGATCACGAGATCCTAATCTTAGAGTTAGCAAATTCATTTAACCCGAATAGTAGAGAGATCAGAGTCCCAGAGTATAGGTCGAGGAGTAAAAGATCCTACTACCACCCAATGGCGACGTGTGTCCATAAGACACACAGCCATGTTAGTAAAAGTTTTGCAATGTCTAGACTCGACTTGACCAAGGAGTTGGAAGGGGATTCCTACAGCGATGGCTCGATACCAACTTGTGGCGCCCTCGATTCAATCGTACACTAATCATGCACGCAAATGTATGCGATCAAGATCAAGGACTCACGGGAAGATATCACAACACAACTCTACAAATAAAATAAGTCATACAAGCATCATAATACAAGCCGAGGGCCTCGAGGGCTCGAATACAAGTGCTCGATCATAGGCGAGTCAGCGGAAGCAACAATATCTGAGTACGGACATAAGTTAAACAAGTTTGCCTTAAGAAGGCTAGCACAAAGCTGGGATCTGATTGAAAGAGGGCGGGCCTCTGCACGGGATCCTCCTAGGTCACTCACAGTGGTAAATCGTCGTGGGCTGCTGCGTAGTAGTAGGCACCTCCGGAGTAGTAGTCGTCATAGGCGATGGCGTCGGCTCTGGGCTCCATCGTGCGATTGCAGCAACCGAGTATAGGTAGGGGAAAGGGGAAACAATGCAACCGTGAGTACTCATCCAAAGTACTGCAAGCAAGGAACTACACTACAAATGCATGGATATATGTGTAAAGGCCATATCGGTGGACTAAAGCTGCAGAATGCCGAGAATAAGAGGCGGATAGCTAGTCTTAACGAAGACTAAACTACGGACTCGGGTCTTACTTGAGCAGAAGAGGACAAGCGGAAATCCTCCAATGTAACATCACATAGCAATAATCCTACCGGTAATCCCTGCTCATATCCACTGAGCGAGGCGACCACGGTTGTATCGGCACTTGGAAGGGTGTGTTTTATCAAGTATCCGGTTCTAGTTGTCATAAGCTCAAGGTACAACTCCAAGTCGTCCTGTTACCGAAGATCACGGCTATCGAATAGATTAACTTCCTGCGAGGGTGCACCATCTTACCCGGCATGCTTGATCCCATTTGGCGGACACACTTTCTGGGTCATGCCCGCGCGGAAGATCAACACGTCGCAGCCCCACCTAGGCACTGTGAGAGGCCAACACGCCGGTCTAAACCTAAGCGCGAAGTGCAGGGCCCATCGCTCGAGCACACACACTGCGTTGCGGCGGCCGGAAGCGCAGACCTAGCCAGCGGCGTTCGGTCCAATCCGGTAGCGCGCGCTCGTCGTGACGTCTGAAGTGCCGGTGATACCACGACGCGGGATACCCATAACTACTCCCGCGTAGATGGTTAGTGCGTATAAGCTCGTAGCCAACCCAGATCAAATACCAAGACCTCGTTAAGCGTGTTAAGTAACATGAGCGCCCGAGCAGGCCAGGCCCACCTCTCTCCTAAGCGGTCTCAACCTGCCTGTCGCTCCGCCACAAAGTATGTGATCGGGGCCGTCGGGAACCCAGGCCCACCTCTACCGGGATGGAGCCACCCGTCCTTTCGGCCCCACCTCCGAGCAGTACCACCGGTAATGTAATAGTGTAAAGTATATAGTATATACCGTGATCACCTCCCGAGTGATCACGACCCGATAATATAGCACGGCGAGACGGACAAGGATGTAGGGCCACAGATGAAAGTACTAGCATCCTATACTAAGCA
Organism: Aegilops longissima; assembly: GCA_021605205.1. Taxonomy (NCBI): domain Eukaryota; kingdom Viridiplantae; phylum Streptophyta; class Magnoliopsida; order Poales; family Poaceae; genus Aegilops; species Aegilops longissima. The sequence continues at coordinate 46,680,146 of CM038680.1, read as the reverse complement.
TATAGGATTGCGGTAAGGTAACAATGAAGTTACAAGGACGGGCTATGCAGCGATGACAGAGTATATCGAAAGCAGTAACATGCTATACTACTCTAATGCAAGCGGTGTAGATAAGAGTAGGGATATCTGGTGATCAAGGGGGCTTGCTGGTTGCTCTGGCAAGAGAGAGGGTCGTCGGTGGCGTAGTCGATCACGAGCACATCAAGATCGGTCTCGGGGTCTACCGGAGAGAAGAGGGGAAAAGCAGTAAATACATAGCGAGCAAGTGCATAACAGGTCAAGCAGACGAGCTAGGCGTGTTCTAACGCATGGCGCTAAGCGATACCGCGCGAAGAAACATCAGGAAAGTTTTCCCGTTTCGGACGTCTGTCGACGAGATGAACGGAGAGGAAAGTTTGCAGGTTCGATAGGTTAGGGGTGTGTGGCGGACGAGCAGTGCGCATATCCGGATTCGTCTCGTCGTTACGAGCAACTTTCATGTACAAAGTTTTTCCATCCGAGATACGGTTTATTTTCTATGATTTTCTAAAGTTTTTATTAATTTCTGGAATTTAATTAAATATTTAAATTAATTCGAAAAACAGATTGATGACATCAGCATGATGTCATGCTGACATCAGCAGTCAACGTTGACTGTTGACCAAGTCAACCTGACAGGTGGGTCCCACCTGTCAGGGACTGTTTAGCTAATTAACCGTAGTTAATTAGGTTGACTAGTTATTAGGTTAATTAAGCATAATTAATTAAGTTAATTAATCTAGTTAATTAATTAATTAACTATTTAATATTTTTATTTCTTATTCTTTTTAGTTAATAAACGTTTTAGGGCGGTGGGGCCTATCTGTCATAGGCCCATAGGGCCTTAGCGGGTGCGGGCGGGCGCCCGTCTGGTGGCCTCGCCCGTGGACAACGGAAGCAGGCACGGGATCAACGAGAACGAGAAGGAGAAAGCACTACAAACTGAACAATCTCTTTCGAAGTAGTCAGGTTTCTGACGAAATTAAACTCATCTGTTACAAAGGCATTTTATTTTTTAAAACTTATTACAACACCAGAATTTCTTTTTTTTAAAACTTTGGTTATAACTCCAGACTTTGATCATCAAGTTTTGCAGAAAATAAAAAATAGCAGAAAAGAAAAAAATTATATAAAAAACTACTCAGAAAAATTATATTTGCTATTTTTCAATCGTTCACAAAATGACCGTGAAATTGAAAGTCACTACAGAATGAACTCTGAAAATGTTGAATTTTGGCAAACTAGATGAAAAACTACTCACAAATAAATATAACAGAAAAGAAAAACTATACAAAAACTACGAAGAAATAAATAGAAGAAACAGAAAAGAAAAAATATAAAAAAATTGGGCGCTGCCTGTGGGCCTGCTACGCCATGCAGGCGTGCAATTACAGCCCTAAAGGCCCAGCAGACTCACTGAGGCGTGCAGCAGAAATTAGGCCCACAAGCCTGCTATATAGAGGAGTTCAAAGAGGCAGCCGCGATCGGGCTTATAAACCAGTCTGGCTGCCCTTCGCTGGCGAGTGGGACTAAACTTTGCGAACTGCGGGTGGTGGCGCTGAAGCCTTTAGTACCGGTTGGTGGCTCCAACGGTATTAAGATCACCCTTTAGTACGGTTGGATCCACCAACCGGTACTAAAACTGCTCTTCCGCCTCTTGGCCTGGTCAAAGTTGGCCTTTAGTACGGTTGGTGGCTCCAACGGTACTAAACCCATCTATATATAGCACTTACGAAAATTTCAGTTACATCCCCACTTCGTCTCCAACCTCTCGCGACATCGCGCGCGCCTCGATCCGTCGTCGCCGCCCGTCGCTCGTCGTCCGTCGTCGTCGTCGCTGTCCCCGCCGCCGCCGTCATCGTAAATCGTCTCGCGCCGCCGCTCAAAACGCCGCCGCCGTCCATCGTCGTCGCCGCAGTCCCGTCGTCTCTCGCACCAGCATGGCGCCCGCCCGTCATTGCCGCCACCCCGCCGTCTTGCGCCGCGCCCTTTCGTCTTGTCTGAAGCGGCGGCGTCTGTAAGCGTACACACTACACACACACACACACATATATACACACACACACACACTACACATACACACACACATTTTTTTACTTATTTTCTGTTTTCTGTTTTCTGTTTTTAGAAAATTTAATTAGATATTAATTAGCTAGGTATGTGAGATTTGAACTAGTTGAATAATTAATATAACTAGTTTATTTTTAGTAAGAAAATTGTCGAACTAGTTTATTTATTTAGGTATATGAGATTTGAACTAGTTGAATAATTAATATAACTAGTTTATTTTAGTTTGTTAATGAGTTTTTTGTTTATTTAATTTTTTATATATTTTGAGTTTATATAAATTATTCTATTTTGAGTAAGTACTACATTATTCTATTTATAGTAAGTGCTTAGTAGTTGAACTAGTTGAAGTAGTTTATTTTAGCAAGAAAATTAATAGAACTAGTTTCTTTTTTGGTCAAACTGGAGAGCACTATATGCAAGGCATATGCATATGATTAGTTGAATAATAATGATCTAATTTAGTCTTTGAATTATGAGCATATAGGAAATGTCATCATCGGACGGACGAAAGTCTCCCGGTGCGGTTGGTGCCACGACGATCGAGGTGAGTCGACAGGCCTCACACCGGACGATGGTCGGCGTTTGACGATTAAGCTCGAGGAGACTTTCGAAGAAACGGTAATTTTCATCTTTTACAATTCGAGTATAGTTTTTTCATAATTAAGCATGACTTCAACTATTTCAACGTGTAATTTTCATCTTTTACAATTCGAGTATAGTTGATCCCATGCCATGCAAGGCGCTATGTCTTGAGAGGATGGATTTTGAAGACCATGAAAATTTTGAAGCGAAGAAAATTCACCTAAGGACCCATCATGATGTGGATTTTGAAGTAAAGTTGTATAATCTGAGGCGTAACCCATTTTGGTTGCAAAATTGGGAAGCATTTTGCAAATTGTATGGTTTTGATGAGGGTATGCTTGTCACCATGGATCTTGGTGATCCTGAAATCGAGCAAGACAATATGGACATTTGGGTCCTTGTTGATACTCCTCCAGTTCTACCGCTATGTGAGTTTCTCAAACATAGTTAATTATTAATAGAACTTATATTGTTCATTTCAAAATAGTTGACAGCTTATTTCCATTGACAGCTTATTTTGAAGTATCAAAGAATGTGCAGAATATGGTAGATAGAACTTACTACACCGATGGCTCTGAGTTAACTTACAAGGAGAAAACTCATCTGGTTGGATTTTGTAATGATATTGAGAATTACAATATCTACAATCGAACTCCTCAACATTATGGTCAATCGTGCCACTAGTGCGTGTTGAACTCTGATAACTACCATGGAGATACCCTGGTAAGTTTTTTTACTATTACGACATCCGTGCATCTTTTGCGTACTTCTAAAACTAGTACATCATTGCTAATTACGAAGTTATTACTATGTTTTTCAACAGCTTATCCCAGAGAATTGTGTGCCTCATTTGATGTATCGGAATGGCGGCAGCGTTAGTGTTTTGAACATATATCCAGGTCATCCTCTGAATCTCAACTGTCCATACCAGATTTCTAAAAGAAGTGGAGACATGACAATCAAAGGATGGAAAAAATGTATGGACAGTCGTAAGGAGCTTCTTGGAAGCAAAAGGAAGCGGCGCAAGAATTGGAGACAGGATGATCTCCATTCTTCATAATGGAAAGTCAGGGTCTATATTGTTTTATGCTATTTTACCTTAAGTGTGTTTAGGTCCGATCCTACGATCTTGATGATCATGTGCTAAGAACAATTATGTAGGGTTGGGTTCGATGACTATGAGGATGATGATCGTATGACTTATTATTAATAATGAGTAGAAGTTGTATGATGATGCTTGATTAATTAGCTAGTAGGACTTGTTATTATATATGATGATGTATGATGCGAGCATGCATGAGTTATTATATATATATATATATATATCTGGGTGAAACGAAAAAGAATTAAAATGGAAAACACAAAATTAAATGAAAAGAAATCATAAAACCAAACCCCCAAACATTTTAGTACGGTTGGTGTTACCAACGGTACTAAAACTCCAACCCTGGAGCTGGCTCGTGCCACGTGGTGGCCCTTTAGCACCGGTTCGTGCTGAACCGGTACTAAAGGGGGGGGGGGCTTTAGTGCACTAAAGGGCCTTACGAACCGGTGCTATTGCCCGGTTCTGCACTAGTGGGAGGAGGTGGAGGGTCTGCTATGTAGACGTGTTCTGATCCAAAAGTGTTATTAAACACATTAATCTATGGGTAAAGGGCGGCCGACCAGCTATGCCATGTGGCGCAAGCTGGTTGTCAGCGGTGAGAAATCTTTTGAATTTTTTCTAAATGAAAACATGTGCACAACTTCCTCTCAAGCGGCACCCAACCACTAGTTTAGAGAAAATAGTAGCATGCCACCTCTTTCTTCTTAGAGTCATCCACTCGGACTACGGCTCTTTCCACCACTTGGAGCTAAATTACTCACTTACTCTTGCACCACTGGTTTTTATGTTTTTTTAGACAAACTCTGAAGCTTTTTATTAAACTGTCACGATGTTTACAGGGACGAAATCAAGTTCATTGGGCTGACCTAACCAAACATGGCAGCCAACCCCTAGGGATAAAGCGTGCTTCGCGAGTTTGTGAGCCTTTAAATTCGAGCTCCTAAATTCATGCCTAATATTACATGTATCAAAAGTAGACTTGTGCTGTATAATTTCATGCACAATTGCCCCGTAGACCCCCTGATTTTTCTGCTGGATATCGTCGACAACCACTTTGCAGTCCGAGGCAACTCATATCTTCCTTTCATAGAGATCATCAGCTAGTGCTAGGGCCTCCCTGATGGCAAGTGACTCAAGAGTGGCTGGGTCTGTTATGTGAAGAAAAACAATGGCAGAAGCTCCAAGGAAAACTCCATCTTGATCCCTACACACAGCTCCGACCGTACCATGAGAACCTCCCCTTTCTACAGCAACATCGGCATTGATCATAGCTAGTCCAACTGGTGGTGCAATCCACTGGCTTGGTCGGCTCCATGGTGCACTAGTACCCGGTGTTGCTGCTATCTGGATGGCCTTGATCTCTCCGATGTATGACTGTATGAACCCGTGGATGGTAAAAGGAGTCTGATATATATCCTCATACATTGCCTTCCGACGAGCACCCCATAGAGCCCGTAATGTGACAACAAAGATAAGAAAATCATCTTGGGACAGGGATTCGTGCATTGTAAGAAGCCATCTCTTTGCATTATCATCCACATTGGAACTAATTTTGTCAACAATTACTTCATTTGACAGTGCCCAGGTGCTCTGGAGACCGAGCAATTAAGCAGAGCATGCTGCCAAGTGCCATCAGCTCCACAAAGACAATAGGAGCTGGAAGTGGACATGTTTTAGTGATTCAAGAGTGCGGCTATTGGAATAGAATGCCGAGCTAGCCTCCACAGAAATAATTTTAGTTTGGAGGGCACCTTGATCTTCCACAGCTCAGACCAACCTTGGTTGTCCCCGTGAGTATTAGAAGAGGACTCCTGCTCATATAGCCATGCTTCCCGGCTCAGTTTTATACGCTGAATCATCATGTACGCGGTTCGTACAGAGAAAGTGTTGGGGAACGTAGTAATTTCAAAAAAAAAATCCTACGCACACACAAGATCATGGTGATGCATATCAACGAGAGAGTGTTGTCCACGTACCCTCGTGACCCCAGCAGGCGTTAGCACTGCTTGCGTTGATGTAGTCGTACGTCTTCATGATCCGACCAATCCAAGTACCGAACGTACGGCACCTCCGAGTTCAGCACACATTCAGCTCGATGACGTCCCACGAACTCCGATCTTGCAGAGCTTTGCGGGAGAGTTCCGTCAGCACAATGGCGTGATGACGGTGTTGATGATGCTACCGACGCAGGGCTTCGCCTAAGCATCACTACGACATTATCAAGGTGGAATATGGTGGAGGGGGGCACTGCACACGGCTAAGGATCAATGATCAATTGTTGTGCCTAGAGGTGGGGGAGGGGGTGGCCGGCCAGGAGGAGGCGCGCCAGGGAGGAGTCCTACTCCCTCCTTTCCTAGTCCAAGTAGGAGAGGGGAAGGAAGGGGAGGAGAAGGAGAAGGAAGGAGAGGGAGGAGAAGGAGGAAAGGGGGGCTGGCCCCCTAGTCCAATTCGGTTTGGGCTAGGAGGGTCGTGCGCCTTGCCTCCTCGCTTCCACCACTTGGCCCATGAGGCCCATTACTTCTTCCTCGTATTCCCGTAACTCCCCGGTACCCCGAAAAATACCCGAATCACTTGGAACCTTTCCGATGTCTGAATATAGTCGTCCAATATATCGATCTTTACGTCTCGACCATTTCGAGACTGCTCGTCATATCCCCGATCTCATCCGGGACTCCGAACTACCTTCGGTAGATCAAATCACATAACTCATAATATAAATCGTCACCGAACTTTAAGCATGCGGACCCTACGGGTTCGAGAACTATGTAGACATGACCGAGACACATCTCCGATCAATAACCAATAGCGGAACCTGGATGCTCATATTGGCTCCCACATATTCTACGAAGATCTTTATCGGTCAAACCGCATAACAACATACGTTGTTCCCTTTGTCATCGGTATGTTACTTGCCCGAGATTCGATCGTCTGTATCTGAATACCTAGTTCAATCTCGTTACCGGCAAGTCTCTTTTCTCGTTATGTAATGCACCATCCCGCAACTAACTCATTAGTCATATTGCTTGCAAGGCTTATAGTGATGTGTGAGGGAGTCCTGGACTAGGGGGTGTCCGGATAGCCGAACTATCATCACGGCCGGACTCCAAGACTATGAAGATACAAGATTGAATACTTCGTCCCGTGTCCGGATGAGACTTTCCTTGGCGTGGAAGGCAAGCTTGGCGATACGGATATGTAGATCTCCTACCATTGTAACCGACTTTGTGTAACCCTAACCTATCCGGTGTCTATATAAACGGAGGGTTTTAGTCCGTGGGGCGAACAACAATCATACCATAGGCTAGCTTCTAGGGTTTAGCCTCCTTGATCTTGTGGTAGATCTACTCTTGTACTACCCATATCATCAATATTAATCAAGCAGGAGTAGGGTATTACCTCCATCGAGAGGGCCCGAACCTGGGTAAAAACATCGTGTCCCTTGTCTCCTGTTACCATCCGCCTAGGCGCATTGCATTCGGGACCCCCTACCGAGATCCGCGGTTTGACACCGACATTGGTGCTTTCATTGAGAGTTCCTCGTATGCGTCACCGATAGGCCCGATGGCTCCTCGCCGATCATCAACAACGACGCGGTTCGAGGTGAGACTTTTCTCCCGGACAGATCTTCGTATTCGGCGGCTTTGCCTGCGGGCAATTAAGCAGCCATCGGAGGAGATCGAAGCTCGCCCTGGCCATCAGGTCAGATTTGGAAGTTTGAACTATCGGCCGATGTCGCGGAGACTTGATCTTGACGGATTCGAGCCGCAATAGCGTGCCACCTTGTCTCGATGGGCATGATCTACCTCTGCAGCCAAGCGGTGCCACGGAGGCCGCACCGACATCCGCTCCGACCCTTAATCCGGGCGGATTCCCGATCGAGGGCGAGTGGTTGGACACCGCCTCGGGGCTACAATCTCTCAGCGGTTGAGCGAACTCCATCCCTATCGCTGCGAAGACCTCGACTCCGGTGCGGACTCCTCTCCGGACTCCGAACCCTCTGCGCCCCGCCAATCGAATCCGATTGGGCGCCCGGTCATGGAGTTCACTCGCCGCGGACATCTTTCCTTTTTTCGCCCTTTGGCGACATCCTGAATTCACTAAAGTCTCTCTCTTTATCCGGAGAGCCCTGGTCGGACTACGGACATGAAGGTTGGGATACGGACGACGAAGAAATTCAACGCCCACCCACCACCCACTTTATAGCCCGTCGATGATTTAACCGACATGCTCGACCGACTCGAAGACATCGACGGTATGGACGGCGATGCGGGGACAACAAGACCCAACACCTACGAGGGCCTTTGGAAGGCCACCTCGTCATATGACATATACATGGTGGACATACCAAAAGATGGGAACGGCGATGGAACAATGGAGGATGACCCTCCAAGAAGCAACGAAGCGCCCGGCGTCGTGGCGCCGCTCTAAATCCTGCCACAGCAAAAATGGTGATTCCGCACGGAGATAATAACACCCGGACGGTGCGAAGACAACCCCCTCGGCGGGACTCGGCGCGGGAGGAGGGAGAAGCAAGTCCGCCGACGGTCTGGCAGAAAAAGAGGTCGAGGGCGATAATTATCGCCTCCCTCCGAAGATGAGGCAAGCCTCGACGACGGCAATTTGTCGTGTATGCGAGGATCCCGCCAACTGGAGGCGTTTCAAGCGCAGGCTTATAGCCATGGCAAGCAGCCTCAAGAAAAGCAGCAACAACTTAGAGCTGACCAAGACCTGCTAGGTGACGGATGGGTGAAGTCCTTGCAGCCGAAGAGTATGAACTCGAACGCCCCTCCAAAAGCTACCCCAAACACAGGCCGTTGCCTCGATCAGAGGAGGAAGCACCCAAGTCACCAGCGCACGACATGGCAGACCGGCCACCCCGTGGCCGTGACAGAGAAGCCTCTCGGCCCTCCGCTCAAGCCACACCCCGACGCCGCTCAAAAAGTACCAAGGCACGGGAAAACGCGCCGGACTTGTGAGACATATTGGAGGATAAGGCAAAACATACAAGATCGATCTACGGATCGCGTGGGCGCCCAACGACACAGGATGATTACCGTCGCGCCGGATACATCAAACCCGGCGGGCCAAAACACGATGAACAAAGCTCATATGAGCTACGTCGTGATATAACTGTCTGAGGCGCCACACACCCACTATGCTTCACGGATGAAGTAATGGATCATCAAATCCCGAGGGCTTCAAACCCATAAATATCGAATCATACGATGGTACCACAGATCCTGCGGTCTGGATCGAGGACTATCTCCTCCATATCCACATGGCCCGCGGTGATGATCTACATGCCATCAAGTACCTCCCTCAAGCTTAAAGGACCAGCTCGACATTGGCTCAACAGCTTGCCGGCGAGAATCAATTGGTTGTTGGGAGGACACGGAAGCCGCATTCCTTGATAACTTCGGGCACATATATGCGACCACGAGCGCCGATGACCTTAGCCACATAATTCAGCAGCGGAAGAATCGGCGGACAATTCGGACACGGTTCCTAACAAAGAAAAATCAAATCGTTGGTCGTCCGGATCACGAGAGGCCCTTGCAGCCTTCAAACATAACATCCGCGACGAGTGGCTTGCCCGGCACCTAGGACAGGAAAAGCCAAAATCCATGGCAGCCCTCACAACACTCATGACTCGCTTTTGTGCGGGAGAGGACAGCTGGCTAGCTCGAAGCAACAACTTGGCCAAACACCCTGATAGTTCGGATACCAAGGACAGCAATAGCAGGTCGCGTCGCAACAAGAACAAGCGCCGCATTAACGGCGATAATGCTGAAGATACGGCCGTCAATGCCGGATTCAGAGGTTCTAAACCCGTTCAGCGGAAGAAGCCATTCAAAAGAAATACCCAAGGCCCGTCCAACTTGGACCGAATACTCGATCGCTTGTGCCAGATACATGGCACCCCCAAAAAACCAGCCAATCACACCAACAGGGATTGTTGGGTGTTCAAGCAAGCAGGCAAGTTAAGTGCCGAACTCAATGACAAGGGGCTGCATAGCGATGACGAGGAAGAGCCCCGCCCGCCGAACAATAGAGGACAGAAGGGTTTTCCCACACAAGTGCAGACGGTGAACATGATATACGCAACCCACATACCCAAAAGGGAGCGGAAGCGTGCACTAAGGGACGTATACGCGATGGAGCCAGTCGCCCCAAAGTTCAACCCATGGTCTTCCTGCCCGATCACCTTCGATCGAAGGGACCACCCCACTAGCATTCGTCACGGCGGTTTCGCCGCACTGGTTCTTGACCCAATTATTGACGGATTTCACCTCACCAGAGTCCTGATGGACGGCGGTAGCAGCCTGAACCTACTTTATCAGGATACAGTGCGCAAAATGGGCATAGACCCCTCAAGGATTAAACCTACAAAAACGACCTTTAAAGGCGTCATACCGGGTGTAGAGGCCAATTGTACAGGCTCAGTTATACTCGAAGTGGTCTTCGGGTCCCCGGATAACTTCCGAAGCGAAGAGTTAATCTTGACATCGTCCCATTCATGGCGGCTATCATGCACTGCTAGGACGAACCGCATTTGCAAAGTTCAATGCGGTGCCGCACTACGCATACCTCAAGCTCAAGAAGCCAGGCCCTCGAGGAGTAATCACGGTCAATGGAAACACCGAACGCTCTCTCCGAACGGAGGAGCACACGGTGGCCCTCGCGGCGGAGGCGCAAAGCAGCCTCTCACAGCAACTCTCGAGTCCGGCCACTAAGCGTCCAGACACTGTCAAGCGCGCCCGGAGTAACCCACAACAAGACCGCCTGGCACGATTCAAGGAATGGGCATAAAGGGAGAGGCATGACCATAGCACGCCCGGAATGCGGCTCAACCGCACCAGTGGCTCCCGATTGTGTCATTCTTTTTCCTTTTTCTTTTTTCTTCCTTTTTCTTACTTTCAGGACTCCGTTTTCCAGAAGTCCTGTCCGGCACTAGCATCGCCGAACTCACGATGCAACAGCCAGGGAAGCAGAAAGCCACGTCGAGTGTTCAAGTGGTCTCTATTACGAGCATTATACCTGTTTTACATACCATCCCGCAGCTTACCCTTGGAGGGGGACATGTTAGATAGTCCCATCCCTTGCTTATCGCACTATTTGTATCGTTCTGCTTTCATTGCAGTACCTTTTTGAATAAACAATACATAGCTTTCGCCTATTATTGCACTCCTTTTCTTTATCTATATATATGTTCATTTCATGACATGTCGCACCCGTACACTTTGGTACGGACAATACACCAGGGGCTTAAGTACCCCAAAATTATGGTGTGATAAGTCCGAACACTTTCACAAGTGCGGCACCCCGAACTTATAGCATTATATGAATCGGCTCCGAATCATGTCTTGGGTCAATAGTTGGGTTTGCCCGGCTCCGTGTTTTGGTACCTTACGTTCCGTTATATCGGCTAAGGTAGCACCGGGAGAACCACTGCGATTGTGCCCCAGTTGAGCTGGGTCGAGCACCTCAGTGGAGAAAGCTAAAACTGACCGTCATGATAGGGCGAGAGCCGGTCGCTGTTCGAGAGGTTTTTTCGGGTCCCTAAAGACTTATGCCGCTTAGAGCGAGGAACCGGAATTGTCCGGCCAAGGCGTGGATAGCGCCCCGAACTCGGTCTTCCGAATACTAGGGGCTTCGCCGAAATTTAAAATTATAGAATTCTATGGCTAAGTGAGAGTGTTCAAGCATTATAAGTCTGGTTGCCTTGTTCGTTGCATTGAGCGCCTCCCTAGATGGACCCAAGAATGGGAACAAGAGTGCTCAAGTTTATCCCGAACACCCCAGCACTCGTGGCATGGGGGCTGAAGCTAACGACTTGCCATCTCTCAATTTTGATAAATGGCCGCACATAAGGTAATATTTTAAATTAATAAGCGTTGCTTAGCGTATATGAACAAGTTTTCAGCGTACAGGATAACAAATGCGAGTCTATTCAAAAATTACATCTTTGGAGCACTCATCCGCTATTCGGCGGGCACCCTTCAGGAGGCCCTCATAGTACATTTCGGGCGTACGATGCTCCTTGCCCTTAGGTGGCCCGTCCGTCACAAGCTTCTCCCATCCAGCTTGCCCTAGTGCACTTTAGCACGGGCAAGTGCCTGACGGACACCTTCAATGCAGATGGAGCGCTTGATGACTTCAATGCGTGGACAGGCGTCCACCAGCCGCTGCACTAAGTCAAGTAGCTCCGTGCATGGCTTCCAATGGCCACACCGAACTATAAGGCCCTTCATGGCCTGTTCGGCGACCTTGTGGAGCTCGACCAGCTGCTTCAGCTGGTCGCTTAGGGGCACCAGATGTCCGGCCTCAGCATATTGAGACCAGAACACCTTCTCCGTTGAGCTCCCCTCCTTGGCGCGATAGAATGCGGCAGCATCAGACACACTATGGGGCAGATCTGCTAATGCTCCTGGAGAGCTCCGAATCCGGGTAAGTAATAGGTAATTCACTTTCACATGCTTGCTTTGCATAAAGAATGCCTTACCCGCCGCTATCTTCTTTAGCGATTCAATTTCTTGGAGGGCTTTTTGGGCTTCGGCGTTAGCAGCTTTGGCACTCTCAAGAGCCGAAGCAAGCTCGGACTCTCGGGTCTTCGAGTCATGCTCCAAACTCTCGTGTTTTTCCACGAGCCTGGAGCTCTTGCCGCACCTCCGCCAGCTGCGCCTCCCCCTTCTCTCGCTCGGTGCGTTCCGCAGCCGCTTTGTTTCGACCCACGGACACGGCTCCTTGTGGTCGCCACCTCGTTCGTGGCCCCTGCAGTACCCATGTTATCCCTGTTATTTTCTGCAACCAAAACCTTTTCTGTAAGGTATTTCTTTAATAAGGTATTACTTACCTTCCTTGTCCTCGAGCTGCTTCTTGGCAAGGCCGAGCTTGTTCTCGGACCGCTCGAGGCTCTGCTTCAATGCATTGACCTCCACAGTCAGTGCGGCAGAGGTCAGCAGCGTAGCCTGCATTCCCATATTGACATACTTATGTTAGACTCCTGCGTATATCTTTTTAGATCCTTAGTCCGGCTTTTCTTTCCGAACACCGAACTAAGCATCAGGGGCTACTGTCTATGCGGTAATATTTTTACATATTCTAAACTTACCTCAAAGCCTGTTAGAAGGCTGGTACAGGCTTCAGTCAGCCCGCTCTTGGCGGACTAAACTGTCGGATCGCCGCACTCATATAAAGTGCGGTGCTCCTCCCTGATGGAAGCGCTGTTAAGCGCCTCGATCGCTATCCGGTGCCTCCGGTTGGATGGAGGACACGGCGTCTTACCCTTCTTGCGAAGGACCGCTTGCGGACTCGGAACGCTGAAGGTTCGGCATGGAGTCCGGACGAGGTGAGCTTAGAGCCCCGGGGTCTCGCCCCCGCGCGCTGGAGTGCAGGAGGTTGCCTTGCGGCGCCTCCTGCGCCACCTCCTCTTGACCAAGCCCCCTTGGGGCCCCACCGCAGCATCGTCATGGCGTGAGGTGAGGCGGCGGAGTAAAGTACTCTCCATTTCCGGCGAACTCGGGGACCCGCTGACGAAGCGGCGAACTCGCCCTTGGGCGGGCTGCATGATTGTTCGGCATTAGAGAACACTATGCAATGATAAAAAGCCATGGGTATCCGGACACTTACGATCTCGCCCGGGCTTGGCCCTTGTTAGCCAATCCTCCTCGTCGTTATCGGCGTTGGTGGAAAATCCGGAGGAAGGGTTCTTCCTTCGTGGACCCTCCGGCCTCCCGGTTAGGCGGCCTTCCTTTCCTCTCCTCCCCGCTGGGGAGAAGCTTCTTCTTCCTCCTCCTCGTCCTCGGGAGAAGATTACGCTTGAATCGACACACTGGCGTCGGGAGCTCCTTGAGTTCCCATGGCCTCCTTCTTGGCCTTCTTCTCCGGCACCACATGGAGTGCGGGCCAGCAGCCCCGTTAATCGGGCGTCCGCTGGGTCTTCCGGCAAAGGAGCCGGACAGTTAATCTGTCCGGACGTTTTCAGCCGGTCCTGTCAAAGATTAGGGAGTTTTAGATCCCACATAGAGTCAATCTATGAAAAAAGAGTCCGTAAAGGGTGAAATAACTTACCTCGCCGGCTTGACGCCGCGAGCTGTATCCGCGATCTTTGTTAGCGGATGCGGGGGCTTCGGCGCCCTTGAACAGCACCTTCCAGGCATCTTCATACGTAGTGTCGAAGAACCGGCTCAAGGTTCGGTGCTGTGTTGGATCGAACTCCCACAAATTGAAGGCCCGTTGTTGGCATGGGAGAATCCGGCGGATGAGCATCACTTGGATTACGTCGACAAGCCTGAGATTCTTGTCCACCAGGTTGCGGACGCATGTTTGGAGTCGGGATAGCTCGTCTGAATTCCGCCACGTCAGGCCCGTCTCTTTCCATGACGAGAGCCGTGTGGGGAAGCCAGATCTGAATTCGGGGGCCGCCGCCCATTTTGGGTCAGCGGCTCGGTGATCTCTAACCACCCGATTGCCACCTTTATTGTCTCCACAAAGGAGCCCTCGAGCCATAGGACTTTGGCCATCTTGCCAACCATGATGCCTCCGCACTCCGGCAGCGGCCGCCCACAACCTTGACCGACATTGAAGGTCTTGACCATAGGCGAAGTGGGGCTGGATGCGAGGAAGGCCTCGCATACCTGACGATAAGCGCCGAGATGTTGAGGATAAAATTCAGGGCCAGGTCGTGGAAGTCAGGCCGTAGTAGAACATGAGCCCCGGACAAATGGGTGAAGTGGAAAACCTAGTCCGTGGAGGAAGTGGGGAGAAACACCACCCTCTCATGGGGCACAGGGGTTGGAATGAGCTGCCCGTGTCGGGCAGCCTGTGGCTGTGATGTCGCCGGACAAATATCCGGCCTCCGCAGTCTTGTGATGTGCCCCTCCGTGACGGAGGAGGCCATCCACCCGCCTCCGCTCTGACATGGTTGGAGAAGGTTGAGGTGGGATGTGCGGACTTAGGCGCTGGAGGTCGAGTCTTGTGAAATGGATGAGCAAAGGAGGAAGAAGGCGTATGTGAAAAGGTGGATCCTTATCCCCTTATATGGACGGACGAAGCTATGCGTCCCCCACCAGCCTGGTAAAACTCGCTTATCTCCCAAGCGCCGTAATCAATGGCGCGGATGGGTTACCCACGTCCGTATTGATGGGAATCCCGGAATAAGGGGGAATGATCCATGCTTTGATAAGACGTGCCAAAGAAACCGCCTCGCTAAACGCGCTGAGGTGGAACAATAAAAAACAATTCATATAAAGGCCTGGCCGTGGTGTGATGACACGCCACGGAATACGTCAGCAGATCTGTGCAAAAGTTATTCTCTCTACGGTGGTATGTGTAACTTGTTTTGCAGAGCCGGACACTATCCTTGTGTTCAAAACCTTCTATGAAGTATTCGGAGGAGGAACCCGCCTTGCAATGCCGGCGACAATATGCGCGCGGACTCGTCTTCATTGAAGCCTGGTCAGGGAGACTCTTGAGGAGTCTGGACTAGGGGTTGTCCGGATAGCGAACTATCATCACGGCGGACTCCAAGACTATGAAGATACAAGATTGAAGACTTCGTCTCGTGTCCGGATGGGACTTCCCTTGGCGTGGAAGGCAAGCTTGGCGATACGGATATGTAGATCTCCTACCATTGTAACCGACTCTGTGTAACCCTAACCTATCCGGTGTCTATATAAACCGGAGGGTTTTAGTCCGTAGGACGAACAACAATCATACCATAGGCTAGCTTCTAGGGTTTAGCCTCCTTGATCTCGTGGTAGATCTACTCTTGTACTACCCATATCATCAATATTAATCAAGCAGGAGTAGGGTATTACCTCCATCGAGAGGGTCCGAACCTGGGTAAAAACATCGTGTCCCTTGTCTCCTGTTACCATCCGCCTAGACGCACAGTTCGGGACCCCCTACCCGAGATCCGCCGGTTTTGACACCCACAATGTGCATTACCGAGAGGGCCCAGAGATACCTCTCCGACAATCGGAGTGACAAATCCTAGTCTCGAAATACGTCAACTCAACAAGTACCTTCGGAGACTCCTGTAGAGCACCTTTATAAGTGTTCCTCCGGTAAGCGGGAGTTACATAATCTCATAGTCATAGGAACTTGTATAAGTCATGAAGAAAGCAATAGTAACATACTAAATGATCAAGTGCTAAGCTAACGGAATGGGTCAAGTCAATCACATCATTCTCCTAATGATGTGATCCCGTTAATCAAATGACAACTCATGTCTATGGTTAGGAAACTTAACCATCTTTGATTCAACGAGCTAGTCAAGTAGAGGCATACTAGTGACACTTTGTTTGTCTATGTATTCACACATGTACTAAATTTCCGGTTTAATACAATTCTAGCATGAATAATAAACATTTATCATGAAATAAGGAAATAAATAATAACTTTATTATTGCCTCTAGGGCATATTTCCTTCAGAAAGTACCTCTCCTTTCCTTTGACCAGGCCCAAAAGTCCTCCGTTTGACGAGTACACAGAGGAATCTATAGTATAGCTATTGCATCTATTGGTATAAAAACAGACCTGAGCAAGTTCTCATTCCAAGAGGATGATGTGTGATCAATTAACTCTGAAACCTTTCTAGGTGGCTGTGGAATTAGGGATGTGATCGGCCTCTTCAAATTGGCTCTTGGTAGCCAATTATCCTCCCATATATTAGTTGACTCGCCATCCCCAATTCTTCGAATGAGTCCCTGTACCATAATGTCTTGCCCGTCTAGAATGGCTCTCCAAATCTGTGAAGGGTGTGAGCCCAAAGTCATTTAAAAAATATTGATGTCCGGATAATAAACTGCTTGCAAGATCCGAGAACTAAGAGACAGAGGGTTTTGCAACATGCGCCAGGCCTGCCTGGCTAGAAGGGCAAGGTTAAAGATCTCCAGGTCTCGGAAACCAAGACCTCCCAAATGTTTGGGTAGAGTCATGACGTCCCAAGACACCCAACTGGGCTTCCGTTTCCCTTGCCTGCAGAATTTCCTAATGAGTGAGGTAACACTCTCGCATAGCCCTCCGGGTAGTCGGAAACATGCCATCGAGTACACCGGAATTGCTTGCGCCACTGATTTAATCAACACTTCCTTGCCTGCAGTAGATCAAAGTTTTTCCATCCATCCTCTTACCTTTTCTCAGACTCGATCTCTTAAATATTTGAATGTCCCATTCTTTGAATGCCTAACATCAGTAGGCATCCCTAGACACCTGTCATTGAGAGACTCATTATGGACATTCAAAATATTCTTAACACTATCCCTTACCAATTGTGGGAATCCTTTGCTGAAGAATATAGAAGATTTGTCATGATTTATTCTCTTTCCCGATGTCGAGCAGTAATTGTCCAGTAGGTTTGATACCGTGATTGCCCCCTCATTACCTGACTTAAAAAGCAGCAGGCTGTCATCTGCAAAAAGAAGGTGATTCACGGCCGGAGCCGTTGGTGCCACCTTTAGTCCAACAAGGTTTGATGACGAAGAACTAGTTTTCAGGAGGCACGAAAGGCCCTCTGCTGCAATTAAGAAAAGATAAGGGGATATTGCATCTCCCTGCCGAATACCTCTGCTCGGGTTAAACTGATCAAACCTCTCACCATTAAAGAGCACCGAGAAAGAAACAGATCGAACCATGCTCATAACAGTTTTTATCCAGGGAGTGGCAAAACCAAGTTTCCCCATTATAGCTTCTAAGTAGTCCCATTCCAGCCTATCATATGCTTTCATCATGTCGAGCTTAAGTGCATGGTAATTGTTGGCCTTCGACTTGCTGCATTTCATAAAGTGAAGGCACTCGTATGCACTTATAATATTATCGGTTATTAACCTTCCAGGGACGAAAGCAGATTGTTCCTCAGATATATAATGTCTGGCAAAATTTGCTTGAGCCTATTTGCAATGACTTTTGATGCTATCTTGTATAAAACATTGCATAAGCTAATAGGCCGAAATTGTGAGAGTATAGACGGATTCGTTACCTTGGGGATCATAACAAGGATAGTATCATTTATGCGCTCCGGGCTATCCTCCCCTGTGACAATCCGTAGCACTGCCGCCGTCACCTCTGCTCCACATAACTCCCAGTGACTCTGATAAAAGTGCGCCGGGAAGCCGTTAGGGCCGGGCGCTTTGGTTGGGAACATCTGGAAAAGTGTAGCCTTGACCTCTTCGCTTGAGTAGGGGGCACACAACATCTCATTCATATCTGCCGTCACTTTCCCAGGAACACAGTTAAGTACAGCCTCCATATTATCGACACCCTCAGTGGTGTAGTGTGTCTTATAAAATCATGTACCATGACCTTCAGCTCCTCCGGTGTTAGCACATCCATCGAATTCTGCAAGGCTTTTATCATATTCTTAAGTGAAATTTTTTGGTATTTCTGTCGCCAGAAGTGAGCCATTCCATCCTAGACCTCTGACGCCACATGATTTCCTCCCGGTGGTAAAATTCCACGAGCTTTTCATTAATTTTCAGTTCCGCATGTGTGGGTGCCGTTCGGTTAGGATCAGACCGAAGCTTCTCCAATTCGTGCTTCAGATTCTTAATCTCTTTGAGTACACTCCCGAAAGTGTTGCTATTCCATCGCCTTAGATCATGTGATAATGCTTGGAGTTTAGTACGTAGCTCTTTCACCCTGTTCGTGGCCCCATGAGCTGACCACGCCTCTGTAATAGTATTAGTCCATGCGTTGTGGCCCTCCCACATGACCTCGTACCTAAAAGCGAGTATCACGTTGAATAGTTCGGCGCTGGTTTTCAAGGATCAGCGAGCAACATGGTTCAAGGGCCCCGGTGGAGGTCCTGGTGCTGGCAGATGCAATAGAAGTGGTTGTGCAAGGGGGCGCTCAGGCTGCTGCCATGCAGCGGCTCAGTTGGGGCTAGCTGCTCAGACCGATCCCAAGTCCTCTAAGTTGGAGGCGAGCCATGACCCAGCTTCAGCGCCAAATAATTCAGATCAAGTGGCGGCTGCAAACCAGGGAAAGGTACTCGCATTACCACCTCTTGTAGTGCCTCAGAGCCCAAGTACCAAACAGGATCCGAAGAGAGCAAAGGTGGTGACCGAGGGGGACAAGAGTTCAGCGGCAAAGTCTGGAACACTGACCAAGAGCGACCCAAATTTGGCGGGCCCGGGCGACGGGCGCCGCCGAGCCCAATGAGTGTCTTCTGCTGGAACTGTCGTGGCGCGAGCAGAGCCGCGACAGTCCATAAACTTCACGATTTCGCGAGGAAATTTGCCCTACCCTTCTTTGCATTGTAGAAACCCAGCTTGATGGCTCGAGGATAGAAGCACTAGCAGGAACACTTGGTTATGACAATAGTTATGTTGTTGGTAGTCAGGGTAGAAGTGGCACCATCGGTATTTTTTGGAATAATGAAATAAAGATTGATATTCTGGGATACTCTATGTATCACATTGATTGCTTTGTTCTCGAACCAGGTGTCGACCCATGGAGACTGACGGTGGTATACGGTGAAGCGCAAACTCACCTCAGACATCAAACTTGGGACACTTTAAAAAAACGTAAGTACTTCTAGCAATCTCCCTTGGCTTTGCTTTGGTGATTTTAACGAAGTGCTACATCCGAAAGAACATATGGGAATTGGGCAGCGGAGTAATGCACAAATACAGGCCTTCCGAGATGCTGTTGATGTTTGTATGTTGCTGGACATCGGTTATTTAGGTAATTTCTAGATGTTCGAAAAGAAGGTGACGGGTGGCACATTCACAAGGGTGCGCCTCGACCGAGCTTTGGTTTCAGCGGGGTGGCATGCACTGTTAACCTTACACACCTTGTGGCAGCTACATCGGATCACAGCCCAATTCTGGCGAGAACGAACAGAGAGCAGAAATAGAGCCAGCGGCCTAATGCTTTATTACTCTGGCCCGAAGAAACATGTTTTTCCGCGAGCAGTAAAACCCAAGTTCCTTCCCTTGGCCGCCCGATCCTGGAGTCAAGGACCCCAACGAACGACAGCCGGTGGAGAGGGCAGAGGAAAAAAGTCTACATGGCGATCGCCGCCGCCAGGAGGAAGCGAACCCTAACGAGAGGGAAATTCGTACACTGGTTTTTATGTTATTTCGAAAAATAGCAGCACGTTTTCCTACTGAAATTTGGGATGGACTTTAGGCCCATATAGCAATTTCTGAAAATCTCTAAGTGCCCATGTGGGTTTAGTGGCACTAGGTGTAGTGGAAAGTTTAGTCCCGCCCCAGAAGTTGGAGAGGAGTTGGACCTCCTTATAAGGGTTTCTCTTTTACATACTACTAGTTGATACCCCGCGCGTTGCTGCGGAAAATAGAGGAAAAAATTCTATAAAAGTTGATATTGAGTGCACATAAATATAGGTATGATGGAATAATCCAAAATAGAACTTGTATAAGCACTAAACTCGCATCTGAATATTCTGAAGTCCAAGCTGTTCAAACATCTTACCTGTGTTAGGATTCATGAGAATAGAGATGTGAAAAATCATGAGGACACATGGAAAAACCACCGTCGAAGTCCAATCTCCAATTTAGTTGAGCTTCTGAAACAAAATTTCAATATTATTGTGTATGGAGAGATGAGCTAGGTTTGTTAAGAAGATGTAAATAGATATATAAATACAAACATCTGAAGAGTGAGTGACATATCATGTTACAAAATTGTGCTTCATGAGTCAACAGAGCAACCCCCAATACTTAACACACAATTTATCTTCAAATGACGCACCAAGTAAATAATGAGAGGATATCGCTACAGAACCCATAAACCCAATCATACTATGTGAAATCATCAGCGGTAGGTGGATCGCTAATCGCAATCTACCAATCACTGGCACGCAGAGACCTTGGTAAGCAGCTCCAGATCCACCCCAGACGTTCCTTGGCTCAGAGAAGATTAACAAAAAAATTAACATCTATTTTTTACTCAAATATATACTTGGTCAATATTGGAGCATGAAGAGAATTCAATAAATAAAAATTCACTCTCTTTGCTTGTAAAAGAAGCGCTTCAGGTTAAAATTCAGGTTCATGATTCCCCTATCGAAGGTGCACCTGAATCCCGCTTGCTCGAGTATTCTTCAATATTTTAAATAGCATGCTATTTCGCTGTTATAACGCGATTATAGCATATTTGTAAGGGAGAGGTTACGTTTTGGCAAAATCGGACGCTACGGCGCTAATCGCGTAATTAGCACGCTACACACGCTATAAGGTTGTAACGTTGTAACGTTATAACGTGTAGATCATGCAAAACTGAAATAAGCACGGCCCAGCAGGCCAAAACCAACCCACGATCACTAGCTTTCTCACTCCTTCTATCAGATTCTCCCATTAGTTTTCTCACTCCTTTTATCAGATGCATATATTGCTTGCTCCTATGAAAAATTTAGTTGCTTAAATACTTTATTTCTAGATATATTTGATTTTTTTTGCAAACGCTATTTTGAAATATAGCACGCTATTAGCACGCTATAACTTGTATAGCATTTAGAGAAGGGCCTCGCTATATTTTATAGCGCGCTATTTAAAATATTGGTATTCTTACTCCTTGTTCACGACTCTGAAGGCGATGCCTTGTACGGCAGCCCAGCATGTAACCTGATGATGCAGGTCTCTTCGCTGTCCCCATCCTCGTGGATGGTGTACTCCGGAGGCTTCTGGTAAAGCCTTGAGGATCTTGGGCGGCGGCTGGTCATGGTTGTACTGCACGCGGTTGTACTTGTTCCACTTGAACCCTGACCGCACCCGCGTGATGTACCCGGGCTTCCTCCTCTGCCCCACCCTCGGCAGCGTCTGTGGCAGCGCAACCGGTCAGAGCGCCTACGACCCTTCCTCGTCGTTGGCTGGGCCATGATGCCTCCTCCATCTCCGCTCTTACCTTCGTTGTGCCCTGCCGTCTTGGAGCTCAGTGCAGGGATGAGGAAGGGAAGGGCTATGTGGCGTAGAGCCGGGCTCGCAGCAGGGCCACCGGCGCCCATGCCAGTTGGCACCGTGAGATGTTTTGGTGCCCCGTGAAGACGCAGACGCCTGCGAACGACAGGAATTTAAGAGGACAGGAGGAAGGGATCAAGGGAAGCGGAAGCGGGACTGGAAATTTACGAAGAAATCAACCATAGTCCCTTCGGTTACCGAATTAAAAGTAGTGGATCTCAGTTACGAAAGCAGAAGCATCGGCGGACTATCAGGGAGTTAAGTAGTTGCCGCAATAAGAAACGTAGAAGGAAATAACATTTTTTAGGCAACATCTATACTATGCCAACAAATCTAGTCGGACAGGATACACGCTAGGAGGGGAGGCATCGAACGGAAGGGGGCGAACGAAAAATAGAGGGTGACGTGGCTTCACCACAGGCCAGGAAAATCAGGTAGTGGGGGCTCCCATTTAGATATAGTAGATTGGAGTTTGAGAAGAGAAGAGGCCATCGCGCACTCCTTGCTGCCCGCCTCTCCGGATCCTGTATGAGAGAGGAGCGAATAGGTTTTTGGGAAGCTACTGCTCGCCATTCGTCTGGCCTACTGGGGGGTATAACACGTTTATCCTGCTCCTGTTTATTTTCGTATTGACAGTACTAGTTGTACGGTAGATGTTTCTACTGTTTGCTTAGTACGTGCATATTTAGATCAGAACAAGTATATCGTTAATTCAGTTAATGTCATGTTAGTGATTTATCTATGGATTAAATTAGTCAAAAAAATTGCCTATTTACTCAACATTTCCTCTCCTATAACCTCTTTGACTAAATTTCTATGTTGGAGAAAAGCTGCCAAAACCCATGACATAAGTATAGTTTTAAGGTTTTCTTACTTAAATGGTATCAGCGATGAGCTGAAGTTCTTTTTGTTTATTTAGCAGCATTTTTTGTGAGTGCAACATGTAGTTTTATTCCATAGTTGCAACGGTTACAAACTTGCAATCCTATGCTACAAGCTGCTCGATACATAGGTTCCTTGCCGTAGCCAACATGCACTACTAACTTCCGAACGACCAAAGTTTGTGAGGCAATGAGCAAACCATGTGTACTATTAAACATATGGGGGAAAAGCTCAAAATTCATATCCATAATATAGAACTTATATCTAAGTCATCCTCCTCTCTTACGTGGAGTCAGCTATCCGGCAAGCTTGGTGTCCGCCATACCTATAGTTTGTAGTCTAGCATACATATTTCCTGTCACGTGTACATACATACTGGTATACTAGCTACATGGCTTTCTACTTTATAAATTTCGTCACATCTTGTATTCTTGTAATGTTATGAGAACTTGTATCCCTCCCGCGTCGCCCCGTGTGCGACGGGGAGGGCGACCACATCGCCACCGCCAGAGGCCTCCTCCACCCCGCTCCTCCGCCGCCGCCATTGTGAGTGCGGCTAGCAAGCTCCTGGCGGCGCCCGGCGCGGCAGAGGCGTGTTGGGGAACGTAGTAATTTCAAAAATTTTCCTACGATCACGCAAGACCATGGTGATAGCATAGCAGCGGCGGGAAGAGTGTCCGTCCACGTACCCTCGTGAGACCGAAAGCGAAGCGTTATAACAACGCGGTTGATGTAGTCGTGCGTCTTCACGACCCGACCGATCCAAGCACCGAGCGTCACGGCACCTCCGAGTTACGCACGTTCAGCCCGATGGCGATCCCGGACTCCGATCCAGCAAAGTGTCGGGATGAGTTCCGTCGAGACGACGGCGTGGTGGCGATGATGATGCTCCACCGGCGCGGGCTTCGCCTAAGCTCGCGACGATATGACTTCTCCAGCAGGCTTCGCCTAAGCTCATGACGATATGACCGAAGTGGAATATGGTGGAAGGGGCACCGCACACGGCTAAGGAAATCAACTTGTGTCCTTGGGGTGCCCCTGCCCCGTATATAAAGGAGCCAAGGGGAGGTGGCGGCCAAGAGGAGGAGGCGCAAGGAGTCCTACTCCTCCGGAGTAGGACTCCCCCAATCCTAGTTGGAATAGGATTCCCGGAGGAGAGAGAGAGAGGGGGCGCCCACCTTTCCTAGTCCTAATAGGACTAGGGAAGGGGGCGCGCGCCACCTAGGGCTGGCCCTTCTCCTTTCCTCCAAGGCCCACTATGGGCCCATGTAGTTCGGGGGTTCGGTAACCTCCGGTACTCGGAAAATTCCGATTTCACTCGGAACCTTTCCGATGTCCAAATGTAGGCTTCAATATATCAATCTTTATGTCTCGACCATTTCGAGACTCCTCGTCATATCCGTGATCACATCCGGGACTCGAACAACCTTGGTGCATCAATACTTATAAACTCATTATGGTATCATCGAAGCGTTAAGCGTGCGGACCCTACGGGTTCGAGAACTATGTAGACATGATCGAGACACCTCTCGGTCAATAACCAATAGCGGGACCTGGATGCCCATATTGGCTCCTACATATTCTACGAAGATCTTTATCGGTCAGACCGCATAACAACATACGTTGTTCCCTTTGTCATCGGTATGTTACTTGCCCGAGATTCGATCGTCGGTATCAATACCTAGTTCAATCTAATTCTTGGCAAGTCTCTTTTCTCGTTCCGTAATACATCATCTCACAACTAACACATTTAGTTGCAATGCTTGCAAGGCTTATGTGATGTGCATTACCGAGAGGGCCGGAGATACCTCTCCGACAATCGGATGACAAATCCTAATCTCGAAATATGCCAACCCAACATGTACCTTGGAGACACCTGTAATGTACCTTTATAATCACCCGATTACGTTGTGACGTTTGGTAGCACCCAAAGTGTTCCTCGGGCAAGCGGGAGTTGCATAATCTCATAGTCATAGGAACATGTATAAGTCATGAAGAAAAGCACTAGCAACAAACTACACGATCAGGTGCTATGCTAATGGAATGGGTCATGTCAATCAGATCATTCAACCAATGATGTGATCCCATTAATCAAATAACAACTCCTTGTTCATGGTTAGGAAACATAACCATCTTTGATTAATGAGCTAGTCAAGTAGAGGCATACTAGTGACACTCTGTAGGTTTATGTATTCACACATGTATTATGTTTCCGGTTAATACAATTCTAGCATGAATAATAAACATTTATCATGATATAAGGAAATAAATAATAACATTTATTATTGCCTCTAGGGCATATTTCCTTCATCTCCCACTTGCACTAGAGTCAATAATCTAGATTACACGAAATGATTCTAACACCCATGGAGTCTTGGTGCTGATCATGTTTTGCTCGTGGAAGAGGCTTAGTCAGCGGGTGCGCAACATTCAGATCCGTATGTATCTTGCATATCTCTATGTCTCCCACCTGGACCAAATCCGGATGAAGTTGAAGCGTCTTTTGATGTGCTTGGTTCTCTTGTGAAATCTGGATTCCTTTGCCAAGGCAATTGCACCGATATTGTCACAAAAGATTTTCATTGGACCCGATACACTAGGTACAACACCTAGATCGGATATGAACTCCTTCATCCAGACTCCTTCATTAGCTGCTTCGAAGCAGCTATGTACTCAACTTCACATGTAGATCCATAGCGGCGCTTTGTTTGGAACTGCACCAACCGACAGCTCCACCGTTTAATGTGAATCGTATCCGGTTTGCGATTTAGAATCGTCCGGATCAGTGTCAAAGCTTGCATCGGCGTAACCATTTACGACGAGCTCTTTGTCACCGCCATAAATGAGAAACATATCCTTAGTTCTTCTCAAGTACTTAAGGATGTTCTTGACCGCTGTCCGATGATCCACTCTGGATTACTTTGGTACTGCCTGCTAAACTTACTGACAAGGCACACATCAGGTCCTGGTACACAGCATTGCATACATGATAGAGCCTATGGCTGAAGCATAGGAACATCTTTCATTTTCTCTCTATCTTCTGCGGTGGTCGGGCATTGAGTCTTACTCAACTTCACACCTTGTAATACCGGCAAGAACCCTTTCTTTGCACGATCCATTTGAACCTTTTCAAAACTTTATCAAGGTATGTGCTTTGTGAAAGTCCTATTAAGCGTCTTGATCTATCTCTATAGATCTTAATGCCCAATATGTAAGCAGCTTCACGAGGTCTTTCATCGAAAAACTCTTATTCAAGTATCCCTTTATGCTATCCAGAAATTCTATATCATTTCCGATCAATAATATGTCATCCACATATAATATCGAAATGCTCTGAGCTCCACTCACTTTCTTGTAAATACAGGCTTCTCCAAAAGTCATATAAAACCAAATGCTTTGATCACACTATCAAAGCGTTTATTCCAACTCGAGAGGCTTGCACCAGTCCATAGATGGATCGCTGGAGCTTGCACACTTTGTTAGCTCCTTTGGATCGACAAAACCTTCTGGTTGCATCATATACAACTCTTCTTCCGAAATCCATTCAGAATGCAGTTTTAACATCCATTTGCCAAATTTCATAATCATAAAATGCGGCAATTGCTAACATGATTCGGATGACTTAAGCATCGCCACGGGTGAGAAGGTCTCATCGTAGTCAATCCCTTGAACTTGTCGAAAACCTTTTGCAACAAGTCGAGCTTTATAGACGATAACATTACCATCAGCGTCGGTCTTCTTCTTGAAGATCCATTTATTCTCAATTGCTTGCCGATCATCGGGCAAGTCAACCAAAGTCCACACTTTGTTCTCATACATGGATCCCATCTCAGATTTCATGGCCTCAAGCCATTTTGTGGAATCTGGGCTCACCATCGCTTCTTCATAGTTCGTAGGTTCATCATGTTCCAATAACATGACTTCCAAAATAGGATTACCGTACCACTCAGTGCGGACCTTGCTCTGGTTGATCTCTGAAGTTCTGTAGAAACTTGATCTGAAGTTTCATGATCATCATCATTAGCTTCCTCCCTATTTGGTGTAGGTGTCACGAAACTGTTTTACGTGATGTACTACTTCTCAATGAGGGAGTAGATACGATTATCTCATCAAGTTCTACTTTCCTCCCACTCACTTCTTTTGTGAGAAACTCTTTCTCCAAAAAGTTTCCAATTTAGCAACAAAAATCTTGCCTTCGGATCTGTGATAGAAGGTGTACCCAACTGTCTCCTTTGGGTATCCTATGAAGACACATTTCTCGATTTGGGTTCGAGCTTATCAGGTTGAAGCTTTTTCACATAAGCATCGCAGCCCCAAACTTTCAAAAGCGACAACTTTGGTTTCTTGCCAAACCACAGTTCATAAGGCGTCGTCTCAGCGGTTTAGATGGTGCCCTATTTAAAGTGAATGCAGCCGTCTCTAAAGCATAACCCCAAAAGCGATAGCGGTAAATCAGTAAGAGACATCATAGATCGCACCATATCTAATAAAAGTACGATTCTGACGTTCGGACACACCATTACGTTGTGGTGTTCGGTGGCGTAAGTTCTTGAAACTATTCCACATTGTTTCAAATGTAGGCCAAACTCGTAACTCAAATATTCTCCTCCACGATCAGATCGTAGAAACTTTATTTTCTTGTTACGATGATTTTCCACTTCACTCTGAAATTCTTTGAACTTTTCAAATGTTTCAGACTTGTGTTTCATTAAGTAGATATACCCATATCTGCTCAAATCATCTGTGAAGGTGAGAAAATAACGATATCCGCCATACGAGCCTCAACATTCATTGGACCACATACATCAGTATGTATGATTTCCAATAAATCTGTTGCTCTCTCCATAGTTCCGGAGAACGGTGTTTTAGTCATCTTGCCCATAAGGCACGGTTCGCAAGTGCCAAGTGATTCATAATCAAGTGACTCCAAAAGTCCATCAGCATGGTGTTTCTTCATGCGCTTTACTCGATATGACCTAAGCGGCAGTGCCACAAATAAGTTGCACCATCATTATCAACTCTGCATCTTTTGGTTTCAACATTATGAATATGTGTATCACTACTATCAAGATTAAGTAAAACAAACCATTCTTCAATGGTGCATGACCATAAAAGATATTATTCATATAAATAGAACAACCATTATTCTCTGATTTAAATGAATAACCGTCTCGCATCAAACAAGATCCAGATATAATGTTCATGCTCAACGATGGTACTAAATAACAATTATTTAGGTCTAATACTAATCCGAAGGTAGATGTAGAGGTAGCGTGCCGATCGCGATCACATCGACTTTGGAACCATTTCCCACGCAAGATCGTCACCTCGTCCTTAGCCAATCTTCGCTAATCCGTAGCCCTGTTTGAGTTGCAAATATTAGCAACAGAACCAGTATCAAATACCAGTGCTCTGCGAGTATTAGTAAGGTACACATCAATAACAAGTATATCACATATACCTTTGTTAACCTTGCCATCCTTCTTATCCGCCAAATACTTGGGGCAGTTCCGCTTCGATGACCAGCCTGCTTGCAATAGAAGCACTCGGTTTGAGTGCTTAGGACCAGACTTGGGTTTCTTCTCTTGATCGACAACTTGCTTGCCGCTCTTTTGAAGTTTCCTTTTCTTTCCTTTGCCCTTTTCTTGAAACTAGTGGTTTTGTTAACCATCAACACTTGATGCTCCTTTTGATTTCTACCTCCATGCTTTCAAGCATCGCGAAGAGCTCGGGCATAGTTTTGGTCATCCCTTGCATATTATAGTTCATCACGAAGCTCTTGTAGCTTGGTGGCGATGATTGGAGAATTCATCAATGGCGCAATCATCCGGAAGATTAACTCCCAGTTGAATCAAGTGATTGTTATATCCGGACATTACGAGTATATGCTCCTTGAGAACCATTCTCCTCCATCTTACAGCTATAGAACTTATTGGAGACTTCATATCTCTCAATCCGGGCATTCGCTTGAATATTAACTTCAACTCTGGAACATCTCATATGCTCCATGGTGTTCAAAACGACGTTGAAGTCCCGGTTCTAAGCCGTAAAGCATGGCACACTGAACTATAGAGTAGTCATCGCTTTGCTTTGCAGACGTTCACAACTTCGGCGCAGCCCTTGCACCAGGCACGGCACCTAACGGTGCTTCCAGGACGTAATTCTTCCGTGCAGCAATAAGGATAATCCTCAAATTACGGACCCAGTCCGTGTAATTGCTGCCATCATCTTTCAACTTTGCTTTCTCAAGGAACGCATTAAAATTCAACGGAACAACAGACGAGCCATCTATCTACACATCATAGACAAGCAAGATACTATCGGTACTAAGTTCATGATAAATTTAAGTTCAATTAATCATATTACTTAAGAACTCCCACTTAGAAAAATATCCTCAATTCTCTAAGTGATTGCGTGATCCATATCAACTACACCATGACCGATCATCACGTGTGATGGAGTAGTTTCAATGGTGAACATCAATATGTTGATCATATCTACTATATGATTCACGCTCGACCTTTCGGTCTCCGTGTTCGAGGTCATATCTTATATGCATAGCTCGTCAAGTATAACCTGAGTATTCGCGTGTGCAACTGTTTTGCACCGTTGTATTTGAGCGTAGAACCTATCACACCCGATCATCACGTGGTGTCTCAGACGAAGAACTTTCATAGCGGTGCATACTCGGGAGAACACTTCTTGATAATTTAGTAAGGGATCATCTTATAATGCTACCGTCAATCAAAGCAAAATAAGATGCATAAAGGATTAACATCACATGCAATCAATATAAGTGATATGATATGGCCATCATCATCTTGTGCTTGTGATCTCCATCTCCAAGCACCGTCATGATCACCATCGTCACCGCGCGACACCTTGATCTCCATCGTAGCATCGTTGTCGTTTCGCCAACTATTGCTTCTCGACTATCGCTCTTTGCTTAGTGATAAAGTAAAGCAATTACATGGCGTTGCATTTCATACAATAAGCGACAACCATATGGCTCCTGCCGATTGCCGATAACTCGGTTACAAAACATGATCATCTCATACAATAAGATATAGCATCACGTCTTGACCATATCACATCACAACATGCCCTGCAAAAACAAGTTAGGCGTCCTCTACTTTGTTGTTGCAAGTTTTACGTGGCTGCTACGGGCTGAGCAAGAACCGTTCTTACCTACGCATCAAAACCACAGCGATACTTCGTCAAATAGACTCCGTTTAACCTTCTCAAGGACCGGGCGTAGCCACACTCGATTCAACTAAAGTGAGAGAGCAGACACCCGCCATCACCTTTAAGCAACGAGTGCTCACAGCGGTGAAACCAGTCTCGCGTAAGCGTCACGCGTAATGTCGGTCGGGCCGCTTCATCTCACAATACCGCTGAACCAAAGTATGACATGCTGGTAGGCAGTATGACTTGTATCGCCCACAACTCACTTGTGTTCTACTCGTGCATATGACATCAACGCATAAAACCAGGCTCGGATGCCTTTGTTGGGGAGCGTAGTAATTTCAAAAATTTTCCTACGATCACGCAAGACCATGGTGATAGCATAGCAACGGCGGGAAGAGTGTCCGTCACGCCCTCGTGAACCGAAAGCGGAAGCGTTATAACAACGCGGTTGATGTAGTCGTGCGTCTTCACGACCCGACCGATCCAAGCACCGAGCGACGGCACCTCCGAGTTCTGCACACGTTCAGCCCGATGGCGATCCCGGACTCCGATCCAGCAAAGTGTCGGGATGAGTTCCGTCAAGACGACGGCGTGGTGGCGATGATGATGCTCCACCGGCGCAGGGCTTCGCCTAAGCTCGCGACGATATGACTTCTCCCGCAGAGGCTTCGCCTAAGCTCATGACGATATGACCGAAGTGGAATATGGTGGAAGGGGCACCGCGCGGCTAAGGAAATCAACTTGTGTCCTTGGGGTGCTCCTGCCCAGATATAAAGGAGCCAAGGGGAGGTGGCGGCCAAGAGGAGGCGCGCAAGGAGTCCTACTCCTCAGGAGTAGGACTCCCCCAATCCTAGTTGGAATAGGATTCCGGAGGAGAGAGAGAGAGAGGGGGCGGCCCACCTTTCCTAGTCCTAATAGGACTAGGGAAAGGGGCAGCGCCACCTAGGGCTGGCCTTCTCCTTTCCTCCAAGGCCCACTATGGGCCCATGTAGTTCAGGGGGTTCGGTAACCTCCGGTACTCGGAAAATTCCGATTTCACTCGGAACCTTTCCGATGTCCAAATGTAGGCTTCAATATATCAATCTTTATGTCTCGACCATTTCGAGACTCCTCGTCATATCCGTGATCACATCCGGGACTCGAACAACCTTGGTGCATCAATACTTATAAACTCATTATGACTGCCATCGAAGCGTTAAGCGTGCGGACCCTACGGGTTCGAGAACTATGTAGACATGATCGAGACACCTCTCGGTCAATAACCAATAGCGGGACCTGGATGCCCATATTGGCTCCTACATATTCTACGAAGATCTTTATCGGTCAGACCGCATAACAACATCGTTGTTCCCTTTGTCATCGGTATGTTACTTGCCCGAGATTCGATCGTCGGTATCAATACCTAGTTCAATCTCGTTCTTGGCAAGTCTCTTTTCTCGTTCCGTAATACATCATCTCACAACTAACACATTTAGTTGCAATGCTTGCAAGGCTTATGTGATGTGCATTACCGAGAGGGCCGGAGATACCTCTCCGACAATCGGAGTGACAAATCCTAATCTCGAAATATGCCAACCCAACATGTACCTTCGGAGACACCTGTAATGTACCTTTATAATCACCCGATTCGTTGACGCGTTTGGTAGCACCCAAAGTGTTCCTCGGGCAAGCGGAGTTGCATAATCTCATAGTCATAGGAACATGTATAAGTCATGAAGAAAAGCACTAGCAACAAACTACACGATCAGGTGCTATGCTAATGGAATGGGTCATGTCAATCAGATCATTCAACCAATGATGTGATCCCATTAATCAAATAACAACTCCTTGTTCATGGTTAGGAAACATAACCATCTTTGATTAATGAGCTAGTCAAGTAGAGGCATACTAGTGACACTCTGTAGGTTTATGTATTCACACATGTATTATGTTTCCGGTTAATACAATTCTAGCATGAATAATAAACATTTATCATGATATAAGGAAATAAATAATAACATTTATTATTGCCTCTAGGGCATATTTCCTTCAGGGCGTTCTCGTCTCCTTGCGCGGTGGCCCCGATGTGGGGACGGGCGACCCACGGCGGGATCTTGGCGGCTGGCGGTGGGCGCTTGTGCGCGACGGCTCTCCGGCGCAGCCTTTGGCGGGGCGAGCATGGGCCGTGTCCGGGCGGCGTGATGGCGGCTTCGCCTCGTCTTCGATCTGGATCGAGCGGGTGAGGTGCCTGGCGGGCGGTGCGGGCTAGAGCTGGCGGCCCCGAAGCGGTGGTGCGGAGCGACGCGCTCGGACATGACGGCCCGTTGTGTAGGCGGGCGACAGTTTCTTGGCGGCGCAAGATGCCGGCGCGTGCGATGGCGTGCATGGCGGATCTGGCCTGGCGGCGCTTGTGGGCTATGCTGCTCCTTCGGCGGCGGCTTCGGGTGGTGCCATGGGCCTGCTTCGTCAGAGGGGATTGGAGGATGCCGGGGTGGCGGCCCCGGGCCTGACGTTGCCGGGGCTTGCCGGCGGGTTGGTCGTCGTGCGTGGATCTTGTTCCTACTTCGAGGATCCACGCCGAGTTGTGGTGGTTCTGCCGACGAAGCGGGAGGTGCTACGGCTGGCAGGTCACTGAGAGCCGGTGGACGTCGACCATGGGGATTGCGTGTTCACTAG
Organism: Aegilops longissima; assembly: GCA_021605205.1. Lineage (NCBI taxonomy): Eukaryota > Viridiplantae > Streptophyta > Magnoliopsida > Poales > Poaceae > Aegilops > Aegilops longissima. The sequence goes on along the minus strand of CM038680.1, from coordinate 46,647,722 downwards.
TAGAAAAAGGGTCAAATGTGAAGCACAATAGTGCCGGTTGGAATTTCAGCCGGCACTAATGTGTACACTAGTGCCGGTTCGTGGCGGCAATCAATAGCACCGGTTAAGTGGCGAACCTTTAGTACCGGTTCATGCCACGAACCGGTACTAAAGAGGCTGTGTCACCTGCGGTCGAGCTATGGCCCCACCATCACCATTTAGTGCCGGTTCGTACCACGAACCGGTACTAATGAGGTTATGGGAAGCTGTTTTAGTCCCACCTCGCCCCTAACAAGCCTTTTACCACCTTAAATATGTTATTTCTCAAACTATCACAAGCACTTGGTCTTCATTGAACTCTATGTGTGGAATTTGCGGCCGCAATATGAGTCTTCATCGGTTTATAAATCGTTGATGACTCATATTGACAATTCAGATTATACACACAAAGATCATTGATGATCAAAGTATTTTTGATGTTATAAGATCATATTGGCAATTTAGGCGTAAAGAAATATAAGATCATGATCTAAATGCTCTTATATTTTTTGCGTTAAGTATGCACCATTCAAAGCGATGCCATCAACTTTCAACCGTTTATGCCTTCATTTGCTATTTTTCATGCATTTAATGATTTGTTTTGAGAACTAAATGACCTGGAAATTGAAAAGCACTACAAATAAACTCTGAAAAAGTTGAAACTTGGCATGGTATCATCATTTTACCCACATATCATGTTCAAAAAAGTAGAGAGGGTTACGGCAAAAACTTGATGCACTTTGTTTACAAACTGGACAATCTCTTTCGAAATATTGGGTTTATGACGAAATTAAACTCATACATTACAAAGGCATTTCATTTTTTAAACTTATTACAAGTCCAAACTTTTGTGCATTCAGTATGCACCATTCAACTGTTAGGCGGGAGGCTCTTAAGTACCGGTTCCAACTGCTAGGCGGGAGGAGCTCTTTAGTACCGGTTCCAACTGCTAGGCGGGAGGAGCTCTTTAGTACCGGTTCGTGGCGAACCTTTAGCACCGGTTCGTGCCATGAACTGGTACTAATGAGGTTCTGTCAGGTAAGGCTGGGGCCCCACGAGCACCTTTAGTACCGGTTCATGGATGAACCAGACGTAAGCTGTTTTTAGTCCCACCTCACGAAGTGAGAGGGACTAGGAGCGATTTATAAGCCACGAGTGCGAGAGCGATGAAGAAGAGGCTCAATGCTCACGTTGCTTAGCTTCAAGCCTTCAGAATACGGTGACTGCATGGAGCTATCGCAGTGCAGTTTACACTATTCGAAAGACTTGAAGCAAATTAACGAGCATTGCATCTCTTTTTATTTTAATAACTTATTACAACTCCGGACTTCTTACATTATGGCAAAAACTAATTGCACGTCGACATTTCTTTTTTAAGTTATAACTCCAGACTTTGACCATCAAGTTTTGCAGAAAAGAAAAATAGCAGAAAAGAAGAAAAACTATAGCTGAAAAGAAAAAACTATATAAAAAACTACTCAAAAATAAATAGAAGAAAATAAATATAGCAGAAAAGAAAAACTACTCAGAAATAAATAGAAGAAAAATAAAGCAGAAAAGAAAAAAATTATATTTGCTATTTTTCAATCGTTTACAAAATGACTGTGAAATTGAAAATCACTACAAAATGAACTCTGAAAATGTTGAATTTTGGCAAACTAGATGAAAAACTACTCACAAATAAATAGAAGAAAATAAATATAACAGAAAAAAACTATACAAAAACTACATGAAATAAATAGAAGAAAATAAAGAAGAAAAGAAAAAACTATAAAAAAATTAGCGCTGCCTGTGGGCCTGATAGGCCACAGGTGTGTAATTACAGGCCTTAAAGGCCCAGTAGACTCACACAAGCAGGCCTGCAGAGTTTAGGCCCACAAGCCTGCTATATAGAGGAGTTGAAGGGGTAGCAGCGGCTGGGTTTATAAACCAGTGCGGCTGCCCTTCGCCCAGCGAGTGGGACTAAACATTGGGGTGGTGTGTGAGGCCTTTAGTACGGTTGGAGCCACCAACGGTACTAAAGACCACCCTTTAGTACCGGTTGGTGGCTCCAACCGGTACTAAAACCTCGTCTTCCGCCTCTTCGCTTTGGCCAAAGTTGGCCTTTGTATATACAACACTTACGAAAATTTCAGTTACATCTCCTACTTCTTGGCGTCTCTCCAACCTCTCGCGTCGCTGACTCTGCTTGCCAAATCCCGCCGCCCGTCGCCAGCCGCGCCACCCGTCGCCCGCGCCGTCGTCGCCCGTCGCCTGCCGCCCATAAATCGCCCGTCGCCATTGTGTCTGCCATCCCTCGCCGCTGCTGCCGTCGTCATTGCCATCGTCGCCATGCCGCCATCGTCGTCGCCACACCGTCGCCCGCCGCCCGTCGTCGCCCGCGCATTGTACGTATACTTACACACATACACACACATATATATACACACACATACACATGTACACACACATATACACACATACACACACATACACACACATATTTTTTTACTTATTTTCTGTTTTCTGTTTTTAGAAAATTTAATTAGATATTAATTAGCTAGGTATGTGAGATTTGAACTAGTTGAATAATTAATATAACTAGTTTATTTTTAGTAAGAAAATTGTCAAGTAGTTTATTTTAGGTATTTGAGATTGAACTAGTTGAATAATTAATATAACTAGTTTATTTTTAGTAAGAAAATTGTCGTATCTGAGATTTGATGATCTAATTAAAATATTATTTGTTAATGAGTTTTTCTGTTTATTTAATGTTTTTATATATTTTGAGTTTATATAAATGTTAGATTAATGTCCAATGTTAGATGAATTAGATAGAAAAGTTAAATATATAGTAATGTCAATTGTTAGAGATAAATATATATAGTTAGATATATATTTGAATTGGCTAAATATTAATTAATGTTAGATAGTAATAAGTGTTTAATGTTTCACCTATATGAACATATAGGAAATGTCATCTGATGACGAAAAAGATTTCATTATGTGCGAACACTGTTAAGACCAGCGCGGCCTGTGCGACAGAAATTTCCTTGTTGATGGTAGGCGCTTCAGCATCAAGCTGAATGAGACATTCGAAGTGGATACGGTAAGTCACAACAGCAATTATTATTTGAATACAAAACTTATGCTTCATTTGCTTCAACTTATAATTTTAAAGAATGACTTATGCTTCATTTGCTTCAACTTATAATTTTAAATTTTCACTATTCTACTAGCGCATCCCCTGCCATGCAAGAATTTTTGTCTTGGATAAGATAGGTTTTAGTGCTATAGATGATATGGAGGTAAAGAGAGTTTACTTGAAGACGGAGCATGGGTATACTTTCATCGTCAAATTATATAATGGAGACATATACAGCCATTTTGAATGCAAAACTTGGCGAGCACTATGCAAGGCTTATGCATTTGAGCCTGATATAGTTATCACCTTTGATATTCGTCCGGAAGATGATATTGAAGGTAATATAGACATCTGGGTCGATGTGCAAACGCCTCCAGTTCTACCATTATGTGAGTTTTTCTCAACTATGGATGCATATGTTTATGTCTTTGATACAAACTATACAAAAATAGTTGACAACTAATTTGTATTGTCAGCTTATTTCGGTTTAAGCAAACATGTCCGGCGCTTGGTAGACAGGACCTACTACTGCCCCGGGCTCAACTAAACTACGAGGAAATAAGTCATTATGTTTCATGGCTTGAGGATCTTAATACTGTCAAGACAATTTTTTTCCTAAACTTAGAAATGTTAGTACTCAAAACGTGCGACCAATGGTGATCGTATTGAACTACGGTCACATCTATAATCGAAAGATGGTAAGATTTTAACTATTTGTCCTTAATTAGTGCATCTTTTGCATACATTATTTTTGAAGCTAAACTTTCATTGCTTAGTATATTAATTACTATACGATGTTCTTTCATCAACAGGGACTTCCGATGACAGTTGTGCCTCAGTGGATCGAGACAAAAGGTCGCATGTCAATGGTTAGCTTACGACTAAGATTTCTTACATTACACATGAGCATTCAGGATTCTTGAAAGCGAAGAATGCTTAATAGTGAAAGATTGGAGCAAAATTGTAAACGATCGCAGAGAAGTACTAGGGGGCAGCAAGGAGAAGCGCAACCCAAGATTAGGAGACAGATTCATCTGCATGCTCGATATGATGAATCGGAGAGCTATACATGTTCTATGCTATTCTACGAGAGGGAGCAGCAGGAGTAGCTAGTTCATGCTCTTAATTAATTAGTACTTGTCCCTCTCATGCATGTCCGTATTGTCCTGAACTTGATGTTGGTGATGATTATGTTAAACTCGATGATATCTTTGCTTACATTACAAAGTGAACTCGATGATTATGTTGGTGATTAGATAGCTAGCAGTAATGACTATGATGATTAAATAGTGGTAACTAATGGCGACTATGATGATTTTAGCTAGCTAAAGTTTATTTATTTATTAATATGCGATGATGATGATGATGATGATACCACTACAACTCATTATAACGTAAAACAATCCTAAATTAAATTGATAACACAAATTTAATTGAAAATAAAAATAAAACAAAACCCACAAACATTTAGTACGGTTGGTGTTACCAACCGTACTAAAACTCCTGCCCGGAGCTGCCTCGTGCCACGTGGTTGGCCTTTAGCACCGGTTCGTGCTGAACCGGTACTAAAGGGGGTTTAGTGACCACACTTTAGTGCGGTTGTGGAACCGGCACTAAAGGGCCTTACGAACCGGTGCTATTGCCCGGTTCTGCACTAGTGGTTGTGCAGTGCTTCGGCTGGCAAATCTCTTCGTCGTCGGGGACAGTGGACGTCGGGGTGGCGGCTCCGGGTGGTTTCTGGTTGTGCGTCGAGATGGCGATCTCGGGAACAATGTGAGTTGCAGCTCTATGAGGTGGGGCTCTATCTCGACATTGGTTGGGTGGCATCCTTGTCCCGCTTGGGTGGTAGGGGTGTCGGCTCGATCGATGCGCCCTAGAGGGGGCGATCTGACTTTAAGTCGGGGCGGCGGCCCCGGATGTGGTGCGACGTTCGTGGTCTGCGAGCGGTTGCCCTGAGCAGCATGGGCTACAGGCAGCTGGGTTGTGCGGCGTTGCTGCTCGAGGGGAGCGGTGGTATGTCGGGGCGGAGGCCCCGGAAGTCGGTGCCGGTTCATTGCGCTGGGTGCGATGGAGCGGTGGATGTCGGGGCGGCGGCCCCAAGAGAATCACTGTGGTGACCAGACTTCTGTGGCAACGATGATGGTGGGAGCGATGTCGGCGACGTGGCAATGGTTGTGATAGTCGGCTCTTCTCCGGCGTGTCCATGGTATTGCCTCGGTTTGTTTGCTGCTGTGGAGTCGAAACTGCAGCGGCGGGGCCCTGTGGTGTACGATGACTGGCTGCAGGTGGCCCTTTCGGCGATCTTCCGTGGCGCCAGCCGTGCCTGGTTCTGTTCTTCTGAGTTCTCCGTCAGAGTTGGAGCTGCGTTGCCTGGCCGTAGGTCGACATGTTGTTGATTAGGGTGGGCTTTGCCCTGTGTGTTTCAGTCTTCGGGTGTGGGCTTGGCCCTTGTTGTTCCGGTTTTTGCCTGGTTTTCCGTAATTAACTGGGCAATTATCTTCTGCTTAATTAATAGATGAGGCAATCTTTGCTTCCGTTTCGAATAAAATAAAAATTTGTCACACCTAAAAGATATTTCTGCCTCCACCACCGCCTCTCTTTTTTATCGGAAACATGCTAGAGATGAGCAGCTCTTAATCTTCTCTTTTTACTTGATTCCATTTTAAAGTAAATTTTTAATCCGGACACATTGGTTCATAGTACGTGAACTCCGTGTGGACTATGTTTCTTTCCAAATTATGTGGGCGAAATATTCTAATTTGGGGACATTTTACTTGTCGAGTAATTATGCATTGTATGGTACCTGAATTCTGTGTAATAATGTGGTTTTTGTCTAAATTATGCGAGTGAAATATTCTAATTTGGGGACATTTTATCCTTCAAGTAATTATGAGAGTGAATTATTCTAATTTGGGGACACTTTATTTGTCCAGTAATTATGCATTGCATACATTCTGTCCCCGGTAAAATATCCGCCGTAGCATAGCAAATAGTAACACACAAGAGATCTAATGATGCTTGTGGACTTACAGAGTGAACACAAAAGACGGTGTTCGTTCCATATACAATTTGATGCCAACATACTTGTTGATCTAAAGAAACGAACTAGATTTTCTTTTCAACCAGGCGACAGGAGCAGCAAACTGGGAATGTAAAAGAGAGTCAACGAGTTGGGGCAATAGCAAAAACTCACTGTGAGTGATCGCCATCAAAGCTATGGAGCGAAAACATGTTACCACCGACAACCACAACAATAGAGTTCGATATAGTAGAGAAAAGCAAACAAAGGGTGAATTGGTTAAATTTAAGTTAAACACACATATGGATGAATCAATTTGTTTGAGGCAAGACATGTGAATTTTTATGAGTTGCTCCCCACGAGAAAAATGAAATATGACGAGTTGCTCCCTCAAGTCCACAATGCAGGACGAGTTATGGTGAATTAGGCCTAGGCCCGGAATCCACAGCCCTAACGAAACCCCCTCTCCCTCACAGCCTCCTCTTCTAAAAGGACATCCTTTGTCAAAATAAAGATGAAAAATAACCCCCACCCCCAATCGATCGATCTATATGCACCTGGGGCTTTGGCAAGGCCATTGCCAGCCTCAGCGCCAAGGCCGGCATCGACCTTCTACCAAGGATTTAATGGTTTGACGCATGATGAAGGAGTTGATACATTCATACTTTAGTTGTTGCGTTTATTTTGCAATGTTAAGTGGCCATCACCAACATGACATGTTTAAGATTCTGTCACAAGCCTATCTAACTCAAAAAGAGTGTGCTCATATGGCCCATCACATTTGCTACAACAAACTAGTAAAATGCTCGTGCGTTCCCACGGGATAACAAAATATATGCACAACAAAAAATATGTTACTAAAAGTGTATATACAAAGAGAAATGTCATGTGATATGGGAGCGATAGACAATTGACATGTGATGCTATTTTCATGCTTGTGGTGCGGTAGATAAATGCATCTCCTCGTCGTCTTTCTCTTCCCCTCCCTATCTCACAATCTTTTCTTCTTCGTGTGTTTCTCATGGGGGCAAGCATAATCATTGATATGAATAGTCATGAGAATATCAGATCACTACAACCAACAGTCTATCACCTGCTCCAAAATTGACACCTATGCTTATTATACATACCAGAAAAAACAACTACAATGTTGCTGTCAAGACAAAATTTTGAAAGAGTGTTAGTGGACCAGGCATTGACAAAATGATTCTGTTAGTGTAACGCAGACCAAATGACATGGCACACACCAATCTATTCAGGAGTGTTACATTAATCAGACAATTTGTTCAACACATTGTAGCTATATAAATAGTCCAAATATCATTTATGTTGACAGAAATTAGCAATGCTCACAGCTACATACAAAATTGGCTAGAGACAATTTTCTAGCATCTTCTAATTTTACACAGCGTCACATGCCAAGTTTCCAAAGATTGAACTTAGTAAAGACATGCCTTCACGTCCATGCAGGAGCTTTAGTGTCGATCTTCCCAATAAATTGCTCTGATGCTGGCGACGAATCTTTCGTTCGAGCTTCTATAGCCCCTCCGCCGCACAGATCTGGCCATCTCCACTCACTCGCCTCATAGGCAGCAGCTGCTCCAAGTGTTGATCCACTCATTTCCATCTCAACTCACTCCCCTTATAGGAATACTGAACCATAAAAATATTTTCATAGTATTAGGATTGTATCATGAATTATGTTCACTTCTATCAACACCTCAAGACACAAAGCTTTTGTGTTTGATAAGAAAATTTAGCAGATATGAAGATAAAATGAAATCACCAATATAATTCCCACCTACACTACTGCATGGAACAGACATGAAATGTCGCGGAAACTGTTGAAACTTACTTCTCTGGAACAATAATACAGATCGTTCAATACTGACTTGCACATAATTTGCAATTAGCACGCAGGTTTCATCCGGTATGTAGATGCAGCGAACAGGAGCACGTACTTGGACAGAGCATACCACATGGGGGCGAGGCTCCAGTCCAACACTTCCCCAGCCCTCCGATTTTTTTTCTCGAATACGCACGAGTGTGCGTATCATTCATTATAGAAGAAGAGGGGGTTGGGAGCCCCAAACCACCAGTACAACGTTTAGCTTATATACAAGCGGATTTCATACGCCCTACCCAGGGTTCACATATGCAAACTACTCATGCCCTACCCACTCTACCCTAGCTGGTTCCTGCCCTAGGACCTCACCATTAAACAGGCCTGCCTTCGCCCAGATCTCCCCTTCCGACTGAATCTTCTGAATCACACCTAACAGGGATGGTGCGTGTCCCTCGAACACAATGTCATTCCTATGCTTCCACAAAGCCCACATAACCAACAAACACATCGCCCGATTAGACTTCCGATGCGCCATAGTTTCCTCCTGCCTCATGCACCAATCTCCTAGCTCCTCGTCCGGCAGGAGGAGATACTCCATCCTACCCGCCAAAGAGGTGCACCACTGCCAGACCTGCCTCGCAAAGACGCAGCCGATGAGAAGATGTTGCATGGTCTCGTCTTGTTGGTTGCAGAAAGGGCAAGTGGCTTGGTGTGGCAGCCCACATCGTGCAAGCATATGCCGATCTTGCAGAGTAGACACCGTTTGTTTCCCAGGACCAATGCACCTTATCCTCCCGATCGGGTGCAAGCTCGAAATCCACAAGTCTCGTCCAAAGACTCAAGTACTCTACTAGCTCCGGGCCCGTGAGGTTGGGGCCAATATCTCTAGCCCAAGAATCATTTCCGAGTGCATCTGAGACCGTCCTCGACGCCTTGATATGACCAGGCACTCTGCTGAACAACGCCGGTGCAAGTTCCTGCACCGTCGCACCATCCACCCAGCGATCTGTCCAGAACCGCGTTGTACCTCCATATCCTACCGTCGTACACATTGCCGCCTCAGCCAAAGCACTCGCTTCCTGGGGGACGGAGATGGAGAACTCCGCCCATGATCGCTCCGAGTCAGTTCTCTGAAGCCAGGGCCAACGGGCTTGCAAGGCTATGTTCAGCCATCCCAAGTTTGGAATCCCTAGGCCACCAACCCACTTTGGCGTGCACACCTCCTCCCAAGCCCTCCGATTTTATTGCAGTACTTTGTATGTCATAGGTGCCCTTTATTCACACGTGTAGTACTATTTTTCGTTGACACGGATGATATCTTAAATAAAACTTCCTAGACTATTACCTCAAAGACAATCTCCTTTCGTTCATATTTGTGGAGCACTTCTCAAAAAATACCAAAATCTGAAAGTAACTAAATCACTGTATTTAACCAAATTTATCTTCTTGGCAAATGAAAGTATAGCTATAGCTTTGTATCAAAAGTGACAGAAGAATTCAACAACAGTACATTAACTGAGACCTTGAGGCAAGCAAATAACAAATTATTAATTTGACAAGCATGTTGGTTGATATTTAAACAGGGTAATAAATAAACCAAGATGTGAGACTATTCTATGGTGTACCTAATCAAAAAAAATCCTTTGTGTTTCAGTTGTATATATGTAATTGTAGAAAAATATTGACATTCGCAAGAGATTAAAAAAGCACCATGTCATACCTACACGTATTTGATTGGTTCCCATGTTCTATCCACCTCCCCATTCTCCACTAATTCCTCCTTCAAGTCTCCATCTTCTGACTGAATTCAGTCAGATCTGAAGCTCATGCATCCTCATTTTTGTATCGGTCTTCGTATGGTCTTCCTACCTTTTGTATTGCCTGCATTTATAGCACAGATCTAATTTTTGCAACCAAGATTTGAGTTCCCAATTAATACTATGTGTTACAATTTTTGTAGAGTACTAATAATTTCTAACGACCATTGTTGGCCTTGCTTTCTTCTACTCGGAAATACCAGAGCATCTTACAAAAATGAGGCTTTCCAATACTACTCTTTACAAGTTTAATCCAAGAAGCTCCATGACCATTGTAACCTGCAAAAATGAGGAAACATATATCAGATTCAGTGACATTGTAGTTGTGTTCTCTCCCAGAATAAGCTAGTCAGATGCATCTTTCCAATACTACTCTTTAGTAGTTTTGCACCCTAATGGTAAAGTATATAGATGCAAAAGGATTTTGCATACTACTAAAATGCATAGCCATTCCAATACACGATCCAATAAGCACATTATCATTGTCGGTTAGTGGTTGCCGGTTGTCTATGCTGGTTGTCTCCCTTTGGACTTAAAGGCCTTTAGCGAGACCAAGTTCTAATCTCTGCAATTTTACATCACTCCTCCTCTGCATTATTGTCATTAATTCAGTGGCGCCATCTATCGGTGTCAAAACCGGCGGATCTCGGGTAGGGGGTCCCGAACTATGCGTCTAAGGCTAATGGTAACAGGAGGCAGGAGACACAATGTTTACCCACGTTCGGGCCCTCTCTATGGAGGTAATACCCTACTTCCTGCTTGATTGATCTTGATGATATGAGTATTACAAGAGTTGATCTACCACGAGATCGTAATGGCTAAACCCTAGAAGCTAGCCTATGATTATCATTGTTCTTGTCCTACGGACTAAACCGTCCGGTTTATATAGACACCGAAGGGGGCTAGGGTTACACTAGGTCGGTTACAGAGAAAGGAATTTACATATCCGAATCACCAAGCTTGCCTTCCACGCAAAGGAGAGTCCCATCCGGACACGGGACGAAGTCTTCTATCTTGTATCTTCATAGGCCAACAGTCCGGCCCATATATATAGTCCGGCTGTCCGAGGACCCCTTAATCCAGGACTCCCTCAGTAGCCCCTGAACCAGGCTTCAATGATGATGAGTCCCGCGCGCAGATTGTCTTCGGCATTGCAAGGCGGGTTCCTTCTCTGAATACTTCAAAGTAGATCTTGAACACCAGAATCGTGTCCACTCTGCAAAACAAATTCCATATGTCATCGTAGAAAGTACAATATTCCACGAGTCCAATATGCTGACAACTTTTTCAAAGCGTGACATCATATGCGCCTCGGCGAGACGATAATGAGCGCTTCTTGTTGGCGAACGTAGAGCACCAGTCGACCCAAGGGAGCCAGGCTTTGATGCAAGATCTATTCTCGTTCAGGGTTTGGTCGACCGGAACAGGGCGCACAGGGATGACCTTGGCCGAGATCGCTCGACTGGCAACATGGTTCATGTTTCAGGCCCAGAGTGTTTCAGCGGAGCCATCAGGGCTGCAGTGATTCCCCCCAACTTCAGGTTGGCGACTGAGTCAGCAAGTTCACTGGGGAGTCCAAGCCTGAAACTTGGCTTGAAGACTACGGAGTGGCTGTACAGATTGGTGGCGGGAATGACGAAGTGGCAATGAAGCATCTCCCTTTGATGTTGGAAGGATCAGCCAGAGCATGGTTGACTCAATTAGCCCCGAACAGTATATACAGTTGGGAAGAGCTTGCTTGAGTGTTCGTCAGAACTTTTGAGGGCACTTGCAAGCGGCCAGCGGGGTTGACAGAATTGCAGCATTGTGTGCAGAAACCGAGTGAGACACTGAGGGATTTCATCCAGAGGTGGACCACATTGCATCACACGGTGGAGAATGTATCTGAACATCAAGCAGTGTGTGCCTTCAAGGAAGGCGTTAAATACCGAGAGCTGGTCCTGAAGTTCGGTCGTACTGGGGATATGACTCTGACTCAGATGATGGAGATAGCCACCCGGTACGCGAACGGAGAGGAAGAGGATTGACTCCGCAGCGGAAAGGGCAAACCAGTCGGTCAGGACACCGACGGAAGCAATCGGAAACAAAAGTGAAAGGCCGAGCCCGCAGCTCCTGGCGAGATTGCGGCGGTGGCTCAAGGGAAGTCTAAAGGGAAACCTAAGGGACCCTGGAAGCCTAAAAAGGTAAGGGACCAAGCTGGAAATGATGTGTTGGATTTGCCGTGTCACATTCACACGAAGAAGGATGAAGAGGGTAATCTGATTTACCCTAAACACACCACTCGACAGTGTCGGCTCCTGATCCAGTAGTTCCGAGAGAGTCAACCCAATGAAAAAGGAAATGAGTCAGACAGAGACGAGGATGAGGAAGATGATGATGGTTATCCCAAAGTCAATTCCACCCTGATGATTTTTGCTGATGTTGAAAGCAAGAGTCGATTGAAAGTTATCAACAGAGAAGTGAATATGGTCGCCCCGGCAACGACGACTGCATACCTGAAATGGTCCCAAACAGCCATCACATTCGACCAGTCCGATCATCCTGCGCGTATAGCCACCCCTGGGAGGCAAGCGTTGGTGGTCGAACCGGTGGTCGAAGGCACTCGACTGACCAAAGTGCTGATGGATGGTGGTAGCGGCCTGAATATCCTTTATGCTGAAACCTTGAAGGGGATGGGCATTCCGATGTCCAAACTTAGCGAGAGCAATATGAGTTTCCATGTAGTTATCTCTGGAAAGAAAGCCGAATCACTCGGCCAGATCGCCCTTGATGTGGTTTTCGGTGATTCCAAGAATTACCGTAAAGAAAAGTTGACATTTTAAGTTGTGGATTTCCAAAGTGCCTATCATGGCATTCTGGGTAGGCCTGCCTACGCACATTTTATGGCTCGACCATGTTACGTATACATCAAGTTGAAGATGCCTGGTCCCAGAGGTGTGATCACCATTACTGGCAATCGGCAAAAGGCGGAGGAATGCTTCCAGAAGGGTTCCAAAATTGCTGATGCGCAAATGGCAGCAGTTGAATTTCAAGAATATCATAAGAATGCAGATCCGAGCGATTTACTCTGAACTAAGAGACCTGCCATAGATTCTGCATTTCAGTCGTCCGGTGAAACGAAGCCGATTCACATTCACCCGACCGATCCCAATGCCGCTCCGACTCATATCTCAACAACACTCGACATCAAATAGGAAGAAGCGCTCATCCAGTTTCTCCGTGAGAACTGGGACATATTCGCATGGAAACCTTCTCACATGCCGGGTGTACCCAGGGAACTGGCTGAGCACCGTTTGCAGGTCGATCCCAAGATAAAACCTGTCAAAGAGCATCTTCGACGGTCCGCCGTACAGAAGAGAAAGGCAATTGGCGAGGAAGTGGCTCAACTCCTAGCGACAGAGTTCATCCGAGAAATCTACCACTCAGAGTGGCTTGCCAATGTGGTCATGGTCCCTAAGAAGGACGATTCACTCCGTATGTGCATCGATTTCAAGCATATCAATCGGGCCTGCCCGAAAGATCATTTTCCTCTCCCCGACATCGATCAAATTGTTGACTCGACTGCGGGGTGCGAGCGCTTGTATTTTTTGGATGCATATTCCGGGTATCATCAGATCCGACTACATGATCCCGATGAAATAAAAACGGCTTTCATCACCCCGTTCGGGTGCTTTTGCTATGTCACCATGCCATTCGGCCTTAAAAATGCCGGCGCCACATTCATGAGGATGATTTAGAAGTGCTTGCCCACTCAGATCAGTCGAAATGTGGAAGCATACATGGATGACATTGTGGTCAAGTCACGCAAAAGTTCTGACCTGCTGACTGACCTCGCAGAAACCTTTGCCAACCTAAGAAGGTATGATATCAAGCTTAATCCGTCAAAGTGCACATTCGGAGTTCCAAGTGGAAAGTTACTCGGTTTCCTCGTTTTCGAATGAGGAATCGACGCAAATCTAGAAAAAGTTGATACCATCCTCCGAATGAAACGCCCCGTGCGTGTGCACGACGTACAGAAGCTTACTGGTTGTTTGGCCGCCTTGAGTTGATTCATTTCTCTTCTCGGTGAAAAGGCCTTACCTCTTTACCGATTGATGAAGAAATCTGACAAGTTCGAGTGGACTGAGGAAGCTGACGTAGTGTTTGCAGAGCTCAAAACCCTGCTTTCCACCCAGCCGGTGCTTGCTGCGCCAATCAACAAAGAGCCCTTACTGCTTTATATCGCAGCCACTGGACAAGTTGTCAGTACAGTACTCACGGTCGAGCGGGAAGAGGAAGGAAAAGCTTACCAAGTTCAACGCCCAGTATATTATCTCTCTGAAGTTTTGGCTCCATCCAAGCAACGATATCTGCATTATCAGAAGCTTGCCTATGGAATCTACATGACCATGAAGAAGGTTGCACACTATTTCTCTGATCATTCCATTACAGTCGTCAGCGACGCACCATTATCTGAAATTTTGAACAATAGAGATGCAACTGGTCGAGTGGAGAAATGGGCGATTGAACTCCTTCCATTGGATATCAAGTTTGAGGCAAAGAAAGCTATCAAGTCCCAAGCAATCGCGGATTTCCTTGCCGTGTGGATCGAGCAGCAACTGCCGACTCAAGTTCACTCAGAGCATTGGACCATGTTCTTCGATGGTTCCAAGATACTGAATGGTTCCGGTGCTGGAGTAGTGTTGGTATCCCCCCGCAGGGACAAGCTTAACTATGTTCTCCAAATTCATTTTGACTCTTCCAACAATGAAGCCGAATATGAAGCACTTTTATACAGGTTACACATGGCCATTTCACTCGGCGTCCGACGCCTTATGGTTTACGGTGACTCAGATTTGGTGGTTAATCAAGTGATGAAAGAATGGGATGTCAGGAGCCCAGCCATGACTGTTATTGCAATGCAGCAAGAAAGCTGGAAAAGAAGTTTGAGGGTTTGGAGCTTCACCATATACCCCGACTAAAAAATCAAGCTGCAGATGAACTGGCAAAGATAGGATCCAAGAGAGAGACAGTCCCTAGCAATGTGTTCTTGGAACATATTCACTCGCCTTCAGTTCAACAAGATCCCTTCACAGAAGAGCTCCCACAGCCTAAGAGTGCCACAGATCTGACTAAAGTCGAAGTCCCAGCCGTGGTCGACTTGATCATGGAGGTTTTGATCATCACTCCCGACTGGATAGTACCATACATTGCATACATTCTTAGGAAAGAACTTCCAGAGGACGAAGAAGAGGCTCGACAGATCGTCCGACGATCCAAAGCCTTTACAGTGATAAGAGGGCAGTTGTTCAGGTAAAGCATGACTGGAGTCAGCCAGAAATGCATCACACCAGAAGAAGGTCGAATGATCCTCAATGATATTCACTCGGGGACCTGTGGACACCATGCGTCCTCTCGGACCATCGTGGCCAAAGCATACCGAGCCGAATTTTACTGGCCTCATGCCAACGTGATGGCGAAAGAGATAGTAGACAAATGTGAAGGTTGTCAGTTTTAGTCCAACATGTCCCATAAGCCTGCATCAGCTCTGAAGACTATTCCACTCGTCTGGCCTTTCATTGTCTGGGGATTGGACATGGTTGGACCTCTGAGGACCGGCAGGAGCGGGTTTACTCATGTGCTGGTAGCAGTCGACAAATTTACCAAATGGATCAAAGCCAAGCCCATCAAAAACCTTGAAGCGAGTAAAGCTGTGAGTTTCATCAGAGAATTAATATTCAGATATGGTGTTCCGCACAACATCATCACGGATAACGGGTTGAACTTTGATTCTGATGAGTTCAGGGCCTTTTGTGCTTCCCAAGGCACAAGGGTCGATTACGCTTTAGTCGCCCATCCTCAGTCGAATGGGCAAGCTGAAAGAGCAAATGGATTGATTCTCAAAGGACTGAAACCCCGATTGATGCGTGACCTCAAGCATGCAGCAGGTGCTTGGGTCGACGAACTTCCATCTGTATTTTGGGGATTGAGAACAACTCCTAATCGGTCGACTGGAAGAACTCCATTCTTCTTAGTCTATGGAGCTGAAGCCGTACTCCCGAGTGATCTGCTCCACAACGCGTCGCGAGTCGAGCTCTTCTCGGAAGCAGAAGCAGAACAGGTTCGGCAAGATGCAATCGACCTCCTGGAAGAAGAAAGGGAGATGGCCTTGGTCTGGTCGACCATTTACCAACAAGACCTGCGTCGATTCCATGCCAGAAACGTAAGAGGCCGAGCATTTCAGGAAGGAGACTTGGTTCTTCGAGTGGACCAGCAGAGACCACACAAGGTCACTCCTGCTTGGGAGGGTCTCTTCGTCATCACCAGAGTTCTCCACAACGGAGCGTATCACCTTTTCAATGTCGAGCACAATAAAGATGAGCCACACGCCTGGAATGCAGATCTGCTTTGCCCCTTTTACTCTTAAGCATTCAGACTGTTGAGATGTAATAAGAAATACCCTTTAGTTTGATTATCGAAGACACGATTTTACAGTCTTCCGAATGATTGTTGTTCATTTTTTTACATGTTCTAGAATCCCCCAGTGTGTGCCTTAGCTGCGAATCCGTTTCGCCTAAGTTGAAAAGAAAAATCCTACCGAGTGGTGAGCCAGCCTCTCACTCGGGGGCTTAGCTGCAGTCCAGTACTCACCTAAGTCATAAAAAATCCTACCGAGTGGTGAGCCAGCCTCTCACTCGGGGGCTTAGCTGCGAATCCGTTTAGCCCAAGTTGAAAATAAAAATCCTACCGAGTGGAGAGCCTGCCTCACACTCGGGGGCTGAGCTGCAGTCCAGTACTCGCCTAAGTGATAAAAATCCTACCGAGTGGTGAGCCAGCCTCTCACTCGGGGGCTTAGCTGCAGTCCAGTACTTGCCTAAGTGGTAAAAAATCCTACTGAGTGGAGAGCCTGCCTCACACTCGGGGGCTTAGCTGCAGTCCAGTACTCGCCTAAGTGATAAAAATCCTACCGAGTGGTGAGGCAGCCTCACACTCGGGGGCTTAGCTGCAGTCCAGTACTTGCCTAAGTGATAAAAATCCTATCGAGTGATAAGCCAGCCTCTCACTCGGGGGCTTAGCTGCAGTTCAGTACTCGCCTAAGTTTGAGAAATCCTACTGAATGGTACGGGTCGACCACGACCCTTCCCCCTGGGGTTGCACCATCAAGAAGAAGGGCGATATTGTGCACACTGCTTGGCTACAGTCCAGTACTCGCCTAAGTATTAAAAATCCTACCAAGTGGTGAGCAATCCTCCCACTCGGGGGCTTAGCTGCAGTCCAGTACTTACCTAAGTATTAAAAATCCTACCGAGTGGTGAGCAATCCTCCCACTCGGGGGCTTAGCTGCAGTCCAGTACTCGCCTAAGTATTAAAAATCCTACCGAGTGGTGAGCAATCCTCCCACTCGGAGGCTTAGCTGCAGTCCAGTACTTGCCTAAGTATTAAAAATCCTACCGAGTGGTGAGCAATCTTCCAACTCAGGGGCTTAGCTACAGTCCAGTACTCGCCTAAGTATTAAAAATCCTATCGAGTGGTGAGCAATCCTCCCATTTGGGGGCTTAGCTGCAGTCCAGTACTCGCCTAAGTATTAAAAATCCTGCCGAGTGGTGAGAAATCCTCCCACTCGGGGGCTTAGCTGCAGTCCAATACTCGCCTAAGTATTAAAAATCCTACCGAGTGGCGAGTGATACGGTTCGACCCAATTCATCAAGAAGAAGGACGAGATTGTGCGCACCGCCGAGGCGAACTGACGCCAGGGCGATCCGCTTTTAGGGATGTCAAGACCATTGCTGAATGCCTCGCTGATGAGCTGATCAATGCTGCCAAAGGCTCATCCAACAGCTAGCTGCTTTCCGGGACGTCAAGACCATTGCCGAGTGTCTCGTTGATGAGCTGATCAATACCACTCAAGGCTTGTCCTCGGAAGCTGCATCAAGAGTACAAACACAACATATTCGAAGATAAGCTAAGTTCAGATAAATGCGAAGGTTCCTAACAGTGAATTCAAAGTACTCGGGTGTCAGGCCCGAAGGAGTTTTAACGATTACAGATTCACTCGGCATTCCGAGGCAAATAAGGGTGAAGCATAATGTTTCTTTCGATCACTCGGCGGGAGAAGGGTTGGCTGGATCGCAGAAGCTGTCAAGGTCAATGCTGTCCGCAATGCGAGTGGCAGCCTTAAGGAAGGTGTCCATTAAGGACTGGACGGTGTGCTTCTTGGTGTTCGCAACCTTGAGGGCCGCCAGCTTCTCTTCTTTAGCGTCTTTGCAGTGCACTCGGACCAACGTCAAGGCAACATCAGCGCCACAGCGAGCGGCAGATTTCTTCCATTCCTGCACTCTGCTTGGGATCTGGTTCAGCCAAGTCATCAGTGACTCCAGACCCTGTGGAAGTTCCGCCTGGGGCCAGAGTTCGGCATCAACCCGAGTCATCGCCGCTTTCAGTCGAGCCAGATAAGCAACAACGTTGTCCATCCGTGATTCCAACCGCAGCAAGTCCATAGCAACACCATCTTTAACCGGACAATGGATGGGGTCGAGACCCGTCTCAACCCGCCCAGTCTCATCCTCAAAGTCCAGACAGAACTCTACACAATCGAAGAAAATAGTGAGTCAACAACGTAACAAGATATTCCAATCGGCAACAATCAGTCAGTCTAGAAACGGTACCTTCAAGTTTTAGGACCAATTTTGCAGCAAGCTGTCCCAGATAGGACTCCAGCTCACCAGTTTTAGCCCTGAGGCCTCCGACTTCGTTAGTCAGGTTCTCCTTTTCTTTCTTCAGCTGCTCGACTTCCCGATTGCCGACTGATGCCAACTTCTTGTCCGCAAGCGTTGTCTTCTCACGTGCTTCCTTCTGAGCAGCAGCAAGATCCTGGTCCTTCTTCTCCAAAGCATCCTTCATTTTCTCTAAAGAAACAACACTCTTGAGACGAGCCTCAAGTTGATGGTTTTCACTACGTACATCTGCTTGTGTGAAGTCACTCGGTTCAAAGAGACTGAGAGAAAAGGCAGTAAAAGATGCGAGCTACTAAGTGGACAAGATAGTCGATTGGTTACCTCCCATAGTGGCCGTCTCTTCTTGAGCAGTCTTGAGGTTCTTCTTCACGAGTTCAAGATCAAGTTCAACACTGATATGCTTCTTCTTTAATTCAGGAAGTCAAGCTCCAAGATCACAAGACCTCTGCAGTCAGCAAGAGAGATATGTCAGTCGACAGAAATAAGAGACAACGACGGTGATAAGTAACTCTAGGACTATGGCCGAATCAAATATTCAACAGTAGTCTCGGGGACTACACCCAGTGGGTGCACTTAGCGTGCCCCCACTGGTTCAGAACAACACTCGGCTGGGTCTGCCCAGGGCGAGTCAAAAAAGAAGAAGAGAAAATCAGATTCTAAGACCTTAGTCGACTGCCCGCAGTCGACCGCGGTCTCGGGGACTACACCCAGTGGGTGCACTCGGCGTGCCCCCACTGGTCCGGATAGATTTCTAAGGCTCAACACGGGTCGAGTGAAGTGGATGATTTCCTAAAACTCTAAACACATGCACACCCCAGTCGGTGATCAGATATAAAACAACATTCAAAAAGTTCAGTCGGAGTTTGCTGACCTTAACATTGGTCTGCAGAGCGGTGCTAGCGTTATAAGCCACCTGACTGGCCTCGTGCATCACCTTCACCTACTCCATGACAAGGTTCACCCGGCGAAGAGCCTCCCTGGCAGCACTTGGCGAATCGTCGGGGGTCTGATATGCAGCGAAGATTGATGGCTCTAAGGCGGCTGAAGATGCTACTGGGTCAGACGAGTGGAGTTGCACTGGGGCGGCAGTAACCAGAGCAGTCAACCCCGACGGATGATCAGTCGTCAGCGGGCTGGCAAAGGTGACGTTGGTCCGAACCGAACCTCCGGTATGCTCGACCACCGCCTCAAGCACCGGCGTCGATTGAGGGACTTGGACTTCAAGCTTTCTCCTGCTCGAGCCTCCTCCTCTCCTCTTCCTCTCCTGTAGAGGCACTTCCTCTTCTTCATCATTAGGGAGCACGACGACCTCTCGCGAAATTGTAGAGAAAGGGAAACATTGGAAATTCAGTAGTTTGACAATCCAATCGACTAAATGAGCTCTGGTCAAGCGGACGTACCAGCTCGAGAAGTGGCCGCATCGTCGGTCTCCTCGTCTCCGAGGGCCTTGTCGATGTCCAGGTCAGTGGCAGCAGAGGTGGGGCTAGAAAGATACATGATCCAGTCGGTCAGAATAGAAACTTCAGTCGCCTAGATAAACGCAAGCAAGATACTCACGCCGAAGCAACATGGACGTCCATCTTGATCCGTGGCAGAGTCTTCCGAGTCTTTGAAGGAGCAACCTTGGGCTACTTGGCGACCTTCTCTGTCGGCTCCAGAGTCGATGTTCGAGTGCGCTTCCACGCTTGCGTACTTGGAGCCACGTTCTTTCCACGCCCGCCCGCCGGGTCATGGTGTTGCTTGGATCGGTGTTCAGAGCGTGGCGGCGAGTCGACTTCTTCCTCGTCATCTGACTCCTCGTTCTCCTCCTCCTCGTATTCATTCGAAGATTCCCATTCACCCTCCTCTGTGCTGGACTCTCCTTCCCGGTCCTGCTCGAGGATTTGTTCACCATTGGGCATCGAGTACATATCAGTGAAGACCTACAAGTAAAAAGTTGAGTAAAGTCAGTCGATATCAAACACAGTCAGAATATGAACACAAAGACAATCGGAAGAAAGAGCATGCCTTGTCGGGCTAATTTTCGTCGCTGAAGGGGATGACTCGCCTAGCTCCTCTGGGGTTGTCCTGGTTGCCTGTGGTGCCCTTCAACCACGCGGCCACAGTCTTGGATGACACTTCCTATGGATGAACCCGAGCGGTGTTGTCAAACCCGGAGTACAGCCACATTGGATGGTCATAGGCCTGAAGAGGCTGGATGCGTTGACTGAGGAAAAACTTCCAGCAGGTCCAGGCCAGTGACACCCTCATTAATCAGTTGGACCACTCTCTCGACCAACATCTTGGTCTCCACACTCTCAGCAGCGGTCACCTTCAATGGAGAAGGGGTCTGGACACGGTCAAAGGTGAAGTGGGGAAGGCCGGTCGACTGACCCGGAGTCGGAACATCCTGGCAGTAAAACCAGGTCGACTACCAACCCCTAACCGATTCAGGGAGAGTCATCGCAGGGAAAGAACTCCTGTGCCTCTTTTGGATACCCAATCCTCCACACATCTGGATGACATGGGTCTTCGAGTCACTCGTTTTCGCTTTCTTCACCGACTGGGAACGGATGGTGAAGATATGTTTGAAAAGACCCCAGTGCGGTCGACATCCCAGAAAGTGTTCACACATCGACACGAACGCGGCAAGATACGTGATGGTATTGGGAGAAAAATGATGGAGTTGAGCACCGAAGAAGTTCAGGAAGCCACGGAAGAAGGGGTGCGGAGGGAGCGAAAAACCCCGGTCGACGTGGGTGGCAAGCAGTACACACTCACCAGATCAAGGCTGCGGCTCCGTCTCCCCCTCAGGCAGCCTTGCTGTGCCCTTGGCAATCTGCCCGGACTCCTCCAGTTCGTCCAAATCCTCCTGCCGTATCAACGACCGGATCCAATTGCCCTGGATCCAGCCTGGCGGCAGCCCCGCGCGCGACGACGATCCACGGTTCTGCTTCTTGCCTTTGGCCGCCCCCGTCACCTTCTTCGTGCGCTCTAGCGTCGCCGTCTTGTCCTTCACCATGGCGGCGGAGCTGCAGCGTCGAGAGCGGAAGAGCTGGATGTGGTGGAGAAGAAGAGGAAGAAAAAAGGGAAGCAAGCACGCATAGTGCGGACGCCTCGGCCCCGTCGCCTTATAAGGGGCTGCTTCCGAGTGGCTGATGCGTGGGGCCAGGCGATCCTGTCAAATCCTGCAACAGTCGCGCGCAACGTACGCGACGAAAAAGGCGGCACGGAAATCGAGGTGCTACTGTTTATCCACCCCGTTTACTTCAGCAGTCCCCGTCCCGCGCGCTTCCCCAAAATTTTGTATCCCATGAAATCCGGGATACACTGCGATTAATCACGCCAAAGATTCTACACCCCAAGACAACACTCGGCCGACGACGCCACAAGTTCAGTCGACAGCTTTCTGAATGGACCAAGGCGACTGAATCAACGCTGAAGTACCAACGTGAGTCTTCCATCTTGCGAAAAACATTTGCAAGGTGCAAGCTCAGAACAAGTTCAACTTCAACCTATCTTCCATTCGAACCTTAATCCATTCGGGGGCTACTGATGAGTATACAGACCTGGGGTAGGGTCATAGACCTGACCTACACGCCCTACCCAAGGTCACTACCCTAGAAGATACGGAGTCCAAGATGTAACGAAGAACCCCCAGTCAAAAGTGTCGAGTGCAATACACTCGACCATTCACATCACTCGACCTTACAAGGAATCACTCGACCTACCGAAGATCAGGAGTCACTCAGCATCACAACAGTCAAGCATTCACTCCATAGTCTTTAAGGTCACTAATAGCACTTAAGGCCAGCGTTATCAGTAACGCCCCTACTTTATGTACATTAAACCCCTTGTAATGGAGGATGGCTGGGGTCCTAGCGCACTCTATATAAGCCACCCCCTCCTGTGGGGCAAGGGTTCGCACCCCCTGTAATATCACACACATAATCCAATCGACCGCCTCCGGGAACCGAGACGTAGGGCTATTACTTCCTCCGAGAAGGGCCTGAACTCGTAAACCTTGTGTATACACCTTCACCATAGCTGAGATCTTGCCTCTCCATACCTACCCCCCTTTCTACTATCAGTCTTAGAACCACGACAATTCCCCCTCCACCCGTTCGTTCGCAGATTGATGTACTACTACTGGCTGGATTTCCATGATCTGGCCCCCAATTCTATCCTCAACATCTCGGCGTTTTTCATCGTGTGCGAGGCCTTTCTCTGCATCCCACCTCATTTTGGACTATGGCTGAAGACTTATAATGTGAAGCCAAAGGTGGTGAGCGGCCAGCAAGAAGAATGCGGAGGCGCCATGGTGGGCAAGATGCCCAATGTCACCTGGCCCGAAGGCTCCTTCGTGGAGACTGTCAAAGGATGGCGGTCGGTGTGGTTCTACATCACGGAGCTGCGTGACACCCACTGGGTCACAGCTCCCACATTCCGATCCGGAGTCCCGATGCGGCTCACCTCCTGGCAAGAGAAGGCCCTTTCCTGGTCTTCCTCAAACGAGCTGACGGCGCTCCAGACGCGCGTCAAGAACTGTTGGGGAACGTTGCAGAAAATTAAAATTTTCCTACGGTTTCACCAAGATCCATCTATGAGTTCATCTAAGCAACGAGTCAAGGGAGTGAGTTTGCATCTACATACCACTTGTAGATCGAGTGCGGAAGCGTTCAAGGGGATGGTGATGATGGAGTCGTACTCGCCGTGATTCAGATCACCGATGAACAAGTGCTGAACGGACAACACCTCCGCGTTCAACACACGTACGGTACAGAAGACGTCTCCTCCTTCTTGATCCAGCAAGGGGAAAGGAGAGGTTGAGGAAGATGGCTCCAGTAGCAGCACGACGGCGTGATGATGGTGGAGTGACAGTTCTACGGCAGGGCTTCGCCAAGCAAACGGAGGAGGAGAGGTGTTGGGGAGGGAGGGCTGCGCCTTTAAGTGTGTTGCAGCCCTCCCCCCCTCTATTTATAGGGGAAGGGAGAGGGGCGGCCCTCTAGATGGCATCTAGAGGGGGCGGCGCCAAGGGAGGAACTTGCCCCCCAAGCAGGGGCGCCTCTAGGGTTCCCCCAACCCTAGGCGCATGGGCCAGGGGGGCGCCCAGCCCACAGAGGCTGGCTCCTGCCCCACGCAGCCCATGTGGCCCCCCGGGAGTGGTGGCCCCTCCCGGTGGACCCCCGGAACCCTACCGGTGGCCCCGGTACAATACCGATATGCCCCGAAACTTTCCGGTGTCCGTTTGGCAACTTCCCATATATAAATCTTTACCTCCGGACCCTTCCGGAACTCCTCGTGACATCCGGGATCTCATCCGGGACTCCGAACAATATTCGGTAATCACATACAAGTCTTCCTAATAACCCTAGCGTCACCGAACCTTAAGTGTGTAGACCCTACGGGTTCGGGAGACACGTAGACATGACCGAGACGGCTCTCAGGTCAATAACCAACAACGGGATCTGGATACCCATGTTGGCTCCCACATGCTCCTCGATGATGTCATCGGATGAACCACGATGTCGAGGATTCAAGCAACCCCGTATACTATTCCCTTTGTCAGACGGTATGTTACTTGCCCGAGACTCGATCGTTGGTATCCCAATACCTCGTTCAGTCTCGTTACCGGCAAGTCACTTTACTCGCACCGTAATGCATGATCCCGTGACGGACACTTGGTCACTTTGAGCTCATTATGATGATGCACTACCGAGTGGGCCCGGTGATACCTCTCCGTCATACGGAGTGACAAATCCGATCTTGATCCGTGTCAACCCAGCAGACACTTTCGGAGATACCGTAGTGCACCTTTATAGTCACCCGATTACGTTGTGACGTTTGGTACACCCAAAGCACTCCTACGGTATCCGGAGTTACACGATCTCATGGTCTAAGGAAGAGATACTTGACATTGAAAAGGTCTAGCAAAAGCGAACTACGATCTTGTGCTATGCTTAGGATTGGGTCTTGTCCATCACGTCATTCTCCTAATGGCGTGATCCGTTGTCAATGACATATGATGTCCATAGTCAGGAAACCATGACTATCTGTTGACCAACGAGCTAGTCAACTAGAGGCTTACTAGGGACGTATTGTGGTCTATGTATTCACACGTGTATTACGATTTCCGGATAATACAATTATAGCATGAATAAAATACAATTATCATGAACAAGGAAATATAATAATAATGCTTTTATTATTGCCTCTAGGGCATATTTCCAACAGTCTCCCACTTGCACTAGAGTCAATAATCTAGTTACATTGTGATGAATCGAACACCCATAGAGTTACGGTGTTGATCATGTTTTGCCCATGAAGAGGTTTAGTCAACGGATCTGCGACATTCAGATCCGTATGCACTTTACAAATTTCTATGTCTCCATCTTGAACATTTTCACGGATGGAGTTGAAGCGGCGCTTGATGTGCCTGGTCTTCTTGTGAAACCTGGGCTCCTTAGCAAGTGCAATAGCTCCGGTGTTGTCACAGAAGAGTTTGATCGGCCCCGACGCATTGGGTATGACTCTAGGTCGGTGATGAACTCCTTCACCCAAATTGCTTCATGCGCTGCCTCCGAGGCTGCCATGTACTCCGCTTCACATGTAGATCCCGCCACGACGCTCGCTTGCAGCTGCACCAGCCATCGCTCCACCATTCAACATATACACGTATCCGGTTTGTGACTTAGAGTCATCCAGATCTGTGTCAAAGCTAGCGTCGGCGTAACCCTTTACGATGAGCTCTTCGTCACCTCCATAAAGCGAAACATGTCCTTTGTCCTTTTGGTACTTCAGGATATTCTTGACGCTGTCCGGTGTTCCTTGCGGATTACTTTGGTACCTTCCTACCAAACTTACGGCAAGGTTTACATCAGGTCTGGTACACAGCATGGCATACATAATAGATCCTATGGCTGAAGCATAGGGATGACACTCATCTCTTCTTTATCTTTTGCCGTGGTGGGCATTGAGCGAGCTCAATCTTACACCTTGCAATACAGGCAAGAACCCTTCTTGGACTGATCCATTTTGAACTTCTTCAAAATCTTATCAAGGTATGTGCTTTGTGAAAGACCTATGAGGCGTCTCGATCTATCTCTATAGATCTTGATGCCTAATATATAAGCAGCTTCTCCAAGGTCCTTCATTGAAAAACACTTATTCAAGTAGGCCTTAATGCTGTCCAAGAGTTCTATATCATTTCCCATCAAAAGTATGTCATCTACATATAATATGAGAAATGCTCTGAGCTCCCACTCACTTTCTTGTAAACGCAGGCTTCTCCATAAGTCTGCATAAACTAAACGCTTTGATCATTTCATCAAAGCGAATGTTCCAACTCGAGATGCTTGCACCAGCCCATAAATGGATCGCTGGAGCTTGCATACTTTGTTAGCATTCTTAGGATCGACAAAACCCTCCGGCTGTATCATATACAGTTCTTCCTTAAGATGCCGTTAAGGAATGCCGTTTTGACGTCCATCTCGCCATATCTCATAATCATAGTATGCGGCAATTGCTAACATGATTGGACGGACTTAAGCTTCGCCACGGAGAGAAAGTCTCATCGTAGTCAATCCCTTGAACTTGCCGATAACCCTTAGCGACAAGTCGAGCTTTATAGATGGTGACATTACCATCGCGTCCGTCTTCTTCTTAAAGATCCATTTGTTTTCTATCGCTCGCCGATCATTGGGCAAGTCGGTCAAAGTCCATACTTTGTTTTCATACATGGATTCTATCTCGGATTTCATGGCTTCTAGCCATTTGTTGGAATCTGGGCCGCCATCGCTTCTTCATAGTTGAAGGTTCACCGTTGTCTAACAACATGATTTCCGGACAGGGTTGCCGTACCACTCAGTGCGGGCGTGTCCTGTGGACCCACGGGTTCAGTAGCAACTTGATCCGAAGTACCTTGATCATCATCATTACTTTCCTCTTGGTTGGTGTAGGCATCACAGAACATTTTCTGAGCTGCACTACTTTCCGTTCAAGAGGTAGTACTTCATCGAGTTCTACTTTCCTCCCACTTACTTCTTTCGAGAGATCTTTTTCGTAAAGGATCCGTTCTTGGCAACAAAGATCTTGCCCTCGGATCTTAAGTAGAAGGTATAACCAATGGTTTCCTTAGGGTATCCTATGAAGGCGCATTTTCCGACTTGGGTTCGAGCTTTTCGGGTTGAAGTTTCTTGACATAAGCATCGCATCCCCAAACTTTTAGAAACGACAGCTTAGGTTTCTTCCCAAACCATAATTCATACGGTGTCGTCTCAGCGGTTTAGGCGGTGCCCTATTTAAAGTGAATGTAGCTGTCTCTAGGCGTATCCCCAAAATGATAGCGGTAAATCGGTAAGAGACATCATAGACGCACCATATCCAATAGAGTGCGACACGACGTTCGGACACACCGTTTCGCTGAGGTGTTCCAGCGGCGTGAGTTGTGAAACGATTCCACATTTTCTTAAGTGTGTACCAAATTCATGACTTAAATATTCTCCTCCACGATCCGATTGTAGGAATTTTATCTTTCGGTCACGTTGATTCTCTACTTCATTCTGAAATTCCTTGAACATTTCAAAGGTCTCATACTTGTGTTTCATTAAGTAGACATACCCATATCTACTCAAGTCATCTGTGAGAGTGAGAACATAATGATATCCTCCATGAGCCTCAACACTCATTGGACCGCACACATCGGTATGTATGATTTCCAACAAGTTGGTTGCTCGCTCCATTGTTCGAGAACGGAGTCTTGCTCATTTGCCCATGAGGCATGGTTCGCATGTGTCAAATGATTCATAATCGAGAGACTCTAAAAGTCCATCAGCATGGAGCTTCTTCATGCGCTTGACACCAATGTGACCAAGGCGGCGATGCCACAAGTATGTGGGACTATCGTTATCAACTTTACATCTTTTGGTATTCACGTTATGAATATGTGTAATATTACGCTCGAGATTCATTAAGAATAAACCATTGACCATCGGAGCATGACCATAAAACATATCTCTCATATAAATAGAACAACCATTATTCTCGGATTTAAATGAGTAGCCATCTCGTATCAAGCGAGATCCAGATACAATGTTCATGCTCAAACTTGGCACCAAATAACAATTATTAAGGTTCAAAACTAATCCCGTAGGTAAATGTAGAGGTAGCGTGCGACGGCGATCACATCGACTCTGGAACCATTCCCGACGCGATCGTCACCTCGTCCTTCGCCAGTCTCCGCTTATTCCGCAGCTCTGCTGTGAGTTACAAATATGAGCAACGACACGGTATCAAATACCTGGGAGTTACTACGAGTCTTGGTAAGGTACACATCAATTACATGTATATCAAATATACCTTTGGTGTTGCCGGCCTTCTTATCCGCTAAGTATTTGGGGCAGTTCCGCAAAGTGACCCTTCCCCTTGCAATAAAAGCACTCAGTCTCAGGCTTGGGTCCATTCTTTGACTTCTTCCCGGCAACTGGCTTACCGGGCGCGACAACATCTTTGCCGTCCTTCTTGAAGTTCTTCTTACCCTTGCCCTTCTTGAACTTAGTGGTCTTATTGACCATCAACACTTGATGTTCTTTCTTGATTTCAACCTCTGCTGACTTCAACATTGAAAATACTTCATGAATGGTCTTCACCATCCCCTGCATATTGTAGTTCATCACAAAGCTCTTGTAGCTTGGTGGGAGCGACTGAAGGATTCTGTCAATGACCGCCTCGTCCGGGAGGTTTATGTCCAGTGGGACAAGGCGGTTGTGCAACCTGACATTTTGAGTATGTGCTCCTTGTGAACTGTTTTCCTCCATCTTACAACTATAGAACTTGTCGGAGACTTCATATCTCTCGACCGGGCATGAGCTTGGAAAACTAGTTTCAGCTCCTCGAACATCTCATATGCTCCGTGTTGCTCAAAACGCTTTTGGAGCCCGGTTCTAAGCTGTAAAGCATGCCGCCTGAGCGAGGGAGTAATCATCAGACGAGACTGCCAAGCATTCATAATGTCTTGGTTCTGCAGGACGGAGCGTCACCTAGCGGTCCTTCTAGGACATATTGTTTCTGGCAGCTATAAGGATGATCCTCAGGTTCCGGACCCAGTCCGTATAGTTGCTGCCATCATCTTTCAGCTTGGTTTTCTCTAGGAACGCGTTGAAGTTCAGGTTGACATGAGCATTGGCCATTTGATCTACAAGACATATTATGCAAAAGTTTTAGACTAAGTTCATGATAATTAAGTTCATCTAATCAAATTATTTTAATGAACTCCCACTCAGATTAGACATCCCTCTAGTCATCTAAGTGTTACACGATCCGAGTCGACTACGCCGTGTCCGATCATCACGTGAGACGGACTAGTCATCGTCGGTGAACATTCTCATGTTGATCGTATCTTCCATACGACTCGTGTTCGACCTTTCGGTCTCCGTGTTCCGAGGCCATGTCTGTACATGCTAGGCTCGTCAAGTTAACCCTAAGTGTTTTGCATGTGTAAAACTGTCTTACACCCGTTGTATGTGAGCGTAAGGATCTATCACACCCGATCATCACGTGGTGCTTGAAGCGACGAACTTTAGCAGCGGTGCACAGTTAGGGAGAACACTTCTTGATATTGTTGTAAGGGATCATCTTATTTACTACCGTCGTTCTAAGTAAACAAGATGCATAAACATAATAAACATCACATGCAATTATATAGTAGTGACATGATATGGCCAATATCATAAAACTCCATTGATCTCCATCTTCGGGGCTCCATGATCATCTTGTCACCGGCATGACACCATGATCTCCATCATCATGATCTCCATCATCGTGTCTTCATGAAGTTGTCACGCCAACGACTACTTCTACTTCTATGGCTAACGCGTTTAGCAATAAAGTAAAGTAATTTTACATGGTGTTGTTCAATGACTCGCAGGTCATATAAAAAAATAAAGACAACTCCTATGGCTCCTGCCGGTTGTCATACTCATCGACATGCAAGTCGTGATTCCTATTACAAGAACATGATCTCATACATCACAATATGTCATTCATCATTCATCACAACTTGGCCATATCACATCACATGACAATTGCTGCAAAAACAAGTTAGACGTCCTCTAATTGTTGTTGCATCTTTTACGTGGCTGCAATTGGGTTCTAGC
The DNA here is from genome assembly GCA_021605205.1 of Aegilops longissima. Taxonomy (NCBI): domain Eukaryota; kingdom Viridiplantae; phylum Streptophyta; class Magnoliopsida; order Poales; family Poaceae; genus Aegilops; species Aegilops longissima. The sequence goes on along the minus strand of CM038680.1, from coordinate 46,618,052 downwards.
AAGAACGTTTTCTTACCCACGAATAACCACAACGTGATTTTGTCAACTTCTATTTAACCTTCATAAGGACCCTTTTCATCGAATCTGCTCCAACTAAAGTGGGAGAGACAGACACCCGCCAGCCACCTTATGCAACTAGTGCATGTCAGTCGGTGGAACCGGTCTCACGTAAGCGTACGTGTAAGGTTGGTCCGGGCCGCTTCATCCCACAATACCGCTGAAGCAAGATAAGACTAGTAGCGGCAAGCAAGTTGACAAGATCTACGCCCACAACAAAATTGTGTTCTACTCGTGCAATAGAGAACTACGCATAGACCTAGCTCATGTTGCCACTGTTGGGGAACGTTGCAGAAAATTAAAATTTTCCTACGGTTTCACCAAGATCCATCTATGAGTTCATCTAAGCAACGAGTCAAGGGAGTGAGTTTGCATCTACATACCACTTGTAGATCGAGTGCGGAAGCGTTCAAGGGGATGGTGATGATGGAGTCGTACTCGCCGTGATTCACATCACCGATGACCAAGTGCTGAACGGACATCACCTCCGCGTTCAACACACGTACGGTACGGAAGACGTCTCCTCCTTCTTGATCCAGCAAGGGGAAAGGAGAGGTTGAGGAAGATGGCTCCCAGCAGCAGACGACGGCGTGATGATGGTGGAGTGACAGATTCTCGGCAGGCTTCGCCAAGCACACGCGGAGGAGGAGAGGTGTTGGGAGGGAGGGCTGCGCCTTTAAGTGTGTTTCAGCCTCCCTCACCCCTCTATTTATAGGGGAAGGAGAAGGGTCCGGCCCCTCTAGATGGCATCTAGAGGGGGCGGCGGCCAAGGAGGAACTTGCCCCCAAGCAGGGCGCCCCTCTAGGGTTCCCCCCAACCCTAGGCGCATGGGCCCAAGGGGGGCGCCCAGCCCACCAGGGCTGGCTCCTGCCCCACGCAGCCCATGTGGGCCCCAGGAGGGGTGGCCTCCAGTGGACCCGGAACCCTTCCGGTGGCCCCGGTACAATACCGATATGCCCCGAAACTTTCCGGTGTCCGTTTGACAACTTCCCATATATAAATCTTTACCTCCGGAGCCTTCCGGAACTCCTCGTGACGTCCGGGATCTCATCCGGGACTCCGAACAACATTCGGTAATCACATACAAGTCTTCCTAATAACCCTAGCGTCACCGAACCTTAAGTGTGTAGACCCTACGGGTTCGGGAGACACGCAGACATGACCGAGACGGCTCTCAGGTCAATAACCAACAGCGGGATCTGGATACCCATGTTGGCTCCCACATGCTCCTCGATGATGTCATCGGATGAACCACAATGTCGAGGATTCAAGCAACCCCGTATACTATTCCCTTTGTCAGACGGTATGTTACTTGCCCGAGACTCGATCGTCGGTATCCCAATACCTCGTTCAGTCTCGTTATCGCAAGTCACTTTACTCGCATCGTAATGCATGATCCGTGACCGGACACTTGGTCACTTTGAGCTCATTATGATGATGCACTACCGAGTGGGCCCAGTGATACCTCTCCGTCATACGGAGTGACAAATCCCATCTCGATCCGTGTCAACCCAAGACACTTTCGAGATACCGTAGTGCACCTTTATAGTCACCCGATTCACGTTGTGACGTTTGGTACACCCAAAGCACTCCTACGGTATTCGGGAGTTACACGATCTCATGGTCTAAGGAAGAGATACTTGACATTGTAAAAGCTCTTGCAAAACGAACTACACGATCTTGTGCTATGCTTAGGATTGGGTCTTGTCCATCACGTCATTCTCCTAATGACGTGATCCCGTTGTCAATGACATCTGATGTCCATAGTCAGGAAACCATGACTATCTGTTGACCAACGAGCTAGTCAACTAGAGGCTTACTAGGGACATATTGTGGTCTATGTATTCACACGTGTATTACGATTTTCGGATAATACAATTATAGCATGAATAAAAGACAATTGTCATGAACAAGGAAATATAATAATAATGCTTTTATTATTGCCTCTAGGGCATATTTCCAACAAGAACATGATAGACAAGAGAGTCAAGCTCGTCAATGTGATCCAGGTGATGCTTGTTCGCCGGATTCTTCCGTGCCAACGCCGGACTTGCAATCTGTGGGAATTCAATTCGGCCAAGCACCAAACCCTACTAGAGCTCTTCTACACTACGCACAAAGATATCTGGAAGGTGCTCTTCAAGGCCAACAAGGTGCTGCCTCCTACGGACGAGGACCGCGGGCACAACTCAACTCACCCAGCTAATCCGGTAAGTTTTTTCATGTTTTCAAGGTGTACTCTTTACTTGCATTTTCGAGGGAAGCGTCTAAGCCTTCCTATCAATTATTTCAGTCTTGGACAGAGAAGGCGAAGCAAATTAAATGTCCGGCTCCGCAGCCCGAAGAGCTAGAAATCCCGCTCTTGACAAAGATGCTAGTTTCGGCGCCTTATCAGGTGCCAGAGAAGAAGGCCAAGGAGACCAGAGGTGGTCCCCGTCGCAAGAGCAATTCGGACGCGACGTTCGAAGACGTCGAGGCGCACTCCTTTGCCAAAGACGGCGAGGAAGAGGAGGAGGAAGAAAGTCAATGCCCCCTGTAGGAGGGAGGAAGAAAAGGACGGCCTCCATGCATCTGGAGGTCGAAGCGTCCAATAAGGGGAAAGCTTCCCTTCCGGACAGCTCCACCGCAGCTACCGACAGTAGCTCGGAATGGCAACCCAGGGACAAGCCCCTGGCCAAATCATAAGTAACCGGACACGTTTATATATCCGGCCTTTCTATCTTATTCTTTTGTCATGTTTGAATCATGTATTTGTAGTCCGGCTCGGCCCAACGTCGAGCGGGCCTTATCTTTAGAGGACTCGTTGGACCCGACCGCAATGGACAGTGGGACCATTCCCTCGGCCTCCTCTCCCAAGGATACGGGTGACGTCGAGGTGTCGTCCCGAAGGATCCTAGGTCTGGGAGAAAACCCGGAGGCCATCAGGGAGGCGCCGGAGGGTGAAGCCTCGGCTGCCGGACACATGGGGGAGCAAGCCCCCACGGAAACTGATGGTGGGGGCCAGATCCAATTCGGCCTTCAACCGAATACTATTTTGGAGACCTGTACGGCTCCGGAATCAGGTAAGCATCTCTTGAAGGAAGGGGGCGTGCCTGTCCCGCCGATGACCTCCGCCCATCCGGAGGCACCGGACAATTTGTTGGAAGCGCTGCGAGGCGCTTCCATTGTGGAAGAACACCGTACCCTCATGGGTATGGTGATTGAGAGGATCCAGTCCATGAAAAGCGGACTGACCGAAGCGTGCACGAGCCTTCTAACAGGCTTTGAGGTAAGCAACACAACTTTTAAAAAGAATGTTACGGTATAGACAGTAGCCTCTGATACTTTGTCCGGTGTTCGGAAAGAAAAGCCGAACAGAGGATCAAATAAATTTCGCAGGAGTCTAATCTAAAATGTCTATGTAAATAAGTAGGCATCGCTGCTGGCTGCTTCCTCTCATACTGCAGAAGTCTCCGGACTGAAACAGAGCCTGGAGCGGGCCGAAGAAGAGCTCGGTCGTGTGAAGGAGCAGCTAGAAGAAAGCAAAGGTATGTACTAAACCATATCTAAATTCGTATATGACGAACGATTTGTTCTGGCTGAAGTGTCATAATATTTGTTAGGGGACACTACTGAAGTGGCGGCCCTCAAGAAGGCGCTGGCCGAGGCCGAGGACAAAGCGGCCAAGGAGCGGGCCGCACGCGAAAAGCATGAGGCCTAGGTCAATGAGATCCAGCAAGAGCTCCAGGACGCAGTCAAGAGGTGCGAGTCCTTGGAGCGTGAATTTAAGGAGCAAGAGTCCGAACTTGCCAAGGCCCTCCAGAGCGCACAAGATGCCCGGGCCAAAGCCCAGGGCACCCTCCAAGAAATCCAGGTGGTCAAGAAGATCACAACGGGTAAGGCTTTCATTATGTAGAGCAAATATGTGAAGGAAAGGTTCCTTTTACTTACTTGGATTTGGAGCTCTCCAGGGATGTTTGTGGATCTGCTGCGCAGCATGTCAGATGCTGCAAAATTCTATCGAGCCAAAGAGGGGAGCTCTACAGAGAAGCTGTTCTGGTCGCAATACCTTGCACCAGAACATCCGGTGCCACTTTGCGACCAGCTGAAGCAACTGGTCGAGCTACATAAGGCTACCGAACTAGCCATGAGGGATTTGATAATCCGGCTATGGCCTGTCGAAGCTATTCCTAGAACCTACTTCTGACTCATGAAGCGGCTGGTCAGTGCCTGCCCTCGGCTTGATGCCATCAAGCGGTCGGTCTGCATTGAAGGTGCACGGATGGCCTTTGCCCGCGCCAAAACGCACTGGGCGAAGATGGACACCATGAAGATGATGACCGAAGGACCACCCGAGGGCAAGGAGCACCGTAAGCCCGAGATGTACTATGACAGTGTCATGGAGGGATCCCGCCTTGTGGCAGAGCAATGTGTTAAGGATATCATATTCCCATGAGTACACTCATATTTATCCTGCCCTGTAATATGAAACATATCAGTTATGTAATATAATGTTTATTTAAAACTTCACCTCCTGTGCGGCCGTTTAATTAAATCTGAGAATTGCCATTCGTCGACTTCTGCCCCCACGTAGGTAGTAAGGGGGTGTTCAGGATAAATCTAAACACTCTTTATCCAAGTTTTTGGTCCTTTAAGGAGGTGTTTAGCACAACGAACCATGCAATCGGACTATTCGGCTTTATCATTCTCACTTAGCCATAGGAGTTTGACGAAAAAACTTGGGTGTAGCCCCTGGTGTTCGGAAGACCAAACTTTGGGGCGCTATACACGCCTAATCGGATAAAAACCGATTCACCGCATAGTGCATTAGATACCGCACAATGCGGAAGAAATCGCTAAAGATTTTGTGACCTCTCGAACAGCTGACCAACTCTCGCCGTATCATGATAGTTAGTTTTCGGCTTTCTCTACTGAGGTGCTCGTCCGGAAGAACCAGGACACAATTGCAACAGTTCTCCCTTTACTATCCTAGCCGATATAGTGGAAGGAAAGGTAGCAAGCACAGGAGCCGGGCAACCCAACTATTGACCCAAGACATGATTCGGAGCCGATGCATACAATGCTACAATTCGGGGTGCCGAACTACCCTAAAGGTGTTTGGACTTTCCTACCGTATTATGGGGCGTAATGAAGCCCCTGGCGAATTAAGTCGTACCAGAATGTACGAGTGCAAATGATAAGAATATATATATAAAGAAAAGGAAAAAATCAAGTAATAAGCTGATGCTGCTAATATGGAGCCGAAAACTATTTTCCATTGTAATTTAATTAATACGTCAAGGCATACTTGTACAAGTAGTGCAATAAACAATAGGGCTATTTTACATGCCATGACCAAGGGCAGGCTGCGTGCAGGTTTTAAAAATAGGTATAACGATCGTTAGCAGAGACCACCTGTGAATTCCCTTGCACGTCCAAGCTATTTGCCTTCTTGGTGTATATGTCCCTTGATATGTCCGATGATCAGGTTATCAGGAAAAGATGCCTGGGGAAGAGAGGAACCTGAAAAGGAAAAGAAATAGTGAAAGTAGCGGGTCTTGGAGCGGTTGAGCTGCATTGTGGACCCTGGTCTAGCTTTGCCTCCATCTACGCCCATGGTATTTTGAGTGCGTAGTTATGTACGCGTGGTGCAAGTGCCGCTGTTTGGTCGGGACTGGGACGGAGGCCGAATTGCTAGTAGAGCTCTTGACGAACTGGGCCATCTTATTGCAGAGTAGTTCGAACTCGTTTGACAGTGTCCGGGCGCTTGGCCGCTAAATTGCGGTTGTGCCTAAGAAGGTCGCTCTGTACTTCTGCTGCAATGGCCACGGTGTGCTCCTTGGTATGGAGGAGCATTCTGTGGTTTCCATTGACTGTTATAACACCGCGTGGTCCAAGCATCTTGAGTTTGAGATAAGCATAATGCGGCACCGCATTGAATCGAGCAAATGCGGTTCATCCAAGCAGTGCGTGATAGCCACTGCAGAAGGGGACGATGTCGAAGATTAATTCTTTGCTTCAGAAATTATCCGGGGACCCGAAGACCACTTCCAGGGTGATTGAGCCCGTACAGCAGGCCTGTACACCTGGTATGACACCTTTAAAGGTGGTTTTTGTGGGCTTGATCCTCGAAGGATTGATACCCATCTTGCACACTGTGTCCTGATAAAGCAGGTTCAGGCTGTTGCCGCCATCCATGAGGACTCGCGTAGACGTCCCTGAGTGCGCGCTTCTGCTCCCTCTTGGGAATATGGGTAGCGTATATCATGTTCACCGTTTTGATTGGTGGCGGAAACTTCTTCTGTCCCCTGTGTTTGGTGGCCGGGGCTCCTCATCATCGTCACCGCTTTCGGATCCCTTCTCTTTGTTTTCGGCATTTAACTTGCCGGCCTGTTTGAAAACCCAACATTCTCTATTGGTATGATTGGCTGGTTTATCGGGGGTGCCATGGATTTGACATGGGCGATCGAGTATGCAGTCCAAACTGGACGGGCTTGGATTATTTCTCTTAAATGGCTTCTTCCGCTGACCGGACTTAGAGCCACTGAATCTGGCGTTGACAGTCGCGTCTTCGGCGTTATCGCCATTGTTTTGACGCTTGTGTCTGTTGCGTCGGGGCTTGCCGTTGCTATCTCTGGCTTCAGAAGTGCTAGGTTTACTTGAGTTGTTGTTGCTACGAGCTAGCCAGCTATCTTCGCCCGCACAAAAGCGGGTCATAAGCGTCGTAAGGGCTGCCATGGAATTCGGCTTTTCTTGGCCGAGGTGTCGGGCGAGCCATTCGTCACGGATGTTGTGTTTGAAGGCCGCTAGGCTTCGGCATCCGCACAGTCAACAATCTGGTTCTTTTTAGTTAAGAACCTAGTCCAGAATTTCCTGGCTGACTCTCCGGGCTGTTGGATTATGTGACTTAGGTCGTCGGCATCCGGAGGTCGGATGTAGGTACCTTGGAAGTTGTCGAGGAAGGTGGCTTCCAGGTTCTCCCAACTGCCAATGGAGTTTTCAGGCAGACTGTTCAACCAGTGCCGAGCGGGTCCTTTGAGTGTTAGTGGGACGTACTTGATGGCGTGGAGATCGTCACGCTGGCCATATGAATATGGAGAAGAAAATCCTCAATCCATACCGCGGGATCTGTTGTCCCATCATATGATTCGATGTTTAAGGGTTAAAACCCTTCTGGGAATTCATGTTCCATTACTTCATCAGTGAAGCATAGGGGGTGTGCGACGCCTCTATGTCGGGCCACGTCGCGACGCAGCTCGGGTGGAGCTGGTTTGCGGCATTCGACCTGAACAGGGTTGTATTAGTTACGTCCGGCAATATGGTCGTCGTTGTGTATTGGGGAGCTCCCCCGCGATCCATATATCGATCTGGTCTGGCCTGCTTTGTCTTCTAGGTCATGCCGCAAGTCATGTGTGTATCCTCGAACTATTGTGTTCTTGTTTGTTTGGCGAGGTAGTGCGGGCTGGTGTTAGGACTGAGTTGCCGCTTTATCCCGGCTACGTGGTGGTCGGTCAGCCGCATCATGTGCTGGTAGTGCGGGCTCCAGCGCCTCATCATCGAATTTAGGTAGCAAATTGCACTTCGGGTAACTTTTGGTTGGGCGTTCGAGTCCATATTCCTCGGCTGCCAGGACCTCAGTCCATCTATCAATGAGCAGATCTTGGTCAGCTTGAAGCTGCTGCTGCTTCTTCTCCAGGATCTTTCCAGAGGCTATAAGCCAGCGCTTAAAACACTCCTGTTCGACGGGATCCTCAGACACGATAAATTCTTCGCTGCCGAGGCTCACCTCGTCCTCGGAGAGAGGCATGTAATTACTATCCTTCGAGTCTTCGTTCATGGCCTGTTCATCAGGGCTGGCCTGCCCGTCTTCCCATTCGGCCTGTTCGAAAGTTGGCTCGACAAGGTCTTCGTTGTCTTCGGCATCGTCCAGAGTGTTATTTTCTCTTGTGATAGTATCGCTGTTTTTACCATGGCGTGGTTTAGAGCGGCGCCACTGATGTCGGCGCTTCGGCTGCTTCTCAGGAGGCTTATCCTCCATTGGATCCTTTTTGTTATCGCCATTTTTTTTCCTTGGGTGTATCCACCATATATACGTCATACGAGGAGGTGGCCGTCCACCACCTTGTGTGCGGTGGCTCTTGCATCTCATCTTCTCCGGCATCGTCGCCCGTACCGTCGATGTCTTCGGAGTCGTAATCGAGCATGTCGGTCAAATCTTCGACAGTGGCTATGAAGTGGGTGTTGGTGTCAAAACCGGCGGATCTCCGGTAGAGGGTCCGAACTGTGCGTTTAAGGCTAATAGTAACAGGAGGCTGGGGACACAATGTTTACCTAGGTTCGGGCCCTCTCTATGGAGGTAATACCCTACTTCATGCTTGATTGATCTTGATGAATATGAGTATTACAAGAGTTGATCTACCACGAGATCGTAGAGGTTAAACCCTAGAAGCTAGGCTATGATTATGATTTTTCTCGTCCTACGGACTAAACCCTCCACTTTATATAGACACCGGAGGGGGCTATGGTTACATAGAGTTGGTTACAGAGAAAGGAATCTTCATATCTGAATCGTCAAGCTTGCCTTCCACGTAAAGGAGAGTCCCATCCGAACATGGGAAGAAGTCTTCTATCTTGTATCTTCATAGCCCAACAGTCTGGCACATGCATATAGTCCGGCTGTCTGAGGACCCCTTAATCCAGGACTCCCTCAGTAGCCCCTGAACCAGGCTTCAATGACGATGAGTCCGGCGTGCAGATTGTCTTCGGCATTGCAAGGCAGGTTCCTTCTCCGAATACTCCAAAGTAGATCTTGAACATAAGAATGTTGTCCAACTCTGCAAAATAAATTCCACATACTGCTGTAGAGAGTATAACATCCCACGAGTCCAATCTGCTGACAACTCACATCGTGACATCACGCCACGGCCCAGTCTTTATTCGAACCATTTTTATCCTGCCCCTCCGTATTTCGAGATGTGGTTTTATTCGCACGTCTTGTCAAAGCAGAGATCATGTCCCCTTATCAAGGGATTCTCATCAATGCGGGTATGGGTAGCCCAACCGTGCCATCAGCACGGTGCTCGAGGAATAAGCTGGTTTTTAGGGCGAGAGGGGAGGCACATGATTTGTACTACCTTTATAAAGGGATAAGGATTCCCCTCTTTCACCCACGCCTTCTCTTCTGCTTCCCCATTTTCGAGCTCGAGCGCCCAAGCTCTCATCTCTTCTGCCTAAAAAGCACTCCGACCATGTCCGGATCCTGAGCGCAAGGTAAGTGGATGGCCTCCTCCGTTTAGGAGAAGGATATCAAGAAACTCCGAGAGGCCTGGTACCTAGCCAAGAAGATCGCGCACCATCTCCTGGCGGCTGGACAGGTCGTCCCTACTCCGGAACCCCACGAGAGGGTTGTATTCCTCCCTCACTTTGTCCACAGGTTGGGGTTTCCCCTCCACCCATTTGTTCACGGCCTTATGTATTACTATGGAATTTATTTCCATGATCTATCCCCCAATTCCTTCCTCATCATCTCGAAATTCATCGTCGTGTGTGAGGCCTTCTTCCGCATCCCTCCACACTTCGGACTGTGGCTAAAGATCTTCAACGTGAAGCCGAAGGTGATAGGTGGCGAGCACGCAGAGTACGGAGGCGCCATGGTGAGCAAGATGCCCAACTTCAAATGGCCATCAGGTACATTCAATGAGTCCGTCAAAGGATGGAAATAACAGTGGTTTTATGTCACCGAGCCACGCGGCACCAAATGGGCCGCAGCTCCTGAATTACGATCCGGAGCCCCATTGCGGCTCACGTCCTGGCCCGAGAAGGGCCTAGACTGGTCTTCATTAGACGAGCTGGCGGCGCTCCAGACGCGCAACAGGAGCATGGGAGACAAGAATATCAAAATTGTCGATGTGGTCCAGGTGATGTTAGTTCGCCGGATTCTCCCATGCCAACGTAAGAATTGCAATTTATGGGAGTTCGATCCAGACAAGCACCAGACCCTGCTGGAGTTCTTTGGCACAACGTACGAAGACATCTGGATGGTGCTCTTCAAGCCCGGCAAGTCGTGGCCGGACTCGGTATGTCCTTAAACATTTTCAAGATGTTCCCTTTATTTGCATACTTGAGGAAAACACCTAACCTCTCCCTAACGATTCCCCCAGGGCTGGGCGAAGAAGGTAGAGAAAATCTATTGCCCGACCTTGCTGCCCGAGGAACAAGCATACCCACTTCTGATGAAGATGCTGGTCCCGACGCCCTATAAGGCGCCGAAGAAGAAGGCCAAGAAGGAGGCCAAGGAGACCAGGGGTGGTCTCCGTCACAAGGGTACTTTAGACATGATGTCCGAAAACTCTGAGGCCCACTCCTCCTCCGAAGAAGACGAGGAAGAGGAGGAGGAAGAAAGGAAAGCCAATCCCCCCCCCCCAACGAGGGGGAGAAAGAAAAGGACGGTCTCCACATGTTTGGAGGCCGAATCATCTAAGAAGGGGAAAGCCTCCCTTCCAGATGAATCCACCACAGCCACCGACAGCAGCCCAGAGTGGGATCCCAGGGTCAAGCCCCTGGCCAAATCGTGAGTACAAAGAAACCAGGACACATTCATATATCCAGTCTCACTATTATATAGCATTAATGCATTGAGTCACGCATTTTGCAATTCGGCCAGGTCCAACATCGAGCAATATTCATCAGAAGACTTGCTCTGGCCGTACGCGATGGACAATGGGACTCTCCCGACGGCCTCCTCCTCCAAACGCATGGACAACAGCAAAGTGACGTCCCAAAGGGGCCCAGGCCGGGAGGAGCTTAGGAGGCCGTCGAGTCGGCGCCAGAGGGTCAAACCTCGGCAGCCGGACACATGGGGGAGCAAACGCCCATGGATACTGACGGCGGGGGCTATCTTGAATTCGGTCCCCAGCCGGACACAGTTCCGAAGACCAATTTGGCTCCGGATTCAGGCAGGCAACCTCCTTCAACAGAAGGGGGTGCGCCTACTCCACCGGCGACTTCTGTCCAGCCAGAGGTGCCGGATACCTTATCGGCTGCGCTGCAAAGCGCTTCCATCGTTGAAGAGCACCGTACCCTTATGGGTGCGGTGATTGAGAAGATTCAGTTTGCCAAAAGCGGGTTGACCGAAGCCTATACCAGCCTTCTAACAGGCTTTGAGGTAAATAGTGAAGTTAAAAGAGTGTCATAGTATAGATAGTAGCCCCTGATGCACTGTTCGGTGTTTGAAAAGAAAATCCAGACAGATGATCAAATATATTTCGCAGGAGACTAACTATGACGTACCTATGTGAATAAGAAGGCGTTGTTATTGACTGCAACCGCTCATACTGTGGAGGTCTCCGGACTGAAGCAGAGTCTGGAGCGGGCCGAAAAAGATCTCGGCCAAGTAAACAGGCAACTTGAAGATAACCAAGGTATGGAATAACCTTGTTTGTATTCAATAAAAAAGAATAATTTATTTTGACTAAAAAATGTCATGATATGTATTAGGAGCAGCGACCGAAGTCGAGGCTCTTAAGAAGGTGGTAGCCGAGGCCGAGAAGAAGGCGGCCAAGGAGCAGGCCGCTCGTGAAAATCACGAGGCCAGGGTCATTGAAGTTCAACAAGAGCTTCAAGAAGCCATAAAGAAGTGTGAGACCTTGGAACAGAGTATGGAGGATAAAGAATCCGAACTCACCAAGGCCCATCAGGCGTGCACGATGCCCAGGCTGAAGCCCAAGGCGCCCTCCAGGAAATCCAAGAGGCCAGAAATATCGCGGCGGGTAAGGCCTTTATTATGCAGAGCAAATATGTGAAGGAAAGATTTATTTTACTGACCCGAATTCGGAGTTCACGAGGGGTGTTTGCGGATCTGCCACGCAACATGTCTTATGCCGCACAATTCTACCGAGCCGAAGAGGGGAGCTCTACAGAGAAGCTATTCTGGTCGCAATATCTTGCGCCGGAATTCCAAGTACCCCTTATAGATCAGCTGAAGCAGCTGGTCAAGCTGCATAGGGCGGCCGAATAGCCATGAAGGATTTGATTATCCGGCTATGGCCTGCCGAAGCGATTCCCAGCAGCTACTTCGGGCTCGTGAAGCGTCTGGTTAGTGCCTGCCCTCGGCTTGACGCCATCAAGCGGTCGGTCTGCATCGAAGGTGCGTGAATGGCCTTTGCCCGCGCCAAGGTGCACTGGGCGAAGATGGATGCCACAAAGCTGATGACCGGAGGACCGCCCGCAGGGAAAGAGCACCGCAAGCCCGAGTTGTATTATGACAGTGTCCTGGAAGGATCCCGCCTTGTGGCGGAGCAATGTGCCTAGGATATTATTTTCCCATGAATATATTCACATTATCCTGTGCTGTAATATCAAACAAGGTCGTTATGTAATATAGTGCTTGTTATTTGAATTTTTTACCTCCTGCGTGGCCGTTTTTATGTTAATTCTGAGAGTTGGCCAGTCGTCGGCGTCTGCCCCCATGTAGGATGTACGGGGGTGTTCGGGATAAATCTAAACACTCTTTACTCCAGATTTTGGGCCTTAGAGGAGGTGTTTAGTGCAACGAACCAGACAATCGAACTATAAGGCTTTATCACCCTCACTTAGCCATAGGAGTTTGACAAAATAAGAGTAGGTGCAGCCGCTAGTGTTTGGAAGACCGAACTTGGGGTTCTATAAACACCTGATCGGATAAAAACTGATCCATCGCATGATGCATTAGTTATCGCATAATGCGGAAGAAATCGCTAAAGATTTTGTGACCTCTTGAACAGCTGACCAGCTCACACCACATCATGACAGTCAGTTTTCAGCTTTCTCTACTGAGGTGCTCGTCCGGAATAACCGGGACACAATCGCAGTAGTTCTCCCTTTACTACCCTAGCCGATATAGCGGAACGTAGGGTATCAAGCACAGGAGCCGGGCAACTCAACTATTCACCCAGGACATGATTCGGAGCCGATATATATAATGCTATAAGTTCAGGGTGCCGAACAACCATGAAGGTGTTCAAACTTTCTTGCCGTGTTATGGGGTACAACGAAGCCCCTGGTGAATTAAGGCGTACCAGAGTGTACGGCTACTATTTGACAAAAAATATCAAAAAATGAAACAACAAGTGAACGTCATATAGATAGGGCCGCAAATTGTTTTCATTGTAACTTAATAATACGTCAAAGCATACAAGTACAAGTAGTGCGATAAACAATACGACTTCAGAACCTGCTGTGACCATGGGGGAGCTGCGTGCCGATCCAGAGACGGATGGAATGATCCTCGAAAAGGATATCTAGAAATTCTCTCGCCCATTTGAGCTACTTCCCTCTTTGGTGTATCCATCCTTTGATAGGTCCAGCAATCAGGCCTCCCATAACGGCCTAGACAAGAAGTGACCTGAGAGAGAAAAAAAGAAAAATTTAAAATAATGAGTGTGCGTCTCGGAGCGGTTAAGCCGCATTGTGGAACACAACCTAGCTGTGCCTCCATCTATCCCCATGGTAGCTTTAATGCTTAGTTATGTATGGATGGAACGAGGGCCGCAGTTTGGTCGGGGTTGGGATGGAGGCCAAGTGGCTAGTTGAGCTCTTGACGAGCTAGGCTGTCCTGCTGTAGGGTAGTTCGGACTCTTTTGACAGTGTCCGGGAGCTTGGCCGCCGAATTGAGGTTTGATTTAAAGAGGCCGCTCTGTGCTTCTGCTGCTAGGGAGGCGGTGTGCTCTTCGGTACGGAGGGAGCGTTCCGTGTTTCCATTGACTGTTATGACACCACGTGGACCGGGCCTCTTGAGCTTGAGATAAGCATAGTGTGGCACCGCATTGAATCGAGCGAATGCGGTTCGTCCGAGCAGTGTGTGATAGCCACTGTGGAAAGCGACAATATCGAAGATTAGCTCTTCGCTTCGGAAGTTATCCGGGGACCCGAAGACCACTTCCAGTGTGATTGAGCCCGTACAGCAGGCCTCAACACCTGGTATGACACCTTTAAAGGTGGTTTTGGTGGGTTTGATCTTTGACGGGTCAATACCCATCTTGCACACTATGTCCTAATAGAGCAGGTTCAGGCTGCTGCCGCCGTCCATGAGGACTCGCGTAAGGTGGAATCTGTCAATGATTGGGTCAAGGACCAGTGCGGCTGAACCGCCGTGACTGATACTGGTCGGATGGTCCCTGCAATCAAAGGTGATTGGACAGGATGACCATGGGCTGTACTTTGGGGCGACTGGCTCCATCGCGTAGACGTCCCTGAGTGCGCGCCTCCGCTCCCTCTTGGGAATATGGGTGGCGTATATCATATTCACCATTTTGACTTGTGGAGGAAACTTCTTTTGTCCTCCTTTTTTCGGTGCCCGGGGCCCTTTGTCATCGTCATCACTTTGCGACCCCTTCTCTTTGCTTTCGGTGTTTGACTTGCTGGCCTGTTTGAAGACCCAACATTCTCTGTTGGTATGATTGGCTGGTGTACCTGGGGTGCCAGGAATTTGACATGGACGGTCGAGTATGCGGTCCAAACTGGACGTGCCCGAATTGTTTCTTTTAAATGGCTTCTTCCGTTGACCGGTCTTAGAGCCACTGAATCCGGCATTGACAACTGTGTCCTCGGCGTTATCGCCATTGTTTTGACGCTTGTGTCTGCTGTGTCGGGGCTTGCTGTTGTTATCTCTGGCTTCAGAAGTTCTAGCTTTAATTGAGGTGCTGTTGCTACGAGCTAGCAACTGTCCTCGCCCGCACAAAAGCGGGTCATAAGTGTCGTAAGGGCTGCCATGGACTTTGGCTTCTCTTGGCCGATGTGTCGGGCAAGCCATTCATCATGGATGTTATGCTTAAAGGCCGCTAGGGCTTCAGCATCCGGGCAGTCGATGATCTGGTTCTTTTTAGTTAAGAACCGAGTCCAGAATTTCCTGGCTGACTCTCCGGGCTGTTGGATTATATGATTTAAGTCATCGGCATCCGGAGGTCGGACATAGGTTCCTTGGAATTTTTCAAGGAATGCGTCCTCGAGGTTCTCCCAACTGTCAATAGAGTTTTCGGGCAGACTGTTCAACCCGTGTCGAGCTGGTCCTTTGAGTTTTAGCGGGAGATATTTGATGGTGTGGAGATCATCACCGCGGGCCATATGTATATGGAGAAGGAAGTCCTCAATCCATACCGCGGGATCTCTTGTCCCATCATATGATTCAATGTTTATGGGTTTAAACCCTTCTAGGAATTCATGTTCCATTACTTCATCAGCGAAGCATAGGGGTGTGCGGCGCCTCTATGTCAGGCTACATCACGACACAGCTCGGATGGAGTTGGTCTGCGCTATTCGGCCTGGACCGGTTTGTTATTGTTATATCCGGCGTGGTGGCCGTTGTTGCACATTGGGGCGCACCCCCGCGATCCATCGATCGATCTGGTATGTCCTGCTTTGTTTTCCAAATCGTATCGCAGGTCATGTGTGTATCCCCGAGCTGTTGTGTTTCTATTTGTTCGGCAACATGGTGCGGGCTGGTGTTTGGTCTGAGTTGCCGCTTTATCCCGTCCATGTGGTGGTCGGTCGGCCGCATCGTGTGCTGGTAGCGTGGGCTCCAGCGCTTCGTCATCAAATTGAGGTAGCAATCTGCGCTTCGCGTAACCTTTGGTTGGGCATTCGAGTCCATATTCCTCGGCTGCGAGGACCTTAGTCCATCTATTAGTGAGCATATCTTGATCAGCTTGAAGCTGCTGCTGCTTCTTCTTCAGGCTCTTTGAAGTGGGTATAAGCCGTCACTTAAAGCGCTCCTGCTCAACGGGATCCTCAGGCACGGTAAATTCTTCCTCGCCGAGGCTCACCTCATCCTCGGAGAGAGGCATGTAAATACTGTCCTCTGAGTCTTCATTCATGGCCTGTTCATCAAGTTTAGCTTGCCCGTCTTCCCGTTCGGCCTGTTCGAAACTTGGCTGGGTGGGGTCGTCATTGTCTTCGGCATCGTCCAGATTGCTATTTTCTCTTGTGCCGGTATCACTATTTTTACCATGGCGTGATTTAGAGCGGCGCCACTGATGTCGGCACTTCGGCTGCTTCTCAGGAGGCTTATCCTCGACTAGATCCTTTTTGTCCTTGCCATTGTCTTCTTTGGGTGTATCCACCATGTATATGTCGTATGAGGAGGTGGTTATCCAGCGCCCTGTGGGCGGTGGTTCCTGTTCCTCTCTGGCATCGTCGTCCATACCATCGATGTCTTCAGAGTCGAAATCAAGCATGTCAGTCAAGTCGTCGACAATGGCTATCAAGTGGGTGGTGGGTGGGTAACGAAGTTCTTCGTCGTCCGCTTCCCAATCAAGCCGTACATAGTTCGGCCAGGAATCTCTTGACAAGGAGAGGGATTCCAACGAGTTTAACACATCACCCAAGGGTGAGTGTTGGAAGATGTCCGTGGAGCTGAACTCCAAGATCGGCGCCCAGTTAGATTCGATGGGCGCAGATACACGCGGTTCGGAGCCTATGGCCGGAGACAAGTCCGAGGTTCCGATGACACAGGCCTTGTTGGAGGTCAGATCTGTGTTCGGCTCTAGCACCATTGAGTATGCGGTTTCTGTGGCTGGGTTGAGCCTCCCATCCTCGGATGGCGTGATCTGCTCCGGATCTAGGGCCAGGACAGTTACAAGCACTATCTCCTGAGCGTGGTCCGATGATAGATTTAGGTCATGTTCATCATGGCTGCAGGGTGCGGCAGTCATGGGTTCGAATCCTTCGAAGATCAAGTATCCGCGGATGTCGGTGTTGTAGTTCAAGCTTCCAAACCTGACCTGATGGCCAGGGGCGTAGCTGTTGATCTACTCCAGATGGCCAAGTGAGTTGGCCCGCAGTGCGAAGCCGCCGAATACGAAGATCTGTCTGGGCAGAAAGATCTCACCCTGGACTGTGTTGTTGTGGATGATTAAAGGAGCCATCAAGCCTTATGATGACGACGCAGTAGAACTCTCAATGAAAGCACCAATGTCGGTGTCAAAACCGGCGGATCTCGGGTAGGGGGTCCCGAACTATGCGGCTAAGGCTAATGGTAACAGGAGGCGGGGGACACAATGTTTACCCAGGTTCGGGCCCTCTCTATGGAGGTAATACCCTACTTCCTGCTTGATTGATCTTGATGATATGAGTATTACAAGAATTGATCTACCACGAGATCGTAGAGGTTAAACTCGAGAAGCTAGACTACTATAATGATTGTTCTCGTCCTACGAACTAAACCCTTTGGTTTATATAGACACCGGAGGGGGCTAGGGTTACACAGAGTTAGTTATAGAGAAAGGAATCTTCATATCCGAATCACCAAGCTTGCCTTCCACGCAAAGGAGAGTCCCATCCGGACATGGGACGAAGTCTTCTATCTCATATCTTCATAGCCCAGCAGTCCGACACATGCATATAGTCCGGCTTTCTGAGGACCCCTTAATCCAAGACTCCCTCAATGGGTGGTGGGTGGGGATTGAACTTCTTCGCTCTTAGCTTCCAATTCGAACCGGATATAGTTCGGCTGAGAATCCCCAGATAAGGCAAGGTCCCTTAATGAGTTTAGCACATCGCCTAAAGGCGAGTGCCGGAAGATATCTACGGATCTGAACTCAACAATCGGCGCCTGATCAATAGGCGCGGATAGATGCGGTTCGGAACCTATGGCCGGAAACGAGTCCGAGGTTCCGATAATACAGGCCCCGTTGGAGATCAAATCTATGTTCGGCTCTAGCACCGCTGAGTCTGCGGTTTCCGTGATGGGGTTGAGCCTCCCGTCCTCAGATGGCGCAATCTGCTCTAGATCTAGGGCCAGAGCAGTTACATGCGCTATCTCTTGAGCACGACCCGATGACAGATTTAGGTCATGTTCATCGTGGCGACAGGGTGCGGCTGTCATGGGCTCGAATCTGTCGAAGATCAAATCTCCGCGGATGTCGGCGGTATAGTTCAAGCTTCCAAACCTGACCTGATGGCCGGGGGCGTAGCTGTCGATCTGCTCCAGATGGCCAAGCGAGTTGGCCTGCAGTTTGAAGCTGCTGAATACGAAGATCTGTCCGGGGAGGAAAACCTCACCCTGGACTGTGTTGTTGTGGATGATTAAAGGAGCCATCAAAACCTTGTGGTGACGATGCAGCAAAACTCTCAATGAAAGCACCAATGTCGGTGTCAAAACTGGCGGATCTCGGGTAGGGGGTCCCAAACTGTGCGTCTAAGGCTAATGGTAACAAGAGTCAGGGGACACAATGTTTACCCAGGTTCGGGCCCTCTCTACGGAGGTAATACACTACTTCCTGCTTGATTGATCTTGATGATATGAGTATTACAAGAGTTGATCTACCGCGAGATCGTAATGGCTAAACCCTAGAAGCTAGCCTATGATTATCATTGTTCTTGTCCTACATACTAAACCCTCCGATCTCTATAGACACCGGAGGGGGCTAGGGTTACACAAGGTCGGTTATAGAGAAATGAATCTACATATCCGAATCGCCAAGCTTGCCTTCCACGCAAAGGAGAGTCCCATCCGAACACGGGACGAAGTCTTCTATGTTGTATCTTCATAGCCCAACAGTCCGGCCCATATATATTGTCCGGTTGTCCGAGGACCCCTTAATCCAGGACTCCCTCACCATCCGAGCTAGCAGCATTATCCAATCCAATTTCCTATAAATCATGATTAACAAATCTCTTCTCTTTTTACATGTTTTAAAAATCTGCATATTTACTTGGAATGATTTCAGTAACATAATTGAATGGCTCGGTACATGCTCACATATCCCCGCTCTTACAAGCTACCATAAAGCTTGTATCAGACTGGTAGTGTATACTATATTGCTAACTCTGAGATTGGATTTTGTGTTAACAATAGACAACAAGAACAACAAGAACAAGAACAACAACAACAACAACAACAACAACAACAACAACAACAACAACAACAACAACAACAACAACAACAACAACAACAACAACAACAACAACAACAACAACAAAGCCTTTAGTCCCAAACAAGTTTGTGTTAACTATAGAATCTTGAAAAAATAAATAGTGGGCTGATTAGATATAATAATATTTAAAGTATAAAATAAATGATGAATAGCAAATGACCATTTTTAATCAAGCGCTAGAAGTTGCTGCACACTTAAAAAAAAGAAGCTAATTTCACATCAACTCCGTCTCGATTCGGTGCCACTTTAGAATTAGAGGAAATTTAGAGAGGCGGATCACATTCTTTGTTTGTCTAATGCCAACTTTACTCATACACTATGAATCTACAAAGTTGACATGTCCAACAAATTTCTAAATTTAATTATTGTGACTACTTGTTGGAAAGAAATCATCATCATATGACAAAAAAAATACCCAAAATATGTTCCCATCACATCACACAACCAAGATGTGCAGTCAAGCATGAGGTTGCAATGAAATGTAAGAACAAAGGATTACAATTGGTTGGGTGGGTTGTGGTCCATGTGATGCGGATAGTGAGCCCGGCAGCGTAAATGCCGTCAGTTACCTGCTGCTTCGTGGACGCTGACCGAAACACACTGGAGCCCGACTTGCTGGAGATGAGCAACAGGACTCCATCTGATCATCCGTTGACTCCCTAACAGAAGGAAGCCCATAAATAGGAGGTAAAAAAGTAACAAAATAGAGTGCAAGTCCCCAAGAACCACATAACGATCAATTCAAAAAAAGAGAAAGAGCCACGAATCGATTCTCACCTAATAGGTTGTCCTCAGCATATAGAACCTGAAAGTACTTTCTGGAGATAGAAAAGGAGTAAGGGCACAACAGAATACAATATCATGTCATGATGACTAAAAGGTGTATGTTTGAACATACCATCCTATGGCCTTGTTTGGAAAATATCTTGGCATTCCTTGAAGGAAAGGTTGTCCAGTAGCACAAGGTTAGGTCCTAGTTTTCAGTACAATCAGTTCGGTTCGATAATCTCATTTGCCGCCGTAGTGTTTTGTTCTCTAATTACACGCCCACCCTGAAATACACCAAATAACTTGATTTGAGATATGGTCGACAGTGTTTTTATCATTGTTCAGTACCATGCGCATATCCTTTTCTTAAATGCATAAACATGATTTTTTTAATTACAAAGGCCAATAACCAAATAACATGCACACTTTTTAATTCAATGTTGGATTGGATGAAAATGTAGCAACAACCTTTTCTATTATGAACAAAAGTGTAACAACAACCTGGTTGTCAGAAATTAACTATAGTTAAAACCCACTAAATATGGTTGGATATAAATTAGAAAAGAAAACTTGTTTGTTTAAGAAATTAAAGCATGATTAAGAAGTTCCCTTATCTCTAATCTCTGTAATCTCTACCACAACAAAGCTTCTATGTCTGAATAGTGAATATACAGTGTTTTACAGAGAGTTTATGTCAGAAACTGGTTCCCTGATTTTGTGATACTCCACCCACATAAATCTCGAGACTTGTAATAAAGATATATCTGTACCACAACAAATAACTCTCAAACTTGATAGAAGCTTACCAGGGGACAAATGGGCAATGTCTTCACTTCTCTTGGCAGCATGAACATTCTTCGAATACAATATGTCTGTTTTGGATGCTTGCATCGTGGCTCCACCAATGGATTCTCTAAGGTTTACACCATCCAACGAGTGTCTAGGCGCCTTCTTTATACTTTGAGGCTTGGATGGACTAGGTTTTGAAGGTTGAGAGTTGAACACCTACCGTCCTTCTGCCCACCCCTCTGCCTCGAGGTGGATGCTGACTGCCCCTCCATCACTAGTCGACGAGAGAGAGTGGAGATGAGGAGAAGCTAAGATGGGGCTAAGGCGGTGGTGGATAGTATCTAAACAAACATTGCAAGTAATAGCATGAGAACCAATTGTAAAGAAAAAGGACAACCAAAAATCAATTTACTCGCACTTCACAAAATTTGGCAAAATAATCTTTGAAGTCCTCCCTTAAAACTATTTCTTTATGAAACTTGTATGAAGTAGAATCTACATGATTATATTATGCAAGAGACACCACTCTTAAGAGAAATAAAATAAAATAGGAACTTAAGAGGTCATCTGGCAAGACAAAAGAAAATAATGACTACCAAGCATCAAAAATAGCATCAAGACCAGGTGCGAGTGCAGATGAAGCTTGGCGGGATATCTTCCCTCCTGCGAAGGTGTTGCATCTAGCCACTACGTGTTCGTATCATAGCCCTGTGTTAGTTCAACTAGAGGGAGTACAAGAGCAACGGTGCCGGGCCTCTGTCTCACGTTATGAAATCATGTGGGAACGGGACCATGCGCTACCTAGTGCTATTGCTGCGGCTTGGGCTAAAAACATGCCTAATGGTAAGCTGGGCTCGGGTGCCACCTCCCTTAGTGAGGTGATGAAAGAGCTCAAACAGTGGAGCAATGCGAACTTCGGGAATGTTTTGAAGGAAATCGAGACTTTGCATAAACAGCTCGCCGACCTCGAGCTTGCAGGTTCGAATAGAGCACAAATTCGAAGTAAGATGCGTCAACTAGATGAGTTGTTGTACCATGAAGAAATGCTATGGCTCCAATGCTCACGCATACCTTGGTTGAAGGAGGGGGAGCGAAATACCAAATACTTGCACCGGCGGGCAGTTTGGCGTGCGCGAAGGAACCATATCCAACGTCTCATGAAGGAGGATGGCTCGTGGTGTAATGCTCCGAGCGATATGGAGAGGATGGCATCTTCATACTTTCAGGAAATGTTTACCAAGGATCCAACACTTAGCTCGGGTGAGGTCCTGGATTGTATCGAGCCGCGGGTTACAACATCTATGAATGAGTCTCTGTGCAAGGCGTATATAGAGGAGGAGATCTCTAACGCCCTCTTTCAGATCGGTCCCTTGAAGGCCCCGGGATGCGATGGTTTTCGGGCTTAGTTTTATCAGCAAAATTGGTCGCTAGTCAAAGGAGAAATCTGTGCTGCACTTCAGGATTTCTTCATCATGGGACTCATGCCGGATAATGTCAATGACACAGCAATTGTGCTTATCCCAAAAGTTCCACGCCCAAAGGTGCTTAGGATTTTTCGGTCGATTAGTTTGTGCAACGTTGTTTAGAAAATTGTCTCTAAATGTATGGTGAACAGGTTACGGCCTTTTCTTGCAGATCTTATTTCTGAGAATCAAAGGGCCTTCATTCCAGGAAGGCTCATATCTGACAACTCGATCATTGCGTTTGAATGTATTAACCATATTCAGTCAATCAAGAGTAATGCTCCAGCCTTATGTGCTTACAAGTTGGATATATCAAAGGCCTATAACAGCGTTGATTGGGATTTCTTGGAGAGGGCGCTGGCCAAGTGGGGGTTTTCCCCTCACTGGATTTCTCACGTGATGGCGTGTGTAACTTCGGTGAAATATTCAGTAAAGTTTAATGGGAAATTGTTGGAGTCCTTCATCCCATCCACACTACAAAAAAAGGCACATCCGTGACATTTTGGGCCGAACGAAATTTTTTCTGTCATACTTATGACACTTCTATGACGATAATTGTGACAAAACCCGGTATCATCATAGATGTGGTGGGATCCTACTTCTATGACAAAAATTCATGACAGAAAATGGGCTTTTCATCCTGGGCGGGCCGGAGACGCAGCTGCATGACATTCTTTGGGCCGTCCATGATGGAAAAAACCGTGGTAGAAGCGAGGGCGAGGAAAATATCGGGGTGTTCCCGGTTACGGTGGGTGGTCGGGGCCGAGCGATGCATGGAGGTTTGCACATTTCTCTCGTACACGCACGCGCGTGGGTGCGAGGCGTTGGGTTCTAACTGAACCCGAGCGAGGCGTTCGCCTACTGAACCCGAGTGATTGCACTACAGGCTATGTGTTACTGAACCCGAGCGATCGATCGATGGCTGTTAACTGAAACCGATCTAGCGATTCCTTCGCTACTGCTGCTAATTGAAGCCGATTGATGCTGCCTTTGGATGAACAGTGAGCGTTGCTGGAGGGGGGGGGGGTTGGATGAACAGTTCCCGGTGGGGGTGGATGAACAGGACCCCCGGGTGTTGCGTCCGGATGAACAGGACCCCGATCGATGAAGTCTGTTGGGGCTGGATGAACAGGACCCCATGGAGGCCTGGATGAACAGGACGACCCCGTGGAGGGCTGGATGAATAGTAGATGGTGGAGGGTTGGATGAACAGTAGCCCGTGGAGGGGTGGTTGAACAGGAGCCCGTGGAGAGGGGTGGTTGAGCAAGAGTGGTGGAGAAGCGCAGTGGAGGCTGGATGAACAGGAGCCCGTGGATGAACAGTCGCAGGTGGAGGCTGGAGGAGGTCGACGGTAGATGAACAATAGCCCGTGGAGGCTGGAGGAGGTCGACGGTGGTGATGAACAGTATCCCGTGGAGTCCTGTTTTGAGGTACGCCACACCCCTCCCGATGAATAGGACCCCCATTTCGACCGTAGCGCTCCAACACAAGTCCGTTTCCTCCGTTTTGCAGTACGCCACACCCCTCCCGATCAACAGGACCCTGTTTCGACCGTAGGAGGTCCAACACAAGTCCCTTTCCTCTGTTTTGCAGTACGCCAGACCCCTCCCGATGAACAGGATCTCGTTTCGAACATGGCCAGTCGAACACAAGGCCGTTTCCTCCATTCCGCGGTATGCCAGGCCTCGTTTCCATCGGCTGTTCCATCCAAGCCCTCCCGATGAACACGACGACGCATTCCGTTCTGACCCAGCCGGTTGGCTCCCCATGAACATGATGACGACACTGTTTCTCCGTTCTGACCTAGCCATGTACACGAGCCCTGGCCATACTTATGCGCGAGTAGGCGTTCGAGACCCCGCCTGTATATACGTATGTGGCCATATTTTCTTTCTTGCACACTGGCCGTTGTATGTACGTGTACATGCTACATGCGCCTCTACTACGACACGTGCGCGCCTCTACATCGACCAGTATGTACGTACACGTTCGCGACCAGAATGAAAATGCTACGTACGCTTCGACCAGGTGGGTCCCGACTGTCAGACACTTCCTTGCATGCGAAGATGTAGATGGTAGGTCCCAGTAGTCAGGGGGGCGAATCGTTTTTTTTTGCCCGGACGCACTTCCTTGCATGCGAAGATGTAGCTGGTGGGTCCCAACAATCAGGGGGGAAACGTTTTTTTTCACGAAATACGGTTGCCTGTCCGGTGGGTCCCTGCTGTCAGGTGGAGTAATCATTATTTTTCGTGTAATAAGGAGGCACTTCCTTGCTGCGGCCGTGGACCCAGCTGTCAGCCTCTCCATGTCCAGTACTCTTCTGATGGAAGTCGGTCATTGACCACATTGACTACACCGCACCGAGAGCACCAAGGCGGTGGACGACAGCAAGGCATAGGAAGGGGACGACGCGGAGCCAGGGAAGACGCGGCAGTGGATGCCCATGCGAAGAGGAGTACGAGGGTTCACTGGTTCGGCTGCAGTGTGAGGCTGCCGTCGCCGCAGAATAACAGGGGGTGTGGTTGAGTAGAGGGATGGCCTGGCCAACGGTGGGAGTAGTAGGGGGCGGTGAGGCCTCCGCGGCATCACAGCTGGCCACGAGAGGCAGGAGCACGTGACACGACCGGCGCTGGTTTGGGCAGCTAGAGCAAGAAGACCAGAGGTTGAAGAAGCACTACAGCCGTTGGATGAACATCGTACGGTAACTGGAGCTAGAATCATTCATATTGACTAAGTTGACAAAGCCCCCCGTCCCCGTCAACTTGGTAGGCCCACAAGTCAGCCTCACACTATGGTGGGTTCTAGCTAGTAGGGGGAGTATTCATTTTTTTGTGCGTAATAAGGAGGCACTTCCTTGCATAGGAAGATAGCTGGTGGGTCCGACCTGTTAACGGGGGGCACATTTTTTTCGTGAAATACAGAGGCCCTTCCGGTGGGTCCCAGATGTCTGGTGGAGGAATCACTATTTTGCGCGTAATAAGGAGGCATTTCCTTGTGTGCGGCCGTGGACCCAGCTGTCAGCCTCTCCACGTACAATCCATGTCCGATGGATGTCGTTCATTGACCACGTTGACCAGGCCGCGCCGAGAGCACCGTGGCGGTGGACGAATGTGAGGCCTAGAAAGGGAATGACATGGAGCTGGGGAAGACTCGGCAATGGTTGCCCACGCGGTGGGGAGTACGAGGGTTTACTGGTCCGGCTGCCGTCACCGGAAAATAACAGGAGGTGTGGGTGAGTAGAGGAATGGCCTGGCCAGCAATGGAGTAGGGTGGGGCGGTGCGGCCTGTGCGGCAGCACAGCCGGCCATGGGAGGCGGGTGCAAGCAGTCCCACCTGCGCTGGTTTGGGCAGCTGGAGCAAGAAGATCAGATATTGAAGAAGCAACACGGCCATTGGATTAATATCCAACGGTCACTGCTGCTAGAATCGTTTGTGGACTAAGTTGACAAAGCCTTTCGTACACGTCAACCTAGTAGACCCACAAGTCAGCCTCCAAATCTATCCCAAACAACATACAACCCGAAATTTCTAGCCAGATTCAAATTAAATATAAAACTAAATATACCTTAATTTAAATTCAATGAAATTTTACCCGCACAAAAACAATGAAATTTAAAATGTCAAAATCCGAAAGAAAAAAGTATTTTGATTGCCTCTTTGCTGTATTTTTTCATTTTACAACCCATTTATTATTACTTATAGTCCATTTCTTATTACTTATAGCCCAATTTCTGGGGAAAATGCATCCGTCCTCGTCTTGAAAGATTTCTGGCCCAGCAGGGTGTAGAAAAGCAAGTAGGCCTACGCTGGTTATTCTGCAAAAAACAAAATAGCTGGCTAGCCATTTTCAGAAAGGAAAATAACAAACTGGGGTGGTCGTGTGCTAAACATATGGAAAAAAATCCTGGGCTAGACAGGCCACGGCTCCCGCACAACCCAGTTGATACCCTTCTCTGTCCTGAAAAAACAAAATTATTGTGCGCGCTGCTAGGTCCCCACTGTCATCCTCACCATGTACAATCATCTCCTTATTCCTCTCGGTTGTTGACCATGTTGAAAACACCGGAGGGCGGCGCCGCGATGAGCGAACCAAGGAGGAGGACGATGGTGAGGCCTCGGATGGGAACAAACAGGAGCCGGGAAGATGCGCAGAGTTTTAGGGTGCGATGTGGCCATGATGCATGCATGGCAGCACAACCAACCGTGGGAGGCGAGAGCAGGCGGTCCCGCCGGCGCTGGTTTGGCTTTGGCGGCTCGAGGAAGAAGAGATTGAAGAAACACGTCAGTTGTTGAATGTTAATCCATCGGTCAAGGTTGGCACAATCGTTTGTTGACTAAGCTGACACCAAGTAGCATACTTTTTATATATAGGAAGAAAAGAAAAACTGGGCTCATTCGCCTGATAACATTCCCAAAACTGCGACCATTCGATCTTGTGTCGCAACTAAAACTGCGAGGAAAATGTGTTCGTCTACCGTCCTCCTCCCAGGGAACGTTCACCACATAAGTGACTAGCACCCTTAGTTTTGAACCGAGAGGTCTTGGGTTCGAGTCCCATGAACTCTCAATTTTGTCCTCCTTCCTTCCTCGCAAAAAAGGGAAAGAAAATCAAAGACTTGAGAAGGCATAAAGAACAAGCTAGTGTACCAGTAAAGAGACGTTGCTGAGTTCTAGAAAAAAGAGAGACGTGCTCCTGTATCTGGTTTGAATCCAAACCTAGACTATGACTATATATGGTGCGATGCTACTCCGCAAGTAATGAAACTGACATATCCAACGTTCGCTTCTCCTCTTCTCTACTTACTCTGCCTACCATCAGAAGCTCTGGCCGCAGCAACCATGTCCGCTGGCTGCTCGTCCACCTGCTCTTCAGCAGGCAACAACCAGATATGCGCCAAGTCACAACCCGTACCATCGCCTATGGGTCTCATCACACCCCTGCTGGTACGCGCACCGTAGCCGGTTGCTCATCGCAACCCGCTGCAGTTGGTGTGGTGCCACCGCTGCAAATCACCCAGAGTCATCCGTCGCGTCTCAACCACAATCCTCAACCCTGGCTGAGTCTTCTACAAATGCCTGAATCATGGGGTAATAATATGTTTAAGTGGTGTTATGCTGCTTTCATTTGCTGATTTTTTTAATAGTTTGGTTGATGATCTTCCAATTTGATTCGTGCAGAAAAGGGAAGGTTCATGTGATTTGTATTTCTGGGAAGTTGCTGATGTGGGGGAATGCAACTATGCTGATTATTTGGTTAGCCGAGGAATCCCAATACCAGGAGGTTGGGGTGTTGGACAAGTAACTAAAGGAACAACCAAAGAGGAAGATGCAGAGCAGAAGGTTAAAGATGCAGTTCCTATGATCACGGCCAAGCAACAGCTGCTGAACGGCCTTGACAGCAATGAGGAGATAAAAGAGCTTGTGAAGATAATGGGCAAAATCGATGTGCTCTGTAGGATGATTGTCTCTTTATTTGCAGTGTATGTAGCACTCGTGATGTATTCAATGGCTATGACATGAGCACTTTGCTGAAACTAGTAATGAACGAAACCTTTGTAGCAGGCTGGGCGTAGTGTTGCGAACATCTAATGATTTCTATTAACGGAAATCAGGGGGTATCCGCTTTTTCTCATAAATAAATAAATAGCAAAGGCCATGTTGGTAATAAATAAATAAATTAGCAAAGGCCCTGTCAGGTCAGCTTTGTTCTCATTCGAAGACGTCGAGCAAATTGCAGTCCAATAACAAACTATGTCATCAAATTCTAGTTTCACAGCCAAATAAGAGTACAACTAAACAACAATGTCATCATGTTTTAGTCGTCATACAATCTCCAAACACAAATCAGCATACATAACAAGTGATGTTCTCAAAGCGAAATACTAAACAACATGTTCATCAGGTTTCAGTTGTAATAGCAAACACAATTTCACATAGTAGATAAAAAAACGTCCTCTGACAGGCAAATATGACAAAAGCAATGTAATCATCATCCGCAGCAGCAGCGTCAACATCTTCGCCATGTGTATCAGTCTGAATCATAATTCCCCACGGTGTCATCTTCTTCTTCGTCCTCAACGTCCTCGAACGTTGTCTTCTTCTTGATCAACTCTTGTATGTCCACAGCACGACATGCAATCTTTTCGCCGGCGTCATTGACGTGATGGTTCTCAAAGATATTAGGAACATCTGTGTTATCTTGTACATCAGGAGGAGTGTAAGCATCGTCTTGTTGTGCAACTTCATTAAACGAATTCCTCTGCTCAAACCTTTGCAATACTCTCCAGTCATCGCTACGCGCAAATGTGTCTTCCAAGAAAAATATCTGTGTTGCTTGATTTGCCAAAATAAAAGGCTCGTTGGTCTGGTACGCCGCCTTGACATTGATGGATTTGAAATAATCATCAGTTCTTGGTTTTGCGATCCTGGAAAACAAGTTATACCAACGACAGCACAACAGAACCACACACTGATGATCCTCAAAACTAGAGATATACTTCAACTGAACGATGTCTGTTATGTTAGCATGCATTTCAGTTGTCTCTTTGTCATACGTATCCATGCTCATGATGGCACAGTTTTGTGTCTTCCTTCCTTCGTCTCGTGCAAGGGTGTTGTAGCGCACATCTCCAACAACGCAAGATTCAAAATGTCTTACCCGAGTATCAGGAGCCATTGCTAGTGAGTAAAGGGCATCATCAACTGCCAGCCCATCTTCCCGCATCTTCTTAACCTATGGTTAGAAAATAGACAAGCTGATCATCTTATGTACTCAATATATTAAAAAACTGACAGTGCGATTCAAAAGCTTACATGGATCTTGAACCATTTGGCAAATCCTGCCATAACCAGTTTGTCAATTTTTCTTGGATTTTGTGGCAGTAACTCCTTTTTGTAGATGCTGCACAACATAGAGATCGCGTCAAACATCTGAATATATAAGAATGTGCTGCAAATTTAGTAGATTACGATGTATAAGCTGCAGTACTTAGCTCTTACTTGATATAAGGTAGTATCTCAGGACAGTTATTCAACACATACCAAACCATTTTGTCCAAATCTTTAGGTTTGTCCTCTTGTCGACTCTTCCCTGTAACTCGAATAGAACAATCGAAAACATTGAGCCAGGGATTGTCTTCACCCACCTATTTACTAAGCTGATCAACTGTTTCAATGTATTTTGAGCGGAATGCCAACGCTTCTGTAGCAATGTAGGCCTCTACAATGGAACTCTCGGGTCTAGCTCTATTCCTAACATAGCCCTTGAAAGTGCCTAGCCGCCTTTCAATAGGGTACATCCAACCATACTGTACTGGACCTCTAAGTAGTGCCTCATCAGGTAAATGAACAACCAAATGCACCATCACATCAAAGAAGGCTGGAGGATATATCTTCTCAAGGTCACATAAGATAGTTGGTATCTTGTCTCTAAGATGCTCCAAAGCATCTATCCTGATATTTCTACTGCAGAGTTCCCTGAAGAATTGTCCCAACTCTACAACTTCTCTGTATAAGTCAGGGCGGTCCAATCCTCTAAGGATAACAGGTAAAACCCTTTGAAGTAGAATGTGGCAGTCATGATTTTTCAACCCTTGTACCTTGTTTCCATCTGCACTGACTCTCCTTTCAGGGTTGGAAGCTAATCCATGTGGGAATCTCACACGTGACAGGACCTTGCAAAATTCTTTTCTTTTTACCTTGTCCAAGACGTACACAGCTGGTGCCATATCCCGTGGTTTACCTTCATCTTGCACGTGCAAATCCTGTCTGATACCCAGGTGTGTCAAATCAATCCTAGATTTTAAGGTATATTTCATCTTGCCTTCAATATTAAGAAGTGTGCCGATAACGCGGTCACATATATTTTTCTCGATGTGCATCACATCAAGATTATGCCGCAGATCCAAATCTTTCCAATACTCCAAGTCCCACAAAGTGGACGTGCGGGTAAACAATAATCTCTCTTCTGCCCTGCCATGCTTCCTTTTCCCTCTATCATTACCAGGATGGTTTCCTGGTGTAATATGCCTGACCTTCTCTAATTCCACTTGCAACTCATCGACGGTGAGCCTCTTTGGCGCATCACGGTTTTCATGCTTTGCATTGAACACATGTCTTCGGTATTTTCTAGGATGCGGCTTGTCCTTGGCAAGGAAACGACGGTGTCCAATGTAACAGATCTTGATAAGTATTGCGTATGATAGCGGATTCCTGTCACAGTGAACACATGCATTGTAACCATGTGTCGTTCACCCTGACATAGTGCCCAAAGCCGGATAATCATGGATGCACCAAATTATAACAGCATGCACAATGAAATCAGCTGGTGGGCTGCTATATAGGTCTCGAGTGAGAACACCCCTCCATAGCTGTTGAAGTTCCTCCACAAGAGGCTCCATGAACAAATCAAAATCCTTTCCAGGACTTTTTGGACCTGGGATGAGCAAGGCCATCATGTAGTTCGATTCTTTGGTGCAGACATTTGGAGGCATGTTGTAAGGGATAACAAGCACTGGCCACATGCTATATGTGGCGCTCTGGTGGCAAAATGGGTTAAATCCATCTGAAGCTAAGCCAAGTCTAATGTTTCTCGGTTCAGCAACAAACTTTTTGTGTTTACGATTGAAGCTTTTCCACTCACTACCATGAGATGGATGGCTCATTACATTCTGATCTCTGTACTCCTGGTTCCTAGAATGCCACAGTACATCCTCTCTTGTTTCAGAATCATGAAACAACCTCTGCAATGTTGGTATAATTGAAAAATGTCTCAGGACATTATGAGGAATCCTCTTCACAGCATCGCCATCTTTCCATCTTGATGATTTGCATTTCAGGCATTCACTTAAGTTTGCATAGTCCTTCCGGAACAGAACACAATTATTCTTACAAACATGGATCATATCATATCCAATTCCAACTGCACGAAGGAAATTCTTCATTTTGCTGTAGGTGTGTGGCAGCTCAGACGCATATGGGAAAGATTTGCGGAAAGCAGCCAACATCGCATCGAATGATTTGTTGGTCATCCGCTCATATGTCTTCACCCGAAGAAAGGTGACCATAGCTGAGAATACTGACAGCTTATTTCCTGGGGTGACAGCCACGTTGCATTGTTCCAACATGCGGGCCCACCGTTTTTCTTCTGCAGGTGAAAGTTCACGGAATGCACGAGCATTTCGTAGTATTGTTTCAATGTTGGTCAAACTCACTGGCTCCGCCACCAGCACCTCCTCCTCCTCTTCCACCTGAGCATCAGGCAGATCAAGATGGTGATCTGCTGCTTCCACGTAGTCAATAACATTGACGTTCACAGCTTCACCATGATGAACCACCTAGTATATGTGACCGACATCCCATACAAGTGTAGATGATTTTGCATAGTTGACTGGGGTCTTGTAAGTGAATTCATACAACTGCTACACGGGCAGAGCACATCTGATTTCAGACCATTGTACTCAGCTCTGATAAAGTTCATGAAGTTTTCAACCCCCTCGACATATGCAGCGGAGATCTTCGAGCAGAAGTTATCCAAGTCTTGTCCATCTGTTAGACATACAAATTAGTTCTTCTACTAGATATTACAGGAAAACATATATTTTTTATGAAGTCCAGAAAAAAAATACCTAGGTCGATGTCTAAAGCTATGGCAAGATATTTGGACGAGCAGATCTAAGTAACGAAATATATGTAAAGCTAATTCAGCAAATAGATTTGAGTGCTAGATTATGGCAGGCTGTTTCAGCAGTCAATGATGCCGAGCACATAGCCATCGAACTTTCGAAGGCCATCGCAGCAACAAAGATCGAGTATAAAATGGTGTAGAGCTATTTCACCTAATATATTGGCTACTAGACCATGGCAATCTATGTCACAATAAATATATGGCAGGATATTTTAGCAACTAATCGGCCTTGGCATGCCATCTCAGCTAAGCAGATTGAGTGCAGAACGGGGCAAGAAAGCTTCTTAAGTAGAGCATATTGACTGTAAACTACTTCGGCAAACAGTGAGATTAACAGCGTCTATCAGCTAACATTCAGCGCTACACCGACATGCACGGGGCCTCAGTCTAGAATGCGTGTACCGTGGGACAAGCTGACCGCCGTGCATCTCCACACGAACGCCGCCAGCTGTGGTGGTGCTGAACACCGTGCGCCTCCACAAGAACGTCGCCAGCGGTGGCGGCACGGCTTGAGGACGACAGTTTACAAGAGCATACTGTGGGAGCGAGAGGATTGTCGTGCGTCCCCTCGACGAACCGCGGCGTCGACGTATCGGCGCGGCGGGGAGGGCGGCCTTGGCGGAGCAAATGGAATGGAGGGGACGGGGGGAAGGGGTTTGGGGAATATTATTGGCTAGTTGGCCGAAGGGCAGTTGAATCTAGGATTTGGGGGGAGTTTTTGGGTGGGGGGGGGGGGAGGATTTTCGCGGTGGGCGGGGGGAGTTTGGCGCATGGTCGATTTCTCCAAGTGTAGTCCCATGTGTCAGTGAAGAGGCAAGCCGAAGCGCGTTCCGTTTGCATGAGCCGTGTGCAGGACCGAACGTGTGTGGGGGTGCAATGCGAACGCAATAGGGGTGATGTGAGTGTACCGCTTTTTTTTAAACTAGGTGCTTCGCCCCCTAAAAAAAACTTGTTGCTTCGCGCGATCCATCGATACTACTACTGGTAATCCGGTAATCCCGACTAAAACGGTGCATCCAGGTCTTTTCCCGCACGGTATGCTAGGAGGTTGGCTTAGTTGGGTTTTTTAGGACGAGTAATGCTACAACTACGTAATCCCAGTTACGTAATTAACGTAATGTGAAATGTGTGAGCTGTTGTTTGTAGATTGGGGGGGGGAGGGCCCCTCGTTCATCCTTTTGTCCCAGAGGATCTTGATGTTCTGTGCAATGCATGGGCATTTTGCTAGTACTCCTACAATATACTATATTACTGTGAAAGTTCACACCGGCCGAGATTAATGCAAACACGGCAGATTTTCATTAAATTTCGAAATTTTATAGGACAGAAAAATAAAAGAAACCCGACCCTAAACCTATTCTATGGTGGCGACCGACGTCCTCCATCTTTGATCTCTATGTACGGGGGTGGGGTTCAAGACCCGTGAAGTGAAGGTGCGGTCTCCGGTGAGGAAGAGTAGAACACGGGATACGGACCGGCCAGTTGGCTCACCATGCCCTGCCGCCTCCCATGCCCTACTCATCCTTGGAGGAGTCCCCGACCTCGGCGGTGCTAGACATTGGACGGCGGCAAGTAGGACGCGTGGCTGACGATGCTCCCGTCGTCAGGCGCCAGCGTGGCCAACGCTTGTGTGGTCGCGTCCGCGTCCGGCTACGCCACTATTGCGTCACGAGTGGCGACTTGAGCGAGGGCGGCGACCTCGAGCTTCATCCCCGAAGACAAGCTCTCCCGTAGAGCGTTTGCGCTTGCGGTCATGGCGGATGTGGTGCCAGGTAGGAGGACGATGTGCTATGGTGTGGAGGTTCGCTGGGCGTTGCCGCTTTAAGTAGCGCATTCTGGTGAGGCCAAGCGTCCGGGTGCGTCATTAAGTCGCTAGAGTTGGTTCCTCGGGCACCGAGCCTCTTAACGACGGCATACGGTCAGACGACACGAATGCGGGCAGCTGGCGCCAGCTGGGAACGCACCGCACGACGGCGCGAGGGACGAGGGTTTTTAGTGTGCCAAGGTAGTCAGCTGCGGTCGTGGCAACGTTGGAGATGCCCTTTGCTCACATGCGATCCCCGCATGTCATTGAAAAAGAAAGACGACCCGACATGGTCTCAAAAGATGCAGTTGTCCGCGCTACACCACTCCGCAGACGCGTCGCGGCGCCCTGTGCATCCTTGACGAGCCGGGTGTTGGGGTGTGTTTGGATGGTGGCCAAAGTGCACCTTCCCAAAATTTTGGTCATGACCCAAAGGTTGGTCTTTGTTTGGATAGTTGCCATTATTTTGGCATGCCAATGAACTCTAGCCAACTCTAGTTCATTTTTCTTGCCAATGTCGGCCAAATCATGGGCAACCAAAACCTCAACCAAAATTTTGGCTCCCAATGCTTTGATGGGGCAACCTTGGGCACAAACCAAACATATTGTTGGTCATTCCACAACACTAACGCCACCCTTGGCACACTGAAACCAACCATTTCTAGCGACGATGAGCCTGTCACTCACCACGGTCGCCGTGTCCATAGGCGGTGCTGGAGCTGCGCCACGTTGTTGGCCCCCACGACCCACATGAACGGTTGCCGGTGGCGAGGAGGTCATGGGCCAGCTCCTCCATTGGACCAGTCTGCGCTACGTCGTCCCGATAGTTGTGCCCCACATGCTGGTTTCCCTGTTTTCCCGGCCATATTTGAGCGTCAGTGCTCCGTGTTGCGCATTAGGCCTTTCACTATGTAGGCCAAGCAAGACAACTTATTGTTTATTTGAGCCGTTCAAGTATAATCATGTGGCATTTGCTTATTTCTCATTCCTCTCCAACCCACTTCTCCATCGATCATGTCGGCCTCCGGTCGAGTCCATCCTCCCGCATGCCTACATTCCGCCGCGTATCATTCTCATGTGGGCCTAGACCATGCTTGTATTTCCAATGTTGTAATTTGTCCGACATGCATACAAAAAAATGGTTCGTTTAAAGTTTCACTTTTCCTCCACTACGTGTCGCTTCACGTCTTAGTTTTGACATCCAATTCGGTTTATGCCCTGACACATGTTGACGAGATCGATTGATGTTCAGAGATCAATTGCGTGTTGCGCAAGGAGATAAAGGTTTGGTCTGTTCCTATGATAGAAATGACCAGCTGGGGGGTCTGGGGATTAGAGGGAGTATATTGTATGTTCATAAGCGAAACGAACATATTATACCCACCCTAGTCCTCTTTCAATCGATCTCCGGACCCCGAGATGAAATCGAGAGAGAACGAGTGGGGGGCATGTGTGATACCTAAGGCGGATTCAAAATTTTGAACTGGTGATCATAGTATCCGCAAATCATATATAAAGGGTATTCAATGTTCGTTTCATTTTTGAACATACAATATACTCCTTCCTATCCTTTCTAGTTTACATATAAGTTTTATGTGTAGTCAAAGTATCTCTACTTTGAACAAAAAAGTATCGACATTCAACAACGCCCAATCAATATTGTTAGATTCGTACGTACTGCTAGATTTGTACTCGAGATGGTTTCCAATTTGTTTTCAACCACGTGAATGTGTTTGTTCTCGCGCATGCTCTTCCTACTAGGATTTCGCCACGTATAGCCACTCCAATAGTAACTTTTTAAGCTCCTTGTCCGATAGTACTAGTGGAGTACTGACAACATCTGTACTAGAGTATGCAGTGATCATAGTAGTACTCCCTCCTTCCATTATATAGGGCCTATGTGGAGGAGAGAGATGTGAAAAAGTAAGGGGAGTGAGCTCTCATGCAAGAGCCTAGCTATATACGCATTCCTAGTTAAATACAATAAATATGAAGAAAGAGATAGAGAGGAGATGGAAAAAAGTACTAATACAATAGCCAACCTTATATTTTTTTGCGGGAAATAGCCAAACTTATAGCCCACACTACTGTATGAGTGCATATAATAGATGATGGCTATAGATGACATGGCAGTTCCTTATAGCCATCGACTGGCTATATTATTAACCATGCTTTAATGCGTTTTTCAAAACCGCATTTGACTATTGACAAGATTAATAGTAGTACATGACCTTTCACATACGAATTTGACCGTATGCTTTGTGTAAGTTGCATGTCATATATTAATACTCTAACATTTGATCAAAGTTAGCCTCAAAAAACACATTAGGCCCTGTATAGTAAATGGAAGGAGGTAGTAGTAGTGGAAGTGGATCCTCTGACGTAGGTATCCCTGCCTTACCCTCCCTTTCGGTCACTTACTAGCGGACCCCATGCTTGCTAGGCACCGCATGTCAGTTACTCAATGGGTTCGGCCACGTCAGGGGATCCTCATCCATAGTATACTCCCTTTGTTTTTATTTACTCCACGTAAAACGGAGGGAGTGGTAGTATAAATGACGCGGCCGGGGAAGGGGGAGGGACGTCGGGTTTCTCTCAACTGCGGTTCCATTCGGTGAGCGGCGTGGAAGGTCGAGCGTGCCGGGCTGCAACGCGAACGTGACAAGAGTGATGTACAGTCAAAACCGATTGACCGGTCGTCACCGGAACCACTATTCACACCTGAATCTTCGATGCTCGGCCTACGCCAGCCACTGCCCTAAAACCACACCTAATCTCCAGCCCATTCCCCCACCTTTCAATCCCCTAGCCCGCATCAAGCGTCCCCTAGTTCGCCGGAAAGCCATGGTACGCCGCAAGATCACGTACTACAAGATGCTGACGCCGGAGCGCCGTGCAGAAATCGCGGCGGCGATCAGCATCACAGACCTCCGTTCCCAAGCTCGCTTTGCAGCGAGCCAATCCCCGAGTTCTCTAGAGCCAAGCTACGAGGTCGCGGCGCAGAAGGCTCCGATGGGTATGAGACAATGGGCATCGACTTCGTGCCGATGTCTGAGTCCCCCATGGTGCAGGCGGACCAGCGGTTCAACCTGCCGATGCAAAAGGAGGACCGGGAGGCAGAGGGTCAACTCGACGCGGAGCGTGCGCATGCCGCTGCCATCGAGGCTCTCTTGCAGGCGGAACCGGATGTCGTGGATGTGAACCGGGCGGAAGAGGCTCAACTTGAGGCGGAGCGCATGGATGCCGCTGCCATCGAGGCCCTCCTGCAGGTGGAACCGGACGTCCTGGACTTGAACCGGGCGACGGAGGCTCAACTCGATGCGGAGCGCGTGGATGCCGCTCTCATAGAGGCCCTCCTGCAGGCGGAACCGGTCGTCCTGGACTTGAACCGGGCGGTGGAGGCTCGACTCGACGCGGAGCACGCGGATGCCGCTTCCATTGAGGCCCTCCTGCAGGCGGAACCGGACGTCCTCGACTGGAACTGGGCGGTGCTCTCGTCCGCGCAGAGCGCCCACATGCTCCGTGTGAACGAGTAGCTGGAGGCCGAGGACAACCACGGTGCGGAGACACACGTCGGCGGCTACGGCTGGTTCGCGCCGGCAGCCAAAGACGACGAGGCCATCTCGTTCCGCGAGCAGTGGTAGTTTTTCTTTATGTTGTTGTTTTTATGGATCTTTTGTTGTGTAAAAACATATATTGTTATGCAAGTCGCCTGACTTGGGTCAGTCTACCATTTCAGGCGGTTGGATGAATATCCTACATCTCCTAACCCTTCTTCCTCACCTCTTCTTCTTCCCCAGCAAACCACCACACAGGCCGTACGTATACTCCCCAACATGCGGTTGGATAAACATACTCTATGAACAAAAATTATGTGTCAGCGGTAGGATGGCTGAGTTTGGTATGTTCACATGCGACAACACGTGTCAGTGAGGGTGCGTTCCCTTGGTTGGGTTTGCGGCGTGCAGGAGCGACTGTGTGAGGGCGCGGTGCGACTGCGGCATGCAGGAGCGATCATGTGAGGGTGCGGTGCGACCGCGACAGCCGTGGGCAAGTGTACCTACTTTTCAATTTGAAAACTTTAGGCAAGCTTGGCAAAAATGTGTGGTGAAGTATGGGAAAGCAAGGCCTAGACCCAAACAGGATAAGTACGTACGTACTAGGAGTACTAGTGTTAAAAAGAAAGGCGGGGTTTTCCTTCGCGGGATTAATCGATACAAATTCTCGTTTCACGTGTCAATTAATGCGTATTTTTTTATCCAAAGCCCAAAGAGCTAACCATCTCACTCATCATCGCTTGATTAGTGCAGCGCCATGCAAACCAACCTTCTCACTTCCACATGCATGCAGGGGATACTGGCCTAGTACGAGGCAAACCCCATCAATTTTGCCTCGATTAGTGTTAGTGGCATTTTGCAAATTGTAATTTTGATATACTAGCCTTGTGTACAACAAATGGAGGTAGTAACTATATTTGACTTCCTTCCCCATTGCGGTGACGTCGATGATATCTCGAACGTTGTGGTTTTGCGAAGTGCGTTCAACGGAGAACACCATTGAGGGAGACAACGGTAAGTCGTTCGCAAGTGCCGCCTGCAAGCCGAGACAACTGATAACCCACAAGTGTAGGGTATTGCAACAGTTTTCGATAAGTAAGAGTATCGAACCCAATGAGGAGCTAAAGGTAGAATAATATTCCCTCAAGTTCTATCGACCACCGATACAACTCTACGCATGCTTGACGTTCGCTTTACCTAGAACAAGTATGAAACTAGAAGTACTTTGTAGGTGTTGTTTGATAGGTTTGCAAGATAATAAAGAGCACGTAAATATAAACTAGGGGCTGTTTAGATAAAGATGCAATAAAGTATTAGTAGAGAGCTTTTTGTTAAGAGAAAGTTATTTGTCCCTAGGCAATCGATAACTAGACCGGTAATCACTATTGCAATTCTATTTGAGGGAGAGGCATAAGCTAACATACTTTCTCTACTTGGATCATATTCACTTATGATTAGAACTCTAGCAAGCATCCGCAACTATTAAAGATTCATTAAGGTAAAACCCAACCATAGCATTAAAGTATCAAGTCCCCTTTATCCCATACGCAAACAACCTACTTACTCGGGTCTGTGCTTCTGTTCACTCATGCCACCCACCATAAGCAAATCATAAACATATTGCAAACCCTACAGCGGGAATCCCTCACGCTTGCGCGACACGGAGGGCACCATAGGACAGCACCGATAATAAAACATGCAACTCAAACCAATCACGATCATCAATTAACACATAGGACAAAACGGATCTACTCAAACATCACAAGATAGCCATACATCATTGGGGAATAATATATAGCGTTGAGCACCATGTTTAAGTAGAGATTACAGCGGGTAAGAGAGAGGTTACACCGCTGCATAGAGGGGGGAAGAGTTGGTAATGAAGGCGGTGAAGTTGTTGGTGAAGATCGCGGTGATGATGATGGCCCCCGGCGGCGTTCCGGCGCCACCGGAAGCAAGGGGGAGAGAGCCCCCCTTCTTCTTCTTCTTCCTTGACCTTCTCCCTAGATGGGAGAAGGGTTATCCCTCTGGTCCTTGGCTCCCATGGCGTGGGAGGGACGAGAGCCCCTCCGAGATTGGATCTATCTCTCTGTCTCTCTTTGTTTCTGCGTTCTCAGACTCTGCCCCTTCTAACTCCGATTGGGGTGAATCTTTCGCCCAGATTTTTCTCATAAAATTAACTTTCTTGCGGAAAAATAAGAGCGTCAACCGCCTTACGGGTGGCCCACGAGAGTGCCAGGCGCGCCCAGGGGGGTGGGCGCACCGCCCTGTCTCGTGGCCACCTCGGACACCGTTTCGCGTTGATTCTTCCTCCGGAAAATCCCAAATATTCCAAAATAATTCTCCGTCCATTTTTATCCCGTTTGGATTCCGTCTGGTATTGGTTTTCTGCGAAACATAAAACATGCAACAAACAGAACTGCACTTGGGCATCGGATCAATATGTTAGTCCCAAAATAGTATAAAAAGTTGCCAAAAGTATATGAAAGTTGAATAATATTGGCATGGAACAATAAAAAATTATAGATACGACAGAGACGTATCAGCATCCCCAAGCTTAATTCCTACTCGTCCTCAAGTAGGTAAATGATAAAAAAGATAATTTTTGATGTGGAATGCTACCTAGCATAATCTTGATCATATGTCTAATCATGGCATGAATATTAAGACACTAGTGATTCAAAGCAATAGTCTATCATTTGACATAAAAACAATAATACTTCGAGCTTACTAATAAAGCAATCATGTCTTTTCAAAACATCAAGGCCAAAGCAAGCTTATCCCTACAAAATCATACAGTTTAGCCATGCTTCATTTTCGTCACACTAAATGCTCCCATCATGCACAACCCCGATGACAAGCCGAGCAATTGGTTCATACTTTTTAACGCGCTTCAACTTTTTCAACCCTCACGCAATACATGAGCACAAGCCACGGATATAGCACTATAGGTGGAATAGAATATAATGGTGGAGGTTTATATGGAGAAGATAAAAAAGGAGAAAGTCTCACATTGACGCGGCTAATCAACGGGCTATGGAGATGCCCATCAATTAATGTCAATGCGAGTAGGGATTGCCATGCAACAGATGCACTAAGAGCTATAAGTGTATGAAAGCTCAAACTGAAAACTAAGTGGGTGTGCTTCCAACTTGCTTGCTCATGAAGACCTAGGGAATTTGAGGAAGCCCATCGTTGGAATATACAAGCCAAGTTCTATAATGAAAAATTCCCACTAGTATATGAAAGTGACAACATAAGAGACTCTCTATATGAAGAACATGGTGCTACTTTGAAGCACAAGTGTGGAAAAAGGATAGTAACATTGCCCCTTTTCTTTTTCCTTTTTTTTCTTTCTTTTTTCTTTTTTTCTTTTTGGGTGGGTTTCTTTGGCCTTTCCTTTTTTATTTAGGCTTCTTTGGCCTTTCCTTTTTTTTCATGGGGCAATGCTCTATAATGATGATCATCACACTTTTATTTACTTACAACTCGATATTACAACTCGATACTAGAACAAAGATATGACTCTATATGAATGCCTCCGGCGGTGTACCGGGATGTGCAATGATCTAGCATAGCAATGACATCAAAAAACGGACAAACCATGAAAACATCATGCTAGCTATCTTACGATCATGCAAGGCAATATGACAACGAATGCTCAGGTCATGTATATAATGATGATGGAAGTTGCATGGCAATATATCTCGGAATGGCTATGGAAATGCCATAATAGGTAGGTATGGTGGCTGTTTTGAGGAAGATATAAGGAGGCTTATGTGTGACAGAGCGTATCATATCACGGGGTTTGGATGCACCGGCGAAATTTGCACCAACTCTCGAGGTGATAAAGGGCAATGCACGGTACCGAAGAGGCTAGCAATGATGGAAAGGTAAAAGTGCGTATAATCCATGGACTCACATTAGTCATAAAGAACTCATATACTTATTGCAAAATTTTATTATCCCTTGAAGCAAAGTACTACTACTCATGCCCCTAGGGGGATAGATTGGTAGGAAAAGACTATCGCTCGTCCCTGACCGCCACTCATAAGGAAGACAATCAAAGAAACACCCCATGCTTCAAATTTGTCACACAACGGTTACCATACGTGCATGCTACGGGACTTGCAAACCTCAACACAAGTGTCTCCACAATCCACAACCACCCACTAGCATGACTCTAATATCACCATCTTTATATCGCAAAACTATTGCAAGGAATCGAACATATCATATTCAGCGATCTACAAGTTTATGTAGGTTTTTATGACTAACCATGTGAATGACCAATTCCTGTCATCTCTCTAAATAGATATAAGTGAAGAAAGAGAGTTTAATTCTTTCTACAAAAGATATGCCCCATGTCTAACAAATATAAGTGAAGCAAAAGAGCATTCTACAAATGGCGGTTTTCTATGTGAAGAGAAACAGGCAATCCAAACTTCAAATGATATAAGTGAAGCACATGAAGCATTCTATAAAGCTACACTCAAAAGATTTAAGTGAAGTGCAATGAGCATTCTATAAATCAACCAAGTACTATCTCATACCAGCATGGTGCATAAAAGAAATATGAAAACTAAATGCAAAAGACGCTCCAAGACTTGCACATAATGCATGAACGAAACGAATCCGAAAACATACCGATACTTGTTGAAGAAAGAGGGGATGCCTTCCGGGGCATCCCCAAGTTTAGATGCTTGAGTCTCCTTGAATATTTACTTGGGGTGCCTCGGGCATCCCCCAGCTTGAGCTCTTGTCTCTCTTCCTTTTCCTCATATCGAGACATCCTTGATTAGACACTTCATCCACACAAAACTTCAACAGAAAACTCGGTAAGATCCGTTAGTATAATAAAGCAAATCACCACTCTAAGTACGGTTGCAAGCCAATTCATATTTTGTTTTTTCATTGTTTCTACTGTAATATAACTTTTCCATGGCTTAATCCACTGATATAAATTGGTAGATTCATCAAAACAAGCAAACTATGCATCAAAAACAGAATCTGTCAAAAACAGAACAGTCTGTAGCAATCTGAAAATTCACGATACTTCTGTTACCCCAAAAATTATACCAAAATTAGGAAAAATAAACAATTTGTACAGAAATACATTGCAAAAGTAATCAGAACCAATTTACTTTCCAGTTAAAAATGTAAAATCGAGCACTACAGCCAAAGTTTCTGTCCTGCACCGTACAAACCAACAAGCATTGTAAACATCCTAAAGGCAAACCTTGGCACATTATTTTTATAATACAATGGAATTGTACAAGGGGATAATTATTTTTGATGAAAAGTTTCTGTAATCAAGATTCACAAACTTTCCGTGAGCATGAACAAAGTTCAAGGAGCTCTCCCACTTCAACAATGCTTGTCTCTCTCACTTTCACTTTCCTTTTTGAAAAGTTTTTAGGTTCCCCTCTTTTATTTTTTTTGTTTTTAAACTATATAAAAGCACTCAACAGAAATAGATGACTCTCTAAAAGTTCCGGGTTGTCTCCCTGGTAGCGCTTTCTTTAAAGCCATTAAGCTAGGCATATAGTGCTCAAGTAATGAATCCACCCGGATCCCAAGGTATATCAAAGCCAATTTTTGTAATTTAGTAGTGAGCACAAAGTAACATATATCATGCAACAATGAAGTATAACTCTCTTTCTATGCATCGGCATGTCATAAAAGAACAATTCATGCACACATAGTAAAGGCCAATGCATAGTATAAGCAGATTCTTGCAATTTTATTATATTGGAAACATAAAGAGGCAGAGATGTAGTTCCTCTCTCATAATAATTGCAAGTAGGAGCAGCAAGCACATGCATACTATATTCATCAAAATCATCATGTGCAACGGCTAAAGGCAACCCATCAACATAATCCTTAATAAGCACAAACTTCTCCAATATAGTGTAGTTTGGAGAACTGAAAAAGATAATAGGACTATCATGCGTGGGTGCAGTAGCAACAATTTCATGTTTAACATAAGGAACTATAGCAAGTTCATCTCCATAAGCATAATTCATATTGGCATCTTGTCCACAAGCATAGCAAGCATCATCAAAAGGGATATTTCAAGAGAATCAATGGGATCATAGCAATCATCATAGCAATCATCCTTCGGTAAGCACGAAGGGGAATTAAACAATGTATGAGTTGAAGAGTTACTCTCATTAGAAGGTGGGCACGGGTGATCAATCCGCTCTTCCTCCTTTTGTTCTTCGCTCTCCTCATAATATTTTTCATCCAATGAGCTCACAATCTCATCAATTTCTTCTTCCATAGCTTCCTGCAAAATATTATTCTCTTCTTGGACAGCGGAGACTTTGTCAATAAATGCATTAATATTGTAATTGTATTCATAATTTTCATAGCAATATCTAAGTATAGCAAAATTTTCTGGTCTATAAACTGAATCATCAAAATCGTCAAACGCTTTAAACATAGATTCAATCTCATAAGCACCCATAAAAGCAACAAATTCTTCTATTTGTTCCACATCATAGTAATCATAGATACCATTAGCATAAGAAGCTAATGTTTCATTATCATTAAATTTGCATGAAAATGGAAGGTGTGGAGCCTTCATCCTAGAGCAGCAAGTATAATCATGCATCAAGCATAGTTGCCTAGCATACCACTTCAACATTTGAATTTGATCCCATAATAGTTTCCCTTTTTGTGTCAAGCGATAATCCCTAAAGTACTCACGTTGATCCAACGTTACTCCCATAACATAATTGAATGGGGTTTTCTCAGGATTATTAAAGTAGTACATTTCTTTCACACAACGAGCATCGAGGGTTTTAGGAGGTTCCCCATCTCCATGAGTAGCATCTACACCTAATTTTTTTGGTATTTCGTGTTCCATATCCATAACTAAAGATAGAGAGCAACTTAGAATAGCAAATAAAAATTACTTAGTGATAAAGCAAACAAGCACACATGAGAATATTCACCCCACTCTATGACTCCCCGGCAACGGCGCCAGAAAAAGGTCTTGATAACCCACAAGTGTAGGGGATCGCAACAGTTTTCGATAAGTAAGAGTGTCGAACCCAACGAGGAGCTAAAGGTAGAATAATATTCCTTCAAGTTCTAACGACCACCGATACAACTCTACGCACGCTTGACGTTCGCTTTACCTAGGCAATCGATAACTAGACCGGTAATCACTATTGCAATTCTATTTGAGGGAGAGGCATAAGCTAACATACTTTCTCTACTTGGATCATATGCACTTATGATTGGAACTCTAGCAAGCATCCACAACTACTAAAGATTCATTAAGGTAAAACCCAACCATAGCATTAAAGTATCAAGTCCCCTTTATCCCATATGCAAACAACCTACTTACTCGGGTGCAGTGCTTACATTCACTCCGCCACCCACCATAAGCAAATCATAAACATATTGCAAACCCTACAGCGGGAATCCCTCACGCTTGCGCGACATGGAGGGCACCATAGGACAACACCAATAATAAAACATGCAACACAAACCAATCACGACCATCAATTAACCCATAGGACAAAACGGATCTACTCAAACATCATAAGATATCCATACATCATTGGGAAATAATATATAGCGTTGAGCACCATGTTTAAGTAGAGATTACAACGGGTAACAGAGAGGTTACACCACTGCATATAGGGGGAAGAGTTGGTGATGAAGGCGGTGAAGTTGTTGGTGAAGATCGCGGTGATGATGATGGCC
Source organism: Aegilops longissima (assembly GCA_021605205.1). Classification (NCBI taxonomy): domain Eukaryota; kingdom Viridiplantae; phylum Streptophyta; class Magnoliopsida; order Poales; family Poaceae; genus Aegilops; species Aegilops longissima. Next base: position 46,573,323 of record CM038680.1, on the reverse strand, counting down.
CCCGGCGGCGTTCCGGCGCCACCGGAAGCAAGGGGGAGAGAGCCCCCTTCTTCTTCTTCTTCTTCCTTGACCCTCTCCCTAGATGGGAGAAGGGTTTTCCCTCTGGTCCTTGGCTCCCATGGCATGGGAGGGGCGATAGCCCCTCCAAGATTGGATCTATCTCTCTGTCTCTCTCTATTTCTACGTTCTCAGATTCTGCCCCTTCACCGTTTCTTTTATATCTGGAGATCCGTAACTCCGATTGGGGTGAATCTTTCACCTAGATTTTTCTCATAAAATTAGCTTTCTTGCGGAAAAATAAGAGCATCAACCGCCTTACAGGTGGACCACGAGAGTGCCAGGCGCGCTCCCTGTCTCATGGCCACCTCGGACACCATTTCGCATTGATTCTTCCTCCGGAAAATCCCAAATATTCCAAAATAATTCTCCGTCCGTTTTTATCCCGTTTGGATTCCGTTTGATATTGGGTTTCTACGAAACATAAAACATGCAACAAACAGGAACTGGCACTGGGCACTAGATCAATATGTTAGTCCCAAAAATAGTATAAAAAGTTGCCAAAAGTACATGAAAGTTGAATAATATTGGCATGGAACAATCAAAAATTATAGATACGACGGAGACGTATCAACAACGGCCTTATTTGCATCCAGGAAGTCTGTTGAACCAAAGGACGTGTAAATGTACTAGTACTACTAGTACACAATAGCGTCGTCCGCCCAGCTTAGTGTGGTGAGATGGTTTCTCGAAGAAGACGATGGAGAAGCGGAGTCAGCGAAGAGTGAAATGATGGTTGCTTCGTCCGTGCTTTGTGATTTGATGCCTCACTGCTTTGTGATTTGTGATAGAAGGGACAGGGGAGTAGACTCTATGCTCTATGTTGTACATGCGTCCAAGCTCGGGAGAAAGAGGAGAGACGTTGCATTTTCCTATTCCTTCAATCAATCAATCAGGGAGCTTCGATTCCATCTTTTTGGCTTTGGCAAGACTGTCCACAATGGTTCCCATGATGCCAAAAGCTATTTTCACATTTGGATACACATTGTGCATGCCCTTAACCGTACCACTTGGTTTTGCTCCTGTGTGCTATCTATACAAATCTCAATTAAATTGATCTAAAAAATTATAGAATCAAGATTAGTAAAAAGGAGGTGATTTTGCCGCGCGGATGGGCGGGGAGGTTTCTTATTTTTAGAGGACGTTGTCCTGGCGGTTTGCTAACATGCGGTCCCACGTGTCAGTGCTTTACCAAGCCGATCCGCATCCCACATAAGGCAGAACAACGGCAGAAGCAACATGTGGTTAACTTGAAGAAGATGAGGGAGAAGCGGATTCAGCAACGAGTGAAATGATGGTTGCTTCGTCCCTCCAACTTATTTTTTTAGCATTATTACTTCGCCCCTCCAACTTAAGTGTGGGAAAGGTGTAGCTTTGTGATTTGACGCCTCATTGCTCATTACTACACCGGCGCCACGACTGGGGTGCTTCACCCAGGCCGATCTGCACTGTATTCCGGTATGGCACGTGGACTCGGTAGCTTGATGTCCCACATGTCGGCGAAAGGGACTAGAAGATTTATGAAAGCGAGCGCTCCACTCTTACGACGGAGGAGTACACGACACGATGGCCCAGTGAAGTGTCACTTGTACTATATAGTACTATAGTTTTGCTGTTTCGCACGATCCATCGATACAAACCCGATTAAACAGGAAAGGGTGGGATTTTTCCCGCGCGGTAGATGATACCGGCCATACATTTCAAAGGCAATTTTAATGTATGCAAACTGAATAATTAAGTAACAATATGATATCTAGTAAAACTAAAAACACATATGATTTATTGTGTTAGAGTGTAGTAGTAGTGTTGTATTGCATCGTTGTTAGATGTAACATGTGAGAACGTGTAGAGATGTAGTTTTGGAGGGCCTACAGAGAGAACAGCGTAATACGGTCACCGAACTTTAGAATAAGCTGATTACGGTCACTATATACGTTTTGCGGTGATTATACGGTCACTTGCTCATGGTTCAGCTTCGGATTGCACTCTGTTGACCGTCCAAATAGTCTGCGTGGCACCATGTTGACTAGTTAAATTGACCATGTTCCTTGTGGGTCCCACCAGTCAGTTCGCATAGGGAAAAGGTCAGATAAACACAAATTTACGCAGGCGCGACAAGACTCCAACCTGTGCACGGGAATCACCTGGTTGTGTATGTGTCTGTCGGGGCCTGATGTGTCTTGCATGCTGCGTGTAGGTTGAGCACCTGGCGTGAGAGTGTGTGTTGGTCGTGTGGTGTACTGGTGTGTGCATGCATGCGTGCGTGTGTGTGTGTGAGTGTTGCATGCGTGCGTGGCTGCGTGTGTATGTGTGACTGTTGCGTGCGTGCATGGGTGGGTGCATGTGTTCGTGTGAGTGTTGCGTGCATGCAGTTCGTGTGCATGCGTGCATGTATAATCACCGCACCAGCTCCTGTGTGTTAAAACAGATGGCTCAGCATACTAATACAAGGCCACCTTGTCCGCTATGCCCGCGGTCATGACTTCGAACCACTGTCCAATATTTTTTTGTCGTTTTTTTTCATTCTTACTAGCAAGATGCCCGTGTGTTGCACGTAACATCAAGATGCATTTGTATGACTAGTTATCTTGTGAAAGAAAGGGATGAACGAGGGAAGGCCTTATTTGCAAATGTGGAGAGGTGTGTGGGTACCTTTTTGCAAAATTGCCATAGTTTCTTTCCTATCCATCAGATATAAATCGGACGACCTATATTGCAGGATGGTAGGCACACCATCATCACCAACTCTGTTTTTTTATAAGAGTATAGATGTAGAGCAGATACAAGCCGACAGGTGGGCCCGATGGTAGTGAGATAATGTGATGCAACACTAGAGGTGCCACATGGAGCGTTTAACTGGTCAACTAGTCGTGTCTTGAGCAAATACAAAGTTGTACGATGAGCCTGTGACTGTATCATAACCACAAAGCGTAAATGGTGACCATAATGAGTGGATTCTGAAGTCCAATGTACGTATCGTGCTTTCGCTTCATATACAATGACCGTCACTATATATATCGCGAGAGAAAGATGAAACATGCGTGAATGTGTTGGGGGCTTACTTTTAGAGGACCTGGAGATAGTTTGTGTGCGTACGTGAAAGGGGCGTAGAGGGGGATATGCGAGGGAGAGAGAGATGCTCTTCGTTTCTCTTTACTATGACTAACTTTATATATAGTATAAAAATATACAAATTCACAGTGCGGAATAAATATCATTGTGGGCACCATGCAATGCAAATTAGCGTTCATACTCCTCCATATAACTTTGTAATGTTGTATATATGTAGAAATTCTAAAATAATTTTTTGGCCACACTTTATTCAAAAGGAATGTTGTATGCGAAATAAACGTGAAGAGAGGCTTTTTTAGATCAATGGGGTACGTGATGTAAAATGTGTGAATGTGTAGTTGATGCATTTGGAAGGGCCTAGATAGGTATGAGTGTGTATTACGTATTTGAGAGAGGCATAGATAGAGGGGCCAACAGGGGGGGCATGGGAGAGATAGCACGAGAAATGAGAGTGGTCTAGAGAGAGACAGAGAGACAAATATGACGTCACGGCGAGAGATTCCCTTGACTGTGTATATGCAAGGGGGGAGGGGATAGAGGCACCAGGAGAATATATTTTTGTGTGTGGTGTCTGTGTTGGTATGTGTGGGTGTGAGATGATAACGAGAGGTGGGGGTAGAGGGTGTGTCACCGCGTGAGGTCGGTCGGTCGAGGCGAGGCCCTTCGTCCGGTTCCTTCCTGCGCCACATTGGTCGGCCCGTGACGCATTTAGGGAGACCCATTGATGACTAGTCATACGAGACAAAGACAACAGAATTGAGAAGGACTCTGTGTCCACTGACAAAGCCAGCTAGGATTTGTAACCCTAGGTTCTCGGACTAAGGTAACCCCTTTATATCTGATATTACTATTCATCCAACCTAACTTTAAGGGGCATCCAACAGAATGCTCTGCTAGAATCATACTCGTCGATTAGGAAGAGAGGTGTGAGATAACGCGTGAGAGACAGACCTAAAGATAATTTGTGTACAGGAGACACGTAGGCAGGTCTATGTATATAGAAAGGGTCGATGGGGATTGTGCGTGTGTATGTTTGCGAGAAAGGTTGCTTGTGATAAAGGTTAGTGAAAATAGTCGTAAATGGTTACGAGAGGGAGGGAGGGTTATATCGAGAGCATGTGTGCGAGAAAGACACCTCGGGAGAGGGTGTGTGAGCATGTGTGAGAGACCCTAAACACCGATGGAGAGTGAAAGTACACGTAAAAGACTGATCTACACATTGATTAAAGATATAAATTGTATCCAAATATTAGGATTGGATCATGATATTTGCAATTCGCGTAAGGAACGGTCATTGATCCATCAGACATCTAGTTTCTATCGAATTTGAGCATGTCTATGTTATTATTCGACACAATTGATCCACATAGTTAATATTTTGAACTCCAGACAATGCATCGCTTTAGCAATTGAATATAAACGTGAGTATACTTCACGTTGTGTGTGTAAAGCACATTATACATACGAAAGTTACACAATGAACATTATAAATAGCTACCTATGAACTAGCATACATTTGAATTCAACTTAAGGTGGTTTTAAAAAAATCGAATTCAACATGAAGTCCATTCAATTATTTGAATTTGATATCATGGCATTTGTAAATCGTACCTAAATTATGGGGGCATCAATCTTTGCTCTGATTTTGTACATAATAGCATATGTAGTCGTGTACAAAATATATTCAAATTTAGTTTCTCCATTCCAAAATAATCGTAGTTATAGGATTTTCAGGTGTCAAAAATTCAAAAAGAAGCGGATAATTTAATGAGGTTTTCAAACATACAAGGTCAAATTTAACGTTGTCTATTTAGGTCAATCCTCAAAGTTCAAGAGTACTCTAAATGTGAATGCTTGTGTTTCAAAATTTCGAATGAAGCACCAAAAGAGCCTCTACTCACCCGAAAGGCCAAAACCGCGTGAGACCAATGTTTGGTAGTACAACGAAATTACTTTTCTATAATAACTCCGATACGTGAAACCTACCAGTCCGATGTCCAAAGGTCTAAACCGGGGTAGGTTTGTAGTTTCATCTAGATGCCATGCAACCGCCTCCGAAAAACATTCATACACAATGGCCGCCTAAGCACACATGCACGCGGCCGAAATCACTCCCGCCCACTATTTGGGACACCTGGGATTACCATCCTACCCCCGACCCATAGTAGGTACGCAATTTAAGGGGGGGGGGCAAAGTTTGTACTTTCCCCAAATTTCAAACAAGCGCGTCCCATCTTCTGTTCAAAAAAGCCAAAATCAAGCGCGTCCCAGACCGAAACATGGTTCTCCCCCTCCCACCCGCCCACCTGTCCGATTCCCCATTTGTACTCTATGGGTGCAAAAACTACCTCTCCACCAGCCGCGAAACCCCGGTGTCCTCCGTCCGCCACCCCATCCCACCCGTCAACTGCCGCCCTCCTCCATCACGCCGGAGCCGATACCCCGACGTCATCGTCCACCGCAACCTCAACCACAACGCCCTCCATGGCTATTAGTAGAAGCCGAGGCCAAGCCGTCCATACCAGATCCAGTTCAACCACGCCGTCCTGCGCCTCACCGCTGCCGCTCCAACTTCGCCACCGTCCACCGCGCCGGAGCTGTTCCTGCAACGCCATCCTTCGCCGCCTCGGATCTGCTTCCCCTCCGCCGATATACGGCCATGGCAACACAGTCAACAATTTGGCCATGGGTTCCAAAACATCGGTTCCCCCGGGACAAAAAAGGAGATCGCCACGACATATGGAGGAGACCACACTGGCAACCGGAAATGGTACTCCTCTTCCCTTATTCGTGCAAATCTTACGTGTATGCTTGCACGGTATTAATCCCACAAAAGACACTAGTTGACTGCTTCTTCTTGATACTAGATGTTCCTAGTAAGTCGCGATGCACAAGGTTTCTCCTCATATACGATTTCACCTTAGCTAGAGGTCCGTCGTCCCCCTGGATTCAATTCCTGGCCAGTTGATTCCCAATTAAGGAAGCATTCCCAGGTGTAACAGGCTCTAGTCCGCCTATTACGCCAGGGAAGCAGCGCATCGGTGTTTATCTTAGGGGCGTGTGGGGCCTAGAGCTGCTGGCGCCCGATCTAGAGGTCGGCCGGGATTAAAGGGATGGCCTGGGGGCGCTGCAAAGCACGGCGGTGGTGTGAGGTCGAGGGAGGCGGGCGGCGGAGGCAGGGAAGTGGGCCGGTGGTCGTGGCGGTTCGAGAAAGATCGTCAACAGTGACTGGCGGGAGGTAGACGAAGGACATCTGCCCGTTCCTTATAGATCTGACAGTTCATAAAAAAATCGATCGACCTATTTATTTTCAATCATCGTTATCTTGATGTGACCACATGTGGTGGTGTCTTTGGAGGAGTACCTGCATTTCTGTGCTCATATATTACAAAATCATACGGAGTAGAATCTAATTTTATTTGCCATGCAATGTTGTAGAGCTATCATATGTCTCCTGTCATTTATTTTTCTGCCACCTACTATCTGCTACTTTTACAGTGCACTAGTTCTGCACACACTTCACCCTTACTCTCACTATTGTGTTTTTATGCAAGGGTATTTTAGACTATGCTGCCAAGAGAAAAGCAAAAAAAGAAAAGAGAGAAGTCGCTCCAGCATGGTATGCGGATAGGCCAGACACGTTTATCCCTTATAAAGGGTGCAGTGTCAGCAGATGGAGACGGTAAACGTAGCTCTAGAGTTGATGACCTCACTCGCAATGAACCACCATCGCAGGTGCTTGCTTTAACTTCGCGGTGTCATATGTGGTTGCATGTTCCATATGGTGTCTAGCTTGTATTCGAAAGGCTGAAGTCGGTCTTTATTAAGATAAGGAAAGATATTTTTTACATGAACCACCATCCTGTGAGCACCAGAAGACCAATAGCTAGTCAGGGCACTGGCCCAGCTAGTGATAAGCCCACAAAGACGGGCATCACCTGGAAGCCAACTAAAAAGCCGCGATGGTGGCGAAGTAGCCCGCCTCCCACCAGGATCTCAGGTCCTAGATGATCATGCTCACCACTCCAGCCGGATGTCTAGCTTGTATTGCTTCCAATTTGGTTAAATTGCATCTACTTAGCTTACACATTATACCTTTGAATATGACATGCCTTTCTGTTTTTGGTACATACTAGTACATCTGTGTATTAACCATGTTCTTACATCAAACTAATGTTCTTGTGTATCCCTCATCAGTCACTTATGATGAGCCAGTCAGGCAAGTGGACTACTCCTCATTTAAAGAATGCAACGTCAACCTCCCGACATGATTCTGAAGAAACAGCAAGGCTAGATGAAGATAGTGAATGTAGCTCTGTAGTTGATTACCACATTTCCACTACACTAGCATTGCAGGTGCTTCCTCTAACTTGGCAGCGTGATATGTGGTTGCATGTTGCATATGGTGTCTAGATTGTAATTCTTCCAATCTGGTTAAACTGCATGTGCTATTCTGCTTAGCTTATACATTATACCTGTTAATGCGACATGACTTCCTGTATTTAGTACATAGTACATCTGTCTATTAAGCATGTCCTTACATAAAACTATTGCTTTTTTGTATCCCGCATCAATCAATATGACGAGACACCTTTAGTATATGCAGTGCGATATTAGTTGCATCTTTCATACGATTTATAGCATGCATTTCTTCTAATTTGTTGAAATTCCATTTATGATGGGACGCTTTTAACTTGGCAGAGTCATATTGGTTGCATCTTTCATGTGGTGTCTAGCTTGCGTTGCTTCTTATTTGTTGGAATGGTTTCTGCTTAGTTTACACAAACAGTTGTGAACATGCCATGCCGTCCTGTTTTTCGTACATATTCCATCCTGGTATCATGTGTTGGCCTTACATCAAAGTAGTGATTTTCAGTATCATGCATGCATGAGTTCTGAAGAGAGAATTTTATTGCTTTTTCTTGTCGGTTTTACTTGACAATTCAAAATCAATAAAGCGGAAGGAAGTTAGCAAGGCAGTGGATAAAGGTGCTCCTTCCAAACGGAGGGCCTCTACAGTTTCTACTCCTCCATCCCCCCAAGATGATTTCCAAGACAACACATGCATAGACACTCAACGGAGCTGTGTTTATGATGAGCACGTCTCCCTAGTGCACCATCACCGGTGCTCCCTCTAACTTGGCATTGTTATATGTGGTTGCATGTTATGTGTGATGTCTAGCTTGTATTGCTTCTAATTTTGTTGAATTCCATCTGCTTACTTTACACATTATACTTGAATAAGACACGTGTTCCTGTTTCTAGAACATACAATATATGTCTATCACACCATCTTCTTACATCAAATTACTACTATTGTGTAACCTGCAACAATCACTTATCATAAGACACATTTGACTTCGGAGTGTGAATAGGTTACATCTCGCATTCTTTTCTAGCTTGTACTACTAATTTGTTTAAATGGCACTTATGACGAGACAGTTTTAACTTGGTAGAGTGATATTCGTTGCATCTTTCATATGGTGTCTAGCTTTCATTGCTTCTAATTTGTTGAAATGCCTTCTCCTTAGTTTACACATCATAAGCTGTGAATATGCAATGACACTAATGACGAGAGACCTCTAACTTGGTAGTGTGATGTTGTTTGCATCTTTCATATGATTTATTTCTTGTACTGCTTCACATTTGTTTAAACGCCATTTATGATGAGACACTGTTAACTTGGCAGAGCGATATTTGTAGCATCTTTCATATGGTGTCTACCTTCCATTGCATTGCTTCTAATTTAGTGAAATGTCTTCTTCTTAGTTTACACATCATAGTTCTGGTTATCTCTTCCGTCCTATTTTTCGTACATATTACATCCTCCTATCATGTGGTTGTCTAACATCAAAGTTCAGTTCGTCTGAATCACACATCAATTTGTTCTGAGTAACTAAATTGTCATTCATTTTTCTTGTCGGCTTGACTTAACATGGCACAAAGAAATAGGAAGAAACACAGAATGGCAGGGAATGGGAAGCGAAAGAATCCTGCAGATTCTGCTGGTATTGATGGTGCAATAGAAGGTCAAAGTCCAGCAGAAAATTCTACAAACAGGGTATCCCATGCTACACGAGCTGCAGAAAAAGCCAAATAGAAACAAATAGCTGCCACCAAACAAGCAGAGACAGCCCTAGTTCTTGTAACACCTTCCACAGTACTACCATCTACACGAGTTACTCGTGCGAAAACTAAGCTAGCAGCATGTTCCCAAGCTCCCTTGCCACCTGACACTACTTCCCAAGCACTCTTGACACAAGACGAGTTGGCAAGATCAGATGAATTGTGAGCTTCAACAGCAAGAAGGTAGTTGCTGGAGTCAAGTTACAGTTGCATGCTTCTTTATATGTAGTCTCACAGTTTGATGTACACTAACACTTCATATGTTCATTGTTGGACTAGCACCTAAGCGCAAGAGGAAACAAATATCAGGGATAATGCTCGATAGGTTAACTAAATCTAGAGGAGGAAGAATGGAGATCCGTTTGGAGGCAGGTTTAAAAAGGCCACGTGATGCTACAGAGTCAGCCAAGTTAGTATCAGAGGCAGCGGTTGCCGTTAGGTGTCATGTACGTATCCTCCCAACATGGATTCAGTATAGGAATGAGAAAGACGAAACCCAATTCAATACCTTCCTCGGCCATTTATCTATAAGTATGGTTATGTATGGAAACTAGTAATATCGTCTTGCTCTGTCCCATACTTTCTAGGTTGCTGATAATAAGACTCCCATAATTTTCAACAGATGAGGTTCAAGTTGGATAGCCAAGATGATGCAACCAGACAAGCTTGCACCCATGTTTTCAAGTCTGCTCTGCGATAGTATCGGTATAACTTGAGGAAAACTCACTTTGAAGGCAATGCTAACAGTGAACTTTCCCAAACATCTCCAGTGGAAAATATATCAGATGAAGACTGGAGGGGACTCGTTAAACACTGGTCTGATCCGAAGTATCAGGTACATTATATACATGTGATCAGATCACATGTTGAAGTCCTATTTACGCATGTGCCACACAAATCTATCTTCTTGTAGGTGAACTATTCAAAGAACAAGGCCAACCGTACGAAAGTGAAATTCCAACAAACAATAGGATCTCATAGCTATATTGCACACTGCGAGGCTCTTGTAATTAGCTGTTGTTTCACTCTTTTCGCTGTACCATATTATCAGATCTATATTGACTTGTTCCAAATGCAGAGGAAAGCCCGCAAGGACCAAAAAGTACCTGAACCAAATGCTGTGGAAATCTTGAAGGACTATCACACCAGCAAGAAGAAGGGCATGACTACACCAGTCAAAGCCGCTGTTTTAAGTCCTTAATCCTCATGCCTTTTAACTACTACTTACTCTGACTTGTGCCTTGAACTGCATGGTTTTCAGCCAATGTCTATTACTTTTTTCAATTTTATACACAATTGTCTTAGCGTATCATTGCACCTTATAAGGTTTAAAACAGAGGAGTGATGTTCCTTTGATCTTGACCTGTAATCTAGTTCCGTGTTGTACTTGCCCACACAATGTTACAATTGCCTGTTTGTCTGTTCTCAGTAGTTTTGTCATATGAATGATGTCATACTATGCTTACAGTATCATAAACTTCGTCTCTTTAGCCCTAGCCCTCAATACAATGTGAAGAAATAGACAATACATTAGCGATGATACATGGTCATATGTTTGGAACCTGGTTTAATTATGTACTTTGCAATAAAATACAACTAATATTTTACATGGGTTCACCAGAATAAGTTATGTATATAGACCAAAGCTATTTTGTTTGGTTTTGCTGCCTCCTTAATATCTTATGTTCTAGTACTACTAATGTAAAAAACTGAACTTTTCAGCGAGCTATGGAAAAAATGGTGGAACCACCACTTTCTGAAGGTGGCGAGGCAACTATAGCCGCAATGTCCGCTCTTGCTACAGTGGGTCAGTACCTTTCCACTAATAGTGCTAAAAGCACGTTCCTGCGTAATACTGGGTTGGTTATTAAGGCAATCTTGTCCAAATTGCCTCATGATCAAGATATGGAAGCTCAAAACAATGTTGTATCTGCGCTCCAGACACAAGTCCATTCCCTAACAGAGACCCTTTGTGAAACAAGGAGAGACATTGTTTGAAGTTGTCAAGATATGCATGGTTTTGAAACCAGACTATCAGACATTTGCTATGTTGTTCAGGAGCCTAGGAGAAATGAAGGCGAAGGTTACGGTGCTCCATCGGACAATACAACATGAAAACATAACAACAAAGTCAAACGAATCGAGCTTCGAACTTCACGGTGGTGCATTTATCTGCTAGACTGTTAACTTTTATGCCAACCTTCCTTTTGTTTTATAGTTGTAATTTGTTTTGGTGCGATACAAAATTTGTTCTTTACGTGCAGCCACCGGCTGAAGAAAACAGCAAGCCATTTTTGTATAGTGTAGGGTGTTCCCTATATTTGCACTGGTGGCGATCTTTGGTGCCGAGTGGATGTAATCTGTGTAATCGCCTTAATAGCCTAGCGTTAGTTTCGGCCTTATTTATTTCCTAGTATTCTTTTTGCCTGGTTTGCTAGTTGCCACAACAACCATGGGCCATATACGGACCATGGTAACCTTAACCCTGCTACGGGCCATGGGATCCATGGGTCTCCTACGGGCCGTCAATAAATGGACCTCCTTGACCCTGCTATGGGACGTAGGATCCATGGGTCTCCTACGGGCTGTCGATAAATGGGCCTCCAACAGGGCCGTAGAATCGGTGGGCCTCAGGCCGTCGGATAAATGGGTCTACATGTGTAACATCCCAAATTTTCAATTTGGAACGTTATATATTAGATCATCATTGCATATCATATTTTATTGCATTTTTGGTTGATCCTAGAAATTCTACGCAACTCAAGGACCCGTGGAGAGAGTTGGGGATTTCGTTATTTTCATATTTTTGTTTTTCTCAAATTTTTGAAAAGAGGATCATTTGGTTTTAATTATTTTTCTCTCCAAATATTTCCAATAAGAAAATAAAAGAGAGGGGATAAAATGACTTTCCCAAAATAAAGAAATATTGGAGGTTAAATATTAAAATCAAATAAGATTTTATTCGGAGTCTTATTGCTATTTTATTTGAATTAGGAAAAAATGCGTTTTCAAAATTGCATTAGAGTCCCAAATAAAAGTTCACTTTGTTCGCTGTATTTTTAGAGGATGGTGAAAATTTATTTCAGGATTTTTGGAGTCCGTTTAGTATTTCTTTTATTCGTTTTTCTGCGCAGATTTATTTTAAAAAAATCCAACCGCCTTACCGGGCCGTGTCTGCCTGGGACACTGACCCGGCCGGCCCTTTAAGAGACCGAGGCCCGAGCCGAGCCGCAGCCACCTGCCAGCCCCGCCGCCACCCAAACCCAAACCCTAGCCCGCGCCGCCTCCTCGGTTCGCGTACGTGCCACCGCCGCCTGGCTGGCCACATCACCACCGCCGATGCCGCACCTCACACAAGACTCGGCCGTCACCAGCCGCCTGCCCGTCGAACGCTGCCCCACCGCCGTCGCCCCGCCGCCCGTCGGAGTTGCCCGCCGCCGCCGTCACGGAGTTCCCGCCGCCGTCACCGGAGTTCCCGCCGCCGCCACGACACGCTTTTTTGAGGTAGCCGCCAGTTTTGTTTTTAAAACCATTCGATTTTTATTGCGTAAACCTAGATTCATTTTTAGATTAGATCAGTTCGGTTTTTCCGGTTTATTTAATTAGCGGATGTTCGTCCGTACGTTCGTATTAACAAACGGTGCTCACCCATTAGCCGCACACAAAGAAAGTTCATTCGTTAGCCTGTTCGTTAGTTTTTCTTTTTCCAGGGTTTTTTCGTGATTATTTTCGATCGCGGTTTCTGCCATGATCTTAGTTTTAGTTTATCTTTTTGCTTGTTTATCGGAATCAGGCGATTCAAGCGCCTAGATCTTCGTTTCGAAGCCCTCTTTCTGTTTAACCAACTTGAACAAGATTTTGGTACTGTAAAATTTGACTTTAGTTTAGATTAGTAAACGGATATTGTGTCTTTCGCAGTTTGAGTTTTGTTGCTTCGTTTGATTTGATTCTTTTTGCAAACCGGAGTTCTTAAGTTGAACTTTCTGGTTAGATCTTATTTTATTTGAGTTTTACCCATGCTTCTAGTTGAGTGATTATGTATGTTGTTGTTTGTTTGCGATAGAGTACCCAGAGTGCGAAGTGTGCTACTACGAGTCTCTAGGTTTTGCAGATCATCAGCAAGGCAAGTAACACTTTGATCGTACCTCTTTACTACTGTGACGCCCCCGATTCAATCGTACACTAATCATGCATGCAAATGTGTACGATCAAGAAAAGGGACTCACGGGAAGATATCACAACACAACTCTAAAACATAAATAAGTCATACAAGCATCATAATACAAGCCAGGGGCCTCGAGGGCTCGAATACAAGTGCTTGATCATAGACGAAGTCCGGAAGCAACAATATCTCGAGTACATACATAAGTTAAACAAGGTGCCATAAGATGGCTAGCACAAACCGGGATACAGACGAAGAGGCGCAGCCTCCTGCCGAATCCTCCTAACTACTTCGTCGCCGCCGTGGGCTGCACGTAATAGTAGGCGCCCAAAGTAGTAGTCGCCATCGACGGTGGCGTCGCCCCGGCTCCATCGTCTGTTGCAAGAACCGGGTAAGAGAGGGGAAAAGGGGAACAAGGCAACCGTGAGTACTCATCCAAAGTACTGCAAGCAAGGAGCTACACTACATATGCATGGATATATGTGTAAAGGGCCATCTCGTGGACTGAATCTGCAGAATGCCGTAATAAGAGGGGATAGCTAATCACGTCGAAGACTACGCTCGCAGCCTCCGCCTTGCAACATGTAGAAGAGAGCAGATCAAGTCCTCCAAGTAGCATCGCATAGCATAATCCTACCCGCGATCCCTCCTCGTAACCCGAGAGAGAGCGACCACCGGGTTGTATCTCGCACTTGGAAGGGTGTGTTTTATTAAGTATCCGGTTCTAGTTGTCATAAGGTCAAGGTACAACTCCAAGTCGCCCTATTCATCAAGATCACGGCTATTCAATAGATTAACTTCCCTGCAGGGTGCACCACATAACTCAACACGCTTGATCCCATTTGGCGGACACACTTTCTCGGTCATGCCCGCCGCTGAAGATCAACACGCCGCAGCCCCACCTAGGCACAACAGCGGCCAGCACGCCGGTCGAAACCTAAGCGCAGGGTTGGGCCCATCGCCTTAGCACACCTTGACGCTATGAGGGCGGCCGAAAGCAGAACTAGCCCCCTTAATACAAGACCAGGCTTACGTTCCAATCCGGCGCGCGCCGCTCAGTCGCTGGCGTCACGAAGGCTTCGGCTGATACAACGACGCGGGGATACCCATAACTACTCCCGCGTAGATGGTTAGTGCGTATAGACCAAATGGCCAGACTCAGATCAAATACCCAGATCTCGTTAAACGTGTTAAGTATCCGCGAACGCCGACTAGGGCCAGGCCCACCTCTCACCCAGGTAGTCTCAACCTGCCCTGTCGCTCCGCCTCAAAGATCCACTCGCGGGTGGTCCACAAGCCGACCCGACTTTAATCACCACATGTATCATGTATAAGTATATAGTATATACCCATGATCACCTCCCGAGTGATCACGGCCCGATAGTATATCACAGCAGACGGATAAGAATGTAGGGCCACAGATGGAAATACTAGCATCCTATACTAAGCATGTAGGATTGCAGGTAAAGGTAACAACAGTAGTAGCAAGGACATGCTATGCATCAGGATAGGTATAACGAAAGCAAGCGTGCTACACTACTCTAATGCAAGCAGATAGAGTAGAATAGGCGATATCCGGTGATCAAGGGGGGGGGCTTGCCTGGTTGCTCGCAAGAGAGAGGGTCGTCAACTCCGTAGTCGAACCGGGCAGCAGCAGCGTCGGTCTCGTAGTCTACCGGAGAGAAGAGGGGGGAGGAAACAATGAATACCATGCAAACAGATGCATATTGATGCATGAAAAAGCAATATGTGATGCTAGGCGTGCCCTAACGCGGTATGAGGTGATACCGGTGAAGGGGGGAAACATCTGGGAAAGTATTCCCGGTGTTTCGCGTTTTCGGACATATGAACCGGAGGGGGAAAGTTGCGTGTTTGATATGTTACGGGTGTGTGGTGGACGAACGGGCTGCGTATCCGGGTTCGTCTCGTCGTTCTGAGCAACTTTCATGTAGAAAGTATTTTCATCCGAGTTACGGATTAAAAGATATGATTTTCTAAAGATTTAAATTATTTTCTGGAATTTAATTAATTATTTAAATCCAACATTATCCAGAATAGTAAATGATGACGTCAACATGACATCAGAGTGATGTCAGCAGGTCAACTGGTCGGTTGACCAGTCAAACCAGACAGGTGGGTCCAGTGGGACCCACATGTCATTGACAGGGTACTAACAGAGTTTTAAAACTAACTAAATAGGCTAATTAGTGGGTGGGGCCCGGTAATCAGTGAGAGATTAGTGTTTAATTAACTAATTTAATTAATTAGCAAGTTATCTATTTATTTTTATTCGTTTATGACATGGGGCCCGCATGTCAGTGGCAGTAGCTGCCACGTCAGCAGTTGACTGGGTCAACCCAATCAACTAGGACCCGCAGGGCCCACTAGGAGTGGCTCTGGGGTGGCCCCAGGCCAACCACGTAGGCGGCGGCCGGCGTTTGGCCGCCGGCGACGTCAGAACACGGAGGGAGCACCCGGGCCTCGTCGGGATTTCGCTACACGGCGCCGTTCGGCGCGCAGCTTGGTCTAATCGAACGGCCACTCGATGCCACGTCGAGTGGGGGTGGTGGTATGGCCGGACTTGGCCGGAATCGGCACCGGCGACGAGCAGAGGCAGCGGCGTCGTTTGGGACATCATCGGGATCGCGCTAGGAAGCACCAAACCGCGCGCAACAACTTGCGTTCGAACCGCAGAGGCATTCGCGTCGTTTGGCGGTGGGCCGACCAAATGGTTGCTTAAACACGGCCGGCGACGAGCTTTGGCGGAAGCGCGCTCGGGACGTCGATGGAAACTACGCTAGGAGGCACGGGGAGGTGTGTGCGTGTGTGCGTTGGGTTCCTGAAAGCACAAGGAACACGATGCCGTGCTCACGCGAGCACGACGGAGATCATGGCCACGGCGGCGAGGCCATCCGCGGCGACGTGCTCACGGCAACGGCGACGGGGCAGCTACGGTGCGCTAGGGGGCTAACAAAGATGGCCGGGAGATGGGGAGCTCACCGTGCGGCACGCAAGATGGCCCTTGGGTGGCTTAGTAGCTGCAGAAGGCGTCGCTGGAGTTGGTGAAGAACGCGCAGCCGGAGATGTGGGCGAAGGGATCCGTGATTCGGGCTCCCCGCTCACCGAGGCCTCGGTGGACGAGGAAGATGATGGAGGCGCCGACGGATACGCAGCGCCGGGCGAGGCGATGGCTGTGGCGCGCAATTGCGCGGCGGCGGGTCCATGGCGGTGTTCAGGCGTGGTGGGGAACGCGGAGGAGAGCGGTGGATCCGGAGGGGAGAGGGAGAGGCGGAGGCATTCTGCGGGGAGGGATCGACGAGGCCGAGAGAGGGGCCGTGGTCGCTTATCCTCCCGTCGCGGGCGAAAGGGTTCAGTGGCGACAGTATACAGAGAGGCGTCAGGCCCGAGGAAGAAGGGGGGTGCGAGAGCTGGGCCGGTGGGCCGACCAGCTGGTTGCGGTCCAGTGGAGGCAGGGCTGTGGCGGTTTGAGCTAGGCCGCTGGTCAGGGGGCTCCCCTTTTTTTTTTTTTTGTAACTCCTTTCTTTTATTTATTTTCCCTTTTCTGTTTTATTTAGTTTTAGGGCATTTAGGTAATTTGTAAAATTGTGTCCTCTACACCATAAATACCAGTGCATTATTTGGCATCCACCTAACATTTTTGCTTTAATATTGGAAAACTTTTGTCGTTTGACTTATTTAGGATTTAAATTCGAAACGGTTTGAACTAGCGAAAGTTTAGCAACACTAATCAAAAGATGACATGGCATCATTAGGAGAGATTTACTGTAGCCAAATTATTCGGGCGTTACAAATCTCCTCCACTACAAGAAACTCGTCCCGAGATTTAGGAGGTAGAAGGAAACAACGCGGGGTATTCATCACGCAGGCGATCCTCGCGTTCAAGTGGCTTCATCTTCAGAATGGTGCGACCACTGGACTTTGAGGAACTTGATCGTCTTCTGACGTGTGCGGCGTTCAGCTTGGTCGAGAATGTGGACCGGATGCTCTTTATAGGAGAGATCCTGTTGCAATTCGAGCACTTCATGATCCACTCCTCGGATTGGGTCCTTGAAGCAACGGCGGAGCTGTGACACATGGAACACATCGTGAACCTGAGAAAGGTTCGGCGGAAGCTCCAGTTGATATGCCACTTTTCCTCGCCTCTCGAGAATAGTGAAAGGACCAATATAGCGGGGAGCTAGCTTGCCCTTGATCCCGAAGCGGTGAGCACCCTTCATTGGTGTAACTCGAAGATAGACCTTTTCGCCAGGTTGATAGACCATGTCTTTATGATGACGGTCATACTGACTCTTCTGACGTGACTGAGTAGTCTTGAGATGCTCGCGAATAATGCGGACTTGTTCTTCGGCATGTTGGATAATATCCGGACCGAAGAGTGGACGTTCCCCAGTTTCTAACCAGTTCAGAGGGGTTCGGCACTTTCGTCCATATAACACTTTGAAGGGGGCCATCTTCAGACTAGCTTGATAGCTATTATTATAAGAGAACTCAGCATACGGGAGAGATTCCTCCCATTTCTTGCTGAAGGAAATAACACAAGCTCGAAGCATGTCTTCGAGAACTTGGTTGACACGTTCAACTTGCCCTTGTGACTGAGGATTGAACGCAGTACTGAAAGATAAGTGATTCCCCATAGCTTCTTGGAAACTTGCCCAGAATCTTGAAGTGAATAAGTTGCCTCAGTCTGAACTGATAACCAATGGAATACCGTGAAGTGAAACAATTCTGGACATGTAGAAAGTTGCAAGCTGACTAGCAGTGATCGTTTCTTTGACCGCCAGAAAATGTGCAACTTTAGAAAGTCGGTCAATGACGACAAGAATATTATCACTACCATTCTGCGATTTGGGAAATCCAGTGACGAAGTCCATTTCAACATGGTCCCATTTCCATTCAGGAATAGAGATAGGTTGCAGAGTTCCAGCAGGCCTTTGATGTTCTGCTTTGATACGACGGCAAACGTCACATTCAGCAACATAACGAGCGATGTCTTGCTTCATGTTAGACCACCAGAATCTTTGACGAATGTCCTGGTACATCTTTGTACTACCAGGATGGATACATAGAGGTGTATCATGAGCTTCTTTCATAACTTTCGGAGTCATATTTAGGTTTTCCTCCTTACACGGCACCACTAGGCGGCCTTTGAAGTACAAGGCGCCATCATCAGCAATTGTGAAAAATGAGGGCTTTCCTTCTTTGAGGTCACGCTTACTCTTGTGGGCTTCAGAGTCATATCCCTGTATTGTCTTGATGGAGCTCACGAGATCGGGTTCGACAGCCAGGGTATAGAGGGAACCCTGGGAAACAACACGGAGATTCATCTTGCGAAACTCCGGAGGAGGGGGAGCAAGTGCACCTGGAGGAACAATATGGAGGTTCAGCTTTGAATTCTTCAACAAGTGAGGGCTGAACCTTGTGAATCTGGAGGTGGTTGCAGAAGACTTATGCTTAAGGCATCAGCCATTACATTAGCCTTGCCTGGTGTATAGGAAATACCCAAGTCAAAGTCTGCAACAATCTCCATCCATCTCTGCTGACGGAGGTTCAGGTCTGGCTGAGTAAACAAATACTTCAGACTTTGGTGGTCGGTGAAGATCTCGCAACGATTACCGAGAAGGTAATGTCGCCACTGTTTCAGTGCATGGATAACAGCAGCAAGCTCGAGGTCGTGAACTGGGTAGTTCTCTTCGTGAGGGCGCAATTGTCGAGAGGCATAGGCAATCACTTTGCGCTCCTGCATTAGGAAACAGCCTAATCCTTGACGGGAAGCGTCACAGTAAATGACGAAGTCCTTCTTAGTATCAGGTGGAGCTAGTACTGCGGCAGAAGTCAACTTGTCTTTGAGTGCCTGGAAGCTTTCCTGACATTTGTCTGTCCATTGGAACTTGACGCCCTTATGCAATAGGTTAGTCAGAGGCCTGGCAATCTTGGAGAAGTTCTCGACGAATCGACGACAATAGCTGGCGAGACCGAGAAAACTTCTGACTTGCTTGACATTCTTCGGAGGAGTCCAATCAAGAATAGCCTGAACTCGTTCAGGGTTAACGGAAATACCATCCTTAGAGATGACATGCCCGAGATAGGTCACTTCGGGAAGCCGAATTCACATTTGGAGAACTTGGCGATAGTGATGCTCTCGTAGCTTTTCCAAAGACAAGACGAAGATGTTCAGCATGCTCTTCTTCATTCTTGGAAAATACCAGGATATCATCCAGAAAAACCACGATTTAACTTGTCGAGGTAATCCATGAATATATAGTTCATCAAGCGAGAGAAGGTGGCTGGAGCATTGGTTGCGAAAGACATGACGGTGTACTCATATGAACCATAACGAGTCACAAAGGCGGTCTTTGGGATATCCTCTTCACGAACACGGATCTAGTGGTAACCCAACCTCAAGTCGAAGTTTAGAGAACACCGACGAACCAGCCGCTTGATCATACAGATCATTGATCCGAGGAAGAGGATACTTATTCTGAATGGTAGCTTGGTTTATGGGACGGTAGTCTTGGACCAATCGGTTTGTCCCATCCTTCTTCTTGACAAAGAGAGAAGGTGCTCCCCAAGGAGAGCAACTTGGGCGAATGAACCCATCGCGAAGAGACTTGTCGATTTCCTCCTTAAGCTCAAGGAGTTCATGCGCGGCGGCATCTTGTAGGGTCGCTGGCTATAGGAGTGGTGCCGGTTTCAAGTCGATGACGAATTCGACAGCTCTAGCAGGGGGAATCCCTGGAAGTTCTTCAGGAAAGACGTCAAGGAATTCACGCACGACGGGAATGTTTTCAATACCCTCGAGTGGTGCAGCGTTCAATGCATTCAAGGTATAAAGCCGTGCCTCGGCATTTTGCACCAGATGAGCTTGTTAAGTGACTATTTCATCTGAAGGGTGTAGCAGATGGACGGTCTTAGTGGCGCAAACTATGGAAGCAGTATGCGCCTTTAACCAATTCATTCCCAGAATGAGGTCAATGCTACATGACTTCAGTATGATGGGGGAGACAAGGAATTCCAGTCCTTCGATTTCAACGGGGATGTCGTTGCAAATCATGGAGGTTCGACATTGACCCGCAGGGGTGTGCACTAATAGCGAAGCATTCATGTCTTGACTTTTAATGCCATGCATGAATGCAAAATCTTCAGACATGAATGAATGCGATGCACCTGTATCAAATAAAACGGATGCTGGTACTGAATTTACGAGGAGTGTACCCATCACAGTAGCAGGCTGGTCTTGAGCTTCGTTCAGATCAACGTGGTTGGCATGAACTCGACCATAAGGCTTGGCATTGTTGTTGCGGGGCTGGTTGCTTCCACGGCCAGTTGCGGGAAGTGCCAGTTGATTCTAATTCTGATTGCAATCCCTAGCACGGTGACCTGGTTGACCACACTTGTAGCACAGACCATTATTGGGAGTGGTAACAGGAGCTTGGGGTGGTGGAGCTGGAAGCCTTGGCTGCCTAGTTGGAGGAGTAGGCAGACGAGGTGCAGCATAGCTCTGCCTTGGGGCAGGTGCATTCAGCTGGTACATGCTGTTGGAAATCCATATCTTGCGCTTCTGCGAGGACGGGCCCGAAGATGAGCCCGTGTCACGGTTGCGCCTGTTAGAGCTCTGGTATTCCTGCAGACCAGTTTCGACATTGATAGCTTTGTTCACCAAGGTGGCGAAATCAGCAAAGTCGTGCACTAGAAGTGCGAGCTTGATGTCAGCTTGAAGGCCGTCACGGAACTTCTCCTGTCTGCGTGCATCAGTTGCAATGTCCTCTTCAGCATAGCGAGACAAGTCCAGAAACTCTCGCTGATAAGATTCAACAGTCTTGTTGCCTTGGGTGAGGTTGCGGAACTCACGCTTCTTCCGGTCCATGACTCCTTGAGGGATGAAGTGGGCACGGAAAGCAGCTTGGAAGTCTGGCCAGGTGATGATTGTTCCAACTGGCAGAGTACACCAGTGGCTGTCCCACCATTGAGCTGTGGGTCCCTTTAGGAAGAAGGAAGCAAAGGTGACATAGCTGGCAGGGGCTACATCAGCAGACTCCATCTCATAGGTGATGTCACGGAGCTAGTCATTAGCATCCAGCAGCTGAGTTGAGCTGCGGTACACAGTTGGGTTCAGGCGCATGAAATCCTGCAGAGTTACTGTGTTTGGCTGCTGGTTCATATTGGGGCGAGGAAACTGAGCCATCATGTTTTCCATGAACTGGCGGTTCATCTCAAGCTGTTGGATCATACCAGCCATGTACTCAGGCGGTGGTGGGAAGTTGCCACCACGACCACGACCAGCTGGTCTAACCATCCTGCTAATATATAACAGGGTAGTTCAGCGTTTGAGAAATTTGCAAAGGACAAGAATCATTCATGATGAAACATGCATAATGAAAGCAGCACGATAGAAACTACATAGTAGTCGGCATATCTTACAAAAGGGATCATGCATAGAGTTCGGTACACAGAGTTCAGTACATAGACTAAGACATCATAGGCGGCACGCAGGCTCGCGGCGAATGCATCTAATGCTTAACAAGCAAGCCCACATCAGTCCCACGCTGTATTGCGGAGGTAGCTCTAGCCTGAGAGCTGGTAGTGTGGCATCGGGAACTCCACGTCAGCAACTTGGGGTCCGCGGGTACTCTGGTGCGGAACCCGAGGCTCAAGTGGCAGAAGAGGACCAAGTGCGGGAGAATAGCCTCCCACCTCTGGCCAACCGACACCCTGGGGCATCACGGTCCTGGCTGGGTAGATCACAGAACGCGGCAGCTCTCTGGATCGGACAAAGGGGTGCAGCAGCGTCAGAGCACGGTAAAGGTGCTGACGGGTGGTGTACAACTCGTGGCGAAGAGCTCGGTTAGCTCGATCCAGCCCATCAGCATGCAGAACAAAGTTCTGATGGTAGAAGGGCTCTCGGGTGATAGTGGAGTAGGCAGCAGTGTAGTAACCCTCCGCACCAACATCGGATGCAATAGCAATGTGCCTGAAGGGGGAGGTGTCCAACTCCCGGTACTCTCCACGAAGACGTGTCAGAGCAGCATAAGCAGCATCGTGGACTGCCATATCGATAGTCACCCCAACACCATGTGCGGTGTGCAGCACAGTAGTGGAGTCATACTCCCGAGAGTAGAGGTGGACGATGGCACGGTACTACTCCTGGTTAAAGTCCTGGTACTCCTCAAAGATGGTGTACTCAGGGTGCCAGCGATAACCCAGATAGGTCATCATCTCTGCTAGCACCGCAGGTGATCCCGAGGCACCAATGGCCGTCGTGTGGCGGACGACCTGCCTCGTGGGTTCCATTTGAAAACAAAGATGTTTCAAAGGAGTCAAATGGCAGTGTCGAAATTGTTCAAAATACTATTCTAAGAAATAGCTATGGCTTTATCCAACTTTGGGCTGAATGTGGTCACGGGATCCTAGTGTTAGAGTTAGTAAATTCGTTTAACCCGGGTAGAAGAGAGTTCAGAGTCCCAGAGTAAAGGTCGAGGAGTAAAAGATCCTAGTACCACCCGATGGCGACGTGGGCCCGTAAGGCACACAGCCAAGTTAGTAAAAGTTTTTGCAATGTCTAGACTCGACTTCGCCAAGGAGTGTGGAAGGGGATTCCTACAGCAATCGGCTCGATACCAACTTCAGACGCTTCGATTCAATCGTACACTAATCATGCACGCAAATGTGTACGATCAAGATCAGGGACTCACAGGAAGATATCACAACACAACTATAAAACATAAATAAGTCATACAAGCATCATAATACAAGCCGGGGGCCTCGAGGGCTCGAATACAAGTGCTCGATCATAGACGAGTCAGCGGAAGCAACAATATCTGAGTACGGACATAAGTTAAACAAGGTGCCATAAGATGGCTAGCACAAACGGGATACAGATCGAAGAGGCGCAGGTCTCCGCACAGGATCCTCCTAACTACTCTCGGTCGTAAATCATTGGCTGCACGTAATAGTAGGCGCCTCCGATGTAGTAGTTGTCATCGACGGTGGCGTCGCTCTCGGCTCCATCGTCTGATTGCAGCAACGGGTAAAGAGAGGGAAAAAGGGGAACAAGGCAACCGTGAGTACTCATCCAAAGTACTGCAAGCAAGGAGCTACACTACATATGCATGGATATATGTGTAAAGGCCATCTCAAGGGGTGAGCTGAGAATGCCGTAATAAGAGGGGATAGCTAATCTGGCGAAGACTACGCCTCGCAGCCTCCGTCTTGCAACATGTAGAAGAGAGCAGACTGAAGTCCTCCAAGTAGCATTGTATAGCATAATCCTACCCAGCGATCCCCTCCTCATAACCCTGAGAGAGAGCGACCACCGGGTTGTATCTGGCACTTGCAAGGGTGTGTTTTATTAAGTATCCGGTTCTAGTTGTCATAAGGTCAAGGTACAACTCCAAGTCGTCCCATTATCAAGATCACGGCTATTCGAATAGATTAACTTCCCTCTGGGGTGCACCACATAACCCAACACGCTTGATCCCATTTGGCCGGACACACTTTCCTGGGTCATGCCCGGCTGTGGAAGATCAACACGTCGCAGCCCCACCTAGGCACAACAGAGGCCAAGACGCGGTCTAAACCTAAGCGCATAGGGTGCTGGGCCCATCGCCTTAGGACACACTGACGTTGCGAGGGTGGCGAAAGCGAACTAGCCCCTTAATACAAGAGCAGGCTTACGTTCCAATCCGGTAGCGCCCCTCGGTCATTGGCGCCACGAAGGCTTCGGCTGATACCACGACGCGGGATACCCATAACTACTCCCCGTAGATGGTTAGTGCATATAGAACAAATGGCCGACTCGGATCAAATACCAGATCTCGTTAAGCGTGTTAAGTATCCGCGAACGCCGACCAGGGCCAGGCCCACCTCTCACCCAAGTAGTCTCAACCTGCCCTGTCGCTCCGCCTCAAAGATCCACTCACGGGTGCTCCACAAGCCGACCCGACTTTAGTCACCACTTGTATCATGTATAAGTATATAGTATATACCCGTGATCACCTCCCGAGTGATCACAGCCCGATAGTATAGCACAACAGACGGACAAGAATGTAGGGCCACAGATGGAAATACTAGCATCCTATACTAAGCATGTAGGATTGCGGTAAAGGTAACAACTAAAGAGTAGCAAGGACAGGCTATGCATCGGGATAGATATAACGAAAGCGATAACATGCTACACTACTCTAATGCAAGCGGTATAGAGTAGAATAGGCGATATCTGGTGATCAAGGGGGGGGTTTGCCTGGTTGCTCTGGCAAGAGAGAGGGGTCGTCAACTCCGTAGTCGAACTGGGCAGCAGCAACGTCGGTCTCGTAGTCTACCGGAGAGAAGAGGGGGGAAGAAACAATGAATACCATGCAAAAAGATGCATATCGATGCATGACAAAGCAATATGTGATGCTAGGCGTGCCCTAACGCGGTATGAGGTGATACCGGTGAAGGGTGGAAACATCCGGGAAAGTATTTGGACAGATGAACCGGAGGGGGAAAGTTGCGTGTTTGATATGTTAGGGGTGTGTGGTGGACGAACGGGCTGCGTATCCGGGTTCGTCTCGTCGTTCTGAGCAACTTTCATGTAGAAAGTATTTTCATCCGAGTTACGGATTAAAAGATATGATTTTCTAAAGATTTAAATCATTTTCTAGAATTTAATTAATTATTTAAATCCAACATTATCCAGAATAGTAAATGATGACGTCAGCATGACATCCGAGTGATGTCCGCAGGTCAACTGGTCGGTTGACCAGTCAAACCAGACAGGTGGATCCAGTGGGACCCACATGTCATTGACAAGGTACTAACAGAGTTTTAAAACTAACTAAATAGGCTAATTAGTGGGTGGGGCCCGGTAGTCAGTGAGAGATTAGTGTTTAATTAACTAATTTAATTAATTAGCAAGTTATCTATTTATTTTTATTCGTTTATGACATGGGGCCCGCATGTCAGTGGCGATAAGCTGCCACGTCGGCGATTGATTTGGTCAACCTACCAACTAGGACCCTTGAGGCCCATCGGCGAGGAGGCTCGGGTGGCCCTGTGCCAACCACGTGGCGGCGGCCGGCATTTACGCCGCGACGCCGTAATACGGCGGGGCACCCAGGCCTCGTCGGGATTTCGCTACACGGCGCCGTTCGGCGCGCAGCTTGGTCTAATCGGCACCGGACTTGGCCGCGTCGAGTGGGGGTGGTGGGGGTATGGCCGGACTTGGCCGGAATCGGCACCGGCGACGAGCAGAGGCAGCGGCGTCGTTCGGGACATCATCGGGATCACGCTAGGAAGCACCAAACCGCGCGCAACAACTTGCGTTCGAACCGCAGAGGCATTCCGCGTCGTTTGGCGGTGGCGCTAGACCAAATGGTTGCCGGAAACACGGCCGGCGACGAGCTTTGGCGGCAGCGCGCTCGGGACGTCGACGGAAACTACGCTAGGAGGCATGGGGAGGTGTGTGCGTGTGTGCGTTGGGTTCCTGAAAGCACAAGGAACACGATGCCGTGCTCACGCGAGCACGACGGAGATCATGGCCACGGCGGCGAGGCCATCCGCGGCGACGTGCTCACGGCAACGGCGACGGGGCAGCTACGGTGCGCGAGGGGGCTAACGAAGATGGCCGGGAGATGGGGAGCTCACCGTGCGGCACGCAAGATGGCCCTTGGGTGGCTTAGTAGCTGCAGAAGGCGTCGCTGGAGTTGGTGAAGAACGCGGCAGCCGGAGATGTGGGCGAAGGGGATCCGGTGATTCGGGGCTCCCCCGCTCCAGCTGAGGCCTCCGGTGGACGAGGAAGACGATGGAGGCGTCGACGGACACGCAGGCGCGGCGAGGCGATGGCTGTGGCCGCGCGATTCACGACGGCGGGTCCATGGCGGTGTTCGGGCGTGGTGGGGGAACGCGGAGGAGAGCGTGGTGGATCTGGAGGGGAGAGGGAGAGGCGGAGTAAATATCTGCTGGGGGAGGGGATCTGACGAGGCCGAGAGGGGGGCCGTGGCGGCCTTATCCTCCCCCGTCGCCGGCGAACTGGTCTGGTGGCGACCGCGCCCTGTAGCGGCGCGCGTCCGAGGAACATGAATGGGGGGGGGGTGCGGTGCGAGGAGGCTGGGCGGCTGGGCCGACCAGGCTGGTTCTTGTCGAGGAGGCAGGGTGTGGCGGTTTGAGCTGGGCCGCTGGTCGAGGGGGCTCCCTTTTTGTTTTTTTTGTAATTCCTTTCTTTTATTTATTTTCCCTTTCTGTTTTATTTAGTTTTAGGGCATTTTGGTAATTTGTAAAATTGTGTCCTCTACACCATAAATACCAGTGCATTATTTGGCATCCACCTAACATTTTTGCTTTAATATTGGAAAAAATTTGTCGTTTGACTTATTTAGGATTTAAATTCGAAACGGTTTGAACTAGCGAAAGTTTAGCAACAGTAATCAAAAGATGACATCGCATCATTAGGAGAGATTTACTGTAGCCAAATTATCCGGGCGTTACAACTACCCATTTTTTATTGCATTAGATCAACCCTCAAACATTGCATGGTTAGGATCTGAATAACATGTGGGTTTTGGGAAGTAGATGATGAGGTAGAACCTATTGCCTTGTTTATTATCAAACCTTTGGGAGTTACATCTACGTCATGTTTGTGTTGTTATGCTATGCTCGTAGACGTGGATTGGGTGAGTGTATCCATGACAGTTGTGAGTATTGCTAATTAATGGTTAAATTAATGTGGCTACTTAAATACACAGCTGGGTGGATTGTTTATGGGCACCTGGAGAATCCAGTGTTGTCCTAGGATATCCCGGGGTTCCGTGTGATCATCCTAAGGTCCGCCACCTAGGATCAAAGGGATCATAAGATTATTCATGCTAGAAACTTCCGTGTGCAGCCACAAGCTATTATGGGCTCTAGCATAGTTGACTAAGTTGCATGACCTCTTTCAGTGGTGGGCTAGCAGATGTTGGGGAACATAGGTGTAACTGTCCATCCAGAGTAAAGAGTTATTGTTTCTGAAAGACTGTGTCTTTGTCATCCGTTTCTCTAACATCATGTAGTGCGAGAAATCCAACAGAGGAGATCGAGTCTTGTGGGGAAAAGTGTGCAAACCTCTGCAGAGTGTACAAACTAATTATGGTTAGCCGTGTCCCCGGTTATGGACATCTTGAGTATCTGGTTCTTGGATTATCATGTTGATCTCATTACTCTAAAGTAAATAATTTGATTGGGTTTAATGATGATGCATAAATGGGATTGAGTTGGAGGAACCTTCTCAATGTTTAACAACCACCATGATAGTTAAATAAAATTTATTCCTTTGTTGTAGGGAAAAAATGTCTTTATGCAAAAACTGTAACCATAGAGCTTCCCACCAACCATATTTCATGTACTGGTAGCATTTATTCTGTTCATTACTCTATGTGTTACATTGCTAGCATATTCCATGTGCTGACCCGTTTCGGGCTGCAACATTTCATGTTGCAGATTTTTCAGACAACGAGTAAGGTGCCTTAGGTCGTGATCTTTCACTCAGCTATTCCGTTGGAGTTGATGGACTCACTTTATTTTCCAAGCCTTCCACTGTTATCGTATTTTAGATGGACTTAAGCCATATTACTGTAATAAGTTCTCTTTTGAGACATTCGATGTAATAAGAGTGTGATTGATACTCTGTTATAAATCCTCGAGTACTGTGCCTGTCAGCATTACCGATCCAGGGATGACACTGATGCACAGAGACTAGACTGTTTGAGGTCTGGTCGCTACAAGATGGTATCAGAGTACATGCTGACTGTAGGACACGACCACTAAGCTAAGACCATAGTACACTCTTCTCTACTCATTTCTGACTCCTCTCCCTTTTCTACTCTATAGGATGGCGGATGCAAGGAACAAGTTCACTCAACCGGATGAAGATACACCTTTTGGACGACACTTGAAGGAAGTCACTAGATACCTGAACATAGGAATACCAAGCTTCACTGGGACCTACATCGCCACATTACCCAAAGAGGAGCGTTGGATGATTCAAGTTCAACTTCCAGGAAGGACGTTCATGTCAGTCAGTGAGCCCATAGAGTTTTCCTTCGATGTACCAACCTGGAGTCTAGGAAAGAGCATGGCAGCTCACATCACCATGGGACGCATTGGAGAAGTTTACCACAAGGATCTCAAGGATACTATCTACCAGATTTGTGGGCGCCGAGATGAGCAATGGGAGATGATCAGCAACAGGAGGGATAGGTCCATTGCAGCTTTCATTCAGGAGTTAAACCAGCACATTCGTCGCCAGGAGAACCAGATGTGCGCAGGCATGGCAGATCTGAAGAAGGCAATGACCAAGATTTCAGAACTGGAGGAAGAAATCAAGTCTACACGTGATGGATATGAGGAGGAAATGACAATACTCGTGGAGAAGAATGATGACCTGACGAGGAAGCTCGGAGTATTCATGGGAGACCCCGCGCCAGGAGGTGATGACGATGAATCCAAGGACGACATCATCATCGACGACGCCGACTCAGACCCCGATGATAGCGACGATGACTATGTTGATGAAGCTAGACCGGATATCATGGAGTCTTCAACTGATCAAACTTTATAGTCGACCACCATATCAGTAGTAGTACTCCCCCATGTATATAGTATAGTCCGAGCACCTTTGTAATGGTAGTTAGACCGACTGTATTCCCTTGTTTGAATTGATTGAAGTGATATTGATTGTGTTTGTCTCATGTGCATATGGGTAGTGTTTTTTCCTCTAGCCCTCATTCTATTCTGTTTTCTCATCTTCTCTAAACCTATCAGATGCCTCCGAGACGTGACAATGGATTTGCTTTCCCGCAGGAGCTCAGCCAGTTGATCCACCAGTAGAATACCCTGATGCAGCTACTAGTTCAGAATCAGAACCAAGGCAACAACAACAACAACCCACCACCGCCACCACTTGTTGATCACTTAGCCCGTTTCCTAAGGCTGAATCCGCCGGTGTTTTCCAGTAGCACCGAGCCGATTGTTGTAGATGATTGGCTCTGCAAGATTGGAAGGGAGATAACCGCTGCAGGATGCACAGATGCGGAGAGATTGCGTTTTGCCGCACACCAGCTTGATGGACCCGCAGCATCATGGTGGGAGAATTTCACAGCCACTTACCCCATCGACACTATCACATGGGATCCGTTTCAGCAGGCTTTCCGTACTGCCCATGTTTCAGTAGGAGCTATGGCCATGAAGAAGCGTGAGTTTCGCAACTTGCACCAAGGAGGATGCACAGTGGGCCAGTATGTGGATGACTTTAGTAAGTTAGCACGTTATGCCCTGGACGATGTTGCTACAGATGCTGCTAAGCATGAGAAGTTTCTGGAAGGACTGAATGATGAGCTGAGAATGCAGATGATGGTGGCAAACTTCAACAACTACCAGGAGTTGGTAGATAGAGCTCTCATGATTGAAGGGAAGCAGCAGCAGATAGACAGTCGCAAGAGGAAGTATGGACAAGGGAAGTACAATTCGGGAACTCAGCAGAAACCCCGTTTCACCCTAAACTCGGGAGGACACATTCACCATAACCATGGAGGCCATAATTCTAATGGAGGGATTCCGCATAACCATAGTGGCCCCAAGAATGGGAATGGGAATGGAGGAAGCAACGACCAGAACCGTTCCAACCCATCTATGCCCGCCAAGAAGGATCTAAGTCACATTACTTGTTTCAAGTGCGGGAAGAATGGACATTACGCCACGGAGTGTTCTGAAGCCAATAATGGAAATGGCAATGGAAGCTCTGGGAAGAAGCCCAACCCTTTCAACAGCGGACAGGTGAACCACGTTAGCGTGGAGGAGGTTGAAGCGCAACCAGATGCAGTAATAGGTAAGTTTTTGGTTAAGTCATTTACTGCAATCATTCTTTTTGATACTGGTGCATCACATTCATACATATCAAGGGGATTTGTGGATAAGTATAAGTTGCCCACCAAAGTTCTTAGAACACCTATGCTAGTAAGCTCGCCAGGAGCAGAGCATATGGCAAGCCAAGGATGTTTTCAGATGCCATTGACCATAGGTAGGCATGTTTTCCCCTCAGATCTGATAATTCTGGAGTCCCAAGGATTGGATGTGATTCTGGGTATGGATTGGCTATCGATGTATGGAGGAAACATTGAATGCGCCAGTAAGTCGATTATGCTCACCACCCCAGAAGGAAGAAGGATTAAGTATGTATCCCGGCATATGCCGAAGAGGACCCAAGTAAATTCCTTATCAGGAGTTGTACAGGAGGAAGTACAAGTGGTGAAGGATTACCCCGAAGTATTTCCAGAGGAGTTGCCAGGCATGCCACTGGATAGGGACATTGAGTTTTTAATTGAGCTCTCGCCAGGCACAGGGCCAATACAAAGAGACCGTATCGGATGCCTGCAAAGGATTTGGAGGAAATTAAGAAGCAGATTAAGGAATGACTGGATAAAGGCTATATTCGCCCAAGTTCGTCACCTTGGGGATCACCGGTACTTGTAGTGGAGAATAAGGATGGAGCGTTAAGGATGGTTGTTGATTATCGCGGATTGAATGAAGTAACGATAAGAATAAATACCCACTATCGATGATCAATGATTTGTTTGACCAGTTGCAAGGAGCTAAAGTATTTTCCAAGATCGATCTGCGATCAGGATATCACCAGCTGAAGATTCGAGAGCAGGATATACCTAAGACAACTTTTACCACAAGGTACGGGCTATACGAGTATACCTTTATGTCATTTGGTCTGACTAACACACCTGCCTATTTCATGAACATGATGAACGAGGTGTTTATGGAGTTTTTGGACAAGTTCTTCATGGTGTTCATTGACAATATATTGGTTTACTCGAAGAATGAAGAGGAGCATAAGGATAATTTGCGTTTGGTTCTCGAGAAGCTCAGGGAACATTAGCTGTATGCCAAGTTCAGCAAGTGTGAGTTTTGGCTAAAGGAAGTTGGATTCCTCGGACATGTTATCTCCGGAGAAGGGATAGTAGTAGACCCCACCAAGGTTGTCACTGTGACAATTTGGGAATCACCCACGTCAGTTGGAGAGATCCGGAGTTTTCTTGGACTCGCAGGATACTACAGGAGGTTCTTTGAGAACTTCTCTAAGATTGCGAAACATGTGACGGAGTTGCTGAAGAAGGACACCAAGTTCAAATGGACTGATGAATGTGAAGCCAGTTTTCAAAAGTTGAAGAAACGCTTGGTTACAACCCCAGTGTTGATTCTTGCAGACCAACGGAAGGATTATCAAGTGTTGTGATGCTTCATGTCGAGGACTTGGAGCAGTTCTGATGCAGGATGGAGGAGTTGTTTCATATGCCTCGCGACAGCTTAAACCCCATGAGTTGAATTATTCTACCCATGAATTGGAGTTAGCAGTCGTAGTACATGCGTTGAAGACATGGAGACATTTTCTCATCGGAAATCACTGTGAGGTGTACACAGATTATAAGAGTTTGAAGTATATCTTCACACAGAAGGAGTTGAATCTCAGGCAGAGGAGATGGCTGGAGCTCATCAAATATTATGATATGAAGTTACAGTGTCATCCCGGAAAGGCTAACATAGTATCCGATGCGTTGAGCCGCAAGAGTCATGTCAATACACTCATGACCGGAGAATTACCCAAGGAGTTAGCAGAGGATCTTCGTGAGCTATGTTTGGAAATAGTTCCGAGAGGCTATGTGGCAGCATTGGAAATTCATTCCACTTTGATGGATAAAATCAGGAAAGCTCAGAAGTCTGACAAGGAGATTGCCGAAATAAAGGAAAGGATGAGCAAAGGAAAGGCCAAAGGATTTCGTGAGGATGAGCACCATACCTTATGGTTTGAGGACTGCGTATATGTCCCTAATGACCCCGAGATTAGGAAGTTGATTCTGCAGGAGGCTCATGATTCGACATATTCAATTCACCCAGGAAATACCAAGATGTATCTGGATTTGAAGGAAAGTTTCTGGTGGACCAGAATGAAGAAGGATATTGCGGAGTATGTAGCAGTTTGTGCTGTTTGTCAAAGAGTGAAGGCAAAGCATCAGAAGCCTGCAGGATTGTTACAGCCATTGCCGATACCCGAGTGGAAGTGGGACAAGTTAGGCATGGATTTTATCACGGGATTGCCCAAGACTCGTTCAGGCTATGACTCGAGATGGGTTGTAGTCGATCTCTTGATGAAAGTAGCTCATTTGATCCCAGTGAAGACCACCTATACAAGTGCGAAGTTGGCAAAGATATATATATGACCAGGATCGTATGTCTGCATGGAGTTCCGAGGACCATTGTATCAGATAGAGGAACCAAGTTTACCTCAAAGTTCTGGAATCAGTTGCATGAAACTTTGGGTGCTAGGCTAGAGTTCAGTACAACCTTTCATCCATAGACAGATGGACAGACCGAGAGAGTCAATCAGATTCTGGAAGACATGTTGAGAGCTTGTACGCTAGATTATGGATCTAGTTGGGACGATAATTTGCCATATGCCAAGTTCTCTTACAACAACAGCTATCAAGCCAGTTTGAAGATGGCCCCGTTAGAAGCCTTGTACGGAAGGAGGTGTAGGACACCGTTGTTGTGGGATGAAGTTGGAGACTGTCAGTTGTTTGGACCAGATTTGATTAAAGAGTCAGAAGAGAAGGTTAAACTTATTCGCGAGAGACTCAAAGTAGCCCAGTCCATGCAAAAGAGTTATGCACCATGTTTTCTGGAACCATACAAAGTTTTGGAGCGTATGGGAGAAGTTGCTTACAAACTGGAGTTGCCCGAAGGATTGTCAGGAGTTCATGATGTGTTTCACGTTTCCCAGTTGAAGAAATGCCACGCAGAGATGGCTGATATTCCTCTAAGAGACACCGTGCCACTGGAAGCGATTCAGCTGGATAGCGATTTGACCTACGAGGAGAAATCCGTGAAGATTCTCGAGTTTCCCAGCCGAGTCACGCGAGGCAAGGTTATCAAGTTTTGCAAAGTTCAGTGGAGCCACCATACCGAGGAGGAAGCAACCTGGGAAAGAGAGGAATACCTACGGAAGGACCACCCACACCTATTTTCTAGCCAATCCGAATCTCGAGGGCGAGATTCATCTTAAGGGGGGTAGGTTTGTAACATCCCAAGATCATCATTGCATATCATCTTTTATTGCATTTTTGGTTGATCCTAGAAATTCTACGCAACTCAAGGACCCGCGGAGAGAGTTGGGGATTTCCTTATTTTCGTATTTGAGTTTTCTCAAATTTTTGAAAAGAGGGTCATTTGGTTTTAGTTATTTTTCTCTCCAAATATTTCCAATAAGAAAATAAAAGAGAGGGGATAAAATGACTTCCCAAAATAAAGAAATATTGGAGGTTAAATATTAAAATCAAATAAGATTTTATTCGGAGTTTTATTGCTATTTTATTTGAATTAGGAAAAAATGCGTTTTTCAAAATTTCATTAGAGTCCCAAATAAAAGTTCTCTTTGTCCGTCGTATTTTTAGAGGACGGCGAAAATTTATTTCAGGATTTTTGGAGTTCGTTTAGTATTTATTTTATTTGTTTTTCTATGCGGATTTATTTAAAAAAAAGTCCAACCGCCTTATCGGGCCGTGTCCGCCTGGGACACTGACCCAGCCGGCCCTTTAAGAGGCCGAGGCCCGAGCCGAGCCGCAACCACCCACCAGCCCCGCCGCCGCCCAAACCCTAACCCGTGTCGCCTCGGTTCACAAGCGCCGCCGCCCGCGCACTGCCGCACCCTTCGCCTTGCTGCCAAGCACTAGCCACCGTCGCCACCGTCCGAACGCCGCCGCCACCCCGCAGGAGTTACGCGCCACCGCCGTCGCCGGAGTACCCGCCGCCGCCGCCGACGAGTTTTTTGAGGTAACCGCCGGTTTTGTTTTTAAAAAGCGTTCGGTTTTATTACAAAAACCTAGATTTGTTTTTTTAGATTAGATTTGTTCGGTTTTTCTGGTTTATTTAATTAGCTGACATTCGTCCGTACGTTCGTTTTAACGAACGATGTTCACCCATTAGCCGCAGACAGCGAACGTTCGTTCGTTAGCCTATTCGTCAGTTTTTATTTTTCCAGGGTTTTTTCGCGATTATTTTGGATCGTGATTTCTGCCCTGATCTTAGTTTTAGTTTATCTCTTCGCTCGTTTATCGGAATCAGGCGATTCAAGCGCTTAGATCTTTGTTTCGAAGCCCTCTTTCTGTTTAACCAACTTGAACAAGATTTTGGTATTGTAAAATTTAACTTTAGTTCAGATTAGTAAACGGATCTTGTTTCTTTCGCAATTTGAGTTTCGTTGCTTCGTTTGATTTGATTCTTTTTGCACACCGGAGTTATTAAGTTGAACTTTATGGTTAGATCTTCTTTTATTTGAGTTCTATCCGTTCTTCTAGATGAGTGCTTATGTATGTTGTTGTTTGTTTGCGATAGAGTACCCGGAGTGCGAAGCGTGCTACTACGAGTCTCTAGGTTTTGCAGATCATCAGCAAGGCAAGTAACACTTTGATCATACCTCTTTACTACCCATTTTTTTATTGCATTAGATCAACCCTCAAACATTGCATGGTTAGGATCTGAATAACATGTGGGTTTTGGGAAGTAGATGATGAGGTAGAACCTATTGCCCTGTTTATTATCAAACCTTTGGGAGTTACATCTACGTCATGCTTATATTGCTATGCTATGCTCATAGACGTGGATTGGGTGAGTGTATCTATAACATTTGTGATTATTGCTAATTAATGGTTAACTTAAGGTGGTTACTTAAATACACATCTGAGTGGATTGTTTGTGGGCACCTGGAGAATCCAGTGTAGTCCTAGGATATCCCGGGGTTCCGTGTGATCATCCTAAGGTCCTCCACCTAGGCTCAAAGGGATCATAAGATTATTCATGCTAGAAACTTCCGTGTGCATCCACAAGCTATTATGGGCTCTAGCATAGTTGACTAAGTTGCATGACCTCTTTCAGTTGTGGGCTAGCAGATGTAGGGGAAAGTAGGTGTAACTGTCCATCCAGAGTAAAGAGTTATTGTTTCTGAAAGACTATGTCGCAGTCATCCGTTTCTCAAACATCATGTAGTGCGAGAAATCCAACGGAGGAGATCGAGTCTTGTGGGGAAAAGTGCGCAAACCTCTGCAGAGTGTACAAAGTAATCATGGTTAGCTGTATCCCCGATTATGGACATCTTGAGTATCTGGTTCTTGGATTATCATGTTGATCTCGTCACTCTAAAGTAAATAATTTGATTGGGTTTAATGATGATGCTTAAATGGGATTGAGTTGGAGGAACCTTCTCAATGTTTAACAACCACCATGATAGTTAAATAAAATTTATTCCTTTGTTGTAGGGGAAAATGGCTTCAGGCAAAAACTGTAACCATACACTACTAGGAAAATGCTTATAGATAGAAGTTTACCAGTAGCGAGTTTTTTTACCCCACGCTACTAGTAAGTACCAGTAGCGTTGTGTAGAAAACACGCTACTACTAACATATAGCAGCAGCGTTTGTTTGTTTGGGCCATGCTACTGTTTCATGGGCCGCAGGGCAGCATCTGTAGCCCACTTAGCTGTAGCATTTGTTCTGAATGGGCGCTACAGCTGGTGGGCTTAGCAGTAGCGTGGTGCTTCAACCAGTGCTACTACTATACCTAAAGAAACCCGGCCCGCGAGCGCCCCCGCACCCCCCTCGTCTCACACAATCCCCTCCGCCCGACGACTACGCCGCCGCGGTTAGGGTTCGTCCCCGGCCGCCTCACCCCCATCGATGGTGCCGTGCGCCGCCACCACGCGCGGTCGCCTGTCGCCTTCTCCGACGCTCCAACCCCATAAGTCCCCCTCTCGATCTCCTCCTCCCTGCGCGCCACAGTTGCCCCGTAACATCGAGGGTTGTGTTGGGTACCTGCTGCTGTGTGTGGCGGCAGCACGGTGCGGCTGGTCCGGATCCGGGGGCCGCGGTGACGGGAAGAGTGCGGGAGGCGACGGCGGTTCGGGTAGGGGAGGAGGTGGCGGGGGCTGCGCTGCGCTGCCGGCCGACGAGGCGGAGACGAGGAGCAGCAGGGCTTGCAGTTGTCAGGGAGTCCAGTGGTGAGCAGAGCAGGGAGCAGTGGAGTGAGAGTGAGAAACAGAGAGCGAGTGGATTTGGACGCGTCTAGTAGTATAGGAAGGAGTACCAATATTTTGCTTGACTTGACCTGCCAAAGTCTTTGCTTATTAATGTTTTCTTTTTCATCCTTACCATAAACTACTCCTAGCATGGCAGTAATTTATATATTGCATTTGTGTCGGTCGATTTTGTGTGAAGCCATGAGGCCGAGCCCGGGTAGTAGTTCATCACATACTAGTATTTTTCTTATTAATGGATTGGGCTGGCTCATGTTTGATTTGTTGCTTTGTGGTTGGGCAGTTTCGACTTTTCTGATGTGATGTTATGGATATTGCTTCTATAGGAGATTAAGTGCTCGGTTCAGGTTGTATCAAGTGCCCTTCTATAGGATGTTGTATAGTTGTTGTTCATGTGAGCGACAAAGCTACAAGCTCATGTTTATTTAGTGTGCTTTGTTGTGCGAAATCATCAAGATTTAGGATTACTGATAAGAAGGGGGTAGTTTATTTAGTGTGCTTTGTTGTGATTAACAAAGATGAGATGAGATCAAAGTATTGTTATGTTTTGCCATATATTTGTTTGTTACATCTCTAGATTATTCAGCTACTAGTATTGTCTAACCTTGTGTTTAGTGCAAATTTCATGCTGATAGCGACGCTTCATCTGAAGAGTTGGGGACATTAGTTTACTAGATTGCTAGCTTTATGATTATTGGACTGAACTTTATGTTTACTTTTTAGTTGTTATTTTGCTTGCCATGTGAACTCTAGCTATGAAAACTTTATGTTTACTTTTTGGATCGTTAATCCTTTAATCATATTGCTTTAGGGAAATGGCGCCACCACCACCACCACCATTTCGACGGTGCAAGTCAAGGTGCGCCAGCAGCCTTGCAACTGGCACGCTGTTTGGCATCTACTTCGAGTCTAGTTTTCTTCATGCGGCGGTAATAAACAATATGAAACTAGTAACTACTATTTTGTTTTTAGTGTTATTGGCATTAATGCATCGTGTATATATCATTTCGCTTTTTGTACAAAGATCGTCCCATGCAATGTGAGGTCAGAATTCAACAATCTGACTGGAGATTCTGTGACCTTTGAGGCTCCTGGGGGCCCTACACTATGGAGATCGAGAAAGGACGAAAGATAACGCGGGTGGGAGGAGATGGATGGGTCCGTTTCATCGAGAACATGCGTATCACTGGTGGTGAGTTGATTAGCTTCTCCTTCAGAGCTGAAAGACCCAAGCTGGCCGTGATTTATATCAACAAAGCAGAAGATTATGAGGATGATGATGACCCACTCGGTGATGCCATCGTAGCTCAAAGAATGAAGTTGAGCGAGGAGGAGGTGTGCAACCTATGGGACATCATTCCGCCCGTCTTGATTTCGTCTGGGTGCCATTCGTGACCGCCTGACAAGTACCATGGTTGATCGGCATATGATGGTATTTTGCATTTACTGTAGTTTTTAGAGTAATTTGATGATATGCTTTATTGTTATACTTAGTGTAGAGTCCGATGATATATATGCTTAGTGAATCTTATATGCTTTATTGTTATACTTAGTGTAGAGTCCGATGATATATATGCTTAGTGTAGAGTTCGATGATATATATGCTTCGCGTAGAATGTGTGAGGCTACTTATTAATTGATATGTTTTCCTTATTCAGAAATTGCCAAAGAGCCTATCTGAGAGTTGGAATACGCCTTACCACAAGGGGCTCCGTCACAACTTGTGCGTACGGCGTGGACACGGACGGTCGCACACACTTCAACTCGGGTGGGTGGAAGAGCTTCCTCATCGGCAAGAATCTTCATGTTCGACAAGCAATCCTAATTACTATCAGGAACACCCACCGCCCAGGCTTGAGGATGATGGTCATCATCGACATCATCTAGAACTTCATATGCATGCGTGTGGCTGTTGAACCATATATATGCTAGTATGACTACCTAGTAGACTTATCAACTATGATCTATCCATGCATTGTTGACTACTATATGTGTTTGTGAGATTGTGTGGTTATATTAAATGTGGTACTGTCGTTAATGTTTGTGAGATGGTTCTGTGAAGTTAGTTTATTTGCACTGGACTTGTCTTGATTTCCATGAATATTGCACCTGACTGCTTTTTTTATTTTTATTTCTATTTTCCTAGTAG
Source organism: Aegilops longissima (assembly GCA_021605205.1). NCBI lineage: Eukaryota > Viridiplantae > Streptophyta > Magnoliopsida > Poales > Poaceae > Aegilops > Aegilops longissima. The sequence continues at coordinate 46,534,638 of CM038680.1, read as the reverse complement.
TAGCGTGGGGAGAAAATATGGCGCTACTACTACGTGATGATAGTAGTAGCGCTGGTGGAGGAAGCAGCGCTCCTAATAAGTATTTTAGCTGCAGCGCTTGTTCAGAAACACGCTACTGTTAAATAATAGCTGTAGCGCCCTAGCAGTAGCGCGGGTGCCCGTGCTACAGGTATGTAAAAAACCAGCGCCACTACTAAGCTTTTCTCTAGTAGTGATAGAGCTTTCCACCAGCCATATTGCCTGTAGTGGTAGCATTTATTCTGTTCATTACTCTATGTGTTATATTGCCAGCATATTCCATGTGCTTACCCATTTCGGGCTGCAACATTTCATGTTGCAGAACTTTCAGACAACGAGTAAGGTGCCTTAGGTCGTGGTCTTTCTCTCAGCTATGCCGTTGGAGTTGATGGACTCACTTTATCTTCCAAGCCTTCCGTTGTTATCGTATTTTAGATGGACTTAAGCATATTACTGTAATAAGTTCTCTTTTGAGACATTCGATGTAATAAGAGTGTGATTGCTACTCTGTTATAAATCCTCGAGTATTGTGCGTGTTAGCATTACCAATCCAGGGATGAAACGGATGCACATAGACTAGACTGTTTGAGGTCTGGTCGCCATAACATGGTCCGTAAACGGGCGTAATTGGTATCGGCCCAGCACGGTAACGGGTCGTTAACAGGCCGGAGGACAGCAAAGGCTTAATTCTGTCACAGGCATAACGGGTCGTTAATGGGCCGGAATATAGGACGGGCTGGAAACGTCGCAATGGGTTAATAGGTCAGAAACGGGCCGACTCTTGCCACGGGCCGAATTTGGCCCATTAGGGGAACAGGCCAGTAACGGGCCGGAAGGATCTATGGGGACAAGATGTTCTCCAAACCACACACCCCCATGCTTTTTCATTTGCCATGCAGGAAGATGCATCCATCAAGGGTTTCTTGGAGACAACGTCATTGGCTGAGGCCTTTCATCTACCGCTCTCGCCTCAAGCTTTGTCTGAGGTGCGCGATATCCAGTTTCTCTCCCTGCGCATGAGCCCGACCACATCCGTAAATGATGTTTGGCACTATATTTGGGGCAAGACAGAGTTCAGGTCAAGCGATTACTATCAGTATCTCTTCAGAAATGTCCAAGCCCACCCCATTTTCAAAAGTCTTTGGCGCTCTCATTGCATCATGAGGATTAAGGTCTTCGGATGGCTCCTTTTCCACGACAGGCTTAACACGCGTAACATGCTGAAACGGCGCCATTATGACATCAGGGATGACCACAGTTGCCTCCTATGTGGAGGCCCAGATGAAGAAACAGTGGATCACATGATCTTTACGTGTCCTTTTAGCCAAGCCTGCTGGGATAAACTTGGGATCGTTTGGCCGACATTTCAATGTCGTCTACACCTTCTCCAAATAACCAATGACACCTGGAACGACCCTCTCTTCCTTGACATCTTCCTCGTTGCAGCCTGGAGCTTATGGAAGGAGAGAAATAACAAGCATTTTAGGAGGGTGGACCCTTCCATCAACTCCTGGCTTCGGAGATTCAAGGAAGATTTTGGACTTCTACAACACAGAACCAAGAGAGAGCACTTTGCTCTCATAGATTCCTTCCTAGCTGATCTTTGATACGTTAGAAGTTTCATCTTGTACTTTATTTGTTTTGGGATCCTCACCCTCTCTGTGGGGGGTCCGAGTGGAGATGTATGTACATATGATGTAACTATGTAAACTTCTTCCTTATATATGAAAACACAGTAGGAGCCTCTCCTACTATCCTTCCCATAAAAAAGCGGGCCGGAAGTAATCGAGGGTCGGAAAGGAGCCCAAGAACGTATGGGCCGTCAATAGGCCGAAAGCTAACACAGGCTGGAAACGGCCCATGTGAATCATGGGCTTTTAACGGGTACAAAGAAATTTACTATTCATTATGGGCTAGAGTCACTGTGGGCCTCTAAAGGGCCTAAAGATACGAAGGCATCATATGGGCCGAAAGACGTCGTGGGCCATACATGGGCCGAAAGTGAAACGGTCTGGTGTTATATTCGACGGCCCACATGACGTTGTTGGGCCGATTTCCATTGGGCCCTAATGGGCCGTGGGTTAGCGAGCTGTAAATGGGCTATATGCGAACATGCCGTTAATAGGCTTTTCGTGGGCCGGCCCACCACCTTTTGACCAAGTCAAACTGGTCGGCTTTTTCACACGAATGGGCCTCTGTTGGGCCGTGCCATGTGTCGATGTATCATAGGCGCATTCGGTCCAATGAGTGGATGACATCTGTCCCAACGGTGAGTCCACGTGTTTCCTCCAGCAAGTGATGATTTTACACGTGGAAAATCCCCATTGGTCGGGGCTGTTAACGGGTTATCGGATCCAAAACGGACCCGATAGCTTAAAGGCGTTCCTTTATAGTGGATGCCACGTGTCGGTCACCCTTGACGAAAGCACTTCTGTGACGCGCGATTTATCATCATGGAAGTGGACACTTCCGTGATGATAATTTTGGTAATGTCATGGAACACTTCTACGACAACACAGGTATGACTATCTTGATTCTGTCATAAAATCGTCATGGATGTACATGCATGACAAAATCGCGACCTACTGTGACAAACACGTATCATCATGGAAGTGTATTTTTTTTGTAGTGCTAGGGGGCTCCATCAAGGTGATCTGTTATCCCCCTTTCTTTTTCTCTTCATTGTTGATGCCCTCTCCTCCTTGATCAAGAAGGCAATGAGGGAGGAAGGACTCAGAGGGGTAAAAATTTGTAGAACTGCTCCGGAAATTTCTCACCTTTTGTTTGCGGATGACTCACTCCTTTTCTTCCATGCGTCAGCACAGCAAGCTGGCTTGATTAGAGGTTTGTTGAACACTTATGCAACGACGAATGGCCAATTGATTAACCCATCGAAGTACTCCATCCTCTTCTCAGATAACTGCGTGCATAGTGTGGCTCAAGAGGTAAAGGGTATACTGGAGATTTCCCAGGAGGTTTTTGAACCCAAATATTTGGGCCTTCCAGTTCCTGAAGGGAGAATGCATAAAGGTAATTTTGAAACAGTACAAGAGTGTTTGAGGAAGAGACTTATATATTGGAGTGAGCGATTTTCTTCCTCAGGCGTAAAGGAGATACTAACCAAATCAGTGGCTCAGGCCATCCCAGCTTATGTCATGAGTGTGTTTAAACTCACTGCCTTAGTATGTGATGAATTGACACGTATGATACACCAATATTGGTGGTGAGTGGAGAATGGGAAGAAGAAAATGGCTTGGATGAGCTGGGACAAATTGAGGCTCCCCAAATCCATGGGGGCATGGGTTTTCGAGATATGAGGGCACTTAACCAGGCCTTGCTGGCCAAACAGGCCTGGAGATTACTTGAGACACCGGATAGCTTATGTGCTCGGTTATTGAAAGCAAAGTACTATCCATTTGGTCATCATTTAGATATGGTCTTCCCTGCCAATGGTTGTGCTGTTTGGAAGGGAATTTTGCATGGACCGGAGTTGTTGAAGAAAGGTGTCATTTGGCGTGTGGGCAATGGCACTTCAATTCGTACATGGCGAGATCCCTGGATTCCAAGGCCCTATTCCTTCTGGCCTGTCTCTCCGAAAGGATCATGTCGCTTTAACAATGTATCAGATTTATTGGACGTTAATGGTGCGTGGCGAGTGGATCGCTTGACAAGAGCTTTTTGGCCAATGGATGTTGTTCAAATCCTAAAGGTCAGAATCTCACCTCGTCAATGTTCTGACTTTCTTTCTTGGTTTCCAGAGAAGAGTGGTTTGTTCACGGTGAGAAGCGCTTACAAGCTGGCTACTCAAGAGCACAACTATACCTTCGATGTTGGTGCTTCAAGCACGAACCCGGATGGTCGTCGCACCTTGTGGAATAGTGTTTGGCAATCAGCAGTGCCTCAAAAGTTGAAAATCATAGCTTGGAAGGTGGTGACTAGTACGTTGGGCACACAACAATACAATAGATTCAGGCATATCTCGACTCGCTCAACATGCCCACTTTGCGATGTGGAAGAGGAAAGCGCGGATCACGCATTGATCTCCTACACACATGCACGGATTCTTTGGGTTAATATGCGACGGAGATGGCCACTCCTAGTCGATGATTTTCTTACCGATTGTGGCAAGGAGTGGTTCTTACACTTGCTGAACAAGTGCCCGTAAGATATCCAAGACATGATCATCATGTTAACATGGCAAATCTAGGAGTTGCACAATGACTTGGCCCATGGGAAGGACATCCCACATGTCCTCGCCTCGGTTGAGTTCTTAGACGGCTACTACAAGTCTGTCAAGCTCGCTGGTATGTAATCAGAAGAAGAAATTGTGAAAGGAAAATGCAGCCTTCCATTCTTGGCAACACCGCGGAGAAGAAGTTAATCACTCCTGCTCCTTGGCCGGCTCCTGCTGTGGGCACGGTGGCCCTCTCGGTCGACAGATCTTTCCAAGAGGCCGACGGGTCCGCATCTGCGGGCATGGTCCTAAGGAACAGCGATGGGTCTATTATATTTGCTGCTTATCAGTTCATTTTTCATTGCGATGACTCGCTGGAAGCGGAACTGCATGTGATCATGCATGGCATGGCGTTGGCGATCCAACATTCTACTCTTCCGGTCATACTTCAGTCGGATTCATTTGTAGCCCTGTCAAGCCTGTCAAATGACTCCTTGGTTTGATCGGCCTATGGCCAGTTAGTTCTTGAGATTAAGGATCTCCTTGGTAGTAGGGAGTTTGTGCCTCAGAAAATTAGTCGTTTTCAAGATAGAGTTGCCGATCGGTTGGCCAATTATAGCTGATGTGAGCGAGCTACTGCTGTGTGGCTCAACTCGATTCCACCTCGTATCGAGGACTTGTGGCCTCTTGACTATAACTCTATGAACTTGCAATAAAACTCCCTTTACCCCCGAAAAAAAAAACCAGGTGCGAGTTCACATAGCCTTATGATGATCTGGTATAGTTCCGAGGGCTGAAATTAGGGAGGAAATTGCAGTAACATTAAACCTGAGCATGCTTACCAATGAGGCGTTGATACAAACTGGATTCTGTCACGGGCATCTCACTCTTCCATAAGAAACGTAAAACCAACCTAGAATAGCATATCCACATAGTCAGGGTAAGACCGAAATCCAAATGCGAGACGATCAGCACATAACTTTATGCCCAAAAACAAACATGTCATCATTCTGTTCTTAGTATCAACTACGTACATATTATTATACAAGATTTCCATTGCCCGGAGCATTAGTACAAGAGACGAAAAGGAAACCTATAAACTAAGATTTCCAAAATAATCAGAATAAGCTACTACTGTGCATCACATCCCACAATTAATTTATGATGCTAATCAAGTTGTACAAGAGCCCAAAAGGAAACCTATAGTATTAAGTGCAGACTTCATCTGAATAGCCTTGCTTGTTCAGTGTTTCTAGTCGTTGTGCAGACTTTAATCCTAATTTAACCGACCTCATCTGGGTCTTGAATCAAATGTACCACAGCTCAAAGAGTCACAAATCTAAAGATATAGTACTAAAGAGCCGCAACTTTCTTTGCTTCAGCCTTCCGCCCTAAAATATCAAGCGCCCATTCAACCTGCAGGTTGCAGTTTCAAGTACTCACAAGGAAAAACAAGCACAAGAAAGTAGCCTGAACCTGCAAGATAATTGTTTTCCTCACTTCTAAACCCACAATATGTTGGAAAATGTTCCGCATCATGAGTGCAGATGTATCAAATGGACCAGTCCAAATTCTAAGTATCAACAAATTCAGTTTTTCATTGCTCCCCACAGACTATACTACCTTAATACCGACGGGGTTGCATAAAGTAAGAAGCATAGAGACAAGAAAACAATTTGTAGTGACAATAGCTCTCGCCTTTGAGGTTGCCGTCAATTCCTCTGTTATCCATGAGATCCTCCTTCGGTGTTCCGCTTGCTTCAAGCTCTGAAAACAACACGGACGCCACAACACACAGAGGAAACACAACTTAAAACGGTCTGCATAAATACCATAATCGATCTGTCAACACAAAAAAGATTCAAAACCCACTCACTGTGTCATGGTCGACTAGGAGTCCGGGAAGGCTTCCTTGAGCTGGTTTGGCGCATGAGCGAATCCTGAACCAGAGAAACACCAGAAGAAACAGATATATCAGACTATAACAAATACACGCGAATTGCGGAATTTGTCAGTTGGAGTGAGAACACAATTTAAAATTGCAGTATCACTTACAGATAATTGCATGGCATGATCAGACTATAACTAATCATTGACACACTCTCAAGTGTTGCCTCTTTATGTCTATATCTGTATATATAAATGTGAGCATACATAAACTGATGCACAATCATATCCCTTGACCAGAAGCATTGTTGTTGTCCTAGGGATCATCTTGTGATGTCTTTTTTCTAGTCTCGCCACTTTCTTTTATTTATGTGGTATGGTTACCCTCACAATCACACATCCATAACTTTCCGGAAGGATCAGAATGGGAGTACCATGATACGTCTCCAATGTATCTACTTTCCCAAACACTTTTGCCCTTGTTTTGGACTCTAACTTGCATGATTTGAATGAAACTAACCCGGACTGACGATGTTTTCAGCAGAACTGCCATGGTGTTATTTTTTTGCAGAAATAAAAGTTCTCGGAATGACATGAATATCCACAGAGACACGTTTTGGAATTAATAAAAAATATTGGCAAAAGAATCAGCATCAGGGGGCCCACACCCTGTCCACGAGGGTGCAGGGCCCCCCCCCCTAGGGCGCGCCCCCTGCCTCGTGGGCCCCCTGGACTTCACAAACCTCAACCCCAACTCCATATATTCACTTTCGGGGAGAAAAAATTAGAGAGAAGGATTCATCACGTTCTACGATACGGAGCCGCCGCCAAGCCCTAATCTTCCTTGGGAGTGCTGATCTGGAGTCCGTTCGGGGCTCCGGAGAGGGGAATCCATCGTCATCATCAACCATCCTCCATCACTAATTACATGATGCTCACCACCATGTGTGAGTAATCCCATCGTAGGCTTGCTGGACGGTGATGGGTTGGATGAGATTTACCATGTAATCGAGTTAGTTTTGCTACGGTTTGATCCCTAGTATCCATTATGTTCTAAGATTGAGGTTGCTATGACTTTGCCATGCTTAATGCTTGTCACTAGGGCCCGAGTGCCATGATTTCAGATCTGAACCTATTATGTTTTCATGAATATATGTGAGTTCTTGATCCTATCTTGCAAGTCAATAGTCACCTACTATGTGTTATGATCCGGCAACCCCGAAGTGACAATAATCGAGACCACTCCCGGTGATGACCGTAGTTTGAGGATTTCATGTATTCACTAAGTGTTAATGCTTTGGTCCGGTACTCTATGAAAAGTAGGCCTTAATATCCCTTAGTTTCCAATAGGACCCCGCTGCCACAAGAGGGTAGGAAAAAATATATCATGCAAGTTCTTTTCCATAAGCACGTATGACTATATTCGGAATACATGCCTACATTACATTGATGAACTGGAGCGTGTTCTGTGTCACCCTATGTTATAACTGTTGCATGAGGAATCGCATCCGACATAATTATCCATCACAGATCCATTGCCTACGAGCTTTTCACATATTGATCTTTTCTTAGTTACTTCTCCGTTGCCACTGTTACGATTACTACAAAACTGCTACTGTTACTGTTGCTGCCGTTACCGTTACTTCCATACTACTTTGCTACTGAACACTTTGCTGCAGATATTAAGTCTTTCAGGTGTGGTTGAATTGACAACTCAACTGCTAATACTTTGCTGCAGAAACTACAAAACTGCTCTGATACCACTTGTGACGCCCCCGATTCAATCATACACGCAAATGTGTACGATCAAAATCAGGGACTCACGGGAAGATATCACAACACAATTCTAGACACAAATCAAAATAATACAAGCTTTATATTACAAGCCAGGGGCCTCGAGGGCTCGAATACATAGCTCGATACACAAGAGAGTCAGCGGAAGCAACAATATCTGAGTACAGACATAACTTAAACAAAGTTGCCTTAAGAAGGCTATCACAAAAGCAACATGATCGAAGAGGCAAGGCCTCCTGCCTGGGACCTCCTAACTACTCCTGGTCGTCGGCGGGCTTCATGTAGTAGCATCCATCGGCGGTGGCATCTGGCTCCAAGGATCCACCATCTTGTTGCATCAACCGGAAAGAAGAGAGAAGGGTGAAAAGGGGTAGCAAAGCAACCGTGAGTACTCATCCAAAGTACTCGCAACCATCAGATCTATACTAAGTATGCACTGGAATCAAATGGAAGGTTTGTATCTGTGGACTGAGCTGCAGAATGCCAGAATAGAGGGGGAAGGCCTAGCCTATCAAAGACTAGCATCTTCACGAAGCTCCTCGCATCTTGCAGCATGTAGAAGAGTAAAGAATATCAGTTTAATATTTAACAAGCATGTTGTAACATTAATACCCAGATATCCTTCCTCGACTCCCTGCGAGAAAGCAATCCCGGAGCCACATATTCAAGTATCCATTTGTAGTTGTATAAGATCAGGATATAAGTCTGAACGTCTGTTACCGTGGACACGGCTATTAATAGATAATCTTCCCTGCAGGGGTGAACCATGTTTTCCAACATGCTTGATTACTCTGGCCGGACACACTTTTCTGGGTCAATGCCCGGCCTCGGAAGATCAACACGTTGCAGCCCCACCTAGGCTCAGCAGAGAGGTCCCCGCCGGTCTACATCCTAAGCACTCCGAGTGCAGGCCCATCGCCTGCTGCTTCAGTGGTCGTTAGCGACGAGCCGGGACGAGCACCACCTCATACTGGATGGCACTGGCCCGACAGGCCCACAATGCTGAACTGGACGTCTGACAAAGCTTTGGCTGATACCACGACGCCGAGGCCCATAACTATTCTCACGTGGTGGTTGGTCCGTAAAGGCCAAAGGCCAACTCAGAACAAATACCCAAACCATAGTGTATTATTAGCTTGCGGAGACGAGCAGAGACTCACGATCGAAAGTGACCCCGTCGGCCCCGTCTCGTGGACTTACGACAAAGGCCTAGAATGTCCGGCCGTGCCACGTCATTATCTTGCGTGTGCTCTCCCGGCCCGCCCGACTTTCACCAAGGTCTCAAGTAAAGTCAAGGTAACTGTGTGTCCAGACATCAAGGGGAAAACCCGAGGAATCACCCCTGGTGGATTCCACTCAATGTAATCATCAAGGTGAACGTAAGAGGGACCACCCTCGAGGTTCACACTTGAGGTGTTAAACGACAGAGCCGTATCAGGAATGTGAAAGAGGAAATCACCCTCGATGACCAGAACCGAATATCTACACTACAGAATTATCATCAGGAGTGCGTTATGAGGGATCACCCTCGGCACTTGATAGTAGCTCTGTAGAGTCGAGCAACTAAAGGGGCGTGATGTGATGTGAGGTGCCAGGCTCTAGTCATCGATCATGTTGATCGATTCGTCGAAGATGAAGCAGGGGCAACAAGGACAAGTGAGGTCGCTGATGGATCACTAACCAACCTATACTAAGCAGTTTAGGATAAGTAGGTAGGTAACAATAGCAGGTACAAAATCAGGCTAAGCATCATAATAGGAGCAAACAATAACAGTAGCACAATCTAATGCAAGGATGAGAGTATAGAATGGACGATATCGGGATGATCAAAGGGGGGGGGGGCTTGCCTGGTTGCTCAGGCGAGAAGGAGGGGTCGTCGTCGACGTAGTCGATCACAGGGGCATCAGGAGCGGTCTCGGGGTCTACCGGAGGGGAAGAAATAGTTAATACATGCAAACATATGCACAACATGATTATAAGCAGGGCTAGAGGTGTTCTAACACAGTGCTAGGCGTTACTGGTCAAGGGGGAAACATCCGGGAAAGTTTTCCCGGTCCCGGACGTCTGTCAGACATATGAACCGGAGGGGAAAGTTTGCAGGTTCGCTATGCTAGGGATGTGTGGCATATGAAAGGAGGGCGTATTCGGATTCATCTCGTCGTTCTGAGCAACTTTCATGCAGAAAACTTTTTCATCCGAGTTACGGTTTAATTGCTATGATTTTCCGAAGATTTAATGATATTCTGCAATTTTCTTTAATTCGGAAATAATGAGTAAATGGTAGGTGCACTCAGATCTGTGTACACATAAGTGTACCAGAGGGTGACATGTGGGTCCAAGGGGTCCCAGTTGACCAGTCAACGTTTGACTGGTCAACAGGGGTGTGGGGCCACCCTGTCATTGACTACTAACTAATTAACTAATTAATTAGGTAAGTAATCAGGTTAATTAAGTTAAGTTAATTAAACTAATTAATTAATCAATATTATTTATTTCACTAATATTATATACATATTATTATTATTTTTTCTTTTTGTTTAAACCTTTTTTTATCCAGGGGCTGGGCCCCGTGTCTCATAGGCACATGGGCCAATAGGTCAGGCAAACGGGTGCTGGGGCGCGGGCAACGGCGCCCTTCAGGGCGGAGGGGCGAGGCCATGGCCATCAGCGGCCAGCCGGAGTAGGAGGGTGGGTGCGCGGCCTCCGGCGCGGACGTAGCCACGGCCTGGAGCGCGCGGGGAGTGGAGTGTTGCGGTCGCCGGCGGCAGTGGCACGAGAGGAGAAGCAGGGGCGAGCAGGGCAAGGCGGGTGAGGCGTAAGGCGGGGTCAGGCCCCGGGCGCGGCGGCGGCACGGCCTCATGCGGGCGAGCAGCAGGCAGCTGCGGTGTGTGCTTTGGGTTCCTGGGATCGTGCGCTGCTCGACGGTGCTGGAGGTGGACCCAATGGTCACCGGAGTTGAGGCCGGCGACGAGGTTTGCGATGGTTGTGTTCGGATGGCCATCTGGAGAAGAGCTACGGGGTACCATTTTCTGCGTGGTTGGTAGGGATCGATCGCGCGTCTAACGCCGCGTCGAACGGGAGCAGCGGCAGAAGCTGGGGGGCGCGGAGGTGAGGGCTGCTGTGAAGACCGAGTGACGGTGGCGGTGGTGCTCGTCGGGAATGTAGCTACGGGACGCGGGGGTAAGAGGGGAGAGGCCACGGAGGACCGGGAGCTCACAGGGAGGCCGTAGTCGAGCTCGGCGAGGCCGGAAGTAGACCGGAGCGGTGGAACAAACGGTGGACGGCGGCGACACCGAGGTTGAAAAAGGGCTCGATCCCCTCGGTGTAGTGGCGTAGCACCCGAGTTGGTCCACGTAGGTGAAGCAGAGAGGCGAGCGGAGCTCCTGGTGAAGTCTTGGCCGACAGGGAGGTCGATGGCCACGGCGGTGCAGCAGCGATGGCGACGGGCGCGTTGGCGAGAGGTGGATCTGGAGGGGGAGGGGGAGTGGTGAGCGAGTGGGGGAATGGGATCGAGGGGTCGGGGCGTGGCGTCCTTATCCCCTCCCGGCATCGGCGCCGGCGAGGTGGTCCGGGGCGACCTGCCCCTGTAGCGACACGGTCGTGGGAACAGGTCGATCGACCGGGTGGGAGTTTGGGCTGGCTAGCGGTCTAGCTGGACCGAGGCCCAGTGAGGGGGGAAGTCCTGTTGTTTCCTTCTTTTTCTTTTATCCTGCTTTTAACTTTTCTGCTTTATTTATATTGTTTTATTTTTTACATTATCCTAGTTTAAAAAAAATCTAGGAGACAATGTTTTAGTTTAACCCTCTTCCACGAAAGGTTCTACTCCCAAATAAGATAGTTTTTTATTTTATAATTTAGCAAAGGAATTTTATTTATTTTTAAAGCCACTGTTTAATTAATCGTGTCCATTAAACCACTTTATAAAAATATTGGTTCACCACCATAGTTAGTTATGGAATATTTCCCACACTTTGAACATTTTATTTTGCATGTTTGACAAATTTGATTTTTGGACTTTAATTTGAATTTGAGTTTGATCTAAGACTTGGATCAAGCGAGAATTATTAACAGTAATATGATTACATGGCACTATTAACAGGGATTACTGTAGCTTAATTATCCGGGCGTCACAATTCTCCTCCACTACAAGAAATCTCGTCCCGAGATTTAAGTGGTGAAGTAAGGGGGAAAGACTCGAGAAGGACGGAGCTCATCACAAGATAGGTACCTGAGGGTTATCTCACTGAACGTGGCATAGAGGCATCTCTCGAGTTGAAATTTAAGAAAGTCATCGAAAGCAAGATAAGAAGGTGCAATAAGAAGGTTCAACCGGGTAGGCAATCGTTCGTTGCCTGAAACAGAGGGTGAAAGGGGTTTAGAGCAATGGGAATAAGTATTGCGCCTGATACCAGAATAGATCACTAGGAATGTGGCCCGTGATTTACATATGAAGCTAAGTGCGAGGAACAATTTTGGAAGAGAGGGATGTATAGGAGTCAGGTTTCGATCCTGTGGAACTGTGGGTTATGGGCCCACCATGTGGGTTAACAGCACGAAGGTGCTAATCATTTTGCACGGTCATGATAGCAAGGCAAGTCAGAGGATAGCCTATCAATTATGTTGGCAACAACATTGGTACCAAGGGCGAGGGACGAAGAGAACCATTTTCCTGCTCGCAAGGCAAGGCGGACCAATAGGCGAAGTTCTCGTCCATAGGTGGCTACCGGAATGTCATCAACAATAGTAACAAGGTCTTTCTGACAGAGTTTGTACACCGATGTGCTTACATAAGAAGGGAATTACCACTGCTCAGATATGTTAGGTTACAATAAAGGTTAAACAAAACAATGGAAACGAAAGTGTAGCCTCGAATCAGTTATCGGTGTTCTCGAGTGTGTAACAACTCAGAACACGTGGAAATTTTTGAATCGGCGAGAATAATAGATGATGAAGAACTCATAAGAAGTTATGTAGTTCCGGGGTATTCTCGAGATACCAGAGGGTAATACTCGAGGGTATAGCAGAACAGAGGTTGGGCGGGTGAAATGATCTACAGAAGACAAGTACTTCCACTTGTCCAAGAAATGAAATAAAAGAAGAACATTCATGGTCGGAACCACGGTTGCGAAAGGACCAAACATAGATACAAGATGAACTTATCACAAGAGGATTATTATTACTACAAGAAGCTTCCACGATAAGTTCCACATCAGGTCCATGGGCATGAACACAAGGTTCAAGGTCGACTCCCATTTCTCTAATGCATAACTTTTCATTCACTTCTTGCTTTCGATGAAGTTGTAGAATGGAAAATCTATCCAGAGAAACGCTAGTAGATATAACCTGCATAATCTTTAGGTTCATACAGATTTAGGAAAGACATAGATTCAACCCATCGAGGCATCTTAGGAACATATAACGCAAACTTCACGAGTAAATAAAGCCCGAAAGCAGAGTATGGTTGGCAAGAGCGGGGGATACAATTTACCAAAGGCATTATGTATCAGAGGAAATGCTCACAAGGTTACTGTATATGAAGGAAATTGTCGGATAGAACCCCACAAAGGATCTGGTGGTTCACAAGGGATCTGATGTGAGTATCGATACTCAACCAGAAGAAGAAGAAAAGGCAAGGAGATTAGGTTAAAGAAACAACTGACTAATTCAAAGCTCAATTGCATAGGAATTATGATTTCCAAAATGGTGGGTCAGAAGCAGAGGCTCTGATCAAAGACAAGTTAAAAAGATATAGATCGACAATCAATGAAGGCTTGATTCGTTGAACACCAGCTCATGTCCGGAGTGACGTCTGAACTAAGGAGAGAATTTTAAATAGGACTGATGATCGCGAGCATTCGCAAACGAATCAAATCAGATGCTCAAAATTATGATGACAAGGGATGCTAATGAGTATTGCTAGACATATGGAAGTAACCATAAAGCAAGCAGATAAGTATTAGCAGAGCAATAGTTGGAGAGGATTATCGGAAGATCGGATAGTATTCCAAAGTATCTTATGAATCACATGAACAATTTTGGATGAACAGATACTCGGCAAGCGTAATTAATTACCCGTAGGGGATATTTATGTGGCAAAGACCTACAAGGTAGTAGGCTCAACAGATTCTCAGGACAACAAATAATAATTTGGGGCATTTTGTAATAACAAGAGCATCTAGGGATGAAGGTATGAATGGCAATTGTAGGTAGTTACCCATAAGGATTTATCGGTGGTAGGGATTGCAACGGCGAAGGGCACAAGGGTCTCGAGAAAGCATCGGAGAGTATCGTCAGAATCTTCTAGTGAAGCGGGCCATCATCTGGAATGAAGGGGCTCTCCGGGAGAAGTATTTACAAGAACCTAGAGTTATAGTTTGCAAAACCATTTAACCCGAATGGAGGAGAGATCAGATTCCCAGAGTATAGATGAGGAATAAAAGATCCTAATACAACCCAATGGCGACGTGGTCCCGTAAGCCACACAGCCATGTTAGTAGAACAGTTTTTCAAAGACTAGACTCAACTTTGGCCAAGGAGTTGGAAAGTGGGATCCTACAGGCAGTCGGCTCTGATACCAACTTGTGATGCCCCCGATTCAATCGTACACTAATCATACACGCAAATGTGTACGATCAAGATCAGGGACTCACGGAAAGATATCACAACACAACTCTAGACACAAATCAAAATAATACAAGCTTTATATTACAAGCCAGGGGCCTCGAGGGCTCGAATACATAGCTCGATACACAAGAGAGTTAGCGGAAGCAACAATATCTGAGTACAGATATAAGTTAAACAAAGTTGCCTTAAGAAGGCTATCACAAAAGCAACACGATCGAAGAGGCAAGGCCTCCTGCCTGGGACCTCCTTACTACTCCTAGTCCTCGGCGGGCTTCATGTAGTAGCATCCATCGGCGGTGGCATCTGGCTCCAAGGATCCACCATCTGGTTGCATCAACCGGAAAGAAGAGAGAAGGGGGGAAAGGGGTAGCAAAGCAATCGTGAGTACTCATCCAAAGTACTCGCAAGCATCAGATCTATACTAAGTATGCACTGGAATCAAATGAAAGGTTTGTATCTGTGGACTGAACTGCAGAATGCCAGAATAGAGGGGGAAGGCCTAGCCTATCAAATACTAGCATCTTCATGCAGCTCCTCGCATCTTACAGCATGTAGAAGAGTAAAGAATGGCAGTTTAATATTTAACAAGCATGTTGTAACATTAATGCCCAGAGATCCTTCCTCGACTCCCTGCGAGAAAGCAATCCCGGAGCCACATATTCAAGTGTCCATTTGTAGTTGTATAAGATCAGGATATAAGTCTGAACATCCGTTACTGTGGACACGGCTATTAATAGATAATCTTCCCTGCAGGGGTGCACCACGTTTTCCAACACGCTTGATTACTCTGGCCGAAGACTTTTCTGGGTCAATACCCGACATTGCAAGATCAACACATCGCAGCCCCACCTAGGCTCAGCAGAGAGGTCCCCGCCGGTCTACATCCTAAGCACTCCGATGTCTGGGCCCATCGCCAGTTGCACTCTGGGTCGTTGTGCGACGAGTCGGACGAGCACCACCTTATACTGGATGGCACTGGCCCGACAGGCCCACAATGCTGAACTGGACGTCTAATAAAGCTTCGGCTGATACCACGACGCCGAGGCCCATAACTATTCTCACGTGGTGGTTGGTGCGTAAAGGCCAAAGGCCAACTCAGAACAAATACCCAAACCATAGTGTATTATTAGCTTGCGGAGATGAGCAGAGACTCACGATCGAAAGTGACCCCGTCGCCCCGTCTCATGGACTTACGACAAGGGCCTAGAATGCCCGCCCGTGCCACGTCATTATCTTGCGGGTGCTCTCCGGGCCCGCCCGACTTTCACCAAGGTCTCAAGTAAAGTCAAGGTAACAGTGTGTTCAGACATCAAGGGGAAAACCCGAGGAATCACCCCTGGTGGATTCCACTCAATGTAATCATCAAGGTGAACGTAAGAGGGACTACCCTCGAGGTTCACACTTGAGGTGTTGAACGATAGAGCCGTATCGGGAATGGTGAAAGAGGAAATCACCCTCCATGACCACGACCGAATAGCTACATTACAGAATTATCATCAGGAGTGCGTTATGAGGGATCACCCTCGGCACTCGATAGTAGCTCTGCAGAGTTGAGAAACTATAGGGGCGTGATGTGATGTGAGGTGTCAGGCTCTGGTCATCGATCACGTTGATCAATTCGTCGAAGATGAAGCAGGCGCAACAAGGACAAGTGGGGTAGCACTGATGGATCACTAACCAACCTATCCTAAGCAGTTTAGGATAAGCAGGTAGGTAACAATAGCAGGTAGAAAAGCAGGCTATGCATCAGAATACGAGCAAACAATAACAGTAGCAAAATCTAATGCAAGCATGAGAGTGTAGAATGGACAATATCGAGATGATCAAAGGGGGGGCTTGCCTGGTTGCTCAGGCCAGAAGGAGGGGTCGTCGTCGACGTAGTCGATCACAGGGGCATTAGCAGCGGTCTCGGGGTCTACCGGAGAGAAGAGGGGGAAGAAACAGTAAATACACACAAACATATGCACAACATGATTATAAGCGGGGCTAGAGGTGTTCTAACGCAGTGCTAGGCGTTACTGGCGAAGGGGGAAACATCTGGGAAAGTTTTCCCGGTCCCGGACGTTTGTTAGACAAAGAACCGGAGGGGAAAGTTTGCAGGTTCACTATGCTAGGGATGTGTGGCACACGAACGGAGGGCGTATTCAGATTCGTCTCATCGTTCTGAGCAACTTTCATGCAGAAAACTTTTTCATCCGAATTACGGTTTAATTGCTATGATTTTCTGAAGATTTAATGATATTCTGCAATTTACTTTAATTTGAAAATAATGAGTAAATGCTAGGTGCACCCAGATCTGTGTACACATAAGTGTACCAGAGGGTGACATGTGGGTCCAGGGGGTCCCAGTTGACCAGTCAATGTTTGACTGGTTAACAGGGGTGTGGGGCCACCCTGTCATTGACTACTAACTAATTAACTAATTAATTAGGTAAATAATCAGGTTAATTAAGTTAAGTTCATTAAACTAATTAATTAATCAATATTATTTATTTCACTAATATTATATACATATTATTATTATTTTTCTTTTTATTTAAACCTTTTTTTATCCAGGGGCTGGGCCCCGTGTGTCATAGGCACAGGGGCCAATGGGTCGGGCAAACGGGTGTTGGGGCGCGGGCAACGGCGCCTGGCCGTCAGGAGGGCGAGGCCATGGCCATCGTGATCGGCCGGAGTAGGAGGGCGGGTGGCGGCCTCCCGCGACGCAGCCACGGCCTGCGCTGGGGAGTGGGGGATTCTGATCGCTTGGCAGTGGGCACGAGAGGAGAAGCGAGGGCGAAGGGGCAAAGGCGGCGAGGCGCAAGGTAGGTCAAGCCCCCGCGCGGCGGCAGACTGACCTTGTCTTGAGAGCAGCGAGCTGCTGCGGCGTGCACTTTGGGTTCCTGGGATCGTGCGCTGCTCGACTGTGCCGGAGGTGGACCGAATGGTCGCCGGAGTTGAGGCCGGCGACGAGGTTTGTGGCGGTTGTGTTCGGACGGCCATCCGGAAAAGAGCTACGGGGCAGCATTTTCTGCGTGGTTGGTCGGGATCGATCGCGCGTCTAACGCCGCGTCGAATGGGAGCAGCGGCAGAAGCTGGGGGGCGCGGAGGTGAGGGCTGCTGTGATGGCCGAGCGACGGTGGTGGTGGCGCTCGTCGGGAATGTAGCTACAGGACGCGGGGGTAAGAGGGGAGAGGCCACGGAGGACCGGGAGCTCACAGGGAGGCCGTAGTCGAGCTCGGCGAGGCCGGAAGCAGACCGGAGCGGTGGAACGAACGGTGGACGGCGGCGACACCGAGGTTGAAGAAGGGCTCGATCCTCTCGGTGTAGTGGCGTAGCAAACGAGTTGGTCCATGTAGACGAAGCAGAGGAGGCGGGCGGAGCTCCTGGTGAAGTCTTGGCCGATGGGGAGGTCAGTGGCCATGGTGGTGCAGCAGCGCTGGCGACAGGCGCGTTGGCGAGAGGTGGATCTGGAGGGGGAAGGGGAATGGTGAGCGAGTGGGGGAATGGGATCGAGGGGTCGGGGTGTGGCGTCCTTATCCCCTCCCGGCATCGGCGCCGGTGAGGTGGTCCGGGGCGACCTGCCCCTGTAGCGACACGGTCGTGGGAACAGGTCGATCGACCGGGTGGGAGGTTGGGCTGGCTAGCGGTCCAGCTGGGCCGAAGCCCAGTGAGGGGGGAAGTCCTGTTGTTTCCTTCTTTTTCTTTTATCCTGCTTTTAACTTTTCTACTTTATTTATATTGTTTTAATTTTCACATTATCCTAGTTTAAAAAAAAATCTTGGAGGCCAACACCTAAATTAATGTTTTAGTTTAACCCTCTTCCACGAAAGGTTCTACTCCCAAATTAAATAGTTTATTATTTTATAATTTAGAAAAGGCATTTTATTTATTGTTAAAGCCACTGTTTAATTAATCTTGTGCATTAAACCACTTTATAAAAATGTTGGTTCACCACCATAGTTAGTTATGGAATATTTCCCACACTTTGAACATTTTATTTTGCATGTTTGACAAATTTGATTTTTGGACTTTAATTTGAATTTGAGTTTGATCTAAGACTTGGATCAAGCGAGGATTATTAACAGTAATATGATGACATGGCACTATTAAAGGGGATTACTGTAGCTTAATTATCCGGGCGTCACAATTCTTTGGCTCCCCTTGTGTCGAATCAATAAATTTGGGTTGAATACTCTACCCTCGAAAATTGTTGCGATCCCCTATACTTGTGGGTTATCAATTTTCCGGCGTTATTAATTATCCCGGGGCGTCCCAATTCTGTAGACTATTTTCTGGGCACCGTTGCCGGGAGCATAGCTCTATTCTTTGAGTCACTTGGGATTTATATCTTCTGATCACTATGAGGAACTTGAAAGATGAAAGAACCAAGATTTTTCCCTCAACTACGAGGGGAGGTAAGGAACTGCCATCTAGCTCTCCACTTGATTCACCTTTTGTTTTGAGTAAACTTGCGACACCTGCACCCGCTATTGATTCTGATATGTCGATGTTATTGATGATGCCACTTCTGCTATGCATGATGCTTATGATGAAACTACTTCTATGCTTGATAATACTGTGCCATTAGGTGAATTTCTTGATGAACAACTTGCTAGGGCTAGAGAGAATGAAATTATTGAAACTGATAATATTGATGAAAGTGATGATGAAGATTCTCCCCCTAGATATGAATTTCCTGATGTTCCTGAGGGTTATGTTATGGATGAAGAAACTGCTACAGACCTTTTTGCTTGCAAAGATAGATATGATCTTAAGAAACTGCTAGCTAAGCTGAAAGAAAAGTCTCTGAATGCTAGGATGAAATATGACCCTGCTTTTGCTACTTCACCTATCTGTATTTCTGATAAGGATTATGATTTTTCTGTCGATCCTGAGTTAATTACTTTGGTTGAATCTGATCCTTTTTATGGCTATGAATCTGAAACTGTTGTGGCACATCTTACTAAATTGAATGATATAGCCACCCTATTTACTCATGAGGAAAAAATTTGTTATTACTATATTCTTAAGTTATTTCCGTTCTCATTAAAGGCTGATGCTTAAATATGGTTCAATTTTCTTGCTCCTGGTTGTGTGCGTATTCCCCAGGATATGATTTATTAGTTCTCTGCTAAATATTTCCCCACTCGTAAGAAACAAGTTGTCTTAAGGGAAATATATAATTTTGTGCAAATTGAAGAAGAGAGTCTTCCACAAGCTTGGGGGAGGCTTCTACAATAACTTAATGCTTTGCGTGATCTTCCTCTCAAGAAAAATGATACTTGATATATTTTATAATGGACTAACCGATGCTTCGAGAGACCACCTGGATATTTGTGCTGGTTGTGTTTTCAGGGAAAGAACTGTTAAGCAAGCTGAGTTGCTATTAAATAATATATTGAGCAATGATAATGATTGGACACTTCCTGAACCAACTCTGAAGCCAACTCCGAAGGAAAGGGGTATTCTATTTCTCAGTCTTGAAGATATACAAGACACTACAGGAATCAGCTACTTTGCCGTCCGCCGGGGCGGACGGCAAAGGCCTTTGTCGTCTGCCGCGGATGGCAAAAGGTTTCGGCAAAGTAAGGATCGGCAAAGAGATACTTTCATGTCTGCTTCCGGAGGCTGACTGCAAAGGGTCCTTTTCCGTAAGCAGCGGACGGCAAAGAAAGCTGATGGCAATAAATATGTTGTTAGTTCGTTAGATGGCTAACGGCATCCTTTGCCGTCAGCTACTGACGGCGAAAATAATCTGGCCTTTGCCGTCCACCGGGTGACGTCAGCTGGACTTCACTGCCCACCTAGGCTTTGCCGTTCGCCATTGTAGGAAAATGTGGTGACCCTTTGCATGCCCGCCATCGTAGTCGACTGGTCAAATGGGTCGTCAGCCAGAGCAGCTGTGTGGTCGACCGTGTCTTTTTTTGTCCCACAATGACGGCAAAGGGTCCTTTGCCATCAGCGGCGGACGGCAAAGATCTTGCATTGCCTCTTTTTCTGTTTTTTAATCCAACAATTTTCACAGCAAATATATATGACATATATATATATATATATATATATATATATATATATATATATATATATATATTTCAGGGCTATTTAACGACAAACATATGACATATCCAGACATAAGTTTCATCGTACATACATATATAGTTCCATCCATTCATACATTGCAAGTTGCACATACACATAAGTTGCAACCATTAGGAAGTTGCACATACATATTACAATGCAAAGTTTCATCAAGATAGCAAGTTCCATCGTAGCAAGCTAGAAGAATACTAGAAGAGAATGAAATAAAAAACAAGCACTCCATCATAGCAAGCTAGCTTCCAAGAAGTGAATGAAATCTACAAAATGGTAAATAAGAAAGTTAGGAAAGGTGACTAGAAGAAGAAGACTAGAAGAAGAAGCACTCCATCGTTTGTGAGGTAACTTAGGTGAAATGGATCGTTTATGAGCTAACTTAGGTAAAATGCATCCTTTTAGAGCTAACGTAGGTAAGATGGGTCATTTTGGAGCTAACGTAGGTAAAATGGGTCATTTTGGAGCTAACGTAGGTAAAATTGGTCATTTTAGAGCTAACGTAGGTAAAATGGATCATTTTGGAGATAATCTAGGTAAAATGGGTCATTTTAAAGCTAACTTGGGCAAAATGGATCATTTATGACCTAACTAAGGTAAAATGGGTCATTTTAGAGCTAACTTAGGTAAAATGGATCGTTTATGAGCTAACTAAGCTAATTATGCCGTTTTTTACATAAATTAGCTAAGTACATGTCATTATTGAGCAAACCTAGTTAACTAAGCATATTACAACTAACTTAGGTCATTTTGGAGGAAACAAAGCTAAGTATAGATCGTTTTAGATCTAACTTAGGTAAAATGGCTGGTTTTGGAGGTCAGTAAGCTTATTAAGTCATTTTGGAGGAAAAGAAGCTAACTCTAGGTCATTAAGGTAAGCATATTGGAGGAAATAAAGCTAAGTCTAGGTCTTTATGCATTTGCTAAGCAAAAAACTAGAGAAACTTACCGTGATCATGGAGGTGGAGGAGCGGGCTGGCTCGTGCCAGTAGCTGGAGAAGGATCGTGTGATGCTTGTCTGGAGTTACGCTGCACCAAAGATCATTTCCAATGTTTCGTTAGCATGATGACACTCAAATGTTAAGACTAGCAAGTAATGTCCATTCAAATTAAACTCACCGTGGTCTCAGGAGCAATCTCTGGATCAATGAATATGAAGCCACGGGACCTCCCGCCACCAGATATAATCACCTGCTCTGGATCAATGGGACCCTGGCTCGGGTTAAAGTCCTCCCCTTTCCTCGCCTTCCCCTTGACTTTCTTGTAAGAGCCAGTGTGGGCCATGGCATACAGGTCGTACCCCTCTGGCACCTTATCCGTCTTATTGTAGCATGCCTGAAAGAGAGAGTAACATCCTAAATTTTCAATTTGGAATGTTATACATAGATCATATTGCATATCATATTTTTGTGCATTGTTGGCTCGATCCTAGATATTCTACGCAACTCAAGGACCCACGAAGAGAGTTGGGGATTTCGTTATTTTTCATATTTGAGTTTTCTCAAATTTTGAAAATAGGGTCATTTGATTTTATTTATTTTATCTTCAATTATTTCTACTATCAAGACTTTCCCAAAATAAAGAAATAATGAAGATTTAATAAAAAAATCAAATAAGATTTTATTTCGGAGTTTTTCGCCTTTTTATTTGAATTTAGGAAAAATGCGCGTTTTTCAAAATTGCATTTAGGCCCCAAATAAATGTTCATCTAGTCCGGCTTGATTTTAGAAGCCGGGGAAATTTTATTTCGGGATTTTTGGAGTCCGTTTAGTATTTCTTTTTATTTTTCTTCTGCACGGAATTATTTAAAAAAAACGCAACCGACCTTGGGCCATGCCCGAGCGGGACTCCGCTCGGGGGCGCTAATAAATAGCCGCCGCCCGGCGCCCAGCCCACCTCGGCCGCCCACCACCGCGCCGAGCAGCCCACCACCATTAAACCCTAGCTCGCCGCCGCCGCCCGATCCATGCCCCGCGCCGCCGCCCCGATCCGATGCCACCGCCGCTGCCGTCGTCGAGCCACCACGGACTTCCGCCGCCGACTACGGACCCGCCGCCGAGGTTTTCCGCCGCCTCGATTTCCATGCCGCCGTTTTTTTAAAACCAAGCGGTTTTTCTTCGGTTTTTTTTAGTTTCGGTTTTTTTAGGTTTAGGTTAAATAGCGAACGTTCGTTCGCTCGTTTGTTTTAACGAATGTTCGTTCGTTAACCCGTTCGTCGTTTTTTTTCTCGGATTTAATTCGTGAGTTTTCCGATCGCGATTTCTGATCCGATTTTCATTTTAGTTTAACTTTTCGCTCGTTTATCGGAATCAGGCAATTCAAGCGCCTAGAGTTTCATCTCGAAACCCTCTTTCTGAATAACCAACTTAAACAAGTTTTTCTACTGTAAAATTTGACCTAGATCCAGTTTAGTAAAAATAAGTTGTTTCCTTTCGCCGTTTGACTTCCGTTGCTTCGTTTGATTTGGTTCTTTTTGCAAACCGGAGTTCTTAAGTTGAACTATCTGGTTAGAACTTCTATTTGAGTTTTACCTGTGCATTAGATGAGTACTTATTGTATGCTTGTTTGTTTGTCTGTGATAGAATACCCGGAGTGCGCCGCCTGTTATTTCGAGTCTCTAGGTTTCGCGGATCATCAGCAAGGCAAGTAACACTTTGATCATACCTTTTCTGATACACAGTTTTTACTGCATTAGATCAATCCTCAAACATTGCATGACTAGGATCTAATTAAACTGTGGGTTATGGGAAGTAGTTGAGGTAGTACCTATTACCTTTTATTTTCAAACCCTTGGGAGTTACTTCTACGTTTGCTTATGTTGCCATGCTATGCTAGTAGACGTGGATTGGGTTAGTGTATCCATGACAGATGTGAGATTGTTAATTAATGGTTTACTTAAGGTGGCAACTTAAACACACATCTGGGTGGATTGAGGTACCTGGTTTCCAGGATTTGCCTGTTTTTCTTTGGACCGCCACCCAGGCTCAAAGGGATCACAAGATTATTCATGCTAGAAACTTATGTGTGCAGCCACAAGCCAATATGGGCTCTGGCATAGTTAATTAAGTCGTGCGAACTCTTACGGGTAGACTAGCGATGTAGGGAAAGTAGGTGTGCGGTCTACCCTATGTAAGGTGCTAGCGCTTCCGAAGACTATGTCTCGGTCATCCGTTTCTCAAACATCATGTAAGGGAAATCCAACGGAGGCGATCGAGTCTTGTGGGGAAAAGTGTGCAAACCTCTGCAGAGTGTATAAACTAATCATGGTTAGCCGTGTCCCGGTTATGGACATCTTGAGTATCTAGTACTTGGATATCATGTGAATCTCAACATGTTACTCTAATTAATATTATTGGGTTTTAATGAGTATTTTAATTGGGATTGAGAATCTGTCAACCATTCTCAATGTTTAACAACCACCATGATAGTTAAATAATTTTATTCCTTTGCAGTAGGGAAAAATTGGCTTTACGCAAAAACTGTAACCATAGAGCTTTCCACCAGCCAAATATGCATGTAGTATAGCTTATCCCATTATTATTCTCTATGTGTTACATTGCCAGCATATTCCATGTGCTGGCCCGTTTTCGGGCTGCAACGTTTCATGTTGCAGACTTTTCAGACGAAGAGTAAGGTGCTTAGGTCGTGGTTCTATACTCAGTGATGCCGTTGGAGTTGATGGACTCTCTTATTCTTCCAAGCCTTCCGCTATTATTGAATTTAGATGGCCTTAAGCCATATTTATTTTAATAAGTTCTCTCTTGAGACATTCGATTGTAATAAGTGTGTGATTGCTACTCTGTTATAAATCCTCCGAGTACTGTGTGGTGTCAGCATTACTGATCCAGGGATGACACTGAGCACAGAGATCAGACTGTTTGAGGTTTGGTCGCTACAAAGATGGTATCAGAGCACACGCTGACTGTAGGACACGGCCATTAAGCTAAAGCCCTAGATCACTACTCTTTCTTCTCATTTCTGACTCATCATCTTTTCTATTCTTTAGGATGACGGATGCAAGGAACAAGTTCACACAACCAGATGAAGACTCACCTTTTGGATATCCCTTAAAGGAAGTCACTAGATACCTGAACATAGGAGTACCAAGCTTCACCGGGACCTTCAACGCCACTTTACCCGAAGAGGAGCGCTGGATGATTCAAGTCTACATTCCAGGAAGGACGTTTGCACCAGTCACGGAGCCCATAGAATTTTCCTTTGATGCACCAACATGGAGCTTGGGAAAGAGCATGGCAGCTCATATCACCATGGGACAAATTGGAGAAGTTTACCATGATGATCTCAAGAATACTATCTACCAGATTTGTGGGCGCTGAGATGAGCAATGGGAGATGATCAACACCAGGAGGGACAGATCAATCGCAGCTTACATCCAGGAATTAAACCAACACATCCGACACCAGGAGAATCAGATGTGCGCAGATATGGAGGATCTACAGAAGGCTATGACCAAGATCAAGGAGCTAGAATAAGAACTCAAGGCCACACGTGAAGACTACATGGAAGAGATCGTCGCTCTAGTGAGACAGAACGGCGACCTAAAGGAGAAGCTTGGAGTATTCATGGGAGGTTCAGCACCCAAAAGAGAAGGGGGAGAATCCACTTGCCCGGATAATTATATCATCATCGACGACACTGACTCGGATCCCGACGACAGCGATGATGACTTTGTTGATGAAGCTGGAGCAGATATTATGGAATCTTCATCGGAGCAGTTTTTCTAGTTGACCACCATAATAGTAGTAGTATTTCCCCCATTTTCAATTAGTTTTAGTCCAAGCACTTTGTAACGATAGTTAGACCGTTGTATATCTTTGTTGAATTGATTGGAGTGATATTGTGTGCTTTTGTCTCATGTGCATATGGGTAGTGTTTCTCACTAGACCTCATTCTATTCTAAAGTCTCATCTTTTCTATAAACCCTCAGATGCCTCCGAGACGCGACCCCGGATTTGTTTTCCCGCCAGAGATCACTCAGTTGATTCAGCAGCAGAATGCCTTCATTCAAACATTGGTACAGAACCAAGGCAACAACAACAACAACAACAACAACAACCCACCACCACCACCACCTGTTAACCATCTGACTCGTTTCTTAAGGCCGAATCCGTCGGTGTTTTCCAGTAGCACCGAGCCGATAGTAGCAGATGATTGGCTCCGTAAGATAGGGAGGGAGTTGGCAACTGCAGGATGTATAGATGGAGAAAAGGTGAAGTTTGCCGCACATCAGCTCGAAGGACCCGCAGCAGCATGGTGGGAGAATTTTACAGCCACTTACCATGTAGACATTGTCACATGGGATCAGTTTCAGCAAGCTTTCCGTACTGCCCATGTTTCAGCAGGAGCTATGGCCATGAAGAAGCGTGAGTTTCACAACTTACGCCAAGGAGGACGGACAATTGGCCAGTATGTGGATGATTTCAGTAAGTTAGCACGTTATGCCCCAGATGACGTGGCTACGGATGCAGCTAAGCAGGAGAAGTTCCTACAAGGACTGAATGATGAGCTGAGCATGCAGTTGATGGTACCCACTTTCAATAACTACCAGGAGTTAGTAGATCGTGCTCTTATGATTGAAGGGAAGCAGCAGCAGATTGACAATCGCAAGAGGAAGTATGGACAGGGGAAGTACAATTCTGGAGCTCAGCAGAAGCTACGCTTTACCCCAAAGACAGGAGGACAATTTCAGTACACTTACGGAGGAGGTAGCTCGCACAATCATAATGGCACCAAGAATGGAAACGGGAATGGAGGAAGCAATGGACAAAACCGCACCAACCCGTCAACACCAACCAAGGTAGACCTGAGCCATATCACTTGTTTTAAGTGCCGTAAGACTGGGCATTATGCAAATGAATGTCCAGAAGCTCAAAATGGTAACGGCAATGGGAGCTCAGGAAAGAAGCCGAATCCTTTCAACAGAGGACAAGTGAACCACGTTACCATGGAGGAGGTTGAAGCTCGGCCAGATGCAGAATAGGTAAGTTTTGGTTAAGTCATTTCTCGCAGTTGTTCTTTTTGATCTTGGTGCATCGCATTCATACATATCAAGGGGATTTGTGGATAAGTTTAGCCTGCCCACTAGGACTCTTAAGACACCCATGCTAGTAAGCTCACGGGGAGCGGAGTATATGGCCAGTCAAGGATGTTTTCAAGTGCCATTAAGTATAGGGAGGCATGTTTTCCCAACGGATTTAATTATACTGGAATCCCAAGGTTTGGATGTAATTCTTGGTATGGATTGGCTGTTAATGTATGGAGGAAACATCGATTGCGCCAGTAAGACAATTTTGCTTACGACACCAGAAGGAAGGAGAATCAAGTATGTATCACGGCATGAGCCGAGGAGAGCACATGTAAATTCCCTTTCAGGAGTTGTGCAGGAGGAAGTACAAGTGGTAAGGGATTTTTCCAGAAGAGTTGCCAGGCATGCCACCGGATAGAGATATTGAGTTTTTGATTGAGCTTTTGCCAGGCACTGGGCCGATATCCAAGAGACCCTTTAGGATGCCAGCCCAAGATTTGGAGGAAATCAAGAAGCAGATTAAGGAGTTACTGGATAAAGGCTTTATTCGCCCAAGTTCTTCGCCTTGGGAATCGCCAGTACTTCTAGTGGAAAAGAAGGATGGATCATTAAGAATGGTTGTTGATTATCGTGGATTGAATGAAGTAACAATCAAGAACAAGTACCCACTACCGATGATCAATGATTTGTTTAACCAATTGCAAGGAGCTAAGGTGTTTTCCAAGATCGATTTGCGATCAGGGTACCATCAGTTGAAGATTCGAGAGCAGGATATACCTAAGACGGCTTTTACCACCAGGTACGGGCTGTATGAGTATACCGTTATGTCCTTTGGTCTAACTAACGCACCTGCCTTTTTTATGAACATGATGAACAAAGTGTTTATGGAGTTTTTGGATAAGTTCGTCGTGGTGTTCATTGATGATATTTTGGTTTACTCGAAGAATGAAGAAGAACATAAGGAACATTTGCGATTGGTACTCGAGAAGCTGAGAGAACATCAGTTATATGCCAAGTTCAGCAAGTGTGAGTTTTGGTTGAAGGAAGTTGGATTTCTCAGACATGTTATATCCGGAGAAGATATAGCAGTGGACCCCACTAAAGTTGCCACCGTGACCAATTGGGAAGCGCCAACTACAGTTGGGGAGATCCGGAGTTTCCTTAGACTCGCATGATACTGCCGGAGATTCATTGAGAATTTCTCAAGGATTTCGAAGCCTATGACAGAATTGTTGAAGAAGGATACCAAGTTCATATGGGTGAGGAGTGTGAGGCTAGTTTCGGGAGTTGAAGAAACGTTTGGTTACCTCACCGGTGTTAATTCTGCGGATCGGGCAAAGGATTACGAAGTTTATTGCGACGCTTCACGCCGAGGACTTGGAGCAGTGCTTATGCAGGAGGGAAGAGTTGTTTCGTATGCTTCACGACAGCTTAAGCCTCATGAGTTAAATTATGCTACTCATGATTTGGAGTTAGCAGCCATAGTGCATGCATCGAAAACTTGGAGACACTTTCTTATTGGGAACCATTGTGAGGTGTATACGAATCACAAGAGTTTGAAGTACATATTCATGCAGAAGGAGTTAAATCTCAGGCAGAGGAGATGGTTGGAGCTTATTAAAGATTACGATATGAGATTGCATTATCACCACGGAAAGGCTAACGTTGTAGCAGACGCGTTGAGCCGTAAGAGTCATGTCAATACACTAATGACGGGAGAAATACCAAAGGAGTTAGCCGAGGATCTTCGTGAACTATGTTTGGAAATAGTTCCGAGAGGCTATGTTGCAGCATTGGAGATTCAGTCAACTTTGACGGATAGAATCAGAGAAGCTCAGAAGACTGACAAAGATATTGCCTCTATAAAGGAGAAAATGAGCGAAGGAAAAGCTAAGGGATTTCGTGAGGATGAGCATGATACCCTATGGTTTGAAGACCGTGTTTATGTGCCCAATGACCCGGAGATCAGGAAGTTGATTCTACAAGAGGCACATGATTCACCATATTCGATTCACCTAGGAAATACCAAGATGTGTTTGGATTTGAAGAATACTTTATGGTGGACCGGAATGAAGAAGGATATAGCAGACTATTCAGCAGTCTGTGATGTGTGTCAGAGGGTGAAGGCAGAACATCAGAAGCCAGCAGGATTGTTACAGCCATTGCCTATACCCGAATGGAAGTGGGATAAACTAGGCATGGATTTCATCATGGGATTACCCAGGACCCGTTCAGGCTATGACTCAATTTGGGTCATAGTCGATCGTTTGACGAAGGTAACTCATTTCATTCCAGTAAAGACTACCTATAGCAGTGCCAAATTGGCTAATATATACATGACCAGGATTGTATGCTTGCATGGAGTTCCGAGGAGTATCGTATCAGATAGAGGAACCCAATTCACCTCAAAGTTTCTGAAGCAGTTGCACAAAACTTTGGGAACCAGGTTGGAGTTTAGCACACCTTTCCATCCGCAGACAGATGGACAAACCGAGAGAGTCAATCAGATTTTGGAGGATATGCTTAGAGCTTGTGCCTTGGATTATGGATCTAGCTGGGACGATAACTTATGCGGAGTTCTCTTACAACAACAGTTATCAATCCAGTTTGAAGATGGCCCCTTTCGAAACCTTATACGGAAGGAGGTGCAGAACCCCGTTGTTTTGGGATGAAGTTGGAGACCGCCAGTTGTTTGGACCGGATTTGATTAAGGAGTCTGAACGGAAAGTAAAGTTAATTCTCGATAGGCTCAAGGTAGCCCAGTCAAGACAGAAGAGCTATGCGGATTCAAGATGCAAGGGGACAGAATACGAAGTCGGAGACAGAGTTTATCTTCGAGTATCTCCACTTCGAGGAGTTAAGCGTTTTGGAGTTAGAGGAAAGTTAGCGCCACGTTTTGTGGGACCATACAAAGTTTTGTAGCGCATGGGAGAAGTCGCCTACAAGTTAGAATTACCCGAGGGATTGTCAGGTGTTCATGATGTATTCCATGTTTCTCAGTTGAAGAAGTGTCACGCAGAGATGGCTGATATACCCCTAAGAGATACAGTGCCACTGGAAGCGATTCAGTTGAATGATCATTTGACCTATGAGGAGAAACCTGTTAAGATTATCAAATATGCCAGTCGAGTCACCCGCAGCAAGGTTATCAAGTTCTGCAAAGTTCAGTGGAGCCACCACACCAAGGAAGAAGCCACCTGGGAGCGAGAGGAAGATCTTCTCAAGGCCCACCCTCACCTATTTGCTAGCCAACCCGAATCTCGAGGGCGAGATTCATCTTAAAGGGGGTAGGTTTGTAACATCCCAAATTTTCAATTTGGAATGTTATACAAAGATCATATTGCATATCATATTTTTGTGCATTTGTTGGCTCGATCCTAGAAATTCTACGCAACTCAAGGACCCACGGAGAGAGTTGGGGATTTCGTTACTTTTCATATTTGAGTTTTCTCAAATTTTGAAAATAGGATCATTTGATTTTGTTTATTTTATCTTCAATTATTTCTACTAACAAAATATGAGAGAGGGAATAAAATGACTTTCCCAAAATAAAGAAATAATAAAGATTTAATAAAAAAATCAAATAAGATTTTATTTGAGAGTTTTTCGCCTTTTTATTTGAATTTAGGAAAAATGCGCGTTTTTCAAAATTTCATTTAGGCCCCAAATAAATGTTCATCTAGTCCGGCTTGATTCTAGAAGCCGGGGAAAATTTATTTTGCGATTTTTGGAGTCCGTTTAGTATTTCTTTTTATTTTTCTTCTACGCGGAATTATTTTAAAAACGCAATGAGACCTTGGGCGTGCCCGAAGGGACTCCGCTCGGGCGCTAATAAATAACGCCCGAAAGCGCCAAAGCCCACCCGAGCCGCCCGCCCAGCCCACCAGCTACCGGGCCGCCCACCCTTGAAACCCTAGCCCGCCATTGCCGCCGCCGCCGCCGGACCCGCCGTCGAGGTTCGCCGCCGCCTCGATTCCGTGCCACCGATTTTTTTATAAAACCGAGCGGTTTTTCTTTGGTTTTTTTTAGTTTCAGTTTTTTTAGGTTTAGGTTAAATAGCGAACGTTCGTTTGTTCGTTCGTTTTAACGAACGCGTTCGTCAGATTAGTTTAGTTAACGAACGTTCGTTCGTTAACCCGTTCGTCGTTTTTTTTTCTCGGATTTAATTCGTGATTTTTCCGATCGCGATTTTTGATCCGATTTTCGTTTTAGTTTAACTTTTCGCTCATTTATCGGAATCAGGCGCTTCAAGTGCCTAGAGTTTCGTCTCGAAACCCTCTTTCCGAATAACCAACTTAAACAAGTTTTTCTACTGTAAAATTTGACCTAGATCCATTTTAGTAAAACGAAGCTGTTTGCTTTCGCCGTTTGAATTCCGTTGCTTCGTTTGATTTGGTTCTTTTTGCAAACCGGAGTTCTTAAGTTGAACTATCTGGTTAGATATTTTATTTGAGTTTAACCTGTGCATTAGATGAGTACTTATTGTATGCTTGTTTGTTTGTCTGCGATAGAAAACCCGGAGTGCGCCGCCTGTTATTTCGAGTCTCTAGATTTCGCGGATCATCAGCAAGGAAAGTAACACTTTGATCATACCTTTTCTCATACCCAGTTTTTACTGCATTAGACCAATCCTCAAACATTGCATGACTAGGATCTAATTAAACTGTGGGTTATGGGAAGTAGTTGAGGTAGTACCTATTACCTATTTATTTTCAAACCCTTGGGAGTTACTTCTACGTTTTCTTATAATGCCATGCTATGCTAGTAGACGTGGATTGGGTGAGTGTATCCATGACAGATGTGAGATTGTTACTTAATGGT
The DNA here is from genome assembly GCA_021605205.1 of Aegilops longissima. Lineage (NCBI taxonomy): Eukaryota > Viridiplantae > Streptophyta > Magnoliopsida > Poales > Poaceae > Aegilops > Aegilops longissima. The sequence continues at coordinate 46,503,199 of CM038680.1, read as the reverse complement.
TTACTTAAGGTGGCAACTGAAACACACATCTGGGTGGATTGAGGTACCTGGTTTCCAGGATTTGCCTGTTTTTCTTCGGACCGCCACCCAGGCTCAAAGGGATCATAAGATTATTCATGCTAGAAACTTACGTGTGCAGCCACAAGCCAATATGGGCTCTAGCATAGTTGATTAAGTCATGCGAACTCTTACGGGTAGACTAGCAGATGTAGGGGAAAGTAGGTGTACCGGTCTACCCAATGTAAGGTGCTAGCGCTTCCGAAAGACTATGTCTCGGTCATCCGTTTCTCAAACATCATGTAGTGCGGGAAATCCAACGGAGGCGATCGAGTCTTGTGGGGAAAAGTGTGCAAACCTCTGCAGAGTGTATAAACTAATCATGGTTAGCCGTGTCCCCGGTTATGGACATCTTGAGTATCTAGTACTTGGATATCATGTGAATCTCAACATGTTACTCTAATTAATATTATTGGGTTTTTAATGAGTATTTTTAATTGGGATTGAGAATGTTGTCAACCATTCTCAATGTTCAACAACCACCATGATAGTTAAATAATTTTATTCCTTTGCAGTAGGGAAAAATTGGCTTTACTTAAAAACTGTAACTATAGAGCTTTCCACCAGCCAAATATGCATGTAGTATAGCTCATTCCATTATTATTCTCTATGTGTTACATTGCCAGCATATTCCATGTGCTGACCCGTTTTCGGGCTGCAACGTTTCATGTTGCAGACTTTTCGCATTTAAGAGTAAGGTGCTTAGGTCGTGGTTATATACTCGGTGATGCCGTTGGAGTTGATGGACTCGCTTATTCTTCCAAGCCTTCATTGTTATCAAATTTAGATGGCCTTAAGCCATATTTATTTTAATAAGTTCTCTCTTGAGACATTCGATTGTAATAAGTTTGTGATTGCTACTCTGTTATAAATGCTCAAGTCTTGTGTGGTGTCGCATTTCGATCCGAGGATGACACTCGAGCACGAGAGATCGGACTATTTGAGGTCTTGTCGCTCTGAGCACTAGTAGAAAAAGGGCCTATAGTCCCGGTTGGTGAGGCCTTTAGTCGGTTCATGAATCGGGACTAAAGGGTCGATACTAATGCCCTGACCCTTTAGTCGGTTCAATCCAGAACCCGGACGGATGGGCCTCCACGTGGCCTGTCCGTGAGCCCAGGCGGGAGGGCCTTTGGTCGGTTGGTGGCACCAACCGGGACAAATAGGCATCCACGTCAACATTTCTATGGCTGTGGTTTTTGTTTTTTTAAAGGGGGCGGTTGGGGGTTTTGGGGGTTAATTTAGGTGTTTCATATATTGTGCTATAGCTTGCTAATTAATAGAGAAAAGTGTCCTCTCTTTTGTTCGTGGTTGGTCGACGCTACGTACTATACATGCATGATAGAGAGGACTAGCTAGACACGCTAGCTAGCTAGTAATTAAGCAAGCAGAAGATCGTCATGAACATATATGCATACAGAGAGAAGTGATATCGACCACCTCTCCTTTTCCAAGAGATTGGTGAACAACAAGTTCTCGTATATCTATCCGACACTACCGGCTACATATATACAATAATTATCTTTTACAAATATATAATCTCCTAACATACGGACGCGTGGTCCACATAGTATTCTCCGTCTTCAGCGATCACGTGGTCAAGAAATAATGCCGCCAATTCCTATTGAATTGCTGCATGCGATCTGGTGCTAGGAGTTCATCCGCATCAAAACATCTAATTTTAAGAAGGGGTCAATACATACATACATACATATATATATATATATATATATATATATATATATATATATATATATATATATATATATATATATATATATATATGAATGAATGAAACTCAACACAAATGATGGTAATAAAATAAAATTGTGAATATTTTTATTTACGCACTTCATATTGTTTGTCGGAGTAGCCCTGCTCACAGTGTCTGTGGCGGATGGACTCATAAATGTAGTATCCATGTAAATCATTCCCATGTTCCTGCCACAACCACTTTACAAGAAATAGAGGTCAATCAAACTGATAATTAGCAAGCATGCTAAATGGTATTGATGAAACTAGCGCTTGAATCACTAGGAGATGCGTGGAATATGCTACTATATAGTACTTACTTTCGTGTGTCTAAATTGCAGCTTCTTCGGTAGTCCCGGAGCTTTTTTGGTGAATTTTCTCCAAGCCCTGCCATACAAAGAAAAGAATTACTTGATATCAGAAATGAACAAAGTTGCTAATATGGTGGATAATGATCGATTTAACTTACTTCTCGAGCATTTCAGTCATGTCCGATACTCCTTGGGATCTTTTTCGCTGGAGTCTAAGACGATTACTACTCCTTCTCAAGCTTAATCTCTAGGAGAATATAGTGGTAGCTGCGCACACATGCATAACTCATCAATAATACATTACTATAACCTGGACTAATAAGGAAACCGAATATGCCACAAGACAGTAACACTCACTTGAAGTTGTAAGGAAAGAGTATTATATCTTTGTGTTCATTTATTACCAACGATTGTAGCAAGTTGGCCTCGGTATTTTCTTTATGAAATTCAACCTCAGTTTTATCTATGAGATATGTGTTAATGAACCCAATATCACCCACTTGTCTTTTGTTCAATTCGGCGATCTTCAATCTGCATAATATAGTGAGGATAATTATAAATACATGCACTGAAAGGGCTGAGTTATATAGAGAGACTTAATGACAGAAGTAGTACTACTTACGGACAGTAGCAGGTGACCGTTGCTTTATCGATGGCCAATTGACTGAAAAACTGATAGAACTCCTCAAATGGAATAGGCAACAGTTCAATTCCAAGGAGGTCATGCTCCTTTTTAACTCTCACATACAAAGTACTCCTCCCCTCAGACTCTTTGCAGGTTTTCATGTACCAATCCTGCAATCTTCGCATCATCCTTGATAGAGAACTTTCATCTTTGACGAGAGGCTTCCCGTACTCGTATCTTTGTATCTGCACCTCCAAGAAATCATAATGTACATCGCCGGGCAGGTAATCTGCAGGATTGCCATAACCGGCACCATCCTCGGATCGACGATGTCGCTAGCAGAGCACCTTGAGCGGGGGCACGATTGTTTCGCTTGTTCGCCGAGCTGGGCAATTTGTTTTCCAGCTCGTCGTTCTTTCATCCTTTGATCATCGAAGAGCTTCCCAACCTCTCCGCTTCGCAAATGCCTTTCCAATAATGCGCTCATAGTTGCCTTTCGGCGGAGACTTGGGTGGTTTTGTCAGGGCAGCCAGAGTGCGCTTCAATTTCACCGGATCTACCTTCTCCTCCGGAGGTGGATGTCTCTTTGCTTTCAACCCTTGAAACCAGTCATCCACTTTGGTCTGCGTGATCTTCGCGTTTTCCTCCTCGCTCCTCTCGACGGTAACTTCTCCGAGTCTTGAGAGAAGGACCGAATCAGATCTCCTCCCGCCTTTGGCTGTCTTGCTAGACGCCGCAGAGCAGACGGAGTGGATGTCTTCTTTCCTTTCTTACGAGGTGGAGGAGAAGGACTACGACGCCACGGAGCAGCCGGAGCGGGGCGGGTCTCTTCCGCCCTTGCTGACTAGGCGGAGAAGGAGGAGGCTGGCTGCTCAGGCCTTGGCCAAGCGCAGCGGAGAAGGAGGCGGAGTGCCGCCACGCGCGGAGAAGGAGCCGGCCGAGTGCCCTGATCTTCACTCGCGGAGGAGGAGGCGGAGGAGGCGGAGTGCCTGACTCACCGGAGGAGGAGGAGGAGGAGGAGGCGGAGGCGTCCAGTTCGGAAGGTTGATGAGATCCTTCCACCATAGGCATGGAGTCTTTAGAGCAGAACCCAGCCGATACTCCCCTTGACCGGTAGGGTGGTCAAGCGGAGGTCCTCAAATCCTCCGTTATTTCATCGACCATCACCTTAGCATATCCTTACGAATCGGCGGCAGTGAAAAGTTGAGTCGGGTTTAGTAGGATAAACAGAGCCAACAGCCGCCTTGACTTTCAAATTGCTCCATTGCGCCATAAGGTGGCAATTTTGAGACTCCGTGATAGCATCCACGGATAGCTGGCAGGAGCCGTCAAGGCATGCTCCGGCTGAAGCGATTCGGTGGAAGCCACGCTGCTTCTCCGCCGAGATGGCGGGGTAGCCGGGGAAGCTTGGCGAGTCGTTTGATCCGTTCTTCTTCTTGTTCCTCTAGCCCCATTACCCTTCGTGCAGCTCCTGCATTTGGCTCTGCTCGATTTCTTCCTCCTCTCATGGGTTTTGTAACCCCTGCGTCGAAATCCAGCCTTCCACTAAACGGAGCTGGCGTGCCTCGTGTCCGTCCAGGTGCTCAGGATTCCCGAGGGCCATTGTGAGCTCGTCCTTCTCCCCTGTCGAACGAACTTCCTTGCTGCGCTTCTTCGATATATTGCTGAAGCCTCTTGGTGGTATGTCCAATTGTTCGTCCGCCCAAATGCACTTCCTGTTATAGGGTCCAAGGATCCGCCGGCCTCAAGAACCAAGTCCGCAACGGTCTGGCCAGTTCATTGTCTCGGTTCGATCCCTTTATCAAGCAGATCATTCTCAGCCTTGGCCCACTTAGGCCGGGCTACGAGGTAGCCACGACCCGTGCGATGGTGAAGCTTCTTCTTCGCAGCATTTCTCTTGTTTGTCGCCGACATCTTTTACTCTTTTCCGATGTCTTGTGGGCCACAAATGCGGGCGACCATCTCGATCTTCTCATATTTGCCCTTGAATTCTGGTGTCTCATTTTTTGACATACCTATTGAGGTCTTTCTTCCAATTCCTGAATAGGTCTGCCATCTTCTTAAGAGCAAAAGACTTGATTAATGGCTCTATTACTGGCTTCTCCGAATCATCCTCTAGCTGTAGGGTAAAATTTGACTTCAGCTCGGTCCAAAGATCATTTTTCTCGCATATCATTGACATAAGACACCTCGTGGTCTTCGTTCTTAGGCTTATACCATTGGTGGATGCTGATGGGATCTTGTCCCTAACCGTAACCCCGACCGAGCAACAAATGCCTTCTTTGTCGGTAGGGTTCAACGGTTGGCCATCGCGCGATTTGTATGATCTCAAACTTTTCATCCGAGCTCAACTTTTTCTTGGGCCTCGTCTCTTTACGAAGTTGTGCTCGATCCGGGAGGGCTAGAAAAAGAACAAAGATGAGAGTTAATTAATATGTGTACATACCAAAACAATGAATGCATCAATTAGCTAGTCAAGACTGAGCTTAACTAATATATATACCTGGCCGACTCGGTTTGGTGATCATCGGAGCCGTCCTCACGGTCTACTTCTTCACCCTCTCCTTCTTGCACGGCATTGGGTCATCGGAGCCATGTAAATCATAGCCGATGCTTCTTCACCCTCTCCTTCCGGACCATCGTTGTCGTTGAGAAACATTAACGAGCGAGCGACATCACTTCCTTGTGCGATTATGTCCCTCAACAACGCTTCTTGTGCTTCGTCTCGGGGGGTGTCCATAGTTTCTACAAATATTTACAACATGGCAATTATTATTCAAACATGACAGATATGGATATATTAGTGGCAAACGTAGAACTAGCTAGCTAATCACAATAAGGAATCATATTAGTGGCCTCGACGCTGCTTCTCTAGGCTTTGGGGTGGCCTCGACAACGCTTCAAGGGTTAGGGGGTGGCCTCGAGAACGCTTCAAGGAGGGGGTAATATCGACCCCCCCCCCCCCACGTGTTGAAGCTATCGGGAGGGGGTCGGCGTTGAACACTACATCTATGTCCCACAAGTGACGTGGGCATCGACGCCCGCGGTAGGGTAGAGGGTCGTGGATCGCTGAGCGGTCGAGGGTCAAGGGGTCGAGGATCACCGAGGGGTCGGGAGGTTTCCTAGTGTCAAAGGATTCAACAAAACCATGTCTTCATCATTAGTAGAAATAGGTGCATGATGGTGAAGCTCTCCAAAGTTATTTTGGAATGGAGTCCTAGATAGGATAATTAAGCTTTTTTGGTACAAAGTTCAGCAAGAACCTTCCGAATATCGTTATTTGGAAGGCCTTTGCTGAAATTCATACAAAAAGGCAAATTATCCTATCCGGGACTCCATTCCAGAATAACTTTGGAGGACTTCGTACCATCATGCCATGGTTACTTCCGTCTAATGATGAAGCCATGGATTTCTTCAATACTTTGACACTAGGAACCCTCTCGACCCCTCGGCCATCCTCGACCCCTTGAACCCTCGACGACCCTGGAACCCTCAACCCCTAGACGACCCTGGAACCCTCGATCCCTCGACCCTAGAACCCTCGACCCGGGATAATATCGACAATGCTTCAAGGGGGTAATATTGACAACGACGAGATACATACACGGAAAATTAATGTTATCGGGGAGGGGGTATATCGACCCCCCTCCCCACGTATTGAAGTTATCGGGAGGGGGTATATGGACCCCCCCTCGTGTTGAAGTTATCGGGAGGGGTATATCGACGATGACTGAGGAGAAGATCGAAGAAAAAAAAGAAGAAAAAAAAGAGGAGAAGAAAGAATAGAGGAGAAGAACTCCTCTATTCTTTCTTCTCCTCTTTTTTTTCTTCTTCCTCTTCTTTTTTTATCCTCTTCTTCCTCTCATGTTCCACGACCCTCGACCCCGATAACATACATCCATCGATATCATTCCATACATACATAGACATCTACATTATATATGAACAAACATCTATGTCCCACAAGTGACGTGGGCATCGGCGCCATGTAGGTAGAGGGTCGTGGATCGCCGGCGGTCGAGGTCAAGGGTCGAGGATCGTTGAGGGGTCGGGAGGTTGCCTAGTGTCAAAAGTTCAATAAAACCATGTCTTCATCATTAGGCGTAATGTAGGTGCATGATGGTGCAAGCTCTCAAAGTTATTTTGGAGCGGAGTCCCAGATAGGATAATTCGCTTTTGGTACAATGTTCAGCAAGAACCTTCCAGATATCGTTATTTGGAAGGCCTTTGCTGAAATTCGTACAAAAAGACAAAGTATCCTATCCGGGACTCCATTCCAGAATAACTTTGGAGGACTTCGTACCATCATGCCATGGTTACTTCCAGCTAATGATGAAGCCATGGATTTCTTCAATACTTTGACACTATAGGAACCCTCGACCCTAAAACCCTCGACCCCTGACCCCTTAATGACCCTCGACCCTCTACCCTAGTTCCCGACCCTCGACCCCTCGGCGATCCTCGACACCCTCGTTATATCGACAACGACGCGACATACATATACATGGGAAAATAATGTTATCGGGGAGGGGGTATCTCTACCCCCCCCCCCCTCGTGTTGAACTTTCTTCTTTCTCCTCTATTCCTTTCTTTCTTCTTCTCCTCTTCTTTTTCTTCTTATCCCTCGAGAAAGGAAAATAAGGAAAAGGAAGAAAAGAGGAAGAAGGAAGAAGAAGAAGAAGAAAAAAAAGAAGAAAAAAAAGAGGAGAAGAAGAAAAAATAGAATATTTTTTCTATTTTTTCTTCTTCTCCTCTATTCCTTTCTTCTTCTCCTCTGCTTTTTCTTCTTTTTTCCTCTTCTTATTTATTTCTCATCTTCTTCCTCTCCTCTTCTTCTCCTTTCTTCCTCTTCTTATTTTCCTTTTTCCTCTCATTCTTTTTCTTCTTGTTCTTCCTTCTTCCTTCTTCCTCTTTTCTTCCTTTTCCTTATTTTACTTTTTCCTCTACACTAACCTAACTAAAATGCACTAACCTAAAATCGATATCTACTAACAACCTAAATAAAAATTAATACATATATGAAAAAACATATATAAACAAAAATGCTATGAACATTATATTCATACATACATATATAGCCACATCCATTCATCATATAGCTATAAACCAAAAATTACTACATATATGAAAAAACGTATATATATATATATATAAATGATATGAACAGAGCCTCGACGGCGGCGCTCACAACGGGGCGGTGGCGAGGGAGACGACGGCTCTGGGCGGGCGAGGCAGGGGCGACGAGGAAGGCGGGCTCGGGCGGCGACGGGACAGCGGGCTCGGGCGGCCTGGGCGAAGCCTTCGCGGCGGGCGGCGGCCTTTCACAACGGGCGCGGCTGGGGCAACGGCGACGATCGGATCGGGCAGCGGGCAGGGCGACGAGGACGGCGGGCTCTGGGCGGCGACGGAACGGCGGGGGTTTCAGGCGGGCGCGGGCGACGCGGCGGGCGAGCGACAGCAGCGTCGAAGCAGGCGCTGGGCGGCGACGACGGGCGGGCGGCGACGGCGTCTGTGAGCGGCAACGACGAGGAGCAGCGTCGAAGCGAGAGGCGGCGTCTGCGGCGGGGATGAGGAACTGAATGAAATTTTGCCAAGTGTTGTATATATAGCAAGACCATTGGTCGGTTCGTGAAACCAACGGGACTAATGCCCCTTTAGTCCCGGTTGGTGCCACGAACAGGACTAAAGGCCTCTTTTCAAGAGCCCAAAGGCGGAAGCGGCAACCTTTGGTCGGTTGGTGGCACCAACCGGGACTATAAGGTGGAATTAGTCCGGTCGTAGCACCAATCGGGACTAATGCCACCTTAGCCCGGTTGGTGCCACCAACGGGACCAAAGGCCTGTGCTGCCCGAACCCAAATATTTAGTCCCACCTCGCTAGTTGAGGCGGAGGCGCTTTTTGTTTATAAGGTGCGGTGCGCCTTCCCTCTCGAACTCCTCTCTAAAGCAGGCTTTGGGCCTAAGCACGCAATCTGTGCTGTGGGCCTCTTGGGCCTCCCGGGCCTGAATCCTGGCCTATGGTAGGGTTTCTAGTCGTATTCAGGCCGTGGGGGCCCAGTAGGTGGCACTTTTTTAGTTTTTTGTTTTCTTTGTTGCTTTATTTATTTTATTTTGTTTCTACTTACAACAAAATACTTATTGTTGCTATTTTTATTCTTTTCAGTTTTTTTGTTTTTCTTTCTGCATTATTTATTTTTTTGTTGTTTTTTGCTTTATTTTTTAATTCTTTTTGCTTTTAGTTTTAGAAAAATTATAAACTTTCTGTTAGTGCCATTAGTTTTCAAATTTGAAAACACCTTTTTGTTTTCTTTGTTGCTTTATTTATTTTATTTTGTTTCTACTTACAACAAAATACTTATTGTTGCTATTTTTATTTTTTTTCAAGTTTTTTGTTTTGTTTTCTGCATTATTTATTTTCTTTTGGTTTTTGCTTTATTTTTAATTCTTTTTGCTTTTAGGTCAGCAAAATTATAAACTTTCTGTTTGTGCCATTAGTTTTCAAATTTGAATTCTTTGAAATTTGTGTGAATCCAAGTTTGTGAGCTCAACAAAGGCGTGTAGAGGGCGGGCTTATAGACGGTGTGAGCGCCTTCGGTTGGCGAGGTTTTCAAATTCATAGTTTTCAAATGAACTCTGAAAAAGTTGGCATAGCATGTGCATGTACAAAGCGGATAATGGTATCATACTAAATGCATTACAAAGTTGGCATGGTATCATCATAATAGTTGCGGAGAAAGTCTTCACTTTTTCTTCGCTTGTGTCGTTTGCTTATTTGCGCCAGAACTATGGATAATCTTCATCGTTTATCCGGATGCTTGGGTCAGCCTTGACTTTGAGCGGGGGAATTTCATTAAACTTTTCATACTCTTGAGACATGTCATCTTGCCCTCCACTCCTGGGATGTCCCTTTTCCCGAAAGAACTATGTGGCGCTTTGGCTCATTGTATGATGTATTAACTTCCTTATCTTTTCTTTTCCTCGGTCCAGTAGACATGTCCTTCACATAGATAACCTGTGCCACATCATTGGCTAGGACGAGCGGTTCGTCGAGTGTACCCAAGATTTTTCAGATCCACTTGTTGTCATTCGAACTGTGGGTCTACACATACCCGCCTCGACAAATTGACCCACTTGCATTTAAACAAAGGGACCTTAAAATCTACTCCGTAGTCAAGTTCCCATATGTCTATTATGTAACCATAATATGTGTCATTTCCCTTGTCGGTTGCTGCATCAAAGCGGACACCGCTATTTTGGTTGGTGATCTTTTCATCTTGGTCAATCGTGTAAAATGTATTCCCATTTATCTCGTATCCTTTCCAAATCATTACATCGAAGATGGTCCCGGGACAACAAGTACAGCTCATCACAAACAGTCTTGTCACCTCTGAGGCGTGTTTCCAACCAAGCGCTGAAAGTCTGATGTGTTCACATGTAATCCGATCGTCGCCTTTGCTCCGTGTGTTTGGGCCTTGAGATCGTTCTAGTGTTCATCGACATACAGGGTCACCAAGGTAGAGTTACGTAGAAGCTGTGTAGTGTGCTTGAGACCAAGAATATCCGTCCTGCATATTATTGAGTCCCTTCCAAGCGTGCCTTTTCGGTCGGGTCTCCCCTCATACGCGATTTAGGGAGACCTATCTTCTTAAGGCCAGGAATGAAGTCAACACAAAACCCGATGACATCCTCTGTTTGATGGCCCATGGAGATGCTTCCTTCGGCCTAGCGATTCTGAACATATTTCTTTAGGACTCCATGAACCTCTCAAAGGGTACATATTGTGTAGAAATACGGGCCCCAGAATGACAATCTAAATCGACTAGATGAGCTAGGGCGTCGTCATGATATTGAAGAAGGATGGTGGGAACACCAGCTCGGCCCGACAAGACATTGCGCCACATCACTCCTTAAGCGTTGAGTACGATTTCTGGATCGATCACATTACGAGATATTGCATTGAGGAATGCACATAGCTTCACAATGGCTAATCGGACGTTTTTCGGTAGAAGTCCCCCTCAATGCAACTTTGAAGCGATTGCGTCATAATCACGTGGCATCATGAGACTTTAGGTTACGGAACTTTTTCTGGCATATTTATTATTTCCTTTATATTGACGAGAAGCCGGTCGGGACCTTCATCTTGAGTAGGCATTGAAAGAATATTTCTTTCTCTTCTTTCGTAAGAGCGTGGTGGCGGGACCTTCATCTTGCCGGAGGCATGCCCTCTTTTTTCGCAAGCGTTGTAGGTCCTCTCGTGCCTCGGTGTATCTTTTGTCTTCCCATACACGCCCAAGAAGCAAGCAGGTTCACGCAAAGGTTCTTCGTGGCGTGCATCACGTCGATCAAGGCGGACCTCTAGGTGTTTCAAGAGGGTAGGTCCCAAAATATAGATTTCTTCTTCCACATGGGTGTGTGATTCTCGAGTCATTGAACAGCTAGTCCGCGGGACCCTTTCCAAAGATTACGTGTAAATCATTGACCATAGCAAGTACGTGATCACCGGTACGCATGGCGGGCTTCTTCCGGTGATCTGCTTCGCCTTTGAAATGCTTGCCTTTCTTTCGACATTGATGGTTGGTCGGAAGAAATCGGTCGGGGAAGCTGATCGTACCCCACGAACACCTATGGGGGCCGGCGGACCGGACCCCTTTCGGTTCGTGTGGGGCGGAGATTGCCGAAGGGCGGATCGGTAAATATCTGACAGTTTAGCCAACCGGAGCTCTCGGAGATAATACTCCTACTGCTGCTTGTCTGATTATGTTGTGTTCTTGCTAGGGAGCAATTACCTACAAAACCTAGCTTGAGTGTCTCTAGTTTCGAATGAGTTGAACCCCCTCTACGTTGCGCTCGGGCCTCCTTTTATATGCTCCAAGGGGTCACCACAGGTGGCAACGTAGACAAGGGTAAAAACGGAAAAATGGGTTGCGGTTGGTGCAACTACTTTGTACAGTGTATTCTACCTAACTCTGACGGCAAGGGACAAAAGCATTAAATGCCCGTCCCTATCGCTTAAACAGTGCAACAGGGACCGTCAGGAGCGCCACCGTTTGCCACGATGGTAACCTTGTCAGCGCCGCTTACCGCTGCTCTCCGCTGGCCGCCTGACCTCTTGACCGCAGCGCTGGGATGGTCCCATGGCGACACGTTGGTGGATGAGTGGGCGGAGATGAAGAGAGTTTCTGCGCTGCAAGCGCCTTGCCGCTGCTGAATCCTTGTCGCGCCGGAAGCTTGTCGCTCACCGAGCCTTCGGCAAGCTCCTCTTGCGGGTCTGGTCTTCTCGTGCCTTGAGTGGCCTTCCCGGCAAGCTCCTCTTGCCGGGGCCTCGTCTCCTTGGCTTAAATACTTTGTTCTTGAATGGCTCCAAAGGAAGCATGGAGGACCTTGGCGGTCACTAGGGAAGCCTTGGCGCGGGGTGCTGCAACCGCTCGTGCACGAGTTCGGGATACTAGGGTACCCCTACTCTAGTACACCGACAGAGCCCCGGGCCTGCGCCACACTGGGCGAGAGCTCATTGGGCCAGGCCCAAAAGCGAGCACTGCAGACACGCGCTGCGGCCTAGATCACGCCGTTACTCGCTCCGGACCCACCACGTCCCCACTTAACAACACGCGTCGAGCGTGGCGTCGTGGGAGAGATCGTGGGGGCCTTCTTTAGTGGAAGCGGGCGTCCACCTCTCTCCTCGTTATAAGCAGGGGAAAGGGGCAGGTCGCCCACCTCGCCATTTGCTGTCCCATCTCGAAAACCACCGCCGCTCCCCCTTCTTCTCTGAGTCAAGAGAGCGGCGTCGCTTCATCGCCACCAGCGCCATCAACGCCGTCGGTCTCCTCCACCACCTCCGCCATGGCTCGAAAGCCGACAAGGGAAGGCGTGAAGTCGGCGAGGCAAGCAGCGGCTCATGGCGCTGCGAAAGGAGCGGGCCATCTTGACCCCGACAGGCCAAAGGAGGCGAGGAGGCTACTACCTCTTCGGTCGGCGGATATGCGGCGCATCCGCGACGAGGTAGTCTCGGCCGCCCGCATCGAGTTGGTTTCGGCGGGTACCCCTTCTTGGCGTCCTTCTTCTATGCGGGCTCTGCCCGCCTTTCTAATTCTTTTGCGATATCATGAACACCCACGGGCCGCCTCCTTGATTTCACCCCCAATGCTGTCTCGACCATGGCGGTTTTCGCACACCTTTGCGAAAACTTTGTCGGAATCCACCAAGCGTAGCCCTCTTCCACCACTTCTTCATGCCCAGCGTGGGGGAGGAGAGCCACTTGCGAAGGATTGCTTGGATCTCGAGGATCGGTATGAAAGAAGCCTATCTGGAAGGAGAGCTGCAGCAAGTCGCGAGTGGAGAGCCGATTGGTGTTGGATCATTGAGGAGAACCGCAGCCCTTCACGCTTAGGCGCCAAACTCCAATAGTCTTGGCAGCGATTGGAGCAACTTGGCGCGGAAGATGCTAGGTTGAAGATTGCTGTGACCGGATCTTGCGCCTCAGGCATGCCGGACTCACTGTAGGCGCCGTTGGCGCATATTTCCTTCGCCGCCGCATCGCTCCCTTGCAGGAGAGGAGGAGACCTGCTTGGGAGTTCCAAAATGCAGCGGACATCATGAGGCTGTGCCCAGGCCTCAACTGGAATTTCACCGTCTTGGAGTTGGATGCGATGCTGCTGGAGCTGTTCAAGCATGACCCCGATCACCCCGAATGGTTCATGTTGCCAAGGGGAGTCGTTCCTTTATGCAACAACTCTTCGCTCGACCGCATCCGTGCGATGATGCTATTGTGTGATTCCCATGGAATCGTTCCAACTTGGCAAGAAACCCGCCCGATGACGTCGTGCAGCAATTCTTCAACAGCCGGAAGAAGTGCCAATCCGCCCGACAGCGAGAAGAGCCTCACCGTGTAAAGACCGATGAAGAGATGCAATGCATTGCCACGAGGTTGGAGGAGGCAGCAGCAGCTGCGCCCATTTGTGTAATTGGGTTTCTTGTGGAGGAGCGGGAGGCAGCAGTGACAAGCCTTGCCGATCGAGAGGAGCTTGCGGGCGGAGGAGGCGGGCGAGCCGAAGTTGAGCGAGCAGGCCTGCCGGGGCGCCTCCTCCCCACCTTCCGGGTAGCTTGCATGGCCAGAGCCCACAGCTCCACCAAGAAGGCGCCTCCATAAGACCGGGAAGTGGCGGGGCAGCGGGCAGACCAACAGCCCAGCGCGCTTGGCCGGCAGCTCCACAGCGGCAAGCAGCTTGTTGCAGCAGGGATCGCCTCACGCCGCCACAACAACTAGGCGGGTCCTTCTAGGACCACGGCTCCTGCACCCATAAAGCGTCAGGAGCCTACTCTTCCAGCTCGTCGCTTAGAAGCGGACCAGAGTCGACTTCTCGCGCTCAGCTCGAGGAAGAAGAAGAGTAAGATCTTGTCGCTGCACTTGTAATTCTTCAATTTGCTGTTTTGTCTTGTATCTGATTTGCTTCATTCGAACTCTTTCCTTTTCAAGCAGCTGGCCCGAGGCGTCGAAGAATAAGATCCGGTGGTCGTCATAGAAGGCGATCCCCATAACAACAGGAGGCGCATCTGAGACCCCCTTGCGGACCCGGCAACCCTTCCTCAAAGCAGCCCCAGACAGCCCCAGCGTAAGTATATGATTTATTTCTTACGGTTAGGCGTGCATGGGTGCTCCTTCTTCTGATATCGACTTGCTGATTTGAGTAGGAGCGAGCAGCCCGCCAGGAGTGTCGAGTCGTTCGACATGCCGTGCGCTTCAACTTCGCCGCCAAGGGAAGATCCCCGGCAAGGAGTGCCCTCCGGCAAGGAGGCTTCTCCGACAAGGGGCGGCTCTCCGGCAGAGATGGCACCGTCGGCGCTCCAGTGGCTGAGGCGAAGCGGCAGATCCCATCGCATGGTAAGCCTCTTGCACGTAAGCTGCCCTTGTGGTTTTCTTCCTCAATTCTTCTTTTGGATATTTTGCTTGACTTTTCTTTCTTTTCCTTGTTGTCGAGATCCATCCGCCTTGGAGCCGATGGAGGCCGAGGTCGCCCAGCGAGGAGGGCAGCGCGCGGCAACATTGGCGACGCCGCCGTCGCCGAGGAGGGACACGGCGCAGACGAGCCCGCCGTTGAAGAGTCCGCCAAGGCTGCCGCCACGAAGCGGCGAGGGTCCGGCGATCGTCGCAGCGACCACGAGGGCGCGAGGCGCCCGAGCGCTACACCGACCGCCGATCCCTCGCCCGCTGCCGCAGCGCCAGCTCGAGGAGCCCAGCCAGCGCCTATTTGAAGGCTGGAGATGGCGTCTTCATCAAGCTCCACAGGCGTCGAGCTCGAGGGCACGGTCGAGGAGAAACCTTGACGAAGAGCTGCTTTCGCCTCCGCTGGGCTGTCGTTGGTCGATCGTAAGCAGCGGCAGCGTGGCAATCCGAGGAGGAGCAGCTATTCTGAAGCTGTTGTCGCTCTACCGCGCCCGACAAGCCAGGCTGGAATCCCGGAAGCGCTTGTCGCATGAGGCGGGAGCAGATATGGAGAAAGCGTGAAAGAGCTCCGGGCGCCAACCAAAGCTCTCGGGCGTAGCGAAGAGGCGGGGCGACTTCATTGAAAGCGCTAACCTTCATTGCGAGAAGGCTGAGGTCGAGGCAGCGGCGGCTTGCGGCGAAAGCTGTCTCGCATAGCGAAGCGAGGGCGCAGCGGAAGATCAACCTTGACAGCTATGAGAAAGATCTTGCAGCGAAGCAATCAATTGGCGGAGCTCTCAAGGAAGCAAAAGACCTTGCCCGAGCTGCCGAGGCCGCCAAGAAAGAGTTGGAAGCGAGGTGGCGCGGCTGAGGCCAACCTCGAGAAAAGCGGCGATGTGCTCGCTCTTGTTGAAGCCGAGCCTTGAAGGGCGCCTACACTCTTGGCAAGTTGCGGCGCAGTCTCGTGAGAGGATTAAAGAGCTCGACACCGCCGAGGACTCCAAGGCAGATCTTGAGCTGAAGTGACCACCTTGATGGAGGCGCTGGGCCGGCGCCAAGGAGGCGGGAAGTGGGTCTGTTGGAAAGGTCAAGGCCAGCGAGGAGCTCTTGGCGAATGCCACGACCGCCCATAACACCTTGAGAGAGAGCGTGATGCCTTTGGACCGAGGGTCTTGTAAATCTTGCCGCCGCCATCGACAAGGAGCTGATGGAGCGGGGATGGTGGATCTCGGGTACTCCTCCGCGAGCATCTCAACCCAGCGCCAAGCTCAGCTTGTTCTTCAAGGCGTGGTGCGGCTCTCCAATGACTCGGGAGGAGATCCCAAGCAGCTGGCCGACGAGTCGCGCCAAATCTGTCTGAGGGCTCTTGAAGGTGCTGATGAAGGTGGCCTTCCGCAATCGAGCGTTAGCCGTAGCGTCCTCAAGTCCTTGCCGCCGATTGCGGCGTTAGGCGCTCAAGGCCCTAATCGCACCATTGTGGACAGGGTGAGGTGGTCAAGAGGGTCGATGGCGACCGCGTAGACTAGGTCGCCCGTTTTATCTTTCCCTTCTCGCTGCTGATCATGTTAGGAGAACAATTTATTAGAGCTGCGACAAGCTATCTTGTAATATAACTCTATTTCAGTTAGTAATTGCTATGTTATTTCCTTTACTTGGGTCCTTCCTTTGTATGTTTCGCCCTCGCTTTTAGGGAACTTGTCGTGCTGGCACCCTTGCATGGCTGAGTCTTGAGCGTCGGCAACCTGCTTGGCGATGTCGCCTCCGACAAGCAACCTTATCGCGACTAGTTGCAGCTCACTTAAGTTGTTGAGCGGACTCGAAACAAAGTAAGGGTGCAAACTAGCTACTGAGTTGGTTCCTTGGCGCACAGGTTTTTCATACAAAGCATGGTCGTTCAAGGAAGATAACTTAAAATTTAAAACTGACTGCTCAACTTTGGCAACTTAGCTTTTACGTCGTTAAGCTTCACGGTAAGGCAAAACTTCTTGAGCTACGCTTGGTCCACAACATTATCTTCTTCTCCTTCCCCCAGCAAACTTGTGGGCGAGGAACCTTCTTTCTTTGAGAAGAAGAAGAAAGAAAATAAAGATATGGAGCCTTGCGGCTCGTTATTGCTTACGGAATAGGTGCTGCACAAAGTGTCGATAATACATGCAAAGTAAAAAAGAAAATGCGAAATTGACAAGATGTGCGAACACGTGAGTTTCTTGATGCACGGGTCTCGCGCCCGGCTTTGTACAAAGGATTAAATGCAACATGGGCAAGACTTGTACAAAAGGTGGTTGCGGAACAGGTTCGACAACCGCGCCTCTATGGGTAAAACTTACGAAGATGCTCAATATTCAGGAGTTGCTCACGGAATGCCGTCTTGGTCTCAAAGCGGACAGCGCCGAGGCCTAGTGACTTCGTCTCACCCGATAAGGCCTTCCCCTTGGCGTCAACTTGTTGGAATTCTTGGCGGACTGAGCGCGCGAAGAACAAGGTCGCCTTCCTCGAGACTTGGCACTAACTGCGGCTATGGTAGCGGCGCAAAGCTTGCCGTAACGAGCAGCTCATGCAATGGCTGAAAGCGGTCCTCCTCAAGGAGCTGCGCGTCATCTTATCGCAGCTGCTCTTGCTCGAGCTCATCATAAGCGAGCACTCGAGGTGACCCGTATACGAGTTCCGTGGGGAGAACTGCCTCTGCTCCATAGACTAGAGCGAAAGGCGTCTGGCCAGTGGCTCGATATGGCGTCGTCCTGATCGACCAAAGAACCACCGGCAGCTCCTCAATCCAGTTTCTTCCGCACTTATGCAGCCTGTCGAAAGTTCTGGTCTTGAGTCCTCGGAGCACTTCAGCGTTTGCCCTCTCCGCTTGACCGTTGCTTCTCGAATGAGCAACAGAAGCAAAGCAGACCTTGGCGCCAAGATCTTGGACGTACTGCATGAAGGTGCGGCTCGTGAATTGTGTGCCGTTATCGGTGGTGACTCTGTTAGGAATCCCGAAACGGCAAACAATCGACCTGAAGAACTTGACTGCTGACTGTGCCGTCACCTTCCTCACTGCTTCCACTTCCGGCCACTTTATGAACTTGTTGATTGCGATGTACAAGTACTCAAAGCCCCCGACAGCTCGGGGAAAGGGGCCGAGGATGTCGAGCCCCCAGACCGAAAATGGCCAGGATAAAGGGATCGTCTGGAGAGCTTGAGCTGGCTGGTGTATCTGCTTGGAATGGGCCTGCACGCTTCACACTTGGTTACTTGTGCGATTGCATCACGGAGGGCTGTCGGCGAGAAGAAACCTTGCCGGAAAGCTTTGCCGGCAAGTGCTCTTGCGCCAATGTGGTGACCACATATGCCTCCGTGTATCTCTGCCAACAGCTTCTCTCCATCTTCCCGATGAATACACTTCAATTTCACTCTGTTGAGTCTTCTTCTGTACAGAATGCTGTCGACAAACTGGTACATACTTGACTGCCGGGCTACTCTTTCCGCTTCTTCTTGCTCTTCGGGAAGTTATCCTGTCTGAAGGAAATGGACAATCTGCTGTGCCCATGTTGGAGCTTGCAGCTCGACAACAAGGACTAAAGGCACATTTGCTGCTGCGGGAACATCCGCTTCGATGGCGAGAACCTGCGGCTCAGCCGGAGCTTGATGATCCCCGGCAAGCTTGCCGGAGCAAAACTTGTCGGGAGCGTCTGCTTCAACCAAACAAACCCTTAGGCTTGTCGGAGCAGACTGCTCCTCAGCAATATCGGCGTTGATCTTGGGGACCTTCTTAGTGGCGGCTTCAGGGAGCCCCGCCGGAAAGTAGTCACCAGAAACCAACTTCCTCTTCTTGCTCTTTCCAGTTGATGGTGCTACGGTTGGTTGAGTC
The DNA here is from genome assembly GCA_021605205.1 of Aegilops longissima. Taxonomy (NCBI): domain Eukaryota; kingdom Viridiplantae; phylum Streptophyta; class Magnoliopsida; order Poales; family Poaceae; genus Aegilops; species Aegilops longissima. The sequence goes on along the minus strand of CM038680.1, from coordinate 46,484,682 downwards.
AGCTTGAGCACGAAGATCCCTGGTTCCACAGGTAACTTAAGTCTGGCGCACCGTCGAACCATCGGCAATGTCATTCTGAGCTCTTGGAACATGTTCCATCTGTAGGCCGTCAAAGTGCTCTTCTAGCTTCCTCACTTCATCAACATAAGCCTCCATCAACGGACTCTGATAATCCTTATTTACTTGGCGGACGACAAGCTGTGAGTCACCCCTGACAACGAGCTTCTTAATCCCAAGGTCCGCTGCGATCCTGAGACCGGCAAGCAAGCCTTCATACTCTGCAGTATTGTTTGTTGCTTGCTCCTTGGGAAAGTGCATTTGGACCACGTACTTGAGGTGCTCTCCGGTGGGTGCGACAAGTAGCACGCCGGCACCGGCGCCTTGCAGTGAGAAGGCACCGTCAAAGTACATCAGCCACTCTTTGCTTACCTCCTTGACGGGGATGCTCGTTTCTGGGATTTCCTCGTCTTGTGTTGGCGTCCATTCTGCTATGAACTCTGCCAATGCTCTGCTTTGGATAGTTGAAGTGCTCTCAAACTTGAGGCCAAAGCTTGCAGTTCCGAGTGCCCACTCGACAATCACACTGTTGCTACGGATTTTGCAGTATCCTCTTCATTGAAAGCGAGTGGCGATTGTAATCTCATGTGCTTGGAAGTAATGGCGCAGCTTTCTCGAGGCCATGAGAAGGCGAAAAGCAACTTCGCACACGAGTACCTCGACCTAGCTCCCTGCGAGAAGGCCCGACAAAGTAAACTTGGCGCTGCACCATCCTTTTACGCATCTTATCGCATGCGCTGCTGAGATCCGTCCTTATCGGGACAGAGCTTGTCGGTGAAGCCCTCGCTTGTCGCTGGATGCATCTGCCATGGTGCGCCACTCATCATCCGCCTCCTCTCCGCTACTAACGCAGCACTAACCACTTGATTGGTTGCCACTAAATACAGCAGCAACTTCTCTTGTGGTTTAGGTGCGACAAGTACTGGAGTGGAGGATAGGTATCTCTTCAAGTCCTGCAGCGCCGCCTCCACTTCCGGAGTCCATTTCATTGGACTCGCCTGTTTCAAAATTTTGAAAAACGGCAGGGCACGCTCAGCAAACCTAGAGATAAACCTACTGAGAGCAGCAACGCAACCGGCAAGTCTTCGTACATCCTGGACGCGCTTGGGTGCTTCAATCTGCTCAATGGCCTTGATCTTGTCGGGATTGGCTTCGATTCCCCTCTGAGACACGAAGAACTCGAGAAGCTTGCCGGAAGGAACTCCAAACACGCACTTCTTGGGATTGAGCTTGAGGTTGATCTTGCGCAGATTTGCAAAGGTCTCATCCAAATCTTGAATCAGAGTTGCCCTGTCCTTGCTTTTGACCACTATGTCATCCATGTAAGCTTCCACATTTCTGTGTATTTGCGGCTCAAAAGCGTGATGGACTACTCTTGCAAATGTTGAACCGGCATTCTTTAATCCGAAAGACATCCGTACAAAACAATATGTGCCACATGGGGTGATGAATGCGGTTTTCTCCTCATCCTCTTCTGCCATGAAGATCTGATGATATCCTGAGTATGCATCAAGAAATGAAAGCAACTCACATCCAGCCGTGGAGTCAACAATCTGGTCGATACGCGGCAATGGAAATGGGTCTTTGGGACAGGATTCATTAACATCTGTGAAGTCGATACAAAGTCTCCATTTCCCATTTGCCTTGCGTACAACTACAGGATTGGCCAACCACGTAGGATGGAGCACTCCTCTGACAAGGCCTGCTGCTTCCAACTTCTTGATTTCTTCTGCTATGAATTCTTGGCGCTCCACTGCCTGCTTCCTGACTTTCTGCTTGACGGGTCGCGCATCAGGACAGACAGCGAGATGGTGCTCAATTACTCACAGGAACACGGGGATGTCGGCGGTTGCCATGCAAACACGTCGATGTTCGCCCGGAGGAAAGCAACGAGCGTGCTTTCCTATTTAGGGTCAAGCGTGGCACTGATGGTGAAGGTACCACCAGTGTCGTCCTCCTTGGCGGACACCTTCTTGGTCTCTGGAGCCGCCATCGTCTTCTTACACTTGCCGGTGGAGCTCGATGGTGCGTCCTCGACGGTAGCGCAGCACTCCGAAGAGGTGCGCTTGCCGGAGTGGGCATCAGAGCTCTTGCCGGACTTGGTCTTCTTCTTCCCCCCGGGAGCTTCAGCGGCAAGTGACCTGTTATCTGTTGTAGCTGCTGCTTCTCAGTAGATCTTGTCGGCGCAGATAAGAGCATCCTTCTTGTCGCTAGGGACAGAGATGACACTTATCGGGCCGGGCATCTTGAGTAAGTTGTATGCATAATGAGAGGATGCCATGAACTTGGCGAGTGCTGGACGCAAAGTATCCCATTATAAGGCAACGGGAAATCAGCAACGTCGAATGTGACCCTCTCAGTCCTGAAGTTTAGCTCGCTGCCAAATGTTACCGGCAACGTGATCTTTCCCTTTGGCTGGCTCCTACTCGGATTGATTCCTTGGAATGTGCCAGTCTCTTCGAGCTCGCTGTCAGGGATCTGAAGCTTCTAGAGTACTGCGGAGGAGATCAGGTTCAAGCCGGCCCCGCCGTCAACTAACATCTTGGTGACCTTGAGGTTGCGGATAGTTGGTGAGACCAACATCGGCAAGCACCCGACCGCAGTTATGCGATCAGGGTGATCCTCAATATCAAAGATGATAGGCGTGCTGGACCATTTCAGAGGCTTGCGTGACTCTATGGATGGCTCTGCTGCATTGACTTCCCGCATCCATTGCTTGAGTTGGCGGTGTGAAGTATGCAGAGAGGCACCGCCATCAACGCATAAGACCTCCGTGGCTTTCTGGAACTCCTGCTCATCGGCTTCATCATCATCCATGTCTTCGTCATCGTCGTCTTCATCTTCATCCTTGTCGCGGCCGCGGGGAGGTCTGTCTCCTTGCCGCTGCTTGGCCTTGCGGCGGCGTCCTCCCCGGCCGGGTCGCTTCTTGCTAACTCCCCCAGCACCTTCCTGGGCCTTCTCCTTGTCGCGCCGCTCGTACTCAGCCTTCTGCTGTTCAACAAGCTGCTCGACCTTCTTGCAGCTCTGGAGGTCATGGCCCTTGGTGTGATGGATTTTGCAGTACTGCTTGTTGGAGCCGTCCTGCTTGTCGGCGGCCACCACAGCCTGGCAGTTGGCGCCCGCGGCAACCTCCTTGCCGGAGCTACCAACCTTAGCTTTCTTGGCGTCGCCTCCGTTGCCGGACTGCTCGACAACTAGCACGTCCTTGCCTTTCTTCTTTCTGTTATTCCGTCGCCGGCTCTTCCTTGCCGGGACAATCTCTTCGCTATCAGATCCTGCTTCTGCATTCTCTCCTGGGAGTCTTCTCCCTTCCTCAGCGCGTGCACACTTGTCGGCCAAGGCATATAGCTCACTGACGTCCTTGACTTTGCACATCGCCATCTCTTCCCTCATCCTGCGGTTCCGCGACGTTTTGATGAACGCGCGATCACAGCGGCAGGGTGGACATCTGGGATGTTGTAGTGCACACGGCTGAATCTCTGGATGAACTTGCGCAGGGACTCTCCTTCCTTCTGGGCGAGCAGATGAAGATCGCTTTCCTGGCCATGAGGCTTGTGGCCGCCTATGAAGGTGCCGACAAACTGATGGCATAGATCTGCCCAAGAAGATATGGATCCGTCTGGCAAGTGCATGAGCCAAGATCTGACATTGGGTTTGAGTACCAGCGGGAAGTAGTTGGCGAGGATCTTGTCGTCTCGTCCCCCTGCAGCCTGCACCGCGATGGTGTAGATGCTGAGGAACTCCGACGGATGCGTTCTGCCATCGTACTTCTCGCACATCGGCTTGAAATTTTTCTTGTCGGGCCTTTGGACTTGCCGCAGCTCACGAGTGAACGCAGGGCAACCTACCGCGTCTGACAAGTCACCTGGTTCCCCAGGCGCTTGCATGTCGACGGGCCCCAGCGCTAGTCGAATTGACATCGCTTCTCTTGGCGCTTCGATCGCGAGTTCGAGCGTCTTCTTGTTGCCGTTCGTGAAGAACTTGGCGCTGGTCGCGACGAGCTCGCGGATCCGACGACGCGGTGGAGTCGCTGTCGAGGTGGATCCGACGAGTCGGCGATCTTGGCCTTCGGGAAGGGGAGTGCATGGTGGTTGCACCCCCACAGGTCTTGTCGCCACCGGCTCTTGCCTTGTCGTCCCGCCGCGGCAGCGATGTGCTTGGTTGCCGTGGAGCGTCGCCGTTGGCAAAGCCGATGAGACTCTGAATGGTGGCCCTCCATTCGTCGACCTTGTCTGCCGTTGGAGGGTAGTCCAGGAGCAATTGAGCTCGCGCCAAAGCTTCTGCTTGAGTGGTGGGCGGCAATGGCGAACGATGCGAGGAGCGGGATATAGTCGGACTTCTAAATATGTTAGAAGGAGAAGTATCCCGTCCAGGCGACCGTTCCCCACTCGCACCAGCCTGTTGGCGCGTAAGCTGCTCTTGGCGTCCACGGATCCACCAGCTCGATCTTAACTGCATTGGCGTATGCGCGCTGCGAGCACCATGGCGCTTGTCGGTCCAGCGCCTCTGAGATGGGCGCAGTGCGTATCCGAACGCCGAGGTCTGCGCAGCCTTGTCCTTGGACTTGGCAGCGTCGTGGGCTCCATCGTCAACGCTCGTTCTTCCGCCGGCGTCTTCCCCACCACTCGTCAGCTCCGATGGTGGTGGGTTTGACGCGGATGTCGGGGAAGCTGATCGTACCCCACGAACACCTATGGGGGCCGGCGGACCGGACCTCTTTCGGTTCGATGGGAGGCGGAGATTGCACGAAGGGCAGATCGAGGCGAAGCACACGAGCAGTTTACCCAGCGGAGCTCTCCGAGAGATAATACTCCTCTCTGTTGCTTATGCGATTCGTTGTGTTCTTGCTAGGGAGCAATGAGAGCTACAAAGCGTAGCTTGAGTGTATCTAGTTTGAATGAGTGAACCCCCACGTTGCGCTCGGGCCTCCTTTTATATGCTCCAAGGGTTCACCGCAGGTGGCAAAGTAGACAAGGGTAAAAACGGAAAAATGGGTTGCGGTTGGTGCAACTACTTCGTACTGTGTATTCTACCTAACTCTGACGGCAAGGGACAAAAGCATTAAATGCTCGTCCACTCGCCGCTAAACAATCTGTGAGGGACCTTGAGGCGCCACCGTTTGCCACGATGGTAACCTTGTCAGCGCCGCTTACCGCTGCTCTCCGCTGGCCGCACAGCCTCTTGACACGCCCGCCTGGGATGGTCCCATGGCGACACGTTGGTGGATGAGCTGGAGCAGAGATGAAGAGAGGTTGCCTGCCACGGCTAAATCCTTGTCGCGTCCGGAAGCTTGTCGCTCACCGAGCCTTCCCGGCAAGCTCCTCTTGCCGGGGTCTTGTCTTCTACGTGCCTTGATTGGCCTTCCCGGCAAGCTCCTCTTGCCGGGGCCTCGTCTCCTTGGCTTAAATACTTTGTTCTTGAATGGCTCCAAAGGAACCATGGAGGACCTTGGCAGTCACTAGGGAAGCCTTGCCGCGGGGTGCTGCAACGGCCCGTGCACGAGTTTGGGATACTAGGGTACCCCTACTCTAGTACACCGACAGGAGCCCCCGGGCCTGGGCCACACACGGCGCCGAGCTCTGTTGGGCCAGGCCCAAAAGCAGTCTGCAGCACGCGCGACCTAGATCACGCCGTTACTCGCTCCGGACCCACCACGTCCCCACAGACAGCCGCGTCGAGCGTGGCGTCGTGGGAGAGATCATGGGGGCCTTCTTTAGTGGAAAAGCGGGCGTCCGCCCCTCTCCCTCCTTATAAACAGAAGCGAGGGGCAGATCGCCCACCTCGCCATTTGCTGTCCCATCGAAAACCATCGCCGCTCCCCTTCTTCTCTAGTCTCGAAGAGAGCGGCGCTCCGCTTCATCGCCACCAGCGCCATCAACGCCGTCGGTCTCCTCCACCACCTCCGCCATGGCTCAAAGCCGACAAGGGAAGGGCGTGAAGTCGGCCGGCGCAGCGGCTCAGCGGCGCTGCGTAAAGGGCGGTTCAGCGGAGATGGACCTCACGTTCGGACGGACCCCTTCGGTTCGGTGGGAGCGGAGATTGCACGAAGGGCAGATCGAGGCGGAAGCACCGAGCAGTTTACCCAGCCGGAGCTCTCGGGAGATAATACTCCTCTGCTGCTTGTGCGATTATGTTGTGTTCTTGCTAGGGAGCAATGAGAGCTACAAAACCTAGCTTGAGTGTCTCTAGTTTCGAATGAGTCGAACCCCCTCTACGTTGCGCTCGGGCCTCCTTTTATATGTTCCAAGGGGTCACCACAGGTGGCAACGTAGACAAGGGTAAAAACAGAAAAATGGGTTGCGGTTGGTGCAACTACTTTGTATAGTGTATTCTACCTAACTCTGACGGCAAGGGACAAAAGCATTAAATGCCCGTCCCTGTCGCTTAAACAGTGCAACAGGGACCGTCAGGAGCGCCACCGTTTGCCACGATGGTAACCTTGTCAGCGCCGCTTACCGCTGCTCTCCGCTGGCCGCGCAGCCTCTTGACACGCGCGCCTGGGATGGTCCCATGGCGACACGTTGGTGGATGAGCTGGAGCGGAGATGAAGAGAGGTTGCCTGCCGCGGCAAGCGCCTTGCCGCGGCTGAATCCTTGTCGTGCCCGGAAGCTTGTCGCTCACCGAGCCTTCCCGGCAAGCTCCTCTTGCCGGGGTCTTGTCTTCTACGTGCCTTGAGTGGCCTTCCCGGCAAGCTCCTCTTGCCGGGGCCTCGTCTCCTTGGCTTAAATACTTTGTTCTTGAATGGCTCCAAAGGAACCATGGAGGACCTTGGCCGTCACTAGGGAAGCCTTGCCGCGGGGTGCTGCAATCGCCCGTGCACGAGTTCGGGATACTAGGGTACCCTACTCTAGTACACCGACAGGAGCCCCCGGGCCTGGGCCACACACGGCGCCAAGCTCTGTTGGGCCAGGCCCAAAATAGTGCACGGGCACGCGCGGCCTAGATCACGCCGTTACTCGCTCCGGACCCACCACGTCCCCCACGAACAGCACGCGTCGAACGTGGCGTCGTGGGAGAGATCGTGGGGGGCCTTCTTTAATGGAAAAGCGGGCGTCCGCCCCCTCTCCCTCCTTATAAACAGGGAAGCAGGGGCAGGTCGCCCACCTCGCCATTGCTGTCCCATCTCGAAAACCACAGCCACTCCCCCCTTCTTCTCTAGTCTGAAGAGAGCGACGCTCCGCCCCCCATCGCCACCAGCGCCATCAACGCCGTCGGTCTCCTCCACCACCTCCGCCATGGCTCTAAAAGCCGACAAGGGGAAGGGCGTGAAGTCGGCCGCGGCGCAGCGGCTCACGGCGCTGCGAAAGGAGCGGCCATCTTGACCCCAGCTCGGCGGAAAGGAGCTGAGGAGGGCTACTACCTCTTACAGTCGGCGGAGGCGCGGCGCATCCGCGCACGAGGGTAATCTCAGCCGCCGCATCAGAGTTGGTTTCGAGCGGGTACCCCTTCTTCGCGCTCTTCTTCAATTGCGGGCTCTGCCCGCCCTTTTCTGAATTCTTTGCGATATCATGAACACCTACGGGCTTCGCCTCCTTGATTTCACCCCCAATGTTGTCCTGACCATGGCAGTTTTCGCACACCTTTGCGAAAACTTTGTCGGAATCCACCCAAGCGTAGCCATCTTCGCCACTTCTTCATGCCCAGCGTTGAGAGAGGAGAGCCACTTGCGGAGGGATTGCTTGGATCTGAGGATCGGCAAGAAAGAAGCCTATATGGAAGGAGAGCTCCGCAGCAAGTGGGAGGAGTGGAGAGCCGATTGGTGTTGGATCATTGAGGTGAACCCGCAGCCCTTCACTGCCCAGCGCCAAACTCCAATAGTGCGCGGCAACGATTGGAGCAACTTGGCGCCGGAAGATGCTAGGTTGAAGATTGCTGTGACCCGGATCTTGCGCCTCAGGCATGCCGGACTCACTGTAGGCGCCGTTGGCGTAGATTTCCTTCGCCGCCGCATCGCTCCCTTGCAGGAGAGGAAGAGACCTGCTTGGGAGTTCCAAAATGTGGCGGACATCATGAGGTTGCGCCCAGGCCTCAACTGGAATTTCACCGTCTTGGAGTTGGATGCGATGCTGCTGGAGCTGTTCAAGCATGACCCCGATCACCCCGAATGGTTCATGTTGCCAAGGGGAGTCGTTCCTTTATGCAACAACTCTTCGCTCGACCGCATCCGTGCGATGATGCCGTTGTGTGATTCCCATGGAATCGTTCCAACTTGGCAAGAGCCCGCCGATGACTTCGTGCAGCAATTCTTCGACAGCCTGGAAGAAGTGCCAATCCGCCCCGATGAGCAGAAGAGCCTCACCCGTGACACCACCGATGAAGAGATGCAACGCATTGCCACGAGGTTGGAGGAGGCGGCAGCAGCTGCTGCCGCTGGTGAATTTGGGTTTACTGTGGAGGAGGCGGAGGCAGCAGAGGCGGCAAGCCTTGCCGATCAAGAGGAGCTTGCCAGCGCGGAGGAGCGGGCCGAGCCTGAAGTTGAGCCGAACGAGCCTGCCGGGGATGCCTCCTCCCCACCTTCAGGTAGCTTGCCGCGAGCGGAGCCCACAGCTCCACCAAGAAGGCGCCTCCGCAAGACCGGGGAAGTGGCGGGGCGGCAGACGGGCCAACAGCCGTCTCGCCGCGCGACGCGCTCCACCATGACAAGCACTTGTTGCTGGAGGCGCCACACCGCCAGAGCAACTGGAGCGGGGCCTTCTGGGACCGCGGCTCCTGCACCCGCCAAGCGTCCGAGGGAGCCTACTCTTCCAGCTCGTCGCACCGGAGGCGGACCGGAATTCGACTTCTCCGCGCTCAGCTACGAGGAAGAAGAAGAGTAAGATCTTGTCGCTGCACTTGTAATTCTTCAATTTGCTGTTTTGTCTTGTATCTGATTTGCTTCATTCTGAACTCTTTCCTTTTTCAGGACGCTGGCCCAGAGAGCGTCAAAGAGAGCCAAGACCCCAGTGGTCGTCATAGAAGACGATCCCCCTGTGGCAACAGGAGGCGCATTTGAGACCCCCTTGCCGGACCCGGCAACCCTTCCTCAAAGCAGCCCCCAGCGTAAGTATATGATTTATTTCTTACAGTTAGGCGTGCATGGGTGCTCCTTCTTTGCTGATATCTGACTTGTTGATTTGAGTAGGAGCAGAGCAGCCCCGCCAGGAGTGTCCAGAGGCCATTCCTGACATGCCGTCTGCTTCAACTACGCCACCAAGGGAAGATCCCCCGGCAAGGGAGTGCCCTCCGGCAAGGGAGGCTTCTCCAGCAAGGGACGGCTCTCCGGCAAGGGATGGCACCGTCGACCCTCCAGCGGCTGAGACTGAAGCGGCAGATCCCATCGCAGGTAAGCCTCTTGCCTGTAAGCTGCCCTTCTGGTTTTTCTTCTTCCAAATCTTCTTTTTGGATATTTTGCTTGACTTTTCTTTCTTTTCCTTGTTGTCAGATCCATCCGCCGTGAGCCGATGGAGACCGAGGTCGCCCGGCGAGGAGGACGCAAGGCAACATTGACGACGCCGCCGTCGCTGAGGAGGGACACGGCGCGGACGAGCCCGCCGTTGAAGAGGCCGCCAAGGCTGCCGCCACAGAAGCCGGCGAGGGGTCCGGCGATCGTACTGACGACCCTGAGGCCGCAGGAGCGCCAGGCGCTACACCGACCGCCGATCCCTCCGCCGCTGCCGCAGCGCCAGGCTCCGGGGAGCCCCAGCCCGGCGCCTACTTGAAGGCTGGAGATGGCGTCTTCATCAAGCTCCCCTGGGCGTCGAGCTCCAGGGAACCGGTCGAGGGAGAAACCTTCGACGAAGAGCTGCTCGCCTCCGCTGGGCTGTCGTTGGTCGACGCGCCAATCAGCGGCAGCGGCGAGTCTGAGGAGGAGCAGCTGTTGCGGAAGCTGATGTCGCTCTACCGTGCCCGACAAGCCAGGCTGGAATCCCGGGAAGCGCTTGTCGCAAGGGCGGGAGCAGATATGGAGAAGCGCGCAGAAGTGCTTCGGGGCGCCAACCAAGAAGCTCTCCGGAACATAGCAGAAGAGCGGGAGCGACTCGCTGAAGAGCGCACAGCCTTCATTGTGGAGAAGGCTGAGGTCGAGGAGCAGCAGCGGCTTGCGGCCGAGAAGCTGTCTGTGCAAGAAGGCGAGCTGGCGCAGCGGAAGATCGACCTTGACAGCTATGAGGAAGATCTTGCATGAAAGCAATCAATTGGCGAGCTCTCAAGGAAGCAAAAGACGCTGCCGCAGCTGCCGAGGCCGCCAAGAAAGAGTTGGAAGCGAGGTGGCGCAGCTGGAGACCAACCTCGAGTAAGAGCGGCGAGGCTTCGCTGCGCAAGCACGAAGAAGAAGGGCGCCTACACTCTTGGCGAGTTGCAGGGCCGTCTCGTTGAGAGGATCAAAGAGCTCGGCGCCGCCGAGGACTCCAAGGCAGATCTTGAGCTGAAGTGACCACCTTGATGGAGACGCTGGACGGCGCCAAGGAGCGGGAAACGCCAAAGATGTCGGGGAAGCTGATCGTACCCCACGAACACCTATGGGGGCCGGCAGACCGGACCCCTTTCGGTTCGGTGGGAGGCGGAGATTGCACGAAGGGCAGATCGGCGAAAGCACCACGAGCAGTTTACCCAGCCGGAGCTCTCCGGAGAGATAATACTCCTACTGCTGCTTGTCTGATTATGTTGTGTTCTTGCTAGGGAGCAATGAGAGCTACAAAACCTAGCTTGAGTGTCTGTAGTTTCGAATGAGTCGAACCCCCTCTACGTTGCGCTCGGGCCTCCTTTTATATGCTCCAAGGGGTCACCACAGGTGGCAACGTAGACAAGGGTAAAAACGGAAAAATGGGTTGCGGTTGGTGCAACTACTTTGTACAGTGTATTCTACATAACTCTGACGGCAAGGGACAAAAGCATTAAATGCCCGTACCTGTCACTTAAACAGTGCAACAGGGCCCGTCAGGAGCGCCACCGTTTGCCACGATGGTAACCTTGTCAGCGCCGCTTACCGCTGCTCTCCGCTGGCCGCACAGCCTCTTGACACGCGCGCCTAGGATGGTCCCATGGCGACACGTTGGTGGATGAGCTGGAGCGGAGATGAAGAGAGGTTGCCTGCCGCGGCTGAATCCTTGTCGCGCCCGGAAGCTTGTCGCTCACCGAGCCTTCCCGGCAAGCTCCTCTTGCCGGGGCCTCGTCTCCTTGGCTTAAATACTTTGTTCTTGAATGGCTCCAAAGGAACCATGGAGGACCTTGGCGGTCACTAGGGAAGCCTTGCCGCGGGGTGCTGCAACCGCCCGTGCACGAGTTCGGGATACTAGGGTACCCCTACTCTAGTACACTGACAAAATCGACGATGGCCCAGGTACACATTCTTCCTGCAGCTTCCCAGGTATATACTATCGGTGTCAAGTAACCAGTGCGTGCATGTGTGGTATCCCTTGTTTGTCTATCCTGAAAGGTTACTGAGAGCGGGCCAATCGTTGATGGTCACGAACAGCAACGCCTTTATGTCGAATTCCTCCTTTTTGTGCTCAACCCACGTACGTACACCGTTTCCATTCCACAGCTGTAAAAGTTCTTCAACTAATGGCCTTAGGTACACATCAATGTCGTTGCCGGGTTGCTTAGGGCCTTGGATGAGAACTGGCATCATAATGAACTTCTGCTTCATGCACATCCAAGGAGGAAGGTTATACATACATAGAGTCACGGTCCAGGTGCTGTGATTGCTGCTCTGCTCCCCGAAAGGATTAATGCCATCCGCGCTTAAAGCAAACCATACGTTCCTTGGGTCCTTTGCAAACTCATCCCAAGTACTTTCTCTCGATTTTTCTCCACTGCGACCCGTCGGTGGGTGCTCTCAACTTCCCGTCTTTCTTACGGTCCTCACTGTGCCATCGCATCAACTTGGCATGCTCTCCGTTTACGAACAGACGTTTCAACCGTGGTATTATAGGAGCATACCACATCACCTTCAGAGGAACCCTCTTCTGGGAGGCTCGCCGTCAACATCACGAGGTCATCTCGTCGATCTTATATCGCAATGCACCGCATACCGGGCATGCGTTCAGATCCTTGTAGGCACCACGGTAGAGGATGCAGATCATTAGGGCATGCATGTATCTTCTCCACCTCCAATCCTAGAGGGCATCGACCTTCTTTGCTGCGTATGTCTTGTCGGGCAATTTGTTATCCTTTGGAAGCTTCTTCTTCATTATTTTCAGTAGCTTCTCAAATCCTTTATCAGGCACAGCATTCTCTGCCTTCCACTGCAGCAATTCGAGTACGGTACCGATCTTTGTGTTGCCATCTTCACAATTGGGGTACAACCCTTTTTTGTGATCCTCTAACATGCGATCGAACTTCAGCTTCTCCTTTTGACTTTCGCATTGTGTCCTTGCATCGACAATGACCCGGCGGAGATCATCATCATCGGGCACATCGTCTGGTTCCTCTTGATCTTCAGCAGCTTTGCCGTTGCAGCACCATCGTGCACATCGTCAGTGCATCTTGATGTTCAATAGCACCACCGTATTCAGGGGCACATAGTTGTCATCGTACTCTTCTTCCTCGCCGTCTTCCATCATAACCCCTATTTCTCCATGCCTCGTCCAAACATTATAGTGTGGCATGAAACCCTTCTAAAGCAGGTGGGTGTGAAGGATTTTCGGTCGAGTAAGACTTCAGTATTCCCACATATAGGGCATGGACAACACATAAAACCATTCTGCTTGTTTGCCTCAGCCACTTCGAGAAAATCATGCACACCCTTAATGTACTCGGAGGTGTGTACATCACCGTACATCCATTGCGGTTCATCTGCGTGCATTATATATAATTAAGTGTGTCAAAAATCATTCTGTAACATCATGAATAGATAATTAAGTGACCAAATTAATAGAAGTTCATCATCACATAAAACCAAAGTACATACATAGTTCTCCTCTAACAACATAAAGCTCTGCAGAGCATCTACATTAATTAAACCATACATTGAAACTATGTAAAACATTTCAATGCGAAAACAAATGTGATCATAATCGCAACCAAGGTAACAACTGATCCAACGGCATAATGATACGAAGCCTCGGTATGAATGGCATATTTTCTAATCTTTCTCATCTTCAAGCGCATTGCATCCATCTTGATCTTGTGATCATCGACGACATCCGCAACATGCAACTACAATATCATCTTCTCCTCCTCAAGTTTTTTTATTTTTTCCTTCAAGAAATTGTTTTCTTCTTCAACTAAATTTAACCTCTCGACAATAGGGTCGGTTGGAATTTCCGGTTCAACAACCTCCTAGATAAATAAAATCTATGTCACGTTGGTGGCATAATTTTCATAAACAATAAATGAACCAATAGTTATGAAAAGATAATATATACCACATCCGAATCATAGACAGGACGAGGGCCGACAGGCGGATACCAAAACCATCGCACTATATAAGATGCAATAATAAAAGTAAGAAAATAATACAAGTAAGAATATTTTTCCTTTCGGAAAGAAGATAAGAACAAGAGGCTCACCACAGTGGTGCTGGTGATGAGATCAAAGGGTGATCGACGGCGGTGAAGACGGGACGGGCGTGACGGACCGCTAAACCTAGACAAATATTGAGGAAAATGGAGGTTGGAGGTCGAGCTTGAGAGGAGAAAGCTTAAGTAGTATGGCTCGGGCATTTCGTCGAACACCTCATGTGCATAGGAGGTGAGCTAGAGCACCACAAAGCCCCCCTCGCCGGCAAGAGAAAAAGCAGAGCCTTTGGAGTGCTCTGCTTTCATGAGCGAGGGTATATATAAACAGCACTATTGGTCCCGGTTCGTGGCATGAACCGGGACTAAAAACCTTTGGTCCCGGTTCATGCCACCAACGGGACCAATAGTGGTGGGCCGGGAGCCAGGCCCATTGGTCCCGGTTCGTCCCACCAACTGGGACCAAAAGGTCCGGACGAACTGGGACCAATGGCCCACGTGGCCCGGCTGGCCCCCTGGGCTCACGAACCGGGGCAAATAGCTCCATTGGTCCCGGTTCTGGATTGAACCGGGACTAATGGGCTGAACTGGCCTGGGCCATTGCCCCCTTTTCTACTAGTGGAGAGAAACAAAGTAAATTAGTAATTAAAGGGCTCAAGCTAGCATGATGAATGAATTGCATGAATCATGAAGCAAACCACATACCCAGTTCCGCCCGAACTGATATAAGCTGGATTTGTCGTGATGGTGTGGCACACCTTCAATTTGGGCACGTTTTTCCTTGTCGTCAGTCGGCTCCCCTTCCATCTTTCAACACCTGCCATGACAAAGAGTAAAAAAAATTAGTACACAACAAAAAAAAATACCGACATGAATAATAATATGTATATCACTTAAGTGTATCATCATCAAGTACAACATAAAAAAATTGAAGACCTGACACTACTAATAATCTCGATCAGTATCATCAATAAATTCATAATCATCATCATCACTATAATCAATGACGGGCTCATAGGGTTCAGTGGCATCAACATGTGGAAGGCCACCTTGACGTAATCGATCAAGCATTGATAGGTCGTCCGCAGCAGTAACCTCTTCTTGTTCCGGCTCTTCTTGTTCCGGCTCTTCTTGTTCCTCCTCTGGGGTGATGTCGGATTCACTGTCGCTCTCTACTTCAATGTTTTGGGGTGAAGTATAGCGGTTCTTGAAACGCTTTTTGGAAAGACGTGTCTCTTGGAAGAATTCTCCTTCATATGTTTCTGGGTTAATGTGAGGTTCATAATCCTCTTCCTTTGGGGGAGATAGTCTAGCACGTGGCGGCACTTCATAAATGACATCCCAACCTTTCAGATTTGGATTAGTTTGGCAGGCCCACGGTAGATAGAATACTTGGGTCACCTGTTGAGCCATAATATAGACATCAGGAACATCTAAGTGGGTGCTTTGGTTGATTTCAACTAGCCTTATATGTTCATGAGTCCTTCTAGTCTCCTTCGGCTGAAACCAATAACATTTGAAGACTACGACATTCGGTGGGTTTTCACCATAGAATAGAAGTTCATAAATTGCTTTAACTCTCCCATAATACTCAGTACCTCCTTCACCGATAGCAGATAGACAACAATTTGTAGACTTCCGGTCGGCCATAGATAGCTCTTTGCCATAGGTACGAAAGCGATACCCGTTGATGTCGTATTTGTCAAATGAACGGACCTTATAGTCAAAACCATTAGCGACTTGTCTCAATTCGGCATCCATAGACTCTGAATTAGCCTACAAGTTATATACAAAAGGATTGTTGCATTACGCACAAATTAGCGAACGAAATGAAATTGTCTAATAGAAATTACCATTTGTTTGAACCAAGAGATGAAACCGGGATAGCCGCCTCCTTGCTTTGTGAGAATCTCATACTCTTCGACGGAATCCTTTTGGATCACCGCTCTATACAAGAATATGGCGACGTATCGCCTGTATGAAATATCCAGGAATAAGAGCAGTTCAAAAGAAATAGAAGTTGCGAAACAATGTACCGAGAACTTAATCGATGTACGGCCACACTTCTGTCAGGTTGTTGAAGATATACAACGAAATGGTCCACCATTCTTCGTTATCCAACGATACTGGATTTGAAACACTGGCTGGTGCGAGATTCCGTTTGAATAGGCTGAGGTTGGATCCACCCTTCTTAGGGTCGTCAGCATTGTACCGAGGCTTCGGATTATGCAAATGATGATTTTTGGCTTCGTAGTGTGTTGTCACGAAGTTTGCCGCCTCCTCGGTGATGAATGCCTCAGCCATCGATGCTTCAATTCTACGTTTATTTTTACATTTTTCTTGAAGCGTCTTCTGCATCCTCTCGGTTAGTAGCACTAACGATTTTGCCGCCCCAATCTTGCTCGGTCGGAGATGCAAAATCAAGTGATGCATGGATTAAAGAAGCCGGTGGAAAGATCTTCTCTAACTTGCAGATAAACTCCGCGCCAACTCTTCCATTTCTTCTAGCACGCTTGCGATAGTTCTTTCGCACAAAGAACACGGAAGAAATAGCTGAGTTCTGCCGAGAGTAGCCATTCATCCTCGTGGATGAAGCCACATAACATCACCGGCATTACCGCTCAATCCATATGTGCCAATCATGACTCTTGAGACCAAATATCTTCAATTTATCAAGACTCGTTCCCCTCTAGATTCGCTGCATACCCATCGGGGAACATCAACTGCATTTTCACCCACAAGATAATTTCCCTCATAGTTGGCCTTCCAAGATTGAACCATGCCTTTGGCTTCGTCCAGTTCTGCTTTCGTTTCGGTTCTTTCATGTTTTGTAATAGCCTATCACATAGCGCCTCCAGATCGACTCTAGCCTTAGTATTATCCTTTGACTTCCCATCTATGCCGAACAATGTACCAAAAAGTGCCTCGGCGGTATTCTTCTCAGTGTGCATCACGTCGATGTTGTGTGGGCAAAGGAGGTCTTTGAAGTAAGGCAGATCCCATAAGCATGTCTTGTGAGTCCAGGCGCGCTCAGAATTATACCCTTGAAGTACCACGGACGTTCGGATCTGGCTCGAGGCGTTTAACTGATCCAGAGTCATTGGCTATTGTCAACGCAGGTGGTGCAAAGTTTTTGACAACTCTACCTCTGATGAAGTTCTTCTTGTCTTTCCTGAACTTATGGCGAGGATCCAGGAACTCTCTATGCATGTCGAAGCAAGAAAACTTGCGACCGACCTGAAGCCAACGAAACTCAAGAGCTCCCTTGCATGTGGGACACGGGAACCTTCCATGCACACACCAGCCAATGAATAACGCATACGCCGGCAAGTCATGCGTCGAGTACATGTACCAGACACGCATTATGAAGTCCCATTTGCTATAGGCGTCGTATGTCTTGAACCCATTATCCCAGGCTTCTTGCAATTCGTCCTTAAGCGGCTGCATGTACACATTCATATTTTTTCCCCGGATAGTTGGGCCCTGGAATTATCAACGTCAGGAAAATGTTCTTTCTTTGCATAATCTGTCCGGGGGGGAGATTGAGTGGAAAGACAAATACGGGCCAACAACTGTATTGGGCTGCCGTCATACCAAACACACTGAACCCATCCGTGCTGACGCCGACTCGAGGATGCCTCGGATCTGCCGCTTTGTCAGCATGTAATTCATCAAACTTTTTCCACACAACACCATCCGATGTGTGTACCATCATCAAATTCTCATCAGCATCTAGTTCGGTTATTTTGCCTGTTTTGTGCCATGTCATCTGTCTGGCCGTCTCTTCGACCATGAAAATACGTTGAAGTCTTGGTACGATTGGCATATACCGAAGAACACTAACGGGGATTTTGGTCTGTGTCTTCTCACACATACCGTTGTCTACCACAACATACCTGGAAGACTTGCAAATGGGACAATATCTCAAGTCCGCATAGTCAAGCCTAAATAAGACACATCCTTTCTCACAGGCATGTATCTTCTCATAGGGCATCTTCAGTGCACGGAGGATTTTGTCCGACTGGTACAGGTTTGCAGGCATTACATGGCCTTTGGGTAGAAAGCGTCCAAATACTGTCATCATTGCGTCGTAGCATTCTCTGCCCAAGTTGAACTGAGCCTTCAGAGCCATTACTTGTGAGATGGCATCCAACTGACAAAGCTCAGTGTGCTCGTGGAGTGGATGTTTTCAAGACTCTAACATTTCATTGAAGGCCTTTGCAGATTCCTCCATCTCCTCGTCCGAATCCCGAGCATCATCATAGTCTTGCACCATGTTTACCATCCTGGTACCATGCTCGTCGGTGCGACGACGATCCACCTCAGCTCGGTCACGTTAGGCAGACTCACCATGATATGTCCACACCGTATAATCGGGTGTAAAACCACTCTTCTGCAGGTGTTTTCCCATTTCAGCCTCTGTCCTCTTTTCCCAATTGCCGCACCAGAAACAGGGGCACCAGGTTTTCCTCTGGCCATTTGCAAATGCGGCTTGCACAAACCCCTTGGTTTTTGTGAACCATTCAGCGCTCCATTTGTTCTGACCAGTGTGACCGGTATACATCCACGCACGATCACTCATCTTGACTTTCGAGCTCTTGGACACACAACAAATATATATATAATTCACCATGTATATACTCATCGGTTGATCTACTTTGTCAATTTTATTACGTCCATGCAACCTACACTCTAATAGGTAATGATAGGTCCTAATCCCACCGAGTATGTGTAGATTGGGTTCATTTTCCCATGCTATGCTCCAGATCCGGCGTTAAAATTTGGCAGCACCTCCCGCTATTCTCGATACGCGTCTCGCAATAAGCAGAGAGGATGTGTACCGGAGAACAATAGGGAGGCAATCGACAAAATTTATGTGTCGGATCCGGAGCAAAGCATATGGGAAAACGAAGCCAATCTACACATACTCGGGCTGTCCATGGATAGCGTTGGACAATTCGAAAGAATCAAGGTTATAAACATGCAAATGCATGCATATTTATAACTATAACGCTTTCGAACGGGAGACACATATTGGTTACGCATACTGATGATTCAAGACACATATATAGCTAGCTATCAAGTTTCATCGGCACGAACACCGGAACAGAGAAAATAATTAATGGGGGAGGAGGACATGTCATTTGTGCTCACCCACGAATGAAGGGGCAGAGCTCGTCAAATGTACGGCGAGGTCGTCGAACACCAAACCTTGTAGCCATGAAACAACTGCACATTTAAATCTACCCGATCAACACAATTATATATGATGTTTTTCATAACAAAATCAAAAAAAAATGACCTAACTCATAATTCACAAATATATGACCCCGTCGGCCTCTGGAAGGCCAAAGAGCACCTTTTCAGGAGGTTTCGGGGGTCGGGGTGTCGTGTCGGTGTCGGGGTCGGGGTGCTGTTTCGGGGTCGGGGTGTCGGGGTGTTGTGTCGGGGTCGAGGTGTCGGGGTGTGGTGTCGGGGTCGGGTTGTCGGGGTGTGGTGTCGGGGTCAGGGGTCAGGTGTCGGGGTCAGGTGTCGGGGTGTGGTGTCGGGGTCGGGGTGTCGGGGTCAGGGCTCGGGGTGTTTCCTTCTATCCTTCTTCTTCTTTCCTTCTCTTCTTATTCTTTTTTCTTCTTCTTTCCTTTCTTCTTCTTCTTCTATCCTTCTTCTTCTTTCCTTTCTTCTTCTTCTTCTTGCATCTTTTTTCTACTTCTTTTCTTTTCTTCTTTTCTTCTTCTTCTACTTCTTCTACTTCTTTTCTTCTTCTTCTTTTTTCACCTTTTTTCTACTTCTTTTCTTTTCTTCTTTTCTTCTTCTTCTACTTCTTCTACTTCTTTTCTTCTTCATCATCTTCTTTCATCTTTTTCTACTTCTTTTACTTCTTTTCTTTTCTTCTTTTCTTCTTCTTATACTTCTTTTCTTCTTCTTCTTCTTTTCTTCTACATATGCTTTTTCTACTTCTTTTCTTCTTTTCTTCTTCTTGTTTTTTCATCTTTTTTCATCTAAAACCCATGCACTAAATCAAACACTAACACATATGTAGCACTAAATCTAACACTAACACTAACACATATCTAGCACTAAATCTAACACTAACAATTAAACAGCAAAAAAAGAAAAAACAGAAAAAAGAATACTCATCGGAGCCGGGGCGACGCTGGCGCCGGGGTGGTGGGCGGGTGGGGCGGCGGGGCTCCGGGGCAGTGGGACGGTCGGGCGGGTGGGGAGAGGGCGGGCGGGAGGCGGGCGGGCGGGCGTGATGGTGGGCGTCGGCAAGCAAGGGGGAGGCGGTATGGGCGGCGCCAGTGGGCGGGCGGGCGGTGGTGGGGTGGCGGGGCGGCTGATACGTCTCAACGTATCTATAATTTTTGATTGCTCCATGCTACTTTATCTATTGTTTTAGGCAATATTGGGCTTTATTATCCACTTTTATATTATTTTTGACTAACCTATTAACCGGAGGCCCAGCCTAGATTTGCTGTTTTATGCATATTTCAATGTTTCGAGGAAAAGGAATATCAGACGGAGTCAAAACGGAACGAAATCAACTGGAGAAGTTATTTTTGGAAGGCAAGCAACCTGATGGACTTGGAGTGCACGTCAGGGGAGTCCCGGGCTGCCCACGAGGGTGGGGGCGCCCCCCCCCCCTGGGCGCGCCCCCTACCTCGTGAGCATCCCGGAGGTCCACCGACGTACCCCTTGCACCCATATATACCTACGTACCCTAAAACTTCCAGAACAGAAGATAGATCGGGATTTCCGCCGCCGCAAGCCTCTGTAGCCACAAAAAAACCAATCGGGGCCCTGTTTCGGCACCCTGCCGGAGGGGGATCCCATCACCGGTGGCCATCTTCATCATCCCGGCGCTATCCATGACGAGGAGGGAGTAGTTCACCCTCGGGGCTGAGGGTATGTACCAGTAGCTATGTGTTTGATCTCTCTCCCTCGTGTTCTCTCTCGTGTTCCTCTATGGCACGATCTTGATGTATCCCGAGCTTTGCTATTGTAGTTGGATCTTATGATGTTTCTCCCCCTCTACTCTCTTGTGATGAATTGAGTTTCCCCTTTGAAGTTATCTTATCGGATTGAGTCTTTTATGAGAACACTTGATGTATGTCTTGCCGTGATTATCTTTGGTGACAATGGGATATCATGTGCCACTTGATGTATGTTTTGGTGATCAACTTGCGGGTTTCGTGACATTGGGAACCTATGCATAGGGGTTGGCACACGTTCTTAATTCTCCGGTAGAAACTATGGGGCACTCTTTGAAGTACTTTTATGTTGGTTGGATGAATCTGAGATTGTGTGATGCATATCGTATAATCATGCCCATGGATACTTGAGGTGACAATGGAGTATCTAGGTGACATTAGGATTTTGGTTGATTTGTGTCTTAAGGTGTTATTCTAGTACGAACTCTTTTATAGGTCGATCCGAAAGAATAACTTTGAGGTGGTTTCGTACCCTACCATAATATCTACGTTTGTTCTCCGCTATTAGTGGCTTTGGAGTGACTCTTTGTTGCATGTTGAGGGATTGTTATATGATCTATCTATGTTATTATTGTTGAGGGAACTTGCACTAGTGAAAGTATGAACCCTAGGCCTTGTTTCCTATCATTGCAATACCGTTTACGCTCACTTTTATCGCTCGCTACCTTGCTGTTTTTATTATTTCAGATTACAAAAACCTATATCTACTATCTATTTTGCACTTGTATCTTCATCTCTTCGCCGAACTAGTGCACCTATACAATTTACAATTGTATTGGGTGTGTTGGGGACACAAGAGAATCTTTGTTCTTTGGTTGTAGGGTTGCTTGAGAGAGACCATCTTCATCCTACGCCTCCTACAGATTGATAAACCTTAGGTCATCCACTTGAGGGAAATTTGCTACTGTCCTACAAACCTGTGCACTTGCAGGCCCAACAACGTCTACAAGAAGAAGGTTGTGTAGTAGACATCAAGCAGTTTCTGGCTCCGTTGCCGGGAGGCTAGGTAAGTGAAGGTATATATTTAGATCTTGCAATCGAATCTTTTTGTTTCTTGTTTTAGCACTAGTCTAGTTTATAAAAGAAAACTACAAAAAAAAATGGAGTTGAATTTGTCTCATACGCTTCACCTTTTTAATATCTTTCGTGAGTATGATGGAAAGGATAATTGTGCTCAAATGCTAGAAGAAGAAATCTCTAAAATGTTTGGCACTAAATCTTTGAATGATGAGCATGATTGCAATGTTGTTAGTATGAATTCCTTAAATATCCATGATGCTAATGATATGCAAAGCCACAAGCTTGGGGAAGATATGTTTGATGGAGATGATATTTTTTGTCCCCCAAGCTTTGATGAGAAAATTTACTATGATGAAAGCATGCCTCCTATCGATGATGATTATTGTGATGACACGTATGCTTTAAAGAATAATGATAACCATGAAACTTGTCATCTTGATCTTAATTTTCAATCACATGATAGTTATTTTGTTGAGTTTGCTCCCACTACTATTCAGGAGAAGAATTTTGCTTATGTGGAGAGTAGTAAATTTTCTATGCTTGTAGATCATGAAAAGAATGCTTTAGGTTCTGGTTATATTGTTGAATTCATTCATGATGCTACTGAAATTTATTATGAGGGAGGAATATATGCTTGTAGGAATTGCAATAATATCAAGTTTCCTCCCTATGTGCTTAAATTCTTGAAGCTATTCTTGTGTTACCTTCCTATGCTAGTTGATTATTGTTCCCATAAGTTGTTTGCTCACAAAATCCCTATGCATAGGAAGTGGGTTACTTAAATGTGCTAGTCATATGCTTCATGATGATCCCGTTATGTTTCAATTCTTATCTTTTATGTGAGCATCATTGTCATCATCATGCCTAGCTAGAAAGGCATTAAAGAAAAGCGCTTGTTGGGAGACAACCCAATATTTATACTTACTGTTTTTGTGTGTCCACATGATTATGCTACTGTAGTAATCATGTTTTATAGCGTTTGTTTCAATAAATTGCCAAGTAGAACCTTTGGGAAGACTTGGGTGAAGTTTATGTGATCTTGCTGTAAAAAACAGAAACTTTAGCGCTCACGAGATTAGATGCCATTTTTTACTGGAGAGTGCTTTTAGGTTGATTCTTTTTGCAGATGATTGATAGACAAATTAATCAGGTCCAGCAATTTATTTCATAATTTTGGGGGTTCCAGAAGTATACGTTTGATACAGATTACTACAGACTGTTCTGTTTTTGACAGATTCTGTTTTCTATGTGTTGTTTGCTTATTTTGATAAATCTATGAGTAGTATCGAAGGGTATGAACCATAGATAAGTTGGAGTACAGTAAATATTACACCAATATGAATTTAGAATGGGTTCATTACAGTACCTAAGTGGTGGTTGTATTTTCTTATACTAACGGAGCTTACGAGTTTTGTTTTGAGTCTTGTGTGGTTGAAGTTTTCAAGTTTTGGGTAAAGATTCGATGGACTATGGAATAAGGAGTGGCAAGAGCCTAATCTTGGGTATTCCCAAGGAACCCCAAGGTAATATTCAAGGACAACCAAGAGCCTAAGCTTGGGGATGCTCCGGAAGGCATCCCCTCTTTCGTCTTCGTTCATCGGCAACTTTACTTGGAGCTATATTTTTATTCACCACATGATATGTGTTTTGCTTGGAGCGTCAATTTCTTTTTTTAGTTTTTGCTTGCTGTTAGTTATAATAATGTTTTTCTTCTTTAGTTTCAATAAAAAAGTCAAGGATAGCCTTTGCCATGCTTATTTTGCTAGTTTGCATGTTGCTGTTTGAAAACAGAAAGTTTACCGCTGTTGCAAAAATTTCCTAGAAAAGTCAGAGAATGGTATAACGTTGAATCTTTTTGCATATTGAGCTATGATAAATTTATTACAGTGGGAATTTTAGTTCATAATTTTTGGAGTCAGGGAAGTATTGATACTCTTGCATTCTTTACAGACTGTACTGTTTTGACAGATTGCTGTTATGTTTGCATTGTTTGCATATGTTTGCTTGTTTAATGATTCTATTTGATGATAGGAGTATTAAATATGCAGAGGCATTTAGTATGAAATGTTGAATAATAATTTTAGTGATTTTTTACAGTAGAAAATGATAAGGTTTTGCATTGGTTTATACTAACCTATCTCACGAGTTCTTGTTTAGTTTGTTGTGAATGAAGCTTTTGATAAAAAGAAGAGAAACCATGATATGAGAGGAATTAAGGAGACACAAAAGTTCAAGTTTGGGGATGCCCAAGGCACCCCAAGATAATATTTCAAGAAGTATCAAGCATCTAAGCTTGGGGATGCCCCGGTAGGCATCCCACCTTTCTTCTTCAACAACTATCGGTTAGTATCGGTTGAGCCTAAGTTTTTGCTTCTTCAGATGAGTTGTGCTATCCTTGCAGTGTAGTTTTCTTTAGCTTTGCTTGCTGTTTGAATAAAGTATCAAGATCTGAAATTCTTAAATGAGAGAGAGCCTTCGCATAGTTGCATAATTATTTAGCTACTCATTGATCTTCACTTATATCTTTCGGAGTAGTTTTTGTTATTGCTCTAGTGCTTCACCTATATCTTTTAGAGCACAGTGGTGGATTTGTTTTAAAGAAACTATTGATCTCTCATGCTTCACTTAGATTATTTTGAGAGTCATTAATAGCATGGTAATTTTCTTCATATTAATATACTTGGTATTCAAGATATGTGAAACTTTCTTTTGAGTGCGTTGAATACTAAGATAAGTTTGATGCTTGATAATTGTTTTGAGATATGGAGGTGATAATATCAAAGTAATGCTAGTTGGGTGATTATGAATGTAAAGAATGCTTGCGTTAAAGTTTGTGATTCCCGTAGCATGCACATATGGTGAACCGCTTTGTGATGAAGTTGGAGCACAATTTTATTTATTGATTGTCTTCCTTATGAGTGGCGGTCGGGGACGAGCGATGGTCTTTTCCTACCAATCTATCCCCCTAGGAGAATGCACGTAGTGCTTTTGTTTTTGATGACTTCTAAATTTTTGCAATAAGTATATGAGTTCTTTATGACTAATGTTGAGTCCATGGATTATACGCACTCTCACCTTTCCGCCTTAGCTAGCCTCTCTAATACCGCGCACTTTATGCCGGTATCATACACCCACCATATACCTTCCTCAAAACAGCCACCATACCTACCTATTATGGCATTTCCATAGCCATTCCGAGATATATTTCCATGCAACTTTCCACCGTTCCGTTTATTATGACACGCTCCATCATTGTCATATTGCTTTTTGCATGAACATGTAGTTGACATTGTATTTGTGGCAAGGCCACCTTCATAATTTTCATACATGTCGCTCTTGAATCATTGCATACCCCGGTACACCGCTGGAAGCATTCATATAGAGTCATGATTTGTTCTAAGTATCGAGTTGTAATTGTTGAGTTGTAAGAAAAATAAAAGTGTGATGATCATCATTATTAGAGCATTGTCCCAGTGAGGAAAGGATGATGGAGACTATGATTCCCCCATAAGTCGGGATGAGACTCCGGACGAAAAAAAAAAGAGAAAAGGCCCAAACAAAAAAATAATTATAAAAAAATGAGAGAAAAAGAGAGAAGGGACAATGCTACTATCCTTTTACCACACTTGTGCTTCAAAGTAGCACCAAGATCTTCATGATAGAGAGTCTCCTATGTTGTCACTTTCATATACTAGTGGGAATTTTTCATTATAGAACTTGGCTTGTATATTCCAATGATGGGCTTCCTCAAAATTGCCCTAGGTCTTCGTGAACAAGCAAGTTGGATGCACACCCACTTAGTTTCTTTTGTTGAGCTTTCATATACTTATAGCTCTAGTGCATCTGTTGCATGGCAATCCCTACTCACTCACATTGATATCTATTTATGGGCATCTCCATAGCCCATTGATACGCCTAGTTGATGTGAGACTATCTTCTCCTTTCTGTCTTCTCCACAACCACCATTCTATTCCACCTATAGTGCTATGTCCATGGCTCACGCTCATGTATTGCGTGAAAGTTGAAAGAGTTTGAGATTACTAAAGTATGAAACAATTGCTTGGCTTGTCATCGGGGTTGTGCATGATTAAATACTTTGTGTGATGAAGATAGAGCAACAGCCAGACTATATGATTTTGTAGGGATAACTTTCTTTAGCCATGTTATTTGAGAAGACATGATTGCTTTCATTAGTATGCTTGAAGTATTATTATTTTTATGTCAATATGAACTTTTATCTTGAATCTTTCGGATCTGAATATTCATGCCACAATTAAGAAGATTTACATTGAAATTATGCCAAGTATCACTCCGCATCAAAAATTCTTTTTTATCATTTACCTACTCGAGCACAAGCAGGAATTAAGCTTGGGGATGCTTGATACGTCTCCAACGTATCTATAATTTTTGATTGCTCCATGCTACTTTATCTACTGTTTTAGGCAATATTGGGCTTTATTATCCACTTTTATATTATTTTTGGGACTAACCTATTAACCGAGGCCCAGCCAGATTCTTTGTTTTATGCCTATTTCAGTGTTTCGAGGAAAAGGAATATCAGACGGAGTCAAAGCGGAACAAAATCAACTGGAGCAGTTATTTTTGGAAGGAAAGCAACCTGATAGACTTGGAGTGCACGTCAGGGGAGTCCCGGGCTTCCCACGAGGCTGGGGGCGCCCCCCCTGGGTGCGCCGCCTACCTCATGAGCACCCCGAAGGTCCACCGACGTACCCCTTGCACCCATATATACCTACGTACCCTAAAACTTCCAGAACAGAAGATAGATCGGGAGTTCCGCTGCCGCAAGCCTCTTTAGCCACCAAAAACCAATCGGGACCCTGTTCCGGCACCCTGCCGGAGGGGGATCCCATCACCGGTGGCCATCTTCATCATCCCAGCGCTATCCATGACGAGGAGGGAGTAGTTCACCCTCGGGGCTGAGGGTATGTACCAGTAGCTATGTGTTTGATCTCTCTCTCTCTCTCTCGTGTTCTCTCTCGTGTTCCTCTATGGCACGATCTTGATGTATCCCGAGCTTGCTATTGTAGTTGGATCTTATGATGTTTCTCCCCCTCTACTCTCTTGTGATGAATTGATTTTCCCCTTTGAAGTTATCTTATCGGATTGAGTCTTTTATGAGAACACTTGATGTATGTCTTGTTGTGATTATCTGTGGTGACAATGGGATATCATGTGCCACTTGATGTATGTTTTGGTGATCAACTTGCGGGTTTCGTGACATTGGGAACCTATGCATAGGGGTTGGCACACGTTCTTGACTCTCCGGTAGAAACTTTGGGGCACTCTTTGAAGTACTTTTATGTTGGTTGGATGAATCTGGGATTGTGTGATGCATATCGTATAATCATACCCATGGATACTTGAGGTGACAATGGAGTATCTAGGTGACATAAGGGTTTTAGTTGATTTGTTTCTTAAGGTGTTATTCTAGTACGAACTCTTTTGTAGATCGATCCGAAAGAATAACTTTGAGGTGGTTTCGTACCCTACCATAATCTCTATGTTTTTTCTCCGCTATTAGTTGCTTTGGAGTGACTCTTTGTTGCATGTTGAGGGATTGTTATATGATGTATCTATGTTATTATTGTTGAGAGAACTTGCACTAGTGAAAGTATGAACCCTAGGCCTTGTTTCCTATCATTGCAATACCATTTACGCTCACTTTTATCGCTCGCTACCTTGCTGTTTTTATTATTTCAGATTACAAAAACCTATATCTACTATCTATTTTGCACTTGTATCTTCATCTCTTCGCCGAACTAGTGCACCTATATAATTTACCATTGTATTGGGTGTGTTGGGGACACAAGAGACTCTTTGTTATTTGGTTGCAGGGTTGCTTGAGAGAGACCATCTTCATCCTACGCCTCCTACGGATTGATAAACCTTAGGTCATCCACTTGAGAGAAATTTGCTACTGTCCTACAAACCTGTGCACTTGCAGGCCCAACAACGTCTACAAGAAGAAGGTTGTGTAGTACACATCAGCAGCGCCGGGCGGCGGATGGTGGGGCGTCGACGGGTGGGGTAGGGGGCGGTGGCGGGGGCGGCGCCGGGCGGCAGGGGAGGGGGCGGCGCGGTGGGTAGATCTAGGCATCGGGGAGGAGAGAGGGAGAAACAGAGAGAGTAACAGGCGGGGGCGGGGGCTCGGCTTTTGTCGTCCGCTTTTTTTATCTTTGCCATTTGCTGCGGACGGCAAAGAGGGGGGACGTTAAGTTTTTTCGTTAGTGGGTGCCACCTCCCTCTTTGCCGTCAGCCAGCGGACGGCAAAGAATTGGTAGATGGCAAATACCTTCTTTGTCGTCTGCCATTTGTTTGCCGTCAGCTTCTTGGTAGCTGATGGCAAAGACCTTCTTTGTCGTCCGCTAGCTGACGGCAAAGAATTGGCAGACGGCAAATTCCCTGATTCCAGTAGTGAGAGGCAAAGAAATCTATGAAAGAAAAAGGTATTAAAGCTGAAGATGTTAAGAATTTACCACCTATTGAACAAATACATGGTCTTGATAACCCGACACAGGTAGTAAAGTTAAATTATCTCTATAGATTTGATGAAGGTGATATCCCTCGTTATAAGTCTGCTAGCCAATGCTTGGATGAGTTTGATAATTTTATTGTTAAACAAGAAAACTTCAATGCTTATGTTGGTAAACAATTGAAACGTAATGCTTATATGATTGAACACTTGAGTGATTATATGTCTAGAGTTAAAGGTGACCTTAAGCTTATCAGTAAACATGCATCTATGGTTACCACTCAAGTAGAACAAGTACTTAAAGCACAAGATGATCTGCTCAATGAATTAAATAATAAGAAAAATGATAATGGTGTTAGAGTTATGACTAGGGGTGGTAGAATGACTCAGGAACCTTTGTATCATGAGGGCCATCCTAGGAGAGTTGAGCTCAGAGAACTAATATTGATGCACCTAGTCCTTCTAAGAAAAAGAAAAGAAAGATGATAAGACTTTGCATGCTTCTAGTGAACCTGTTGTTGACATCCCTGAGAATCCCAATCATATTTCTATTTCTGATGCTGAAACCCAATCTGGTAATGAACATGAACCTTGTGATAATGTTAATGATGATGTTCATGTTGATGCTCAACCTAGTAATAACAATGATGTAGAAATTGAACCTGTTGTTGATCTTGATAACCCACAATCAAAGAATCAACGTTATGATAAGAGAGACTTCGTTGCTAGGAAGCATGGTAAAGAAATAAAACCATGGGTCCAGAAACCCATGCCTTTTCCTCCTAAGCCATCCAAGAAGAAGGATGATGAGGATTTTGAGCACTTTGCTGAAATGATTAGACCTATCTTTTTGCATATGCGTTTGACTGATATGCTTAAAATGAATCCTTATGCTAAGTGCATGAAAGATATTGTTACAAATAAAAGAAAGATACCGGAAGCTGAAATTTCCACCATGCTTGCTAATTATACTTTTAAGGGTGGAATACCAAAGAAACTTGGCGATCCAGGAGTACCAACTATACCATGCTCCATTAAGAGAAACTATGTTAAAACTTCTTTATGTGATCTTGGAGCTGGTGTTAGTGTTATGTCTCTCTCTTTATATCGTAGACTTGAGTTGAATAAGTTGACAACTACTGAAATCTCTTTGCAAATGGCTGATAAATCAACTGCTATAGTTGTCGGTATTTGTGAGGATGTGCCTGTTGTGGTTGCAAACATTACTAATTTAACGGACTTTGTTATTCTTGATATTCCCGAGGACGATAGTATGTCGATTATCCTTGGTAGACCCTTTTTGAATATTGCAGGGGATGTTATTGGTTACAACAAAGGCAATGTCACTTTTCATGTTAATGGTAATGAGCATACGGTACACTTTCCGACGAAACAACCTCAAGTTCATAGTATAAATTCTATTGGAAAAATTTCAACGATTAC
This sequence comes from Aegilops longissima, assembly GCA_021605205.1. Classification (NCBI taxonomy): domain Eukaryota; kingdom Viridiplantae; phylum Streptophyta; class Magnoliopsida; order Poales; family Poaceae; genus Aegilops; species Aegilops longissima. The sequence continues at coordinate 46,455,241 of CM038680.1, read as the reverse complement.
TATTGGAGGTTTTGAATTCCCTCTTCTTACTGTCAAGAAGAAATATGATATTCTTATTGTTGGGAACATGCATATTCCCGTTGAAGTAACCTAGTGTTATTCGAAAATTTCTCCGGTTTCATGTTATTCGGAAGAAGTTTGTTAACAAGACTTGATCAACCTTGTTAGTGGATTCCTTTTAATGAGCATGAGATGGATGAAGTTAGAAAGCACAACTCTCTGTACCTTCCTTTTACTTTTTGTTATTTAGAATAAATAAAGAAAAAATAGTATTTTTTGTCTGTTTTCTGAATTATCCATGCAATAAAAAAATACCCCAAAAATAATAGTTTTCCAAATGCCCTGAAAATGAAGTATGATTATTTTTAGAATATTTTACAATTTATGGCACTGAGAACACACCAGGAGGGCGACCATTTGGCCACGATGGCACAGGGCGCGCCCACCCCCCGGGCCGCGCCCCCCTGCCTTGTGGGCCCCATGTGGACCCCCTCCACTTATTCCAGCACCCACTCACTTCGTCTTCCTCCAGAAAAAAATCCTCCCATAGCTCAAACCCGTGTTCTAGCTCATCTTGCTGCCATTTTTTATCTCCTTGCTCAAAGCTCCATTCACAAAACTGTTTTGGGTGATTGTTCTTTGGTATGTGACTCCTCCAATGGTCCAATTAGTTTTGTTCTAGTGCTTTATTTATTGCAAATTTTGGCTGCTAAGGTGACCCTGTTCTTGAGCTTGCATGTCAAATTTATATGGTCCAAAGTAGTTTTAATGCATGATATAGCCTCTAGGCACTTGTGGGAGTAGTTGCTATCAATCTTGTTGAGTCACTTTTATTTTGAGTCACTAAAAATTTCAGAAACTTTTCAAAGAAAAAATGATGAAGAGATTGTTGTTGGGGAACGCAGTAATTTCAAAAAAAATCCTACGATCATGCAAGATCTATCTAGGAGATGCATAGCAACAAGAGGGGGAGTGTATCTTCATACCCTTGAAGATTGCAAAGCGAAAGCATTTATCAACACGGTTGATGTAGTCGTACACTTTCACGTTCCGTCCCGATCAGGTACCAAACGTACGGCACCTCTGCGTTCAGCACACGTCACTACAAAAAAAGTACACTTCCGTGATGATATGTGTTTGTCACAGTAGGTCGCGTTTTTTGTCATGCATGTACATCCATGACAAATTTATGATAGAATCAAGATAGTCATACCTGTTCTGTCATAGAAGTGTTCCATGACATTACCAAAATTATCATCACGGAAGTGTCCACTTCCATGACGATAAATCGCGCGTCACAGAAGTGCTTTCGTCAAGGGTGACCGACACGTGGCATCCACCGTAACGAACGCCGTTAAGCTATCGGGTCGGGTTTTGGATCCGATAACCGTTAACAGTACGACCAATGGGAAATTTCCACGTGTAAAATTCTTATTGGCGGATGAAACACGTGTCGGCTCGTCGATGGGTCGATTAGGCGCCTATGATATGTCGACACGTGCCACGGCCCACCACTGGCCCATTTAGCTTACAAAGCCGGCCCGTTTGACTTGGTCAAAAGTTAACGGGCTGGCCCATGAAAAGCCTGTTAACGGTCTCTTCGCAAATAGCCCATTTTACGGCCCGTTAGGCACTAAAGGAAATCGGCCCCATAACGTCACGTGGCCCGTCGAATATAACACCAGCCCATTTCACTTTCGGCCCATGTATGGCCCACGACGTCTTTCGGCCCATATGAGGCCTTCGTATCTTTCGGCCCTTTACAGGCCCACGGTGACTCTAGCCCATAATGAACAGTAATTTTCTTTGTACCCGTTAACGGCCCGTGATTTACATGGGCCGTTTCCAACCCGTGTTAGCTTTCCGCCTATTGACGGCCCATACGTTCTTGGGCTCCTTTTCGGCCCTCGATTACTTCCGGCCCGTTACTGGCCTGTTCCCCTAATGGGCCAAATTCAGCCCATGGAAAGAGTCGGCCCGTTACTGGCATGTTCCCCAAATGGGCCAAATTCGGCCCATGGCAAGAGTCGGCCCGTTACTGGCATGTTACCCTAATGGGCCAAATTCGGCCCATGGCAAGAGTCGGCCCGTTACTGGCTTGTTACCCTAATGGGCCAAATTCGGCCAATGGCAAGAGTCGGCCCGTTTCTGGCCAGCCCGTCCTATATTCTGGCCCATTAACGACCTGTTATGCCTGTGACAGAATTAAGCTTTTGCAGTCCTACGGCTTGTTAACGGCCCGTTACCGTGCTGGGCCAATACCAATTACGCCCGATTACGGCCCATGTAGATCCATTTATCCGACGGCCTGAGGCCCATTTATCGATGGCCCGAGGCCCACCGATTACAGGCCCATTTATCGACGGCCCGTAGGAGACCCATGGATCCTACGTCCCGTATATGGCCCATGGGTAGTTGCGGCCACTAGCAAACCAGGGAAAAAGAAGACTAGGAAATAAATAAGGCCCAAACTAACGCTAGGCCATTAAGGCGATTGCACAGATTACATCCACTCGGCATCAAAGATCGCCACCAGTGCAAATATAGGGAACACCCTACACTATACAAAAATAGCTTGTTGTTTTCTTCAGCCAGTGGCTGCACATTAAGAATAAATTTTGTATCGCACCAAAACAAATTACAACTATATAACAAAAGGAAGGTTGGCATAAAACTTAACAGTCTAGCAGATAAATGCACCACCAGAAGTTCAGAAGCTCGGTTCATTTGACCTGACTGTTATGCTTTCATGTTGTATTGTCCGATGGAACACCATAACCCTCGCCTTCATTTCCCCTAGGCTCCTGAACAACATAGCAAATGTCTGATAGTCTGGTTTCAAAACCATGCATATCTTGACGACATTGAGCAATCTTTCTCCTTGTTTCACAAAGGGCCTCTGTTAGGGAATGGACTTGTGTCTGGAGCGCAGATACAACATTGCTTTGAGCTTGCATATCTTGATCACGAGGCAGTTTGGACGATATTGCCTTAACAACCAACCCAGTATTATGCAGAACGTGCTTTTGGCTTCGTTAGTGGACAGTCTTGACCCACTGCAGCAAGGGCTGACATTGCGATTATAGTTGCCTCGCCACCTTCAGAAGGTGGCGGTTCCACCATTTTTTCCATAGCTCGCTGAAAAGTTGAGGTTTTACATTAGTAGTACCAGAACAGAAGATATTAAGGAGGCAGCAAAACAAAACAAAATAGCTTTGGTCTATATACAGCACTTATTCTGGTGAACCCATGTAAAATATTAGTTGTATTTTATTGCAAAGTACATAATAAAACCAGGTTCCAAACATATAACCATGTACCATCGCTAATTTATTGTATATTTCTTCACATTGTATTGAGGGCTAAGGATAAAGAGACTAAGTTTATAATACGGTAAGCATAGTATGACATCATTCATATCACAAAACAACTGAGAATGACAAACAGGCAATTGTAACGTTGTGTGGGCAAGTCCAAGACGGAACTAGATTACGGGTCAAGATCAAAGGAACATCACTCCTCCCTTTTAAACCTTGTAAGGTGCAATGATACGCTAAGACAATTGTGTATAAAATTGAAAAGAGTAATAGACATTGGCTGCAAACCATGCAGTTCAAGGCACAAGTCAGAGTAAGTAGTAGTTAAAAGGCATGAGGATTAAGGACTTACAATAGCGGCTTTGAGTAGTGTAGTCATGCCCTTCTTCTTGCTAGTGTGACAGTCCTTGAAGATTTCCACAGCATTTGGTTCAGGTACTTTTTGGTCCTTGCGGGCTTTCCTCTGCATTTCGAACAAGTCAATATAGATCTGATAATATGGTACAGTGAAAAGAGTGAAACAACACTAATTACAAGAGCCTCGCGATGTGCAATATAGCTATGAGATCACGTAAATGCATTGGAATTTCACTTTCGTACGGTTGGCCTTGTTCTTTGAACAGTTCACCTACAAGAAGATAGATTTGTGTGGCACATGCGTCAATAAGGCTTCAACATGTGATCTAATCACATATATATAATGTACCTGATACTTCGGATCAGACCAGTGTTTAACAAGGCCCCTCCGGTCTTCATCCGATATATTTTCCCTTTGGAGATGTTTGGGAAAGTTCATCGTTAGCCTTGCCTTCAAAGTGAGTTTTCCTCAAGTTATACCGATCTGATCAGAGCAGACTTGAAAACATGGGTGCAAGCTTGCCTGGTTGCATCATCTTGGCTATCCAACTTGAACCTCATCTATTGAAAATTATGGGAGTCTCATTATCAACAACCTAGAAAGTATGGGACAGAGCAAGACGATATTACTAGTTTCCATACATAACCATACTTACAGATAAATGGTCGAGGAAGGTGTTGAACTGGGTTTCGTCTTTGTCATTCCTATACTGAATCCATGTTGGGAGGATACGTACATGACACCTAACGGCAACCGCTGCCTCTGATACTAACTTGGCTGACTCAGAGCATCACGTGGCCTTTTAAACCTAGCTCAAAACGGATCTCCATTCTTCCTCCTCTAGATTTAGTTAACCTATCGAGCATTATCCCGATGTTTGTTTCCTCTTGCGCCTAGGTGCTAGTCCAACAACAAACATAGGAAGTGTTAGTGTACATCAAACTGTGAGACTACATATAAAGAAGCATGCAACTGTAACTTGACTCCAGCAACTACCTTCTTGTTGTTGAAGCTCACAAGGTTCATCTGATATTGCCAACTTGTCTTGTGTCAAGAGTGCTTGGGAAGTAGTGTCAGGTGGCAAGGGAGCTTGGGAACGTGCTGCTAGTTTCAGTTGACCTTACAGTATGTCGTGCATTTGGTAGTACTGTGGTAGGTGTTGCAAGAACTAGGGTTGTTTCTTCTTGTTTGGTGGCAGCTATTTGTTTCTGTTTGGCTTTTTTTGCAGTTCGTGTAGCATGGGATGCCGTGTTTGTAGAATTTTCCGTTCTACTTTCACCTTCTATTGCACCATCAGTACCAGCAGGATCTGCAGGATTCATCCGCTTCTCATTCCCTGCCATTATCTACTTCTTCCTCTTTCTCTGTGCCATGTTAAGTCAAGCCGACAAGAAAAACGAATAAAATTTAGTTCTTCAGAACAAATTGATGCGTGATGCAGACGAATAAAACTTTGATGTTAGACAACCGCATGATAGGAGGATGTAATATGTATGAAAAACAGGACGGAAGAGATAACCAGAACTATGATGTGTAAACTAAGAAGACATTTCACCAAATTAGAAGCAATGCAATGGAAGGTAGACACCATATGAAAGATGCTACATCACTCTGCCAAGTTAACAGTGTCTCAGCATAAATGGCGTTTAAACAAATGTGAAGCAGTACAAGAAATAAATCATATGCAAGATGCAAACAACATCACACTACCATGTTAGAGGTCTCTCGTCATTAGTGCCATTGCATATTCACAGCTTATGATGTGTAAACTAAGGAGAAGGCATTTCAACAAATTAGAAGCGATGAAAGCTAGACACCATATGAAAGATGCAAATAATATCACTCTACCAAGTTAAAACTGTCTCGTCATAAGTGCCATTTCAACAAATTAGTAGTACAAGCTAGAAAAGAATGTGAGATGTAACCTATATCACACCAAGTCAAACATGTCTTATGATAAGTGATTGTTGCAGGTTACACAACAGTAGTAATTTGATGTAAGAACATGGTGTGATAGACAGATATTGTATGTTCTAGAAACAGGAACACGTGTCTTATTCAAGTATAATGTGTAAAGTAAGCAGATGGAATTCAACAAAATTAGAAGCAATACAAGCTAGACATCACACATAACATGCAACCACATATAACGATTGCCAAGTTAGAGGGAGCACCGGTGATGCTGCACTAGGGAGACGTGCTCATCATAAAGACAACTTTGTTGAGTGTCTATGCATGTGTTGTCTTGGAAATCATCTTGGGGTGTGGAGGGTAGAAAGCGTAGAGGCCCTCCGCTTGGAAGGAGCACCTTTATCCGCTGCCTTGCTAACTTCCTTCCGCTTTATTGATTTTGAATTGTCAAGTAAAACCGACAAGAAAAAGCAATAAAATTCTCTCTTCAGAAATCATTCATGCATGATACTGACAATCACTACTTTGATGTAAGGAAAACACATGATACCAGGATGGAATATGTACGAAAAACAGGACGGCATGGCATGTTCACAACTGTTTGTGTAAACTAAGCAGAAACCATTCCAGCAAATAAGAAGCAATGCAAGATAGACACCACATGAAAGATGCGACCAATATGACTGCCAAGTTAAAAGTGTCCCATCATAAGTGGAATTTCAACAAATTAGAAGCAGCACATGCCATAAATCATATGAAAGATGCAACTAATATCGCACTGCATATACTAAAGGTGTCTCGTCATATTGATTGATGCGGGATACAAAAAACAATAGTTTTATGTAAGGACATGCTTAATAGACAGATGTACTATGTACTAAATACAGGAAGGCATGTCACATTAACAGGTATAATGTCACATTTATAGGAGTATAAGCTAAGCAGACTAGCACATGCAGTTTAACCAGATTGGAAGAATTACAATCTAGACACCATATGCAACATGCAACCACATATCACGCTGCCAAGTTAGAGAAAGCACCTGCAATGCTAGTGTAGGGGAAATGTTGTAATCAACTACAGAGCTATTTTCACTATCTTCATCTAGCATTTCTGTTTCTTGAGAATCATGTCGGGAGGCTGACGATGCATTCTTTAAATGAGGAGTAGTCCCCTTGCCTGCCTGCCTCGTCATAAGTGATTGATGAGGGATCCACAAGAACATTAGTTTGATGTAAGAACATGGTTAATACACAGATGTACTAGTATGTACCAAAAACAGAAAGGCATGTCATATTGAAAGGTATAATGTGTAAGCTAAGCAGATGCAATTTAACCAAATTGGAAGCAATACAAGATAGGCATCCGGCTGGAGTGGTGAACATGATCATCTAGGACCTGAGGGCCTGGTGGGAGGCGGCTGCTTCGCCACCATCGCGGCTTTTTAGTTGGCTTCCAGGTGATGCATGTCTTTGCTAGGCTTGTCACTGGCTCGGCCAGTGCCCTGACTAGCTATTTGTCTTCTGGTGCTCACGGGATGGTGGTTCATGTAAAAAATATCTTTCCTTATCTTAGTAAAGACCGACTTCGTCCTTTCGAATACAAGCTAGACACCAACATGCAACCACATATGACACCGCGAAGTTCAAGCAAGCACCTGGGATGGTGGTTAATTGCGAGTGAGGTCATCAACTACAGAGCTACGTTTACCGTCTCCATCTACTGACACTGCACCCTTTATAGCATTGTAACGTGTCTTGCCTACCCGTATACCAAGCTGGAGCGACTTCTCTCTTTTCTTTGCTGCTTCTCTTTCGGCAGGAGAGTCTGAAATACCCTTGCATAAAAACACAATAGTGAGAGTATGGGTGAAGTGTGTGCAAAACTAGTGCACTGTAAAAGTAGCAGATAGCAGGTGGCTAAAAAATAAATGACAGGAGACATATGATAGCTCTACAACATTGCATGGCAAACAAAATTAGATTCTACTCCGAATGATTTTGTAATATATGAGCATAGGAAATGCAGGTACTCCTCCAAAGACACCACCACATGTGGTCATATCTAAGATAACAATGATTGAAAATAAATAGGTCATCGATTTTTTAATGAACCGTCGATCTATAAGGAACAGGCAGATGGCCTTCGTCTACCTCCCGCCAACATTGTTGACGATCTTTCACGAACTGCCAGCGACCACCGGCCTGCACCGAGCCTCCGCCGCCCGCCTCCCATCGACCTCACACCACCGCCGTGCTTGGCAGGCCCCAAGCCATCCCTTTAATCCCGCCGACCTCCAGATCAGCGCCAGAGCTCTAGGCCGCAGACGCCCTAAGATAAACACCAAGGCGCTGCTTCCCCGGCGTAATAGTCGTAATAGCGCCTGTTACGTCGGGGAATGCTTCCGTTAATTGGGAATCAACTGGCCAGAAATTGAAATTCAGGGGGGCGATGGACCTCTAGCTAAGGTGAAATAGTATATGAGGAGAAACCTTGTGCATCACGAGTTACTAGGAACATCTAGTATCAAGAAGAAGCGGTCAACTAGTGCCTTCTGTGGGATGAATACCGTGAAAGCAGAGACGTAATATTTGCACGAATAAGGGAAGAGGAGTACCTTCTTCGGTTGCCGGTGTGGTCACCTCCACATGTCGCGCCGATCTTCTTGTTTTTACCGGGGAAACCGATGTTCTGGAGGGTGCAGGCTTGGACGAACCCATGGCCAAATTGTTGACTGTGTTGCCGTGGTTGTATGTCGGCGGAGGGGAAGCAGATCCGAGGCGGCGAAGGACGGCGTAGCAGGAACAGCTCCGGTGCGGTGGAGGGTGGCGAAGTTGGAGCGGCAGCGGTGAGGCGCAGGACGGCGTGGTTGAACTGGCTCGGGTACGGGCGGCTCAGCCTCGGCTTCAACTAATAGCCGTGGAGGGCGTTGCGGTTGAGGTTATGGTGGACGACGACGTCGGGGTATCGGCTCCGGCGTGATGGAGGAGGGCGGCGGTTGATGGGTGGGATGGGGTGGCGGACGGAGGACACCGGGGTTTCGCGGCTGGTGGAGAGGTAGTTTTGGCGCCCACGGAGTACGAATGGGGGGGAACCATGGTTTGGTCTGGGACGCGCTTGTTTTTGGCTTTTTTTAATAGAAGATGGGACGCGCTTGTTTGAAATTTGGGGAAAGTACAAACTTTGCCCCCCTCTTAAATTTCGGACCTACTGCGGGTCGAGGGTAGGATGGTGATCCCAGGTGTCCCAAATAGTGGGCGGGAGCAATTTCGGCCGCGTGCATGTGTGCCTAGGCGGCCAATGTGTATGAATGTTTTTCGGAGGCGGTTGCGTGGCGTCTAGATGAAGCTACAAACCTACCCCGGTTTAGACCTTTGGACGTCGGGCCGGTAGGTTTCATAGGTCGGAGTTATTAGAAAAGTAATTTCCTTGTACTACCAAACATTGGTCTCACGCGGTTTCCGGCGAGTAGAGGCTCTTTTGGCGTTCGTTAGAAATTTTGAAACACAAGTATTCACGTTTAGAGTACTCTTGAACTATAAGAATTGACCTAAATAGACAATGTTATATTTGACCTTGTATGTTTGAAAACCTCATTAAATTATCCGCTTCCTTTTGAATTTTGACACTTGAAAATACTATAACTACGATTATTTTGGAATGGAGGAGCTAAATTTGAATCTATTTTGTACACGACTACATATGATATTATGTACAAAATCAGAGCAAAGATTGGTACCCCCATAGTTTAGGTATGGTTTATAAATGCCATGATATCAAATTCAAGTAATTTAATGGACTTCATGTTGAATTCGATTTTTTTAAACCACCTTAGGTTGAATTCAAATGTATACTAGTTCATAGGTAGCTATTTATAAATGTCCATTGTGTAACTTTCGTATGTATAATGTGCTTTACACACACAACATGAACTATACTTACGTTTATATTCAATTGCTAAAGCGATGCATTGTCTGGAGTTCAAAATACTAACTATGTGGATCAATTGTGTCGAATAATAACATAGACATGCTCAAATTCGATAGAATCTAGATGTCTGATGGATCAATGACCGCTCCTTACGCGAATTGCAAATATCATGATCCCATCCTAATATTTGGATACAATTTATATCTTTAATCAATGTGTAGAGCAGTCTTTTACGTGTAGTTTCACTCTACATCGGTGGTCTTTCACACATGCTCACACACTCTCTCCAGAGGTGTCTTTCTCGCACACATTCTCTAGATATAACCCTCCCTCCCTCTCATAACCATTTACAACTGTTTTCACTAACCTTTATCACAAGCACTCTTCCTCTCGCAAACATACACACGCACAATCCTCATCGACCCTTTCTATATACATGGACCTGCCTACGTGTCTCATGTACGCACATTATCTTTACGCCTGTCTCTCACGCATTATCTCACACCTCTCTTCCTAATCGACGAGTATGATTCTAGCAGAGCATTCTGTAGGATGTCCCTTAAAATTAGGTTGGATGAATAGTAATATCAGAGATAGAGGGGTTACCTTAGTCCGAGAACCTAGGGTTACAAATCCTAGCCGGCTTTGTCAGTGGACACAGAGTCCTTCACAATTCTGCTATCTTTGTCTTGTACGACTAGTCATCCATGGGTCTTCCTATATGTCTCATGGGCGGACCAATGTGGCGCAGGACGGAACCGAACAAAGGGCCTCACCTCGACCCACCGGACCTCACGCGGTGACACACCCTCTGCCCCCACGTCTCATTATCTTCTCACACCCACACATACCAACACAAACACCACACACACAGAAAAATTCTCCTGGTGCCTCTATTCCCTCCCCCCTTGCATATACACACTCAAGGGAATGGAATCTCTTGTCGTGACGTCATATTCGTCTCTCTCTCTCTAGACCACCCTCATTTCTCGTGCTATCTCTCCCACCCCCCCGTCGGCCCCTCTATCCATGCCTCTCTCGAATCGTAATACACACATACCTCTCTAGGCCCCGCCAAATGCATCAACTACACATTCACACATGTTACATCACGTACCCCATTGATCTAAAAGCCCCTCTTCACGCTTATTTAGCATACAACATTCCTTTTGAATAAAGTGTGGCCAAAAATTATTTTAGAGTTTCTACATATATACAACATTACAAAGTTTTATGGAGGAGTACGAACGCTAATTTGCATTGCATTGTGCCCACAATGATATTTATTCTGCACTGTGAATTTGTATATTTTTATAGTATATACAAATTTAGTCATAATAAAGAGAAACGAAGAGCATCTCTCTCTCCATCGCATACCCCCTTGTACGGCCCTTTCACGTATGCACACAAAACTATCTCCATGTCCTCTAAATGTAAGCCCCCAGAAAATTCATGCGTGTTTCATCTTTCTCTCGCGATATATGCAATGACGATCATTGTATTTGAAGTGAAAGCACGATACATACATTGGAATTCATAATCCACTCATTACGGTCACCGTTTACGTTTAGTGGTTATTATACAGTCACGGGCTCACCGTACAATTTTGTATTTGCTCATGACATGACTAGTTGACCAGTTGAACGCTCCATGTGGCATCTAATCTAGTGTTGCATCACATTATCTCACTAACATCATGCCCACCTGTCGACTTGTATCTACTCTACATCTACACTATTATAAAATACTTAAAATACACTCTTATAAAAAATAGAGTTGGTGATGATGGTGTGTCTGCCATCCTGCAATATAGGCCGTCGATTTATATCTGACGGATAGGAAAGAAACTATGGCAGTTTTGCAAAAAGCTACCCACACACTGAAGGAAATATGCCCTAGAGGCAATGATAAAGTTATTATTTATTTCCTTATATCATGATAAATGTTTATTATTCATGCTAGAATTGTATTAACCGGAAACATGATACATGTGTGAATACATAGACAAACATAATGTCACTAGTATGCCTCTACTTGACTAGCTCATTAATCAAAGATGGTTATGTTTCCTAACCATAGACATGTGTTGTTATTTGATTAATGGGATCACATCATTAGGAGAATGATGTGATTGACAGACCCATTCCGTTAGCCTAGCACTTGATCGCTTAGTATATTGCTATTGCTTTCTTCATGACTTATACATGTTCGGTAACTATGAGATTATGCAACCCCGTTTACGGAGGAACACTTTGGTACTACCAAACGTCACAACGAATCGGGTGATTATAAAGGAGTACTACAGGTGTCTCCAAAGGTACATGTTGGGTTGGCGTATTTCGAGATTAGGTTTTGTCACTCCGATTGTCGGAGAGGTATCTCTGGGCCTTCTCGGTAATACACATCATATAAGCCTTGCAAGCATTGCAACTAATAAGTTAGTTATGAGATGATGTATTACGGAACGAGTAAAGAGAGACTTGCCGGTAACGAGATTGAACTAGGTATTGGATACCGACGATCGAATCTCAGGCAAGTAACATGCCGATGACAAAGGGAACAACGTATGTCGTTATGCAGTTTGACCGATAAAGATCTTCGTAGAATATGTAGGAACCAATATGGGCATCCAGGTTCCGCTATTGGTTATTGACCAAGAATAGTTCTCGGTCATGTCTACATAGTTCTCGAACCCGTAGGGTCCGCACGCTTAAGGTTTCGGCGATGCTTATATTATGAGTTTACATGTTTTGATGTACCGAAGGAGTTGAGTCCCGGATGAGATCGGGGACATGACGAGGAGTCTCGAAATGGTCGAGACGTAAAGATTCATATATTGGATGATATGTTTAGGCTAAGGGTCAAGCCCATGAGGCTTTAGGTCGGTGCAAAAGGAGTTTTATGGAGGCCGGGGCCAAACGCCGGAGACCTGCGTCGGCCTCGGGCCGACGCCGAGGCCCATGGCGTCTGGGCGAGACGCCAAGGATTGTGGCGTTTGGTCCTGGAGTCCGAGTGGGACTCTTGCCTTTCGGCAAAACCGACTTTGAGGAGGCTTTTGCTCCAAGTTTCGACCCGGGCTCAACATATAAATAGAGGGGCAGGGCTAGCACCAAAGATACAACAATTGATCTCTTGGATCTGTTAGCCGTGTGCGGTGCCCCCCTCCACTATAGTCCACCTCGATAATATCGTAGTGGTGCTTAGGCGAAGCCCTGCAACGGTAGAACATCAAGATCGTCACCACGCCATCGTGCTGACGGAACTCTCCCTCGACACTCGGCTGGGTCGGAGTTCGAGGGACGTCATCAAGCTGAACGTGTGCTAGAACTCGAAGGTGCCGTAGTTTTGGTGCTTGATCGGTCGGGCCGTGAAGACGTACGACTACATCAACCGCGTTGTGCTAACGCTTCCGCTTACGGTCTACAAGGGTATGTAGACAACACTCTCCCCTCTCGTTGCTATATCATCACCATGATCTTGCGTGTGCGTAGGAAAATTTTGAAATTACTACGTTCCCCAACAGTGGTATCAGAGCCAAGTTTTATGCGTTGATGTTATATGCACGAGTAGAACACAAGTGAGTTGTGGACGATACAAGTCATACTGCTTACCAGCATGTCATACTTTGGTTCGGCGGTATTGTGAGATGAAGCGGCCCGGACCGACATTACGCGTACGCTTACGCGAGACTAGTTTCACCGCTGCGAGCACTCGTTGCTTAAAGGTGGTGGCGGGTGTCTGCTCTCTCACTTTAGTTGAACTGAGTGTGGCTACGCCCGGTCCTGTCGAAGGTTAAACAGCACCAACTTGACGAACTATCGTTGTGGTTTTGATGCGAGGTAAGAACGGTTCTTGCTCAGCCCGTAGCAGCCACATAAAACTTGCAACAACAAAGTAGAGGACGCCTAACTTGTTTTTGCAGGGCATGTTGTGATGTGATATGGTCAAGACGTGATGCTATATTTTATTGTATGAGATGATCATGTTTTGTAACCGAGTTATCGCAATGGCGGCATGAGCCATATGTTTGTCGCTTATTGTATGAAATGCAAGCATACTGTAATTGCTTTACTTTATCACTAAAGCGGTAGCGATAGTCGAGAAGCAATAGTTGGCTAAACGACAACGATGCTACGATGGAGATCAAGGTGTCGCGCCAAAGTGGCGATGGTGATCACGACGGTGCTTCGAGATGGAGATCACAAGCACAAGATGATGATGGCCATATCATATCACTTATATTGATTGCATGTGATGTTTATCCTTTATGCATCTTATCTTGCTTTGATTGACGGTAGCATTTTAAGATGATCTCTCACTAATTATCAAGAAGTGTTCTCCCGAGTATGCACCGCTGCCAAAGTTCGTCGTGCCTGGACACCACGTGATGATCGGTGTGATAAGCTCTCGTCCATCTACAACGGGTGCAAGCCAGTTTTGCACACGCGAATACTCAGGTTAAACTTGACGAGCCTAGCATATGCAGATATGGCCTCGAACATGGAGACCGAAAGGTCGGCGTGAATCATATAGTAGATATGATCAACATAGTGATGTTCACCATTGAAAACTACTCCATCTCACGTGATGATCGGTTATGGTTTAGTTGATTTGGATCACGTGATCACTTAGATGACTAGAGAGATGTCTATCTAAGTGGGAGTTCTTAAGTAATATGATTAATTGAACTTTAACTTATCATGAACTTAGTCCTGGTAGTATTTTGCAAATTATGTTGTAGATCAATAGCTCGCGTTGTTGCTTCCCTATTTTTTTATATGTGTTCCTAGGGAAAATTGTATTGAAAAATGTTAGTAGCAATGATGCGGATTGGATCCGTGATCTGAGGATTATCCTCATTGCTGCACAGAATTATGTCCTTAATGCACCGCTAGGTGACAGACCTATTGCAGGAGCAAATGCAGACGTTATGAACGTTTGGCTGGCTCAATATGATGACTACTTGATAGTTTAGTGCACCATACTTAACGGCTTAGAATCGGGACTTCAAAGACGTTTTGAACGTCATGGACCATATGAGATGTTCCAGGAGTTGAAGTTAATATTTCAAGCAAATACCCAAGTTGAGAGATATGAAATCTCCAACAAGTTCTATAGCTAAAAGATGGAGGAGAATCGCTCAACTAGTGAGCATGTTCTCAGATTGTCTGGGTACTTCAATCGCTTGAATCAAGTGGGAGTTAATCTTCCAGATAAGATAGTGATTGACAGAATTCTCTAGTCACCATCACTAAGTTACTAGAACTTCGTGATGAACTATAGTATGCAAGGGATGACGAAAACGATTCCCGAGCTCCTCGTGATGTTGAAATCGACGAAGGTAGAAATCAAGAAAGAGCATCAAGTGTTGATGATTGACAAGACCACTAGTCTCAAGGAAAGGGCAAAGGAAGAAGGGAACTTCAAGAAGAACGGCAAGCAAGTTGCTGCTCGAGTGAAGAAGCCCAAGTCTGGACCTAAGCCTGAGACTAAGTGCTTTTGCTGCAATGGAACTAGTCACTGGAAGCGGAACTACCCCAAGTATTTGGCGGATAAGAAGGATGGAAAAGTGAACAAGAGTATATTTGATATACAGGTTATTGATGTGTGCCTTACTAGTGTTTATAGTAGCCCCTGAGTATTTGATACTTGTTCGGTTGCTAAGATTAGTAACTCGAAATAGGAGTTACAGAATAAACAGAGACTAGTTGAAGGGGAAGTGACGATGAGTGTTGGAAGTAGTTCCAAGATTGATATGATCATCATCGCACACTCCCTATACTTTCGGGATTAGTGTTAAACCTAAATAAATGTTATTTGGTGTTTGCGTTGAGCATGAATATGATTTGATCATTTTTATTGCAATACGGTTATTCATTTAAGTAAGAGAATAAATTGTTGTTCTGTTTACATGAATAAAACCTTATATGGTTACACACCCAATGAAAATGGTTCGTTGGATCTCGATCGTAGTGATACACATATTCATAATATTGAAACCAAAAGATACAAAGTTAATAATGATAGTGCAACTTATTTGTGGCACTGCAGTTTAGGTCATCTTGATGTAAAGCGCATGAAGAAACTCCATGCTGATGGGATTTTGAAATCACTTGATTATGAATCACTTGATGCTTGCGAATCATGCCTTTTGGGCAAGATGACTAAAGACTCCGTTCTCCGGAACAATAGAGCGAGCAACTGACTTATTGGAAATAATACATACTGATGTATGCGATCCGATGAGTGTTGAGGCTCGCGGCAAGTATCATTATTTTCTGACCTTCACAGATGATTTGAGCAGATATGGGTATATCTACTTAATGAAACATAAGTCTGAAACGTTTGAAAAGTTCAAAGAATTTTAGAGTGAAGTTGAAAATCATCGTAACAAGAAAATAAAATTTCTACTATCTGATCGTGGAGGAGAATATTTGAGTTACGAGTTTGGTCTACATTTGAAACAATGCAGAATAGTTTCGCAACTCACGCCACCCGAAACACCACAGCGTAATGGTGTGTCCGAACGTCATAACCGTACTTTATTGGATATTGTACAATCTATGATGTTTCTTACCGATTTACCACTATCGTTTTGGGGTCATGCATTAAAGACAGTTGCATTCACGTTAAAAAGGGGCACCACTTAAGTCTGTTGAGACGACACAATATGAACTGCGGTTTGGCAAGAAACCAAAGTTGTCGTTTCTTAAAGTTTGGGGTTGCGATGCTTATGTGAAAAAGTTTCATCCTGATAAGCTCAAACCCAAATCGGAGAAATGTGTCTTCATAGGATACCCAAAGGAGAAAGTTGGGTACACCTTCTATCACAGATCCGAAGGCAAGACATTCGTTGCTAAGAATGGATCCTTTCTAGATAAGGAGTTTCTCTCGAAAGAAGTGAGTGGGAGGAAAGTAGAACTTGATAAGGTAATTGTGCCTTCTCCTTATTGAAAGTAGTTCATCACGTAAATCTGTTCTGTGACTACTACACCAATTAGTGAGGAAGCTAAAGATGATGATCATGTAACTTCAGATCAAGTTACTACCGAATCTCGTTGGTAAACCAGAGTAAGATCCGCACCAGAGTGGTACGGCAATCCTGTTCTGGAAGTCATGCTACTAGATCATGATGAACCTACAAACTATGAAGATGCGATGGTGAGCCCAGATTCCGCAAAATGGCTTGAGGCCATGAAATCTGAGATGGGATCCATGTATGAGAACAAAGTATGGAATTTGGTTGACTAGCCCGATGATAGGCAAGCCATAGAAAATAAATGGATCTTCAAGAGGAAGACGGACGCTGATAGTAGTGTTACTATCTACAAAGCTGGAATTGTCGCAAAAGGTTTTCGACAAGTTCAAGGTGTTGACTACGATGAGAGTTTCTCACTCGTATCTATGCTTAAGTATGTCCGAATCATGTTAGCAATTGCCGCATTTTATGAAATCTGGCAAATGGATAAACAAAACTGCATTCCTTAATGGATTTATTAAAGAAGAGTTGTATATGATGCAACCAGAAGGTTTGGTAAATCCTAAAGGTGCTAACAAGATATGCAAGCTCCAGCGATCCATCTATGGACTGGTGCAAGCATCTCAGAGTTGGAATAT
Organism: Aegilops longissima; assembly: GCA_021605205.1. Taxonomy (NCBI): domain Eukaryota; kingdom Viridiplantae; phylum Streptophyta; class Magnoliopsida; order Poales; family Poaceae; genus Aegilops; species Aegilops longissima. The sequence continues at coordinate 46,438,108 of CM038680.1, read as the reverse complement.
ATGCTTGACGATTTGAGCAAAGCATATGGTTTTATACAGACTTTTGGAGAAGCCTGTATTTACAAGAAAGTGAGTGGGAGCACTCTGACATTTCGATAAGTATATGTGAATGACATATTGTTGATCGGAAATAATGTAGAATTATTCGCAAAGCATAAAGGAGTATTTGAAAGGAGTTTTTCAAAGAAGGACCTCGGTGAAGCTTCTTACATATTGAGCATCAAGATCTATAGAGATAGATCAAGGCGCTTGATAAGTTTTTCAATGAGTACATACCTTGACAAGATTTTAAAGTAGTTCAAAATGGAGCAGTCAAAGAAAGAGTTTCTTGTACGTGTTACAAGGTGTGAAATTGAGTAAGACCCAAATCCCGACCACGGCAGAAAATAGAAAAGAGAATGAAAGTCATTCCCTATGCCTCAGTCATAGGTTCTATAAAGTATGCTATGCTATGTACCAGACCTATTGTATACCTTGCTCTGAATTTGGCAAGGGCGTACAATAGTGATCTAGGAGTAGATCACTGGACATTGATCAAGAACATCCTTAGTGAGGACTAAGGAAATATTTCTCGATTATGGAGGTGATAAAAGAGCCCGTCGTAAAGAGTTACATCGACGCAAGCTTTTTACACCGATCCAGATGACTATAAGTCTCAATCTGGATGCATATTGAAAGTGGGAGCAATTAGCTAGAGTAGCTCCGTGCGAGCATTGTAGACATAGAATATTTGCAAAATACAAACGGCTCTGAATGTGCAGACCGTTGACTAAGCTTCTCTCACAAGCAAAACATGATCATACCTTAGTACTCTTTGGGTGTTAATCACATAGCGATGTGAACTAGATTTTTGACTCTAGTAAACCCTTTGAGTGTTGGTCACATGACGATGTGAACTATGGGTGTTAATCATATCTGAGATATGAATATTGGTGTTAAATCACATGGCGATGTGAACTAGATTATTGACTCTAGTGCAAGTGGGAGGCTGAAGGAAATATGCCCTAGAGGCAATAATAAAGTTATTATTTATTTCCTTATATCATGATAAATGTTTATTATTCATGCTAGAATTGTATTAACCGGAAACATGATACATGTGTGAATACATAGACAAACATAATGTCACTAGTATGCCTCTACTTGACTAGCTCATTAATCAAAGATGGTCATGTTTCCTAACCATAGACATGTGTTGTTATTTGATTAATGGGATCACATCATTAGGAGAATGATGTGATTGACAGGACCCATTCCGTTAGCCTAGCACTTGATCGTTTAGTATATTGCTATTGCTTTCTTCATGACTTATACATGTTCGGTAACTATGAGATTATGCAACCCCGTTTACGGAGGAACACTTTGGTACTACCAAGCGTCACAACGAATCGGGTGATTATAAAGGAGTACTACAGGTGTCTCCAAAGGTACATGTTGGGTTGGCGATTTGAGATTAGGTTTTGTCACTCCGATTGTCGGAGAGGTATCTCTGGGCCTTCTCGGTAATACACATCATATAAGCCTTGCAAGCATTGCAACTAATAAGTTAGTTGCGAGATGATGTATTACGGAACGAGTAAAGAGAGACTTGCCGGTAACGAGATTGAACTAGGTATTGGATACCGACGATCGAATCTCAGGCAAGTAACATGCCGATGACAAAGGGAACAACGTATGTCGTTATGCGGTTCGACCGATAAAGATCTTCGTAGAATATGTAGGAACCAATATGGGCATTCAGGTTCCGCTATTGGTTATTGACCAAGAATAGTTCTCGGTCATGTCTACATAGTTCTCGAACCCGTAGGGTCCGCACGCTTAAGGTTTCGATGACAGTTATATTATAAGTTTACATGTTTTGATGTACCGAAGGAGTTCGGAGTCCCGGATGAGATCGGGAACATGACGAGGAGTCTCGAAATGGTCGAGATGTAAAGATTCATATATTGGATGATATGTTTAGGCCAAGGGGTCAAGCCCATGAGGCTTTAGGTCGGTGCAAAAGGAGTTTTGCGGAGACCAGGGGCCAAACGCCGGAGACCCTGGCGTCTGGCCCTGGGCCAGACGCCGAGGCCCATGGCGTCTGGGCCAGACGTTAAGGATTGTGGCGTTTGGTCCTGGAGTCCGAATGGGACTCTTGCCTTTCGGGCAAAACCGACTTTGAGGAGGCTTTTGCTCCAAGTTTCGACCCCGGGGCTCAACATATAAATAGAGGGGCATGGCTAGCACCAAAGATACAACAATTGATCTCTTGGATCTCTTAGCCGTGTGCGGTGCCCCCCTCCACTATAGTCCACCTCGATAATATCGTAGCGGTGCTTAGGCGAAGCCCTGCAACGGTAGAACATCAAGATCGTCACCACGCCGTCGTGCCGACGGAACTCTCCCTCGACACTCGGCTGGATCGGAGTTCGAGGGACGTCATCGAGCTGAACGTGTGCTAGAACTCGGAGGTGCCGTAGTTTCGGTGCTTGATCGGTCGGGCCGTGAAGACGTACGACTACATCAACCGCGTTGTGCTAACGCTTCCTCTTACGGTCTACAAGGGTATGTAGACAACACTCTCCCCTCTCGTTGCTATATCATCACCATGATCTTGCGTGTGCATAGGAAAATTTTGAAATTACTACGTTCCCCAACACACACCTCTCCCCATTTGGAAATAAGGCCTTCCCTCATTCATCCTTTTCTCTCACAAGATAAACAAGTCATACAAATGCATCTTGATGTTACGTGCAATGCACGGGCATCTTGCTAGTAAGAATGAAAACAAACGACAAAAAAATGTTTTGACGATGGTGCGAAGTCATGACCGCGGGCACAGCGGACAAGGTGGCCTTGTATTGGTATGCTGAGCCGACTGTTTTAACACACAGGAGCTGGTGTGATGATTACACACGCACGCATGCACACGAACTCCATCCACGCAACACTCACACAAACACATGCACCCACGCATGCACGCAACACTCACACGTACACACGCAGCCACGCACGCACGCAACACTCACACGCACACACGCACGCATGCATGCACACACCAAAGACACCACACGACCAACACACACTCTCACGCTCAAGTGCTCAACCTACGTGCATGCGCACACATCAGGCCACAGCATACATACACAACCAGGTGATTCCCGCGCACGGGTTGGAGCCTTGTCGCGCCTGCGTAAATTTGTGTTTATCTGACCTTTTCCCTATGCGAACTGACAGGTGGGACCCACAAGGAACGTGGTCAATTTAACTAGTCAACATGGCGCCATGCAGACTATTTGGCCGGTCAGCGAGTGCAATTTGATGCTGAACTGTGAGCAAGTGACCGGATAATCACCGCAAAACGTATATAGTGACTGCAATCAGCTTATTCTGAAGTTCGGTGACCGTAATATGCTTTTCTCTATGTAGGCCCTCCAAAACTACATCTCTACACGTTCTCGCATGTTACATCTAACAACTATGCAATACAGCACTACTACTACACTCTAACACAATAAATCATATGTGTTTTTAGTTTTACTAGATATCATATTGTTACTTATAATTATTCAGTTTGCATACATTAAAATTTCCTTTGAAATGTATGGCGATATCATCTATGCGGGAAAAATCCGCCCTTTCCTGTTTAATCGGGTTTGTACCGATGGATCGTATGAAACAAGCAAAACTATAGTACTATACAGTACAAGGATAGTTCACTGGTCGTCAGGTCGTCTACTCCTCCGTCGAAGAGTGGGCGCCGCTTTCATAAATCTTCTAGTCCCTTTCGCCAACATGTGGGACATCAAGCTACCGGGTCCACGTGCCATACCGGAATACAGTGCAGAGCAGCCGGGGTGAAGCACCCCAGTCATGGCGCCGGCGTAGTAATGAGCAATGAGGCGTCAAATCACAAAGCTACACCTTTCCCACACTTAAGTTGGAGGGAACAAGTAATAATGCTAAAAAAAGAAGTTGGAGGGACGAAGCAACCATCATTTCACTCGTTGCTGAATCCGCTTCTCCCTCATCTTCTTCAACTTAACCACGTGTTGCTTCTGCCGTTGTTCTGCCTCATGTGGGATGCGGATCAGCTTGGTCGCTTCTCCATCATCTTCTTCAACTTAACCACGTGTTGCTTCTGACGTTGTTCTGCCTCATGTGGGACGCGGATCAGCTTGGTAAAGCACTGACACGTGGGACCACATGTTAGCAAACCGCCAGGACAACGTCCTCCGAAAATAAGAAACCTCCCCCGCCATCCACGCGGCAAAATCACCTCCTTTTTACTAATCTTTGATTCTATAATTTTTTAGATCAATATAATTGAGATTTGTATAGATAGCACACAGGAGCAAAACCAAGTGGTAGGGCATCCACAATGTGTAGCCAAATGCGAAAATAGCTTTTGGCGTCGTGGGAACCATTGTGGACAGCGTTGCCAAAGCCAAAAAGATGGAACGGAAGCTCCCTGATTGATTGATTGAAGGAATAGAAAAATGCAACGTCTCTCCTCTTTCTCCCATGCTTGGACGCATGTAGGAGTAGTACAGTATAGAGCATAGAGTCTACTCCCCTATCCCTTCTATCACAAATCACAAAGCAGTGAGGCGTCAAATCACAAAGCACGGACGAAGCAACTATCATTTCACTCTTCGCTGACTCCGCTTCTCCATCGTCTTCTTCGAGAAACCATCTCACCGCACTAGTACTCCTAGTAGTAGTAGTACTACTACCTCCGTCCGGGTTTATTGGTCCCCATTATATTTCGTGCCAAATTTTGACCATGGATTAAACTAACAAAATGTTTACGCATGTCACCAAACATTATATTTTTTAAAACTATGTTCAAATATGAATCCAATGAGATAATTTTTCTTGACATGCATTAACATTTTGTTAATTAAATCTTTAGTCAAAATTTGACACAAACTACAAAGGGGACCTATAAACCAGGACGGAGGTAGTAGTAAAGGACTTCCTGGATGCAAATAAGGCGGTTGTCTCGGCTTGCAGGCGGCACTTGCGAACGACTTACCGTGGTCTCCCTCAATGGTGTTCTCCGTCGAACGCACTTCGCCAAACCACAAAAAAAAAGTCGTCGGCGTCACCGCAATGGGCAAGGAATTCAAATATAGTTACTACCTCCATATTTTTTGTACACAAGGCCAGTATATCAAAATTACAATTTGCAAAAGGCCACAAACACTAATCGAGGCAAAATTGATGGGGTTACCAACCAAGGACATTAATATCTCCTGCATGCATGCGGAAGTGAGAAGGTCCATTTGCATGGCGCTGCATTAATCAAGCGATGAGGAGTCAGATGGTTAGCTCTTTGGTCTTTCGAGAAAAAAATATGCATTAATTGACACGTGAAACAAGGATTTGTATCGAAGGAAAACCCCGCCTTTCATTTTTAACACTAGTACTCCTAGTACGTACTACCTCCGTCCTGGTTTATAGGTCCCTTTTATAGTTTGTGCCAAATTTTTACTAAAGATTTAACTAACAAAATGTTAATGCATGTCAAGAAAAATTATCTCATTGGATTCGTATTTGAACATAGTTTTGAAAAATATAACGTTTGGTGACATGCGTGAACATTTTCTTAGTTTAATCTATGGTCAAAATTTGGCACGAAATACAATGGGGACTGAGGGAGTCCTGGACTAGGGGGTGTCCGGATAGCCGAACTATCATCTTTGGCCGGACTCCTAGACTATGAAGATACAAGATTGAAGACTTCGTCCCTTGTCCGGATAGGACTTTCCTTGGCATGGAAGGCAAGCTTGGCGATACGGATATGTAGATTTCCTACCATTGTAACCGACTCTGTGTAACCCTAAGCCTATTGGTGTCTATATAAACCGAAGGGTTTTAGTCCGTGGGGCTAACAACAATCATACCATAGGCTAGCTTCTAGGGTTTAGCCTCTACGATCTCGTGGTAGATCTACTCTTGTACTACCCATATCATCAATATTAATCAAGCGGGGTAGGGTATTACCTCCATCGAGAGGGCCCGAACCTGGGTAAAAACATCGTGTCCCTTGTCTCATGTTACCATCCGCCTAGACGCACAGTTCGGGACCCCCTACCCGAGATCCGCCGGTTTTGACACCGACATTGGTGCTTTCATTGAGAGTTCCTCTGTGTCGTCACCTATAGGCCCGATGGCTCCTTCAATCATCAGCAACGACGCAGTCCAGGGTGAGACTTTTCTCCCCGGACAGATCTTCGTATTCGGCGGCTTTGCGCTGCGGGCCAATTCGCTACGCCATCTGGAGCAGATTGAAAGCTACGCCCCTGGCCATCAGGTCAGATTTGGAAGCCTGAACTATACTGCCGATGTCCGCGGAGATTTGATCTTCGATGGATTCGAACCACAGCCGAGCGCGCCGCACTGTCTCAATGGGTACAATCTAGCTCTGCCGCTGAACAGCGCCCTGGAGGCCGCACCAGTATCCGCTCCGGCCCTTAATCTGGAGCCGGTTTCGCCGATCGAGGACGGTTGGTTGGACACCGCCTCGGGGGCTGAAATCTCTACAGCGATTGAGCCGAACACCATCCCTGTCCTTTGCAAAGCTCGTGACTCCCAGGTGTCGGACTCCTTTCTGGATTCCAAACCTCCCGCGCCTCTACCAGTCGAATCCGACTGGGCGTTGGTTATGGAGTTCACCGCCACGGACATCTTTCGGCTTTTCGCCCTTTGGCGATATCCGAACTCATTAAAGTCTCTCTCTTTGTCGGGAGAGCCTGGCGAACTATGGTCGGGAAGGTTGGGATTCGGATAGCGAAGAAATTCAACGCCCACCCACCACCCACTTTGTAGCCTTGTTGATGATTTAACCGACATGCTCGACTTCGACCAAGACATCGACGGTATGGACGACGGTGCGGAGGCGATCAAAGCCAGCGCCCACGGGCCTTTGGAAGGCCACCTCGTCATATGACATATACATGGTGGACATCCCAAAAGATCGGAATGGCGATGGAACGCGGAGGATGACCCTCCAAGAAACAACCCAAGCGCCCGGCGTCGTGGCGCCGCTCTAAATCCCGCCATAGTAAAAACGGCGATTCCGCACGAGACAATAATACCGGACAGTGTCGAAGATGACTTCAAAGCGGGACTCGGTGCGGGAGGAGGAGAAGCAAGTCTGCGCGGCGACAAAGGCAGCAGTAAAGAGAGGTAGAGGCGATAATTATCGCCCCCTCGAAGGCGAGGCAAGCCTCGACGATTTACTTAATTCGTCGTGCTAGAGGACCCCATCGAACAAGGCGTTTTAAACGCAGGCTCATGGCCACGGCAAGCAGCCTCAAGAAAAGCAGCAACAGCTTAGAGCTGACCAAGACCTGCTCACGACGGATGGATGAAGTCCTTGCAGCCAAGAGTATGAACTCGAACGCCCCTCCAAAAGCTACCCCAAACGCAGGTCGTTGCCTCGATCAGAGGAGGAAGCACCCACGTCACCAGCGCATGACAAGGCAGACCGGCCACCCCGTGACCGCGACAGAGAAGCCTCTCGGCCCTCCGCTCAAGCCACGCCCCGACGCCGCTCAAAAAGTACCAAGGCACGGGAAAACGCGCCGGACTTGCGAGATATATTGGAGGATAAGGCAAAGCATACAAGATCGATCTACAGATCGCGTGGGCGCCCAACGACTCGGGATGATTACCGTCACGCCGGATACAGCAAACTCGGCCGGGCCGAACACAGTAGACAAAGCTCATATGAGCTATGTCGTGATATAGCCCAATACAGAGGCGCCGCACACCCACTATGCTTCACAGATGAAGTAATGGATCATCAAATCCTTGAGGGCTTCAAACCCGTAAACATCGAATCATACGATGGTACCACAGATCCTGCGGTCTGGATCGAGGACTATCTCCTCCATATCCACATGGCCCGCGGTGATGATCTACATGCCATCAAATACCTCCCGCTCAAGCTTAAAGGACCAGCTCGGCATTGGCTCAACAGCTTGCCAGCAGAGTCAATCGGTTGTTGGGAGGACCGGAAGCCGCATTCCTTGATAACTTCCAGGCACATATGTGCGACCACCGACGCCGATGACCTTAGCCATATAATTCAGCAGCGTAAGAATCGGCGGACAATTACGGACGCGGTTCCTAACAAAGAAAAATCAGATCGTCAACTGTCCGGATGCAGAGGTGCTAGCAGCCTTCAAACACAACATCCGCAATGAGTGGCTAGCCCGGCACCTAGGACAGGAAAAGCCAAAATCCATGGCAGCCCTCAACACACTCATGACCCGCTTTTGCGCGGGAGAGGACAGCTGGCTAGCTCGAAGCAACAACTTGGCCAAACACCCTAGTACACTACTAGGGAAAAGGCTAGCAGCAGCGCGGGTTTTAGATGTATCAGTAGCGCGGGTATAGGCGCTACTAATAAGGCGCTGCAGCTATTGCTTAGCAGCAGCGTGCCAGCCAGCGCCATCGCTAGGACAAATAGCTGCAGCGTTTGTTCGTTACCACGATCTGCTAAGGTAACTACTTGCAGCGTGTTTTCTGCCCATCGCTACTAGTACTTTTTTATTGTATTTATGCCATCATACAAATATTGGTACAATACTAGTTATGAGGTTTACATCATTATGTCCATAACAGTGTGTCAAATGAAGGTGGATTAGGTTCAAGTGGAGGCAATATGTGGTGCATGTCAAAGTATACTACTAATCCAAACTTGATCTAGTTTGGACTAGTAGTACTTTCGATGTGCACCACATGTTGCCTCCACTTGAATCTAATCTGCCAGCACAAGATATTTAATCATCATCATGGTCATTACCACCAACAGTATTTATTTAATCACCACTAACACTAGCTAATAATAATCATCATAGTCATTACCACCAACACTAGCTATTTTATCAACATAGTAATAGTGTAGCACATCATCATCCTGAAACTCATTTCTAGCTAGCTAATCACTCCTACTGCTCTCTCTTAGGTAAAACAACATAAAACATGTGTAGCTCTCCTCCTTGATCAAGTTGGAGCATGCAGATGAACCAGTCTCCTAATCGTGGAAAGCGCCTCTGTTTGCTGGCCCCTAGTACTTCTCTGCGCTCCCCCAACACATATTTGGTCCAGTCTTGCACTATTAAGCATCCGTCGCTAATCTTGAATGCACTAGAGTAATCTGTAGGATATCTTGGCCGTGGTGATAATACTCATGGTACCTTTAGTCTCGATCCCATAAGGCACAACATTCATCGGGAGTCCTGTTGAAGAACATCGTATGGTAACATACTTAGCAATGAAGTTTAGCTTCAAAAGAATGTATGGAAAAGATGCAATGAGGACAAATAGTAAAAATCTTACCATCCTTCCTAAATGGATGTGACCGTAGTTCATTACTTAACACTATTGGTCGCACGTTTTCAGTACTAACATTTATAAATCCAGGAAGAAAATTTGCCTTGACAAGATCAAGATCCTCAAGCCATGAAACATAATGACTTAGCTCCTCGCAGTTTAGTTCAGCCTCGGGACAGTAGTAGGTCCTGTCTACCAAGCGCTGGACATGTTTGCTTGCACCAAATAAGCGACAATACAAATTAGTTGTCAACTATTTTGAATAAACAATATCAAAGACATAAATATGGTTGAGAAACTTACATAATGGTATAATGGAGGCGTCTCGCACATCGACCCGGATGTCGGTATTACCTTCAATATCATCTTCCTGGACGAATATCAAAGGTGATAACCATATCAGGCTCAAATGCATAAGTCTTGCATAGTGCTCACCATGTTTTGCATCCAAAATAGGTGTAGTCATCTGAATTGTATAATTTTGCATGGAAAATATAAACATGCTCGGTCTTCAAATAAACTTTCTTTACCTTCGCAGTATGACTGAAACCTATCTTATCCAATACAAAAACTCTTGCATGGCAGGGGATACGCTAGTAGAATAGTAAAAAAATTTAAGTTCAAGCAAATGAAGCAGATGTCATGCTTAGCTACGAAAAAAGACTTGTCGTTATGACTTCATTGTATCCACTTCAAGTTCTCGCCCAGCTTGATCTGAAGTGCCTATCATCATCTAGGAAGATTCCACAAGACAGGCAGCGCTCGTCTTGCAGTATTTCCAAATACCGAAATCCTTTTCGTCGTCAGACATTTCCTATGTTCATAGTTAAAACATTAATTGAAAATCGATCAAAGATAACTACCAGGATACTCAACACACAAATCTGGGGCACTCGATATTTCCTACATATTCTGGCACAAGTCATGCCAAAATTCACGGAAAAATCCGCATGACCTTTGCTAAAATAAAACATATCGAGCCTGAATTTGCCGAACGGAAATGAATCAACACTCCGCAAAACATAGGCCACTCGGAGGTGTAACATGCAAACATGACCGGCCACTTGGATATTGAGCAACACAATATATACATTTCAAAATATCTTATAGGACTCAAATTAGCATGCATTCAATAAGCAAAAGTAAATCATCTCATGCGTCCCTACATCGTCGAATATTATCACTAATACATCATGAATAGTGTCATACATATAACATCACTAATACAACTAAAACCCTAGCACACGACGGTATCGGCGCGAGCGGTGGACACCACAAAGAAGGAACCATCACAGGATCATAGCTCCAGTGAGATCCTCGAGAACCTGCCGGTATTGAGAACGACCTGTGCTCCAACGCAAACAAGTAGCGACGACGACGCGCGTCCTCCTCATCGACACGGTGGCGCACCACCTCATGGATTCCTCAAGCCTCGGATCATCATCGCCCACGCGATCGCCACCAAAGAAGGTTCGGTCAACGACAGGCTGGCTCCTCACCAACATGCGCCCGATAGGTAGCGCCCCCAGTACCTCGCGGAGCCCAATCCCGGACATGGCCGATCTGGTCAAGCAGGTGTCGTCCTCCGCCGACTCGACGACGAGGATGCGGGATAGGCATCATCCACGTCGAGGCGGGAAAAATTGCTTTAACTAAAAAATAGCAACAAGTTCTTACTAACTAGTTCTTACTAAAAATAAACTTACTATAAATAAAATGGTTTTTATCACTTATGCCACCGGTTGTGTCTCACTACTCAATTTTGCCACTAGGAATTTCAACTGCTCAAAAATGCCATCACTTCGTTAGGTACATGCTCAAAAATGCCATTGGATACCATTATTGTGATCTCAAAACTCTTTTGCTATGTTATAGTGACATAAATACCTATGAACCAACATGCCATCTCTCCCTCTATCTCACTACAATAAAGTGTGGGGCCCACTTAATCCTAACAACGTTCTTATTTTCCTGTAAAATTATTCGCTTGGTTACTCCCCGACAAGTAGGGATACACTTAGAACTGACATATGGGTCTAGAATTATTTTGTCATATAACATGGTCAACGGGTTTGACATGAAAATAATAATGTCTAATGGCATTTTTGAGCAAACATCTAACGGGATGGTGGCATTTTTTAGATATCTAATGGCATTTTTGAGCAAGCATCTCACGGATCGATGGCATTTTTGAGCAGTTGTAACTTCTAATGGCAAAATTGAGTAGTGGGACACTATTAGTACCTAGTTCTTAATATGCAACTAAAATAAACTTACTATAAATAAAAATAAACTTAATATGCAACTAAAATATAAAAAACCCTAGGCAGATCAGGTAGGGGAGAGGAGAGCGAGCGTGCTCACCTCGGGTGCTCGCGACGAGGAGGGGAGGGCGGCCGAGGTCGGGTCGGGCGGGTCGGGCGGCGTCTGGGCGGCGTTGAGGTCGGGGCGGGCGGCGTTGAATCTGGGTTGGGGCGGCGTCCGAGGCGGCGTTGAGGTCGGGGCGGGCGGCGTTGAGGTCGGGGCGGGGCGGCGTTGAGGTCGGGTCGGGGGCGAGAGGGTGAGGAGGGCGGCGCACGGGCTGACGGCGGGCAAGTAGACTGGAGAGATTTGGGGAAAGTGCGTGGGGAAGGACGAACCTGGCCCGTGGTTAAGTCGAGAAGCAGCAGAAAGATTCGAGAAAAGCGCCGCTGCTACATTAGCTACATGCTTTCGATACACGCCATCGCTACTCCTTTCTTTTTTCCCTTTTTCATTTAGTTTCCTTCACATTTTATTTGTTTCCTTTCACCTTATTCTATTTCTTTCATTTTCAATTACCTTTCCATTTTCTTTCCATTTAATTTTATAACCTTTAGCAGCAACGAAGTTTACACTAAACGCGCTGCTACAAAAACAAGATAGCGGTAGCGGTTCATTATAGATCGCTACTACTATGTGTAGCTTATGGGCTAAGCCGTGGGAATTTTAGTAGTAATGTGTGTACAGAAGACGCCGCCATCGCTATATCTTTATTCGCAGCAAGTTACTCAAAGCGCTATCGCTAATTAGCACCAGCGTGCTTTCTTGACCCACGCTGCTGCTAAAGTTCTGTGTATAGGGTTTTCCTAGTAGTGGTAGTTCGGATACCAAGGACAGCAATGGCAGGTCGCCGCAACAAGCATAAACGCCGATTAACGGTGATAATGCTGAAGGTACGATAGTAAATGCCGGATTCAGAGGCTCTAAACCCGTCACGGAAGAAGCCATTCAAAGAAATACCCAAGGTCCGCCCAACTTGGACCGAATACTGATCGCTTGTGCGGTACATGGCACCCCGAAAACCAGCCAACCACACCAACAGGGATTGTTGGGTGTTCAAGCAAGCAGCAAGCTAAGCTACCGAAAACAACGATAAGGGTTGCATACCGATGACGAGGAAGAGCCCCGCCGAACAATAGAGGACAGAAGGGCTTTCCCACACAAGTGCGGACGGTGAACATGATATACGCAACCCACATACCCAAAAGGGAGCGAGCGCGCACTAAGGGACGATATGCGATGCAGCCACGCCCAAGTTCAACCCATGGTCCTCCTGCCCGATCACATTTGATCAAGGGACCACCCACTAGCATCCGTCACGGCGGATTCGCCGCATTGGTTCTTGACCCAATTATTGACGGATTTCATCTCACCGTAGTCTTGATGGACGGCGGCAGCAGCTTTGAACCTGATTTATCAGATACAGGTGCAAAATGGGCATAGACCCGTCAAGGATCAAACCCACAAAGACGACCTTTAAAGGCGCCATTCCAGTGTAGAGGCCAACTGCACAGTTCATACACTTGAAGTGATCTTCGATCCCGGATAACTTCTGGAGTGAGGAGTTAATCTTCGACATAGTCCCATTCCGCAGCGGCTATCACGCACTGCTCGGACGAACCGCATTCGCAAAATTCAATGCGGTGCCGCACTACGCGTGCCTCAAACTCAAGATGCCAGGCCCTCGAGGCGTAATCACGATCAATGGAAACACCGAACGCTCCCTCCGAACGGAGGAGCATACGGCCGCCCTCGCGGCGGAGGTGCAAAGCAGCCTCTCACAGCAATTCTCTAGTCCGGCCAATAAACAATCGGACACTGTCAAGCGCGCCCGGAGTAACCTACAGCAAGACCGCCTGCACGTTCCGAACAAGCGTAGTAATGCAGCCCCAACCCCAGCCCTCGCGAACTCGCTGGGCCGAAGATTACGGCACGTAATTGCGCCTCAAGCACCATGGGCATAGGGGACGGGCCACGACCACAACACGCCTGCACGCGGCTAGACCGCACTAGGGGCTCCGCTTGTGTCATTCCTTTTTTCTTCCTTTACTTTCGTGACTCTGCTTCCGTAAGCCTGTCCCGCATTCGCGCCCAATACATCGATGCAACAGCTGTGGAAGTAGAAATCTGCGCCGAGTGTCCAGTGGTCTCTATTACGAGCAAGATACCTGTTTTACATACCACACCGCAAACTTACTTCTGGAAGGGGACATGTAAAAGTCCTGCACCTTGCTTATCGCACAATTTGTATCGCTCGCTTTTATTTGCGTTTCTTTTTAATAACCAATATATAGCTCTTGCCTATTATTGCATTCTTTCCCATTATATATGTTCATTTATGACATTACGCAACCGTACAATTTGGTACGGCCAATACACCAGGGGCTTATGTACCCCAAAAACACGGTGTGACAAGTCCGAACACTTTCACAAGTGCGGCACCGAACTTATAGCATTATATGCATCGGCTCAATCATGTCTTGGGTCAATAGTTGGGTTTGCCCTGCCCCATGTTTTGGTACCTTACGCTCGTTATATCAGCTAAGGTAGCGCTGGAGAACCACTGCGACATTGTGCCCGTTGAGCTAGGTTGAGCACCTCTGGAGAAAGCTAAACTGACCGTCATGATAAGGCGAGAGCCGGTCGCTATTCGAGAGGTTTCTTCGAGTCCCTAAAGACTTATGCCGCTTAGAGCGAGGAACCGCATTGTCTGTCCACATGCGGTATAGCGCCCTCAACTCGGTCTTCCGAATACTAGGGGCTTCACCAAATTTAAAATTATAGAATTCTATGGCTAAGGAGAGTGTTCAAGCACTATAAGTCTGGTTGCCTTGTTCGCTGCGCTGAGCGCCCCTCGACGGACCCAAGAATGGGAACAAGAGCACTCAAGTTTATCCCGAACACCCCAAAGACTGTGGCATGGGGGCTGAAGCCAACGACTTGCCATCTCTCAAATTTGATAAACGGCCGCACGTAAGATAATATTTTAAATTAATGTTGCGTTGCTTAGCACATATGAACAAGTTTTCAGCAGGCACAGATAACAAATGCGAGTCTATTCAAAAGTTACATCTTTGGAGCACTCATCCGCTATACTGGCGGGCACCTTCAGACGCCTCATGGTACATTTCGGCTTATGATGCTCCTTGCCCTTCGTGGCCCGTCCGTCACAAGCTTCTCCGCGATCCAGCTTGCCCCAAAGGCACTTTAGCATCGGCAAGGCCCGACGGCACCTTCAATGCAGACGGAGCGCTGATGACTTCAATCCATGGACATGTGCCCACCACCGCTGCACTAGCCCAAGTAGCTCCTGTGCATGGCTTCCAATGGCCACAACCAACTATGAGGCCCTTCATGGCCTGTTCGGCGACCTTGTGGAGCTCGACCAGCTGCTTCAGCTTGGTCGTCAGGGCACTGGACGCTCGCCTCAAGATACCGAGACCAGAACACCTTCTCCGCCGAGCTCCCTCCTTGGCGCGGTAGAACGCGCAGCATCGTATACACTACGGGCAGATCTTAGAATGCTCCGGAGAGCTCCGAATCCGGTAAGTAATAGGTAAGTCACTTACATGCTTGCTTTGCATAAATAATGCCTTACCAGCCGCTATCTTCTTTAATGATTCAATTTCTTGAGGGCTTTTTGGCTTCGCCTTAGCGGCTTTGGCACTTTCAAGAGCCGAGGCGAGCTCGGACTCGAGTCTTTGAGTCACGCCCAAACTCTCGTGTTTTTCCACGAGAGCCCGGAGCTCTTGCCGCACCTCCGCCACCCGCTCCTCCTGCTTCTCTCGCTGGTGCGCCATGCGCGCTTGAGCCGGGCCATGACACCGCTTCCTTCCGGTCGCCACCTTGTTCGTGGGCCCCTACAATACCCACGTTATTCCCGCTATTTTTGCAACCGAATCCTTTCTATAAGGTATTTCTTTAATAAGGTATTGCTTACCTTCCTGTCCTCGAGCCGCTTGGCAAGGCCGAGCTCGTTTCTGACCGCCGAGGCTCTTCTTCAATGCATTGACCTCCGCACAAGCGGCAGAGGTCGAAGCGAGCTCGTGCATTCGCATATTGACATACTTATGTTAGACTCTCATGATATCTTTTTAGATCCTTAGTCCGCTTTTCTTTCCAACACCGAACTAAGCATCAGGGCTACCGCCTATGCGGTAATATTTTTACATATTCTAAACTTACCTCAAAGCCCGTTAGAAGGCTGGTACACCACACTCATAATAAAGGCGGTGCTTCCTGTCGATGGAGGCGCTTTTGCGCCCAAAGCAAGTTATCCGGTGCCTCCGCATGGACGGAGGTCACCTGCGTCGTAGTCTTACCTTCTTATGAAGGGGCCGCTGTCGGACTTCGAACCATCAAGGTTCCGACGGAGTCCAAGACAGGGCTGCACTTAGAGCCCTCCGGGTCTCGCCCCTTCATGCATGGAGTCCGGAGGTCGCCTTGCGGCGCTCCAGACCACCTCCTCCGGCTGGGCCCTCTTGGGACTCCACTGCAGTGTCGCGGGCGACACGACGAGAGGAGGCGGTCGGAAGTGAAGTACTATTCACATCCGACGAGCCCAGTGGAGCCGCCGACGGCGGCAAGCCTGCCCTGGCCAGGCTACATGGTCATATTCGCGTTAGAAGGCACTATGCGACAAATAAAAAGTCATGAACTATTCCGAGTCCGGACACTTACGATCTCGCCAGGGCTTGGCCTTGGTGGCCACTCCTCCTCGCCGCTTGTCGGCATTGGTGGAGAAGTCCGGAGGAAGGGTCCTTCCTTTATTGATTCTCCGCCTCCCCACCGGGCGGCCTTCCTTTTCATCTCCTTCACTGGGAGAGGCTTCTTTTTCCTCCTCCTCTTCCTCAGAGGAGGATTCCGCCTCAGAGTTGTCGGGCGGTGAGTCCGACAGCACCTGGCGCCGGGAGCTCCTTCGAGTTCCCGTGGCCTTCTTCTTGGCCTTCTTCTCCAGCACCACGTGAGGTGCCGGAGCCAGCAGCCCCGTCAATCGGGCGTCCACTGGTCTTCGGTATAGGGCCGGACAGCTTAATCTGTCCGGCGCCTTCAGCCAGTCCTGCCAAAGGTTAGGGAGTTTTAGATCCCGTGACAGAGTCAAACTATGAAAAAGAGTCCCATAAAGGGTAAAATAACTTACTCGCTGGCTTGACGCTGCAAGCTGAATCCGCGATCTTCGGTAGCGGATGTGGGAGCCTCGGCGCTTGAACAAGACCTTCCTGCATCTTCGCACGAGTGTCAAGAGCCTTTTCGAGTTGGGTGTTGTGCCCGATCGAACGCCACAATTTGATGGCCCGTTGTTGGCATGGGAGAATCCGCGGATGAGCATCACCGGATAACGTTGACAAGCCTGAGATTCTTGTCCGCCAAGTTTCGGACGCAGGTTTGGAGTCCGGATAGCTCGTCTCAATCACCCCCACGACAGCCCGCTCTTTCCATGATGTGAGCGCGTGGGGAAGCTAGATCGAATTGGGGCCGCCACCATTGAGAGTCGCTGCTCGGTGATGTAGAACCACCCCGATTGCCACCCCTTTATGGTCTCCACAAAGGAGCCTCGAGCCATAGGACTTTGGCCATCTTGTTAACCATGGCACCTCCAAGACTCGGCTTGGCGGCCGCCCACTACCTTCGGCTTGACATTGAAGATCTTCAGCCATAAGTCGGGCGGGGCTGGATGCAGAGGAAGGCCTCGCACACCACGATGAACGCCGAGGTGTTGAGGATGAAATTGGGCCAGATCATGGAAGTCCAGGCCGTAGTAGAACATGAGCCCCTGGACAAATGGGTGAAGTGAAAACCTAGTCCGCAGAGGAAGTGGGTGAGAAACACCACCTCTCATGGGGCCCGGGGTTGAATGAGCTGCCTCGTCGGGGAGCCGGGCGCAATGTCGCTGGACAAGTATCCGCCTTTCGCAGCTTTTTTGATGTGCCCTCCGTGACGGAGGAGGCCATCCACCCGCCTCCCGCCTCCCGACATAGTTGGAGAAGGTTGAGGTGGGTGTGCGGACTTGGGCGCCTGGAGCTCGAAAAGGAAATGGATGAGCAAAGGAGGAAGAAGGCGAGGTGAAAAGGTGGATCCTTATCCCTTATATGGACGGACGGCTATGCGCCCCCGCCAGCCCGGTAAAACTCGCCATCTCCCAAGCGCCGTAATCAATGGCGCAGATGGGTTACCCACGTCCGTATTGATGGGAATCCTGAATAAGGGGCACGATCTCCGCTTTGATAAGACGTACAAGGAAACCGCCGCTAAACGCTACCGAGGTGGGACAGAAAAACGATTCAATAAAGGCATGGCTGTGGTGTGATGTCACGCCTGAATACGCCGCAGATCTATGCAAAAGTTATTCTCTACGGTGGTATGTGGAACTTGTTTTGCAGAGCCGACACTATCCTTGTGTTCAAAATCTTCTATGAAGTATTCGAGGAGGAACCCGCTTTGCAATGTCAAGACAATATGCGGCCGGACTCTGCCGTCATTGAAGCCAGGTTCAGGGGATACCGAGGAGTCTCGACTAGGGGTGTCCGGATAGTCGAACTATCATCTTGGCCGGACTCCTAGACTATGAAGATACAAGATTGAAGACTTCGCCCCTTGTTCGGATAGGACATTCCTTGGCGTGGAAGGCAAGCTTACGATACGGATATGTAGATTTCCTACCATTGTAACCGACTGTAACCCTAAGCCTATTCGTGTCTATATAAATCAAGGGTTTTAGTCCAGAGGATGAACAACAATCATACCATAGGCTAGCTTCTAGGTTTTGCCTCTCTCGATCTCGTGGTAGATCTACTCTTGTACTACCCATATCATCAATATTAATCAAGGTGAGTAGGGTATTACCTCCATCGAGAGGGCCCAACCTGGGTAAAAACATCGTGTCCCTTGTCTCCGTTACCATCCGCCTAGACGCACAGCTCGGGACCCCTACCCGAGATCCGCCGGTTTTGACACCGACAGGGACCAATAAACCCGGACAGAGGTAGTACGTACTTATCCTGTTTGGGTCTAGGCCTTGCATTGCCAAACTTCGCCACACATTTTTTCCAAGCTTGCCTAAAGTTTTCAAATGAGAAGGAGGTACACTTGGCAAGACGGCTGTCGCGGGTCGCATCACACCTCACACGGTCGCTTCCTGCATGCCGCTGGGTCGCACCGCACCTCACACTTCGCCTCCGCACGCTGCAAACCCAACCAAGGAATGCACCTCACCGACACATGTTGTCGCATGTGAACAAACCAAACTCAGCCGCCCTATCGCTGACACATAATTTTCGCTCATAGAGTATGTTTATCCAACCGAGTATCCGTGACGCCCGCAAGTGTGGTCTGTTGGGGAAGAAGAAGAGGTGAGGAAGAAGGAAAGAAGGGTTAGAGACGAGGATATTCATCCAACCACCTGAAATGGTAGACTCAAAGCGACTTGCATAAAAAATAGTATGTTTTACACAGCAAAAGATCCATAATAATAAAAACAACAACATAAAGAAAAACTATCATCGTCGCGGAAAGAGACGGCCTCGCTGCTTTTGGCTGCCGCCACATGAACCAGCCGTCGCTGCCGACGTGTCTCCGCGACCGGTTGTCCTCGGCCTCCAGCCTACTGCTCAAGCGGAGTGTGTGGGCACTCTGCACGGACGACAGCACAGCCCGGTTCAACTCGAGGACATCCGGTTCCGCCTACAGGAGGGCCTCGATGGCAGCGGCATCCGTCCGCTCCGCGTCGAGTCGAGCCTCCGCCGCCCGGTTCAAGTCCAGGACTTCCGGTTCCGCCCGCAGGAGGGTGTCGGCGAGAGCGGCATCCGCGCTCCGCCGAGTCGAGCCTCCGCCGCCCGGGTTCAAGTCCAGACTTCCGTTCCGCCTGCAGAGGGCGCTGATGAGAGTGGCATCCGCGCCTCGCGCCGAGTCGAGCCTCGCCGCCCGATTCATGTCCAGACGTCCGGTTCCGCCTGCAGAGGGCCTCGATGGCAGCGGATCCGCGCCCGCCTCAAGTTGAGCCTCCGCCGCCCGGTTCACATCCACGACATCCGGTTCCACTTGCAGAGAGCCTCGATGGCAGCGGCATGCGCGCGCCCGCATCGAGTTGAGCCTCCGCCCCCGGTCCTCCTTAGTATCGCCATGTTGAACCGCTGGTCCGCCGCACCATGGGGACTCGGACGCCGCACGAAGTCGACGCCCATCATCTCATACCCATCGGGGCCTTCGCGCCGCGACCTCCGCAGGAACATTGATCGGCTTCTCCTCCTCGTAGCTTGGCTCCAGAGAACTCGGGATTGGCCCGCCGCAGCTAGCTTGGGAACGGAGGTTCATGGCGCCGACCGCCGCCGCGATTTCGCGCGGGCGCCCGCGCCAAGATCTTGTAGTAAGTGATCTTGTGGCGCACCATGGCTTTCCGCGAACTAGGGACGCTTGATGCGGGCTAGGGATCAAAAGGTGGGGAATGGGCTGAGATTTGGTGTGGTTTTAGGGCGTGGCTGGCGACGCCGAGCAGCAAGGTTCTGTAGAATAGTGGTTCCGTGACGACCGTCAATCGGTTTTGACTGTACATCGCCTTGTCGCGTTTCACGCTGCAGCCCGCACGCTGGACCTCCACGCCGCCACCGAATGGAACGCGCTTCATCTTTGCTTGCCGCCAGGGACCGCAGTTGAGAGCAAACCGACGCCCCTCCCTCCCCGCCCGCCATTTATTATACCACTACTCCCTCCGCTTTATGCGGAGTAAATAAAACAGAGGGAGTATACTACGGATGAGGATCCTCGACGTGGTTGAACCCATTGAGTAATCGACATGCGGGCCTAGCAAGCATGGGGCCGCCAAGAAGTGACCGAAAGGGAGGGTAAGGCAGGATACCTACGCCGAGGATCCACTTCCACTATACTACTTTGACCAAATGTTAGAGTAATAATATATGGCATGCAACTTACACAAATGTTAGAGTAATAATATATGACATGCAACTTACACAAAGCATACAGGGTCTAATGCGTTTTTCGAGGCTAACTTTGACCAAATGTTAGAGTAATAATATATGACATGCAACTTACACAAAGCATATGGTCAATTTCGTATGTGAAAGGACTTTCCAATGATATAATTTTCACATTATACATATCATGCACTCCCTCCGTCTAGGTGTGTAAGTCATCTTATGAAAACCAAATAATCCCAAAACACGCAGGCGCGGTGCATTAACTTCTACCTCGTTTCTTGTTTCTTGACATATGAACCAATAAGAGATGAGGGTGTGCATGCTTTTAATGACCTGAGACTATCAAACATGACATGCAGTGGTTAGTTCATTGCATGCAATACTATTAATTAGCAAATAAACATTAATGTCTCTCGCTTTCCCTCCTCCTTGGTCACGTGCACAGCCTAAGATGACTTACTCACCTATGTGAAAGGAATACTATTAATCTTGTCAATAGTCAAATTGGAAACCATCTCGAGTACAAATCTAGGAGTACGTACAAATCTAACAATATTGATTGGGCGTTCTTGAATGTTGATACCTTTTTTAACATAGTAGAGATACTTTGACTACACATAAAACTTATATGTAAGGTAGAAAGGATAGGAGGGAGTATATTGTACGCTCAAAACGAAACGAACATTGAATACCCTTTATATATGATTTATGGATGCTATGATCACCGGTTCAAAGTTTGAATCCGCTTTAGGTATCACGTGTTTCACTCGCTCCTCTCGATTTCATCTCGGGTCCCAAGATCTATTGAAAGAGGACTAGGTGGGTACATGCTAATGATACTCGCGGAATGTTCAAATGAGGCATGCGGAGGATGGACTTGATCTGGAGGGCGACATGATCGATGGAGAAGAGGGTTGAGAGGAATGAGAAATAAGCAAATGCCACATGATTACACTTGAACGGCTCAAATAAACAATAAGTTGTCTCGCTTGGCCTACATAGTGAAAGGCCCACGCGCAACGCGGAGCACCGACGCCGAATATGGCCGGAAAACAGGGAAACCGATATGGGGCACACCGCCGGGACGACGTAGTGCAGCCTAGTCCAATGGAGGAGCTGGCCCATGACCTCTCGCCATCGACAACCGCTCATGTGGGTCTTTGGGGCCAACAACGGGCGCAGCTCCAGCACCGCCTCGACACGGCGATCAAGGGTGAGCTTACACGCCATATCATCGATAGACACGGTCGGTTTCAGTGTGCCGAGGGTGGCGTTTGTGTTGTGGCACCACCAACGGTATGTTTGGTTTGTGCCCAAGGTTGCCCCATCAAAGCATTGGGTAGCAAAATTTTGGTTGAGGTATTGGTTGCCCATGATTTGGCCGACATTGGCAAGAAAATGAACTAGAGTTGGCTAGAGTTCATTGGCATGCCAAAGAAATGGCAACCATCCAAACAAAGACCAATCTTTGGGTCATGACCAAAATTTTGGTAAGGTGCACTTTGGCCACAATCCAAACACACCCCAACACCCGGCTCGTCGCAGATGCACGGGCGCCGCGACGCGCCCACGGAGTGGTGTAGCGCCAACTGCATCCTCCGACCTGAGACCATGCCGGTCGCCTTGCTTTTTCAATGACATGCGGGATCGATTTGAGCAAAGGGCATCTCCAACGCTGCCACAACCGCAGATGACTACCCCGCACACCAAAGCCTCGCCCTCGCGCCGTCACGGTGTGCGCTCCCACCCGGCGCCAGCTGCCCGCATTCATGTCGTCCGCTCAGATGTCGTCATAAGAGGCTCGGTGCCCGAGGAACCAACTCGCGACTTAATGACGCACCCGGACGCTGGCCTCACCGAATGCGCTACTTAAAGCAGCAACGCCCAGCTAACCTCCACACCATAGCGCATCGCCCTCCTACCGACACCACATCCGCCATGATCGCAAGTGCGAACTCTCGCGGAGAGCTTGTCTTCGGGATGAAGCTCGAGGTCGCCGCTCGCCAAATCGCCTCTCGCGACGCAATAGCGGCGTAGCCGACGCGGACGCGACCGACAATCGGTGGCTACGCTGGCGGCCGACGACGGAGCACCGCCACCACGCTGCCCTACTTGCCGCCCAACGTCTGCACCGCCGAGGTCGGGACTCCTCCGAGGATGAGTAGGGCATGGGAGGCGGCAGGCATGGTGTGCCAACTGGCCGGTCCGTATCCCGTGTTCTACTCTTCCTCGCCGAGACCGCGCTTTCACTTCACGGGTCTTGAACCCCGCCTGCATATAGAGATCGCAGATGGAGGACGCCGATCGCCGCCAGAGAATAGGTTTAGGGTCGGGTTTTTTATTTTTCTGTCTTATAGAATTTTGAAATGTAATGAAAATCTGCCTTGTTTGCATTAATCTCGGCCGGTGTATATGAACTTTCACAATAATATACATATTGTAGGAGTACTAGTGCACGGAAGATCAAGATCTTGTGGGAGAAAAGGATGAACGAGGGAAAGCCTTATCTGCAAATGTGGAGAGGAGTGCGGTAAATTGTCATAGTTTCCTTCCTATCCGTTAGATATAGATCGGATGGCCTATATTGCAGGATGACAGCACACCATCATCACCAACTCGCTTTTTATTGAACCGAGACAAATCTAAAAACCCAACTAAGCCAACCTCCCAGCATATCGCATGAGGAAAGACCCGTCGCACTGCTTTAGTCGGGATTACCGGATTACTAGTAGTAGTATCGATGGATTGCGCAAGCAACATTTTTTAGGGGTGAAGCACCTAGTTTAAAAGGAAAAAGGCGGTACACTCACAAGACTTCTGTCATGGTCGATTGCACCCCACACACATTCGTCCTGCACACGGCTCACGACACGGAACGCGCTTCGCTTGCCTCTTCACCGACACGTGGACTGCACTTGAGAAACCGACCATGTGCTAAACTCCCCGCCCACCGCGCAAAAATCCTCCCCCCCCCCACACACACACACACAAAAATTCCCCAAATTCGATTCAACCGCCTTCGCCAAATATTCCCCAACCCCCCCGCCCTCCCTCCACTCCATTCGCCCGCCAAAGCCGCCTCCCCACCACGCCGATACGCCGGCGCCATGTTCGCCGAGGGACGACGGCGATCCTCTCGCCCCACAAGACGCTCGAGACTGCCGCCCTTCAGCCGCGCCGCCACCTCTCGCTACGTTTTGTGGAGGCGACGGCGGTCAGCGCCGCCACCATCGGGCGACGTTCGTGTGGAGACGACGGCGGTCAGCTTCTCCCATGGTACGCGATTCTAGACCGAGGCCCCGCTCATGTCGGTGTAGCGCTGAATGTTAGCCGATAGACGCCGTTAATCTCACTGCTTGTCAAGTAGTTTATCGTCAATATGCTCGCTTAAGAAGCTTCTTGCCCTGCTCGCACTCAATCTGCTTAGCTGAGATGGCATGCCAAGGCCGATTAGTTGCTAAAATATCCTGCCATATATTTATTGTGACGAGATTGCCATGGTCTAGTAGCCAATCTGTTAGGTGAAATAGCTCTACACCGTTTTATACTCGATCTTTGTTGCTGCGATGGCCTTCGATAGTTCGATGGCTGTGTGCTCGGCTCATTGACTGCTGAAACATCCTGCCATAATTTAGCACTCAAATCTGTTTGCTGAATTAGCTTTACATATATTTCTGTTATTTAGATCTGCTCATCCAAATATCTTGCCATAGCTTTAGAAATCGACTCTAGGTATTTTTTTCTCGACTTCATAAAAAGCATATATGTTTTTCCTGTAATATCTAGTAGAAGAACTAATTTGTATATCTAATGATGGACAGGACTTGGATAACTTCGTCAAGATTCTCCGCTGCATATGTCGAGGGGTTGAAAACTTCATGAACTTTATCGAGCTGAGTACGGTGGTCCAAATCAGATGTGCTCGCCTGTAGCAGTTGTATGAATTCAGTTACAAGACCCCACCAACTGTGCAAAATCATCTACACTTGTATGGGATGTCGGTCACATATACTAGGTGGGTTCATCATGGTGAAGCTGTGAACATCAATGTTATTGACTACGTGGAAGCAGCAGATCACCATCTTGATCTCGCCTCGATGCTCGTGGAAGAGGAGGAGGAGGTGGTGGTGGCGGAGCCAGTGAGTTTGACCAACATTGAAACAATGCTATGAAATGCTCGTGCATTCCATGAACTTTCACCTGCAGAAGAAAAACGGTGGGCCCGCATGTTGAAACAATGCAACGTTATTGTCACCCCGGGAAATAAGTTTTCAGTATTCTCAGCTATAGTCACCTTTCTTCAGGTGAAGACATCTGAGCGGATGACCAACAAATCATTCGATGAGATGTTGGCTGCTTTCCGCAAATCTTTCCCAGATGCGTCTGAGCTACCACACACCTATAGTAAAATGAAGAATTTCCTTCGTGCAGTTGGAATTGGATATGATATGATCCATGTTTGTAAGAATAATTGTGTTCTATTCTGGAAGGATTATGCCAACTTAAGTGAATGCCCGAAATGCAAATCATCAAGATGGAAAGATGGCGATGCTGTGAAGAGGGTTCCTCATAATGTTCTGAGACATTTTCCAATTACACCAAGATTGCAGAGGTTGTTTCATGATGCTGAAACAAGAGAGGATGTACTGTGGCATTCTAGGAACCAGGAGTATAGAGATCAGAATGTAATGAGCCATCCATCTCATGGTAGTGAGTGGAAAAGCTTCAATGATAAACACAAAGAGTTTGCTGCTGACCCGAGAAACATTAGACTTGGCTTAGCTTCAGATGGATTTAACCCATTTGGCCACCAGAGCGCCACATATAGCATGTGGCTGCTTGTTATCCTTACAACATGCCTCCAAATGTCTGCACCAAAGAATCAAACTACATGATGGCCTTGCTCATCCCAGTCCAAAAGTCCCGGAAAGGATTTTGATTTGTTCATGGAGCCTCTTGTGGAGGAACTTCAACAGCTATGGAAGGGTGTTCTCACCGAGACCTATATAGCAGCCCACCAGCTGATTTCTTTCTCAAGGTTGTTGTAATTTGGTGCATCCATGATTATCCGCTTTGGGCACTATGTCGTATTAACGACACATGGTTACAATGCATGTGTTCGTTGTAACAGAATCCACCGTCATACACGCAATACTTAGCAAGATCTGTTACATTGACACCGCCGCTTCCTTGCCAAGGACAAGCCGCATCCTAGAAAATACCAAGACATGTGTTCAATGCAAAGCATGAAAACCGTGATGCTCCAAAGAGGCTCACCGCCGATGAGTTGCAAGTGGAATTAGAGAAGGTCAGCATATTACACCTGTGAAACCATCCCGGTAATGGTAGCGGAAAAGGAAGCATGGCACGGTAGAAGAGAGATTATTGTTTACCCGCAGGTCCACTTTGTGGGACTTGGAGTATTGGAAAGATTTGGATCTGTGGCATAATCTTGATGTGATGCACATCGAGAAAATATATGTGACAAGATTATCGGCACACTTCTTAACATTGAAGGCAAGACGAAAGATACCTTAAAATCTAGGATTGATTTGACACACTGGTATCGTAAAGGATTTGCAGGTGGAAGATGAAGGTAAACCACGGATATGGCACCACCTGTGTACGCCTTGGACAAGGTAAAAGAAAAGAATTTGCGAGGTCCTCACACGGTGAGATTCCCACATGGATTTGCTTCCAACCCTGAAAGGAGAGTCAAGCAGATGGAAACAAGGTACAAGGGTTGAAAACTCATGACTGCCACGCCCTACTTCAAAGGGTTTTACTGTTATCCTTAGAGGATTGGGCCACCCCGACTTATACAGAGCAGTTGCAAGAGTTGGGACAATTATTCAGTGGAACTCGCAGAGGGATATCAGGATAGATGCTTTGGAGCCGCCTTAGAGACAAGATACCAACTATCATATGCACCTTGAGAAGATATATCCTCCAGCCTTCTTTGATGTGATGGTGCATTTGGCTGTTCATCTACCGATGAGGCACTACTTAGAGGTCCAAGACAAGATGGCTGGATGTACCCTATTGAAAGGCGGCTAGGCACTTTCAAGGGCTATGTTAGGAACAGAGCTAGACCCGAGGGTTCCATTGCAGAGGCCTACATTGCTACTGTGCTGCTGACATTCTGCTCAAAATACATTGAAACAATTGATCAGCTTAGCAAAGAGGTGTGTGAAGACAATCCCGGCTCAATGTTTTCGATTATTCTGCTCGAGTTACGAGGAAGAGTCGACAAGAGGACAAACCTAAAGATTTGGACAAAATGGTTTTGTATGTGTTGAATAACCGTCCCGAGATACTACCTTATATCAAGTAAGTGCAAGATCGCAGCTTATACATCGTAATCTACTAAACTTGCAGCACATTCTTATATATTTAGATGTTTGACGCGATCACTATGTTGTGCAGCATGTACAAAGAGGAATTACTGCCGCAAAATACAAGAAACATTGACAAACTGGTTATGGCAGGATTTGAGAAATGGTTCAAGAACCATGTAAGCTTTTGAAGTGCACTGTTAGTTTTTTTAATATATTGAGTACATAAGATGATCAGCTTGTCTATTTTCTAACCATAGGTTAAGAAGATGCGGAGGATGGGCAGGCAGTTGATGATGCACTTTACTCACTAGCAATGGGTCCCGATACTCGGGTAAGACATTATGAATCTTATGTTGTTGGAGATGTGCGCCACAACACCCTTGCACGAGACGAAGGCAGGAAGACACAAAACAGTGCCATCATGAGCACGGATACATATGACAAAGAGACAACTGAAATGTATGCTAACATAATGTACATTGTTCATTGCAGATATCTCCGCCGAGGATCATCGGTGTGTTGTTCTCACAGTCTTTGTCGTTGGTATAACCTATTTTCCAGATCGCAAAACCCAGAGCTGATGATTATTTCAAATCCATCAATGTCAAGGCGGCGTATCGCACCAACGAGCCTTTTATTTTGGCAAATCAAGCAACACAGATATTTTTCTTGGAAGACACATTTGCACGTAGCGATGATCGGAGAGTATTGCAAAGGTTTGAGCAGAGGAATTCATTTAATGAAGTTGCACAACAAGATGATGCTTACATCGCCCTCCGATGTACAAGATAACACAGATGTTCCTAATATCTTTGAGAACCATCACGCCAATGACGCCGCGAAAAAGATTGCCCGTCGTCTTGTGGACATACAAGAGTTGATCAAGAAGAAGCCAACGCTCGAGGACGTTGAGGACGAAGAAGAAGATGACACCGTGGGGAATTACGATTCAGACCGATACACATGGCGAAGATGTTGACGCTGCTGCTGCGGATGATGATTACATTGCTTTTGTCGATTTGCTCGTCGTAAGATGTTTTTTATCTACTATGTGAAATTGTGTTTGCTATGACAACCAAACCTGATGAACATGTTGTTTAGTATTTTGTGTGAGAACATCACTTGTTATGTATGCTGATTTGTGTTTGGTGATTGTATGACAACTAAAACATGATGACATTGTTGTTTAGTTGTACTCATATTTGGCTGTGAAACTTGAATTTGATGACATAGTTTGCTGTTGGACTACAATTTGCTCGACGCCTTCGAATGAGAACAAAGGTGACCCGACAGGCCTCTCGCTATCTATTTATTTATATGAGCAAAAGGATACCCCTGATTTCCGCTAATAGAAATCATTAGATGTTCACAACACTACGCCCAGCCTGCTACATGTGTTTCATTCATTACTAGTTTCAACAAAGTGCTCATGTCGTAGCTAATGAATACATCACGAAGTGCTACATACACTGCAAATAAAGAGACAATCATCCTACAGAGCACATCGATTTTTCCCATTATCTTCACAAGCTCTTTCATCTCCTCATTGCTGTCAAGGTTGTTCAGCAGCTGTTCCTTGGCCATGATCAGAGGAACTGCATCTTTAACCTTCTGCTCTCCATCTTCCTCTTATGTCGCTCCTTCGCCATTTGTCCAACACCCCAACCTGCTGGTATTGGGATTCCTCGCTAACCAAATAATCAGCGAGTTGCATTCCCCACATCAAGAACTTCCCGTAAATACAAATCACACGAATCTTCCCTTTTCGCATTTAATCAAATTGGAAGATCATCAACCAAACTATTAAAAAATTAGCAACCGAAAGCAGCAGAACAACACTTAAACATATTATTACCCCATGATTCGGCATTTGTAGAAGACTCGCCAGGGTTGCGGATTGTGGTTGAGACGCGACGGATGACTCTGCGTGATTTGCAGCAAGGGCACCACACCAACGGCAGCGGGTTGCGATGAGCAATCGGCTGCGATGTGCGTGCCGGCGGGGTATGATGAGACCCACAGCGATGGTACGGGTGGCGACTTGGCGATATCTGGTTGTTGCTCGTCAAGAGCAGTGGACGAGCAGCCAACGGACATGGTTGCTGCGGCCAGAGCTTCTGATGCTAGGCAGAGTAAGTAGAGAAGAGGAGAAGTGAACGTTGGATATGTTAGTTTCTTTACTTGCAGAGTAGCATAGCACCATATATAGTCCTAGTATAGGTTTGGATTCAACCAGCTACAGGAGCACGTCTTTCTTTTTTCTAAAACTCGGCAACATCTCTTTACTGGTACACTAGCTTGTTCTATACGCCTTCCCAAGTCTTTGATTTTATTTCCCTTTTTTTTGCAAGGAAGGAAGGAGGACAAAATTGAGAGTTGCTCGGACTCGAACCCAAGACCTCTCGGTTGAAAACCAAGGGTGCTAGTCACTTATGTGGCGAACGTTCCCTGCGAGGAGGATGGCAAACGAACGCATTTTCCTCGCAGTTTTCTTCCTATATATAAAAAAGTATGCTACTTGGTGTCCGCTTAGTCAAAAACGATTGTGCCAACCTTGACCGCCGATTGACATTCAACGTCCTGTCGCTTTCTTCATCTCTTCTTCCTCGAGCCGCTAAAGCTAAACCAGCGCCAAGGGACCACCGCTCCCGCCTCCCATGGCTGGCTGTGATCTTCCCTGCTCCTGTTCCTTCCCGTCTGAGGCCTCACCAACGTCCTCCGTGCTCGCCGCGGTGCCGCCCTCCGGTGTTGTCAACATGGTCAACAACCGAGAGGAATAAGGAGATGACTGTACATGGTGAGGATGACAGGAGGGACCCAAAGAAGATGCGCAGTAATTTTGTTTTTTCGGGACGGAGAAGGGTATCAACTGGGTTAAAGGGACCTGTGGGCCTGCCTAGCCTGTGCTTTTATTTCATATGTTTAGCACATGACCAGCCCAGTTTGTTTTTTTTCCTTTTTGAAAATGGCTAGCCAGCTATTTTGTTTTTTGCGAATAACCAACATAGGCCTACTTGCTTTTCTCTACTCTGGGCCGGAAATCTTTCAAGACGAGGAGGGATGCATTTTCCCAGAAAATGGGCTATAAGTAATAAGAAATGGGCTATAAGTAATAATAAATGGGCTGTAAAATGAAAAATTACAGCAAACAGCAATTAGTTCCCAAATATTGTTTTCTTTCGGATTTTGATATTTTAAATTTCATTGTTTTTAAAGGGAAAATTTCATTGAATTTAAATTAAGGTATATTTAGATTTAAAATTAATTTGAATCTGCTAGAAATTTCGGGTCTGATGTCGTTTGGGACAGATTTGGAGGCTGACTTGTGGGTCTACTAGGTTGACGGTACTTTGGCTTTGTCAACATAATCCACAAACGATTCTAGTAGCAATGACCGCTGGATGTTAATCCAACGGCCGTGTTGCTTCTTCAATATCTGATCTTCTTGCTCCACCGCCCAAACCAGCTCGTGGGACTGCTGCTCCCGCCTCCTGGCGGGCTCTGCTGCCGCAGACAGCCGCACCGCCCCACCCTACTTCATTGCTGGCCAGCCATTCCTCTACTCACCCACACCTCCCGTTATTTTCCGGCGACGCAGCCGGACCAAGAAACCTCAGATTCCCAATCGCAGGCAACCATTGCCGAAGTCTTCCCGGCTCCGTGTCGTTCCTTCCTAGGCCTCGCCGACGTCCACCGACATGGTGCTCTCGGCGCGGCCTGGTCAACGTGGTCAACGAACGACATCCATCGGCCTGACAGCTGGGACCCATCGGAAGGGCCTCTGTATTTCATAAAAAAACGTTCCCCCCTCTGACATGTCGGACCCACTAACTATATCTTCGCACGCAAGGAAGTGCCTCCTTATTACGCACAAAAAATGAATACCCACCCTGCTAGATGGGACCCACCATTGTGGGAGGATGACTTGTGGGCCAACTAAGTTGACGGGGACGGAGGGCTTTGTCAACTTAGTCAATATGAACGATTCTAGGTCCAATGACCGTACGATGTCCACCCAACGGCCATAGTGCTTCTTCAACCTCTGGTCTTCTTGCTCCAGCCGCCCAAAGCAGCGTCGGTCGTGTCGCGTGCTCCTGCCTCTCGTGGCCGGATGTGATGCCGCGGAGGCCTCACCGCCCCCTACTACTCCCACCGCTGGCCCAGGGTATCCCTCTACTCACCCACACCCCCTATTATTCTGCGGCGACGGCAGCCTCACGCCGCAGCCGAACCAGTGAACCTCGTGATTCTCTCCGCACGGGCTACCATCGCTGCGTTTTCCCGGCTCCGTCGTCCCCTTCCTAGGCCTCGCTGTCGTCCGCACCACCGCCTGGTGCTCTCAAGAACGTGGTCAACGTGGTCAACGACCCACTTCCATCGAAGAGTATCAGACGCGGAGAGGCCGACAATTTGGTCCAGCGGCGCAAGGAAGTGCCTCCTTATTACGCCGCAAAATAATTATTCCTCCACCGACAGCAGGGACCCACCGGACGGGCCACCTTATTTCATGAAAAACGTTTTCGACCGCTGGGATCCACCGGACGGGCCAGCGATTTCGCGAAAAAACATTCCCCGCGGTGTCACCGACCCATCGGAAGTGCCTCCTTATTACGCACAAAAAATGAATACTCCCTTGTTAGCTGGGACCCACCATGGTGGAGGCTGACTTAGGGCCTATTAAGTTGATGGGACGGGGCCTTTGTCAACTTTAGTCAATGTGAACGATTCTAGCTCCAAAGGATCAGACGATGTCCATCCAACGGCCGAGTGCTTCTTCACCTCTGGTCTTCTTGCTCCACCTACCAAAGCAGCGCCGGTCGTGACGCATGCTCCCGCCTCGTGGCGGGTTGTGCTTGCCGCTGAGGCCTCACCGCTTCTACTATTCCCACCATCGCCAGCCTCGCGACGACGGCAGCCTCACACCACAGCCGAACCAAGTGAACCTCAGACTTCTCTCGCGCTGGCTTCCATCGCCGCGTCTTCCCGGCTCCCGTCATCCCTTCCTAGGCCTCTCGCCGCCCATCGCCTGGTGCTCTCGGAGCAGCGTGGTCAATATGGTCAAGGAACGACTTCCATCGACGTGGATCAGGCGTGGAGAGGCTAACAGCTGGGTCCATGGCCGCAGCAAGGAAGTGCCTCCTTATTACGCGGAAAATAATGATTCCTCCACCGACAATTTGGGACCCACCGGACGGGCCATCGATTTCATTTAAAAACGTTTCCTCGACGCTGGGACCCACCAGCTACATCTTCGCATGCAAGGAAGTGCGTCCGGCAAAAAACAAAACGATTCGCCCTTCGATCACTGGGACCCACCGGCGACACCTTCGCACGCAAGGAAGTGCGTCCGGGCAAAAACAAGATTCGCCCCGATCGCTAGTACCCACCAGTTACATCTTCGCACGCAAGGAAGTGCGTCCCGCAAAAACCAAAACGATTCGCCCCCTGACTGTTGGGACCCACCAGCTACATCTTCGCACGCAAGGAAGTGCCTGACAGTCGGGACCCACCTGGTCGAAGCGTGCGTAGCGTTGTCATTCTGGTCGCGAACATGTACGTACATATTGGTCGATGTAGAGGCGCGCACGTGTCGTAGATGTAGAGGCGCGCACGTGTCGTAGTAGAGACGCGCACGTAGCATGTACACGTACGTACAGCAGCGCGGGTGCAAGAAAGAAAATACGGCCACGTACGTACATACGGGCAGGGTCTCGAACGCCTACTCGCGCATACGTACATGGCTGGGTCGGAATGGAGAAACAGCATCGTCGTCATGTTCATGGGGAGCCAACCGGCTGGGTCGGAACGGAATGCGTGGTCGTGTTCATCGGGAGGGCTTGGACGGAACAGGTGATGGAAACGAGGCCTCGTGTACCGCACAACGGAGGAACGGCCTTGTG
The DNA here is from genome assembly GCA_021605205.1 of Aegilops longissima. NCBI lineage: Eukaryota > Viridiplantae > Streptophyta > Magnoliopsida > Poales > Poaceae > Aegilops > Aegilops longissima. The sequence goes on along the minus strand of CM038680.1, from coordinate 46,405,309 downwards.
TTCGACCGCCACGCTCAAACAGGTCCCGTTGATCGAGGGGTCCGTGTACCGCAAAACGGAGGAAACGGACCTCCTACGGTCAAACGGGGTCCTGTTGATCGAGGGTGTGGCGTGCCGCAAAACGGATTTAAACGGACTTGTGTTGGAGCGCCACGGTCGAAACGGGGTCCTGTTCATCGGGAGGGTGTGGCGATCGCAAAACGGATTTAAACAGACTTGTGTTGGAGCGCCACGGGCCAAACGGGGGGGGGTGTGGCGTACCGCAAAACAGACTCCACGGATATTGTTCATCTCCACCGTCGACCTCCTCCAGCCTCCACGGCTACCGTCGACCTCCTCCAGCCTCCACGGGCTCCTGCTCATCCAGCCTCCACCGCCGCTACTCCACCGCCATGCTCAACCACCCTCCACGGGCACCCTCCACCGCTCTCTGCTCATCCAGCCCTCCACACCACGGGTCCTGTTCAACCACCCTCCACGGCCACCCTCCACCATCTACCGCTCATCCAGCCCTCCACACCACGGGTTCCTGTTCATCCGAGGCAACGCCACCGCCATCGCTCATCCAACCCCCCGCAACACTCATTGTTCATCCCAGAGGCAGCATCGATCGGCTTGATTAGCAGCAGAGCGGCGAATCGCCCATCGGGTTCGATTAATAGCCATCGATCGGTCGCCGGGTTCGATTAGAGCTCAACGCCTCGCTTCGGCTTCGATTAGAGCTAACGCCGCACACACGCTGCAGTATCGCGACGAGAGAAACGCGACGCTTCCACCCGACCTCCCACCGTAACCGCAACTCCTCAAATTTTCCTCCCTCGCTTCTACCATGGTTTTTCCGTCATGGACGGCCCAAATAATGTCATGCAGCTGCGTCTCCGCCCGCCCAGACGAAAAGCCCATTTTCATCATGATTTTTTGTCACAGTAGTAGGAGCCCACCACATCTATGATGATACCGGTTTTGTCACAATTATCGTCATAGAAGTGTCATATGTATGACAGAAAAAATTGCTCGCCCAAAATGTCACAGATGTGTCTTTTTTTTGTAGTGCATTCAGCTCGATGACGTCCTCTCCTTATTGATCCAGCAAGACGGGTGAAGTAGTAGATGAGTTCCGACAGCAAGATGGCATGGTGACGCAGTTGGTGAAGAACAATCTCCACAGGGCTTCGCCTAAGCACTACGGAAACTATGACGGTGGATAAACTAGAGAGGACGGGGTTGCCGGCACACGACTTGGTGTTTCTTGATGTGTCTTTTGTGCTAGCCCTACCCCTCTCTATATATATGTTGAGCTCTGGGGTCGAAACTTGGAGCAAAAACCTCCTCAAAGTCGGTTTTGCCCGAAAGGCAAGAGTCCCACTCGGACTCCAGGACCAAACGCCACAATCCTTGGCGTCTGGCCAAGACGCCATCACTACTAGGAAAATGCTTATACATAGAATTTTAGCAAGAGCACTGTTTGCGCCCACGCCATCTGGTATGTACCAAGAGCGCTGCCAAAACGGGTCGCTACGCTGATTAATGGCCGGGGCCAAAAGGGCAGGCCACTTAGTTGTAGTGTGTGATGTGCGCCGGCGCTACAGCTAGTGGGCTTAGCAGTAGCGCTGGCCCGTTACCCGCGCTGTTGTTAAGCCCACTCCCTCCCCGCATACCGCTGACCCGTTACCCTGCTCGCGCCCCCGGCCGGCCTCATCCGCTCACTCACACACTCCACTCCTCCCTCAATCCCCCTGGCCGACCGTCGAAGACGCCGACGTCCTCCAGACCGACCTCCTCCTGCGTCGGCCGCCCTACTCAAGGCTGCCCTCCTCCCCGCCGGCCACCCTCCCCCACGTCGGCCTCCTCCTGCGTCGGCCCTCCTCCACCGAGAGGTACATCCTCCTCCCTCCTTCCTCTTCCTCCCTAGTCTTAGTTGTTTAATCATAGGAAAATGTATATAGTATGAAACCTAGCTGCTAGTTAATCTTATGATAATGTAGTATGAATCTTAGGATAATGTAGGTTTTTTATCTTAGTTGTTTAATCTTAGGTGTTTAATCTTAGGATAATGTAGTATGAACCCTAGCTAGTTAATATTAGGATAATGTAGTATGAACCCTAGCTAGTTAATCTTAGGATCATATTTTGAACTATCACATTTGTTGTAATTTGTTTAGTAAAAACAATTATTCCTGTTATATGCAAATTTGAAGTGGATATATGTCATATTTTGAAGATGTCACAATCTTAGTTGTTTAACCGAGTGGCCTATGTTTTGCCAAAAATGTCGATTCGTTTACGTTCTGGCAAATTTCAGGCACTCGATATGTCCTTCTTTTAGCTTATTTCCATTGACGGCTTATATCAAGATATTTGACAGCTTATTTCCATTGACAGCTTATTTTCATTCTTCAAAAAATGTACGGAAGATGGTAGACAGAACCTACTACTACAATGATGAAGCACAATTAACTTATAAGGAGAAAGATGGTCTTATCGCTTTTTTTACTGATCTTGAGAATTACAATAGCCATTATCGAATTCCTCAAAATTATGGTCAATATGTGCCACTAGTGCATGCGGTATGCTACAGTAACATCAATGGAGATAGCATGGTAAGATTTTCTACTATTACGACATTCGTGCATCTTTTGCATAAATTTTTCTAAAACTAAACTACATTGCTAACTACAAAGTTATTACTATGTTTTTGAACAGAAAATCCCGATGGATTGTGTGCCTCATCTGATGTTGCCAAGAGGTCGTGTTGACGTTATGAGCTTACGGCCACCACGGTCAGGTCAGCCGCAGTATCCACATCACTCCTGTCCATACCGAATTTCTAAAAGCGAGGAAGCCATGATAATAAATGATTGGAAAAAATGTTTCGGCCATTGTAGAGAGCTACTTGGAAGCAACATTGTGCGTAGGCCAAGACTTGGAGATAGGATGATCTCCGTTCTTCATTATGGAGAGTCCAGTTTCCTTAATGAAGAGTCAATGCCTATCTTGTTTTATGATATTTTACCTAAGAGAGGGTAGAGTAGGTCCTATGAGAGGAGTAGGTCCTAGGTAGAATGTGTTATTATGTGCTACAATGTGTTAGCTAGAGTTGATGAGGAGGATCAGGAGTTGTGATTATGACTATTGACCAACTTGTTATATATATGATGTCTCATTGATGAACATTGTTTGGTGGTGATGGACTAGTACTAATGAATATGCTATTTAAACAGACTAGTTCATGATGAGTTGTTATTGTATAAAAGATATATCTGTTTAAACATGTATAGCGCCAAAATATGAAGAAAAAAATAAACTTTAGCAGTGGCGCGGGCCAAAATATTACCAGCAGCACTCATTTACCAGTAGCGCGGGCCAAAACAGGTGCTACTAGTATCTGAACATACCAGTAGCGATGGCCTAAACAAGCGCTACTGCTACAAAATAGTTGTAGCGCCGTAGCAGTAGCTCGCCTGCCCGCGCTACTAATAGCAAGAAAACTTGTGCTACTGGTAAGGGTTTTCCTAGTAGTGCATGGGCCTCGGCGTCCGGCCCAGGGCCAGACGCCCAGGTCTCCGGCGTTTGCCCCCCTGGCCTCCGCTAAACTCCTTTTGCACAGACTTATCGCCCCGTGGGCATGACCCCTTGGCCTAACCATATCATCCAATATATGAATCTTTACCTCCGGACCATTCCGGAGCTCCTCGTCATGTCTGTGATCTCATCCGGGACTCCAAACAATATCCGGTCACCAACATACATAACTCATATAATACTATATCGTCAATGAATGTTAAGCGTGCGGACCCTACGGGTTCGAGAACTATGTAGACATGACCGAGACACTTCTCTATCAATAACCAATAGCGAAACCTAGATGCCCATATTGGTTCCTACATATTCTATGAAGATCTTTATCGGTCGAACCTTATGACAACATACGTTATTTGGTATGTTACTTACCTGAGATTCGATCGCTTGTATCTTCATACTTATTTCAATCTCATTACCGGCAAGTCTCTTTACTCGTCCCGTAATACATCATCCCGCAACTAACTCATTAGTCACATTGCTTGCAAGGCTTATGATGTGCATTACCGAGAGGGCCCAGACATACCTCTTCGATACTCGGAGTGACAAATCCTAATCTTGATCTATGCCAACCCAACAAACACCTTCGGAGACACCTGTAGAGCATCTTTATAATCACCCATTTACGTTGTGACATTTGATAGCACACAAGGTGTGTGTCCGGTATTCGGGAGTTGCATAATCTCATAGTCTGAGGAACATGTATAAGTCATGAAGAAAGCAGTAGCAATGAAACTCTAACGATCATAATGCTAAGCTCACGAATGGGTCATGTCCATCACATCATTCTCCTAATGATGTGATCCCGTTTATAAAATGACAACTCATGTCCATGGCTAGGAAACTTAACCATCTTTGATCAACGAGCTAGTCTAGTAGAGGCATACTAGGGACACTATTTATTGTCTATGTATTCACACATGTATCGAGTTTCTGGTTAATTCAACTCTAGCATGAATAATAAACATTTATCATGATATAAGGAAATATAAAATAACAACTTTATTATTGCCTCTAGGGCATATTTCCTTCGGTATCCCACTTGCACTAGAGTCAATAATCTAGTTCACATCGCCATGTGATTTAACACCAATAGTTCACATATGTATGTGATTAACACCCATAGTTCACATCGCCATGTGAACAACACCCAAAGGGTTTAATAGAGTCAATAATCTAGTTCACATCGCTGTGATTAACACCCAAAGAGTACTAAGGTGTGATCATGTTTTTCTCATGAGAGAAGTTTAGTCAACGGGTCTGTCACATTCAGATCCGTATGTATTTTGCAAATACTCTATGTCTACAATGCTCTGCATGGAGCTATTTCTAGCTAATTTCTCCCACTTTCAATATGTATCCAGATTCAGACTTAGAGTCATCTGGATTGGTGTAAAATCTTACATCAACGTAACTCTTTACGACGAACTCTTTATCACCTCCATAACCGAGACATACTTCCTTAGTCCTCTTAGGTAACTAAGGATAACTTTGACCGCTATAAAGTGATCCACTCATGGATCACTATCGTACCCCCTTGCCAAACTCATAGCAAGGCACACAACTGGTCTGGTACATAGCATGTCATACTTTATAGAACCTATGACTGAGTCATAGGGAATGACCTTCATTCTCTTTCTATCTTCTGTCGTGGTCGGGCTTTGAGTCTTACTCAACTTTACACCTTGTAATAAAGGCAAGAAATCCTTCTTTGACTGATCCATTTTTGAACTCTTTCAAAAAATTGTCAAGGTATATACTCATTGAAAAAACTTTATCAAGCATCTTGATATATCTCTATAGATCATGATGCCAAATATGTAAGCAGCTTCACCGAGGTCTTTCTTTGAAAATCTCCTTTCAAACTCTCCTTTATGCTTTTCCAGAAAAATTATACATCATTTCCGATCAACAATATGTCATTCACATATACTTATCAGAAAGGTTGTAGTGCTCCCACTCACTTTCTTGTAAATACAGGCTTCACCGCAAGTCTGTATAAAACTATATTCTTTGATCAACTCATCAAAGCGTATATTACAACTCCGAGATGCTTGCACCAGGCCATAGATGGATCGCTGGAGCTTGCATACCTTGTTAGTACCTTTAGGATCGACAAAACCTTCTCGTTGCATCATATACAACTCTTCTTTAAGAAATATCCATTTAAGGAATGTTGTTTTGACATCCATTTGCCAGATTTCATAAAATATGGCAACTGCTAACATGATTAGAACGGATTTAAGCATCGCTACAGTTGAGAAAATCTCATTGTAGTCAACACCTTGAACTTGTCGAAAACCTTTTGTGACAAGTCGAGCTTTGTAGATAGTAACACTACTATCAGCATCCGTCTTCCTCTTGAAGATCCATTTATTTAATATGGCTTGTCGATCATCGGGCAAGTCCACCAAAGTCCACACTTTGTTCTCATACATGGATCCCATCTAAGATTTCATGGCCTCAAGCCATTTCGCGGAATCTGGGCTCATCATCGCTTCCTCATAGTTCATAGGTTCATCATGGTCTAGTAACATGACTTCCAGAATAGGATTGCCGTACCACTCTGGTGCGGATCGTACTCTGGTTGACCTACGAGGTTCGGTAGTAACTTGATCTGAAGTTTCATGATCATCATCATTAGCTTCCTCACTAATTGGTGTAGGAATCACTGGAACTGATTTCTGTGATGAACTACTTTACAATTCGGGAGAAGGTACAATTACCTCATCAAGTTCTACTTTCCTCCCACTCACTTCTTTCGAGAGAAACTCCTTCTCTAGAAAGCATCCATTCTTAGCAACGATCTTACCTTCGGATCTGTGATAGAAGGTGTACCCAATAGTTTCCTTTGGGTATCCTATGAATACGCATTTCTTTGATTTGGGTTCGAGCTTATCAGGTTGGATCTTTTTCATATAAGCATCACAGCCCCAAACTTTAAGAAACGACAACTTTGGTTTCTTGCCAAACCACAGTCCATAAGGTGTCGTCTCAACGGATTTTGACGGTGCCCTGTTTAACATGAATGTAGCTGTCTCTAATGCAGAATCCCAAAAAAAATAGTGGTAAATAGGTAAGAGACATCATATATTGCACCATATCTAATAAAGTATGGTTACGACGTTCGGACACACCATTACGCTGTGGTGTTCCAGGTGGCGTGAGCTGTGAAACTATTCCACATTGTTTTAAATGATGACCAAACTCGTAACTCAAATATTCACCTCTACGATCAGATCGTAGAAACTTTATTTTCTTGTTATGATGATTCTCCACTTCACTCTGAAATTCTTTGAACTTTTCAAATGTTTCAGACTTGTGTTTCATTAAGTAGATATACCCATATCTGCTCAAATCATCTGTGAAGGTCGAAAATAATGATAACCCGCCACGAGCCTCAACACTCATTGGACCACATACATCGGTATGTATTATTTCCAATAAGTCAGTAGCTCGTTCCATTGTTCCGGAGAATGGAGTTTTAGTCATCTTGCCCATGAGGCATGGTTCACAAGCACCAAGTGATTCATAATCAAGTAATTCCAAAAGCCCATCAGCATGGAGTTTCTTCACGCGCTTTACACCAATATGACCTAAACGGCAGTGCCACAAGTATGTTCTATTATCATTATCAACTTTACATCTTTTGGCATCAATATTGTGAATATGTATATCACTACGGTCGAGATTTAGTAAACCATCAACATTGGGTGTATGACCATAGAAGGTTTTATTCATGTAAATAGAATAACAATTATTCTCTGTCTTAAATGAATAACTGTATTTCAATAAACATGATCTAATCATATTCATGCTTTAACGCAAACACCAAATAACATTTATTAAGGTTCAACTCTAATCCCGAAAGTATAGGGGGTTTGCGATGATGATCATATCAATCTTGGAACCATTTCCAACATATATACATTGTCACTTCACCCTCAAGTAGTCTCTATTTATTCTGCAACTCCTATTTTGAGTTACTAATCTTAGCAACTGAACAAGTATCAAATACCCAGGGGTTACTATGAGCACTAGTAAGGTACACATCAATAACATGTATATCAAATATACCTTTGTTCACTTTGCCATCCTTCTTATTCACCAAATATTTGGGGTAGTTCCGCTTCCAGTGACCATTTCGTTTGCAGTAGAAGCACTCAGTTTCAGGCATAGGTCCAGCTTTGGGCTTCTTCATGGGAGTGGCAACTTGCTTGCCATTTTAGTTGAAGTTCCCTTTCTTTCCCTTTGCCCTTTTCTTTAAACTGGTGGTCTTGTCAATCATCAACACTTGATGCTCTTTCTTGATTTCTACCTTCGTCGATTTCAGCATCACGAAGAGATCAGGAATCGTTTTCGTCATCCCTTACATACTATAGTTCATCATGAAGTTCCAGTAACTTGGTGATGGTGACTAGAGAACTCTGTCAATCACTGTCTTATCTGGAAGATGAACTCCCATTTGATTCAAGCGATTGTAGTACGACATTCTGAGCACATGCTCACTAGTTGAGCAACTCTCCTCCATCTTTTAGGCGAAGTACTTGTTAGAGGTCTCATACCTCTTGACACGGGGATGAGTCTGAAATACCAATTTCAGCTCTTGGAACATCTCATATGCTCCGTGACATTTCAAAATGTTTTTGAAGTCCCGGTTCTAAGCTGTAAAGCATGGTGCACTAAACTATCAAGTAGTCATCATATTGAGCTAGCCAAACGTTCATAACGTCTTCATTTTCTCCTGCAATAGGTTGTCACCCAGCGGTGCATTAAGGACATAATTCTTCTGTGCAGCAATGAGGATAAACCTCAGATCACGGACCCAGTCTGCATCATTGCTACTAACATCTTTCAACTTAGTTTTCTCTAGGAACATATAAAAAATATAGGGAAGCTACAACGCGACCTATTGATCTACAACATAATTTGCAAAATACTATCAGGACTAAGTTCATGATAAATTAAAGTTCAATTAATCATATTACTTAAGAACTCGCACTTACATAGACATCCCTCTAGTCATCTAAATGATCACGTGATCCATATCAACTAAACCATGTCCGATCATCACGTGATATGGAGTAGTTTTTAATGGTGAACATCTCTATGTTGATCATATCTACTATATGATTCACGCTCGACCTTTCGGTCTCCAGTGTTCCGAGGCCATATCTGCATATGCTAGGCTCGTCAAGTTTAACCCAAGTATTCTGCATGTGCAAAACTGGCTTGCACCCGTTGTATGCGAGCGTAGAGCCTATCACACTCGATCATCACGTGGTGTCTCTGCACGAAGAACTGCCACAACGGTGCATACTCAGGGAGAATACTTATACCTTGAAATTTTAGTAAGGGATCATCTTATAATGCTACCGTCGTACCAAGCAAAATAAGAAGCATAAAAGATAAACATCACATGCAATCAAAATATGTGACATGATATGGCCATCATCATCTTGTGCTCATGATCTCCATCACCGAAGCATCGTCATGATCTCCATCGTCACCGGCTTGATACCTTGATCTCCATCAAATCATCATTGTCGTCTCGCCAACAATTTCTACTACGACTATCGCTACCGCTTAGTGATAAAGTAAAGCAATTACATGGCGATTGCATTTCATACAATAAAGCGACAACCATATGGCTCCTGCCAGTTGTCGATAACTCTGTTACAAAACATGATCATCTCATACAACAATTTATATCACAAGTTAGAAGTCCTCTAATTTGTTGTTGCAAGTTTTACGTGGCTATTATGGGCTTCTAGCAAGAACTGTTCTTACCTACGCATAAAAACCACAACGATTTTTCGTCAAGTGTGATGTTTAAACCTTCAACAAGGACCGGTCGTAGTCAAACTCGATTCAACTAAAGTTGGAGAAACTGACACCCGCCAGCCACCTGTCTACAAAAGCACGTTGGTAGAACCAGTCTCATGAAAGCGGAAGCGTTTATCAACGCGGTTGATGTAGTCATACACCTTCACGATCCGTCCCGATCAAGTACCGAATGTACGACACCACCACGTTCAGCTCGATGACGTCCTCGCCTTATTGATCCAGCAAGACGAGCGAAGTAGTAGATGAGTTCCGGTAGCACGACAGCGTGGTGACGGTGTTGGTGAAGAACAATCTCCGCAGGGCTTCACCTAAGCACTACGAAAACTATGATGGAGGATAAACGAGAGGGGACGGGGTTGCCGGCACACGGCTTGGTGTTTCTTGATGTGTCTTTTGTGCTAGCCCTGCCCCTCTATATATATTTTGAGCCCTAGGGTCGAAACTTGGAGCAAAAGCCTCCTCAAAGTCGGTTTTGCCCAAAAGGCAAGAGTCCCACTCGGACTCCAGGACCAAACGCCACAATCCTTGGCGTTTGGCCCAGACTCCATGGGCCTCGGCGTTTGGCCCAGGGCCAGACGCCAAGGTCTCCGGCGTTTGGCCCAGGGCCAGACACCAAGGTCTCCGGCGTTTGGCCCCCTGGCCTCCGCAAAACTCCTTTTGCACCGACTTATCGCCCAGTGGGCCTGATGAAGGAAATATGCCCTAGAGGCAATAATAAAGTTATTATTTATTTCCTTATACCATGATAAATGTTTATTATTCATGCTAGAATTGTATTAACCGGAAACATAATACATGTGTGAATACATAGACAAACAGATAGTCACTAGTATGCCTCTACTGGACTAGCTCATTAATCAAAGATGGTTATGTTTCCTAACCATAGACATGTGTTGTCATTTGATTAATGGGATCACCTCATTAGGAGAATGATGTGATTGACATGACCCATTCCGTTAGCCTAGCACTTGATCGTTTAGTATGTTGCTAATGCTTTCTTCATGACTCATACATGTTCCTGTAACTATGAGATTATGCAACTCCCATTTACCGGAGGAACACTTTGGTACTACCAAACGTCACAACGAATCGGGTGATTATAAAGGAGTACTACAGGTGTCTCCAAAGGTACTTGTTGGGTTGGCGATTTGAGATTAGGTTTTGTCACTCCGATTGTCGGAGAGGTATCTCTAGGCCTTCTCGGTGATACACATCACTTAAGCCTTGCAAGCATTACAACTAATGAGTTAGTTGTGAGATGATGTATTACGAACGAGTAAAGAGACTTGCCGTAACGAGATTGAACTAGGTATTGGATACCGACGATCGAATCTCGGGTAAGTAACATACCGATGACAAAGGGAACAACGATGTCGTTATGCGGTTTGACCGATAAAGATCTTCGTAGAATATGTAGGAACCAATATGGGCATCCAGGTTCCGCTATTGGTTATTGACCGAGAATGGTTCTAGGTCATGTCTACATAGTTCTCGAACCCGTAGGGTCCGCACGCTTAACGTTTCGATGTGTTCATTATGAGTTTATAAGTATTGATGCACCAAGGTTGTTCGAGTCCCGGATGTGATCACGGACATGACGAGGAGTCTCGAAATGGTCGAGACATAAAGATTGATATATTGGAAGCCTATGTTTGGACTTCGGAAGGGTTCCGAATGAAAACTGGAAGTTACCGGAACACCGGGGGGTTACCGGAACCCCCCGGGGGGTATATAGGCCTTAATGGGCCACAAGGGAGAAGAGGAAGGGCCGGCCAGGGTAGGCCGTGCGCCCCCCTCCCCCCTCTAGTCCGAATAGGACAAGGAGAGAGGGGGCGGCGCCCCCTTCCCTCTTCGCCCTCCCCAATCCTACTCCAACTAGGAAAAGGGGGGGAGTCCTACTCCCGGTGGGAGTAGGACTCCTCCAGGCGCGCCTCCCTAGGGCCGGCCGCACCCCCCCTTTGCTCCTTTATATACGGGGGCAAGGGGGCACCCTAGGACACACAAGTTGATCTACGGATCTTTCCTTAGCCGTGTGCGGTGCCCCCTTCCACCATATTCCACTTCGGTCATATCGTCATGAGCTTAAGCGAAGCCCGCGCGCGGAGAAGTCATATCATCGCGGAGCTTAGGCGAAGCCCTGCGTCGGTGGAGCATCAACATCGTCACCACGCCGTCGTCTTGACGGAACTCATCCCGACACTTTGCTGGATCGAGTCCGGGATCGCCATCGAGCTGAACGTGTGCGAACTCGGAGGTGCCGACGCTCGGTGCTTGGATCGGTCGGATCATGAAGACGTCGACTACATCAACAGCGTTGTTATAACGCTTCGCTTTCGGTCTCACGAGGGTACGTGGACGGACACTCTCCCTCTCGTTGCTATGCCATCACCATGGTCTTGCGTGTTCGTGGGAAAATTTTTGAAATTACTACGTTCCCCAACAAAGGGCATCCGAGCCAGGTTTTATGCGTTGATGTCATGTGCACGAGTAGAACACAAGTGAGTTGTGGGCGATACAAGTCATACCGCCTACCAGCATGTCATACTTTGGTTCAGCGGTATTGTGAGATGAAGCGGCCGGACCGACATTACGCAGACGCTTACGCGAGACTGGTTTCACCGCCCGAGCACTCGTTGCTTAAAGGTGACCGTGGGTGTCTGTCTCTCTCACTTTAGTTGAACCGAGTATGACTACGCCCGGTCCTTGAGAAGGTTAAAACGAGTCTATTTGACAAACTATCGTTGTGGTTTTGATGCGAGGTAAGAACGGTTCTTGCTCAGCCCGTAGCAGCCACGTAAAACTTGCAACAACAAAGTAGAGGATGTCTAACTTGTTTTTGCAGGGCATGTTGTGATGTGATATGGTCAAGACGTGATGCTATATTTTATTGTATGAGATGATCATGTTTTGTAACCGAGTTATCGGCAATGGCGAGAGCCATATGGTTGTCGCTTTATTGTATGAAATGCAAAAGCCATGTAATTGCTTTACTTTATCACTAAGGAGTAGCGATAGTCGTAGAAGCAATAGTTGGCGAGACGACAACGATGCTACGATGGAGATCAAGGTGTCGCGTCGGTGACGATGGTGATCATGACGGTGCTTCGGCGATGGAGATCACAAGCACAAGATGATGATGACCATATCATATCACTTATATTGATTGAAGGAAATATGCCCTAGAGGCAATAATAAAGTTATTATTTATTTCCTTATATCATGATAAATGTTTATTATTCATGCTAGAATTGTATTAACCGGAAACATAATACATGTGTGAATACATAGACAAACAGATAGTCACTAGTATGCCTCTACTAGACTAGCTCATTAATCGAAGATGGTTATGTTTCCTAACCATAGACATGTGTTGTCATTTGATTAATGGGATCACATCATTAGGAGAATGATGTGATTGACATGACCCATTTCATTAGCTTAGCACTTGATCGCTTAGTATGTTGCTTATGCTATCTTCATGACTTATACAAAGTTCCTGCAACTATGAGATTATGCAACTCCGTTTACGGAGGAACACTTTGTGTGCTACCAAACGTCACAACGTAATCGGGTGATTATAAAGGTACTCTACAAGTGTCTCCAAAGTATATGTTGAGTTGGCATGAATCAAGATTAGGATTTGTCACTCCGATTGTCGGAGAGGTATCTCTAGGCCTTCTCGGTAATACACATCACATAAGCCTTGCAAGCATTGCAACTAATGAGTTAGTTGTGAGATGATGTATTACGGAACGAGTAAAGAGACTTTCCGGTAACGAGATTAAACTAGGTATTGGATACCGACGATCGAATCTCGGGTAAGTAACATACCGATGACAAAGGGAACAACGTATGTCGTTATGCGGTTTGACCGATAAAGATCTTCGTAGAATATGTAGGAACCAATATGGGCATCCAGGTTCCGCTATTGGTTATTGACCGAGAATGGTTCTAGGTCATGTCTACATAGTTCTCGAACCCGTAGGGTCCGCACGCTTAACGCTTCGATGACGAGTTCATTATGAGTTTATAAGTATTGATGCACGAAGGTTGTTCGAGTCCGGATGTGATCACGGACATGACGAGGAGTCTCGAAATGGTCGAGACATAAAGATTGATATATTGAAGCCTACATTTGGACATCGGAAGTGTTCCGAGTGAAATCGAATTTATCGGAGTACCGGAGGTTACCGGAACCCCCGGAGGTCTATGGGCCTTAATGGGCCATAAGAGAGAAGAGGAAGGGCGGCCAGGTGGGCTGCGCCCCCTCCCCTCTAGTCCGAATAGGACAAGGAGAGGGGGCGCCTTCCTCTTCCCTCCTCCAATCCTAATCCAACTAGAGAGGGGAGTCCTACTCCGGTGGGAGTAGGACTCCTCAGCGCGCCTCCCAAGGCTGGCCGCACCCCCTTGGCTCCTTTATATACGGGGCGGGGGCACCCCATGACACACAAGTTGATCTACGGATCTTTCCTTAGCCGTGTCGGTGCCCCTTCCACCATATTCCACTTGGTCATATCGTCGTAGAGCTTAGGCGAAGCCTGCGCCGGAGAAGTCATATCGTCGCGGAGCTTAGGCGAAGCCCCGCGCCGTGGAGCATCAACATCGCCACCACGCCGTCGGTTGACGGAACTCATCCCGACACTTTGCTGGATCGGAGTCCGGGATCGCCATCGAGCTGAACGTGTGCGTAACTCGGAGGTGCCGACGCTCGGTGCTTGGATCGGTCGGATCGTGAAGACGCACGACTACATCAACCACGTTGTTATAACGCTTCGCTTTCGGTCTCACGAGGGTGCGTGGACGGACACTCTCCCTCTCGTTGCTATGCCATCACCATGGTCTTGCGTGATCGTAGGAAAATTTTTGAAATTACTACGTTCCCCAACAGTGGTATCAGAGCCTGGTTTTATGCGTTGATGTCATATGCACGAGTAGAACACAAGTGAGTTGTGGGCGATACAAGTCATACTACCTACCAGCATGTCATACTTTGGTTCAGCGGTATTGTGAGATGAAGCGGCCGGACCGACATTACGCCAGACGCTTACGCGAGACTGGTTTCACCGCTGTGAGCACTCGTTGCTTAAAGGTGGTGGCGGGTGTCTGCTCTCTCACTTTAGTTGAACGAGTGTGGCTACGCCGGTCCTTGAGAAGGTTAAAACGGAGTCTATTTGACAAAGTATCGTTGTGGTTTTGATGCGAGGTAAGAACGGTTCTTGCTCAGCCCGTAGCAGCCACGTAAAACTTGCAACAACAAAGTAGAGGACGTCTAACTTGTTTTTGCAGGGCATGTTGTGATGTGATATGGTCAAGACGTGATGCTATATTTTATTGTATGAGATGATCATGTTTTGTAACCGAAGTTATCGGCAATCGGCGAGAGCCATATGGTTGTCGCTTATTGTATGAAATGCAACGCCATGTAATTGCTTTACTTTATCACTAAGCGGTAGCGATAGTCGAGAAGCAATAGTTGGCGAGACGACAACGATGCTACGATGGAGATCAAGGTGTCGCGCCGGTGACGATGGTGATCATGACGGTGCTTGGAGATGGAGATCACAAGCACAAGATGATGATGGCCATATCATATCACTTATATTGATTGCATGTGATGTTTATCCTTTATGCATCTTATCTTGCTTTGATTGACGGTAGCATTATAAGATGATCTCTCACTAAAATTATCAAGTAGTGTTCTCCCGAGTATGCACCGCTGCCAAAGTTCGTCGTGCCGAGACACCACGTGATGATCGGGTGTGATAAGCTCTCGTCCATCTACAACGGTGTAAGCCAGTTTTGCACACGCAGAATACTCAGGTTATACTTGACGAGCCTAGCATATGCAGATATGGCCTCGGAACACGGAGACCGAAAGGTCGAGCGTGAATCATATAGTAGATATGATCAACATAAGATGTTCACCATTGAAAACTACTCCATCTCACGTGATGATCGGTTATGGTTTAGTTGATTTGGATCACGTGATCACTTAGATGACTAGAGAGATGTCTGTCTAAGTGGGAGTTCTTAAGTAATATGATTAATTGAACTTAAATTTATCATGAACTTAGTACCGATAGTATTTTGCTTGTCTATGTTCACTTTGTAGATAGATGGCTCGTTTGTTGTTCCGTTGAATTTTAATGCGTTCCTTGAGAAAGCAAAGTTGAAAGATGATGGTAGCAATTACACGGACTGGGTCCGTAACTTGAGGATTATCCTCATTGCTGCATGTAAGAATTACGCCCTGGATGCACCGCTAGGTGCAGTGCTCGCCTTGATGTAACCGACGACGTTAAGAACGTCTGGCGAGCAAAGCTGATGACTACTCTATAGTTCAGATGTGCCATGCTTTACGGCTTAGAACCGGGTCTTCAACGACGTTTTGAACGTCATGGAGCATATGAGATGTTCCAAGAGTTGAAGTTGATATTTCAACAAATGCCCGGATTGAGAGATATGAAGTCTCCAATAAGTTCTATAGCTGCAAGATGGAGGAGAATAGTTCATCGGTGAGCACATACTCAAAATGTCCAGGTATTACAATCACTTGAATCAACTGGGAGTTAATCTTCCGGATGATTGTGTCATTGATGAATTCTTCAATCACGCCACCAAGCTACAAAAGCTTCGTGATGAACTATAATATGCAAGGGTTAGTAAAGACTATGCTCGAGCTCTTCGCAATGCTAAAAGCTGCGGAGGTAGAAATCAAGAAGGAGCATCAAGTGTTGATGGTCAATAAGACCACTAGTTTCAAGAAGAAAGGCAAAGGGAAGAAGAAGGAACTTCAAGAAGAACAGCAAACAAGTTGTTGATCAAGAGAAGAAACCCAAGTCCGGACCTAAACCTGAAACGAGTGCTTCTACCGCAAGCGGATGGTCACCGGAAGCGGAACTGCCCCAAGTATTTGGCGGATAAGAAGGATGGCAAGGTGAACAAAGGTATATGTGATATACATGTTATTGATGTGTACCTTACTAGAGCTCGCAGTAGTACTGGTATTTGATCTGGTTACATTGCTAATATTTGCAACTCAAACAGGACTACGGATTGCGAACACCGGCAAAGGACGAGGTGACGATGCGCGTGGGAAATGGTTCCAAAGTCGATGTGATCGCGATCGGCACGCTACCTCTACATCTACCTTCGGATTAGTTTTAGACCTGAATAATTGTTATTTGGTGCCGCGTTGAGCATGAACATTATATCTGGATCTTGTTTGATGCGAGACGGTTATTCATTTAAATCAGAGAATAATGGTTGTTCTATTTATATGAATAATATCTTTTATGGTCATGCACCCTTGAAGAGTGGTCTATTTTAATGAATCTCGATAGTAGTGATACACATATTCATAATGTTGAAACCAAAAGATGCAGAGTTGATAATGATAGTGCAACTTATTTGTGGCACTTTGCCGTTTAGGTCATATCGGTATAAAGCGCATGAAGAAACTCCATCTGATGGACTTTTGGAGTCACTTGATTATGAATCACTTGGCACTTATGTAACCGTGCCTCATGGGCAAGATGACTAAAACCCGTTCTCCGGTACTATGGAGAGAGCAACAGATTTGTTGGAAATCATACATACAGATGTATGTGGTCCGATGAATGTTGAAGCTCGTGGCGGATATCGTTATTTTCTCACCTTCACAGATGATTTAAGCAGATATGGGTATATCTACTTAATGAAACATAAATCTGAAACATTTGAAAAGTTCAAAGAATTTCAGAGTGAAGTTGAAAATCATCGTAATAAGAAAATAAAGTTTCTACGATCTGATCGTGGAGGAGAATATTTGAGTTACGAGTTTGGTCTACATTTGAAACAATGCGGAATAGTTTCACAACTCACGCCACCCGAACACCACAGCAGAATGGTGTGTCCGAACGTCGAATCGCACTTTACTAGATATGGTGCGATCTATGATGTCTCTTACAGATTTACCGCTATCATTTTGGGGATATGCTCTTGAGACGGCCGCATTCACGTTAAATAGGACACCGTCAAAATCCGCTGAGACGACGCCTTATGAACTATGGTTTAGCAAGAAACCAAAGTTGTCGCTTCTGAAAGTTTGGGGTTGCGATGCTTATGTGAAGAAACTTCAACCTGATAAGCTTGAACCCAAATCGGAAAATGTGTCTTCATAGGATACCCAAAGGAGACAATTGGGTACACCTTCTATCACAGATCCGAAGGCAAGACATTCGTTGCTAAAATGGATCCTTTCTAGAGAAGGAGTTTCTCTCGAAAGAAGTGAGTGGGAGGAAAGTGGAACTTGATGAGGTAATAGTACCAGCTCCCTTATTGAAAGTAGTTCATCACGAAATCAGTTTCGTAACACCTACACCAATTAGTGAGGAAGATAATGATGAAGATCATGAAGCTTCAGATCAAGTTGTCACTTGAACTCGAGATCAACCAGAATAAAATCCGCACTGAGTGGTACGGTAATCCTATTTCGAAGTCATGCTACTAGATCATGGTGAACCTACGAACTATGAAGAAGCGATGGTGAGCCCAGATTCGCAAAATGGCTTGAAGCCATGAAATCTGAGATGGGATCCATGTATGAGAACAAAGTATGGACTTTGGTAGACTTGCCCGATGATCGGCAAGCTATTGAGAATAAATGGATCTTTAAGAAGAAGACCGACGCGATGGTAATGTAGCTGTCTACAAAGCTCGACTTGTTGCAAAAGGTTTTCGACAAGTTCAAGGGGTTGACTACGATGAGACTTTCTCACCAGTGGCGATGCTTAAGTCCGTCCGAATCATGTTAGCAATTGCCGCATTTTATGATTATGAAATTTGGCAAATGGATGTAAAACTGCATTCTTGAATGGATTTCTAGAAGAAGAGTTGTATATGATGCAACCAGAAGGTTTTGTTGATCCAAAGGGTGCTAACAAAGTGTGCAAGCTCCAACGATCAATTTATGGTCCGTGCAAGCCTCTCGGAGTTGGAATAAACGCTTTGATAGTGTGATCAAAGCATATGGTTTTATCTGCACTTTTGGAGAAGCCTGATTTACAAGAAAGTGAGTGGGAGCTCAGTAGCATTTCGATATTATATGTGGACGACATATTGTTGATTGGAAATGATATAGAATTTCTGGATAGCATAAAAGGATACTTGAATAAAAAAATTTCAATGAAAGACCTCGGTGAAGCTGCTTACATATTGGGCATCAAGATCTATAGAGATAGATCAAGACGCTTAATAGGACTTTCACAAAGCACATACCTTGATAAAGTTTTGAAGAAGTTCAAAATGGATCAGGCAAAGAAAGGTTTTTTACCTGTAGTACAAGGTGTAAGATTGAGTCAGACTCAATGCCCGACCACAGCAGAAGATAGAGAGAAAATGAAAGATGTTCCCTATGCTTCAGCCATAGGCTCTATCATGTATGCAATGCTGTGTACCACACCGACGATGCTTAGCTGTAAGCTTGGCGGGAAGGTACCAAAGTAATCCAGAGTGGATCATGGACAGCGGTCAAGAACATCTGAAATACCGAAAAGGACTAAGGATATGTTTCTCGATATGGAGGTGACAAAGAGCTAGTCGTAAATGGTTACGTCGATGCAAGCTTTGACACCGATCCGGACGATTCTAAATCGCAAACCGGATCGTATTTTTATTAAACGGTGGAGCTGTCGGTTGGTGCAGTTCTAAACAAAGCGTCGTGGCGGGATCTACATGTGAAGCGGAGTACATAGCTGCTTGAAGCAGCAAATGAAGGAGTCTGGATGAAAGAGTTCATTTCCGATCTAGGTGTCATACCTAGTGCATCGGGACCAATGAAGATCTTTCGTGACAATATGGTGCAATTGCCTTGGCAAAGGAATCCAGATTTCACAAGAGGACCAAGCATATCAAAAGACGCTTCAATTCCATTGGGACCAAGTCCAAGTGGGAGACATAGAGATTTGCAAAATACATACGGATCTGAATGTTGCGAGACCGTTGACTAAGCCTCTTCCACGAGCAAAACATGATCAGCACCAAGACTCCATGGGTGTTAGAATCATTCTTGTGTAATCTAGATTATTGACTCTAGTGCAAGTGGGAGGCTCAAGGAAATATGCCCTAGAGGCAATAATAAAGTTATTATTTATTTCCTTATATCATGATAAATGTTTATTATTCATGCTAGAATTGTATTAACGGAAACATAATACATGTGTGAATACATAGACAAGCAGATAGTCACTAGTATGCCTCTACTAGACTAGCTCATTAATCAAGATGGTTATGTTTCCTAACCATAGACATGTGTTGTCATTTGATTAATGGGATCACATCATTAGGAGAATGATGTGATTGACATGACCCATTTCATTAGCTTAGCACTTGATCGTTTAGTATGTTGCTTATGCTATCTTCATGACTTATACAAAGTTCCTGCAACTATGAGATTATGCAACTCCGTTTACGGAGGAACACTTTGTGTGCTACCAAACGCCACAACGAATCGGGTGATTATAAAGGTACTCTACAAGTGTCTCCAAAGTATATGTTGAGTTGGCATGAATCAAGATTAGGATTTGTCACTCCGATTGTCGGAGAGGTATCTCTAGGCCTTCTCGGTAATACACATCACATAAGCCTTGCAAGCATTGCAACTAATGAGTTAGTTGTGAGATGATGTATTACGGAGCGAGTAAAGAGACTTTCGATAACGAGATTAAACTAGGTATTGGATACCGACGATCGAATCTCGGGTAAGTAACATACCGATGACAAAGGAACAACGATGTCGTTATGCGGTTTGACCGATAAAGATCTTCAGTAGAATATGTAGGAACCAATATGGGCATCCAGGTTCCGCTATTGGTTATTGACCGAGAATGGTTCTAGGTCATGTCTACATAGTTCTCGAACCCGTAGGGTCCGCACGCTTAACGCTTCGATGACAGTTCATTATGAGTTTATAAGTATTGATGCACGAAGGTTGTTCGAGTCCCGGATGTGATCACGGACATGACGAGGAGTCTCGAAATGGTCGAGACATAAAGATTGATATATTGGAAGCCTACATTTGGACATCGGAAGTGTTCCGAGTGAAATCGGAATTTACAGAGTACCGGAGGTTACGGAACCCCCGGAGGTCTATGGGCCTTAATGGGCCATAAGAGGGAAGAGGAAGGGCGGCCAGGTGGGCTGCGTGCCCCCTCCCCTCTAGTCCGAATAGGACAAGGAGGGGGCGGCGCCCCTTCCCTCTTCCCTCCTCCAATCCTAATCCAACTAGAGGGGGGAGTCCTACTCGGTGGGAGTAGGACTCCTCAGCAGCGCCTCCCAAGGCTGGCCGCAACCCCTTGGCTCCTTTATATAGGGGCAGGGGCACCCCATGACACACAAGTTGATCTACGGATCTTTCCTTAGCCGTGTGCGGTGCCCCTTCCACCATATTCCACTTCGGTCATATCGTCAGAGAGCTTAGGCGAAGCCCCGCGCCGGAGAAGTCATATCGTCGCGGAGCTTAGGCGAAGCCCTGCGTCGGTGGAGCGTCAACATCGCCACCACGCCGCCGTCGGTTGTGGAACTCATCCCGACACTTTGCTGGATCGGAGTCCGGGATCGTCATCGAGCTGAGCGTGTGCAGAACTTCGGAGGTGCCGTACGTTCGGTGCTTGGATCGGTCGGACCGTGAAGGCGTCGACTACATCAACCGCGTTGTTATAACGCTTCCGCTTTCGGTCTATGAGGGTACGTGGACGGACACTCTCCCCTCTCGTTGCTATGCCATCACCATGGTCTTGCGTGATCGTAGGAAAATTTTTGAAATTACTACGTTCCCCAACATTGATTGCATGTGATGTTTATCCTTAATGCATCTTATCTTGCTTTGATTGACGGTAGCATTATAAGATGATCTCTCACTAAAATTATCAAGAAGTGTTCTCCCTGAGTATGCACCGTTGCCAAAGTTCAGTAGTACCCGGACACCACGTGATGATCGGGTGTGATAAGTTCTCGTCCATCTACAACGGGTGCAAAACAGTTGCACGCGCAGAATACTCGAGTTAAACTTGACGAGCCTTGCATATAACAGATATGGCCTCGGAACACGGAGACCGAAAGGTCGAGCGTGAATCATATAGTAGATATGATCAACATAGTGATGTTCACCATTGAAACTACTCCATCTCACGTGATGATCGGACATGGTTTAGTTGATTTGGATCACGTGATCACTTAGATGACTAGAGAGATGTCTGTCTAAGTGGGAGTTTTTAATATGATTAATTAAACTTAAATTTATCATGAACTTAGTACCGATAGTATTTTGCTTGTCTATGTTTCTTGTAGATAGATGGCTCGTCTTTGTTGTTCCGTTGAATTTTAATCGTTCCTTGAGAAAGCAAAGTTGAAAGATGATGGTAGCAATTACACGGACTGGGTCCGTAATTTGAGGATTATCCTCATTGCTGCACGAAAAATTACGCCCTGGAAGCACCATTTGGGTGACAGGCCTGCTGCAGTCTTGAGCCGAAGTTGTGAGCGTCTGGCAAAGCAAAGCTGATGACTACTCAATAGTTCGATGTGCCATGCTTTACGGCTTAGAACCGGGTCTTCAACGACGTTTTGAGCGTCATGGAGCATATGAGATGTTCCAGGAGTTGAAGTTAATATTTCAAGCAAATGCCCGGATTGAGAGATATGAAGTCTCCAATAAGTTCTATAGCTGCAAGATGGAGGAGAATAGTTACGTCGGTGAGCACATACTCAAAATGTGCGGGTATAATAATCACTTAATTCAGCTGGGAGTTAATCTTCCGGATGATAGTGTCATTGATGAATTCTCAATCATCGCCACCAAGCTACAAGAGCTTCGTGATGAACTATAATATGCAAGGGATGACTAAGACAATTCTGAGCTCTTCGCGATGCTAAAAGCAGCGGAGGTAGAAATCAAGAAAGAGCATCAAGTGTTGATGGTCAACAAGACCACTTGTTTCAAGAAAAGGGCAAAGGGAAGAAGAAGGAAACTTCAAAAGAACAGCAAGAAAGTTGCTGATCAAGAGAAGAAACCCAAGTCTGGACCTAAGCCTGAAAGCGAGTGTTTTACCGCAAGCGATTGGACACCTTTGAAGCGGAACTGCCCCAAGTTTTTGGCGGATAAAAGGTTGGCAAGGTGAACAAAGGTATATGTGATATACATGTTATTGATGTGTACCTTACTAGAGCTCGTAGTAGCACTGGTATTTGATCTGGTTACATTGCTAATATTTGCAACTCAAAGCAGGGACTACGGAATAGACGAGCACGGCAAAGGACGAGGTGACGGCGCGCGTGGGAAATGGTTCCAAAGTCAATGTGATCGCGATCGGCACGCTACCTCTACATCTACCTTGGGATTAGTTTTAGACCTAAATAATTGTTATTTGGTGCCAGATTGAGCATGAACATTATATCTGGATCTTGTTTAATGCGAGACGGTTATTCATTTAAATCAGAGAATAATGGTTGTTCTATTTATATGAGTAATATCTTTTATGGTCATGCACCCTTGAAGAATGGTCTATTCTTGTTGAATCTCGACGAGAGTGATACACATATTCATAATGTTGAAGCCAAAAGATGCAGAGTTGATAATGATAGTGCAACTTATTTGTGGCACTTTGCCGTTTAGGTCATATCGATTGTAAAACGCATGAAGAAACTCCATCTTGATGGGCTTCGGAATCACTTGATTATGAATCACTTGGTACTTGCGAACCGTGCCTCATGGGCAAGATGACCAAAACGCCGTTCTCCGGAACTATGGAGCGAGCACTGATTTGTTGGAAATCATACATCTTGATGTTTGTGGTCCAATGAATGTTGAGGCACGGCGGGTATCGTTATTTTCTCACCTTCACAGATGATTTGAGCAGATATGGGTATATCTACTTAATGAAACACAAATCTGAAACATTTGAAAAGTTCAAAGAATTTCAGAGTGAAGTGGAAAATCATCGTAACAAGAAAATAAAGTTTCTACGATCTGATCGTGGAGGAGAATATTTGAGTTCGAGTTTGGTTTACATTTGAAACAATGTGGAATAGTTTGCAACTCACGCCACCCGAACACCACAGAGAAATGGTGTGTCCGAACGTCGAATCGTACTTTACTAGATATGGTGCGATCTATGATGTCTATTTCGATTTACCGCTATCGTTTTGGGGTTATGCTTTAGAGACGGCCGCATTCACGTTAAATAGGACACCGTCAAAATCCGTTGAGACGACGCCTTATGAACTGTGGTTTGGCAAGAAACCAAAGTTGTCGTTTCTTAAAGTTTGGGGCTGCGATGCTTATGTAAAGAAACTTCAACCAGATAAGCTCGAACCCAAATCGGAAAATGTGTCTTCATAGGATACCCAAAGGAGACAGTTGGGTACACCTTCTATCACAGATCTGAAGGCAAGATTTTCGTTGCTAAATTCGGATCCTTTCTAGAGAAGGAGTTTCTCTCGAAAGAAGTGAGTGGGAGGAAAGTAGAACTTGATGAGATAATCAGATTCGCTCCCTTATTGGAAAATAGTTCATCACAAGAAATGGTTCTGTGACAACTACACCAATTAGTGAGGAAACTAATGATGATGATCATGAAGTTTCAGATCAAGTTACTACTGAACTTCATAGGTCAACCAGAGTAAAATCGCACTGAGTGGTACGGTAATCTTATTCGGAAGTCATGTTACTTGACCATGGCGAACCTACAAACTATGAAGAAGCGATGGTGAGCCCAGATTCATAAAATGGCTGGAAGCCATGAAATCTGAGATGGGATCCATGTATGAGAACAAAGTATGGACTTTGGTTGACTTGTTCGATGATCGGCAAGCCATTGAAAATAAATGGATCTTTAAGAAGAAGGCGGCGCCGATGGTAATATAACTGTCTACAAAGCTCGACTTGTTGCAAAAGGTTTTCGACAAGTTCAAGGGTTGACTACGATGAGACTTTCTCACCCGTAGCGATGCTTAAGTCTGTCCGAATCATGTTAGCAATTGCGCATTTTATGATTATGAAATTTGGCAAATGGATGTAAAACTGCATTCTTGAATGGATTTCTAGAAGAAGAGTTGTATATGATGCAACCAGAAGGTTTTGTCGATCCAAAGGGTACTAACAAAGTGTGCAAGCTCCAGCGATCAATTTATGGTGCAGTGCAAGCCTCTCGGAGTTGGAATAAACGCTTTGATAGTGTGATCAAAGCATATGGGTTTATGAGACTTTTGGAGAAGCTGTATTTACAAGAAAGTGAGTGGGAGCTCAGAGCATTTCTAATATTATATGTGGACGACATATTATTGATTGGAAATGATATAGAATTTCTGGATAGCATAAAAGGATACTTGAATAAAAGTTTTTCAATGAAAGACCTCGGTGAAGCTGCTTACATATTGGGCATCAAGATCTATAGAGATAGATCAAGGCGCTTAATTGGACTTTCACAAAGCACATACCTTGATAAAGTTTTGAAAAATTCAAAATGGATCAGGCAAAGAAAGGTTTTTACCAGTATTACAAGGTGTAAGATTGAGTCGGACTCAATGCCCGACCACAGCAGAAGAGAGAGAGAAAATGAAAGATGTTCCTATGCTTCAGCCATAGGCTCTATCATGTATGCAATGCTGTGTACCAGACACGACGTATGCTTAGCTGTAAGCTTGGCGGGAAGGTACCAAAGTAATCCAGAATGGATCATTGGACAGCGGTCAAGAACATCTGAAATACCGAAAAGGACTAAGGATATGTTTCTCGTATATGGAGGTGACAAAGAGCTAGTCGTAAATGGTTACGTCGATGCAAGCTTTGACACCGATCCGGACGATTCTAAATCGCAAACCGGATCGTGTTTTTATTAAGCGGTGGAGCTGTCGGTTGGTGCAGTTCTAAACAAAGCGTCGTGGCGGGATCTACATGTGAAGCGGAGTACATAGCTGCTTCAGAAGCAGCAAATGAAGGAGTCTGGATGAAAGAGTTCATTTCCGATCTAGGTGTCATACCTAGTGCATCGGGACCGATGAAGATCTTACGTGACAATCTTGGTGCAATTGCCTTGGCAAAGGAATCCAGATTTCACAAGAGGACCAAGCATATCAAGAGACGCTTCAATTCCATTCGGGACCAAGTCCAAGTGGGAGACATAGAGATTTGCAAAATACATACGGATCTGAATGTTGCAGATCCGTTGACTAAGCCTCTTCCACGAGCAAAACATGATCAGCACCAAGACTCCATGGGTGTTAGAATCATTACTATGTAATCTAGATTATTGACTCTAGTGCAAGTGGGAGACTGAAGGAAATATGCCCTAGTGGCAATAATAAAGTTATTATTTATTTCCTTATACCATGATAAATGTTTATTATTCATGCTAGAATTGTATTAACCGGAAACATAATACATGTGTGAATACATAGACAAGCAGATAGTCACTAGTATGCCTCTCTTGGACTAGCTCATTAAGCAAAGATGGTTATGTTTCCTAACCATAGACATGTGTTGTCATTTGATTAATGGGATCACCTCATTAGGAGAATGATGTGATTGACATGACCCATTCCGTTAGCCTAGCACTTGATCGTTTAGTATGTTGCTAATGCTTTCTTCATGACTCATACATGTTCTGTAACTATGAGATTATGCAACTCCGTTTACGGAGGAACACTTTGGTACTACCAAGCGTCACAACGTAATGGGTGATTATAAAGGAGTACTACAGGTGTCTCCAAAGGTACTTGTTGGGTTGGCGTATTTGAGATTAGGTTTTGTCACTCCGATTGTCGGAGAGGTATCTCTAGGCCTTCTCGGTGATACACATCACTTAAGCCTTGCAAGCATTACAACTAATGAGTTAGTTGTGAGATGATGTATTACGTAACGAGTAAAGAGACTTGCGGTAACGGATTGAACTAGGTATTGGATACCGACGATCGAATCTCGGGTAAGTAACATACCGATGACAAAGGGAACAACATTATGTCGTTATGCGGTTTGACCGATAAAGATCTTCGTAGAATATGTAGGAACCAATATGGGCATCCAGGTTTCGCTATTGGTTATTGACCGAGAATGGTTCTAGGTCATGTCTACATAGTTCTCGAACCCGTAGGGTCCGCACGCTAACGCTTCGATGACAGTTCATTATGAGTTTATAAGTATTGATGCACGAAGGTTGTTCGAGTCCCGGATGTGATCACGGACATGACGAGGAGTCTCGAAATGGTCGAGACATAAAGATTGATATATTGGAAGCCTATGTTTGGACTTGGAAGGGTTCGAATGAAAGCTGGAATTCTGGGAACACCGGGGTTACGGAACCCCGGGGGTATATGGGCCTTAATGGGCCACAAGGGAGAAGAGGAAGGGCCGGCCAGGGTAGGCGCCCCCTCCCCTCTAGTCCGAATAGGACAGGAGAGGGGCGCCCCTTCCTCTTCCCTCCCAATCCTACTCCAACTAGGAAGGGGGAGTCCTACTCCGGTGGGAGTAGGACTCCTCGGCAGCGCCTCCCTAGGGCCGGCCGCACCCCCTTTGCTCCTTTATATCTGAGGGCAAGGGGCACCCTAGGACACACAAGTTGATCTACGGATCTTTCCTTAGCCGTGTGCGGTGCCCCTTCCACCATATTCCACTTGGTCATATCGTCGCGAGCTTAGGCGAAGCCTGCGCGGAGAAGTCATATCATCGCGGAGCTTAGGCGAAGCCCTGCGTTGGTGGAGCATCAACATCGTCCTGCCGTCGTCGTCTTGTGGAACTCATCCCGACACTTTGCTGGATCGGTCCGGGATCGTCATCGAGCTGAGCGTGTGCGAACTCGGAGGTGCCGACGTTCGGTGCTTGGATCGGTCGGATCGTGAAGGCGTCGACTACATCAACAGCGTTGTTATAACGCTTCGCTTTCGGTCTCACAGTGCGTGGACGGACACTCTCCCTCTCGTTGCTATGCCATCACCATGGTCTTGCGTGTTCGTAGGAAAATTTTTGAAATTACTACGTTCCCCAACACCTGACCCCTTGGCCTAACCATATCATCCAATATATGAATCTTTACCTCTGGACCATTCCGGAGCTCCTCGTCATGTCTGTGATCTCATCCGGGACTCCGAACAACATTCGGTCACCAACATACATAACTCATATAATACTATATCATCAACGAACGTTAAGCGTGCAGACCCTACGGGTTCGAGAACTATGTAGACATGACCGAGACACTTCTCTAGTAAATAACCAATAGCGGAACCTGGATGCCCATATTGGTTCCTACATATTCTATGAAGATCTTTATCGGTCGAACCTTATGCCAACATATGTTATTCCCTTTGTCATCAGTATGTTACTTACCTAAGATTCGATCGCCAGTATCTTCATACCTAGTTCAATCTCATTACCGGCAAGTCTCTTTACTCGTTCTGTAATACATCATCCCGCAACTAACTCATTAGTCACATTGCTTGCAAGGCTTATGATGTGCATTACTGAGAGGGCCCAGACATACCTCTCCGATACTCGGAGTGACAAACACTAATCTTGATCTATGTCAACCCAACAAACACCTTCGGAGACACCTGTAGAGCATATTTATAATCACCCATTTACATTGTGACATTTGATAGAACACAAGGTGTTCCTCCGGTATTCGGGAGTTGCATAATCTCATAGTCTAAGGAACATGTATAAGTCATGAAGAAAGGAGTAGCAATGAAACTGTAATGATCATAATGCTAAGCTAACGGATGGGTCATGTCCATCACATCATTCTCCTAATGATGTGATCCCGTTCATCAAATGACAACTCATGTCCATGGCTAGGAAACTTAACCATCTTTGATCAACGAGCTAGTCTAGTAGAGGCATACTAGGGACACTATGTATTATCTATTTATCCACACATGTATCAAGTTTCCGGTTAATACAATTCTAGCATGAATAATAAAAATTTATCATGATATAAGGAAATACAAAATAACAACTTCATTATTGCCTCTAGGGCATATTTCCTTCAATTGTTGAGGGGCTCTTCGAGTCGAAGCTCGAAGGATAAGCAGAACGAGGAGAACAAAAAGCCCAAGTACAATATTCCTCGCACCGCGGAAGTCCGGTCGTGTGAATGGCCTTGTGATGCGTTCTTGAGGGCCACCGGAATTCACGACGAATTTTATTATTTGGCCGAGAATGCAGGCCTCGCCGACTTCCTCCACGACCAGTGTGAACAGTATCTCCTACTCAGTAATATTTTCGTGCAAAATTTTTATTTCCATGCTAAGAAATCACCACCTTCAGTGGAATTTCACTTATATGATGAGGTTAAGGAGATGTCACTCCGTGATTTTTGTCGGGTCTGCAAGATACCCTTTGTGGGCAGCATCGAGGAACCACATCGTAGTGATGTGGATGGATTTATTGATAGAATTGTTGTAGGGGAAACGAGGAAAGTTTCTGATGCAATAACTACTAGTATACATTTTCATGTTCTACGTTACTTTGCGATATTTGCTAGTAGATGCTTAATTGGTCGCGGGAACAGTGGAAATCTTGGTGCTCCTGGTCTTGTTATTTTGCGCCATGCTTTGTTTCATGATACAACCTTCAGTTTAGGCGCTATTGTTGCTAAATGGTTAAGTCTGAACCGTACAAAGGGCCCCATCTTTGGAGGCATCTTTGCTTCACGCCTTGCTAAACACTTTGAGATGCCTATTAGGCATCATGAGAAAGAGGTTAAGTTGTTGCCCACTATTTTTCTAGATTATAAGAGTATGGTAGCACATGACTTTATTGTTAAAAATAAGAAGCAGATGCTTAAGTATAACTTGATATTTGATAAAACTCACTGTGAGACTATTACTACCTTGCCTGCACCCTATTTGTTTAACATACTTTTAGGCACGTACCTCATTTTACCCGAGGCCATTTATGCATACTGGAGGCTGACACAAGTCCCAGAGCCTGAGCCTGAGCCACCACTTGACTCATATTGACAGTCTGTTTATCAGTGGGATCCGGAGGAGATCGCTAACCAGTGGCACCCTGAGGACCCTCTATAGTACACCGGAGAGAGTAGCTTCGAGCAGTGGCCATAGACCAACTTAGGCCAAAAGCCTAAGCTTGGGGGAGTACGTATTTCTCACTAACATTACATTATGTTCACACACTCATGCTGGTTGACAGTGCTCATACTTTTTCATTGTACTATCCATGCTAGTTTATTTCCTTTTCTTGCTTTCTTCTTGTGTGTTTGAAAAACCTTAAGAAAAAACAAAAAAAATAGTTGTAGCTTTTAGCTAGTTTACTTTCCATGCTTGTAGTAGTAACTAAAAGAAAACCCAAAAAGATTTCACGTTCTTCTTTTGCTTGTTGGGAGCTTTCCCGTGTAAATAATTTTATTTCTTTTCTTTTCTTTTCTTTGGGGTCGAGAGGAGAAGACCACGATGAAAATGTTGAGTGGCTCTCATTTGCATTATTGTTGATCTAACCAAGAGCCCATATTACCTTGTATTCTCCTTTGTATTAAATGCTTGCAGATTCCATCTTAGTCCAATGCACGTGCACTATTATTATTATCCACACCGTTCGGTCGTGCAAGTGAAAGGCAATAATGACGATATATGATGGACTGATTGAGATGAGAGAAGCTGGTATGAACTCGACCTATCTTGTTTTTGTAAATATGATTAGTCCACTGTTCCTGATTCAGCCTATTATGGATGAAACATGTTTGCAATGAAAATTAGAGATTATAGTTGCTCATGTCATGCTTAATTAGCTAGGAGTTTATAATGGTTTAGCTTGCGTGCCAACATGCTATTAAAATGGTTGTGATGTGGTATGATAGGGTGGTATCCTCCTTTGAATGATTCGAGTGGCTTGACTTGGCACATGTTCATGCATGTAGTTGAAACAATCAACATAGCCTCCAGATATTTATGTTCATGATGGTTTATATCCTACTCATGCTTGCACTCATTGTTGATTTATCTTAATGCATGTTCATGATTGTTGTCGCTCTCTAGTTGGTCGCTTCCCAGTCTCTTTCTAGCTTTCACTTGTACTAAGCGGGAATACTGCTTGTGCATCCACTTCCATAAACCCCAAAGTTATTACATATGAGTCCACCATACCTTCCTATATGCGGTATCTACTTGTCGTTCCAAGTAAATTTGTATGTGCCAAACTCTAAACCTTCAAATGAAATTCTTTTTTGTATGCTCGAATAGCTCATGTATAACTAGGGTTGTCTATATCTTCCATGCTAGGTGGGTTATTCTCACGATAAGTGGACTCCGATCATCATTCACGAGAAAATGGCCGGTAACCAGGATGCCCAGTCCCATGCTCAAATCAAATCAAAATAATTGCAAACAAAACTCCCCCAGGATTGTTGTTAGTTGGTCGGCACCCGTTGTTTCGGACAAGCCATGGATTGATGTTTGTTGGTGGTGGGGGAGTATAAACTTTACCACTCTGTTTGGGAACCGCCTATAATGTATGTAGCATGGAAGATATCGAGATCTCTTAGTTGTTATATTGACAATGAAAGTATGCCACTCAAAATATTATTTATCTCTTGTTTCAAAACTCGAGCTCTGGCACCTCTGCAAATCCCTACTTCCCTTTGCGAAGGGCCTATCTATTTACTTTTATGTTGAGTCATCATCGTCTTATTAAAAAGCACCAGTTGGAGAGCACTACTGTCATTTGCAAGCATTGCTATTAATTTACATTGAGTATGACTGTGACTGGATCTCTTTTACCATGAATTACAATGTCTAGTCAGTCCTTGATCTTTAGGGGTGCTCTGCAGTTATGTTTTGCGGCCTCGGAAAGGACTAGCGAGATACCATCTTGTCATATCATATTATGATTGTTTTGAGAAAGTGTTATCATCCGAGATTTATTATTATAGCTCGCTAGTTGGTTATGCCATTGATATGAGTAAACATGAGACCTAAATGTTATTGTGAATATGGTTAGTTCATAATCTTTGCTGGAAACTTGAATGCTGGCTTTACATATTTGCAACAACAAGATCAAACAGAGTTTGTAAAAGTTTTTCTTCACTTTCAGTTTGTCAACTGAATTGATTGAGGACAAGCAAAGATTTAAACTTGGGGGAGTTGATATGTCTCCAACGTATCTACTTTTCCAAACACTTTTGCCCTTATTTTGGACTCTAACTTGCATGATTTGAATGTAACTAACCCGGACTGACGTTGTTTTCAGCAGAACTGCCATGGTGTTATTTTTGTGCAGAAATAAAAGTTCTCAGAATGACCTGAAAATCCACGGAGACACATATTGGAATTAATAAAAAATATTGGCGAAAGAATCAGCATCAGGGGGCCCACACCCTGTCCACGAGGGTGCAGCCCCCCGGGCACGCCCCCTGCCTCGTGGGCCCCTTGGGACTCCACCGACCTCAACCCCAACTCCATATATTCACTTTCGGGGAGAAAAAAGTCAGAGAGAAGGATTCATCGCGTTTCACGATACAGAGTCGCCGCTAAGCCCTAATCTTTCTCGGGAGGGCTGATCTAGAGTCCGGAGAGGGGAATTTCTCGCCATCGTCATCATCAACCATCCTCCATCACCAATTTCATGATGCTCACCGCCGTGCGTGAGTAATCCCATTATAGGCTTGCTGGACGGTGATGGGTTGGATGATATTTACTATGTAATCGAGTTAGTTTTGTTAGGGTTTGATCCCTAGTATCCATTATGTTCTAAGATTGATGTTGCTCTAACTTTGCCATGCTTAATGCTTGCCGCTAGGGCCCGAGTGCCATGATTTCAGATCTGAACCTATTATGTTTTCATGAATATATGTGAGTTCTTGATCCTATCTTGCAAGTCAATAGTCATCTACTATGTGTTATGATCCGGCAACCCGAAGTGACAATAATCGGGACCACTCCTGGTGATGACCGTAGTTTGAGGAGTTCATGTATTGACTAAGTGTTAACGCTTTGGTCCGATACTCTATTAAAAGGAGGCCTTAATATCCCTTATTTCCAATAAGACCCCACTGCCACGGGAGGGTAGGACAAAATATGCCATGCAAGTTCTTTTCCATAAGCACGTATGACTATATTCGGAATACATGCCTACATTACATTGATGAACTGGAGCTAGTTCTGTGTCACCCTATGTTATAACTGTTGCATGAGGAATCACATCCGACATAATTATCCATCACTGATCCATTGCCTATAGCTTTTCACATATTGATCTTTGCTTAGTTACTTCTCTGTTGCCACTGTTATGATTACTACAAAACTGCCACTGTAACTGTTGCCGCCGTTACCGTTACCTTTACTTCCATACTACTTTGCTACTGAATACTTTGCTGCAGATATTAAGTCTTTCACGTGTGGTTGAATTGATAACTCAACTGCTAATACTTGAAAATATTCTTTGGCTCTCCTTGTGTCAAATCAATAAATTTGGGTTGAATACTCTACCCTCAAAAACTGTTGCGATCCCCTATACTTGTGGGTTATCGTACCATTGCCAAGAGAAAATAAGTCAGACGCCATAATCTTGGACTACCACAATTCATTTTGGGATACCACAATCATACATACATGTAGATGGCGAAGCAAGTTTCAAGTGGCAAGATTGATTTCAATTTTCTGAAAGAACTTGAGATGACTTCTCTGAACCCTACTTGATCATCTACATCCATATATCAGGGACTCTCACAAAGCACATACGCAAAAGAGCAATGGCAGCGAGGCAATATATGCTTGCTGACATTGATGCAGACACATAACCTAGAGAGGATGCAGCGGACGGTAGTACCTGAACATGGGAATCATAGTCGAGATGCTGCGCCAAGATGGCGCGCTCCAGGGCGTGGATATGGAGCTTGTAGCCGTGTCCCCTTCCTCTTCCTCTTCCTCTTCCTCTTTCGAGGAGTGGGAGCGCTTCTTCCGCGCCTCCTCCAGCGACGTTCGCGGGCGGCGCCACGATCACCTCCAACATGTCCGATTCCATCGGATGTGGGCAAGCATTATTATTTGGGGGACCGACTCCTCCTCCCTCGACTTTTTCACATTGAGAACTTCACCACGGTCACCTGCTAGGCCAGGGGCGCGGCGGAGGAGTGGCAGAGGAGGGAGGTGCGGCAGATGACGAGGACGTGCGGCGGCGGAGCAGCTGGGAAGGGGCGGGATTGGATGAGAGATACAGAGACAGGGGGAAGGGTCGCGTGTGTGGATTTTCTCTCCATTGCTAGTAATGTTCATCTCATTGCTGCTGCCATGGATATGGAGCTCCAGGGAGAGGGGCGCCGCTGCTTACCATCTGTCTTCTCCATCAAGTGACCATCCTCTCCCACTACATCTATCTCCCCCAAGCTCATTTGTACACTGCATGCCCATGATCTCTCAGTCCTCTCTAATCTATCACACGTCAACTACAACAGGGAGCCTCTCTAATCCAAACAAATAGCAGCAACAGGCAAACAAACAGCAGCGACATCTCCAACTAAACCAAAGGAGAAATCTCTACTACCTGGTGGCTGGTGCTTGATGGATGCAAAACTGGGTGGATGGATCTTGCAGTTGCAGCTGGCGGCCGACCATCCTTCAACCTGGCTCGGCTTGTGAGGATGGCGGCGACGGTTGTCAGCCCGCGTGGCCTAGGCTACGGGGTGGAAACAGTGTTACGACGCATGAGGACAGTGAGGCACGGGCGCTCCGGTTGGGGCTCGACAATGTTGAGCAGCCTGGATCTGAGAGAGATGGTGCGACACAGAGGAGATGAGTGATCACGACGCCCAATCATGGCCTGGGGCAAGGCCTTGACCGACGTGCGTGGGCTGGCGGTGGTGCATGGAGAGCAGGCGGCGTGCCTGGGCCGGCGGCACCTGGAGGGCCGGTGCCGTCACGGAGGAGCGGTTGTAGGCGAGGACCGGAGGAGGTGGGGAATAGGGTGCGGAGTGCGGAGAGGCCGGCGGCGGACACGCCTCGGCGCAGCGTGCATCCTGTTGTCCCTCGTCTCTTCCCTTGTGTGCGGCGGCTAGGGTTTGCGGAGGGAGAGCAGCCTCGTTCGTCCAATGGGGGCTTCGCTCCCTTGTATTCAAAGGGCAGTCTCCGGCTCGAATCCCCACTACAGCAAGATTTTTATCCTTCTCTTTATTTCGTTCTTCTATATTCACTGACAGGTGGGACCTGTGTCCGGTGGGGAGTTGACCGGTCAGCATAAAGAAAATACGAAGCTGTACGTTTGGGCGGTGACCATATAATCATCAAGACGAGTATATAATGACCGTATTGACTAAGTTCTTGAGTACATGGACCAATGTTGAGCAGCGTGGGGGCTTCGCTCCCTGGTTGTGCGATGGGTTGTTGCTCGATTTTTTTTCTTAGGTGTGAGGGGATCATGGAAGGTGGGAGAAGGACGAAAGAAAAAAAACGACGAATAAAAAACGGTTGAAAGTGATAATACTATTCAACTAACTCAGACATTATGAGTAGGGATATTGAAAATGTATCCAAGATTTGAGCCTTTTGAGGGCAATACTTTGACACATCTTCTTGTGAAAAACAAAATGACAAAAGAAGAGGAAAAACAGATATAAAAAACTAAGAAAAAAATAAAATTGGAAAAAATCTAAACAAACAATAATTATGAGCAAATAAAATACAATCCTATAGAACAAAAGGGAAATGAACATATAAAAAGGGAAAATGAAAGGAATAGAAACTTAAAAACAGGAACAAGTTTTTTTTTTGAGAAAAAGGAAAAAGGCAAAAGGAAACAAGTAAGAAAAAACGACATGGAAAGAACAAAAAAAGATGATAAAACAAAGAAAAAAAAAAGGAAGTCATCTAATGGGGCGGCCCAAGAAGTGAAACAGAGGTAGGGTTCCTTCCCGCAACAGAATTCCGTCCCCAATCCCCCAAACCTCGGTCGCTGGGTCTCCGGTGAGCTCTCCGGCCATGGCCAACCTGAGAGCCGCCGCCAGCACCGGCCATCTCCGCGTCTACGGTACGTCGCTGTCTGATAATGGGGGCCAACAACAGCTCTCTTCTCAATGTGTCCAGCAGCTTGCCATGCTATTGTCATCTGCTTTCCGTTCCACTGGCATGTTAGCCCATCAGAAGCAACCAGTTGCCATTTATAAACGACGGTTCGATCTTACCATGTATGAGGGACGTATACAGCGAAGGGCTCATAGAAGAATCTCCAGAAAGGTCAGGGCTGCACTAAGCAGATATGAGGTGCAGAATTCGGTGAGTTAGTTCATCCCTCAGGTACCTCTATATTTGTTTGTGTCCAAATTGCATCAACCAAAATCCTACTTGATCAAAACAGCTGGTGGAACTTGCTACTGACCTCCTTTGATTAATAATTTACCCCACGGACACCTAAGTACTTTTTAATAGAAATTTCATCAGTTAGAAGACCTGCTTGATCATAACATGTGGTGGAACTTTCTGCTACCGACCTCCATCAACGCTTATTAGCTTGTCTGAATGTGCTGCATTTCTTGTGATAAGCCCATAATGTCCATTTAGGTATTCCTTTTGATTATCCAACTCAGCCGTGGCCACCACAGCACCATGTAAACAGAGTTTGGACAAGGCCAAGAAGATTTTTGTTTGAGTGCATGATTTGAGCCAACACTTGGACCAACGGGTTGTGTGGCAGTAGAAGCATTGTTGGTGGGAGATGTAGAGTAGTTCGCAAATAAGTAGTGCTATAAGAGCAAATTTGCTATGAGAGCAAAGTTGTTTTAAAAGATGAGCAATTAGTTTTCTCTTAATTATATGCCACATTTGCTGATTTGCTCGGGGTTTTTTTTTTTTTGCCATCTTATAGGAACAAGCCTGTTATCAGCTTCATGTGGTCTGCGGTGTGAATACATATGTGTCTGGTCCTGACGAGAGTATGCACTCCATCATGATGCAAAAGAAAAAAGATCCTGTTGAAGATGACTACTACCATCACACACATGCCAACTTTCTGGTGACCCGGAATGTTGGCTCTGTAGGTTCAGTTCCAGTACTCTTCTTTGCTGAGCTTAGCAACAAGAACGACGACCAGGATAGCCAGCTTCTATGCTGCCCTGTGGAGTTTCCACTACCTGGGGCTGGTACGTTCTTTCGTTTAAGATTCTTTTTTCATCAGATTGATAAGGATCTTCATTAACTGTTCTGATGCTCATAACACATGGCTCCATATACTCCCTCCGTCCCAAAAAGCTTGTCACTCAAATGGATGGATATATCTAGCACTAAGTTTGTCGCTCAAATGGATGGATATATCTAGCACTAAGTAGTGCTAGATATATCCATCCATTTGAGCGACAAGCTTTTTGGGACGGAGGGAGTATATGATAATATATATTTATATATAGGATAGACTCACAGTCCTTGGAAACGGTACAGTTTACGTACCGCTAACACAGTCAGCTCACCAGAATCTAACTTCTGAAGTCAAGATAGAAAGGATATGTTTATATATTCTGTAGGTTAAATACCAATGTTGCCCATTTTGTTGTTGAAAAAATTAAGTGCATGTACATCCATGCTATGATTACTAATTATATGGTCTGCATATGTGTGGCAGAACCAGTGCGCTGCCTTTTCTGCGAGCAAGAGGGGATCAGGATTGTACACCCGGCTAATGGGGAGGGATTCCATGGGCACGAGGTGGAGTTTGAGAAGATGGTTCGCGGGTTAGATTTATTTGAAAATGTCGACTATCCAGAGGAGTATGACAATGATCGCATACTAACTAATAGCGAATTTGTTACGGACACTGTGGCCCATGGACTCGACGAGGAGTGCATGTACCTTGGTAGCAATGACTTCACCATCAAGGAATCCGACGGTCATGAGTGGGATGAGTATGGAGAGGAGTAGTATATACAGTGATGGTGAGGGGTGTCATATTCACTTGACTGATTATCCTCGATTAAGTATTAGCCAGTTTGTTTATTCACGGTGTGCTCCTTGCTTTTGTATTTGGCAGGTCTTGTGAAGCAAAACTTGAGGAAGCGGTCAATCAGTTGATGGCGATGGCGATGGCGACGTCGCTTGGTGGTCACATACTTGAGGCACCTGGAGTCCTGCGTGTTGCTGATGCCTGACCCTGTGCTGTAGTTTTTCTGCTCCTTTGAACGTTGTGGTCCTTTGGTCTCTAGTTTTCTCTGCTGTATTGAACTATATTGTTGTGGTTGCCCTCATTCGATGGCGATCACTAGCTCGCTGCCTCTCTTTTCCATTCTCAATCTTGCTCTTGTAAGAATTAAAATCTTGGTGGAGCAATTAATAGAACAGGGGTTACCCCTCTTGTAAGAATTAAAATCTCGGTGGAGCAATTAATAGAACAGGGGTTACCCCTGGTTGGATAAAAGAAAGCAATGTAGTTTGTTTCTTTGGATTAGCAAGTCTGTTGGCATCAAATAGTTTGTCTTGGTGTTTACTCTGCAAGTGCTCCCTTGCGTGCTTATTTCATTCGGCACAGAATGTGTGGAATGCATATAACTGACAAAATGAAGTTTCCAGTTTTCGGTCCTGCTCCTGATTGGCAACCACTGGGTTCTCTTGGCCTCGTGCATCTGAGAAACGATGTGTCTTGTTCCTGCAAAAACAGCCCGCATATCCCATCGTGCTCAAGTGTCCGCCTCCGCTTAATCATCTTCGTTGGCAGGGACTCAAAAGATGCGACAGCATCACCCACACTGGAGCTACTCTCTGCTGGCAAATTCTTGAGACAACCAATTTGTACGCAACTCTGATTTTTGATTGAATAGATACACAACACAACATTGTTTTACTACTGTATTTAATTTATTCATCTTGCACAGCACAAAGGGAGAAAAACCTGATTATAAGAAAACAAACTGAGGAAAGAAAGCATTGGCAGATGTAGTGCCCCATGGCCATGGGAATGGGAAACAAAACGACGTCATCTCCAAAACAACAAACAGCATACATCAACGAGCATATGATTTATAATAGTTGCCTACTCAAAAAGAAACAACACATCATTCAGTAAACTTCACTGACAAGATCAGACTGCCTGGCCTGAGCCTGGCAAGCCTAAGAGATTGTTGTTTTCTTTGGCTAGTGACTGGAGTGTTATGCCAGGCCAAAATACCAAAAACTAGTCCTGCACCTTGAGGCCAGCGCCCTGGTACATCTTGGCGATGATGGGGTCGCACAGGGCCTCCAGCTCCTTCATCTTCTTCTCGAGCTCGTCCGCCTCAGCAAGCTGGTTTGTGTACAGCCATTGGATACCAGCTCCTTCCATCTTCTTGTCGTCCGCCTGCAGCTTGGAGGCCATCTTCTCGTTCCTGATAGTGTTGTGCATGTTGTACAACTAGTTCTCCAGGGCCTTCTTTGGCTCCACTTCTGCATGTGCTGGATAATCTTGCTAATCTCTTCCTTGCTAAGCTCACCAATGTCGTTGGTGATGGTGGTCTCGTCCTTCTGCCCAAAGGCCTTGTCCTCAACAGG
This sequence comes from Aegilops longissima, assembly GCA_021605205.1. Classification (NCBI taxonomy): domain Eukaryota; kingdom Viridiplantae; phylum Streptophyta; class Magnoliopsida; order Poales; family Poaceae; genus Aegilops; species Aegilops longissima. Next base: position 46,366,399 of record CM038680.1, on the reverse strand, counting down.
CACATTCAAGACTCTCATCACCACTCCAGCTGTATCCGGACCAAGAGAATGAGGAGTCACATCCAACAGCAGTTGGACCTTCTCGTTGCCCTCTCCGCTCCAGATGGCAGCCTGGGCAGCAGCCCCGTGGGCAATAACCTCATCGGGGTTGATGCTCTTGCAGATATCCATGCCACTGAAGAAGTCCTGGAGAAGCTGCTGTACTCTGGGAATCCTACTGGAACCACCAACAAGGACAATATGGTGCACGGTGCCCTTATTCATCTTTGCCTCCTGAAGACACTTCTCCACAGGCTCCATACACTTCCTGAACAGATCCATGTTCATCTCCTCAAACCTGGTCTTGGTGATGGTAGAGTAGAAGTCAATGCCCTCAAACAGGGAGTCAATCTCAATGGTGGTCTGGGCAGTGGAGGAGAGAGTCCTCTTTGCCCTCTCACAGGATGTCCTCAGCCTCCGAAGAGCTCTTAAATCACCACTGATGTTCTTCTTGTTCTTCCTCTTAAACTCCTGAAGAAAGTGGTTGACCATCCTGTTGTCAAAGTACTTGCCACCAATCTTACTGTCACCAACTGTGGCCTTCAACTGTAGAATATCATCATCAATTGTGAGAAGAGAAACATCACAGCTATCAGCTCCAAGGTCAAAGATGATGACATTCTTCTTGTCAACACTCGAATCTTTCTTGTGAAGACCATAAGCAATGACAGCAGCTGTAGGCTCATTGATGATATGCAGAACACTGGTGCCAGCAATCACACCAGCATCCTTGGTAGCCTGCCACTGTGATTCAGTGAAGTCCGCAGGGACAGTAACAATAACATTCTTATCTTTAGCGTTCGCCCACATCTTGATGAGGATCATAGAAGATATATCTTGAGCAGCAAACTGCTTCTCCTCACCCTTGTACTGGACATAAATCATAGGTTGGTCACCAGGTCCAGCAACAACCTCCAGTGGGCACAACTCAAAATCGTTCTGGACAATAGAATCAGTCTTTGGGCCACCAAAACACCTGACATCTGCATAATAGAGTTCATGTCATACACACCAAACTTAAAGAATGAAAGCTAGTTATTCTAAGAAAAGTTTAATCATGCTACCTGAAGTCAACCGGTGACCTCTGGGCACCCATGCAAAGGTGATTTTTTTTTCATCACACATCATGGCTTTAATGTTGATTACCTTGATTTTGGAAAATACAAAAGAAGGGAAACTGAGAGTTAGTTTACTTAACTCAAAACAAAAGCATGATCAAATTATCATAACTGACTAATAAACTTTTGAATATCAAATATGTAAGCTAGCAAAACAAGCAATCAAATGTTGTACCATTTCTTTCTTCATATCAAGCTGCTTGGCAAGCCGAGGCTTAAAGGCGGACATTAAACTCTTGTTATGTTCATTCAATTCAATTTCAGTCTGCGGCTGCAACCGCCATTCCTCTTCTCCTACAGAAATAAGTTACATTACACAACATTTTTTTTGCAGCCCGTGCAAGATCATTGTGATTGACAATGTTTAAAAAAGCGGAAAGCGTAAGCGAAGTGGAAGGCCACAACTTAGAGCAATGGGCGCTTAAGCGCAACTTAAGCGTTTTTTGAAATTGGCTAAAATTCAAGTCGCTAGAGCGAAGTGGTGGAAGCTCAAGGGGGAGGTAGCTCAGGTGTTCAAGGAGAGGGTCATTAAGGAGGGCCCTTGGGAGGAAGGAGGTGATGCAGACAATATGTGAATGAAGATGTCGAGTTTCATTCGTAAGGTGTCCTCGGAAGAGTTTCGAGTGTCCAGGGGAGTAGAAGCGAAGCTAAAGATACCTGGTGGTGGAACGATAATGTCCAGAAGGCTATTAAGAAGAAAGATTGTTTCAGACGAAGTACAAGATGGCAAAGAAGACCGCAAAGCGAGCTGTGAGTGAAGCAAAGGGTCGGGCGTATGAGGACCTCTACCAGCGGTTAGACACGAAGGAAGGCGAAAGGGACATCTATAAGATGGCCAAGATCCGAGAGAGGAAGACGAGGGATGTTGACCAAGTCAAATGCATCAAGGACGGAGCAGACCAACTCCTGGTGAAGGACGGGGAGATTAAACATAGATGGCGGGAGTATTTCGACAAACTGTTCAATGCGGAGAATGATAGCTCTACCAATGAAGGCGTTTTGTGCGGTGAATCCAGGAGTCTGAGGTCAAGGATGCTTTAAAAAGGATGGAAGGAGGCCAGGCGATGGGCCCTGATTGAATCCTCATTGAGGAGTGGAGAGGCCTCGGGGACATCTATACCCTATATAGTGTGCGAATAACTTTGAAAGATGGTCGTTGGATGAAGCCAATCCGACGGTGCAGAGATGGCAAATCCGAGCACTAATGGCCGTTGGATATCATCTATATTCCACCAGATTCTGCCACATGTACAATCTAGAAGACTCCATGGTTGAACTTAAGCATAATGCACAAACCTTAAAACACAACCACTTCTCCTTTGTTCTAGAATCTTCCATATCATAATTGCCCAAACTTTTTTTTTCTAAATGAATTGCCATTATTTGTTTTTACTTTATGCTTTACAACGCACAATTCCATGAATCTTAAAATAGATTAATTTTTTTATAAAACTAATTGATTTTGAATGAGATGAACTATAAGAATTAAGCGAACATCTACATCATGCATATATGACTCAAAGGTTACATGCTATAGTGTGGTATTTATTCATAATTTGGTTGCCAAATCTCATGCGTGCAATGCACGTGTACCTAACTAGTAGCAATAGTATGGCTAACCAAGCTTTTCAACCTCATTTTCGGGCGAACAAGATGCCAGAAGAATGGAGAAGAAGTATATTAGTACCAATCATCATGAACAAGGGTGGTGTTCAGAGTTGTACTAATTACTATGGAATTAAGCTGATGAGCCATACAACGAAGCTATGGGAGAGAGTCATTAAGCACTGCTTAAGAAGAATGACAAGCGTGAAGCGTCACCAAAAACCAATTTGGTTTCATGCCTGGGAGGTCGACCATGGAAGCCATTTTCTTGGTACGACAACTTATGGAGAGATACAGGGATCAAAATAAAGACTTGCATATGGTGTTCATTGACTTGGAGAAGGCCTGTGATAAGATACCGCGGAATGTCATGTGGTGGGCCTTTGAGAAACACAAAGTCCCAGCAAAGTGCATTACCCTCATCAAGGATATGTACGATAATGTTGTGACAAGTGTTCGAACAAGTGATGGCGACACTGATGACTTCCCGATTAAAATAGGACTGCACCAGCGGGCAGCTTTGAGCCATTATCTTTTTGCTTTGGTGATGGATGAGATCATAAAGGATATACAAGATACCCCATGGTGTATGCTCTTTGCGGATGATGTGGTGTTAGTCGATGATAGTCAGATGGGGGGTCAATAGGAAGTTAGAGCTTTGGAGACAAACCTTGCAATCAAAAGGTTTTAGACTTAGTAGAAGTAAAATCGAGTACATGAGGTGCAGTTGCAGTACTACTAGGCACGAGAAGGAAGTTAGCCTTGATGGCCAAGCGGTGCCTCAGAAGGACACCTTTCAATATTTGGGGTCAATGCTGCAGAAGGATGGGGATATCGATGAAGATGTGAACCATCGAATCAAAGCCGGATGGATGAAGTGGCACGAAGCTTCTAACCTTCTCTGTGACAAGAGAGTGCCACAAATGCTAAAAGGCAAGTTCTATAGGACGGCGGTTCAACCCGCAATGTTGTATGGCACTGAGTGTTGGCCGACTAAAAAGCGACATGTGCAACAGTTAGGTGTGGCGGAGATGCGCATGTTGAGATGGATGTGTGGCGACACAAGGAAGGACCGAGTCCGGAATGATGATATACGAGATAGAGTTCGGGTAGCACCCATCGAAAAGAAGTTGGTCCAACATTGTCTGAGATGGTTTGGGCATATTCAGCCCATGCCTCCAGAAGTTGCAGTGCATAGCAGATGGCTAAAGTGTGCTGATAATGTCAAAAGAGGCAGGGGTAGATCGAACTTGAAATGGGAGGAGTCCGTAAAGAGAGATCTGAAGGACTGGGGTATCACCAAAGAACTAGCCACAAGATCTAAAGTGTGCGTGGAAGCTTACTATCCATGTGTCATATCCATGAGTTGGTAGCGAGATCTTATGTGTTTCATCTCTAGCCTACCCCCAACTTGTTTGGAACTAAAGGCTTTGCTGTTGTTGACAAATTTTGAATAATATACAAAAGAAAATAGGAAACATGGCACATGGGTAATTGAAATAGCATCTAAAATACAGTTCACACCATAGCAAGCTAAATAACAACAACTCCCTCCGTCCCAAAATATAAGAGCGTTTTTTACACTAGTGTAGTGTCAAAAACGCTCTTATATTTTGGGACGGAGGGAGTAAAATGCAGTTCAGTTCAAATAGACATAATCAACATAACCTAATAGAGATTATATGACCAGAATTTTGCCAAAATATGAAGGAAGTAGTTCCCGAACAAAGTCTAATAATAAGATAAATGACATATTGACATTATTGTGCAAGTAACAAGTAGAAGTAGTTCAAAAAAATCAAAACTAAAAAAATCCACTTAATCCATCACTTAGGGCAAAAGCGAAGCGCTTTGTCATCGCTCAACGCTTAAGTGCGCTTAAGGGTCACTTAAAAACGCTTTATTAAACACTGGTGATTGACTTACCACGAGTACCGCGACGGAGGCAAATGACATTCTCCTTGAGGCCTGAAGCATTTAACATCCCAATGCCAGACTTTATGACTTCTCCTTTTGAGTTACGGCGTTCGCAGAAATTAGCATAAGAATTAACAATATCAAAATATTGCTCCTTATCTTGTCGCGCCGCACCAATAAGGAACACAGCATGTCCAATTAATTTTTTTCTGTTATTGTCACGATACTTGAGGGACCTGTATGGTTTATAAATCTGCCCATATTTCAGTTTAGCAAACTTTTTTCCACTGAAAAATGTACCCACGAGCACATCACCCTCAGCTATCGAAGTGGATATTCTTTGAAAATCATTCCGTGGAATCACAATCACATCATCAACCTTGTAAACTTTTTCTAGCTGCAAAATAATAAGTTACAAATTATAATTGATTCCCTTTGCAGTTATACAAATAAAATAGTTAAGCATGTGTACATATCACATTATAGGGTACTAGCCTAGCCAAATAAGTTCTAATTGCTTTTATTACTTTGCAAGTCAAATTAGTTTGGTTAGTTCAGATTTTGTATTTCTTTCTAGATCTTAAATCTGTAAATTAGGCTTTACAAACTTATGTAATGGGGATTTTTAAGATGGCTACAAGGTTCCATCATGGTTAAACTTATTAGGATTTTTTGGTGGGGATAGGAAGAGGGTCGGCGAAGGGTTGTTGGGCGTGGGATACTTTGACTTAATCATAAAACCCAAAGAAACAGGTGGCACTGGCTTTAGAGACATCACTCTCTTTAATCAGGCTTTGCTGGCTCGCCAAACATGGCGACTGATCCAATACCCTCAGAGTTTAGCTGCAAGACTCATGAAAGCAATCTACTACTCAAGAGGTAATTTATTAGATGCCGTATTCGGGAATGAAGCTTCGTCTGTGTGGCAAGGTATTGAACATGGCCTGGAGCTGCTAAAGGCATCTCCAACGCCGACCTGCAAATTTCCTCCCGCATCCGTCCATGGACACGGAGGCCAGTTCGCGGACACGGATGCGGGAGGAGACCATCAAACCGTAGCCGCATACATTTTGGCAACAATTCAAATTAACCAGACGAAATTTGTTCACACACAGCCGGATTTCATATAAACACGGCCGAATTTCATATAAACATGACGGATTTCATTACATTTACATGAAGTGAGCGGAGCTCGTTCGGCTAGGTACCTAATCTAAATGGTCGCTGTCGGTGTCAAAACCAGCAGACCTCGAGGTAGGGGGTCCCGTGCTGTGCATTTCAAATCGGTGGTAACAGGAACAAAGGAAACGATATTTATCCAAGTTCGGGCCCTCTTGATGGAGGTAAAACCCTACATCCTGCTTTTGTTTATATTGATGATGATGTATTGAGTACAAGCTTAATCTACCTCGAGATTGTAAGTTGTGTTCTCATCCTAGGGCTAGGTGAATGTAATTGTGATTCGATCCCCTCTACAGGCTAAACCCTCGGGCTTATATACACGCCAGGCAGGGTATCTAGGGGTCTTGGAGTGTACGTCAAGTCTTCGGCAGGCGCAGTCTTGATCTCGCGTGTAGCTTCCAGAGTCCACGTTAATGAGAATGAGAGCCCACAGGCCAGCCCGAGGACTATGGGCTGACTAGGTTAGTACCCCCTAGTCCAGGACACCGCCAGTAGCCCCTAAACTGGTCTTCGACGCTGAGGACGATATCCTTGAACTTCGGCCCCGGAGTCTTTGGCTCGACAGGCGAGTTCCCGTATATTATTTCGGCCTCGAAGGCTTTCGCGCGACATGCGAGGTTTTATATAGACGACGTCCCACTATTCGACCCAGTTCGTCCCGTGCTCCCAGCGTTCTCCTCGGAGCCCCTGAAGAAGTGATAGTGTCGGCCAGGAAAATGACGCCGGTGTAGACAGCTTAATGGCTCAAGTAAAGTTGCTATCCTGCACCGGCCTTACAATCATAGATGTAATGGCCACGGCGATCAACCGAAGAGTCCAACCACTTCGGCAGCGCCAGCACTTGTTATGCATGTACAACGGAATCAAAGATGCCTCCCGATCAATTCGGGAAAGCTTTCATGACCAGACGGCCTTTGGGACCGCATTGGCCGGCCTTTACCAAGGATCCTTGGTAGACTTCGCAAGGCAGCAGTTCCAAGACGGGTTGTCTTATTACAACCCTGCCGATATAGTAGGTTTTCTTGAACTTCCTCGTCTATTCGAGGTGTCTTTATAATTAACTGTTTTGACCGATCCTTCATTAAATCCGGACAAAGATGGAGGCGCTGGGTCGAGACGTTAAGCAGTCCCCCACCCAAGCCGGAGACGCGTCGTCGGGCGGACGACCCTACCTTTCACGAAGATGAAGAACTGTCCCTTATATACGAAGAGGGGAAGTTCTATCTGGAGAGCCTTGACGACTCGGTCTCATCGGTAAAGCCCCTTACCTCTACTCGCAAGAGAGCTTCTCGCCCCGCGGCCCCTAGTCGCCTGACTTCTCCAAAGGGACGACGCTCAAAGTGTCCACGCGGAGAGCCAGCCCCTCAAAGGAGCCCTCTGCTGGAGGCGCACGGAGCTCGGACACATGCGGCGACCAGGGAGGCAGGCCGGAACGCTTCCTCGGCTCACAGGTGATATATTCGTCATCGTCGCCCCGAAAAATAACATTACCGACTCTGATTCTTAATCCATTTGCAGACAGCCCGTTCCTGCTTCGACAGCGGGAGATGCAAGGACCGGAAGGACATTGGCTCCGAGCAGTGGTATGATACCCTTCCCTACCTCGGGGGCTGCTCCCGAAGTCCCCCAGCCAGAGGATTCGAAGACCTGTTCGGCCACCCCTACCGAGGTCGAAAGCGCCATGAACCACCGGCGACAGAAGGCTTCCCTAAGGATTCCGTCTTCAGAATCAGGAGTTTAACGCTCTTAGTTCAGTGGACACATACCTCGGGGCGACCCGTTCTGTCTTTGAAGAGGCAGTTGGTGTTCTATCGCAGGGGTAAGGCGCCACCCGAGTCTATATTATTCCGGAGGTCCCTTATACTTGTCATAATTTGTTTGCTTAAAGGCAAACCAAACTACCAACCAAGGCAGTAGCGCCTAAGTCTTGATATGGGCAGTGATGGGCGTATCGAGGCTTGCGATAATGAAAATATGATGCCTTTGACAGGCCACTCGGGAGAAGAATGTGCAACTCCCCGAGGTGCTTCCCGAAGCAAAGAGAAGATGAACGTTGCTCTATCCAAGGTAGAGCACATGAAAAAAATTACCCGAGAAGCACACGGTAAGTGTCCTTGTTTCTCACGGTATTCTTTTGATAAAGATCATTGGGTTGTGTGACAACATGATATATTGTAGCAACGGAAGCCCTTGGTCACCTGGAAAGGGACCTCAAACAAGCCCGCAAAGATTTGCACTATGTGGAGTCGCAGCGCCAAGTTGGTCAGCATGTGCTAAGTCAGAGGAGGGAGGATACGAGCGTACTCAGGGCGGAAAATGCCCGACAGGCGCAGGAGATTGAGGACCTGAAAGCTCCGTTGGCTGCCGCTGAAGCGAAGTCGACAAACGAGTGAAGCAATTTTTGCTAACCTTTCGTGTTCATTTTAAGATGGTTTCCTGGTTTTGATTTGACGAAGCTAATACGTGTTCCCTGGCAATTTCCCTGGCCGGTCTGCCCCTAGAGGCTATTGACCCTTTGCCTGAAGACGTCGTAACTCATCTGTCTGTGTGCATGAAAATGCACGGAAGGCGATGAAGGGAGTTCGTAAGGCTTTATGGCCCGAGGAGGAACACGTGCCCGAAGACATGGCGGTCCTTGCCGAGCGTCTCAAGAGAGCTCGGAGACGCTCTGCGTCGGATTCAAGCCTGGAAGATATCAGCGTGTCGTGAGGGAGCGAGGGAGGCCTGGGCCATGGTCAAGACGCGGTATACTAGCGTGGACACAGCCTACCTAGCCGAGGTAGGGCCGATGGGGCCTGACGAGGAAGAAATACCCACGAGCTTGGTATATGAAAATGTCATGCCTGCCGCTCGATTTTCCTAGAAGGACCGCGCCTTAGACACCTTAATAGATGGGCTAGACCAGGTGTAGTTAATATGTGTGTATGATTCTATGTATCAAAGTACTTTACGTCATTATTGGATCCATCTGCATGTACAAACTTTGTCAACCAGCCATCGGCTTCTACCCCCTTGTCCAGTGGCCGAGGAGTGTCCCTTACAGCTGGCCCAGAATCGGTCCAGATATTTCAGGTGACAAGGCAATCCAGCTATATGATGCGGAAGACAAGAGTGAGGCAGACAGTTATGTTATATTACTGGTTAACGTAAGAAACATCTTTCGAGAAAAATAGTTCTTCCAATAGTTCCTTTCCTCGGGTAATTGTGTCGAGCACTTTTGTCCGAAGACGAGTGACCTTGGGGGTAAAGCCCCTGGTCGAGGTTTGGAAGACCCCCTCCACTCTGTTCCTATGTCGTGGCCGACTGAGTTGTACATTTAAGAACGCTAGCTTTCGGCTTTATCCGTCTGAGATACTGCTCCGGATGACCCAGGAGTAACAATCACAGCGGTGCTCCCTTTGCCCCTTAGCCGAATAATCGGAAATGTAAGGGGCAAGCACAGGAGCCGGGCAACCCGGCTTGGCCAAATCTTAAGTCAAATCGATGCATATTTTGGCTTTAAGGACGATAGGATAGAAGAGATGGAACAGACGCAAGCTTTTAAGAGAACATGCTATAATTTGGCCCGGTCCTGCGGGAGTGACATGTAAAGAATGCCCCCGAGGTGGCCGAAAAAGTCGAAGTAGTGCTAAATGCCGAAAAAGAAAAGAAGAGGTATAACGTGGGGAGGTGATGCTTGAGTTTCTAACCGTAGAAGCACCGGAGTAGTGTGGCATTCCAGGGATTGGGCTCTAGGCGCCTCCGCTGAGAACCTGGTCAATGATAAATGGCCCATCCCGTTTAGGTGAAAGTTTGTGCTTCTGCTTCTCCGGGTGCAGTCTCATGATCAGATCTCCTTTGTTGAATTCCTTTGCGCGGACCTCCCTGCTGTGGTAGCGTCTTGCTTGCTGCTGATAAAGCGCAGAACGCGCCCGGGCTACGTTGCGTTCCTCCTTCAACGAGTCCAAGGCGTCCTGCCGATCTAGCTCGGCCTCCCGCTCCTCGTACATGCATACCCGAGGTGCGTCATGGATTATGTCGGAAGGGAGCACTGTCTCAGCGCCGTATACCATGAAGGGTGTACCCAGTGAATCCATTCGGCGTGGTGCGCAGCCCCCATAGGACGGAATCGACTTCCTCTACCCATTTGTAGTCTGCTTCTTTAAGAGAGTGTACTAGCCTTGGCTTAGGCCAACTTCAACGCGCGACCCCATCGTATCCGCCCCTTTCCGTTTGAGGCTAAACGGACAAAGCAGTCCTTCCAACACGCGGCCGCAAACGGACCGTCGTCCGTTTTCTGTCCGCTTTCGACCCATTCCCGACCCAAGTTTGGCCCGAGTTTGCAGCCGAACGGACACGCGCGTGGCTCCTGCCCATGTCCTCCCCTGGCCCGCTCGTCGGGGAGACAGACCTCCCACCGCTTTTTCTACCCCCCCCCCCCTCAAGCCGCACCCCCGCCATTCTCGTCCATCGCCGCCATTGCCGCAGTGCAGCTCGGCCGCGTGCTCGCCCCAACCCTTGTCGCAGCCCCCGTTCCTTCGACGCCCCGAGCTTCCCAACCACAACCACCTGATTTGCGCTCACGGCGGTCGGATTTGGAGCGGATCCGGCCGGACTTGGGCTCGCCCGGCTGCGAGAGGCGGCGCCGTGCCATGGACTTGTCAGCACCGGGCCGGAAGGCCCCGGCAAGGCCGGAAGGCCGCATGCAGGTACCGACTCCGCCTCTAGCCGCTCGGATCTACACCGGCGGCGGCTCGCCGGCAGATACACGAAACGGCCGTCGGCCGGGCTCATTGCTAGCCCAAAAGCTCGTCGGCACACCGTTGCCACTCATTAAGTGCGACGAGTGCCCAAAGAAGGTCTTGCGCCGCGTGTCTACAACGCCGGAACATCCAGGATGGGTGTTCATCAAGTGCTCAACCGATGGGGTATGTGCTACTTAGCTTCCGTTGTGCTCTCGGATTTGACTAGTTGTACTAACTTCAATTTTTATTGTGTAGAATGGATGCAACTTTTGGTATTGGGAAGAAGAATACATCGATATATTGATAGAGCGCAATTTTAGTAGATGTTCGTGCACTTTTACCTAGAATAGAGGCTAGAGATGAGACTAGTGCACTTGTTGCTAGAATAGAGGCTAGAGATGAGACTAGATGCGAGGAAGCAACGTCTACTTCTTTAGACTCAAAAAAGAAAGAAGCACGCAAGTCGAGCCTTCGCAGATCAACAATGAATGCATCGAAAAGGCAATCCAACTTACGGGAGCAGTTATGGAAGTTGGATATCTTCTAAAATGTCTTCTTGTGGTTCTTGGTTTCTTTGGTCTTCCTATTCTAGTCAAGATTTGGTGATGTGCTTCCATGCATCAAAAATCAATGATGAAAATATAAGATATGTGTTTGCCAAAATAAAATGCATGCGAACGGGATGCGGCTGAAATGCGGCCGTGCGTTGGGCGCACGGCCGGTGCATCCACAAATCCGGGCGGAGACGACCCCATTGCCACCCCCAAACGGACGAAAAGCGGACGTCCGTTTGGGGTCGCGTGTTGGAGTTGGCCTTAATGCCACTGAGGATTAGTCCATTGGCGCGTTCTACCTGTCCGTTTGACTACGGATGATAGACGAACGCGTAGTCGAGCTTTATGCCCATCTTAGCACACCATGCTTTAACCTCTTTGGCCGTGAAGTTTGTCCCCTTTTCTGTTATAAGACTGTGGGGGATGCCGTAGCAATGTACTACCCCAGATATGAATTCAATTACGGGAACTGCACCAGCCGAGGTAACTGGTTTTGCTTCGATCCATTTGGTAAACTTGTCTACGATGACGAGTAGATACTTAATTTTACGTGACCCTCCTTTGAGTGGGCCAACCATATCGAGCCCCCAGACCGCAAACGGCCAAGTGATCGGAATAGTCCGAAGGGCTGCAGGGGGCATGTGGTTTTATTTGGCGAACACCTGACAGCCGAGGCAACGCTGCACTAGAGTTGTAGCATCGGCCCCTGCTGTTGGCCAGTAAAAACCAGCTCAAAATGCCATGCTAACCAAAGTCCGAGCAACGGCGTGATGTCTGCTCATGCCGGACCGTATTTCGCTAAGCAACGATGTCTCTTCCTCTTCGGATATACATAGCTGGAGGACGCCCGCAGTACTTTGCTTATAGAGCTCAACCTCGTGAACCTTGTAGGCTTTAGACTGCCTTATAATCCGACGTGTGTCAGTTTGGCCCTCGGGGAGCTCTTTGCGGAGTAGATATGCGAGGGCCCAGTCCAGGGGGCGATAACTGCCATCACCTCATGGGCCGACGCCGTTTCCTGGATGGCCAACCCTCCAATTATACCTTGGTCCATTTCGTCCTCGGGTGGGGCAAATTGACCTATGTCGTTTGACTCCGACGCTTCTTTCTCGTCCTGCCAGACCACGGATGGCTTAAAGAGCCGTTCGAGGAAGGTGATTTCAGGGACCTTATCCCGTTTGGAGCGGCCAAGATATCGACAGCTTGGTTGCTATCGCGGGGGATATGATGAAATTCAAGCCCCTCGAACCTGACCGAGATTTTTAGGTCTGCATTCCGGTAGGCAGTCAGTTTTGGGTCCTTTGCATCAAACTCCCCATTTACTTGGGAGATGGCGAGGTTGGAATCTCCACGGACCTCAAGGCGTTTGACGCCCATTGAGACTGCTATCCGGAGTCCCTGTAAGAGGGCTTCATATTCGGCCGCATTATTGGAGTCTGTGTACATGATCAGTAGGACGTATCGAATGCTGTCGCCTGTTGGCGACGTAAGCACTACTCCAGCCCCTAGCCCGGCAAGCATTTTTGAATCGTCAAAATACATGGTCCAATGTGAATATGTGGCGTGCTCTCTAGGGAGGTCGGCCTCTGTCCACTCGGCTACGAAGTCTGCCAACACCTGAGTAATAGCTCGGCATGGCCGGTATGTTATTTCAAAGGGTAAGAGCTCTATGGCCCACTTGGCTATACGCCTCATCGCGTCCCTATTATTAATTATGTCACTTAAGGGGACGTTGCATGCCACTGTTACCAAGCACTCTTCAAAGTAGTGCCGAAGTTTGCGTGATGCCATAAAGACGGCGTAGGCTATCTTCTGATAGTGCGGGTAGTGTGTCTTGCACGGGATTAAGACCTCGGAGACGTAATAGACAGGCTTCTGTACCTAGAACATGTGGCCCTCAATGTCTCGTTCAACCACAAGCACCGCGCTGACCACTTGGTTTGTGGCCGAGATGTATAATATCATCGACTCACATGTGCCTGGTATCGCTAAAATAGAGTTTGTGGCAAGGAGCGCTTTAATATCTTCCAGGGCAGCGACTGCCTCCTTAGTCCATTTGAAAGTCTTTGTTTGCTTTAGTAGCCTATATAGGGGTAAAGCACGACTTAGCGCGGTCACACAACCTGCTAGTCTTTGAACATGCTTGAGCTCGGTTCGCACCTCTAATCGGTCCAAGGCTCGTATTTTTGCCGGAATGGCTTCAATTCCTCAGCTGGAAACAATAAAGCTGAGGAGTTTGCCTGCTGGTACACCGAAGATACATTTTTCCGGGTTGAGCTTAATATGATATTCCCGCGGGCTGGTGTATGTGTCGCGGCGGTTGTCGGCCAGCTGGTCGACGTGTTTGGTTTTGACAACCACGTCATCGACGTAGGCCTCCACGGGTTTTCTGATGTGTTTCTCCAGGCATGTTTGGATCCTGTGCTGGTATGTTGCACTTGCGTTCTTCAGCTAGAAAGGCATTGTGTTGAAGCAAAATGGCCCGTAGGGCGTGATAAATGTTGTTGCGGCCTGGTCGGATTCCTTCATCTTTATCCGATGATATCATGAGTAGCCATCTAGAAAGCACAGTAAGTCGTGTCCCGCTGTGGCGTCCACAATCTGATCGATATGTGGTAATGGGAATGGGTCCTTGGGGCAAGCCTTGTCGAGGTCTTTGAAATAAACGCAGAGGCGCCAGGAACTATCCTTCTTGGGTACCATGACCAGATTGGCGAGCCAGTCGGGATGTTTTATATCTCTTATGAATCCGGCCTCAAGGAGCTTGGCCAGTTCCTCGCCCATTGCTTGACGCTTGGGCTCGGAGAAATGCCGAAGTGCTTGTTTAACAGGCTTATAGCCCTTTGAGATATTCAAACTGTGTTCGGCGAGTCCACGGGGTATCCCTGGCATATCCGAAGGATGCCAGGCAAATATATCCCAATTTGCCTTAAGTTACGTATGGCCTCATCAACCTCTGGTTCGAGATTTGTCCCAACTGACGCTGTTTTAGCTGGGTCCATGGGGTGTACTTAAAATTTGACTATGTCATCGGCTGGTTTGAATGAGGTCAACTTCGGCCGCTTGTCAAGGATGACATCGTCTCGATCGACTTCAGCTCGTAGTGATGTTAGTTCCTCGGCCGCGAGGGCTTCGGATAAGGATTCTAGGGCGAGCGACGCCGTTTTGTTTTCGGCTTTGAGTGCTCTGCCGGGGTCACTCGAGATAGTAATGATCCCGTTTGGACCCGACATTTTGAGTGTAGCCGTAGTGTGGAATTGCTTGGAAATTTGAAAGGTGTCCCGCCCCAGGAGGGCATGATAGCCGCTCTTAAAAGGGGCGATATGGAATGTCACTTCTTCGGATCGGTAATTATCTGGTGTTCTGAAGACCACATCCAAGGTAATTTTTCCACTGCAGCGTGCTTCTTGTCCCGATATTATGCCTTTAAAGGTTGTATGGCTCTGCTCGATGCGCGATTTACCGACTTGCATCCTGTCCAGAGTATCCGTGTATATTACGTTTAAGCTGTTGCCTTCGTCCATGAGTACTTTCCAAAGATGACAGCTGCCCACAATTGGGTCAAGGACCAGTGCGGCGGGGCACCTATTTGGGGTGAACCTTGACTGGTCTTTATGGTCAAAGGTGATTGGCGTGTCTATCCACGTGCCCCGGGTTGGTACTTGCCGGATAGAATTGACTTCCTGGAGAGCCTGCTTTCGCTGATTATTGGATGTAAAGGTTTCGTAGATCATCAGGACCTCGTCATCGCCCGAGGACTCTTCTGCATGCCTAGGCGTGCCAGTGAGGAGGGTTAAGCTCCTTTAGCTACTTGCCTTATCACCCGACAGTCGCGAAGGCTATGAGTTGGGTAGGAATTTAGCAGAACAGAGTGGATCGGGCATGTTTATCCAGGAGGCCATCGAGGGCGGTCCTGGAGCGGCCAGCGATTTTCTTTTTTTTCCGAGGTCGCTCGACTGACGAGCGCCGCATGCGGAGTTCGTGGCGAGGTGTAAGCCTATCATTTGTTGTCACAAATCAAATATGTTTGCTTTTCCCGGGACAGCCAGGCGTCTTCGATGTTACAGAATTTTGACACCAGATTGGATAGCGCCAGGAGTGTTTGCACACAACGGTGGGTGAGAGCGCTCGAAATGCCCTTATCTTTACATCCGCGCTGAAAGGCTGCTATAATTTCTGGTCCTGGTAGTCCGGTATGTCGTTTTTAACAGACAAGAACCTGGCCCAGAATTGCCTGATCGATTCGTCAGGTAGTTGTTGTACATAGGCGAGATCGCAGACATCGGAGGGGCCCGAATTGTCGGGGCGGTACTTGATGTGGGAGGTGGGTGGGAGAGAAGTTTCGATCTCCGTGGACCATGGGCTTGAAGCCCTGACGTTTTTGTCTCGTGAAGGACTCGTGATTGTTGGATCGGCCTAGCTGATTTGAAGATCAGGCTTGTCGGCTGTTTCTGGCCGGCCACCGTCAGAGTCACTCTCCAAAAAGTACATCAGCCCTTCATCCTCTACGGGGAGTTCGGCCGGGGCGGAAAAAAGGTCATGGACCGCCTCTTGCTCGTAAGGGAGAAGGCGCGATCGAATGATAGGGGTTTCGGGCATGGAAATAGTGCCCTGAAGTTTGCCCTCGTTGACCGACGATCCCATCGATCCTTTGCTAATCTCACAGCGAAACTCTCAACGAAAGCACCAGTGTCGATCTCAAAACCGGCAGACCTCGGGGTAGGGGGTCCCAAGTTGTGGATCTCATATCGGTGGTAACAGGAACAAAAGAGACAATGTTTATCTAGGTTTGGGCCCTCCTGATGGAGGTAAAACCCTACGTCCTGCCCTTGTTTATATTGATGATGATGTATCGAGATTGTAAGTTGTGTTCTAACCCTAGGGCTAGGTGAATGTAATTGTGATTCAATCCCCTCTACGGGCTAAACCCTTGTGCTTATATACACGCCAGGCAGGTATCTAGGGTTACATGGTCGGTTCCCAGGAGGGCGCCTGGAGGCGGCAGGAGATGTCTTGGAGTGTATGCCAAGTCTTCAGCAGGCGCAGTCTTATCTCGTGTGTAGCTTCCGGAGTCCACCTTAATGAGAATGAGGGCCCACAGGCCCAACCCGAGGACTATGGCCCGACTAGGTTAGTACCCCTAGTCCAGGACACCGTCAATCGCCAGCGCCCGTTCCCCGTGTTCGGCCATGAACCCCGAGAAGTAAAGCTTTGCCTTCTCCAACTCTGCCTCGACGCTCTCCACCTCTGCCTCCATAACCTCCGCCTCCAGAGCCACGGGAAGCGAAGCTGTCCGCCTCCACATCGCCGCCAAGCGGCTAATCGGCGGATGATGTTCAGCCTACCAAGCTTGGCTTCAACGGGACGGGAGGAGCGGTGACCTTCCTGAGACCCAAGTGGCGGCGACCTACATTGCACTACTCTTCCTCGCTGCCGGCGGCTCCCTCGGACGTGCCGGCTTCGACGATGTCCTCCTCCTCGTCGGTCTCGTCGAACACCGCCTCACCCGCCTCGTCGCACTCCTTGCCGGCGGCTGCCACCTCCGACACCCGCTGGTGGTACTGCCAGCAGGCGAGGTTGATCTCGCAGGCGAAGCGGTAGGACTCGAGCAGCGGTGCCTGCTCCGCCACGTCCGCGTTCGGTGCGATCTCCCTGTCGACGTTAAGCTCCTGGAGGAGGTGGTAGTAGTAGGCGGCATCGACCTGCACCTCTCGGAACTGCTCCTCCCACTCCTCCCGCACCATGTCAACGTAATGGGCACGAGCCTCGCCGATGCTCAAGGTGCAGTGCACCGGCGAGGGTGGTACGAAGGAGGAAGGAGGGTCGCGTGGAGGAGGATGGTGGCGTCGACTCGTCGTCATCGTTCACGTCCTCCATTGGGACGTCGTCGTCCTGCAGCTGCCTGCCGACCAGCCAACCGGCAACAATGGCGGCCATCTCCTTCTGGTTCGGCGTCAGCCCATCCCAGAGAGCTTCGGCGGGGGAGGAATCCATGGTGCTAGTGGTGCGAAGAGGGATTGGAGGCGGATGACTGCGGCTATGGCCGGGGCAACGGTTTATATAGCAATGGCGGGCGGCAGAGGGACAGACGGGTGGCGCTGGAGGAGACGCCTAGGCAATCGCGTGCCATCAATGTGGGCGGCAGACGGAAGGACGGGCGGCCATCACGTTGTTTCAACGCGCACAGTCGCCTACACCGGGAAGCGGCGCAAGCGGCGCTCTCTCGGCCCGCGCAAGTGAGCGGTCGCATCCGCTTTGGCCGAGCATTAATGCGGGCACTGACGCTTTGGACCAACGTTGAGCGTTTCATGTGGGAGGCGCGCGCGAGAGAGGTGAGGGTTTTTAGTGGGCCAGGGCGGTCAAAAGCAGGATATTTTATTTATTATACTACGCCCTAAGGAGCTCTAATTATTAATGAATCATAAGTGCCGAGGGAGATTCTAAACAACAAGTTTGACCAAAAATACCATTACCTTACGATCTACAAGTCCACTTTCCTGCAGGATCAACGGCATATGCACGAACCGATTGGAACGAATGTTTTTGGAAGAGTCATACTCTCGGAACTTCTTTCGGAACATATCATCCAGGCACAAGGGATTTAAATCACCAATAAGATTTGGATCTCCCTTCATCAAAGCAGCTTCATAACGTGCCATAAACTGAAGCCCATGCACACACGCATAAGCTACACAAAGCTCTGCGTAAAAAAATAGTATATCTAACATGTTACCCAAATGTTGAGGATTGAAAATTAAAACGAGCTTTCATAGCTGCTGAATTATGAAAAGATAAACTTACAAATACAAAAACTTACTTTCTTTTCCTTGACAATGTATCTTTCCTAGAAGATAATGATTATTCACTAATATATCATCATAGGAAATCCGGAAATCCCCTGTAAACTAATAAAGCAAAATAAATAGTATTAAATAATAACAAAAAGCACTGACTGCAATTTTTGCAATAACATACTTAAAAAAATTAAGCAAGTAATTAACAAATTCATATCGAAACAGTGCAGTTATTACCTTATTACCGCAGGTACATGCCTCTTTTGGGAGCAAGAAAAGGTTGTGCCTGGTTGGCCAGTTTGGTTGTACACATCTTGTACATATCCAAGTCTTATTAAGGTCACCTGAACTACTCAAATCATGTGTGATGTTTGGAGGCATATTTTGAACCTACAAATTAAAAGAATAAATATTTGTTCTTAGTCCATTCAGGTGTAATGCATGCATGACATGAAACCGAAAAGCCAAAGATAATAAATAAGCTGTGAAATACTTTACCTGAAAATCATGAATTTAAGTCATTTAGTTGCATCACAGAACTACTCGCTCCGTCTCATAATGTAAGACATTTTTTGACTCTAGTGTAGTGTTAAAAACGTCTTCATGGGACGAAGGGAGTATAACATTATGTCAGATTCAAGGCCTTGGCCAGGACCCAAAGGGAGTGTAAATGTTGAAATTATGCATTATGATTTGAAAATTCCTAGAGATACACATGAGCATGCAAATCAAATATACTTGATTGTCATCACAGAAAAACTTCCAATGTGGTTCAAACATCTAATGCAAGACTGAAGTGGCAGAGGTACAAAAAAATTTGTTGGGCGAGTCAAAGCTAAAAAGAATACAAGAAGTTCCAATTTCCGAATCATTCGCATTAATCATCTGAACCCATTTGCTACAAGATTAAGTGAGCAGACATAAACAAAGGATGTTGTACCAAAATACAGTTTCACAATTAGACCATCCCAGTTTGTAAAGCCATTACAAACGAAGCTACACCAAAATATAGGCCAACTGGTCTTGTCTACTAGATTACAATTTGTAAAATGTAAACAATAATTAAGTGAAATATTCAAATTGGTAGTAATATGAATGATGGTGACCTAAGTGAAATTTCTCTACTACTATAAAAACCTCAGTTGGTGATGATGGTGTGTCTGCCATCTTGCATTTCAGATCGTGGGATCATCATCTAACGATTATAATGGCAGACTGTTGCAATTTTTTGCAAGAAGACAACCGCCGCTACGCCCATATTCACAGATAACTCCTTATCCTCGCCCGTCCAACCCATCCCTCTCCAACCTCATGTCGTCCACCTCCTCCAGGCCTCCGCCACGGTCCCCATCAACCACGTCGGGCCACCCACATCCTCCCCTGCTGCCCCCTCCCTGTGACCACCTGAGCATTGATTTTCCCTTCTTCCGACCTACGCTTGCATCTAAGTGCCGCCTACAACCCCTTGCCTCACCCCCCCCCCCCCCCCGGTTCTTCAGCACCTCCGCCTCAAGCTCGTCACCGTCCCGATCTCGCCCACAGGCAACCGCGTGCCTCCGCTCCACACGAGGTGCTCGATGCCCTGCCCTCTATGTACGAGGATGGCTAAATCAAAAATTTGGTCGAGGTCGCCCCAATCCAAAGGTCTATACATCCCGTCGCTGCCCCGAGCTCGTCCACAGGCCGCCAGTGCCACTGCACACGAGGTGCTCCAAGCCCTGCATGTCGTTGCACAACTCATGGATCTGGTGGAGGTTTCCCAAATCTCTCAGCTTCAGCTCATCCTGCCACTGCCCCGAGCTCACCTACAGGCCGCCGCTATAATTAGAAGTTGCTTATGTGGCCAATACAGCAATCTGGTCGCCATCTTCCCCCTAGGTATTATCTTGATACAGTTAAAAATTAGTGTGTTCTTCCTGAGCTGAGATGGAGCATTCATTTTTTCTTTCTCTGAATATGCGTATATTGAACAGCAACTACAGGTAGCAATTTCCCTACATTAGATGATGATCCTATATTAGATACACTGGCTTTTGCATTTGACATGGATAGGAGAACAGAGAGGCTTTGTAGCTGTTGTCAAAGGTCGATTATACCACAAAGTCACCGTGTAATCTTGTGTCGGCTTCGATGAGTGCATCAGTTCATTATGTTATTCCAGGAGGTTAACGTATGTGGTTTTACAAATTACAATGCCACATATCATGCTTCATTTATTGGGTAGTTATATGCTCACTAAGCAGCAGATATTTATTTTTGCTAGATTTTGAATAAAAAAGATGGTTAGAACAGTCGCACCGAGGAAGCCAGTAGAGTTAGCGGGTATGTAAGAGGAACACCAGCCAGAAGTTAGCGCCTTAGTGTTACCTTAAACATATACAAGAATGCTTGTTTATTTTTTGCAGATACAAGGGATACAAGTTTCAGCTGAAATGGATTATCTTGGTCAACAAAATACATTGTTAGACCTGGAGAACAATACTTGAAACAATAACTTGAGAGTTTATGTCAGGAGCATGTAGTTAAACATGGTAAGTATGTGTATGCCCTGTTGGCTTCTATTGTAGTTTCCACTTTCCAGTGCAAGTAACTTTTCCCGCAGGGCATTCTTTTTAGAATTTCCATCTGGGCGTAATTAATATGTAATGCACACATATGCTGTGAAGTGTAATCCTCTAAGGAATTGGTCTACCAACAGAAGAATATCCAATATTGTCCAGATGAGAAGAAATGAGGTCAACTATAAATTTACAACTATGCGAAGCAGAAATATTTCATATGTTTTCTTCCTTTTCCACTTTTGCGCGGGAAATGTTTCAAATCCTCATTGGGAGCTATCTATGAAGTTTATCTATTAAGAAATAAGGTCGGCTTTTTCAGTTGTATAAGTTATATGATATGTTGTCACTAGCCTATATATGATATGTTGTCACTAGCCTATATATGGAGAAGGTTTTATATTGTTTCACTGATATATCTTTCAATAGAAGACCTTTCTGTCAATTTGTTACATAGCAGATGAGATTATCCACCAGCACACTCAAGTCTAAAGCAGCTACAAAAGACACAGAAATGTGATGGCTGAGAAGAATGGCTGCTCCTAAATTCAGGACGGTATCCAGATTGTAGAATATAGCAATAGGGAAATCTTGGGTAAGGTGTCCCTTTCATGTCAATCCTTGTTAGAAGGATGCAGCCAGTTAAAAGTGTGCAGATGGTTTAATTGAACGTGAAGTCTTTTCACAACCTTGGAATGGATTTGAAGTTGTATCGGCCAAATTTGTAATGTAATAAACCAAAAACATCATTCTAGCTGTACTACATGGGACCAATTCCCTGGCAAGATGGATGCAAACACTTTCAGATTCCAAATTCTTTTACTTTTGATATTTTAATTTAAGAGGAATTAGCCAACCCGTGGTGAGGGGAGGGGAGGGGGGGTGGCTTATAATTATAAAAATGTCAATAATGACGTCTAACGTCCATTAGGATCCTAATGGAGTATGTCACTAGACATGTTTGTGTTGAACCACTGAATTTATATGCCTCCGTGCACGGGCAATTAACTAGTAGGGGAAGAAATTGGGAACGATTCGAAGAAAATTACCTGTGAAGCTTGGATGGATTCAAGGAATTTGGAGAGCAGGAGAGGTCGATTCGAAGAAAATTACCTGCGTGCCGGTGTGGCCGTGCCTTGGTAGATCGGCTTCGGCCTACTCGCCGAGTCGCCGTGCTGCTGTGTGGGCGGCGGCTGATGCGCGCGCCGGTGGCTGGTGGGCGGCACCGCGGCGGACGGCGGCTGCTGTGTGAGGACAGCCGGGAGGTGGCGGCTGCTCCGCCGCCGAGTGCTCTCTGGGCTGCTGCCTGCCGCAGTGCTGTGAGCTATCTGCTTGCCCAGCCGCCGCCACTGCTCTGCTGCGGCGAAAGGGGTCAAGTGGGGCAGGGAAGGATGCGAAGTCAAACGGGGTAGCGGCGGCGCATCGGGTTCGCAGCGAGGTGAGGTACGCGGCGGCCGGCCTGGGGAGAGCAGTGGCCCGGTCTTTGTCTCCTTTTTCCTACGGCCGGGCTTAGAACCCTAGCAGACCTCGCGTCCCGCTCCTACCCGTAAAATAATCGCCAAAATGCGGATCGGAGCGGAAAAACCTGTCCGATCAGACCCCGCATCCCGCCCCGGCCCACAGATATTTTTGCGGGGCGAGGCAAAACTTCTCCCCCAACCTCTAGTTTAACGGGTTAGGAGGCCGACACAAGCTCAGCCCCTATCCGCAGCGAGATTTGACGGGAGGGGCATTTCAGAGCGGCCCTTCTTGCTCCCCCCACCCTCCGCCACCATTGCCCCGCTGCCGCACGCTCCGGTGCATCCTCCGCGGCCGTCCCTCGCCGCCATGGACGTCTCCCAGCTGCCCCCCGTCACCATCAAAGTGGCAATTGCTCAAAGAAGAGGAGCTCCGTAAAGCTGCCATTAAGGAGAGAAGAGCACGCGCCGTTGAAAACAAATCCATGTCCATGTTGCTCGCCGAAGAGAACAAGATCATGTCAATGAACCGCGATGACATGGACGGCCTCACCAAAACATGGCATCTGCGGCCGTTTGGGGGTCTGCGGCCGGCCCGCAAAGCTTTGGCACCAAGACATGAACCGAACAGACCCCGCAAAAGCCGACCCGTAAAACAGTATATTCCGTGAATATCCTTTTATACGGGTCCGTTTGGGGGTCTGCATCTGCCACCGTCCGAGCCAGCCCGCAAAAGCGGTTTCCCCCGAACTGCAAACGCGTTTTGCGGGCCGGCCGGATGCGGGGTCTGCTAGAGTTGCTCTTAGCAAATCCGCCACTCAAACGCCCTGCGGATCGGTCCGGTCACACCTCAAATCATGCATTTCATATTCGAATATCTCAAATTAGAAATCTCAAGTCCATATTATTATTACATGCAACGTAAATCGATCTTTAAGCCGAGCTCGCCCAGTTCCACTGTGGCTATGTCCGGCGGCCCGCTGTGCACCCCAGAGTGTTGGTTCGATCGCCGATAAGGTAGAGTAGGGCAACTCAAGGCGTCGTCGGCTCCCATGTCTTACTCTTCCTCTTTGGAACCCGGAACCCGTTGGGTGCTGGTGGACATCAGATCGATAATGAATCCATCCTGGGACAAGCCGGCGACATCCACCACGACGTGGTTGCGGCGCTTGGACTAGTGCACCATACGGTGCACTTGTAGAATGTGACTCTGCCTTGCCGACCTCCGTTGTCGCGAGTGCTGCCGCCGCCTCCCGCTCACGCCGCCTCGCACGGCGGGCACGCCGCACCATGTTTGCATCAAACGCCGCCCACGGTGCGTCCATGGTCTCCGAGCGCCAACGGAGGTGTTGCGTGTCCGCCACCGTGTTCGGACGTCAAACGGACCACACCGCCTCCGGTGAGGCAACGACGACACACCTAGCGCCGGATCTATGCGCCATTCGAGCGAACGCAATGGATTCCCGACGGAAGGAGTCCGGTCATGCACGGGCCTCCTCCTAGGAGCGATGGAGCGCAGGACGAATGACCACATCCTGCTCGGGTGCGTGTGGGATGAGCTCGGGGTCGACGGATTTGGAGGTGAAAGACTCGAATCCGCTGCCTGCCATGCCGGAGACAGCCGGAGAACGCGCGCGAGCTTGGGTGGCGGAGGGGAGCGGGGGCGGAGTGGAGTGAAGTGGCTAGGGTTCGGTCTGATGGGCGAATGGGGAGAAATATATATGGGTTCGGGTGGGCCAACGTGGGCCGGGTCCGACGTGCGAACGTGCCCAGAAGCCTGTTATGGCGGTGCTAGAAGGAGGGCCCGAGAGGGCGGCAGAAACCTTTTGCCCACCGAGGCAAGAGGGAAGGGATTTCCTTCTTAATTCTTGCTTGATTAAATTGATACATCTCCTCTCTTTATATAGAGAGGTTTACTTGACTCCCAAGCAAGGCTTACTTGATCCTAAGCAAATGACCCTTATCTTTAATTAACACTAAGATTAACGGGCCCATTAGGCCCATTACATACTCTAACACTACACCCCACCTGGACATGTGGCTTGTCCTCGAGCTGCAGCCTAACCAACTTATAACCATGACTCGACGCAACACAAACCTAACACCTAAATATAAGCCTTTTACATCTCGGCTTGTTTTAGTATTCTCAACCTGAAATGGACTGGGATGCTTTATTTTGGACCCCTTAACCAAAAGTGGACACCATCCGCACGTCGACGTGCACGTACTGACCACACGGATCCCATGGACACCACCTAGACAAAAGGAGTGCATGTATGACCACTGGAAGTGGTCGCAAGAGTGACAGCAGAGGCGCCCTCGCGGCGGCGGTGGCGGAATGAGGGTGCTACGCGGTGCGTTCTTGTCGATGACACCATGCCTTTCTCTCGCCGGACGGCTGTTGGTCTGCACCGCCTGAGGAAGAGTGGAGGGCTTGCGATGGAGAATGCGAGGAGGGTGCGCCCAACCACCGATGTCGCAGACTTTGAGGTCATTGCCCATGGGAAAAGCATGAGGCCCGCCGCCCTTGGGAAACCACATGCCCAAGATCCCCGACGCGGCGGATGAGATCGAGGTCCTGCTGGTGAAGGGCAACTTGGAGGGCGGCACTGTAGACCATGCATTTTCCGCGACACGCCGTCGCTAGGAGGGCAGCGGCAACCTGCTGACCACCGCCGCCAACACGTGGCGGGTAGCGATCAAGAAGGAAGCGGTGGCGGCGACGGCGGAACGGGCTTGGTGGGCGGGACTCCCGCCGCCTTGATCGATCGCGGGGCGGGCCGACCGGCGGTGGCTGCTCTGGCCGGCTGCTGGCGGAGGCCGCCGAGGCGGCGGCCGCCACTTCACCGGCCGGTGGCGGTGGTGGCGATGGATAGCACCGCGGTAATTCTTTGTAGTGGCCCGGCAGCGCGAAGGCCGCTGGTGAGGCGGTTGCCACGACACCACAACGCCGCTGAGGCGGCGGGCGCTGGAGGTCTTGGTGAGGCGGCGGCGGCCATCGCTGGCGGCGGCGGCAGCTGCAGCTTAGCTGCAGGCGTCAGCGAATGTCGCGGAGGCCTGGATCTGGCGAGTACCTGGGCAGGCCGACGGCCCGATGGCGGCGGTCGGCGGCGGCGGCGGCGCGTGTAGGGCTGGCAGTACAAACGAACCCCGGACGGCCGGATGAGGTCGTTGAGGACCCCGTGATCTCCTCCGGGGTGTAGGCGGCGGACGGCGGTCTTGCGGTGGCGGCGCCGGAGGATGCGACAATGGCCTTGACAGGGGGAAGCAGCGGTGCGGTGTAGAAGGCCAGCGACGTGGTGGTGACGGTCGGCGGCGGAAGCGACGGGGTGGGCGACGGCGAAGACATGATCAAAACTGAGCTATCTGATACCAAATTTTTATGGCGCTGCTAGAAGGAGGGCGCGAGAGGGCCGGCCGGGGGCCTTTTTGCCCACGGCCGGGCAAGAGGGCCTTCTTAATTCTTGCTTGATTAAATTGATACATCTCCTCTCTTTATATAAAGAGGTTTACTTGACTCCCAAGCAAGGCTTACTTGATCCCTAAGCAAGCGACCCTTATCTCTAATTAACCCTAAGATTAACGGGCCCATTAGGCCCATTACGTACTCTAACAACGCCCCATATCCGTCCCATATTTTGGGCTAGATATGATGGGTGCCGGTCAGCCCGGGCGTTTGAGACTTTTGTCTGGGTCACATTTTCGTGACCGGGCAGGCCGCCGAGGCGTTTGAGACCGGTTTGGGGCGGCCGGCTATAGATGCTCTAGCACCTGCTAAGTGGGAGCTAAAAAAACTCAGGAAGGAGTTGTTGGTACTTGAGGAACTGGGTCTTTAGACCCTGACATACACTGTAGGAATTTAGGAACAAAGGGAGTATTAGTGAATGAGAAGCTATATATTTTACAAATTCACATGAAACATGACTTAGTCAAAATACTTCCTATTTTCAGAAGATTGCCAATAGCAGAAAAAAAATACTATACACCCTCTTTCTATAGGTGATATAGTCACTGAGGGGACTGGGAATTTATTAAATCATGCTACTAGTTATTACTCCTGGTAATTTGATTCATTTATCTCCTGACACTTGGGGGTGGGGTGGGGTGGGGGGTCATGAAAAACTTAACGATGCTGATAATGATGTTGCAACTAGGCATTTCTCTGTCGAGGAAGTCAGAGAAGCTCTTTTTTCAATGAATAGCAATAGGGCTCCTGGTCCTGACAACATTCTTACTGAATTCTACCAATGTTGTTGGGATATAGTTAAAGATGATATATGAACTTGTTCCATGTTTTCCATACTGCCACACTAGATGTGTATAAGACTATAGACTCAATTATGGCATTATTACTTTGCTCCCTAAGATTAGTGGAGCTAACAAAATTTGGCAGTTTCGGCCTATATGCTTTCTTAGATGCCCTTACAAACTTATTACTGAAGTCTTGGATACTTTGCTATGTTTGATAAACTTATCAGCATTTCATCAGAATGCTTTTATTAAGCATAGACATTATGGACGGTATTTTGACTCTTCATGAGATTTTACACCATACTCAAAAGTAAAAAACAAAAAGAACGGGCATTGTGCATACCACAATGTTAATTGGGATCTATTAATGGAATGACATGTTATAGAGGGGTTCTGGGCCTATCTGGTGCAGTTGGATTAAAAAGTTACTGCATAATGGCACTATCAGTGTTAAGTTGAATAATACCAGTGGAGCTTACTATTGAAGTTAGAAAGGTGACAGACAAGGGGACCCCCTTCCCGAAAGTGATGTTCTGATCCCGAGCTCATGTCTCACATAAGCTTGGATGAAAAGTTAAAAAAAACTGAATTTTTTGGGCCAAACAAATGTTTTTATTGGTTGCATTTTCCAAGAATGTCATCCAGCGATGAAACTTTACAACCAATCAAAACATCTGTCAATGTTTGGCAAAAAAACAGATTTTTTGAATTTTTGTTTCCCTTTTTTACTGTTCACCCGATCTCACATGAACTTGGGACCAAAAGAACCCCCCCCCCCCCCCGCCCTTTTTGATTAATTTGGGTGCTAAGTGTCTTTGCAAAATGGTTACTAATGTTCAGAAAAATAACATATTGGTTGGTTTAGCTCCTGATTTGATTGATAATGGAGTTGTCATGTTGCAGTATGCAGATGACATTGTATCATGCATTGATCATGACTCTGTTAAGACATTGAAATCTCAAAATATGGCTTTATATAAGCACACGTCAGGTTTGAAAATAAATTTTCAAAAAAGTGAGATCCCACGTGTTGGAAGGGATAATGAGATCCTGAATTTTTATGTCGATTTGTTTAACTAGAAAATTGGCCATTTTCCTATGAGATAGTTGGGTGTCCATGTGAGCTATGCCCCTAGGAATGTGGACTGGGATTTTATGGAAGCTAGGTATATTAATAGTGCTGATTCCTTGATTGGTAATGCTGCATCTATGGGAGTCAGACTGATTTTGCTCAATTCCAATTTGTCTAGCATTTCCTATTATTACATGTCAATGTTCCTACTAACAAAAACCTTTACTAAAAAGCTGTATAAGCATAGAAGGTGGTTCTTTTGGCAAATGGTAATGGTAAGAAGTGATATTATCTTGTCGAATGGTCTAGGGTATGTAGATCTTAAAAAAGAGGAGTCCTAGTGTGGAGGACTTGCATATGCATAATGACGGTCTACTGGTGAAGTGGTGATGGGAGTTAGAGAAATATAATGGCCTATAGCAATATATTGTTATAGCTAAATATTTGCGCAGGGATACCGTGGCTTCTGTGAAAGAAAAGTTCAACGATTCTCCCTGTTGGAAAGCTCTTATGAAAGTTTAAGAAATTTACATGCGTGGTAGGAAAATTTTGGTGAACTCTAGTGATATTGCTAGATTATGGAAAGACTCCTCGAGTGACAATACTCCCCCTCGATAATTTCCTCAAGTCAGCATCTACAATGCGCCTGATTGCACAGTGGATAAATGCTTACTGTGAATGTTCACTCCTGTTTTAGAAAAAGCTTGACTCATGTCTTAGGGGGTCGGAGGAAGGAGATCTTATCCTTGATTAATGGAATGACCTTATCTTCTGCTCCTGATGAGATTAAATGGTCTCTAGGGGCTAAAAATGTCTTTATCTACGGGATCTATTTATGAACTGTTGAAGAGTTCCTTATCGGTTGTGATTATCGTTGGGTTTGGAAGGCAAAGATCCCCTTGAAAATATAAATCTTCTTGTGGCAGTTACTCGAGGACGAGGTCCTGTAGAGAGATGTTATGAAAAGGAGAAATTGGGCTGGAAATTCGAAAGGGAAACATGCCAGCACCTGTTTTTCCTATGCCCTGTTGGCTGTTGCTAGGGTGTTTTGGTGGTTCGGTCTTTGGCACAGATTTATGTCCTAATAACCTGTGGCAATTTTAGGCTTGATATTATTGTTTATTCCCTGATGGGGATAAGTTCTACTCCCTCCGTAAACTAATATAAGAGCATTTAGGTCACTACTTTAGTGATCTAAACGCTTTTATATTAGTTTATAGAGGGAGTATACCGTAGGCTTGGCAGCTATATTTGTTGGACGATTTCGAACTGTCAAAATAGAGCCGCCTTTGAGTTTATGTTACCAAAGACTCCTTTTGAAGTTGTTTCCATGGCTGGTGGTCCCTTGTAATTTTGGGCATGTTTGTAGAAGATTGAGGAGCGTGAGGCGTTGAAGTAGGGTGCGATCATACTGAGGGACAATGCGAAAAGTATGATGAGGATCTGTGTTGTTGTGCGTGATGGTACTTGGTCGTCCAGCCTTGATTACTCAAGAGCTTGCTTCTTGGAGATACATGGTGGTAGCGCTCATATTGAGGTGGCCATCTTAGTGTTTTGTGATAGTACGCTTTTGGTGGCCGTGTGTCGTTATGTTTCTGCTGTCTTGGACACCTCTCCATCTTCCCATGCACTGGGCGTCCACGGTGAGCTCCCGCTAGCCACTACACCCACCATTTGGTAGCGCACACAAGGTGCTTAACGACATGTTTTTTTTTTTAGGATGGAGCGTCGATCCGTTGGCTGGGCAGCTGAGGTTGCTACCAGCCCATCTAAATTCAAGTCCCGGCCTGGACGTGTGGTGCTCGCGGAGTTTCTCTTATAAAAAAATGTCAACGAGGGTTAGCCCTTAGGTTGGTCTTATTATTTTTTTTTAACGACATGATTTTCTTTCTTCTTCTTCTTCTCTGTTTCTTCTACAAAATTGTAGTAGAAGATCACACCCATTAAATTTGATGATGCAATGCACCGATGAGGAGGCTTGTCCAAGACGTTGACTCATTGTCCGAAGAGGAGGTGAACCCGCTTTTCTTGGCTACGTCCCAAAATTCTTGTCTTAGATTTGTCTAAATACGGATGTGTCAAGTCACGTTTTAGTATTAGGTGCATTCGTATCATAGACAAATCTAAAACAAGAATTTTGGGATGGAGGGAGTAGCAAATTGAAGCTGATTCTTACAATGTCTACCGGGTATGTGCATACACGTGGCAGCAAACTCTGTAGATAAACGTAAAACGATATGTAGAATTAGCAGTGTGACTGCAAGTTAGTGTGAAATAAATACTGACCTTGTCATGTATGGATATGCATCCAGCAGGTAAGGCAACTGGCCACGTCGCTCCATTAGTTAATCCCGAGGGGCTTGTGCCGGTGTATCGTCATCCAGCGGACCAGGGATTGGCGTCCTCTGTGCCCGCACTGACATAGATGTCCCGGAAGAAATAGCCAGTCAGAGGAGATGGACATGATGCGCGCAGTGTCCGGATCGATCGTGCCGCACGCTGCCCACCATCTGAGCCAGAATTTTAACATGTCAGGGGGGCGAAGAAATACAACAATCATGCACGAGATAAAAACATCACGATGTGTCGAATCAATAAACGCAGATATATATATCCTGGTATAACAATACATTATAGCAATATATACGAAAGAAAACTATATTTCTGTTAGATAAAATTTGCTGCAGGATGCAACTTGTAGGTAAAATTAAGTATCGGGGCACGCCGGCGCCGCGGCGGTGTCCGTGTCTTGGTCCCATGGCGACTGGCAGCTGGCGATGAGGACTGGCACTCTGGCAGGGACGGCGAGCGATGGCAGGCGCCCTAGCAGCTAGCAGATGGACCAGACGCGACAGCGCTAGGGTTTGATTTGGCAGGGACGGCGAGCGATGGCAGGCGCCCTAGCAGCTAGCAGATGGACCAGACGCGACAGCGCTAGGGTTTGATTTTTTGATTTGATGAGGCAGGGCGACGGCGCTAGGTTTGGGAAGATAAACAAGAATCAGTTTTCTTTTTCTTGCGATTATGATGAGGGGAACGAGAATCAGTTTTTCAAGCTTCGATCGTGTACGTCGGTTTAATGGGCTATATTATTTGGGCTCTCGCTGAATCAGTTAGTAGTTACCACGAGCTATTTAGCTTGGGCCTTAAGTAGCAATTGATTACGGTAATTAGCAATTAATCTTCCATTTGCTAAAAAAACAATTAATCTTCCAGTTGATTCTCAAAAAAAGAAGAAGCAATTAATCTTCCAGTTGGACGCCATGTGTGGCTCCTTCGTCCTCCTGACCTCCAATGTATTCCTAAAAACATTCTTGATATATAAATAAAGCGTGTGGTTAGCCTAAAAAGCAATTAATTACGGGATCCTAAAAAACAATTAATTACAGTAATTAGGGGTAGATGTGCTTCTACTTTTTTCTTTATTATCTAATAACAAGCGTAGACGTATACATGAGTCCTGAACC
The DNA here is from genome assembly GCA_021605205.1 of Aegilops longissima. Classification (NCBI taxonomy): domain Eukaryota; kingdom Viridiplantae; phylum Streptophyta; class Magnoliopsida; order Poales; family Poaceae; genus Aegilops; species Aegilops longissima. The sequence continues at coordinate 46,335,661 of CM038680.1, read as the reverse complement.
AAAAGTCTTGCCCTCCCAGTCCAAGGGTTCATTTGAATTGAAACAGATGGACTAAAAAAACTAAAAAATAAATTGAATTGAAACAGACAACCAAACAACCGAAAGGGGTAGTACAATGTTAGGGAGATGCTTAGTTTGCAAGTAGTGCTTGATTATCTCGTGCATCAGTCAAATAGTCTTGCCCTCGAAGAGTTGATTTGAAACAAAGTCAGAGTAGTGGACCGATCTGTCATCATCTCTAGGAAGAGTATTCTATTTGCAGAGGGATCGATGTATATCTTTGCTTTGACGGAAAATCAGAACGAAAATAGCGCATCATGGCATGAATTAATAGGACGAGCTACTGCTAATCGATGGAGGCGAGCAGGCACTCAGCTCAGCTAGGTAGCTATGTGGATCTGCCGACACCAAGGAAGCAATTAAGGGCACCTAGTTCTTAGTAGCTAAGCCAGCCAAAATCGATCCATGGACGTACCTGCAGCGGCGGCGGCCGTCTCTTGTGTTGGATCTAGTCGCTTGCGGCGCGCCGGCCATGGTGGATCCACTCGAATTGGCTGGGACGCGGATGGGTGTGAGTGAGCTCGAGAGGGGGGGAAAGGCCGGGGAGGAAGAAGAGGAATACGCTACCGGCCAGGAATCAATACACACTCCGCTAGCAGCAGTACGTACAGAATACTCCAGTCAGCACGGCTGCCGCGGTATATTGGATTGGTGAGTGAGTGGGTGAGGTAGCTGCTTTTCACGGCGGAAAAAGCATGTGATGTGCACCACGTCCACTGACTGGCGCAGGCACATTGGGTGCATCAGAGTCCGTGAAAGCCCCCAAGAGCAGACTGGCTTGTTTCGTAGCGACGGCCGTGTTTGTCCTACTCCTACCCTTATTCACCGTATAGTTTTCACAGTACTATTATTTTAAAGGATTTCTACCAGCTCACCACCGTGACACCATCTGTCACGAAACGAGTTTTTTTCGTGTAAAAAAGAAAAAAAAGTGGTTTTAGCTCATGCAAAATCGAGTGCTCGTAACGTTAGAAACAGTCAATGAATTGTTTTTTTTTAGGATTGTAATATGACTCTTACTTAATCAATACAATCCACTTTTTTTTTTCCATCGAGGGAAAACACTATGACCAATTTAGGCAGTTTTTTTTTTGCGGTTGATCAATTTAGGCAGTTATATGACCTCTTTTAATCTTAGAGCGTTTCCGTTGAGTATTGTGATTAGATTGAAACCATATGATAGACTAGGAAATATTCTGGATTATTTTGGACTCCAAGATCATTGCACTTCTATATATATGCCCACGAGTCTTAAGCAATAGATATCAATTCCACCAATTCTTCTCTATCCCTTCTAACATGGTATCAGTCTAACCGATCCAAACCTTAGCCGTCACCGCTGCTTCACTTCCGCGCCGTCTTCGGGGCGGTCGGTCTCCATGATCACCATTGGGGGCCGCGTCGCCCGTACATAGTGTTCATCCACCCGTCGTGTTGACCGGCTGCCCCAGAGAGTCTTTCTCCCTGCGCTTGATCCGGGGTTTTCTCTTTTGCATGTCGAATTGATCGGTGTTTTCGTTTTGGATTTCCGGTCGAAGATCGGTTTGCATCGCCCCCCGTCGCCGCCTCTTCAGCTCCGCGCCGTCTCCGGGGCGGTTGGTCTCCATGATCACCACCGGGGGCCGCGCCACCTGTACCTAGTGTTCGTCTGCCGGTCGTGTTGACCGACTGCCTCAGAGAGTCTTTCTCCCCGCGCTTGATCCGGGGTTTTCTCTCTTCCGCATGTCGCATTGATCGGTGTTTCCGTTTTGGGTTTCCGATCTAAGATCGGTTTGCATTGCCCGTCGCCGTCGTCGACCCCTCACTTGTACTCCGACACCGGCGCGACCACCCGGCCACTACTCCGACCTGGCGGCATCATACGACGAGGCGGCTGTTACGATCGCCGCCCACGCTGCCTCGCCGCGTCCGCTGCAAGACGCCATCGTCGCCTCGCCCGTGGGACTTCTCCATCACCACCCGCCTCCGCCGCGTCTATACGGCCACCCTGCCATCTACCTCGCCGGCCCCATCGCCGGTTGCTCGCTGCCTCGGGCCGGCTGTGCTCGTCTGCACGTCGTCCCACGCCGACTGCCTCGGGCCGGGTATGTCGGGCTCTCAGGCTACGCTCGTCCACACGTTGTCCCACATCGACAGTCATCGCCGGCTTCATCTCAGACTCCACCGCCACCCCGCCTCCACTAAGCGGCGTTCCCGACCTTGCGCGCGATCGGGTTTGTCGTGGAATTGTCACGGCATATGTCCTAGTGTGAGGACCTAGTCGTGGAGCCATCGCGTGAGGTTAGCTTAAAGGGGTTAAACGAGACAAAGGACACAGGGAGTTTATACTGGTTTGGCCCCTTGCGGTGAAGGTAAAGGCCTAATCCAGTTTGAGGTGGTATTGTTGATGTTTCAATTACCAAGGAGCGAATACGCTTGGCCTAGTTTTCGATCTGTTGTTTTTTCTACCCTAAACCGCCACCGGGTCGTCCCTTTATATACACAGGTTGACGCCCTGCGACTTACAGAGTCCCGTCCGGCTCATAAACGTGTCCGGCTCGGTGACTAATTATACCTGCCTTACAACACAAGTTATATACATGTATATGGCGGTTTATACTTATGGGCTTTAAGCCGCCTTTGGGCTTTGGGCCTTTTAACAAGTCTGCTTCATGAACCGCCATCTTCAACATCTTCATGGGCTTCGTCTTGATGAACCGCCATTGGGATAACCCGGCCCCTCCTGGGCGGGTCATACCAAATAGTCATATCCCCAACATTAGGCCCCAGGTTGATTTGAACTTGTTCATGTCAATCTTCAATACTTAGAAAAAATCCTTCTTTGTTTGTTCTTGCGAGATATTGTAACCCGCCATGATGTCATCTCCTGGAATTTCAGAAACCCGCCATGACGTCATCTGCCATTAATTTTGCACAATACCCAGCATATCTTAACAAATCCTTATCCTTAATAAGCATCCCGAAAATTGAGGCGTCTGATTAGCTGGATAATCATTCTTTGGCTTCCTCGTTTTTCGTGCCCACCTGTTACCCACTACTAGGAAAAATCTTATACACAGAATCTTAGCAGCAACGCGGTTTAAAAACAAACGCTGCTGCTAATTAGCAGTAGCGAGCTTGAGGAAACGGCGCTGCTAATTAGCAGTAGCGAGCTTGAGGAAACGGCGCTGCTAATAACCCGGTAGCAGTAGCGCTCTAGGTGAAATAAGCGCTACTACTATAATTGCCACGACATTGCCTCCAGGCTAGATATAGTAGTAGCTCCCTTCCCTGGACGCGCTACTGCTAAAGTACTTAGTAGCAGCATTTTTCTTCAAAACTCGCTGCTGCTAAGTATTGCACCTAATTAAATTTAGTCCCATACTGCTAAGCGAACAAGGTGTTTACCACCTTAAATATGTTACTTCTCAAACTATCTCGAGCACTTGGTCTTCGTTGAACTATATGCGTAAGATTTGTGGCTGCAATATGAATCTTCAGCAGTGCCTATACAGGTACTGTGAGGATTCATGTTGACTATTTAGATTCTACACAAAAAGATCAATGATGATAAATGTATATTTTTGATGCGTGCTTAGACTTAGCGATGGCGATTTTACGAAACAGCAGCTATAGCTAAATTAGCTATAGCGTGTTTCCTAAAGTCGCCATCGCTAGTTCGACTTAACCACCATGGGCTCAAAATTTTGCTAAGTCCTCCTTTCCTCCCCCTGTTCCCCTACTCCTCTGTTCTTTGCCCTTGAGCCCGAGCCTGCCCTCACCGCCACCGAGGCCGCCCTCAACCTCACCCTTGCTGCCCGTCGCTGTCCTCGACCTCACCGCCGCCGCCCGATCCCGCCTAGCACCGCCGCGTCCCGATCCCGAGCTCGCCTAGCACCGCCGCCTCCCGATCCCGAGCCAGCCCTCGCCGCCCCTACATCTCCGTCGCCGAGCACCTCCCCGCCACCGTCTCTCCCCTCTATGTAAGCCCCCCACCCCTCCCCACCCCCTCTCTCTCTGCATAGTTAGTAGATGTTTTTTAGTAGTAGATGTTAATTTAGGGTTCATAGATAATGATTTTTAGTAGTAGTAGATGTTAATTAGTAGTAGTGATGGTACTAGTTAACTAGGGCAGTATGGTTACTAGTAGATGTTTTTTACTATTGTATAATGTAGTTTATTTTACTGTTTTTGGTAAGTGTTTAAAATAATTAGTAAGTAAATTAATAAACTAGTTGAACTAGTTTAGTTTTAGTTGAACTAGTTTAGTAAGTAAATTAATAAACTAGTTGAACTAGTTGAATTAATAGAACTAATGTATTTTTAGTAAGAAAATTAATATAACTAGTTGAACTACTTTATTTTTAAAAGAACTAGTTTTTTTTCTATTTATAGTAAGTTTGTATTTAGTAAGAACTAGTTGAATTAATAGAACTAGTTGAACATGTCATATTTGTTGTTATTTTTTTAGTTTAAGCAATTATTCGGGATGTATTAGTGATAACTTATAGGGTTTTTGCTTTTGCAGAAATCAAGGAGCTGCTCCATCATCCCCGCTGTCGTCCCCGTCACTGACCCCCTCTGACCTCGAGGTGAGACCAGCCAAATCTCCATGTCAATATGAGTCCTATAAGATATATATGATATAGATAAAAACATGTATATCTTGTGTTGCTCAATAGGTGTAACGCCCCCGATGCGGCTATATCTCCCACGTGTCGAGGCACGACTTAGAGGCATAACCGCATTGAAAGCAATGTCGCAAGTGAGGTAATCTTCACACAACTCATGTAATAAATAAGGGAAAGAGATACATAGTTGGCTTACAGTCGCCACTTCACACAGTACATAAATAAAACATCCATCATTCAGAGTACACTCAAGGTCCGACTACGGAACCAAAATAAAAGAAGATACCCCAACTGCTACGGATCCCGAATCGTCCCAGCTGGGCACCACTCGATCATCGAGGAAAAGACACATAGTAACGACCACGTTCCTCGTCGAACTCCCACTTGAGCTCGGGTGAGTCACCTGCACCGCATCATCGGAACTCGCAACTGTTTTGGAAGTATCTGTGAGTCACGGGACTCAGCAATCTCACACCAGCGAGATCAAGACTATTTAAGCTTATAGGAAGGACAGAGTAGTAAAAAGTGGAGCTGCATGGCGACTAGCATATATGGTGGCTACATCGCAAAAGAGAGCGAGAAGAGGAGCAAAGCACGGTCGTGAAACTAGTAGCGATCAAGAAGTGATCTGAACTACTTACGTCGGACATAACTCCAACACCGTGTTCACTTCCGGACTCTGCCGAGAAGAGACCATCACAGTTACACCGCGTTGATGTGTATTTTAATTGAGGTCAACTTTGGGTTTTCTACAACCGGCATTAACAAATTCCCATCGCCTCATAACCGCGGCACGGCTTTGAAAGATATTACCTGCAGGGTGTCCCAACTTAGCCCATTATAAGCTCTCACGGTCAGCGAAGGATATTCCTTCTACTGGGAAGACCCGATCAATCTCGGAATCCCGGACTACAAGACATTTCGACAGACAATAAAACAAGACCAGCAAAGCCGCCGAATGTGCCGACAAATCCCGATAGGAGCTGCACATATCTCGTTCTCGTGGCACACCGGATGAGCAGACGTCGGGTTGGCATAAACCCTGGTTGCCCAAGGGCGACGGACATCGCTCAGTTGGACCAGCAATCGAAGGAGAACGGCCGGGGTTAAAATAAAGATGACCCTCGGGCTCGCGAAAACCGGGGAAAAAGGCTTAGGTGGCAAATGGTAAAACCAAAGTTGGGCCTTCTTTGGACGAGTCTTATTCAAAGCGAACTGTCAAGGGGTCCCATAAATCACCCAACCGTGTAAGGAACGCAAAATCAAGGAACTTAACACCGGTATGACGGAAACTAGGGTGGCAAGAGTGGAACAAAACACCAGGCATAAGGCCGAGCCTTCCACCCTTTACCAAGTATATAGATGTATTAAAAATATAGCAGATATTTATATTGTGATATCCCCAACAAGTAAACATGTTCCGATAAGGAACAACATCTCCATGTTCCAACAAGGAACAAACTTCAGCTTCACCTGCAACTAGCAACGCTATAAGAGGGCTGAGCAAAGCGGTAACATAGCCAATCAACGGTTTGCTAGGAAAAGGATGGTTAGGGGATGACATGGCGATATGGGTGGCATGATATAGCAAGTGGTAGGCATCGCAGCATAGGCATAGCAAAAGAGCGAGCAACTAGCATAGCAAAGATAGAAGTGATTTCGAGGGTATGGTCATCTTGCCTGCAATGTTCTCGAGTTGTCGAAAGCTTGATCCTCGTAAGCGTTCTCAACAGGTTCCTCGTTCACGTACTCGTCTCCCGGCTCTACCCAAAGCAACAACACAAACAAAAGAGCCACATAAATCACGGTGCAATGCACAATCAACATGATGCAAAACATGACATGATATGCGGGATGCGATATGCAATGCGTATGTGCGCTCCGGAAGGAAAATGATGAACCAGGCATCAACTTGGCAAACCAAGTATGCCACTGGAAAGATGAGATGATTTCGGTTGAAATCGATATAAAGATCACCGGAATCGGATGCACGGTTTGGAAATGACAAGCAAAACAAGAATGGCACAAATCTGTCATTAACAGCATGATGCCACTTAGCAAGCAACAAATAATTAAGCTACTGCACCCAAACGTATCAACAAAGCACATGGCAGTGATCTACACAAAATGCTCGACAAAAGATGAGCACTGAGCTACGGCTAGTTCACATCACAACAGGTTCAAACAAGCATGGCAAAAGTGCACAAAATATCAGGCTGGACATGGCAAAAACAGCATCAGGTTGCAATGTTCAGAGCAGCAAAACTACATGCTACAGGAACTTAAAATAGCAAAACATGGCATGGCATGAATCTACTCAAAGCATAGAACAAAAGTCCCTTACTGACCATAAGCCAAAAAGGATTAGAAAATATAGTAACACCCATGTCAATATTGAAAGTCTCGTTAACAGATTCAGCAACATGGCATGTCAAAAACTGATAACAAGTAGGCATGTTTACAAGCTCAATGCACTCACTACAGAGCCTTATATGATAAACTAAGCATACATACATCAATAAGACATGGCATAGAACACATACATGGCAAGAACAATAACATAGCATACATGGGTCAACCACAACAACCTAGGCAAAATTGAATAACATGTATACAATCTGCCAGGAAACATTTGATAGCAAAAGTAGAGCTCGATTGACTCAAGCTATGGCACTCCATAATTGCAAACAAAGGCATGGATGGATAGAGCAAGACATGTTTTACAAAAACATCCTTACTGAAGTATCTCAAAATATGCATGGATCTCTCGGTATCATCAAGTTAACATGGCATCAAAATCAGCTAAAACAGGGCTGAAATCAGCGACAGCAGGACACCTACTTTGCATGCTTGTGCTAGTCACCACATAGATCAAAAAAATACATGGCATATACCCCTGGAAAGATGGCATGGCATTTTACAAAACACATGTAGGACTCAACTTCATAGGGTGCACACATTAATCATGGCAAAAATAACAAAAGTGCAAGTTACATTCTGAAACGAAACTAACAACACATAGCACTCTTCCAACAGCATTTCGGGCACCAAGATGAGCTCAAATGAAAATGATGCAATGAGATGAAATGATCTACTCTTCGAGACGAACATTTTGACATATTATACGCGCAAAATGGATCTACATATGCAAGGATATACCACTTTGAAAATGGAACAAAATATCATGCGATTAAGGACTTAGAAGAAAAAGTGAGGGGAGAAGTCAGCAGGCAAGCGCTTCCGAGGCGGATCGGGCGGATCGGATCTCGGCGACGGGCGGCGGACTTGAGCCGGCGAGGAGGAGGAGGTCGCCGGGCGGGTCGCCGGATCGGCCGGAGCGAGGAGGAGGCGCTGGCGAGGCCCGGCCGGGCCGGAGGCGGAGCGCGGCCGGTGTGTGCGGGAGGCGAGCGCGGGCGGGCGGCCGGGCTCACGGAGGGAGGGCGGGCGGCGGGCGGCTGGCCGGCGGCCGGGAGGCTGCCGAGGCGGGCGTGAGGAAGGGGGCTGGAAGGTCTCGAGGCGGAAGGGCCGGCCGGAGCTCGGCGGGCGGCGGGCGGCAGGGCTGTCAGGTGCTGCCAGGTTCTGGGCGGCGGCGGTCGGACGCGTCCGGCTCGCCCGGACGTGTCGGCATGCGATGGAGGCGATTTTAGGGTTTCGGGGAAGGATGATCCGGATTTGGAGGGTTTGCTTAAATAGGCATAGAGGGAGCTAGGAGAGTCCAAATGAGGTGTAGTTTTCGCCCACACGATCGTGATCAAACGACGGAGAGCATGGAAGTGACTTAGATGGGTTATTGGGCTGTTTTGAAGGGGTGTTGGGATGCAACTTAAAAGAGGCCTTTGCGAGAGTGCGGTTAACCGTTGGAGTACCAAACAAGCTCCAAATGACCCGAAGCTTGACCGGTGGTCTACGGGTGGTATACCAAGGTCACTAGACAAACCTGGTCCATTTCGAGAAGTTTTAGTACTCGCACACGGAAAAACGTAAAAGGGGCCGCCGGGGGAGATAGGAGTGCCGGATTGCAAAACGGACAACGGGAAAAATGCTCGGAATCATGAGACGAACACGTATGCAAATGCGATGCACATGATGACATGATATAAAATGCATGACATGGACAAAATGCAAAATGAAGAAAACCCAACCACGGAGGGAATATCATATCACAATGCCGAAAATGGCAAGAGTTGGAGTTACAAATATGGAAAGTTACTTCCGGGGTGTTACAACACTCCACCACTACAAGAGGATCTCGTCCCGAGATCTAGGACTAAAAGAACTCCGGATATTCGGAACGGAGGTGATCCTCGCGCTCCCAGGTAGCTTCTCGGTCGGAATGGTGTGACCACTTCACTTTCAGGAATTTGATTGACTTGTTGCGAGTCTTGCGCTCGGTTTCTTCAAGAATAGCAACGGGTGCTCATGATAAGAGAGATCTTGAAGGTCAATCTCTTGAAGTTGATAGTGCGTTCAGAGTCTTGAAGCACTTGCGAAGCTGTGACACGTGAAACACATCGTGCACGTTTGCAAAGTTGGATGGAAGCTCAAGTTGATAGGCGAGATCGCCTCTTTTCCCAATGATCTTGAAAGGACCCACGTATCTAGGGGCGAGCTTCCCTTTGATACCGAAGAGACGAGTGCCTTTCATTGGAGAGACGCGGAGGTAGACATGGTCTCCGATTTCAAAAGCCACATCACGGTGCTTATCATCATAATAGCTCTTCTGGCGCGATTGCACGGCTTTGAGATTCTCACGAATGACTTGGCACATTTCTTCTGCTTCTGTGATCAAGTCATTGCCAAGAAGTTGGCGTTCACCTGTCTCGGACCAATTGAGAGGAGTACGGCACTTTCGCCATAGAGAATTTCGAATGGGGCCTTGCCGAACTCGCTTGGAAGCTGTTGTTGTAGGAGAACTTCGGCATATGGAAGACAATCTTCCCACTTCATACCGAAAGAAATGACACAAGCCCTAAGCATATCTTCAAGGATTTGATTTACTCGCTCAACTTGGCCACTTGTTTGAGGATGGAAAGCTGTCTTTGAAACGAATGTTGGTGCCCATGGCCTTCGAAAAGAATCCCAAAACTTGGAGGTAAAGATGCTGCCACGGTCGAAGAGATCACTTGTGGAATGCCGTGCAAGGAGACAATCTCGAGGTGTATAGCTCGCCAACCGAGCTGCTGTGATGGATTCTTTGATAGGAAGAAAATGAGCCACTTTAGTAAGCTTGTCAATGACAACGAAGATAGCATCATTTCCACGCTTGGACTTTGGAAAGCCAGACCACGAAGTCCATTTCAATATGATCAAACTTCCATTCGGAATAGCAAGAGGTTGAAGGAGACCAGCTGGTCGTTGGTGTTCTCGCTTTCACTCTTCTGCAGACATCACACTCATTCACGAATTGAGTAATTTCTCGCTTCATTCGAGTCCACCAATATGACTGCTTGAGGTCATGGTACATCTTCGTACTTCCAGGATGAATGGATAGAAGCGAATTGTGAGCCTCGTTCATAATGACTTTTCGCAGATCACCCTTAGGAACCACAATCCGGTCCTCAAAGAACAGAGTGTCTTTGTCATCAACGTGGAAGCACTTGTACTTGGAAATGCCCTTGTCGATACCACGTTTCACCTTTTTCACCATGGTATCCAGAAGTTGAGCCTCACGAATCTGATCTTCCAAAGTAGGAGAGACCATGAGGTTGGCGAGAAAGCCTTGAGGAACAACTTGAAGATTCAGCTTGCGGAAAGCTTCACAGAGATCCGGCTGAAAAGGCTTGAGGATTAGGCATTGCGAGAAGCTTTCTGCTCAAAGCATCTGCAATGACATTGGCCTTGCCGGAGTATATTCAATACTTGGGTTGTACTCTTGAATCATTTCGACCCATCGAGTGCACTGAGGTTGAGGTTGGGCTGAGTAAAGATATACTTGAGACTCTTGTGATCGGTGAAAATGTCCACTTTCCTTCCCAACAAGAGATGTCTCCATGTAATCAATGCATGAACAACGCCGCCAACTCAAGATCGTGAGTGGGGTAGTTCTTTTCGTTGGGCTTCAATGGCGAGAGGTATAAGCCACAACTCTCTTCTCTTGCATTAACACAGCACCGAGACCTTGAAGAGAAGCATCACAGAACACTTCAAATGGCTTGGATTCATCAGGAGGAGTCAAGACAGGGAGCTGTGACGAGTTTCTCTTTGAGAGTATTGAAAGCAACGTCACACTCGGGAGACCGGACATACTTCACATGCTTCGGAGAAGGTTGGAGAGAGGCTTTGCAATCTTGGAGAAGTTCTCAACGAATCTTCGGCAATAGCTTGCAAGACCAAGAAAATCTACGGAGCTGCTTGACATTATGAGGAGGTTCCCAATTCACAATTGCGGACACCTTCTCGGGATTAACAGTGATGCCCTTGGCGGAGATGATATGACCAAGATAAAGCACTTCATCAAGCCAAAATTCACATTTGGAGAACTTAGCATAGAATTGATACTCTCTGAGCTTGTCTAGCACCAATCGCAAATGTTTGGCATGATCCTTCTTATTCTTGGAGAAGACCAAAATATCATCAAGATAGACCAAGACGAATTCATTGGTGTAGGGGTTGAAAATGAAGTTCATCATCCGAGAGAATGTTGGAGGAGCATTGACGAGGCCGAAAGACATGACAGTATATTCATAAGAACCAAAGCTTGTTCTGAATGCTGTCTTGGGAATATCTTGTTCACGAATGCGAATCTGATGATACCCCATACGAAGGTCAAGCTTGGAGAAAACTGTAGCACCTTTGAGTTGCTCGAAAAGCTCATTGATGTTGGGAAGTGGATACTTATTCTTGATTGTCTTCTTATTCAATGGACGGTAATCGGCGCAAAGTCGGTCCGTGCCATCCTTCTTCCGGACAAAAGAACACCACAACCCCAAGGAGATGAACTCGGTCCGATCAAACCAGACGCTCTTGTTCATCGAGCTGCTTCTTCAATTCCTTCAGCTCATCAGGTCCAAGCTTGTATGGACGCTTGCAAACGGGTTCGATGCGGGCTCAAGATCGATAACGAACTCAACTGGACGATGAGGAGGCATACCCGGAAGCTCTTCTAGAAAGACATCTTGGTACTCACAAACGACTGGAATCTGAGAGATAGCATTCAGTTCGCCCTTCTCATTGAGAGAAAACAACCGAATGGTTTCATCACGAGCGGCATAGATGATCACATCATTAGAAGAGTGAGTCAATTGAATTTCCACAGCAGCACAATCAAGCTGAGCTTTGTCCGATAAAGCCATCCATTCGAGAATAAGATCAATATCCGAGTCACCGAGAACAATTGGTTTAGCAGAAATCTATAATCGCCCATCTTGATAGAAACATCCGGAACCATGGAGCTTGCATGCATGAATTTACCGGAGAGACAACCGATAATGGTTTAGGCAAATCTTGAAAAACCAACTCATGCTTAGATGCAAAAGGTCTTGAAATGAAAGAATGCGATGCACCGTATCAAATAAGACTTTTGCAGAATATCATTAATCGGAAGATTACCCATTATCACATCGGAAGATTCCTCCGCTTGAGCTGCATTCATCATATTGACCTTTGCAGACTTGGGATTATGCTTGACCTTTGCATTGCTTTGGAAGATTTCACAGGGGAGGAGGCGGAAGGCGCCTTTGGTTGAAGCACTTGTTAGCATAGTGACCTTTCACGACATTTGTTGCAAGTCACCTCGAGAGAGCGGACGGTGGTAAGGAGCACTTGACCTTGGAGCTTGAGAATTAGACTTGTTCTAATAGCTTGGGTTGGGTGGGTGGGAAGATCCACGGCCACCGAGTTCTTCTCACGATAAGGGTGACGGAACGGAGGAGGAGGAAGGTAGAACTTCTGCTGCTTAGCTGCCACTTGAGAGGAAGAAGAAGACCGAATCGCATCCCCGATTCTCTTCTTAGAAGCCTCACATTTGAGCTGGGCAGCTTCTTGCTTGATGCCATGTTGTAGAATTCATCATACTTATCGGCTCAAAAGCACAAGAGCTAATTGCAGATCTTCTCTCAGACCACCTCTGAATTGATAGATCATACTCTTCTCATCAGGCACGTCTTGCTTAGAAAAACGAGCGAGCTTCTAGAACTGGATATTGTATTGATAGACAGACATGATGCCTTGCTTGGGATTGCGGAACTCCTCACGCTTGCTCTCAACAACACTTTCCGGAATGTGATGAGCTCTGAAATCACGGCGGAACTCATCCCAGGTAATGACACGACCTCCTCTGGAATCTTTGTATTGCTGGTACCACTCAGCAGCTTGATCCTTGAGTTGAAACGATGCAAACTTGACAAAGTCCTCAGGTCTGACATTGCTACAATCAAAATTCTTGCAGATGTCCACAAGCCAATCGTCAGCGTCTGTGGCCTCAACACAGAAACTGAAAGACTTCGGCTGATTAGCGAGGAACTGACTGAGAGTAGCAAAGTGTGGCTGATTGTTGCCTTGACCTTGATTTCCTTGATTGCCTTGCCCCTGAGTACGTTCTTGCAAGAGCTGCAAAATCATCGAGCATTGGCATGGGTGGCTGCCATGATAGCTTGCCGTGCCTCCGGAGGCGGAGGTGGGGGTGGAGGTGGAGGTTCTGTGATCCCCATCATTGCGATCCGGATTCGAGACGCGCGTTGGCGGAGCCATCTGAAGAGGGTGACATCCGTTAGTCCTTTGATAGACAAAATAGATAAGTAGAATCAGCGGATAGAAATTGCAACATATAGTCTTCACAAAAAACATTGAACAAGAATGAGCGAATGAATTCAAAGTTAATCATCACACGTCCTTTAAGGTGAGAAGCCACTTAGATAAAGATATGGAAACAACATCATCTTAGAAACAAATCGAATATCTGGCGAAAACAAAAGATTGGCTGCTAGAATGAGCCGAACAAACACATGATAGAGATTTACGCCCAAAGTGTTAGTGGTGGGGCCCACACGGACCTGACGTATAGCGGACGTCACGAATGACAAACAAGGCGCCCCGAATCAGCATAGCCAAGGATTCTTTAAGGCGTCTCGCGACCATCAGAATCGACCGTGAATGGGCGGACCACTAGACGTTGAACCCCAATCTCAAATCATACATCCGCCGGAAAGAATATCCGTAAGCTACTAGAATTCCCACCTATAAACTCCGAAACTTTACGGTTATGCAATCTGGTGTTGGGGATCAGGGACACAAAATATATCACCCAAACTAACAATGCCTAGATCCATTGTATCCATCCGTCAACACATAACCAAGAAATCCTCGAAATCGTGTACCTCGACCTTGAAAAACATCCGTTATACAAGTCATGGCAATACTCCCTTTTCGCCACGAGATTGGGCTATCGGGGTTATCTCACCAACAAGCGCACAAAAGAGATTTCGATGTCGGCAAAACTCGGTATTCCGAATCGCAACGATAAAATTGTGGCGACAACACCTCGGAGCTCAACTCCCGGGACACCGCCACAACCCCTAAATGTCAGGAGGCACCAAGAACAATGTTCTCGTCACAAAACCATCGGAACGATTCCAAGATACCCACGTGATACTAAAATTTTTTTTAGTGAAATTTGAGGAGAGAAGAGTCAAAATTCTACGTCAGGAGACCTCACAGAGCGACGAAGGGACTGGGGAGTAAAAAGAATCCTACTCTCCGATATATATAATCCTAAGACTCAAAACATTTTCCATTCTAGACTCAACAACGTCAGCAAACAATCAAGTAGGGGCTCTAAGTCGGGAAGGCTCGATTACCAATTTATATGCGCCCCGATGCGGCTATATCTCCCACGTGTCGAGGCACGACTTAGAGGCATAACCGCATTGAAAGCAATGTCGCAAGTGAGGTAATCTTCACACAACCCATGTAATAAATAAGGAAAGAGATACATAGTTGGCTTACGATCGCCACTTCACACGTACATAAATAAAACATCCATCATTGAGTACACTCAAGGTCCGACTACGGAACCAAAATAAAAGAAGATACCCCAAATGCTACAGATCCCGAATCGTCCCAGCTGGGCACCACTCGATCATCAGGAAAAGACACATAGTAACGACCACGTTCCTCGTCGAACTCCCACTTGAGCTCGGTTGAGTCACTGCTGACCGCATCATCGGAACTGCAACTGTTTTGGAAGTATCATGTGAGTCACGGGACTCAGCAATCTCACACCCGCGAGATCAAGACTATTTAAGCTTATAGGAAGGACAGAGTAGTAAAGTGGAGCTGCGCAGGCGACTAGCATATATGGTGGCTACATCGCAAAAGAGAGCGAGAAGAGGAGCAAAGCACGGTCGTGAAACTAGTAGCGATCAAGAAGTGATCTGAACTACTTACGTCCGACATAACTCCAACATCGTGTTCACTTCCGGACTCCGCCGAGAAGAGACCATCACGGTTACACCGCGTTGATGTGTATTTTAATTGAGGTCAACTTTGGGTTTTCTACAGCGGGCATTAACAAATTCCCATCTGCCTCATAACCGCGGGCACGGCTTTGAAAGATATTACCTGCAGGGTGTCCCAACTTAGCCCATTATAAGCTCTCACGGTCAACGAAGGATATTCCTTCTACGGGAAGACCCGATCAATCTCGAATCCGGACTACAAGACATTTCGACAGACAATAAAACAAGACCAGCAAAGCCGCCCGAATGTGCCGACAAATCCCGATAGGAGCTGCACATATCTCGTTCTCGTGGCACACCGGATGAGCAGACGTCGGGTTGGCATAAACCTGGTTGCCCAAGGCGCCGGACATCGCTCCAGTTGGACCAGCAATCGAAGGAGAACGGCCCGGGGTAAAATAAAGATGACCCTCGGGCTCGCGAAACCCGGGGAAAAAGGCTTAGGTGGCAAATGGTAAAACCAAAGTTGGGCCTTGCTGGACGAGTCTTATTCAAAGCGAACTGTCAAGGGGGTCCCATAAATCACCCAACCGTGTAAGGAACGCAAAATCAAGGAACTTAACACCGGTATGACGGAAACTAGGGTGGCAAGAGTGGAACAAAACACCAGGCATAAGGCCGAGCCTTCCACCCTTTACCAAGTATATAGATGTATTAAAAATATAGCAGATATTTATATTGTGATATCCCCAACAAGTAAACATGTTCCGATAAGGAACAACATCTCCATGTTCCAACAAGGAACAAACTTCAGCTTCACCTGCAACTAGCAACGCTATAAGAGGGCTGAGCAAAGCGGTAACATAGCCAATCAACGGTTTGCTAGGAAAAGGATGGTTAGGGGATGACATGGCGATATGGGTGGCATGATATAGCAAGTGGTAGGCATCGCAGCATAGGCATAGCAAAAGAGCGAGCAGCTAGCATAGCAAAGATAGAAGTGATTTCGAGGGTATGGTCATCTTGCCTGCAATGTTCTCAGAGTTGTCGAAAGCTTGATCCTCGTAAGCGTTCTCAACAGGTTCCTCGTTCACGTACTCGTCTCCCGGCTCTACCCAAAGCAACAACACAAACAAAAGAGCCACATAAATCACGGTGCAATGCACAATCAACATGATGCAAAACATGACATGATATGCGGGATGCGATATGCAATGCGTATGTGCGCTACGGAAGGAAAATGATGAACCATGCATCAACTTGGCAAACCAAGTATGCCACTGGAAAGATGAGATGATTTCGGTTGAAATCGATATAAAGATCACCGGAATCGGATGCACGGTTTGGAAATGACAAGCAAAACAAGAATGGCACAAATCTGCCATTAACAGCATGATGCCACTTAGCAAGCAACAAATAATTAAGCTACTGCACCCAAACGTATAAACAAAGCACACGGCAGTGATCTACACAAAATGCTCGACAAAAGATGAGCACTGAGCTACGGCTAGTTCACATCACAACAGGTTCAAACAAGCATGGCAAAAGTGCACAAAATATCAGGCTGGACATGGCAAAAATAGCATCAGGTTGCAATGTTCAGAGCAGCAAAACTACATGCTACAGGAACTTAAAATAGCAAAACATGGCATGGCATGAATCTACTCAAAGCATAGAACAAAAGTCCCTTACTGACCATAAGCCAAAAAGGATTAGAAAATATAGTAACACCCATGTCAATATTGAAAGTCTCGTTAACAGATTCAGCAACATGGCATGTCAAAAACTGATAACAAGTAGGCATGTTTATAAGCTCAATGCACTCACTACAGAGCCTTATATGATAAAATAAGCATACATACATCAAGAAGACATGGCATAGAACACATACATGGCAAGAACAATAACATAGCATACATGGGTCAACCACAACAACCTAGGCAAAATTGAATAACATGTATACAATCTGCCAGGAAACATTTGATAGCAAAAGTAGAGCTCGATTGACTCAAGCTATGGCACTCCATAATTGCAAACAAAGGCATGGATGGATAGAGCAAGACATGTTTTACAAAACATCCTTACTGAAGTATCTCAAAATATGCATGGATCTCTCGGTATCATCAAGTTAACATGGCATCAAAATCAGCTAAAACAGGGCTGAAATCAGCGACAGCAGGACACCTAATTTGCATGCTTGTGCTAGTCACCACAAAGATCAAAAAAATACATGGCATATACCCCTGGAAAGATGGCATGGCATTTTACAAAACACATGTAGGACTCAACTTCATAGGGTGCACACATTAATCATGGCAAAAATAACAAAAGTGCAAGTTCTGTTACGAAACAGAAACTAACAACACTTAGCACTCTTCCAACAGCATTTCGGGCATCAAGATGAGCTCAAATGAAAATTATGCAATGAGATGAAATGATCTACTCTTCGAGGCGAACATTTTGACATATTATACGCGCAAAATGGATCTACAGATGCAAAGATATACCACTTTGAAAATGGAACAAAATATCATGCGATTAAGGACTTAGAAGAAAAAGTGGGGAGAAGTCAACGGCAAGCGCTTCCCGAGGCGGATCGGGCGGATCGGATCTCGGCGACGGCGGGCGGACTTGGGCTTGGCGAGGAGGAGGAGGTCGCCGGCGGGTCGCCGGATCGGGCCGAGGCGGAGGAGGAGGCGCCGTGGCGGGCCGGCCGGAGGCGGAGGCGGCCGGCGCGGGAGGGAGGAGCCGGGCGGCGGGCCGGGCTCGCCGGAGGAGGAGGCGGGCGGGCGGGCTGGCCAGGCGGGGAGGCGGCCGAGGTGAGGCCAGGCGTCGTCTGGGTTCGGAGGAGGGCCGAGGAACTTCGGGCGGGCCAGCAGCGAGGAAGGCGGCGGCCGGTGCCACGTGGCGGCTCCAGTTGGCGGGCGGCGGCGGGCGGACGCGTCCGCTCGCCGGACGTGTCCGGCGCGCGAGGCGATTTTAGGGTTTCGGGAAGGATGATCCGGTTGGAGAGGGTTTGCTTAAATAGGCATAGAGGAGCTAGGAGAGTCCAAATGAGGTGTAGTTTTCGCCACACGATCGTGATCGAGCGATGGAGAGCATGGAAGTGACTTAGATGGGTTATTGGGCTGTTTTGAAGGGTGTTGGGCTGCAACTTAAAAGAGGCCTTTGCGAGTGCGGTTAACCGTTGGAGTACCAAACGAGCTCCAAATGACCGAAACTTGACCGGTGGTCTCGGGTGGTATACCAAGGCCACTAGACAAACCTCGGTCCATTTCGAGAAGGTTTAGTACTCGCACACGGAAAAACGTAAAAGGGGCGCCGGGGAGATAGGAGTGTCGGATTGCAAAACGGACAACGGGAAAAATGCTCGGAATCATGAGACGAACACGTATGCAAATGCGATGCACATGATGACATGATATAAAATGCATGACATGGACAAAATGCAAAATGAAGAAAACCCAACCACGGAGGGAATATCATATCACAATGCCGAAAATGGCAAGAGTTGGAGTTACAAATATGGAAAGTTACTTCCGGGGTGTTACAATAGGATATGTGGTTGCCCAAGTGGCTGGTCATGTTCAGGTTACACCTCCGAGTGGCCTATGTGTTGCCAGAGTATTGATTAATTTCCGTTCCGGCAAATTTCAGGCGCTCGATATGTCCCTTTTTAGCAAAGGTCATGCCGGATTTTTCCGTGAATTTTGGCATGACTTGTGCTACAATATGTAGGAAATATCGAGTGGCCTGGATTTTCTCGAAAAATAATGATCTAATTTAGGTTTTTTAGTACATATATTTAATTGTACAAGTTTAATCTTTGAATTATGAACGTAGGAAATGTCGTACTCGGACGACAACCAGGGGAGTGCAGCTGGTGCCACGACGATCGAGGTCTGTGCGACAGGTGCCCTCACCTGGACGAAGATCGGCGCTTCAGCATTAAGCTCGAGGAGTCCTTCGATGTTGAAATGGTACGCAACGACGACAAGTGTTTTTTCGTAATTAAGCACGACTTCAACTATTTCAACGTCTAATTTTCATCTTTTACATTGACTAGCTTATCCCATGCCATGCAAGACGCTATGTCTTGGGGAGGATGGATTTTGAAGACCATGAAAATTTTGAAATAAAGAAAATACACCTAAGGACCCATCATGATATGGATTTTGAAGTAAATGTGTACAATTCTCAGAGCGTAACCCATTTTGGTTGCCAAAATTGGGAAGCACTTTGCAAAATGTATGGTTTTTATGAGGGTATGATTGTCACCATGGATCTTGGTGATCCTGACATCGAGCAAGACAATATGGACATCTGGGTCCTTGTTGATACGCTTCCGATTCTACCGCTATGTGAGTATCTCAAACATAGTTATTAACTAATTTATATTGTTTATTTCAAAATAGTGACAGCTTATTTCCATTGACAGCTAATTTTCATTCTTCAAAGAATGTGCGGAAGATGGTAGACAAAACTCACTACACCGATGGCTCCGAATTAACTTATAAGGAGAAAAATCATCTGATCGCATTTTGTACTTATCTTGAGAATTACAATACCTATTATGGAACTCCTCCAAATTATGGTGAATACGTGACACTAGTGCATGTGTTGAACCACGGTAACTTCTATGGAGATACCTTGGTAAGAGTTTTTACTATTACGACATCCGTGCATCTTTTGCATACTTCTAAAACTAGTACATCATTGCTAACTATGAAGTTATTACTATGTTTTTCAGCAGAAAATCCCGATGGATTGTGTGCCTCATCTGATGTATCAGAATGGTCGCCTTGAAGTTTTGAACATACAGCCATGTCATCCTACGAATCTCACCTGTGCATATCGGATTTCTAAAACCGGTGAACACATGCTAATCAAAGAATGGAAAAAAAAAATTGGACCTTCATAAGGAGGTTCTTGGAAGTAACATTAAGCGAAAGGCAAGAATTGGATACAGGATAATCTCCATTTTCCATAATGGAGAGTCAGGGGCTATCTTGTTTTTTGCTATTTTACCTTAGAGAATATAGTAGGTCCTAAGAGGATGTAGTAGGTCCTATGAGGTACAATATGTTTATTATGTGGTACAATGTGTTAGAGTTGATGATGAGGAGTAGTTGTGATTATGACTAGTGACCAATTTGCTATGTGATGTCTCATTGATGAAAACGATGATCATGAGGAGGTGTTATATGACAATGATGTATTATGATGATAAGTTGTTAATGATATGATGATGATGATGATGATATTTATTATATCATTGGGTGAAAGAACCGTGGATTAGTTTCAAGTGGATGTCCATCCACTTGAAACTAATCCACGGTTCTTTCACCCCGTGATGTAATAACTCATTATGATGTAAAAACAATCTCTAAATTCCTGTTGTATGAAAACTTGTATAAAGGTGTATGAATACAACATGAAATAAAAAAGAAATAAAATACGAAATAATAGTAGTAGCGCGGGCAGGGTGAAGCGCCACTAGTAATTACCAGTAGCGCTCTTTGGAGGAAGTGCTACTACTAAGTCGATATAGCAGTAGCGTGGGTTAACACATGCTACTGCTAACCTTTAGCTGTAGCGCCATACCAGTGGCGCTCCTGCCCGCGCTACTGATAGGCCTAAAACCCGCGCTGCTGCTAGGCTTTTCCCTAGTAGTGACCCTTCTCCTTATAAATAGGGTTAGGCAACCCTCTTATCATTTTCCCCTCTTTTCCTTCTCGTCTTCCACCTCTCTCCGCTTTGCATCTACACACCTGAGCACTGCCGCCGCCGAGCTCGTCAACTTCCTCGACCCTGGCCGCTGCATCGACCTGAACGTGACCAGAGAAACCGCGGCGCCTCTCCATTGCTCAGTGGATCCAGTAAGTGCCTCTCCTTTCTCCGTTGTAGATCTCCATTAGTGTTTTCCGAAGTTCTTCGGAGTTCGTCGTCATTCTTCATCATACTTCGGTTTGACCCTTTCTTTAATCCAAAAATAACCTTTGAAATATGCGGAAAACTGTTTCTGTATCTTCTCTTAACCACTGAATACACTTCCTAGATGCAGAAATCTTGCCAATTTGCTAGTTCCTCCGCTGCTGCAATATTTAGGCTTTGATTTATTTTCTTTTTTCACACAGCGCTAGATCCGAATCACCTGCTCCGGTCTGTAAAACATGTTTATTCAACACTTAGCAAATTTCACTCTTGCTAGATCTTACCTACCAATCTGGTCATGGCGGCTTACATCACCGGTTATCACTAGCCATATGTCATTAGGCCCCATTTAAGCCGCCAATCTGAATATATACTGTAGCGTTTACTTCCGGCTTAATGAATCAACTTAAACCGACAAAATTTTCTTTCTTTTAGGCTTCTTCCTTCACAATGCCGTTGAAGACAGTCACTTCATGTAATTGGGTTCCCTCCATTGTCACTGAGAACACGCTCAAAGACTTTGTCAAAATCGGATATTTACCAGCAAAAAAATGTCATGCATTGGCGCGCCCCCAAACCAGGCGAAGAAAGACCTCAGCCAAAGGATGATGAGGTCATTGTTTTTATCGATCACATGAATCGGGGCTTCTCACCGCCCAGTTCCAAATTTTTCCGAGACGTTCTGCACTTCTTTCAATTGCATCCTCAAGACATCGGACCCAACTCCGTGTCAAACATCTGTAATTTTGAAGTCTTCTGTGAAGTATACTTTCAAGAGGAACCTAGTGTTGAACTCTTCAGAGAATATTTTTATCTGAACCGGTAAAATGAGTTTACCAACGGACCCAGCTTAGAACTTGGCGGGGTCTCAGTTCAACAGAGAAGAGATGTTATCTTCCCCTACGCTCGCCTGCCGAGTCACCCAAAAGATTGGAACCAAACATGGTTCTATTACAAAGATACTTCTCCGGCTGATGAGAATCCATTGCCGGATTATCGCGTCCAGCGGCTCAACCCAAAACATCACCTTCCTGAAAAACTTACTGGTGCAAAACATGCAAAGCTTGCCCCCACTATTGCAAAGGTCAAGGCCCTGCTTGGAAATGGGTTAACCAGCGTTGACTTGGTTCGTGCTGGGTTTCTTGGCAATGTTGGAAATATGCCCTAGAGGCAATAATAAAAGCATTATTATTATATTTCCTTGTTCATGATAATTGTCTTTTATTCATGCTATAATTGTATTATCCGGAAATCGTAATACACGTGTGAATACATAGACCATAATACGTCCCTAGTGAGCCTCTAGTTGACTAGCTCGTTGGTCAACAGATAGTCATGGTTTCTCGACTGGACATCGATGTCATTGATAACGGGATCACGTCATTAGGAGAATGACGTGATGGACAAGACCCAATCCTAAGCATAGCACAAGATCGTAGTTCGTTTTGCTAGAGCTTTTCCAATGTCAAGTATCTCTTCCTTAGACCATGAGATCGTGTAACTCCCGGATACCGTAGGAGTGCTTTGGGTGTACCAAACGTCACAACGTAATCGGGTGACTATAAAGGTGCACTACGGTATCTCGAAAGTGTCATTGGGTTGACACGGATCGAGGCTGGGATTTGTCACTCCGTATGACGGAGAGGTATCTCTGGGCCCACTCGATAATGCATCATCATAATGAGCTCAAAGTGACCAAGTGCTTGGTCACGGGATCATGCATTACTGATGCGAGTAAAGTGACTTGCGGTAACGAGACTGAGCGAGGTATTGGGATACCGACGATCGAGTCTCGGGCATGTAACGCATCGATTGACAAAGGGAATAGTATACGGGTTGCTTGAATCCTCGACACCGTGGTTCATCCGATGACATCATCGAGGAGCATGTAGGAGCCAACATGGGTATCCAGATCCCGCTGTTGGTTATTGACCGAGAGCCATCTCGGTCATGTTCTGCGTGTCTCCGAACCCGTAGGGTCTACACTTAAGGTTCGGTGGCGCTAGGGTTATTAGGAAGACTTGTATGTGATTACGAATGTTGTTGAGTCCCGGATGAGATCCCGACGTCACGAGGAGTTCGGAAGGGTCCGGAGGTAAAGATTTATATATGGGAAGTTGTCAAGCGGACACCGGAAAGTTTGGGGCATACGGTATTATCTGGGGCCACCGGAAGGGTTCCAGGAGGTCCACCGGAGGGGCCACCCCTCCGGGGGCCACTTGGGCTGCGTGGGGAAGGAGCCAGCCCCGGTGGGCTGGGCGCCCCCCTTGGGCCCATGCGCCTAGGGTTTGGGGGAACCCTAGAGGGGCGCCTTGCTTGGGGGCAAGTCCCCCTCCCTTGGCCGCCCCCTCTAGATGCCATCTAGAGGGGCCGCCCCTCTCCCTTCCCCTATAAATAGAGGGGTGAGGGAGGCTGCAGAACACAAGCCAAGGCGCAGCCCTCCCTCCCAACACCTCTCCTCCTCCGTGCGTGCTTGGCGAAGCCTGCCGGATTATCGCTGCACCAACAACACCACGCCGTCGTGCTGCCGTTGGAGCTGTCTTCCTCAACCTCTCCTTCCTCCTTGCTGGATCAAGGCGGAGGAGACGTCGTCTGCACTGCACGTGTGTTGAGCGTGGAGGTGCTGTCCGTTCAGCACTTGGTCATCGGTGATCCGAGTCACGGCGAGTACGACTCCATCATCACCATCCCTTGAACGCTCTTCCTTTTCGATCTACAAGTGGTATGTAGATGCAAACTCACTCCTTGACTCGTTTCTTAGATGAACTCATAGATGGATCTTGGTGAAACCGTAGAAAAAATTTAATTTTCTGCAGCGTTCCCCAACAAAGTGGTATCGAGCTAGGTCTATCGTAGTTCTCTATTGCACGAGTAGAACACAATTTTGTTGTGGGCGAGATCTTGTCAACTTGCTTGCCGCTACTAGTCTTATCTTGCTTCAGCGGTATTGTGGGGTGAAGCGGCCGGACCAACCTTACGTGCACGCTTACGTGAGACCGGTTCCACCGATCGACATGCACTAGTTGCATAAGGTGGCTGGCGGTGTGTGTCTCTCCCACTTTAGTTGGGCGGATTCGATGAAAAGGGTCCTTATGAAGGGTAAATAGAAGTTGACAAAATCACGTTGTGGTTATTCGTAGGTAAGAAAACGTTCTTGCTAGAACCCAATTGCAGCCACGTAAAAGATGCAACAACAATTAGAGGACGTCTAACTTGTTTTTGCAGCAATTGTTATGTGATGTGATATGGACAAAGTTGTGATGAATGATGAATGACATATTGTGATGTATGAGATCATGTTCTTGTAATAGGAATCACGACTTGCATGTCGATGAGTATGACAACCGGCAGGAGCCATAGGAGTTGTCTTTAATTTGTATGACCTGCGTGTCATTGAAGAACGCCATGTAAATTACTTTACTTTATTGCTAAACACGTTAGCCATAGAAGTAGAAGTAGTCGTTGGCGTGACAAGTTCATGAAGACACGATGATGGAGATCATGGTGTCATGCCGGTGACAAGATGATCATGGAGCCCCGAAGATGGAGATCAATGGAGTTTTATGATATTGGCCATATCATGTCACTACTATATAATTGCATGTGATGTTTATTATGTTTTATGCATCTTGTTTACTTAGAACGACGGTAGTAAATAAGATGATCCCTTACAACAATTTCAAGAAGTGTTCTCCCTAAGTGCACCGTTGCTAAAGTTAAATCGCTTCAAGCACCACGTGATGATCGGGTGTGATAGATCCTTATGTTCACATACAACGGGTGCAAGACAGTTTTACACATGCAAAACACTTAGGGTTAACTTGACGAGCCTAGCATGTACAGACATGGCCTCGGAACACGGAGACCGAAAGGTCGAACACGAGTCGTATGGAAGATACGATCAACATGAGAATGTTCACCGACGATGACTAGTCCGTCTCACGTGATGATCGGACACGGCCTAGTCGACTCGGATCGTGTAACACTTAGATGACTAGAGGGATGTCTAATCTGAGTTGGAGTTCATTGAAATAATTTGATTAGATGAACTTAATTATCATGAACTTAGTCTAAAACTTTTGCATAATATGTCTTGTAGATCAAATGGCCAACGCTCATGTCAACTTGAACTTCAACGCGTTCCTAGAGAAAACCAAGCTGAAAGATGACGGCAGAACTATACGGACTGGGTCCGAACCCGAGGATCATCCTCATAGCTGCCAGAAACAATATGTCCTAGAAGGACCGCTAGGTGACGCTCCGTCCCGAGAACCAAGACATTATGAATGCTTGGCAGTCTCGTCTTGATGATTACTCCCTCGTTCGATGCGGCATGCTTTACAGCTTAGAACCGGGGCTCCAAAAGCGTTTTGAGCAACACGGAGCATATGAGATGTTCGAGGAGCTGAAACTAGTTTTCCAAGCTCATGCCCGGGTCGAGAGATATGAAGTCTCCGACAAGTTCTATAGTTGTAAGATGGAGGAAAACAGTTCTGTCAATGAGCACATACTCAAAATGTCTGGGTTGCACAACCGCCTGTCCCAGCTGGACATAAACCTCCCGGACGAGGCGGTCATTGACAAAATCCTTCAGTCGCTCCCACCAAGCTACAAGAGCTTTGTGATGAACTACAATATGCAGGGGATGGTAAAGACCATTCTGAAGTATTTTCTATGTCAAGTCGCAGAGGTTGAAATCAAGAAAGAACATCAAGTGTTGATGGTCAATAAGACCACTAAGTTCAAGAAGGGCAAGGGCAAGAAGAACTTCAAGAAGGACGGCAAGGAGGTTGCCGCGCCCTGTAAGCAAGTTGCCGGAAGAAGTCAAAGAATGGACCCAAGCCCGAGACAGAGTGCTTTTATTGCAAGGGAAGGGTCCACCGAAGCGGAACTGCCCCAAATACTTAGCGGATAAGAAGGCCGGCAACACCAAAGGTATATTTGATATACATGTAATTGATGTGTACCTTACCAAGACTCGTAGTAACTCCCCGGTATTTGATACCGTGTCGTTGCTCATATTTGTAACTCACAGCAGAGCTGCGGAATAAGCGGAGGCTGGCGAAGGGACGAGGTGACGATCGGCGTGGGAATGGTTCAGTCGATGTGATCGCCGTCGGCATGCTACCTCTACATTTACCTACGGGATTATTTTTGAACCTTAATAATTGTTATTTGGTGCCAAGTTTGAGCATGAACATTGTATCCGGATCTCGTTTGATACGAGATGGCTACTCATTTAAATCCGAGAATAATGGTTGTTCTATTTATATGAGAGATATGTTTTATGGTCATGCTCCGATGGTCAATGGTTTATTCTTAATGAATCTCGGCGTAATGTTACACATATTCATAGCGTGAATACCAAAAGATGTAAAGTTGATAACGATAGTCCCACATACTTGTGGCATTGCATATGGTCACATTGGTGTCAAGCGCATGAAGAAGCTCCATGCTGATGGACTTTTAGAGTCTATCGATTATGAATCATTTGACACATGCGAACCATGCCTCATGGGCAAAATGACCAAGACTCCGTTCTCCGGAACAATGGAGCGAGCAACCAACTTGTTGGAAATCATACATACCAATGTGTGCGGTCCAATGAGTGTTGAGGCTCGCGGAGGATATCTTTATGTTCTCACTCTCACAGATGACTTGAGTAGATATGGGTATGTCTACTTGATGAAACACAAGTCTGAGACCTTTGAAAAGTTCAAGGAATTTCATAATGAAGTAGAGAATCAACGTGACCGAAAGATAAAATTCTTACGATCGGATCGTGGAGGAGAATATTTAAGTCACGAATTTGGTACACACTTAAGAAAATGTGGAATCGTTTCACAACTCACGCTACTGGAACACCTCAACAGAACGGTGTGTCCGAACGTCAGAATCGCACTCTATTGGATATGTTGCGATCTATGATGTCTCTTACAGATTTACCGCTATCTTTTGGGGATACGCTCTAGAGACAGCTACATTCACTTTAAATAGGGCACCGTCTAAATCCGTTGAGGCGACACCGTATGAATTATGGTTTGGGAAGAAACCTAAGCTGTCGTTTCTAAAAGTTGGGGATGCGATGCTTATGTCAAGAAACTTCAACCTGAAAAGCTCGAACCCAAGTCGGAAAAATCGTCTTCATAGGATACCCTAAAGAAACCATTGGGTATACCTTCTACTTAAGATCCGAGGGCAAGATCTTTGTTGCCAAGAACGGATCCTTTACGAAAAGAGTTTCTCTCGAAAGAAGTAAGTGGGAGGAAAGTAGAACTCGATGAAGTACTAGCTCTTGAGCGGGATAGTAGTGCAGCTCGGAAAATGTTCATGTGATGACTACACCAACCGAAGAGGAAAATAATGATGATGATCAAGGTACTTGGATCAAGTTGCTCTTGAACTTCGTGGGTCCACTATGACACGTTCCGCACTGCAGTGGTACGGCAACCCTGTCTCCGGAAATCATGTTGTTAGACAACGTTGAACCTTGAACTATGAAGAAGCGATGGCGGGCCCAGATTCCAACAAATGGCTAGAAGCCATGAAATCCGAGATAGAATCCATGTATGAAAACAAAGTATGGACTTTGACTGACTTGCCCGATGATCGGCGAGCGATAGAAAATAAATGGATCTTCAAGAAGAAGACGGACGCGGATGGTAATATCACCATCTATAAAGCTCGACTTGTCGCTAAGGGTTATCGGCAAGTTCAAGGGATTGACTACGATGAGACTTTCTCTCCCGTAGCGAAGCTTAAGTCCGTCCGAATCATGTTAGCAATTGCCGCATACTATGATTATGAGATATGGCAGATGGACGTCAAAACAGCGTTCCTTAACGGTTATCTCAAGGAAGAGCTATATATGATGCAGCCGGAAGGTTTTGTCGATCCTAACAATGCTAACAAAGTATGCAAGCTCCAGCGATCCATTTATGGGCTGGTGCAAGCATCTCGGAGTTGGAACATTCGCTTTGATGAAATGATCAAAGCGTTTGGGTTTATGCAGACTTATGGAGAAGCCTGCGTTTACAAGAAAGTGAGTGGGAGCTCTGTAGCATTTCTCATATTATATGTAGATGACATACTTTTGATGGGAAATGATATAGAATTCTTGGACAACATTAAGGCCTACTTGAATAAGTGTTTTTCAATGAAGGACCTTGGAGAAACTGCTTATCAAGATCTATAGAGATAGATCGAGACGCCTCATAGGTCTTTCACAAAGCACTTACCTTGATAAGATTTTGAAGAAGTTCAAAATGGATCAGTCCAAGAAGGGGTTCTTGCCTGTATTGCAAGGTGTGAGATTGAGCTCGGCTCAATGCCCGACCACGGAAAAAGATAAAGAAGACATGAGTGTCATCCCTATGCTTCAGCCATAGGATCTATTATGTATGCCATCTTGTGTACGGACTGATGTAAACCTTGCCGTAAGTTTGGTAGGAAGGTACCAAAGTAATCCCGCAAGGAACTTTGGACAGCGGTCAAGAATATCCTGAAGTACCGAAAAGGACAAAGGACATGTTTCTCGTTTATGGAGGTGACGAAGAGCTCGTCAGAAGGGTTACGTCGACGCTAGCTTCGACACGGATCCGATGACTCTAAGTCACAAACCGGATACGTGTATATGTTGAATGGTGGAGCGATGGCTGGTGCAGCTGCAAGCGAGCGTCATGGCGGGATCTACATGTGAAGCGGAGTACATGGCAGCCTCGGAGGCAGCGCATGAAGCAATTTGGGTGAAGGAGTTCATCACCGACCTAGGAGTCATACCCAATGCGTCGGGGCCGATCAAACTCTTCTCGTGACAACCTTTGGAGCTATTGCACTTGCCAAGGAGCCCAGGTTTCACAAGAAGACCAGGCACATCAAGCGTCGCTTCAACTCCATCCGTGAAAATGTTCAAGATGGAGACATAGAAATTTGTAAAGTGCATACGGATCTGAATGTCGCAGATCCGTTGACTAAACCTCTTCCGCGGGCAAAACATGATCAACACCAGAACTCTATGGGTGTTCGATTCATCACAATGTAACTAGATTATTGACTCTAGTGCAAGTGGGAGACTGTTGGAAATATGCCCTAGAGGCAATAATAAAAGCATTATTATTATATTTCCTTGTTCATGATAATTGTCTTTTATTCATGCTATAATTGTATTATCCGGAAATCGTAATACACGTGTGAATACATAGACCACAATACGTCTCTAGTGAGCCTCTAGTTGACTAGCTCGTTGGTCAACAGATAGTCATGGTTTCCTGACTATGGACATCAGATGTCATTGACAATGGGATCACGTCATTAGGAGAATGACGTGATGGACAAGACCCAATCCTAAGCATAGCACAAGATCGTGTAGTTCGTTTTGCTAGAGCTTTTCCAATGTCAAGTATCTCTTCCTTAGACCATGAGATCGTGTAACTCCCGGATACCGTAGGAGTGCTTTGGGTGTACCAAACGCCACAACGAATCGGGTGACTATAAAGGTGCACTACAGGTATCTCCGAAAGTGTCATTGGGTTGACACGGATCGAGGCGGGATTTGTCACTCCGTATGATGGAGAGGTATCTCTGGGCCCACTCGGTAATGCATCATCATAATGAGCTCAAAGTGACCAAGTGCTTGGTCACGGGATCATGCATTACGGTACGAGTAAAGTGACTTGCCGGTAACGAGACTGAACGAGGTATTGGGATACCGACGATCGAGTGTCGGGCATGTAACGTACCGATTGACAAAGGGAATAGTATACGGGGTTGCTTGAATCCTCGACATCGTGGTTCATCCGATGACATCATCGAGGAGCATGTGGGAGCCAACATGGGTATCCAGATCCCGCTGTTGGTTATTGACCTGAGAGCCGTCTCGGTCATGTCTGCGTGTCTTCCGAACCCGTAGGGTCTACACACTTAAGGTTCCGTGATGCTAGGGTTATTAGGAAGACTTGTATGTGATTATCGAATGTTGTTCGGAGTCCCAGATGAGATCCCGGACGTCACGAGGAGTTCCAGAAGGATCCAGAGGTAAAGATTTATATATGGGAAGTTGTCAAACGGACACCGGAAATTTTCGGGGGCATACCGGTATTGTACCGGGGCCACCGGAAGGGTTCCGGAGGTCCACCGGGAGGGGCCACCCCTCCGGGGCACACTGGGCTGCGTGGGGCAGGAGCCAGCCCTGGTGGGCTGGGCCCCCCTTGGGCCCATGCGCCTAGGGTTTGGGGGAACCCTAGAGGGGCGCCCCTGCTTGGGGGCAAGTCCCCCTCCCTTAACCGCCGCCCCCTCTAGATGCCATCTAGAAGGGCGGCCCCTTCTCCCTTCCCTATAAATAGAGGGCGAGGGAGGCTGCACAAGCACAAGGCGCAGCCCTCCCTCCCAAACACCTCTCCTCCTCCGACGTGCTTGGCGAAGCCCTGCCGGATATCGCTGCACCAACAACACCACGCCGTCGTACTGCCGTTGGAGCTGTCTTCCTCAACCTCTCCTTCCTCCTTGCTGGATCAAGATGGAGGAGACGTCGTCCATACCGTACGTGTGTTGAACGCGGAGGTGCTGTCCGTTCAGCACTTGGTCATCGGTGATCTGAATCACGGCGAGTACGACTCCATCATCACCATCCCCTTGAACGCTTCCGCACTCGATCTACAAGTGGTATGTAGATGCAAACTCACTCCCTTGACTCGTTGCTTAGATGAACTCATAGATGGATCTTGGTGAAACCGTAGAAAAAAATTTAATTTTCTGCAACGTTCCCCAACAGGCAAATCATCCCTTAAGCCGCCGATCCGGCTTAATGTGTACTTACACGGGTGGTGAAAAAGATCCACTGCGCCACAGCTCCGTGTGCTTAACTGATGATGCAATCAACGAAATGACAAAGACCCTTCTGAACAAGAGCCTGGAAAGTTGCAGCAAAGTGGGACTAAATCCTTTCTGCAAACTTAACACGCCACCAGATGTGAGTCTCTAAATTATTTACTTTTCCTTATTATTCAAATGCTCTTTTAACTCAACTTTAATGACCTTTACAGGCTGACCCCAATTTTTGGAAGAAGGAATATGACCATGAAGTGGCCAAGAAGGCGAGGGCCAAAGTGAAAGCCGCCAAGAGAGCCGCCAAAAAGAATAAGAAGAAACCGAGCGCTTCTGAGATGTTTGAGCTGGACGACAGTTCTGAGTCGGAGGTAGCCCTTGATTCCCTTGGTTCCCTTTTCAACCATCTTATTGACACTGATTATTATCAGGATGACACGGGGGCCAGTCAAGCGGTCGAAGAAGAGGTAAGTATTATTTCCTCCGACTTAGTGCCTTTGCCAAGACAGAAAATTCGACGGGTAACCCGAAAAGTGAGCTTTTCACACCCCTTAGCTCATTTGGATCCTCACTTTCTTTTGAAGCAACAACAGAACGAGAACCGGCGACAAACTCGGACCAGCGGAGGTGAAGAATTATCGTCCGGCTTACCGAATACTCTAGTTCCGCGAAAACACCGAAACGAGGTCCTTCCAAACTTAAACTCTTTTTACCCATTGGCGGGTCTCATTCGCCAGCCACTTAATTCTTCCGATTCAAACTATCAGGAGGCTTCTCGCTCCTCTTCCGGCGAATCATCACAGACCCAGTTGCCGGCTTTCAAAACTGCCCTTGGGTAATAATAACTAATTATTATTCTTTGCATCCTTATGTTCTTATACTTGTACTGACTTCTCATAACCCATGCGCGGAAAAGCAAAGCCTAGCAAGAAGGCAAAAGTGACCAATCCGACAGAAGACCACAAAGTCCATGAACCGGAACAACAAGTTCCAGCATCTGACACTGTGTTGCGAACCGAAGAACTTGTCCATGATGTTCCACCAGAAATTCCTGACCTCTCCAGTGATCAAACGAACATCGACCCTCTAAACGCTTAATCATTAAGCTTGATTAAACCATCAGAAATACATGGCGACGTTATAATCACTGGCACCGGCTTTAAAGAACCGGGAAATCCTACTGTCTTGGCCAAGCACTCGGCCAAACAGGAGTTCATTGAAAAGCGGAAAGTGAGGTTTGACATCGCTGATTATTCTTAATTGAATATTAGTGAAGTACTCTCTGGCTACCTCAACCTAGTGCACACCAGTCGTGACCTTGAAATTGATATGGTGAAACAGATGCACCAAAAATATGAGGTATACATTCCTCCTTTAATACATTATGCATATCCTGTCAGCCACCAAGTCTACTGTGTATGGTAAGCTTGAATATGCAGTAGACTTAGAATAACCATGAGCATCTTTGGTAGAATCCTTCCAAGGCCGGTTTTTACCATTAGAGTTAAATCGGATTTTAAACAATTAACATTGCATCCGGATTCCCCAAGGGCCGGTTTAATCAGCATGAATGAGCCGGTCATGTTCACCATTGTTTATTAAGGAGAGCTTACCTGTGTAGCCCCCATGAACCGGTTGTGATTGTTTACGGCACAACCGGGTCATCATAAAGTAGTAAGGAGACGCAAGCAATATGCATTAGCCCCCAAGTGCCAAGTACTCTTGCTTGCAAAGTGCTTGGGACTTATTCACATAAGCTGTTGTATGAAGAATTTTTCGGCAGGCATTAGCCCCCAAGTGTCAAGTGTTGTTGCTTGCAAAAGGCTTGGGACTTATATTCCTGTAACCCGGATATAAATGTGTTTACAAATCTGTGCTTGTACAGGACGCCACTGCTCAACTTCAATCGCAATTGGCTGATGCAAAGACCCGGCTGGAGAATCAAGAATCTGAGACCTAGAAAGCCGATTCAAAATTCCAATTTAGCATGGCTGAAACGGAAAAATTGAAGACCAGTTTTGAGGCTGAAAGAAACGCCTGGGCTGAAGAGAAAACTGTCTTGACGCAGCGGGCTGAAAAGGCGGAGACAGCTCTTCAAGAGGTGACCACTGAGCTTACCGGTTTAAAA
Organism: Aegilops longissima; assembly: GCA_021605205.1. Classification (NCBI taxonomy): domain Eukaryota; kingdom Viridiplantae; phylum Streptophyta; class Magnoliopsida; order Poales; family Poaceae; genus Aegilops; species Aegilops longissima. Next base: position 46,302,713 of record CM038680.1, on the reverse strand, counting down.
CACCGTGTATCCCAGATGGTTTCTGCTATCTTTGGTGAGTCGCCTTGCTAGCATCAAAATTTAATTTCTTCCTTGATGGTATAAACTGCCTCTAACCAATCCATAATTATTACTCAGGTCCCAGGAGTAGCAATCTGAGCCAAGAGATGCTTGTGAATCTCAAGGCTGTTTATACACTTGTTAAACAGCTATATGCTGGAACTCAGCGCGCACTGGCCACGATTTCTCCGGCTAATCAAGCACCTACTCTCTTGAGTGATGTCTTGAAAAAACTTTCTGTTCTGCCTGCTAGGATTGAAGAGATGAAGCGGTCATCTGCAAGAGCCGGTACCATGACATCTTTAAGCCGGGCCAAGGCATGGCTAGCAGAGCTAGACCCGGCCGAAATAGCTACTGGGTATCCAAGTTTAAAAGAAGATGGCACTCCCTTTGACAAGAAGGACTTCACTGCCTGCGTGAAGGAGATACGTCCCCTGGCCAGCCTGATTGCAAATGAAACGGATCTTTCAAGATACCAACTGGCTTATGACATGGAGAATAAGAAGATACCCACGCCGTCTTATAAAGTGATGGATCTAATCCCCCCAATCCGTAAGCATACTTTCGCCCCTGAAGTTGAACCGTCCGAACTTATAGATGATGAAGCTGAATTCCAAGCCTTGTGTGGCATCGATTGGTCATCACCAAATTTCCAGACGGCGGAGGAGGACGAAGAACCGGAGAAGTCCAGAAGCTTCAAACTGTCAAGGCCAAGAAGATTGATCCGCTGGGCGGTTCATATATTTGATCCTCTGAAAACACTTGATATTTTGGCTCGCTGAGCCATGTAATAGACTAGCGAAACTTTGATCTGTCATTCCATCGTGCACGTTTTTGTTTTGCACAACACTGTTTGATCCACCATTTGAAAAGCTACCACTTTATGCTTATGATAACATTGATTTATGCAGATGAGATTTATCATTACCCTGCACACAAGTAGATCACAAGTGCCCTGGCGGTTTACCGCAGGACGGGTCATAATACCCCATATAAAACCGATGGTTTTTAAAATAGTTCATAACCAGGGCCGGTTTAATCATAACTAGACATAATCAAAAAATATCATACCTGTGATATTTGATTAAACTGCCAGCTTACCGTACAAATGCAGTAAGGGGTAATAGCCCAAAACTTAGAGCACAATGCTTCCAAGTATCATCATATACTGGCGACTTACAGTCCAAGGCAAGGCCAGGTTATCAGAAACCACAGATATACTCAAATATGAGCCATAAGGATTGAGGCTACATGGCCTGAATCGTATTAAACCATATGTCAATATGGTATCAAATGAATCCAAAAAATGTTCAAAAAACGAATCAAATCGAGAAAACGAGGCTTTCATAGGCCGCCAAGACTAAAGCTCCGAGGCTTTCATGGGCCGCCAAGCCACTGAGTTAACCTTTTTACACTTTGTGAAACCGCCGTTTTAACATTGACAAGTTCAGGGTCTATGTAAGATTGACTGTCAAGGGTTCGACTTGTCATTCGGGATTACCCGGGCGGAGTGGCAGTTTCTACAAGGAGAACCCGGAAAGTTTTGGTGAATACACCTGGTGTTCCAAACCAGCTCACAAGGGTAGTAACGCTATGTTCTCTTTGGTGAATACACCTATGTTTGAACAGGAAGCCCCCAAGTGCTTTTGTAACCATGGCGTATAAGCCGGACCAAGAGGGATATTCACAGCTATGCTCAATGAGCAGGAAGCCCCCAAGTGGTTTGTGGCGTTAAGCCGATCAAGAGGGATATTCACAGCTATGCTCAATGAGCAGGAAGCCCCCAAGTGGTTTGTGGCGTTAAGCCGATCAAGAGGGATATTCACAGATATGCTCAATGAGCAGGAAGCCCCCAAGTGACCATTGGAAGTGTGGCATTGAGCCGATCAAGAGGGATATTCACAGCTATGCTCAATGAGCAGGAAGCCCCCAAGTGACCATTGGAAGTGTGGCATTGAGCCGATCAAGAGGGATATTCACGGCTATGCTCAATGAGCAGGAAGCCCCCAAGTGACCATTGGAAGTGTGGCATTGAGTCGATCAAGAGGGATATTCACAGCTATGCTCAAGGAGCAGGAAGCCCCCAAGTGACCATTTGTAATGAAAAAGACTCATTATTCTTGGAAATAAAAGGACAGAGGCCCTGCATTATCAGGGATGCCGTCTTTATTATAATCATCGATCATAATATATACACTGTCAAGATATGTACATCATAAGAGCCGGTGGCTCAAGTGTAGTAAGGCCGAAGATGAACAATATCCCACGGCCGACGGGTCTCCTCCTCCGACGTGCGTGAGTCCTTATGGTCTCGAACATCGATAAGGTAGTATGATCCGTTGTTCAGATTCTTGCTGACCACAAAAGGCCCTTCCCAAGGTGGGGATAGTTTATGCATATCGGTCTGATCCTGAATAAGCCGGAGCACCAAGTCACCTTCTTGAAAAGTTCTTGTTTTAACCCAGTGGTTGTGATAACAGCGCATATCTTGTTGTTAAATCGCTGAACAAGCCGCCGCGATGTCGCGCTCCTCATCTAACAGGTCAAGTGCATCTTGATGTGCTTTTTCATTGTCAGCCTTAACATAAGCCGCAACGCGGGGCGAGTCGTGACGAATGTCACTAGAGAGAACCGCCTCTGCTCCGTAAACCATGAAGAAGGGCATATAACCCGTAGATCTGTTGGGGGTAGTATTGATACTCCATAGCACTGAGGGTAACTCCTCCACCCAACAACCTGGCGTCCTTTGCAAAGGAACCATAAGCCGGGGTTTTAGGCCTCTCAAGATCTCTTGATTGGCTCTCTCAGCTTGACCATTAGACTGGGGGTGAGCCAGAGATGATACGTCAAGCCGGATATGCTCACATTGACACAAGTCTTTCATGGCACCCTTGGATAGATTAGTGCCATTATCAGTTATAATACTGTTGAGAAAACCAAAACGGAAAATCACCTTTTTGATGAATTGAACCGCCGTCGCCGCGTCACATTTACTGACCGGCTCTGCCTCAACCCACTTTGTAAACTTGTCAACGGCCACCAGGAGGTGTGTCCTTTTATCATTGGACCTTTTAAAAGGACCAACCATATCAAGCCCCCGGACTACAAACAGCCAAGCAATAGGAATCATCCGCAATTCTTGAGCCGGTACATGATCTCATTGTGAGAACTTCTCACAACCATCACATTAAATGACGAGATCCTCAGCATCAGCGTGAGCCGTCAGCCAATAAAACCCATAAGGAAAGCTTTGGCTACGAGAGATTTAGAACCGGCGTGATGACCACAGTCCCCTTCATGAATCTCTAGCAGAATCTCACAGCCTTCTTCGAGAGAAACACAACGTTGAAACGCCCCTGTGACACTGTGATGATGCAACTCTCCATTGATAATAGTCATTGACTTAGACCGCCGGGTTATCTGCCTGGCCAAAGTTTCATCCTCAGGTAACTCGCCCCGGGTCATGTAAGCCAAATATGAAACTGTCCAATCAGGAATCGCATGAAGAGCCGCCACCAATTGTGCTTCCGGGTCAGGAATAGCAAGATCTTCCTCTGTAGGCAATTTGACCGAAGGTTATGCAGAATATCCAGGAAAGTGTTGGGTGGCACCGGCTTACGCTGGGACCCTAACCGGCATAAAGCATCAGCCGCCTCATTTTTCCTGCGATCAACATGTTCAACTTGATAACCCTTAAAGTGAACTGCAATAGCATCAACCTCTCGACGATAAGCCGCCATGAGTGGATCCATAGAATCCCAAGTGCCAGAAACTTGCTGAGCTACCAGATCTAACTCTCCGAAACACCTCACCCAGCTTAAGTTAATCTCCTTAGCCATCCGAAGACCATGGAGCAAGTCCTCATACTCAGCTGCATTGTTAGTACAAGGGAACATCAGCCGGAGAACATAAGAAAATTTATCACCTCGCGGCCAAGTTAATACAACTCCAGCCCCCGAGCCTTCCAGCTGCCTGGACCCATCAAAGTGAATAGTCCAATATGTGTTATCTGGCTTCTCCTCGGGCATCTGCAACTCTGTCCAATCATTGATGAAATCCACAAGTGCTTGAGATTTGATGGTTGTACGAGGTACAAACTTCAAACCATGAGGTCCAAGCTCAATGGCCCATTTGGCTTACCCGACCTTTGGCTTCTCTATTTTGAATGATATCCCCTAAAGGGGCAGAACTAACCACAGTGATAGGATGACCCAGAAAATACTGCTTAAGCTTCCGGCTAGCCATGAAAACCCCATACACGAGCTTCTGCCAATGCGGGTACCTCTGCTTGGACTCAATAAGTACCTCACTGATGTAGTAAACCGGCCGTAAAACCGGATACTCCTTGCCTTGCTCCTTCCTTTCCACCACAATGGCTACGCTGACAACTCGGCTATTGGCAGCCACATATAACAACAAAGGCTCTTTATCAATGGGAGCAGCGAGAACGGGTGGCTCAGCCAACTGTTTCTTCAAATCCTCAAACGCTTGATTAGCAGCATCACTCCAAACAAAGTGATATGTTTTCTTCATCATCTGATAAAGAGGGATAGCCTTCTCACCCAATCGGCTTATGAACCGGCTTAAGGCCGCAATACGACCCGCCAAACGCTGAACATCATTAATACATGCCTGCTTATCCAGAGAGGTGATAGCCTTTATCTTCTCCGGGTTAGCTTCAATTCCTCGTTCAGAAATTAGAAAACCCAAAAGCTTACCAGCTGGCACCCCAAAAACACACTTGGTCGGGTTAAGCATCATCTTATAAACCCGAAGATTGTCAAAGTTCTCCTTCGAAACATCAATCAGGGTCTCCTTCTCCCTGGACTTCACCACAATGTCATCTACATAAGCATGAACATTACGCCCGATTTGATTATGAAGGCAATTTTGCACACACTGTTGATAAGTCGCCTCGGGACTCTTGCGCCCAAAAGGCATAGACACATAGCAGAAGGCTCCAAACAGAGTAATGAAAGCTGTCTTCTCCTGGTCCTTAACTGCCATCTTGATATGATGATAACCAGAATAAGCATCCAAAAAGCTCAAACGCTCACAACCCGCCGTAGCATCAATAATTTGATCGATACGAGGGAGAGCAAAACGATCAGCCGAACAAGCCTTATTTAAGTCCGTGTAATCCACACACATTCGCCAAGTGTCATTCTTCTTAAGCACCAGCGCCGGGTTATGTTGGGTAACGTAGTAATTTCAAAATTTTCCTACGCACACGCAAGACCATGGTGATGGCATAGCAACAAGAGGGGAGAGTGTCTGTCCACGTACCCTCGTAGACCGAAAGCGGAGAACGCGTTGATGTAGTCGACGCCTTCACGATCCGACCGATCCAAGCACCGAACGACGGCACCTCCGAAGTCTCGCACACGCTCACTTCGATGACGATCCCCGGCTCCGATCCAAAGAAAGCGCCGGGATGAGTTCCACAAGACGACGGCGCAGTGACGATGATGATGCTCCACCGACGCAGGGCTTCGCCTAAGCTCATGACGATATAACTTCTCCGGCGCAGGCTTCGCTTAAGCTCCGCGACGATATGACCAAGTGGAATATGGTGGAGGGGGCACCGCACACGGCTAAGGAACGATCCGTAGATCAACTTGTGTGTCATGGGGTGCCCCCCTGCGCCCGTGATATAAAGGAGCAGGGGTGCGGCCAGCCCAAGGGGGGCGCGCCTGGAGGAGTCCTACTCCCACCGGGAGTAGGACTCCCCCCTTTCCTAGTTGGATTAGGATTGGAGGAGGGGGAAGAGGGAAGGGGGGCGCCGCCCCCCCCTCTCCTTGTCCTATTCGGACTAGAGGGGGGGGGGCGCGGCCTGCCCTGGCCGGCCCTTCCTCTTCTCCCTATGGCCCATCAAGGCCCATTGACCCCCCGGGGGGTTCCGGTAACCCCCCGGTGTTCCGGTAACTTCTGCTTTCATCCGAACCTTCCAAGTCCAAACATAGGCTTCCAATATATTAATCTTTATGTCTCGACCATTTCGAGACTCCTCGTCATGTCCGTGATCACATCCGGACTCAACAACCTTCGTACATCATAACTTATAAACTCATAATAAACCGTCATCAAACGTTAAGCGTGCAAGGACCCTACGGGTTCGAGAACTATGTAGACATGACCTAGAACCATTCTCGGTCAATAACCAATAGCGGAACCTGGATGCCCATATTGGTTCCTACATATTCTACGAAGATCTTTATCGGTCAAACCGCATAACGATATACGTTGTTCCCTTTGTCATCGGTATGTTACTTACCCGAGATTCGATCGTCGGTATCCAATACCTAGTTCAATCTCGTTACCGGCAAGTCTCTTTACTCGTTACGTAATACATCATCTCACAACTAACTCATTAGTTGTAATGCTTGCAAGGCTTATGTGATGTGTATTACCGAGAAGGCCCGGAGATACCTCTCCGACAATCGGAGTGACAAAACCTAATCTCGAAATACGCCAACCCAACAAGTACCTTTGGAGACACCTGTAGTAATCCTTTATAATCACCCAGTTACGTTGTGACGTTTGGTAGTACCCAAAGTGTTCCTCCGGTAAACGGGAGTTGCATAATCTCATAGTTACAGGAACATGTATAGGTCATGAAGAAAGCAATAGCAATATACTAAACGAAATGGGTCATGTCAATCACATCATTCTCCTAATGGTGTGATCCCATTAATCAAATGACAACACATGTCTATGGTTAGGAAACATAACCATCTTTGATTTAATGAGCTAGTCTAGTAGAGGCATACTAGTGACTATCTGTTTGTCTATGTATTCACACATGTATTATGTTTCCGGTTAATACAATTCTAGCATGAATAATAAACATTTATCATGATATAAGGAAATAAATAATAACTTTATTATTGCCTCTAGGGCACATTTCCTTCAGGTTAGCCAACCACTCAGGATGAAAAACCTCAACAATGAACCCAGCCGCCAAGAGCCGGGCCACTTCTTCACCAATGGCCTTACGCCTCTCTTCATTAAAATGATGAAGGAATTGCTTGACCAGCTTAAACTTCGGGTCAACATTAAGAGTGTGCTCAGCGAGTTACCTCAGTACACCTGGCATGTCAAAAGGTTTCCATGCAAAGATGTCCCAGTTCTCACAGATGAACTCGATGAGCGCGCTTTCCTATTTCGGATCCAAATTAGCACTGATGATGAACTGCTTGGATGAATCGCCAGGAACGAAATCAACTAGCTTAGTATCATCCACCAACTTAAATTTCAAGACCGGATCATGCTCTGTAGTTGGCTTCTTCAAAGATGTCATATCTGTGAAAGTGCGTTATATCGACTAGAGGGGGGGTGAATAGGCGATTTTTATGAATTCTTCACTGAGGAATTTGCCGGTGAGGAAATTCCTTAGCGAAGAACTACTTGCAGCAGAATAAGTACTCAGAAGTAAGCATAACAGAATACAGGCATGGTCATCATGATGAAATGAAGACAATCACAGAGTACAGAAAGCGTAATCACAGGATAACACAAGATGAAGACAAGCAGACTGAAGAAATTGAACTGAGGAAATTGAGAAAGTCTTCAATCAAAGTCTTCAAACACAGATATGAACAAACACTCAACACAATAATGAGGAAATGAAAGGGTTGAGGAAATAGAACCAGTTAGGTTGGTGAAGACAATGATTTGGTAGACCAGTTCCAACTGCTGTCTCGGCTTGTACGCCCTGGTTGGAGCGGCTGAGTATTTAAACTCGAGGACACACAGTCCGGACACCCGACCGCTGAGCACGCAGCTCAGACACCAAGTCCTCACCAGATTCTCCTTGAACTAAGGTCACATGACTCGCCCAATCACTGTGGTAAGTCTTCACGCGACTTCCAAACCTTCACAGACTCGGTCACTCGGCGATCCACAGTTCCTCTTGGATGCTCTAGACCATGACGCCTAACCGTCTGGAAGAAGCACGGTCTTCAAAGGTAACAAGCGCCGGATCCACGCAGATCAATCTCTTGATGATGCTCAATCACTTTGGGTTTGTAGGGTTTGGTTTTGGGTTTTCCTCACTGATGATTTTCGCCAAAGTCCTCGGAGGATGGGATGCTCTCAAATGACAAGTGTTAATTTCTCTCGAGCAGCCAAGCCAGCTAGTGGTTGTAGGGGCGGCTATTTATAGCCTAGGAGCAGCCCGACATGATAAGACATAAATGCCCTTCAATGATATGACCGTTAGGTGGATAAGATATTTTGGGACAGTGGCGCACAACACAAAGAACGGTCGGAAATTTGACTCTCAAATTCCTCGGGGCTATCATGATCCTTATGTGTAGGCAATTCAGACTTTGGCGAATTCCTAACTCCTCGCCGAATAAATTCTCAACACTGTAAGAACTTCGTCTCTCACATCAAGAAATTGACTGAATTGTATGAGATTTCCAAAGGCTTCACTCAAGGGATTGGTAGGTGTAGGATTTTGAGTTGAGCATCACATGGAAATTTTTCCTTAGTATTTCCTCGACCCCTTTAACAAAGACGGTGTTTCCTATGACTCAAGAAAGAGAAAACGAAACTACGAAAACAAAAGTCTTCACGCTTCATGTTCCTCAAATGAATACCAAGTCTTCAAGGTCATACCAATTTCTTCACTTTCAAAGTCTTCAGAAAGTCTTTAGACGAAGAACTTCATTTTTAGGGTCGATTTTCTCTCAGAATATCAAACTCCTCATAGACTTATAGACCTGTGTACACTCATAAACACATTAGTCCCTTAACCTATAAGTCTTCAATACACCAAAATCACTAAGGGGCACTAGATGCACTTACAATCTGTCGGGTCAACATTTTCTTTATAGAACTTCAGCTCTTCTGTTGTGCAGACAGATTCAGCATAAGCAGCGTCGTCCTCTTCACACTCCAAAGCTATCTTCCGGCTTCCATGCACTGTGATGGTCCCCTTGTGACCCGGCATTTTGAGCTGGAGATAAACATAACAAGGCCATGCCATGAACTTGGCATAAGCCGGCCGTCCAAACAGAGCGTGATACGGACTCTGAATCTTGACTACTTCAAAGGTTAGCGTCTCAGCCCGGGAGTCATGTTCATCTCCAAAGGCCACTTCTAAATCGATCTTGCCTACCGGATATGCCGACTTACCAGGCACCACTCCATGGAAAACAGTATTGCACGGCTTAAGATTTTTGTTAGTTAACCCCATACGATGGAAAGTATTATAATAAAGGATATTAATACTGTTGCCTCCATCCATGAGTACCTTAGTGAACTTATATCCTCCAACCTGAGGCGCCACCACCAAAGCCAATTGACCCGGATTATCAACCCGGGGCGGGTGATCCTCATGACTCCACACAATGGGATGCTCAGACCATCGCAAGTAACAGGGAACCGCCAGCTCAACGGAGTTCATAGCTCGTTTACGGAGCTTCTGGTCCCGCTTGCATAAACTCGTGGTGAAGACATGGTACTGCCTACTATTCAACTGCTTCTGATTACTATGATACCCAGATTGCTGTTGCTGATTCCCCTGACCGGACTGTTGATGATAACCACTCTGATTGCCTTGAGTGTTTGGGTGACCCTGGAAACCGGCATTAGAACTGCCACCACCGTAACTTGAGCTGCCGCCGCCCGGACCATGAGAGCCGGAACCTGAGCCGCCGCCCGGCCCATGATTGTTCTGGAACAGATCCGAATTTTTGAACTCCTTCATAATGTGGCAGTCCTTCCAAAGGTGACCGGACGGTCTTTCCCGCGTACCATGCTTTGGGCAAGGATGATTTAGCATGTACTCAAGATTTATACCTGACCCTCCTGCCCAAGGAGGTGGCTTTTCCTTACGACGCTGACCATTGTTCTGCGTGTTGGTATTGGCCACAAAATCTGAATTATTATCAGCCTTGTGCTTACCGTTGCACCCTGGCTCGCCGGGTTATGATGCTGGCTCCTGGCATTGCCACTCTTTTTTCCCTTTCCCATCTTTTCATCATCAGACTCGGGGTCCTTGGTACTATCAGAGTCGGCATATTTAATTAGAGCCGCCATCAGCTCCCCCATATCATTTCAGTGGCACTTGAGCCACCCCAACTTCTGTTTAAGGGGCAAAAAATGGCAATTTTTCTCTAACATTAGGACTACTGAGCCGGCATTGATGTTATCTGGTGAGTGCAGGATAGCTTTGACCCGGCGCACCCAATGGGTTGTTGACTCGCCCTCTTCTTGGGCGTAGGCATCCAAATCCACAATCGACATGGGCTGCTTACACGTATCTTTAAAATTCTGAATAAACCGGGCTTTTAACTCGACTCACGACCCAATGGAATTGGCAGGCAGCCCTTTTTGTTGGAAATATGCCCTAGAGGCAATAACAAATTGGTTATTATTATATTTCCTTGTTCATGATAATCTTTTATTATCCATGCTATAATTGTATTGATAGGAAACTCAGATACATGTGTGGATACATATACAACACCATGTCCCTAGTAAGCCTCTAGTTGACTAGCTCGTTGATCAACAGATGGTTACGGTTTCGACCATGGACATTGGATGTCGTTGATAACGGATCACATCATTTGGAGAATGATGTGATGGACAAGACCCAATCCTAAGCCTAGCACAAAGATCGTAGTTCAGATGCTAAAGCTTTTCTAATGTCAAGTATCTTTTCCTTAGACCATGAGATTGTGCAACTCCGGATACCGTAGATGCTTTGGTGTACCAAACGTCACAACGAATCGGGTGGCTATAAAGGTGCACTATGTATCTCCGAAAGTGTCTGGGTTGGTACGAATCGAGACTGGATTTGTCACTCTGTAAACGGAGAGGTATCTCTGGCCCACTTGGTAGGACATCATCATAATGTGCACAATGTGACCATGGGGTTGATCACGGATGATGTGTTACGGAACGAGTAAAGAGACTTGCCAAGAACGAGATTGAACAAGGTATCGGTATACCGACGATCGAATCTCGGCAAGTACAATACCGCTAGACAAAGGGAATTGTATACGGATCGATTGAGTCCTTGACATCGTGGGTTCATCCGATGAGATCATCGTGGAACATGTGGGAGCCAACATGGGTATCCGATCCCGCTGTTGATTATTGACCGAGAACGCCCTGGTCATGTTCAAGATGGTTCCCGAACCCGTAGGGTCTACACTTAAGGTTCTGATGACGCTAGGGTTATAGGAATAGATATACGTGGTTACCGAATGTTGTTTGGAGTCCCGGATGAGATCCCGGACGTCACGAGGAGTTCCGGAATGGTCCGGAGGTAAAGATTTATATATGGGAAGTCCTATTTTGGCCACCGGAAAATGTTCAGGATTTTTCGGTATTGTACCGAGAAGGTTCTAGAAGGTTCCGGAGTGGGGCCCACCTGCATGGGCGGACCCACATGAACATGGGTAGTGGGGGCAAGGCCCCACACCCCTGGTCATAGCGCACCAAGATCCCCTTAGAAGGAATAAGATCATATCCCAAGGATAAGATCAAGATCCCTAAAAGGGGGATAACAATCGTGGGGAAAGGAAAGGATGGGATTTCTTTCCTCCCACCTTGCTAACGCCCCAATGGACTTGGAGGGCAAGAAATAATCCCCTCCACCCCTATATATAGTGGGAGGCGATGGGAGCTGAACCCTTGCCCCGGCGCAGCCCTCCCTCTCCCAAGTCCTCCTCCTCTCCTGCGGTGCTTGGCGGCCTCGCAGATTGCCACGCCTCCATCACCACCACGCCGTCAGGCTGCTGCTGGATGGAGTCTTCCCAGCCTCTCCCTCTTTCCTTGCTGGATCAAGGCATGAGAGACGCCACCGGTCTGACGTGTGTTGAACGCAGAGGTGCCGTCTGCTCGCACTAGGATCTCGGTGATTTGGATCACGACGAGTACGACTCCTTCAACCCCGTTCTCTTGAACGCTTCCGCTTAGCGATCTACAAGGGTATGTAGATGCACTCTCCTTCCCCTCGTTGCTAGTTTCTCCATAGATAGATCTTGGTGACACGTAGGAAAATTTTGAATTTCTACTACGTTCCCCAACACTTTTAACCAAGTACGGGCCATCCCATCCAGCATCATGGTGAAGTACTTGGCACACGCAGCATCGCTGACCTCCAATAGCTCCATGGCAATCTCGTAACTCTCAATCCACGCCTCAGGGGGCAAGTCGGCCGTATAGTTAGGCACCTTACGAGGTCCTTTGAAATCCTTGGGCAGACGCTCATTACGCAGAGCCGACACTAAACACGGTACACCTGTGGTTCTAGAGGTCATGCCTGCCTCCACCGAAGTCGTCGGATAAGCCGGAAGATGCTGATGAGCCGCTTGCTAAGCTGCCAGCTCAGCTCTCGACGTGCTCTGTCCTGGTCCACCAAATCCTGAGCACCATCGCACGCTGGGTCATGTCCATGAGGCTGGTTACGGCGCCTGTCACTACTTGAAACGACCGATGAATCCATGTGTCTGCTATAACTCCAGCTTGGGCGAGGGGTCGGGTGAATCCTCTCATAACTGTAAGAATATGCCTCCTGCTGTACCAGAGCTGTCTGAAGAAGCTCTCTCGCCCTCCGCATTTCAATCGTAGCTAGAGACTCGCCTTCAACTGGGAGAGCCGCCAATCATGTCGCCGCAGCGATCATGTTATCCAACGGGTTGGAGTAATGACCCGGTGGTGTCAACACATATCATGGCGGGGTATTATTCAGACGAGGCGGATCTGTTGTGCATGGCTGAACCAGTGCTCTAGTCCTAGGTATGGTCACCACCCGATTTATCTCTGGCGGGTACTGGCCCCCGCTCCGGGCGTAGGGAAAAGGTTCCGCGGATCATAAACCGGGGGTAGACGACTCCCGTGCTTCCTCCTTAGAATCTCGTTTGAAGCATTCTGATCCACTATGAGCCAGTAAGAATCCGCTTGAATCCGTTGTTCCTGAGCATCCAAAATAGCTCGCTCTGTAGTCATCCTGGCATTCTCACCCGCCAGATCCTCCTTGGCTCGCGCTATCTCATCATGTAACTTCGCAACCTCCGCGTTATGCTGATCTTGATTCACCGGGTTAACATTTGGTGCAAACAATGTTGTCAGACTATCCAGTAAGTCGGTCAAGACCTGGGCCGGCGGGCGCATAGGGCCTCCTGCTCCAGCTACCGTCGCCGTTGCTGACCCAGAAATCATCGCCGCTGCAGTCATAGAATTCTGCGCTGGCTATGTACCGGCCATGAAAATTGCGACCCTATTCGGCGGCTCATAGGGGTCTGAAATACTGTCGCCATTGGAATAACCCCCAAGCTGGCCGTCTTGCAGCTGATACATTGAATTAGTCTTGCCTGTGGACGATTCACCGTCAGAATAGATGGCCATCTCACCGCCAGACACGAATCCTTCTTCAAATTTCGCCCCATGGATGAATCCAACAAAGGCGCGCTTCACAGCGGGTTGATCCCGGACGGGTCGTGCACGCTGGGCCATCTCGATGATGTCGGTGCAGATGTCCGGCTCAGGGCCCGGTTCGCTGATCTTGCCGATGAAGACGTGGATTCCGCCGAAGGGGACCCAGTACCCGTACTCGATTGAGCCGGCCTCGGGGCCCCAACCTGCATCATCGATGTAGAGCTTGCCGCGACGACTCTTGGTCATCCGTCCCACATCATATCCCTTGATCCCTTTGAAGTTTCCATGTAAGAGCTCGAAACCACCGTGTGCTAGCCCCACGGTGGGCGCCAACTGTCGTGGAATTTTCACGACAGATGTCCTCGTGTGAGGACTTAGTCGTGAGCCATATCATCGAGGTTAGATTAAAGGGGTTAAACGGGACAAAGGACATAGGGAGTTAATACTGGTTTGGCCCCTTGCGGTGAAGGTAAAGGCCTAATCCAGTTTGAGGTGGTATTGCTAATGTTTCGATTACCAGGGAGCGAATACGCTTGGCCTAGCTTTCGATCTGTTGTTTTTTCCTGCCCTAAACCGCCACCGGGTCGTCCCTTTATATACACAGGCTGACGCCCTGTGGCTTACAGAGTCCCGGCCGGCTCATAAACGTGTCCAGCTCGGTGAATACCTGCCTTACAACACAAGTTATATATATATAGCAGTTTATACTTATGGGCTTTAAGTCGCTTTTGGGCTTTGGGCCTTTTAACAAGTCTACTTCATGAACCACCATCTTCAACATCTTCATGGGCTTCGTCTTGATGAACCGCCATTGGGATAACCCGGCCCCTCCTGGGCGGGTCATACCAAATAGTCATATCCCCAACAGGGTTGATCACCCGCTGGCCCGCGATCCGTCTCATCTACGTCGTGCGATCGATCTCGCCCGTCGATTGTGCGCCCGCCCATAGGTCCCATGAATATTGTCCCGAGTACAACGTGCCACTACACCGATGGAGCAATGAGCTGCCGTTGCGTCGCCACATCTGGCCGCAGCGTCGTCCTCCCATGGTTCTCCCCACGGCTGCACCGACTTGCGCACTGCCGCTAGGTCGCCCCTCCGGGCCGTAGTACCGCGACACGCGGTCCACACTGCCGCCCCGAGGCCGTCCCTGCAGTTGCATCAACCCTCGCACTTCCGCTGCGTCCCTCTTCGGGTTGTAGCGCTGTGGCACGCGGTCAACACCGCCGCCTTGAGGTCTTACCGTCGTCGGCCCGACCCACGTGTTGCCACTACATCGCCCCTTCGGACCGTAGAGTTGTGGTGCGCGGTCCCCTCTGCCATCCCCGTGCATCGACTTCCACGTGGTATGCGCCGTGCTGCCTCCCTTGGCGCGGGAACACCACCGTTTGCGCCGGTCTTCATCACGCCGTCGGGCTCTTCCTCGCCTACTTCGAGCATGGCCATCGCGCTCGAAACCCAGTAACCGCCGCCGTCAGGCCGCAACCACTGCTCTTCTTCAGGGCCGCTGCCGCTCACTTACCGAGCCGCGCCGCTGATACGTCTCTGATGTATCTATAATTTATGAAGTATTCATGCTATTATTTTATCATTCTTGGATGTTTTACAATCATTTTATAGCAACTTTATATAATTTTTTGGGACTAACCTATTGACCCAGTGCCCAGTGCCAGTTGCTGTTTTTTGCTTGTTTTTTACATCGCAGGAAATCAATATCAAACGGAGTCCAAACATCGCGAAACTTGCTGGAGATTTTTTATGGACCAGAACACCCAAGTTGGGCCAGAGCAGCACCTGGGGGTGCCCCCAGGGGGGCACAACCCACCAGGGCGCGCCACCTTGGTGGCCCCCCGCACCCCCTCTTTACCCTATAAATTCACAGATATTCCTAAAGCCTTCGGGGTTAACCTAGATCAGAAGTTCCACTGCCGCAGGCCTCTGTAGCCACCAAAAACCAATCTAGACCCCGTTTCGGCACCCTGCCGGAGGGGGGAATCTTCTCCGGTGGCTATCTTCATCATCCCGACGGCCACCACGACGAGGAGGGAGTAGTCCACCCTCGGGGCTGAGGGTTTGTACCAGCAGCTATGTGTTTAGTCTCTCTCTCTCTCGTGTTCTTGAGATGTCACGATCTTGATGTATCGCGGGCTTTGTTAATATAGTCGGATCATATGGTGTTTTCCCCTCTCTATCTTGTTGTGATGAATTGAGTTTTTCTCTTTGAGATTTTGTTGTTATCGAATTGAATACTTTTATGGATTTGAGAACACTTGATATATATCTTGCAACTGAATACTCATGGTGACAATGGGGTATCATATTGATTCACTTGATATATGTTTTGGCACTCAACTCGCGGATTCCCAAGGTGACATTGGGGTAATCTATGCATAGGGGTTTGTGCGTGTTCTTGTCTTTGTTTCTCCGGTAGAAATCTTGGGGTACTCTTTGAAGTTCTTTGTGTTGGATTGAGTATTATGAATATGAATTTTCTTTGGTGTTATTTTAGTACGAACTCTAGGATAGATTGAACGGAAAGAATAGCTTTATGTTATTTTAGTATGAACTCTTGAATAGATCGAACGGAAAGAATAGCTTTGAGGTGGTTTCGTACCCTACAAAAAATTTATTCTTATGTTCTCTGCTAGATAGGAACTTTGGAGTGATTCTTCATCGCACTTTGAGGGATGGTTATATGATCCAATTATATTAGCACTGTTGAGAGGTTGCACTAGCGAAAGTAAGCATCCTAGGCCTCATTTTCAAGCATTGCAATACCATTTTTGTGCCCGTTTACTATTTGCTACCCTGCTGTTTTTATTTATTCAGATTATAAAAATATATTTCTACCATCAATATTACACTTTTATCACCATCTCTTCGCCGAACTAGTGCACCTATACAATTTGCCATTGTATTGGGTGTGTTGGGGACACAAGAGATTTCTTGTATTTGGTTGTAGGGTTGTTTGAGGGAGACCATCTTCATCCTACGCCTCCCACGGATTGATAAACCTTGGGTCATCCACTTGAGGGAAAATTGCTACTGTCCTACAAAACTCTGCGCTTGGAGGCTGATAACCCACAAGTATAGGGGATCGCAACAGTTTTCAAGGGTAGAGTATTCAACCCAAATTTATTGATTCGACACAAGGGGATCCAAAGAATATTCTCAAGTATTATCAGTTGAGTTGTCAATTCAACCACACCTGTAAGACTTAATATCTGCAGCAAAATATTTAGTAGCAAAGTAGTATGGAAGTAACAGTAACGGTGGCAAAGGTAACAGTAGCAGTTTTGTAGTGATTGTAACAGTGGCAACGAAAAAGTAACTAAGCAAAGATCAATATGTGAAAAGCTCGTAGGCATTGGATCAATGATGGATAATTATGTCAGATGCAATTCCTCATGCAACAGCTATAACATAGGGTGACACAGAACTAGCTACAGTTCACCAATGTAATGTAGGCATGTATTCTGAATATAGTCATACGTGCTTATGGAAAAGAACTTTGCATGACATCTTTTGTCCTACCCTCCCGTGGCAGCGGGGTCCTATTGGAAACTATGGAATATTAATGCCTCCTTTTAATAGAGTACCGGACCAAAGCATTAACACTTAGTGAATACATGAACTCCTCAAACTACGGTAATCATCGGGAGTGGTCCCGATTATTGTCACTTCGGGGTTGCCGGATCATAACACATAGTAGGTGACTATTGCCTTGCAAGATAGGATCAAGAACTCACATATATTCATGAAAAATTAATAGGTTCAGATATGAATTCATGGCACTCGGGCCCTACTGACAAGCATTAAGCATAGCAAAGTCATAGCAACATCAATCTCAGAACATAGTGTATACTAGGGATCAAACCCTAACAAAACTAACTCGATTACATGATAAATCTCATCCAACCCATCACCGCCCGACAAGCCTACGATGGAATTACTCACGCACAGCGGTGAGCATCATGAAATTGGTGATGGAGGATGGTTGATGATGACGACGGCGACGGATTCCCCTCTCCGGAGCCCCGAACAGACTCCAGATCAGCCCTCCCGAGAGAGATTAGGGCTTGGCGGCGGCTCCGTATCGTAAAATGCGATGAATCCTTCTCTTTGATTTTTTTCTCCCTGAACGTGAATATATAGAGTTGGAGTTGAGGTCGGTGGAGCCTCAGGGGGCCCACGAGGCATGGGGGCGCGCCCCAGGGGGTGGGCGCGTCCTCGACCCTTGTGGACAGGGTGTGGGCCCCCTGGTGTTGATTCTTTCGCCAGTATTTTTTATATATTCCAAAAATATTCTCCGTGAAGTTTCAGGTCATTCCGAGAACTTCTATTTCTGCACAAAAATAACACCATGGCAATTCTGCTGAAAACAACGTCGGTCCGGGTTTGTTCCATTCAAATCATGCAAGTTAGAGTCCAAAACAAGGCAAACGTGTTTGGAAAAGTAGATACATTGGAGACTAGGGGTGGGCATAAAAACCGACAAACCGAAGACCGAACCGAAGCCGAAACCGAAAAAACTGAATTTTCGGTTTTTAATACATGTAATGGAAATTTCGGTTTTTACTTCTATTAACCGAACTGTTTTTGAACGGTTCGGTTTCTCATGGGTAACCGAACATATAAACAGTACAGAGTCATGAGAGCTGCTCCCATCGTAAAAAGATGTGCCACGCAGCGACCAGCCTGCATGCAACAGAGGGGAAATGATTCCCAATCTCCCACGAGCCCAGCCAGCAACTTGGCAAAGCACGTACCATATTTGGGCCTTTTACCGTGTGGCCCATGTAGTTTGCCTGTACGTGAGCAAACCATCTAGACGTGTTGTGGTCGTGGGATTAGTCCCACCTCGGCTGGCGACGTGAAGGAGCGCAGGTAGCTCAGCTATATAATAGTGTAAGCTGCAGGAGGTACGAAGGCGCACACGCTGCTGAACTAGCTTTCTGTATAAATGGTATAAACTAAATACCGAACCGAAATACGGGTTAACCGAACTCTCGGTTTCTAATTTTTTGAGTCATCTTCAGTTAGCATTTTCTCTAACCGAAATGTATAAACCGAACTTTTGGTTTATACCGAATACCCAGGCCTATTGGAGACGTATCAGAGGCCCAACACGAGTCTACACCAATAAAGTTGCATAGTAGACATCAAGCTCTTTTCTCCTTTTGATGTCGCTTGAAGCTACGTCGGTATTTCCCCAAAGAGTAAGGGATAATGCAGCACAATGGCGGTAGGTATTTCCCTCAGATATGAAACCAAGGTTATCGAACCAGTAGGAGAACCAAGCAACACAACGTAAACAGCCCCTGCACACAGATAACAAATCCTCGCAACCTGACGTGTTAAAGGGGTTATCAATCCCTTCCGGGGTACGACGCCTCAAGATAGGCAAACGGACGTGAGATAAAATTGTAATAGATTGATAGATCGAACGCCAAATAAAATAAATAGAAATAAAATGCAGCAAGGTATTTCTATATTTTTGGTTTAATAGATCTGAAAATAAATGCAAGGAAAAAGTAGATCGCAAAGTCAAATATATGAGAAAGAGACCCAGGGGCCGTAGGTTTCACTAGTGGCTTCTCTCGAGAAAAATAGATAACGGTGGGTGAACAAATTATTGTTGGAAAATTGATTGAACTTCAATTAATCATGACGATATCCAGGCAATGATCATTATATAGGCATCACGTCAAAGATTAGTAGACCGACTCCTGCCTGCATCTACTACTATTACTCCACACATCGACCACTATCCAGCATGCATCTAGTGTATTAAGTTCATGGAGAAACGGAGTAATGCAATAAGAACGATGGCATGATATAGACAAGATCTATCTATGTAGAGATAGACCCCATCGCTTTATCCTTAGTAGCAACGATACATATGTGTCGGTTCCCTTTCTGTCACTAGGATCAAGCATCGTAAGATCGAACCCACTACAAAGCACATTTTCCCATTGCAAGATAAATAGATCAAGTTGGCCAAACAAAACCCAAATATCGGAGAAGAAATATGAGGCTATAAGAGATCATGCATAAAAGAGATCAAAGAAACTCAAATACTTTCATGGATATAAAAAGATAGATCTGATCATAAACTCAAAGTTCATCGATCCCAACAAACACATAGCAAAAGAGTTACATCATATGGATGTCCAAGAGACCATTATATTGGGAATTCAGAGAGACAGAGAGAGAGAGAGATGAAGCCATCTAGCTACTAACTACGGACTCGAAGGTCTACAAAGAACTACTCATGCATCATCGAAGAGGCACCAATGGAGGTGGTGAACCCCATCCGAGATGGTGTCTAGATTGGATCTGGTGGTTCTGGATTCTACAGTGGATGGATGAATATTTCGTCGACTCTCCTAGGGTTTTGGGAATATTGAGGTATTTATAGAGCAAAGAGGCGGTCCGGGGGGCACCCGAGGGGGGCACAACCCACCAGGGCGCGCCTGGGCCTCCTGGCGCGCCCTGGTGGGTTGTGCCCTCCTCGAGGCACCCCCAGGCGCAGCCAGGGCCCATTATGTTCCTTCTGGTCCAAAAAAAATCTCCGTGGAGTTTCGTTGCGTTTGGACTTTGTTTGATATTGATTTCCTGCGACATAAAAAACATGCAGAAAACATCAACTGGCACTTGGCACTGTGTTAGTAGGTTAGTACCAAAAAATGATATAAAATGACTTTAAAATGATTATAAAACATCCAAGATTGATAATATAACAGCATGTAACAATCAAAAATTATAGATACGTTGGAGACGTATCAACATCCCCAAGCTTAACTCCTACTCGTCCTCGAGTAGGTAAGTGATAAAAACAGAATTTTTGATGTGGAATGCTTCCTAACATGTCATATCATATTCTTTTCTTTATAGAATGCACATTTGGACTTTTATATTATTCAAAGCAATAGTCTAGTTTTGACATGATAATTTAAATACTCAAGCATATCAACAAGCAACTATGTCTCTCAAAATATCAATGCTAAAATAAGTTATCCCTAGCCCATCATGCTCAACCATTGATCCATTCATGAAACACACTCGCATATTAGTTACACCCAATACTTAAGTACAATCATATTGCCTCCTAGTTGGTGCTTTTATAAGAGAAGATGGAGACTCAAATTTAAAATAAAAATTGCATAAAGTAAAAGAAGGGCCCTTCGCAGAGGGAAGTAAGGATTTGTAGAGGTGCCAGAGCTCAAAGCAAAAAATTAGAGATAAAAACATGTTGGGAGGTGTATCCATCCCACCAACGAAAACGACTTAGAGTTCCCAACACTTTCCATGCTAGATATATCATAGGCGGTTCCCAAACAGAAAATAAAGTTTATTCCTTTTTCCACCATACTTTCACTTTCCATGGCTAGCCGTATCCATGGTTGCCCTTCATACCAACACTTTTTCAAGAAATTTATTATTTGACAACATAAAGTAAATTCATTTTTTCATTTCGGGACTGGGCATCCCTAAAACCTTTGGCTTACTCTCGTGCAATGACAAGTGAATAAACACTCATCGTGAGAATAACACATCCAGCATGGAAAATATTAGCCACCCCTCACCGCTCCGCGAGCGAAACGAACACACAAAAGAGAAGTTTATTTTGAAAATTAGAGATGGCACATGCAAATTTGCTTAGAACGGCAAAAGAATACTGCATATAGGTAGATATAGTGGACTCATGTGGCAAAACTGGTTTAAAGGATTTTGTATGCACAAGTAGAGATCATACTTAGTGCAAAATGAAGGCTAGCAAAAGATTAAGAAGCGACCAACCAAGAAACGAATAATCTCATAAGCAAGCATTAAGCATAAATAACACCAAATAATGCACCACAAGTAGGATATAAATTCATTGCATGACTATTGACTTTCATGCTTGCAGAGGGAATCACAAACCTTAACACCAATATTCTTACTAAAGCATAATTACTCATCAACATAACTCACATATCTCATCATCATATCTCAAAACTATTACTAAGAATCAAGTTTATTTTGTCCAATGATCTTCATGAAAGTTTTTATTAGATCATTCTTGGATATCTATCACTTTGGGACTAATTTTCATGTGTTGCTTTTCATAAGCTCAAACAAATATAAGTGAAGATCATGAGCATAATTTTTATTTCTCTCAAAATAATTTAAGTGAAGCAAGAGAGAATTTCTTCAAAATTTTACTAACTCTCAAATAAATCTAAGTGAAGCAAGAGAGCATTTCTTCAAAAATACTAAGCACACCGTGCTCAAAAAGATATAAGTGAAGCACTAGAGAAAGTCCATAGCTCATAAAAGTTTAAGTGAAGCATAGAGAGAAATTCTAACAAGTCATGACATAATTTTGGCTCTCCCAAATAGGTGTGTCCAGCAAGGGATCAAGACTTAAAACACAAAATAAAACAAGCAAAGACTCATACCATACAAGGCGGTCCAAGCAAAACACATATCATGTGACGAATAAAAATATAGCTTCGAGTAAAATATCGATGGTCGTTAGAATAAAGAGGGGATGCCACTCGGGGGCATCCCCAAGCTTAGTTGGTTGCTCATTTTTGGATAATAGCTTGGGGTGAGCTTAGTCTCTTCTATCCTTTATTCCTTCATCCATCGTAAGATAACCCAAAACTTGAAAACTTCAATCACACAAAACTCAACAAAACCTTCGTGAGATCCGTTAGTATAAGAAAGCAAACCACTACTATAAGCACTGTACCAAACCAATTCATATTTTGTTTTTGCATTATATCTACAGTATTCACACTTTTCTATGGCAAAAACTCATCAAAGAAAACCATAGAGCCATCGAAATAAGCACACAACACAAAGAAAACAGAATTTGTCAAAGCAGAACAGTCTGTAGCAATCTGACTATTTCGAATACTTCTGTAACTCCAAAAATTCTGAAAAACTAGGACGGCCTGGGTAATTTGTATATTAATCCTCTGCAAAAAGAATTGGCATTTTATCACGTTCTGGTGATTTTTAACAATTTTTTCGTGAGCGCAAAAGTTTTTGTTTTTCAACAAGATCAAACAACTATCACCCAAGAAGATCCTATCGGTTCTACTTGGCACAAACACTAATTAAAACACAAAAAACACAATCATAAAAGTAGCATAATTGTGCAAAGACTCAATAACAGAAAGCAAAAAAGCAAAAATAAAATTTATTCATTGGGTTGCCTCCCAACAAGCGCTATAGTTTTGCGCCCTTAGCTAGGCTATTTGCAAGAATAAGAACATCATTAGTTCTTCCCATAGGCTTTTTAATAGTAGAATCCGCCAAGTGCAAATTCAAAGAACATTCTTCAATATCGGTAAGACCAAGCACATCACATAAAGATTTCAGAATTGTAGAAACACTAGCACCCAAGTCACGTAAAGCAAAATACTCATAATTTTTAATCTTGACTTTGATAGTAGGTTCCCACTCATCATGCAATTTTCTAGGAATTGATACTTCTAATTCCAATTTTTCTTCAAAAGCTTTCATCATAGCATTAACAATATGTTTAGTAAAAGCTTTATTTTGTTCATAAGCATGGGGTGAATTTATCATGGATTGAAACAAAGAAATACAATCAATCAAAGAGCAACTATCATAATTAAAGTATTTGTAATCCAAAAGAGTGGGCACATTACTAGCTAAAGTTTTGACCTCTCCAAACCCACTTTCATCAATTTTGTCAATAAGATTTTCACCCTCCATAATATTGGGACGCCTTCTACCTAAAGTTGACTCTTCTCCAGTCCCTTTTTCATCAATCTTAACTTTACTAAACAAGGAATCAATAGAAGAAACACCAATCATTTTAAGATCTTCATCACTTTTGCGAAAGAAATCACTAGAAAACGCTTTTTCTAAAAAAATCTCTTTTAGTTCTAAGCATAGCGGTTCTTTTCTTACTTTCATCCATAGAAACATAAAGAGCTTTAATTGATTCATCTACTTTAGGCACAAAAATTTTCATCTTGAGATTTTCCACATCATGAACAATTCTATCAACACTTCTAGACAAATCATCAATCTTACTCAACTTTTCTTCTATGGAAGTGTTGAAAACTTTTTGTGTGTTGATAAATTATTTAATATTATTCTCAAGATCAGAGGTGTTCCTATTATTATAAGATTTATTTCCATAGGAATTACCATAATTATTAGAGGAATTACTAGGAAAAGGCCTAGGATTAAAATTACCTCTATAAGCATTGTTGTTGAAAATATTTCGAGAGATAAAATTCACATCTATGGCATCACTATTTTGCTCAATCAAAGTAGACAAAGGCATATCATTGAAATCAATAGGAGAACTTTTACTAGCAACCAATTTCATAAGAGCATCAAATTTTTCACTCGAAGAAGAAATTTCTTCAACTGAATTAACTTTTTTACTAGTAGGAGCTCTTTCGGTGTGCCATTTTGAATAATTTGCCATGATATTATCAAGCAATTTGGTGGCCTCACCCAAAGTAATTTCCATAAAAGTACCACCCACGATGGAATCTAAAAGATTACGAGAAACAAAATTCAATCCCGCATAAAAAAATTGTATGATCATCCAAAGATTTAACCCATGAGTTAGGCAATTCCTTAGCATCATTTTCATCCTTTCCCAAGATTGTGCGACATGCTCATTTTCAAGTTGCTTGAAATTCATGATCTAGGTTCTAAGGGAAATAATTTTTGCGGGAGGAACATACTTAGTGGTAAAAGCATCTTTGCACTTATTCCAAGAATCGATACTATTGCGAGGCAAAGAAGAGAACCAAATTTTTGCAGAATCACGCAAAGAAAACGGAAATAATTTCATCTTTACAACATCATTGTCCGCATCTTTTTTATTTTGCATATCGCATAATTCCACGAAGGTATTAAGATGGACGCGGCATCCTCGTAGGAGTACCGGAAAATTGATCTTTCATAACAAGATTCAGCAAAGCAGTATTAATATCACAAGACTTCGCACTAGTGGCGGGAGGAGCAATCGGAGTGCTAATAAAATCATTGTTGTTGGTATTTGAGAAATCACATAACTTGGTGTTCTCTTGAGTCATGATGACCACACAACAAGATTGCACTAAAAAACAGACCCGGCAAGAAAACGGCGAACGGAAAAAGAGAGGCGAATAAAACGACAAATTTTTGTGAAGTGGGGGAGAGGAAAATGAGAGGCAAATGGCAAATAATGTAAATTGCGAGGAGATGAGATTTATGATTAGGAACCTAGTATATGTTGAAGATCCTCCCCAGCAACGGCACCAGAAATTCCTTTTGATGTCGCTTGAAGCTACGTTGGTATTTCCCCAAAGAGGAAGGGATGATGCAGACAATGGGCGGTAGGTATTTCCTCGATATGAAACCAAGGTTATCAAACCAGAGGAGAACCAAGCAACACAACGTAAACAGCCCCTGCACAACGATAACAAATCCTCGCAACCCGGCATGTTAAAGGGGTTGTCAATCCCTTCCGGGGTACGGCGCCTCAAGATAGGCAAACGGGCATGAGATAAAATTGTAATAGATTGATAGATCGAACGCGAAATAAAATAAATAGAAATAAAACGCAGCAAGGTATTTTTGTATTTTTGGTTTAATAGATCTGAAAATAAATTCAAGGAAAAAGTAGATTGCAAAGGCAAATATATGAGAACGAGACCCGAGGGCCGTAGGTTTCACTAGTGGCTTCTCTCGAGAAAAATAGCAAACGGTGGGTGAACAAATTACTGTTGGGCAATTGATAGAACTTCAAATAATCATGACGATATCCAGCCAATGATCATTATATAGGCATCACGTCCAAGATTAGTAGACCAACTCCTGCCTGCATCTACTACTATTACTCCACACATCAACCGCTATCCAGCATGCATCTAGAGTATTAAGTTGATGGAGAAACGGAGTAATGCAATAAGAACGATAACATGATGTAGAAAATACCTATCTATGTAGAGATAGACCCCATCATTTTATCCTTAGTAGCAATGATACATATGTTGGGGAACGTAGTAATTTCAAAAATTTCCTACGCACACGCAAGATCATGGTGATGGCATAGCAACGAGAGGGGAGAGTGTATGTCCACGCACTGTGAGACCGTAAGCGAAGCGCTATAACAACGCTGTTGATGTGGTCGACGCCTTCACGATCCAACCGATCCAAGTACCGAACGCACGGCACCTCCGAGTTCAGACACGCTCAGCTCGATGACGATCCCCGGCCCGATCCAGAAAGCGTCGGGGATGAGTTCCACAAGACGACGGCGCAGGACGATGATGATGCTCCATCGCGCAGGGCTTCGCCTTAAGCTCCGCGACGATATGACCGAAGTGGAATATGGTGGAGGGGGCACCGCACACGGCTAAGGAACGATCCGAGATCAACTTGTGTCCCATGGGGTGCCCCCTGCCCCATATATAAAGGAGGAGGGGAGGTGCGGCCGCCCTCATAGGGTGAGCTCGAGGAGTCCTACTCCCACCGGAGTAGGACTCCCTCTGCCTTGTTGGAGAAGGAAAGCGGGAGGAAAGAGGAAGGGGGCGCCGCCTCTCCTTGTCCTATTCGGACTAGGGGGAGGGCGGCCTGCCCTCCTCTTATCCCTCATGGCCCATTAAGGCCCAACATCCCCGGAGGGTTCCGTAACTTCGGTGTTAGGAAAAATCCCGATTTCATCGGAACCATTCCGATATCCAAATATAGGCTTCCAATATATCAATCTTTATGTCTCGCCATTTCGAGACTCCTCGTCATGTCCGTGATCACATCCGGACCAACAAACTTCGTACATCAAAACTTATAAACTCATAATAAACCGTCATCGTAACGTTAAGCGTGCAAGGACCCTACGGGTTCGAGAACTATGTAGACATGACCTAGAACTATTCTCGTCAATAACCAATAGCGGAACCTGGATGCCCATATTGGTTCCTACATATTCTTCAAGATCTTTATCGGTCAAACCGCATAACGACATACGTTGTTCCCTTTGTCATCGGTATGTTACTTACCCGAGATTCGATCGTCGGTATCCAATACCTAGTTCAATCTCGCTATCGCAAGTCTCTTTACTCGCTCCGTAATACATCATCTCACAACTAACTTATTAGTTGCAATGCTTGCAAGGCTTATGTGATGTGTATTACCGAGAAGGCCTAGAGATACCTCTCCGACAATCGGAGTGACAAAACCTAATCTCAAATACGCCAACCCAACATGTACCTTTGGAGACACCTGTAGTACTCCTTTATAATCACCCAGATTACGCTAGACGCTTGGTAGCACCCAAAGTGTTCCTCCGTAAACGGAGTTGCATAATCTCATAGTTACAGGAACATGTATAAGTCATGAAGAAAGCAATAGCAATATACTAAACGATCAAGTGCTAGGCTAACGGAATGGGTCATGTCAATCACATCATTCTCCTAATGATGTGATCCCATTAATCAAATGACAACACATGTCTATGGTTAGGAAACATAACCATCTTTGATTAATGAGCTAGTCAAGTAGAGGCATACTAGTGACTATATGTTTGTCTATGTATTCACACATGTATTATGTTTCCGGTTAATACAATTCTAGCATGAATAATAAACATTTATCATGATATAAGGAAATAAATAATAACTTTATTATTGCCTCTAGGGCATATTTCCTTCAGTCTCCCACTTGCACTAGAGTCAATAATCTAGATTACACAAGAATGGTTCTAACACCCATGGAGTCTTGGTGCTGATCATGTTTTGCTCGTGGAAGAGGCTTAGTCAACGGGTCCGCAACATTCAGATCCGTATGTATCTTGCAAATCTCTATGTCTCCCACTTGGACTTGGTCCCAATGGAATTGAAGCGCCTCTTGATATGCTTGGTCCTCTTGTGAAATCTGGATTCCTTTGCCAAGGCAATTGCACCAAGATTGTCACACAAGGTCCTCATTGGTCCCGATGCACTAGGTATGACACCTAGATCGGAAATGAACTCTTTCATCCAGACTCTTCATTTGCTGCTTCCAAGCAGCTATGTACTCCGCTTCACATGTAGATCCCGCCACGACGCTTTGTTTAGAACTCGCACCAACCGACACTCCACCGCTTAATAAAAACACGATCCGGTTTGCGATTTAGAATCGTCCGGATCGTGTCAAAGCTTGCATCGACGTAACCATTTACGACTAGTTCTTTGTCACCTCCATATACGAGAAACATATCCTTAGTCCTTTTCGTATTTCAGATGTTCTTGACCGCTGTCCAGTTGATCCACTCGATTACTTTGGTACCTTCCCGCAAGGCTTATTGCTAAGCATACGTCAGGTCTGGTACATAGCATTGCATACATGATAGAGCCTATGGCTGAAGCATAGGGAACATCTTTCAATTTCTCTCTATCTTATGCTGTGGTCGGGCATTGAGTCTGACTCAATTTCACACCTTGTAATACAGTAAAAATCCTTTCTTTGCTCGATCCATTTTGAACTTTTTCAAAACTTTATCAAGGTATGTGCTTCGTGAAAGTCCAATTAAGCGCCTTGATCTATCTCTATAGATCTTGATGCCCAATATGTAAGCAGCTTCACCGAGGTCTTTCATTGAAAAACTTTTATTCAAGTATCCTTTATGCTATCCAGAATTCTATATCATTTCCAATTAATAATATGTCGTCCACATATAATATCGAAATGCTACAGAGCTCCCACTCACTTTCTTGTAAATACAAAGCTTCTCCAAAAGTCTCAGATAAAACCATATGCTTTGATCACACTATCAAAGCGCTTATTCCAACTCCGAGAGGCTTGCACTGCACCATAAATTGATCGCTGGAGCTTGCACACTTTGTTAGCACCTTTTGGATCAACAAAACCTTCGTTGCATCATATACAACTCTTCTTCTAGAAATCCATTCAAGAATGCAGTTTTACATCCATTTGCCAAATTTCATAATCATAAAATGCAGCAATCGCTAACATGACTTCCGAATAGGATTACCGTATCACTGGTGCGGATCTTACTCTAGTTGACCCACGAGTTCAAGAGAAACTTGATCCAAGTTTCATGATCAATATCATTAGCTTCCTCACTTATTGGTGTAGTTGTCACAAGAACCGGTTCTTGTGATGTACTATTTTCCAATAAGGGAGCAGATACAGTTATCTCATCAAGTTCTACTTTCCTCCCACTCACTTCTTTCGAGAGAAACTCTTTTTCTAGAAAGGATCCGAATTTAGCAACGAAAATCTTGCCCTCAGATCTATGATAGAAGGTGTACCCAATAGTCTCTTTTGGGTATCCTATGAAGACACATTTTCGATTTAGGTTCGAGCTTATCTTGTTGAAGTTTCTTCACATAAGCATCGCAGCCCCAAACTTTAAGATACGACAACTTTGGTTTCTTGCTAAACCATAGTTCATAAGGTGTCGCTTCAACGGATTTTGATGGTGCCCTATTTAACGTGAATGCGCCGCCTCTAAAGCATAACCCCAAAACGATAGCGGTAAATCAGAAGAGACATCATAGATCGCACCATATCTAGTAAAGTACGACACGACGCTCGACACACCATTTCGCTGTGGTGTTCCGGTGGCGTGAGCTGCTAAACTATTCCGCATTGTTTCAAATGCAAACCAAACTCAGAACTCAAATATTCTCCTCCACGATCAGATCGTAGAAATTTTATTTTCTTGTTATGATGATTTTCCACTTCACTCTGAAATTCTTTGAACTTTTCAAATGTTTCACACTTATGTTTCATCAAGTAGATATACCCATATCTCCTCAAATCATCTGTGAAGGTGAGAAAATAACGATACCCGCCAAGGCCTCAACATTCATTGGACCACAAACATCAAGATGTATGATTTCCAATAAATCCTTTGCTCGCTCCATAGTTCCGAGAACGGCGTTTTAGTCATCTTGCCCATGAGGCACGGTTCGCAAGTACCAAGTGATTCATAATCAAGTGATTCCAAAAGTCCATCAAGATGGAGTTTCTTCATGCTTTTACACCGATATGACCCAAACGGCAAGCCACAAATAAGTTGCATTATCATTATCAACTCAGATCTTTTGGTTTCAACACTATGAATATGTGTATTACTACTATCGAGATTCAATAAAATAGACCACTCTTCAAGGGTGCATGACCATAAAAGATATTATTCATATAAATAGAGCAACCATTATTCTCGACTTAAATGAATAACCGCCTCGCATTAAACAAGATCCAGATATAATGTTCATGCTTAACGCCGGCACCAAATAACAATTATTTAGGTCTAAAACTAATCCCGATGGTAGATGTAGAGGTAGCGCGTCAATCGCGATCACATCGACCTTGGAACCATTTCCCACGCAGCATCGTCACCTCGCCTTAGCCAATCTTCGCTAATCCGTAGTTCCTGCTTCGAGTTGCAAATATTAGCAATGTAACCAGATCAAATACCCTGTACTATCATGAGTATTAGTAAGGTACACATCAATAACATGTATATCACATATACCTTTGTTCACCTTGCCATCCTTCTTATCCACCAAATACTTGGGGCAGTTCCGCTTCCAAAGGTCCAAACCGCTTGCAGAGAAGCACTCGGCCAGTGCTTAGGTCCAGACTTGGGTTTCTTCTCTTGAGCAGCAACTTGTTTGTTGTTCTTCTTGAAGTTCCCTTCTTCTTCCCTTTGCCCTTTTTCTTGAAACTGGTGGTCTTGTTAACCATCAACACTTGATGCTCCTTTTGATTTCTACCTCCGCTGCTTTTAGCATTGCGAAGAGCTCGGAATAGACTTGTCCATCCCTTGCATATTATAGTTCATCACGAAGCTCTTGTAGCTTGGTGGCGTGATTGAAGAATTATGTCAATGACACTATCATCGTGAAGATTAACTCCCAGCTTGAATCAAGTGATTATTATACCTGCACATTTTGAGTATGTGTTCACCGATGTAACTATTTTCCTCCATCTTGCAGCTATAGAACTTATTGGAGACTTCATATCTCTCAATCCGGCATTTGCTTGAAATATTAACTTCAACTCCCGAACATCTCATATGCTCCATGACGCTCAAAACGCCGTTGAAGGCCCGGTTCTAAGCCGTAAAGCATGGCACATCGAACTATCGAGTAGTCATCGCTTTGCTCGCCAGACGCTCTTAACGCCGCCGGCCAGTATCAAGAAGCAGTTCGCACCCAAAGTGGTGCTTCCAGGACGTAATTCTTCCGTGCGTAAATGAGGATAATCCTCAAGTTACGGACCCAGTCCGTAATTGCTACCATCATCTTTCAACTTTGCTTCTCAAGGAACGCATTAAAATTCAACGGAACAACAAAGACGAGCCATCTATCTAAGAAACATAGACAAGTAAAATACTATCAGTACTAAGTTCATGATAAATTTAAGTTCAATTAATCATATTACTAAAGAACTCCCACTTAGATAGACATCTCTCTAGTTATCTAAGTGATTACGTGATCCAAGTCAACTAAACCATGTCCGATCATCACGTGAGATGGAGTAGTTTCAATGGTGAACATCACTATGTTGATCATATCTACTATATGATTCACGCTCGACCTTTCGGTCTCGTGTTCGAGGCCATATCTCAGATATGTTAGGCTCCAAGTTTGACCTGAGTATTCGCGTGTGCAACTGTTTTGCACCCGCTGTATTTTAACGTAGAGCCTATCACACCCGATCATCACGTGGTGTCTCAAAGACGAAGAACTTTCGCAACGGTGCATACTCGTGGAGAACACTTCTTGATATTTAGTGAGAGATCATCTTATAATGCTACCGCCAATCAAAGCAAGATAAGATGCATAAAGGATAAACATCACATGCAATCAATATAAGTGATATGATATGGCCATCATCATCTTGTGCTTGTGATCTCCATCTCCAAGCACCGCCGTGATCACCATTGTCACCGCGCGACACCTTGATCTCCATCGTAGCATCGTTGTCGCCTCGCCAACTATTGCTCCTACGGCTATCGCTACCGCTTAGTGATAAAGTAAAGCAATTACATGGCGCTTGCATTTCATACAATAAAGTGACAACCATATGGCTCCCGCCATTGCCGATAACTCGTTACAAAACATGATCATCTCATACAATAAAATATAGCATCACGCTTGACCATATCACATCACAACATGCCCTGCAAAAACAAGTTAGACGCCCTCTACTTTGTTGTTGCAAGTTTTACGTGGCTGCTACGGGCTGAGCAAGAACCGTTTTACCACGCATCAAAACCACAACGATAGTTTGTCAAGTTGGTGATGTTTTAACCTTCGCAAGGACCGGCGAGCCACACTCGGTTCAACTAAAGTGAGAGAGACAGACACCGCCGGTCACCTTTAAGCAACGAAAGTGCTCGAGGCGGTGAAACCAGTCTCGCGAAGCGCACGCTGTAATGTCGGTCCGGGCCGCTTCATCTCACAATACCGCTGAACCAAAGTATGACATGCTGGTAAGCAAGATGACTTATATCGCCCACAACTCACTTGTGTTCTACTCTGCATATGACATCAACGCATAAAACCAGGCTCGGATGCCATCGTTGGGGAACGAGTAATTTCAAAATTTCCACGCACACGCAAGATCATGGTGATGGCATAGCAACGAGAGTGGAGAGTGTATGTCCACGCACTGTGAGACCGTAAGCGGAAGCGCTATAACAACGCTGTTGATGTAGTCGACGCCTTCACGATCCAACCGATCCAAGTACCGAACGCACGGCACCTCCGAAGTTCAGCACACGCTCAGCTCGATGACGATCCCCGGCCCGATCCAGAAAGCGCGGGATGAGTTCCACAAGACGACGGCGTGGGACGATGATGATGCTCCACGGCGCAGGCTTCGCCTAAGCCCGCGACGATATGACCAAAGTGGAATATGGTGGAGGGGGCACCGACATGGCTAAGGAACGATCCTAGATCAACTTGTGTCCCATGGGGTGCCCCCGCCCCGTGATATAAAGGAGGGGGGAGGTGCGGCCGGCCCTCATAGGGTGCGCCGAGGAGTCCTACTCCCACCGGGAGTAGGACTCCCTCTTGCCTTGTTGGAGAAGGAAAGGGGAGGGAAGAGGAGGGCGCCTCCTTGTCCTATTCGACTAGGGGGGAGGCGCTGCCTGCCCTCCTCTTCTCCCTCATGGCCCATTAAGGCCCAACATCCCCGGAGGGTTCCGTAACCCCCTGTTCCGAAAAATCCCGATTTCATCCTAACCATTCCGATATCCAAATATAGGCTTCCAATATATCAATCTTTATGTCTCGCCATTTCGAGACTCCTCGTCATGTCCGTGATCACATCCGGACTCAACAAACTTCGTACATCAAAACTTATAAACTCATAATAAACCGTCATCGTAACGTTGTTGCAAGGACCCTACGGGTTCGAGAACTATGTAGACATGACCTAGAACTATTCTCGGTCAATAACCAATAGCGGAACCTGGATGCCCATATTGGTTCCTACATATTCTTCAAGATCTTTATCGGTCAAACCGCATAACGACATACGTTGTTCCTTTGTCATCGGTATGTTACTTACCCGAGATTCGATCGTCGGTATCCAATACCTAGTTCAATCTCGCTATCGCAAGTCTCTTTACTCGCTCCGTAATACATCATCTCACAACTAACTTATTAGTTGCAATGCTTGCAAGGCTTATGTGATGTGTATTACCGAGAAGGCCTAGAGATACCTCTCCGACAATCGGAGGACAAAACCTAATCTCAAATACGCCAACCCAACATGTACCTTTGGAGACACCTGTAGTACTCCTTTATAATCACCCGATTACGCCAGACGCTTGGTAGCACCCAAAGTGTTCCTCCGTAAACGGAGTTGCATAATCTCATAGTTACGTGAACATGTATAAGTCATGAAGAAAGCAATAGCAATATACTAAACGATCAAGTGCTAGGCTAACGGAATGGGTCATGTCAATCACATCATTCTCCTAATGATGTGATCCCATTAATCAAATGACAACACATGTCTATGGTTAGGAAACATAACCATCTTTGATTAATGAGCTAGTCAAGTAGAGGCATACTAGTGACTATATGTTTGTCTATGTATTCACACATGTATTATGTTTCCGGTTAATACAATTCTAGCATGAATAATAAACATTTATCATGATATAAGGAAATAAATAATAACTTTATTATTGCCTCTAGGGCATATTTCCTTCAACATACGTGTCGGTTCCCTTTCTGTCACTGGGATCAAGCACCGTAAGATCGAACCCACTACAAAGCACCTCTTCCCATTGCAAGATAAATAGATCAAGTTGGCCAAACAAAACCCAAATATCGGAGAAGAAATATGAGGCTATAAGAGATCATGCATAAAAGAGATCAAAGAAACTCAAATAATTTCATGGATATAAAAAGATAGATCTAATCGTAAACTCAAAGTCCATCGATCCCAACAAACACACCGCAAAAGAGTTACATCATATGGATCTCTAAGAGACCATTGTATTGAGAATTCAGAGAGAGAGAGATGAAGCCATCTAGCTACTAACTACGTAATTCAAGGTCTACAAAGAACTACTCACGATCATCGGAGAGGCACCAATGGAGGTGGTGAACCCCATCCGAGATGGTGTCTAGATTGGATCCGTGGTTCTAGACTCATGCGGCTGGATGAATATTTCGTCGACTTCTAGGGTTTTGGGAATATTGGGTTATTTATAGAGCAAAGAGGCGGTTCGAGGGCACGAGGTGGGCACAACCCACCAGGGCGCGCCTGGGCCTCCTGGCGCGCCCTAGTGGGTTGTGCCCTCCTCTAGGCTGTTGGGGAACATAGTAATTTCAAAAAAAAATCTTGGCATGGCGCGCCCTAGTGGGTTGTGCCCTCCTCTAGGCTGTTGGGGAACATAGTAATTTCAAAAAAAAAATTCCTACGCACACGCAAGATCATGGTGATGCATAGCAATGAGAGGGGAGAGTGTTGTCCATGTACCCTCGTAGACCGAAAGCGGAAGCGTTATGACAACGCGGTTGATGTAGTCGTGCATCTTCACGATCCGATCGATCCAAGTACCGAACGGATGGCACCTCCGAGTTCAGCACACGTTCAGCTCGATGACGTCCCTCGAACTCACGATCCAAAGAGAGCTCGAGGGAGAGTTCCACAAGACGACGGTGTGATGACGGTGATGATGATGCTACCAACGCAGGGTTTCGCCTAAGCACCGCTACGATATGACCGAGGTGGATTATGGTGGAGGGGGGGCACCGCACACGGCTTGGAACAATCAACTTGTGTGTCTATGGATGCCCCCGCCCCCGTATATAAAGGAGCAAGGGGGAGGCCGGCCGCCTTGGTGCGCCCCAAGGAGAGGAGGGATCCTCCTCCTAGTAGGAGTAGGATTCATCCTTTCCTAGTCCTACTAGGAAGGGGGAAGGGGGAAGGAAAGAGAGGGAGAGGGAGAGGGAAAGAGGGGCCGCGCCCCCCTCCCCTAGTCCAATTCGGACTCCCCATGGGAGGGGCGCGCCACCTCCTCGGCTGCTGCCCTCTCTCTTCCCTCAGGCCCACTAAGGCCCAATACTTCCTCGGGGTTCCGTAAACCCTCCGCACTCGTTTTCTCTCAA
Source organism: Aegilops longissima (assembly GCA_021605205.1). Classification (NCBI taxonomy): domain Eukaryota; kingdom Viridiplantae; phylum Streptophyta; class Magnoliopsida; order Poales; family Poaceae; genus Aegilops; species Aegilops longissima. Next base: position 46,267,661 of record CM038680.1, on the reverse strand, counting down.
ACCACCCGAACACTTCCTGTCCGAATATAGCCGCCCAAAATATCAATCTTTACGCCTCGACCATTTCGAGACTCCTCGTCATGTCCGTGATCACATCGGGACTCAACTACCTTCGGACATCAAAACACATAAACTCATAATACCGAACGTCACCAAACATTAAGCGTGCGGACCTCTACGGTTCGAGAACTATGTAGACATGACCGAGGCACGCCTCCGGTCAATAACCAATAGCGGAACCGGATGCTCATATTGGCTCCTACATATTCTACTTAAGATCTTTATCGGTCAAACCGCATAACAACATACTTGTTCCCTTTGTCATCGGTATGTTACTTGCCCGAGATTCGATCGTCGGTATCTCAATACCTAGTTCAATTTCGTTAGGCAAGTCTCTTTACTCGTCCTGTAATACATCATCCTGCAACTAACTCATTAGTTGCATTGCTTGCAAGGCTTATAATGATGTGCATTACCGAGAGGGCCCAGAGATACCTCTCCGACAATCAGAGTAACAAATCCTAATCTCGATCTATGCCAACTCAACAAGTACCATCGGAGACACCTGTAGAGAACCTTTATAATCACCCAGTTACGTCGTGATGTTTGGTAGCACACAAAGTGTTCCTCCGGTATTCGGGAGTTGCATAATCTCATAGTCATAGGAACATGTATAAGTCATGAAGAAAGCAATAGCAATATACTAAACGATCGAGTGCTAAGCTAATGGAATGGGTCAAGTCAATCACATCATTCTCTAATGATGTGATCCTGTTAATCAAATGACAACTCATGTCTATGTCTAGGAAACTTAACCATCTTTGATTCAACGAGCTAGTCAAGTAGAGGCATACTAGTGACACTTTGTTTGTCTATGTATTCAAACATGTAATAAGTTTCCAGTTAATACAATTCTAGCATGAATAATAAACATTTATCATGATATAAAGAAATATAAATAATAAATTTATTATTGCCTCTAGGCATATTTCCTTCAGTCTCCCACTTGCACTAGAGTCAATAATCTAGATTACACGGTAATGATTCTAACACCCATGGAGTCTTGGTGCTGATCATGTTTTGCTCATGAGAGAGGCTTAGTCAACGTCTCTACAGCATTCAGATCCGTATGTATCTTGCAAATCTCTATGTCTCCCTTCTTGACTTGGTCGCGGATGGAATTGAAGCGTCTCTTGATGTGCTTGGTTCTTTTGTGAAATCTGGATTCCTTTGCCAAGGCAATTGCACCAAGATTGTCACAAAAGATTTTCATTGGACCCGATGCAAGAGGGTATGACACCTAGATCGGATATGAACTCCTTCATCCAGACTCCTTCATTTGCTGCTTCCGAAGCAGCTATCTACTCGGCTTCACACGTAGATCCCGCCACGACGCTTTGCTTAGAATTGCATCAACTGACAGCTCCATCGTTCAATATAAATACGTATCCGATTTGTGACTTAAAGTCATCCGGATCAGTGTCAAAGCTTGCATCGACGTAACCATTTACGACGAGCTCTTTGTTACCTCCATAAACAAGAAACATATCCTTAGTCCTTTTCAGGTATTTTAGGATGTTCTTGACCGTTGCCCAGTGATCACTACAAGAAATACGTTGATCCATGAAGGTCCCAAGCCGTCATGAACCGCGTGCAAATCATCACAACTGCCCACCCATGACGGTTCTGAAATTCATCATGTATTCCGTGTCATAAATTGTTCTCTATGATGGAACTTCAAAATTGTCATGAGTTATCTACATCCATGATGGTTCTTCACTATCACAGATAAGCCTCGGGCTCGTCCGGCCCAAACCCAGGCCCATGCCTCTATGACGATCAAGTACCATCACAAAATTTTCATGACGTTGTGTTGGTGTTGATATGAGATGGCGGCCTGCATGGCCCATGAACCAATTCCAGCCTAGTCAGGCCCATTAACCTGTTTCCTTCGATCCAGCCCACTTAGCATTGTTCTTAGGTCCAGCCTGTGATCATGTTTTATATGGTGCAGCTCGTTAGCTATGGCCTTAGTTCTGGCCTGTTAGCCTATTCTCTAGTGGTCCAGCCCATTAGCATGTTACCATTTTGCTATCTAATTGTAGCCCGGTCAAGTTTCATGAAATCTAGCCCATTATTGTTCCAGCCAATACGTTGAGCCTTTTTATTTCGGTCAGGTTTCCCAACCAATTTCTACCCAAGTACAACAAGTATACACACAATGCTATATATGAACAAGAATACAAATTCTGATCCAACATCAAATCACACCTGATCCACCATAATACAAAACTACTATCACTTCAGTACCACAGACTACCTAAAAGCAAAATGCATGCATGCATTTATCCTTCAATAGAATGCATGCAATTTGCAATTGCAAAAGCATTAGTACATCTTCCAGCAAAAGACCACACATATTACCATCACCTTCTAGCAATTTTGAGTTTTGAAAACCACCTTACCCTATAACTGAACTTGATTGCATCTGCCTTAGCAAGAGCTCAACTTTCGCATTAATCTCAACTGGCTTCTTCGTGCCCAATCCTTGCCGCTTCTGAGTCTTGTATCTTCTTAGTCAAGGTGTCGACAACCTACCGAAGCTTTAGCATTTCCTTTTTTTCTAGATTGCAAGGTCTGCTTCAAGGTTGCTTGCACCAGTTCTCTCACACGTGTTGGATCCCACATGTTGAAGAAACATGGGCTTCTTGGTGCACTGAGCAAACGTCAGCTACAACCTTGGAGGCTGGTTGTTGTCCATCTTCTGTAGGTTGAGAGACCTTTTCCACTTGAGTCTAGCAGTGCAAGCAACAAACATGGTTATGGGATTATGAGAAAACTTTACCACAAAAATACAGGACAAATTGTTGATGTCCCTAGGATTGATCCATTTATGTACTCCCTCCATCCTGAAATAACTGTCGCTCAAACAGATGTACGTCTAGATACATCCATTTGAGCGACAGTTCTTTCAGGACGGAGCTAGCATGTGATGTACATATATAGACATCTAGTTATGCAGAAGATCATATTTAGGCAATCCTCCAGAAATTCATGAAAGGAAATATAGCACAGGTATACACGATACACAATCATGGAATTGAGCAAAAATGGATCAAATATATTGAGACCAAGTATGAATTGTTGTCTTTGTAGATAAGATTTGAAGGTGTCTATAAAATCATTCAACAGTGCCAAGTGGGCCATAGTCATGCCCGGTTGTTTCAACTCAAATTATTCTTCACCTCTTTTAGGTCGACTTTACAATTATAATCTATAGAAAGATAAGTACTGTGATATGATTAGCAATCTTTGAATGTTGACTTACAATTGTAGATTGTACACTATCAGTGTAGCCTTTCTTCTTGTCATTGTAGTGCCACTCCTGGAACAAACCCAATGAAGTGGCTTTTTATCTTTGTAATTTTCTCCCTGAAAACATCATATATGAAACATGCTTATGTTTGTATTCAGCATTACTTGAGATTTTGGTAGTTATGTACAAACATGTACAATAACAACAGTGAACTTTACTTTATCTATTTGTTTAGGATAAGATACCATTAATGAGATAAAGCATTTATCAGATGAGGCCATGGAAGGAGTATATACAGTAACAATGTAGAAACAAAAATTCATAGGTGGGCATCCACAGCCACATGTGTCACTTACTCCCTCTGGTCCCTTTCACTCCGCATATAAGATGTCTGAAGTCAAACTTAGTAAAGTTTGACCAACATTGTAGAAAAAAATATCAACATTAGCAATGCAAATCAAATCATTAGATGCGTCATGAATTTAATTTTCATTCTTTTTTAACTTCAATATTGTAGATATCGATATTTTTTTAAGTGTGGTCAAACTTTACAAAGTTTGACTTCAGACAATTCTTATATGCAAAGTAAAAAGGACCAGAGGGAGTACCAAATTATCAGTGCACGAGGTAGCTGCAGGAACCAGTTGTCTAATGAAACTTAACTTGAGCATGGTTAGCTTTGTTCTTTTCACATAACTACTACATCAAAATACCGATTGAATGTAAATTGTAAGGCACTTTATAGGTTAGCATTTAGAAGGCAAGAGTTTAGTTTTCAGGAAGAAACATACCATCTTATTGGATCCTTCCAGCTTTCCATGAGAGCATTCCATTGGTAATCAGTCATCAAGTTGGCAGGAGAAATTCTCGTTACCAGATTGGGTGGGAAGGTTAAAATACTTCCGTTTGAGCCTGTATCACCGTTGGTGTACTGTAGACTCCCTCATTTGGGTGCAAGTCTTCATAAATGGTGCAACTTATGTGTTCATATGAAACTTTATCTAGCCAGAAGAAAGACCATGTATAAGAATCACAATATCTCATATCTGACAGATAGCTAGCAACAGAATATGGGAAAAGCCTAGACTATGTACTTACACCAACTTCGTCACCCAGCGTTGTCCTTTTTCTTGTAATCATTCCAATGCTCAAGCACGGGCACATGGTTTCTAACAGCAATGTTGCATTCAATTGCAAACTATGCAGCAACAAGAGGTACCTCCGGCATTATCTCCGCTTTTGGAATGATGAGTGGCATTTTGGCCCGCCAGGCTCAACTGATCATATTGAGACTCTTTTCCCCATATTGTTTCTCCTTTCCAATTGCTTCTCTCCTAATTGTATATGTACAAATAAGAAATAACAGCAGGAATTAAGCTCGGAAAATAGCCATGGCAACATATTATTGGTTGGATGGTAACAACAATTAAAGAACAAATGGTAGCGCAAGGCAGTGATAAGAGGAACTAATGATTTATGCACTGGTAGATGATCTCACAAGCTTAATTACTTGAGAGTATAGCAGATAAATACATGAACATGGTAAGGAACATTTTCAAAAGCTCAAACAACTATGTGCACATACATGATGTAAGTAGTATCTTTAATCACTTTCTTTTGGTATTCTGCAAAAGGAACTATAGATGGTTGGATGTCATGCAGTTGCAAAACACAGCAGAAAACAGATCCAAAACAATAGCAAAGCCACATCCGATCACAAGCAGTGTACACAATGGTATTATATTACATACTCTGAGCATGAGCAAAGGTTGTCAATAATGAATCTTACAAAATTAAACACTACATGATTGAACTGCTAAATTCAGAATCTACACAGGGAGAGCCAGCATGATATGAAATTACAGTTTAGATTAAGCACATGTTATTGCATTGCTAAATTCAGATTCAAGTATTTTATCTCATGGCTAATCCCAATTGATTTTTTAATGTAGATAAATGTTATTATGATGGAAACTGAACAGACTGATACATCCTGGAATAGAATGATAGATTAAATAGGTTAGCGATACATGTCTAGCTTTTGTGATCCGGATGAAATCTGATTCGTTGTCATTCATATTTTTGACCAACCAGAAGTGAACAACTATCCCGTGTCCCTTTTTGTCCCTGTCCCCTGTTTCTCTATACCTGCCCCACATTTTCAACAGCACCGCATCAAAAGCAACAAATAAAACGATTAACGGGTCCACAACCCATCTTTCCCAACCCAAACAGAAAAAGAAACAACACGAGCATCTTAGCTTGCAAGACAAGGAAAACTAGACGCAAAATGGCTAAAAAAGGGACAGGGAATACGAGCGACAATGGTAACCAAGATCCACCTCTAATTTGCATTCACCACACACTTGCAACGTGAACAAAACCCTCTCATACCCTGCAAAACCACTAGTTAGTTAACCAGATTGCTCAAAATTCAGGGATCAAACATGAACTAGAAAATCATGAACCTACTTAGGTTTTAGAGTGAACCTAGTTCAACTTCTAGAACAAACAAACAATCACAGGAAAACAGATACAAGCAACAAAATTTGCCAAAATTCAGTCCAGAAAAACTAGTCTGAAAATCTGCTTATTTGGTAACTATAATTGATCATGAAACTACAGTAAATAGAACAGGAAGCTACTGTGAATTTCACAAAATCAACATGCAAAAATTACATTGTACTTGGTCTAAATACTACTGAAACATGAACTACGATGGCTGAATTCAGAGATTGCAACTCAGGAAACATACAAGACAGTAAAATCCAACAAGAGGTTAATGTAAATATTAGATGTTGTTTTATAGTCAAGTTACTCTAAATTTAGTATTCAGGAACATATAAGCTAACATAACAATCATCGACTTACTGAAAAAATCAGTTTGAAGCTACTGAAAGAAGTTCAACAGTGCTCAGCATTTACAAAACTTACACACACACAAAATGTAAATCCATAGGTCTGCTGTGAAAACAGTCATCGACTTGCTGTAATTTCCCAAGCAACACTATATAGCTCCGGCAACTATAGAGCTTCCACAGTAGGGATCCCACATTAAGCATTTACTAAATCTTGCACTGGAAAATGCAAAAGTAAATTCATAGTGAGGTCACTCCAAAAATCATCAGCAAATTACAGGAAGTACAGATCAAGCTACACTTTTAACTTTCGTACGGTAGTGATGATAAAATGAGCATTTACCAAAACTTTACACTCTACACACTGGAGGAGCAGTGCTACATACATATACATAAAAAGACATACATCGAGAAAGCCTAGAAACTCATAAAATAAATCTTCTCCAAAGTATGCAGGTACCAGCAAAGGAATCAAATGAAATGGAGCTAAGCATGAACAGGCACGAGCAGTACCTCGAAGATGATGAAGCTGCATTCATTAATGTATGTTTCTTTGGTTGTCTCAGCATACATGAAAATGTAAAAAAAACAATACCATTGACGTATTTGTTAACTTGTTATCTGATGATACAGACTGGAACATACTCCTTCACTCAACTACTGCATTACATTGGAATTACAGTACTTAACCACTAGAATTGCATTAGAAAAAGCAAGCAAGATACAATGGCACTGATCTTAACATACAGTAGTAAACAAGGTTAAAAAACACTGGAATACAAGAGCTAACCAAAAAAAAAGGACCAGCATGAATCTCAATACAGAGATCTAGCGGACAATAAAACAAAAATTGATTTCATCCGTCTGAAAATTAGCAAATCTGATATCCAGTGCAAAAAAAAATCATAACTGAATTTGGATGTGTATGAGATCCAAATACAGAAACCACATAAGAGTACGAATCCTTTTGCATCGGCAATTATCCCTACACACATATACGAGCAAATAGGCAAGCGTGAGATGGCTTTAGTAGGATCGTACCTACTATTTGGGTCCTCGTGGCTTCCTCTCCCAAGAAGCTTCTTCGGAAGTTGTGAGTGACGGCGATGGTATGGTGGCAGAAAGTCCTTCAACCAGCGGCGTTGTGGTGGCGGAGGTCTTTGAAGCGGCGAGGCTTGGTCGAGCGGTCGTTGATGTGTGGTGTCGCTGGATGCAGAAGGGGAGGTGGAGTCGTGGCCTGCGGGGGAGGGTGTGGATTAGGGCATGAGCGGGAGGTAGGGGGTGGAGGGAGAGGTGTTGGGGCGAAGAAGACCTTGCCCCGGCGACGGCTTGGTCCGGCGGTGATTGAAGGGTTCGGTGGAGATGGAGGGGAGGGTGAGTGGATCTGGCTGGTGGTGGAGCCGAAAGGAGCGAGTTCGAGTTGGGGACGAAGGGGATTTGGGAATTGCAGGCGGGTGTGGAGGCACAGGGGGAGGATAATTGGTGTCAGTGTGTGTAAAATTACAGGAGTAACCTTCATACCATGCCAGTGGAAGTCTGGCCGGCTCGTGGTTTTGCTGAAGCCTGTTGGGTAACATGGTAAATTCACCTTGGATATTTTTTTGGGTTGGCGCCCTGGGAGCCAAAAGTGACCAGGCGCGCGCGGGTTTTCTTGCCGCGTGACACGTTTGCAAAATATACTCCCTCCTTTTTCTTTTTACTTCCCATATAAGATTTGTCTTAAATCAAAAAAATTAAAGTTTGACAAAATTTATATACAAAATTATCAACATCTACAATATTAGAGATGTACAAGATGAAAGTTAATTAAATGGTGTATCTAATGATATCAATTTTACGTTATTAATTGTTAATATTTTTTGGTATACTCTTGGTCAAACTTCATTATGTTTGACTTGAGACAAATCTTATATGCGGACTAAAAAGAAAAGGAGAGAGTGCTAGACAAATACATTTTACTCCCCTCTCGCTTCTCGAGATTTAAGTTTGACCATATATTATACCAATTTTTGCCTGCAGAAGCGTGAGCGCACTACATTGTGAAAGAAAGGGTATTTATTATGCTATATTTTAGTACAAAATTAAAAAGATTAGTGTAATGTATGTGTTACTCCCTCCGTCCCATAATGTCAGAGTCAAAAAACATCTTACATTATGGGACGAAGTGAGTAACATTCTTGTAAACCACGACGGAAGCAATGAACCCACCAACTCCATCAAACTTGGCCTTATGATGCTTAGGACAGGAAAATATTAGGAGCTTGTTTGGTTTCTACCCAGGACTACCCTGCCAAATCACGGGCGTCGTTGGCGAGCCAAAAAATTGGCGACCAATTCGGCCGCCCGCGTTTCGTCAGCAATTGAGCGCATAAAGTATAGAGAGAAGGGTTGGGCGTCGTGGGCTTGCCAAAGTTTTGGTTCCATCTAAACACGATGCAGCCTCCCAATCAACGCTAATATATTGGCAAGGCACGTGATGGATGCAATCCAAACAGCCCCTAGATGCTCTCGAAGCTTACATGTTCCCATGCTATGGGAGCACTCGAGCCTTAGAATCTCATATCCAATGGTCGAAGGAGATTCACTGCATTCATGTAATTAGGTAACTCTTTGAGGTTTTTTTGCAATCTGTGGAACCTTTGTAGGAGACCATTGGATCTCCTATCCGGCGGCCCAGATGCTCCTCGAGCATTGGAGCATCTATGCTCTTGGAGCACCAGGTATGCATCCGCCTAGGACGACGCTTAGCAGCTTGTCGAGGAGGAACACCTAAGGCACTATAGGTGATTGGGGGTCTCCCATGCTCAAAGCCTAAAGAATTATGGAGAGGTGATCTGCACCAGGCAACCGCGCAACCAGCGATCAACACAAGCACTCCACATCGCACAGCGAAGACATATATATATAAGATATTGGGTGTTAAACTCTACTGGCACATGTCGATGTTTGTGTGCCTGAATAGCAAAAGAAGACTAAAGCTGGATTCATTACCCCGATCGACACACCAAATCGCATGAACGCTAGAGCCAGATCCCTTCCACCACCACGGCGCAAACGGGAGAGTTAAGAGGATCCATGCAAAATGTCTAGACCATCATCTCTCGCCGATGAAAGATGACAGTGAGGGAGGGCTCGCTGGATGGCCGTTAGAGACTGCATGAAGACACGTGCGGTGGACTACACGAGGGATGAGGGAGGAATAATATAGCACATATCACCCCAATAAGGTAACATATATGAGGACATATGCAGTTGACTACATGAGGAAGGAGAAGGGGAGGGACTACATAGACGGAGCCTTCTCTTTCGAACCCCGTGTAATGTCAATGGAATATAGATGTCACGGAGAGATCGCATTTAAGTCTCCATTGTTAGAATTAATGGGCTAGGCCCATAGCAATTTCTGAAATCTCAAAGCCCATGTATAAAATGGCAAATGGTGGTGCTAAGTTTAGTCCCACCTTGGAAGTTGAAGAAGAGTTGGACCTCTTTATATAGTGGGTTCTCTCCACCACTCTAAGTGGTGTGTGAGAAGAGAAAGGAAAACCACACGACGCTCGCTGCCGCCGCTTTGGCGAGGCGAGGCGCATATGCGTTTATGCGCGTCCGCCAAATCGGTCCGTCTCCTTGCAAGAGCGCTTCCTTTTGCCGCTTTATTTTATGTCTTGGCGACAAGTTTTGATTTCTTGTCCGTAAGTATATCGAATTAGAAACCGAGTCGGTTTGGGATTGTGGTCGCGACACAACACGCCTCTCGTCCTAATATATATACAGCTACCGATCGCGCCGAGATACACGAAAAACACCTAGGGTTTTGCCTCATCTCACAACTTGCGCCGCCATCGTAGTCTACTTCCATCCCAAACGCCGGCGCATCGGCGCGTGGGAGAGCAGGTCTCGTAACCGTTCGTCTTTGCGATCCTGCACCGGAGAGGACGAATTAGGTTTTGGGAAGCGCCTGGCGCGATCGCTCAAATTCGTCATCACGGGTCGCCTTCCGTCCAAGTCGGCGGTGCTACTCATCGTCGTATTCATCGCCGTCAGCAGCAATCGTCACCAACATCGCTCATCAACACCGCCGCACCCATAATAGCTAACGATCAAGACGCCCAACATCCTCTGTTCATGTCTGTTTTACAGCTATTGTTACATGTTTGCCGCTGTTATGCATGTCTTGCTGTTCTTATAGTTTGCTAGATTATTGCATGCTAGTATCTCTTCTAGTCATGAATTATTTATCGAATTAATCATGAACTTGCCTAATATTCCAACAATCCAAAAACCTAATTGTAGGCAATTTCTGAGTTAACTATGGCTGGATTCATTGATGCACCGAGGCCGGATAAGTTTACGGTGTGCACTTTAAGAGGTGGCGGTGAAAACCACGCCCGCTTATCGCTCTCGAAAGTTTTCCACGCTAGTGTTGGTGCTCCAGAGGGAATGACCGACGAAGATCGGAGAAAATTCCAGAAGCCAATACTATGTTTGTGGGATGCATTCGAGTGTTCTTGCCGACCGTCTGTGTGATGTGTACATGCACATAAACGACGGAAAAATTCTGTGGGATGCATCAATGCAAAATTGTGCAACAGATGCAAAAATGAACTGTACATCATGGAGAGTTTTCATGACTACAAGATGGTGAATAACCGCTCGTGGTTGAACAAGCTCATGAGATACAAATGCATTGTGAAGGAACTTGAACTCCTTAAATGTGTTCTACCCGACAAATTCGTGGCTGGGTGCATGATTGCAAAGTTGCCTCCTTCATGGAGGAATTTCGCCACAACTCGAACCATAAGAGACAGGAGATATCAATTGAAAATCTGATTGCATCTCTTGATGTTGAAGAAAAGCTCGGGCTAAAGATACCACTTTGTAAAAGGAGGTGAGGTTCAGCCATCGCTAACATGGTGCAGAGGTACCCACGTAACAAGAACAAAGGGAAGAACAAACCTGTTTTCAACAAGCCTACCAAGACTACTACCTTCAAGAAGAAGAAGTTCAACAAGGCTGAGCTAGAGTGCTACGCCTGTGGGAAGCCCGACACTTTTCCAATGAATGCCCCGAACGTGCAGACCGCAGAGGGAAAACAAGCTCCAAGACTGTCAACATGGTGACCGCTAGCAATCTTGATGGGTATGGTAATTTACCTATTGTGCTTTCAGATTTCAATCATCTTCATGGTGGATTGATTCGGTGCTAACGCTCATGTCCGTGGCCGACATCTCCTGTTTACTTCTTATCGTGTCGCAAGGGATTCTTCCGTCCTAATGGGGAATGGGTCACATGCTTCGCTCGTGGCATTGGCACGGTGGATCCAAGTTTACTTCGCAAAGATCGTGCAACTAAGGAACGTGCAAGATGTCCCTACTATGAACAAGAATCTAGTTAGCGGCTCCCTTCTATGTCGAGATGGATTTAAGGTAGTTTTAGAGTCCAATAAAGTAATCGTGTCAAGATTTGGACAATTTATAGGAAAAGGCTATGAGTGCGGAGGCTTGTTCCGCTTTTCTCTTTCAGATTTTTGCAATAAGTCAATAAACCAAATTCGTGCTAGTGTTAATTATGATGCAAGTATTTGGCACTCTCGCTTATGTCATATTAATTTTGGTTTAATGTCTCGCTATCCAAAGATGAGTTTAATTCGAACTTCACAGTTGCCAAAGGTTCAAAGTGCCATAGTTGTGTGCATCTAAGCAACCTCGAAAGCCTCATAAGGCTGCCGAGGAGAGAAACTTGGCACCTCTAGAACTCATACATTCTGATCTCTGTGAGATGAATGGTGTGTTGACAAAAGGTGGAAAGAGATATTTCATGACTTTGATTGATGATGCGACTAGATTTTGCTATGTTTATTTGTTGCAAACTAAAGATGAAGCATTAGACTACTTTAAAATCTATAAAGCTGAAGTTGAAAATCAACTAGAGAGAAAGATCAAGCGTCTTAGGTCCGATCGTGGTGGAGAGTATTTTCCAAAAGTTTTTGATGAATTTTGTGAGGAACATGGTATTATTCATGAGAGGACGCCTCCCTATTCACCTCAATCAAATGGAGTGGCCGAGAGGAAAAACCGCACATTGACTGACTTGGTGAATGCCATGTTAGACACTGCTGGTTTATCTAAGGCATGGTGGGGGAGGCTCTATTGACTTCATGTCATGTCCTGAATAGAGTTCCCAACAATAATAAAGAGAAAACCCCTTATGAGGAGTGGGTTGGGAGAAAACCATCACTTTCTTATTTGCGCACTTGGGGATGTTTGGCAAAGGTCAATATTCCTATTCCTAAGAAACGCAAACTTGGACCAAAGACAGTGGATTGTGTCTTTCTAGGATATGCTCAACGGAGCATTGCTTATAGGTTTTTAGTGGTAAAATCTGAAGTACCTGATATGCATGTTGATACTATAATGGAATCTCGTGATGCAACATTTTTGAGAACATATTTCCTATGAAAGATATGCATAGCATTGCTAGATTTTTCTTCCGAGATAATTCTGAATCTAGTACAACCGATGAATATTTCGAACAATCACATGAGGAAGTCCTTGAGAAGGATAACAATGAAGTTCCTAGAAGGAACAAGAGAAAAGGATTGCAAAATCCTTTGGTGATGATTTCATTGTATACCTTGTGGACGACACACCCAAGACGATTGCAGAAGCATATGCATCTCCGGATGTAGATGATTGGAAAGAAGCTGTTGAAAGATCGAGGATGTCGCCTAGAGGGGGGGGGGGTGAATAGGCGCTTTAAAATAATTACGGTTTAGGCTTGAACAAATGCGGAATAAACCTAACGGTTAATTTGACAAGCACAAAACCTAAAACAACTAGGCTCACCTATGTGCACCAACAACTTATGCTAAGCAAGATAATCAACTATGTGATAGCAAGATATATGACAAAGAACAATATGGCTATCACAAAGTAAAGTGCATAAGTAAAGGGGCTCGGGTAAGAGATAACCGAGGCACGCGGAGACGACGATGTATCCCGAAGTTCACACCTTGCGGATGCTAGTCTCCGCTTGGAGCGGTGTGGAGGCACAATGCTCCCCAAGAAGCCACTAGGGCCATCAGAATCTCCTCACGCCCTCGACAATGCAAGATGCCGTGAATCCACTAAGGGACCCTTGAGGCGGTCACCGAACCCGCATAAATGGCAACCCTTGGGGCGGTCACCGAACCCAGACACTTTGGCAACCCTTGGGGCGGTCACTGAACTCATCAAATTGCTCGGGCGATCTCCACAACCTAATTGGAGACCCGACGCTGTCTTGAGCTTTACACCACAATGATTGAGCTCGAACACTACTAACTGCCTAGGGCGCCCAAGCACCCAAGAGGAACAAGCTCAAGGGCACCAAGCACCCAAGAGTAATAAGCTTCTCAACTTGTAACTTCCACGTATCACCGTGGAGAACTCAAACCGATGCACCAAATGTAATGGCAAGGGCACACGGAGTGCCAAGTCCTTCTCTCTCAAATCCCACCAAAGCAACTAATGCTAGGGAGGAAAATGAGAGGAAGAACAAGACGGAGAACACCAAGAACTCCAAGAACTAGATCCAAGGGGTTCCCTCACATAGAGGAGAAAGTGATTGGTGGAAATGTGGATCTAGATCTCCTCTCTCTTTTCCCCAAAACTAGCAAGAATCCATGGAGGGATTGAGAGATAGCAAGCTCGGAGAAGGTCAACAATGGGGAAGAACACGAGCTCAAAGGATAAGGTTCAATGGGGAAAAGACCCCTTTTATAGGAGGGGAAAATCCAACTGCTACCCCACCGAACAGCCTCAAGACAGAGCGGTACTACCGCTAGGGAAGGGCGGTATTATCACGAGGGCGGTATTATCACGAGGGCGGTACTACCGCTCCTACCAAGCGGTACTACTGCACTGAAGAGAGGGGCAGCCATCGCCCCAGAGCGGCATCGCTGCTGGGGTAGAGCGGTACTACCGCTCGAGCGGTACTACCGCTTCTATGCCGCCTTAGTGCCGCAAAACCCGACACTAAAAACTTCATTCGAGAATCGAGGCGGAAGTAGCCAGACGCACAGCAGTATTGGGCCGAACTCCCAAGCGGTACTACTGTTCGGAGAGCGGTACTACCGCTTGAGCGGTACTACCGCCCGAGAGCGGTACTACCGGCTGAGGAGCTTCAAGGTACTACCACTGAGGGTCACTGTACTATCGCTGGCACCAATCTTGAAAACACGAATATTCCAAGGAAAACCGAACGCCATAACTTCTTCATATGAGCTCCGAATTGAGCAAACTCAAGCTTGTTTGAAACAAGACAAGCTTGTTATAGTAAGAAGAGGCAGGGGAGGTATGCTTAGCAAACAAAGGAGTGAACCTCCAACCGAGAAGAACCGGCATACCCTCCAACATCGAAAACATCATAGAAGATGCATGAGAACTCCGTTTTCGATGAACTCGAGCTTGTCATAAAAATGACCATAAGCTCCAAATCTCACAAGGAGAAGAACCAAACAAGAACCAAGAAACATGATGCAAGGATGCAATGGTTTGAGCTCTCGATTTAACGATACGATCAAGCTACTCACTTGAGAGCCCCCTTGATAGAACGGCTATCGATCCTATAACCCGGTCTTCCACAACTACCATGAGACCGGTAAAATAGAAAACCTATCAAGGGCAAACCTTTGCCTTGCACATGGTCCACTTGAGCTGGATGATGACGATCTTGACTCCCTCAAGTTGGACCACCTTTCTTGATTGCGTTGGCTCAAGAAGACTAGTTGATTGCTCCCCATACTCTCCGTGGGTGAGCCTCTCTTCCGCTCATCTTCACAAGTCCATTGTCACCACAATGGACGGCAAGCTTCAAGCACTTGATCTCTTCGTGATGCATCACTTGAACTTGCACACCGCAACCTAACCCCACAAAGAACTCTCACGAAGACCATGGGTTAGTACACAAAGCGTAATGGACAATGCTTACCATACCATGGGATCACTTGATCCCTCTAGGTACATCTTCTACGCTTTGTGAGTTGATCAACTTGATTCACTCTTGACTTAGTCTTGATCAACCTTGAATCTTTCCAACTCTCTTCGTTTGGATGATGTCTTGAAGGTAAACATGAGTGATCACACAATCTTCTTCTTCAAGACATGCTTGCAATAAGCTCAACACTCACATGACCAATCTTTGGATAATTCCTTAAAAGCACCTTGGTCAGCACATAAACTCCTTGAAACCAACACATGGACTTCAAGAAAAGCCTATGGACAAATCCTTCAAATATAACTCAATGCAACCATTAGTCCATAGAGAATGTCATCAGTTACCAAAACCACACATGGGGGCACCGCATGTCCTTTCAGCTGTTCATAATGAGATGGACTCAATTCTTTATAATGGAACTTGGGAACTAACTGATAGACCATATGGTTGTAAACCTGTGGGCTGTAAGTGGGTGTTCAAAAAGAAGCTAAAGCCTGATGGTACTATTGATAAGTACAAGTAGCGGCTAGTGGCCAAGGGCTACACTCGTAAAGAAGGCGAAGATTACTTTGACACCTATTCACCCGTTGCTAGAATGACCACCATTCGAAAGTGTTACTTTCCTTGGCTGCCTCTTGTGGTCTTATCATTCATCAAATGGATGTAAAGACAGCTTTTCTCAATGGAGAGTTGGAAGAGGAGATCTATATGGATCAACTGACGGGTTTGTGGTAAAGGGTGAAGAGAGAAAGGTGTGCAAGTTGTTAAAATCTTTGTATGGTCTCAAACAGCACCTAAGCAATGGCATGAGAAGTTTGAAAGAACTTTGACTTCTGCAGGATTTGTCATTAACGAGGCTGATAGGTGTGTTTACTATCGCCATGGTGGGGGCAATAGTGTCATATTATGTTTGTATGTGGACGACATACGATCTTTGGTACAAACATTAATGCAATTAATGAGGTCAAGTCTTTTCTATCAAAAAGTTTTGACATGAAAGATCTGGGAGAAGCCGATGTAATTCTAAACATCAAACTTATTAAGGATGAGAGTGGGATTACATTAACGCAATCTCACTATGTTGAGAAGGTCTTGAACCGATTCGGTTTTATGGATAGCAAGCCTTCTCCAACACCTTATGATCCTAGCGTGACACTCGTAAAGAACAAGATGTAAACGAGAGATCAATTAAGATACTCTCAAATTGTCGGTTCACTCATGTACTTAGCTAGCGCTACAAGACCAGATATCTCTTTTGCTGTGAGCAAACCTGAGTAGGTTCATGTCCAACCCGGTGATGATCATTGGCATGCACTAGAAAGGGTCTTGCGCTATCCGAGAGGTACTATGAGTTACGGAATTACTTATTCAGGCATCCTCGCCGTGCTAGAAGGATATAGTGATTCAAATTGATCTCCGATGTTGATGTACTTTACGCAACAAGTGGGTATGTATTTACTCATGGTGGTGGCGCAGTGTCATGGAGGTCTTGCAAGCAAACCATATTGACGAGGTCTACTATGGAAGCAGAATTAATCGCTTTGGACACGACCATCGTTGAGGCAGAATGGCTGCGTGAGCTCTTGATGGACTTGCGGTTGTTGAAAAACCTGTACCGCTATTCTTATGAATTGTGATAACCAAACGGTTATCGCTAAAGTGAACAATTCTAAAGATAATTCAAAGTCATCAAGACACGTGAAAAGACGTTCAAGTCTGCCGTAGTTGAGAAACTCCCGAGTAATAATCATTACGTATATACAAACAGACAAAAAACCCTGGCAGATCCTTTACAAAGGGACTATCACGAAATGTGATAGATATTGCATCGAGGAGATGGGTATGAGACCCATAGATGTTACACCATAGTAGTAACCCAACCTTTGTGATCGGAGATCCGTGAATTAGGATCTGGAAAGAACAAGCTATTGGTTAACCGAGGAGAGTAATAACTTATGATCGTCTCCAAGTGAAGATGCAAAACTCTCGTGAGCTGTAAGGCTCAGATCGTAAGGCAGGTCGGCAACATGCCTTAATGTGGTTCTATTGGCTATAATTAGCAAAGATGCTGTCCCACAGAGCAGTCTTGAAAGAACACACCTATATGAGTTCTGATGTAAACGCCGCATCTATGAGATTTGGGTGATCTCTAGTAAACTCACGAAGAGACCGGGGAGTATGACGATAAGCTCCAAACCATGGGGTAGCCTCATGGCGGTCGTCTATCGTTAAGACTTTGAGTGAAACCTGTTCACACAAAACTAGCAATTCAAGGCATAGTCCATTGTCAAGTTGTGAATGGATGTAGCTTAAAGTTCTAGGAAGAAGTTCAACTTAACAGTCTCTGCTGAAACACTGGTATATTAAACAAGTGGTGAGAGAAGGCAAATCTCTAAATGGGTATTTGAGATCTGGTGGGAGATTGTTAGAATTAATGGGCTAGGCCCATAGCAATTTCTGAAATCTCAAAGCCCATATGTAAAATGGCAAGTGGTGGTGCTAAGTTTAGTCCCACCTTGGAAGTTGAAGAAGAGTTGGACCTCTTTATATAGTGGGTTCTCTCCAAGACTCTAAGTGGTGTGTGAGAAGAGAAAGGAAAACCACACGCCAAGATGCGCTCGCGCCTCGCCTCGCCTACTTTGGCCGGGCCGGGCAGGGCGTGGCGAGGCGAGGCGGCACGCACATGCGACATGCGCGTGAATGGTCCGCCAAATCCGGTCCGTCTCCTTGCAAGAGCGCAGCTTCCTTTTGCCGCTTTATTTTATGTCTTGGCGGACAAGTTTTGATTTCTTGTCCGGTAAGTATCTGAATTAGAAACCGAGTCGGTTTGGGATTGTGGTCGCGACACAATACCGCCTCTGTCCTAATATATATACAGCTACGGCTGCGCCGAGAGATACACGAAAAACAGCTAGGGTTTTGCCTCATCTCACAACTTGCGCCGCCATCGTAGTCTACTCCATCCCAAACGCCGGCGTGCATCGCGCGTGGGAGAGCAGGTCTCGGAACCGTTCGTCTTTGCGATCCTGCACCGGAGAGGACGAATTAGGTTTTGGGAAGCGCCAGCGCGATCGCTCAAATTCGTCATCACGGGTCGCCTTCCGTCCAAGTCGGCGGTGCTACTTATCGTCAGATTCATCGCCACGCCAGCAGATCGTCACCAACATCGCTATCAACATCGCCGCACCCATAATAGCTAACGATCAAGACGCCCAACATCCTCTGTTCATGTCATTTCTACAACTATTGTTACATGTTTGCTGCTATTATGCATGTCTTGCTGTTCTTATAGTTTGCTAGATTATTGCATGCTAGTATCTCTTCTAGTCATGAATTATTTATCGAATTAATCATGAACTTGCCTAATATTCCAACAATCCAAAAACCTAATTGTAGGCAATTTCTGAGTTAACTATGGCTGGATTCGCTGATGCACCGAGGCCGGATAAGTTTACGGTGTGCACTTTAAGAAGTGGCGGTGAAGACCACGCCGCTTATCGCTCTGAAAGTTTTCCACGCTAGTGTTGGTGCTCCAGAGGGAATGACCGATGAAGATCGGAGAAAATTCAGGAAGCCAATACTATGTTTGTGGGATGCATTCGAGTGTTCTTCTTGACCGTCGTGTGATGTGTACATGCACATAAACGACGGAAAAATTCTATGGGATGCAATCAATGCAAAATTGATTGCAACAGATGCAGCAAAGTGAACTGTACATCATGGAGAGTTTTCATGACTACAAGATGGTGAATAACCGCTACGTGGTTGAACAAGCTCATGAGATACAAAGGCATTGTGAAGGAACTTGAACTCCTTAAATGTGTTCTACCCGACAAATTCGTGGCTGGGTGCATGATTGCAAAGTTGCCTCCTTCATGGAGGAATTTCGCCACAACTCAAGCATAAGAGACAGGAGATATCAGTTGAAAATCTGATTGCATCTCTTGATGTTGAAGAAAAGCTCGGGCTAAAGATACCACTGAAAAAGGAGGTGAGGTTCAGCCTCTGCTAACATGGTGCAGAGGTACCCACGAACAAGAACAAAGGGAAGAACAAACCTGTTTTCAACAAGCCTACCAAGACTACTACCTTCAAGAAGAAGAAGTTCAACAAGGCTGAGCTAGAGTGCTACGCTGTGGGAAGCCTGGACACTTTTCCAAGGAATGCCCTGAACGTGCAGGAGCATCGCAGAGGGAAAACAAGCTCCAAGACTGTCAACATGGTGACCGCTAGCAATCTTGATGGGTATGGTAATTTACCTATTGTGCTTTCAGATTTCAATCATCTTCATGGTGGATTGATTCGGTGCTAACGCTCATGTCTGTGCCGACATCTCCTGTTTACTTCTTATCGGTCGCAAGGGATTCTTCCGTCCTAATGGGGAATGGTCACATGCTTCTGTTCGTGGCATTGGCACGGTGGATCTGAAGTTTACTTCGGCAAAGATCGTGCAACTAAGGAACGTGCAGCATGTCCCTACTTTGAAAAAGAATCTAGTTAGCGGCTCCCTTCTATGTCGAGATGGATTTAAGGTAGTTTTAGAGTCCAATAAAGTAATCGTGTCAAGATTTGGACAATTTATAGGAAAAGGCTATGAGTGCGGAGGCTTGTTCCGCTTTTCTCTTTCAGATTTTTGCAATAAGTCAATAAACCAAATTTGTGCTAGTGTTAATGATGATGCAAGTATTTGGCACTCTCGCTTATGTCATATTAATTTTGGTTTAATGTCTCGCTATCCAGCATGAGTTTAATTCGAACTTCACGGTTGCCAAAGGTTCAAAGTGCCATAGTTGTGTGCAATCTAAGCAACCTCGAAAGCCTCATAAGGCTGCCGAGGAGAGAAACTTGGCACCTCTAGAACTCATACATTCTGATCTCTGTGAGATGAATGGTGTGTTGACAAAAGGTGGAAAGAGATATTTCACGACTTTGATTCATGATGCGACTAGATTTTTCTATGTTTATTTGTTGCAAACTAAAGATGAAGCATTAGACTACTTTAAAATCTATAAAGCTGAAGTTGAAAATCAACTAGAGAGAAAGATCAAGCGTCTTAGGTCCGATCGTGGTGGAGAGTATTTTCCAAAAGTTTTTGATGAATTTTGTGAGGAACATGGTATTATTCATGAGAGGACGCCTCCTATTCACCTCAATCAAATGGAGTGGCCGAGAGGAAAAATCGCACATTGATCGACTTGGTGAATGCCATGTTAGACACTTCTTGGTTTATCTAAGGCATGGTGGGGAAGGCTCTATTGACTTCATGTCATGTCCTCAAGAGAGTTCCCAACAATAATAAAGAAAACCCCTTATGAGGAGTGGGTTGGGAGAAAACCATCACTTTCTTATTTGCGCACTTGGGGATGTTTGGCAAAGGTCAATATTCCTATTCCTAAGAAACGCAAACTTGGACCAAAGACAGTGGATTGTGTCTTTCTAGGATATGCTCAACGGAGCATTGCTTATAGGTTTTTAGTGGTAAAATCTGAAGTACCTGATATGCATGTTGATACTATAATGGAATCTCGTGATGCAACATTTTTTGAGAACATATTTCCTATGAAAGATATGCATAGCATTGCTAGATTTTCTTCTGAGATAATTCCTGAATCTAGTACAACTGATGAATATTTTGAACAATCACATGAGGAAGTCCTTGAGAAGGATAACAATGAAGTTCCTAGAAGGAACAAGAGACAAAGGATTGCAAAATCCTTTGGTGATGATTTCATTGTATACCTTGTGGACGACACACCCAAGACGATTGCAGAAGCATATGCATCTCCGGATGTAGATGATTGGAAAGAAGCTGTTCATAATAAGATGGACTCAATTCTTTCTAATGGAACTTGGGAACTAACTGATAGACCATATGGTTGTAAACCTGTGGGCTGTAAGTGGGTGTTCAAAAAGAAGCTAAAGCCTGATGGTACTATTGATAAGTACAAGGCGCGGCTAGTGGCCAAGGGCTACACTCAGAAAGAAGGCGAAGATTACTTTGACACCTATTCACCCGTTGCTAGAATGACCACCATTCGAGTGTTACTTTCCTTGGCTGCCTCTTATGGTCTTATCATTCATCAAATGGATGTAAAGACAGCTTTTCTCAATGGAGAGTTGGAAGAGGAGATCTATATGGATCAGCCTGACGGGTTTGTGGTAAAGGGTGAAGAGAGAAAGGAGTGTAAGTTGTTAAAATCTTTGTATGGTCTGAAACAGGCACCTAAGCAATGGCATGAGAAGTTTGAAAGAACTTTGACTTCTGCAGGATTTGTCATTAACGAGGCTAATAGGTGTGTTTACTATCGCCATGGTGGGGGCAATAGTGTCATATTATGTTTGTATGTGGACGACATACTGATCTTTGGTACAAACATTAATGCAATTAATGAGGTCAAGTCTTTTCTATCAAAAAGTTTTGACATGAAAGATCTGGGAGAAGCCGATGTAATTATAAACATCAAACTTATTAAGGATGAGAGTGGGATTACATTAACGCAATCTCACTATGTTGAGAAGGTCTTGAACCGATTCGGTTTTATGGATAGCAAGCCTTCTCCAACACCTTATGATCCCAGCGTGACACTCGTAAAGAACAAGAAAGAAACGAGATCAATTAAGATACTCTCAAATTGTCGGTTCACTCATGTACTTAGCTAGCGCTACAAGACCAGATATCTCTTTTGCTGTGAGCAAACTGAGTAGGTTCATGTCCAACCCGGTGATGATCATTGGCATGCACTAGAAAGGGTCTTGCGCTATCTCGAGAGGTACTATGAGTTACGGAATTACTTATTCGTGGCATCTGCTTGTGCTAGAAGGATATAGTGATTCAAATTGGATCTCCGATGTTGATGTACTTTACGCAACAAGTGGGTATGTATTTACTCATGGTGGTGGCGCAGTGTCATGGAGGTCTTGCAAGCAAACCATATTGACGAGGTCTACTATGGAAGCAGAATTAATCTTTGGACACAGCCATCGTTGAGGCGAGAATGGCTGCGTGAGCTCTTGATGGACTTGCGGTTGTTGAAAAACCTGTACGGCTATTCTTATGAATTGTGATAACCAAACGGTTATCGCTAAAGTGAACAATTCTAAAGATAATGCAAAGTCATCAAGACACGTGAAAATATGTTTGAAGTCTGTCGGAAGTTGAGAAACTCCGAGTAATAAGCATTACGTATATACAAGCAGATAAAACACGGCAGATCCTTTACAAAGGGACTATCACGAAATGTGATAGATATTGCATCGAGGAGATGGGTATGAGACCCATAGATGTTACACCATAGTAGTAACTCAACCTTTGTGATCGGAGATCCCGTGAATTAGGATCTGGGAAGAACAAGCTATTGGTTAACCGAGGAGAGTAATAACTTATGATCGTCTCCAAGTGAAGATGCAAAACTCTCGAGCTGTAAGGCTCAGATCTGCAAGGCAGGTCGGCAACATGCCTTAATGTGGTTCTATTGGCTATAATTAGCAAAGATGCTGTCCCACAGAGCAGTCTTGAAAGAACACACCTATATGAGTTCATTTGTAAACGCCGATCTATGAGATTTGGGTGATCTCTAGTAAACTCACGAAGAGACCGGGGAGTATGACGATAAGCTCCAAACCGCTGGGTAGCCTCTTGGCGGTCAGTCATGGTTAAGACTTTGAGTGAAACCTGTTCACACAAAACTAGCAATTCAAGGCATAGTCCATTGTCAAGTTGTGAATGGATGTAGCTTAAATTTCTAGGCGAAGTTCAACTTAAGGTCTCTCTGAAACACCTGGTATATTAAACAAGTGGTGAGAGAAGGCAAATCTCTAAATAGGTATTTGAGATCTGGTGGGGATTGTTAGAATTAATGGGCTAGGCCCATAGCAATTTCTGAAATCTCAAAGCCCATGTGTAAAATGGCAAGTGGTGGTGCTAAGTTTAGTCCCACCTTGGAAGTTGAAGAAGAGTTGGACCTCTTTATATAGTGGGTTCTCTCCACCACTCTAAGTGGTGTGTGAGAAGAGAAAGGAAAACCACACGCTGCTTGCGCTCGCCGCCTCGGCTTGGCCTTTGGCCGGGCCGGGCCGGGCGAGGCGAGGGCGGCGCGCATACGCGACATGCGCGTGAATGGTCCTTGAAACCGTCCGTCTCCTTGCAAGAGCGCAGCTTCCGCTTTTGCGTTTATTTTTATGTCTTGGCAGACAAGTTTTGATTTCTTGTCCGGTAAGTATCTGAATTAGAAACCGAGTCGGTTTGGGATTGTGGTCGCGACACAATACCGCCTCTCGTCCTAATATATATACAGCTACGGCCGCGCCGAGATACACCGAAAAACACCTAGGGTTTTGCCTCATCTCACAACTTGCGCCGCCATCGTAGTCTACTCCATCCCAAACGCCAGCGCATCGGCGCGTGGGAGAGCAGGTCTCGGAATCGCTCGTCTTTGCGATCCTGCACCGGAGAGGACGAATTAGGTTTTGGGAAGCGCCAGCGCGATCGCTCAAATTCGTCATCACGGGTCGCCTTCCGTCCAAGTCGGCGGTGCTACTCATCGTCGTATTCATCGCCGTCGCCAGCAGATCGTCACCAACATCGCTATCAACACCGCCGCACCCATAATAGCTAACGATCGACGCCCAACATCCTCTGTTCATGTCTGCATTTCTACAGCTATTGTTACATGTTTGCTGCTGTTATGCATGTCTTGCTGTTCTTATAGTTTGCTAGATTATTGCATGCTAGTATCTCTTCTAGTCATGAATTATTTATGGAATTAATCATGAACTTGCCTAATATTCCAACAATCCAAAAACCTAATTGTAGGCAATTTCCGAGTTAACTATGGCTGGATTCGCTGATGCACCGAGGCCGGATAAGTTTACGGTGTGCACTTTAAGAGGTGGCGGTGAAGACCACGCCCGCTTATCGCTCTGAAAGTTTTCCACGCTAGTGTTGGTGCTCCAGAGGGAATGACCGATGAAGATCGGAGAAAATTCCAGGAAGCCAATACTATGTTTGTGGGATGCATTACGAGTGTTCTTCTTGACCGTCTGTGATGTGTACATGCACATAAACGACGGAAAAATTCTATGGGATGCAATGAATGCAAAATTGATTGCAACAGATCTGTGCGATGAACTGTACATCATGGAGAGTTTTCATGACTACAAGATGGTGAATAACCGCTCTGTGGTTGAACAAGCTCATGAGATACAAATGCATTGTGAAGGAACTTGAACTCCTTAAATGTGTTCTACCCGACAAATTCGTGGTTGGGTGCATGATTGCAAAGTTGCTTCCTTCATGGAGGAATTTCGCCACAACTCAAGCATAAGGGACAGGAGATATTAGTTGAAAATCTGATTGCATCTCTTGATGTTGAAGAAAAGCTCGGGCTAAAGATACCACCTGAAAAAGGAGGTGAGGTTCAGCCTCATCGCTAACATGGTGCAGAGGTACCCACGTAACAAGAACAAAGGGAAGAACAAACCTGTTTTCAACAAGCCTACCAAGACTACTACCTTCAAGAAGAAGAAGTTCAACAAGGCTGAGCTAGAGTGCTACGCTGTGGGAAGCTGGACACTTTTCCAAGGAATGCCCTGAACGTGCAGACGCAGAGAGGAAAACAAGCTCCAAGACTGTCAACATGGTGACCGCTAGCAATACTAATGGGTATGGTAATTTACCTATTGTGCTTTCGAGATTTCAATCATCTTCATGGTGGATTGATTCGGTGCTAACGCTCATGTCGTCTTGACATCTCCTGTTTACTTAACTCCATCAAACTTGGCCTTATGATGCTTAGGACAGGAAAATATTAGGAGCTTGTTTGGTTTCTGCGGACTACCACCTTAAAATCACAGGCGTCGTTGGCGAGCCAAAATTGGCGACCAATTACGCCAGCCGTTTAATCGACAATTGAGCGCATAAAGTATAGAGAGAAGGGTTGGGCGTCATGGGCTTGCCAAGTTTTGTTCCATCTAAACACGATGCAGCCTCCCAATCAACGCTAATATATTGGCAAGGCACGTGATGGATGCAATCCAACAGCCCTAGATGCTCTCGAAGCTTACATGTTCCCATGCTATGGGAGCACTCGAGCCTTAGAATCTCATATCCAATGGTGAAGGAGATTCACTTGCATTCATGTAATTAGGTAACTCTTTGAGGTTTTTTTGCAATCTGTGGAACCTTTGTAGGAGACCATTGGATCTCCTATCCGTGACGGATGCTCCTCGAGCATTGGAGCATCTATGCTCTGGAGCACCGGTGTACATGCTTAGAATGACGCTTAGCGACTTGTGGGAGGAACACCTAAGGCACTATAGGTGATTGGGGTCTCCCATGCTCAAAGCCTAAAAGAATTATGGAGAGGTGATACGCAGACAACGGCAACCAGCGATCAACACAAGCACTCCACATCGCATGCGAACATATATATATAAGATATTGGGTGTTAAACTCTCTTGGCACATGTCGATGTTTGTGTGCTGAATAGCAAAAGAACTAAAAATTGGATTCATTACCCCGATCGACACACCAAATCGCATGACGCTAGAGCCGGATCCCTTCCACCACCAGGCGTAAGCGGGAGAGTTAAGAGGATCCATGCAAATGTCTAGACCATCATCTCTCGCCGATGAAAGATGACAGTGAGGAGGCTCATTTGGATGGATTAGAGGCATGAAGACACGTGCGGTGGACTACACGAGGATGAGGAGGTAATATAGCACATATCACCCCAATAAGGTAACATATATGAGGACATATCAGATTGACTACATGAGGAAGGAGAAGGGAGGGACTACATAGAGAGCCTTCTCTTTGAACCCGTGTAATGTCAATGGAATATAGATGTCACGGAGATGCATTTAAGTCTCCATTGTTAGAATTAATGGGCTAGGCCCATAGCAATTTCTGAAATCTCAAAGCCCATGTATAAAATGGCAAATGGTGGTGCTAAGTTTAGTCCCACCTTGGAAGTTGAAGAAGAGTTGGACCTCTTTATATAGTGGGTTCTCTCCACCACTCTAAGTGGTGTGTGAGAAGAAAAGGAAAACCACACTTGCCTTTCGCTGCCTTCTTTGAAATGCGTCTATCTCACGACTTATCTGCGTCCGTGAAATCGGTCCGTCTCCTTGCAAGCAGCTTCCTTTTCCGCTTTATTTTATGTCTTGGCGAGACAAGTTTTGATTTCTTGTCGGTAGAAAGTATCTGAATTAGAAACAGTCGGTTTGGGATTGTGGTCGCGACAATCACGCCTCTGGTCCTAATATATATCTGACTACCGCTGCCGAGATACACGAAAAACACCTGGGTTTTGCCTCATCTCACAACTTGCGCCATATCGTAGTCTACTCCATCCCAAAGCCGTGCATCGGCGATGGGAAGCAGGTCTCGAACCGTTCGTCTTTGCGATCCTGCAAGGGAGAGGACGAATTAGGTTTTGGAGCGCTGTGCTTGTTGCTCAAATCTCATCACGGGCGTCTTCCGTCCAAGTCGGTGGTGCTACTCATCGTCGTATTCATCGCCGTCGTGACAATCGTCACCAACATAAATCATCAACCTTTATCGCACCCATAATAGCTAACGATCGGTCGTCCAACATCCTCTGTTCATGTCTGTTTCTGACTATTGTTACATGTTCTTCTTTGTTATGCATGTCTTCTTTGTTCTTATAGTTTGCTAGATTATTGCATGCTAGTATCTCTTCTAGTCATGAATTATTCTTTGAATTAATCATGAACTTGCCTAATATTCAACAATCCAAAAACCTAATTGCAATTTCTGAGTTAACTATGGCTGGATTATTTGATGCCTGAGGCGGATAAGTTTACGGTGTGCACTTTAAGTGGCGGTGAAAACCACGCTCGCGCTACGCTCTGAAAGTTTTCCACGCTAGTGTTGGTGCTCGAGAGGAATGACCGGCGAATCGGAGAAAAATTCAGAAGCCAATACTATGTTTGTGGGATGCATTCGAGTGTTCTTGCGACCGTCGTGTGATGTGTACATGCATAAGCGACGGAAAAATTCTGGGGATGCCTTGAATGCAAAATTGATTACAACAGTCACGAGATGAACTGTACATCATGGAGAGTTTTCATGACTACAAGATGGTGAATAACCGTTCGTGGTTGAACAAGCTCATGAGATCTGATGCATTGTGAAGAACGAACTCCTTAAATGTGTTCTACCCGACAAATTCGTGGCTGGGTGCATGATTGCAAAGTTGCCTCCTTCATGGAGGAATTTCATACAACTCGAACCATAAGAGACAGGAGATATCAATTGAAAATCTGATTGCATCTCTTGATGTTGAAGAAAAGCTCGGGCTAAAATACCCTTTGTAAAAGGAGGTGAGGTTCACCCTCACTAACATGGTGCAAGGTACCCTGAGAACAAGAACAAAGGGAAGAACAAACTGTTTTCAACAAGCCTACCAAGACTACTACCTGAAGAAGAAGTTCAACAAGGTGAGCTAGAGTGCTACGCTGTGGAAACTGGACACTTTTCAATGAATGCCTGAGCGTCGCAGACCCTGAGAGGAAAACAAGCTCAAGACTGTCAACATGGTGACCGCTATAATCTTGATGGGTATGGTAATTTACCTATTGTGCTTTGATGTTTCAATCATCTTCATGGTGGATTGATTCGGTGCTAACGTTCATGTACGTCTGACATCTCCTGTTTACTTCTTATCGGTATGAGAGATTCTTCCGTCCTAATGGGGAATGGGTCACATGCTTCTGTTCGTGGCATTGTACGGTGGATCTGAAGTTTACTTGACAAAGATCGTGCAACTAAGGAGCGTGCGCATGTCCCTACTATGAACAAGAATCTAGTTAGCGGCTCCCTTCTATGTCGAGATGGATTTAAGGTAGTTTTAGAGTCCAATAAAGTAATCGTGTCAAGATTTGGACAATTTATAGGAAAAGGCTATGAGTCACGGAGGCTTTCCGCTTTTCTCTTTCAGATTTTTGCAATAAGTCAATAAACCAAATTCGTGCTAGTGTTAATTATGATGCAAGTATTTGGCACTCTCGTTATGTCATATTAATTTTGGTTTAATGTCTCGGCTATAGCATGAGTTTAATTCGAACTTCACGGTTGCCAAAGGTTCAAAGTGCCATAGTTGTGTGCAATCTAAGCAACCTCGAAAGCCTCATAAAATTGCCGGGGAAGAAACTTGGCACCTCTAGAACTCATACATTCGATCTCTGGAGATGAATGGTGTGTTGACAAAAGGTGGAAAGAGATATTTCATGACTTTGATTGATGATGCGACTAGATTTTGCTATGTTTATTTGTTGCAAACTAAAGATGAAGCATTAGACTACTTTAAAATCTATAAAGCTGAAGTTGAAAATCAACTAGAGAGATCAAGCGTCTTAGGTCCGATCGTGGAAGTATTTTCCAAAAGTTTTGATGAATTTTGTGAGGAACATGGTATTATTCATGAGAGGCGCCTCTATTCACCTCAATCAAATGGAGTGGCCGAGAGGAAAAACCGCATTGAGTGACTTGGTGAATGCCATGTTAACCTTCTGGTTTATCTAAGGCATGGTGGGGGAGGCTCTATTGACTTCATGTCATGTCTGAATAGAGTTCCCAACAATAATAAAGAAAACCCTTATGAGGAGTGGGTTGGGAGAAAACCATCACTTTCTTATTTAGCACTTGGGGATGTTTGGCAAGGTCAATATTCCTATTCTAAGAAACAAACTTGGACCAAAGACGATGGATTGTGTCTTTCTAGGATATGCTCAGCGGGCATTGCTTATAGGTTTTAGTGGTAAAATCTGAAGTACCTGATATGCATGTTGATACTATAATGGAATCTCGTGATGCAACATTTTTGAGAACATATTTCCTATGAAAGATATGCATAGCATTGCTAGATTTTTCTTGAGATAATTCTGAATCTAGTACAAGTGATGAATATTGAACAATCACATGAGAAGTCCTTGAGAAGGATAACAATGAAGTTCCTAGAAGGAACAAGAAAAGTTGCAAAATCCTTTGGTGATGATTTCATTGTATACCTTGTGGACGACACACCCAAAACGATTGCGAGAAGCATGCATCTCCGGATGTAGATGATTGGAAAGAAGTTGTTGAAGATCGAGGATGTCGCCTAGAGGGGGTGAATAGGGCTTTAAAATAATTACGGTTTAAGCTGAACAAATCGGAATAAACCTAGCAGTTAATTTGACAAGCACAAACCTAAAACAACTAGGCTCACCTATATTACCAACAACTTATGCTAAGCAAGATAATCAACTATGTGATAGCAAGATATATGACAAAGAACAATATGGCTATCACAAAGTAAAATTACATAAGTAAAGGGGCTCGGTAAGAGATAACCGAGGCAGCGGAGGCGACGATGTATCCGAAGTTCACACCTTGCGGATGCTAGTCTCCGTTTGGGCGGGGTGTGAGGCACAATGCTCCCCAAGCCACTAGGGCCAGTAATCTCTCACGCCCTCGCACAATGCAAGATCTGTGAATCCACTAAGGGACCCTTGAGGGGTCCAGAACCCGTACAAATGGCAACCCTTGAGGCGGTCACCACGAACCCGTACACTTTGGCAACCCTTGAGGCGGTCCGGAACCGTCAAATTGCTGGGCGATCTCACAACCTAATTGGAGACCCAGCGCTTGCAGCTTTACACCACAATGATTGAGCTCCGAACACTACCAACATAGAAGCAAGCACCAAGAGGAACAAGCTCAAGGGCACCAAGCACCCAAGAGTAATAAGCTTCTCAACTTGTATGACCTAGCTGAATATTAACCTCCACGATGAGGCGGTCATTGACAAAATCCTCGATCGCTCCACCAAGCTACAAGAGCTTTGTGATGAACTACAATATCGAGGGGATGGTAAAGACCATTCTGAAGTATTCTCTATCTTTGAAGTCGGCGAGGTTGAAATCAAGAAAGAACATCAAGTGTTGATGGTCAATAAGACCACTAAGTTCAAGAAGGGCAAGGGCAAGAAGAACTTCAAGAAGGGCGGCAAGGAGGTTGCGCTTGGTAAGCAAGTTCTTGGGAAGAAGTCAAAGAATGGACCCAAGCACGAGGCTGAGTGCTTTTATTGCAAGGGAAGGTCCTTTGGAGCGGAACTGCCCCAAATACTTAAGCGGAGAAGAAGGCCGGCAACACCAAAGGTATATTTGATATACATGTAATTGATGTGTACCTTACCGATGCTCGTAGTAACTCACTGGGTATTTGATCGGTGCGTTGCTCATATTTGTAACTCACGGCGAGGAGCTGCGAAATAAGCGGAGGCTGGCGAAGGGCGAGGTGACGATGTGCGTCGGGAATGGTTCAGTCGATGTGATCGCCGTCGACGCTACCTCTACATTTACCTCTGGGATTAGTTTTGAACCTTAATAATTGTTATTTGGTGCCAAGTTTGAGCATGAATATTGTATCGGATCTCGTTTAATGCGAGATGGCTACTCATTTAAATCGAGAATAATGGTTGTTCTATTTATATGAGAGATATGTATTATGGTCATGCTCAGATGGTCGATGGTTTATTCTTAATGAATCTCGGCGTAGTGTTACACATATTCATAGCGTGAATACCAAAAGATGTAAAGTTGATACGATAGTCCCACATACTTGTGTACTTTGCATATGGTCACATTGGTGTCAAGCGCATGAAGAAGCTCCATCTTGATGGACTTTTGGAGTCTTTAGATTATGAATCATTTGACACATGCGAACCATGCCTCATGGGCAAGATGACCAAGACTCCGTTCTCCGGAACAATGGGCGAGCAACCAACTTGTTGGAAATCATACATACCGATGTGTAATGCGGTCCAATGGCGTTGAGGCTCGCGGAGGATATCGTTATGTTCTCACTCTCACAGATGACTTGAGTAGATATGGGTATGTCTACTTGATGAAACACAAATCTGAGACCTTTGAAAAGTTCAAGGAATTTCAGAATGAAGTAGAGAATCAACATGACCGAAAGATAAAATTCTTACGATCATATCGTGGAGGAGAATATTTAAGTCGAATTTGGTACACACTTAAGAAAATGTGGAATCGTTTCACAACTAACGCCGCTGGAACACCTCGGTATGTGATTGTGTCGAGCGTCGTGTCGCACTCTATTGGATATGGTGCGGTCTATGATGTCTCTTCTTGATTTACGCTATCATTTTGGGGATACGCTCTAGAGACAGCTACATTCACTTTAAATAGGGCACCGTCTAAGTCCGTTGAGGCGACACCGTATGAATTATGGTTTGGGAAGAAACCTAAGGTATCGTTTCTAAAAGTTTGGGGATCGATGCTTATGTCAAGAAACTTCAAACTGAAAGCTTGAACCCAAGTCGGAAAAATGCGTCTTCATAGGATACCTAAAGAAACCATTGGGTATACCTTCTACTTAGATCCGAGGCAAGATCTTTGTTGCCAAAACGGATCCTTTACGGAAAAAGTTTCTCTCAAAAGAAGTAAGTGGGAGGAAAGTAGAACTTCGATGAAGTACTACCTCTTGAGCAGGATAGTAGTGCAGCTCGGGAAAATGTTCTGTGATGCCTACACCAGCGAAAGGAAATTAATGATGATGATCAAGGTACTTGGATCAAGTTGCTCTTGAACCGTGGAGTCCAAGGACACGTTCCGCTTACCAGTGAATGCAGCAACCACATCTGGAAATCATGTTGTTGAACAACGGTGAACCTTGAACTATGAAGAAGCGATGGCGGGCCTGATTCCAACAAATGGCTAGAAGCCATGAAATCCGAGATAGAATCCATGTATGAAAACAAAGTGTGGACTTTGGTGACTTGCCGATGATCGTGGCGATAGAAAACAAATGGATCTTTAAGAAGAAAGCGGACACGGATGGTAATGTCACCATCTATAAAGCTCAACTTGTCGCTAAGGGTTATCGGCAAGTTCAAGGGATTGACTACGATGAGACTTTCTCTCCGTGGCGAAGCTTAAGTCCGTCAAATCATGTTAGCAATTGCATACTATGATTATGAGATATGGCAGATGGACGTCAAAAGCAGCGTTCATAACGGTTATCTTAAGGAAGAGTGTATATGATCTGGCCGGAAGGTTTTGTCGATCCTAAAACGCTAACAAAGTATGCAAGCTCCAGCGATCCATTTATGGGCTGGTGCAAGCATCTCGGAGTTGGAACATTCGCTTTGATGAGATGATCAAAGCATTTGGGTTTATCTGAGACTTATGGGAAGCACATGTTTACAAGAAAGTGAGTGGGAGCTCTGTAGCATTTCTCATATTATATGTAGATGACATACTTCTGATGGGAAAAGATATAGAATTCTTGGACAGCATTAAGGCCTACTTGAACAAGTGTTTTTCAATGAAGGACCTTGGAGAAGCTGCTTATATATTAGGCATCAAGATCTATATGAAGGAAATATGCCCTAGAGGCAATAAAAAAGTTATTATTTATTTCCTTATTTCATGATAAATGTTTATTATTCATGCTAGAATTGTATGCTTAGGAAACATAATACATGTGTGAATACATAGACAAGCAGATAGTCACTAGTATGCCTCTACAAGACTAGCTCATTAATCAAAGATGGTTATGTTTCCTAACCATAGACATGTGTTGTCATTTGATTAATGGGATCACATCATTAGGAGAATTATGTGATTGACATGACCCATACCGTTAGCAACACTTGATCGTTTAGTATGTTGTTAATGCTTTCTTCATGACCCATACATGTTCCTATAACTATGAGATTATGCAACTCCGTTTCTGGGAGGAACACTTTAGGTACTACCAAGCGTCTAGCGTAAGCTTGGGTGATTATAAAGGAGTACTGAGGTGTCTCCAAAGGTACTTGTTGGGTTGGCGTATTTGAGATTAGGTTTTGTCACTCCGATTGTCCGGAGAGGTATCTCTAGGCCTTCTCGGTAATACATCACTTAAGCCTTGCAAGCATTACAACTAATGAGTTAGTTGTGAGATGATGTATTCAGGCGAGTAAAGAGACTTACGATAGCTTGAAGATTGAACTAGGTATTGGATCTGATGATCGAATCTCGAGTAAATAACTATCTGGGTAACAAAGGGAACAACGTTATGTCGTTATCGGTTTGATAGATAAAGATCTTACGTAGAATATGTAAGAACCAATATGGGCATCGGGTTCGCTATTGGTTATTGATGAGAATGGTTCTAGGTCATGTCTACATAGTTCTCGAACCGTAGAGAGTCCGCTTGCAACAACGTTTGATGGCAGTTCATTATGAGTTTATAAGTATTGATGCACGAAGGTTGTTGAGTCCGGATGTGATCACGGACATGGCGAGGAGTCTCGAAATGGTCGAGACATAAAGATTGATATATTGGAAGCCTACATTTGGACATCGGAAGTGTTAAGGTGAAATCGAAGTGCAGATGCAGGGGTTCTGGAACCCCGGGAGGTCTATGGGCCTAATGGGCCATAGAGAGAAGAGGAAGGAGCCGGCCGGGTGGGCTGCGCCCCCTCCCCTCTAGTCCGAATAGGACAAGGAGAGGCGGCGCCCCTTCCTCTTCCCCTCCTCAATCCTAATCCAACTAGGAGAGAGTCCTACTCGGTGGGAGTAGGACTCCTCGAGCGCCTCCCAAGGCTGGCCGCACCCCCTTGGCTCCTTTATATCACAGGGCGGGGGGCACCCATGACACACAAGTTGATCTCGGATCTTTCCTTAGCGTGTGCAGTGCCCCTTCCACCATATTCCACTTGGTCATATCGTCGTAGAGCTTGGCGAAGCCTGTGGCAGGAGAAGTCATGTCGTCGTGGAGCTTAAGCGAAGCCCTGCGTCGGTGGAGCATCAACATCGTCCTGCCCCGTCGTCTTGTGGAACTCATCCCGACACTTTCTTTGGATCGGTCAGGGGATCGTCATCGGCTGAGCGTGTGCGAGAACTTCGGAGGTGCCGTGCGTTCGGTGCTTGGATCGGTCGGATCGTGAGGCGTCGACTACATCAACAGCGTTGTTATAGCGCTTCCGCTTTGGTCTCACAGTGCGTGGGCGGACACTCTCCCTCTCGTTGCTATGCCATCACCATGGTCTTGCGTGATCGTAGGAAATTTTTTGAAATTACTCGTTCCCCAACACTATAGAGATAGATTGAGGCGCCTCATAGGTCTTTCACAAAGCACATACCTTGATAAGATTTTGAAGAAGTTCAAAATGGATCAGTCAAGAAGGGGTTCTTGCTGTATTGCGGGGTGTGAGATTGAGCTCAGCTCAATGCCGACCATGACAAAAGATAAAGAAGAGATGAGTGTCATCCCTATGCCTCGACCATAGGATCTATTATGTATGCCATCTTGTGTGTACGGACCTGATGTAAACCTTGCCGTAAGTTTGGTAGGAAGGTACCAAAGTAATCCCGACAGGAACCTTTGAACAATGATCAAGAATATCTGAAGTACTGAAAAGGACACAGGACATGTTTCTCGTTTATGGAGGTGACGAAGGCTCAAATGCGTAAAGGGTTACGTCGGCGCTAAGCCCGACACGGATCTGAATGACTCTAAGTCACAAACGGATCGTGTATATGTTGAATGGTGGAAGCGATGGTGGTGCGGTGCAAGCGAAGCGTCATGGCGGGATCTACATGTGAGCGGAGTACATGGCAGCCTCGGAGGCAGCGCATGAAGCAATTTGGGTGAAGGTTCATCACCGACCTAGGAGTCATACCCAATCGTCGGGTCGATCAAACTCTTACTGTGACAACCTTGGAGCTATTGCACTTGCCAAGGGCCCAGGTTTCACAAGAAGACCGGGCACATCAAGCGTCGCTTCAACTCCATCCGTGAAAATGTTCGAGGATGGAGACATAGAAATTGTAAAGTACATACGGATCTGAATATCGCAGATCCGTTGACTAAACCTCTTCTGAAGCGAAACATGATCAACACGAGAACTCTATGGGTGTTCGATTCATCACAATGTAACTAGATTATTGACTCTAGTGCAAGTGGGAGACTGTTGGAAATATGCCCTAGAGGCAATAATAAAAAGCATTATTATTATATTTCCTTGTTCATGATAATTGTCTTTTATTCATGCTATAAGCGTATTATCAGGAAATCGTAATACCGTGTGAATACATAGACTACATCGTCCTAGTAAGCCTCTAGTAGACTAGCTCGTTGGTGACGAGATAGTCATGGTTTCTGACTATGGACATCAGATTTCATTGACAGCGGGATCACGTCATTAGGAGAATGGCGTGATGGACAAGACAATCTAAGCATAGCACAAAGATCGTGTAGTTCGTTTTGCTAGAGCTTTTCAAATGTCAAGTATCTCTTCCTTAGACCTTGAGATCGTGTAACTCCCGGATCCGTAGGAATACTTTGGGTGTACCAAGCGTCCTGGCAATGCTGGGTGACTATAAGGTGCATTACGGTATCTCCGAAAGTGTACATTGGGTTGACACGGATCGAGGCGAGGTTTGTCCTCCGTATGGCGGAGAGGTATCACTGGGCCCTTTCGGTAATGCATCATCATAATGAGCTCAAAGTGGTCAAGTGTGCAGTCACGGGATCATGCATTCTGATGCGAGTAAAGTGACTTGCGTACTTGAGGCTGAGCGAGGTATTGGGATCAAACGATCGAGTCTCGGGCAAATAACTATACCGTCGACAAAGGGAATAGTATCTGAGGTTGCTTGAATCCTCGACATCGTGGTTCATCCGATGACATCATCGAGGAGCATGTAGGGACCAACATGGGTATCAGATCTCATTGTTGGTTATTGACACGAGGCGTCGGTCATGTCTGCATGTCTCCCGAACCCGTAGGGTCTACACACAAGGTTCGGTGGCCGCTAGGGTTAATAGGAAGACTTGTATGTGATTACGAATGTTGTTGAGTCCGGATGAGATCCGGACGTCACAAGGAGTTCGGAATGGTGCGGAGGTAAAGATTTATATATGGGAAGTTGTCAAGCGGACAGGAAAAGTTTGGTCATATCGGTATTATGGAGGGCCAGGAAAGGTTAGGAGGACCATGCAGGAGCCACCCCTTCGGGGCCACTTGGGCTGCGTGGGAGGCAGCCAGCCCCTAGTGGGCTGGCGCACCTCCCCTTGGGCCATCGCCTAGGGTTGAGGGAACCCTAAGGCGCCCTTTGCTTGCAGGGCAAGCCCCCTCCCTTGCCGCCGCCCCCTCTAGATGCATCTAGGGGGCAGCCCCCCTCCTGAATACACAATTGAAGGCGCAGCCCTCCCTCCCAACACCTCTCCTTCTCCGTGTGCGCTTGGCGAAGCCTGCTTGGGAGGTGTCCTCCTTCATCATCACGCCGTCGTCTTTCTTTGTTGGAGCCCTCTTCCACAACCTCTCCTTCCTCCTTGCTGGATCAAAGGGAGGAGGCGTTGCCCGTCTGATCACGTGTGTTGAGCAGCGGAGGTGCTGTCCGTTCGGCGCTTTGGTCATCGGTGATCCGAGTCACGACTCCATCATCACCATCCCTCAAAAGCTTCCATACGTGATCTACAAGTGGTATGTAGATGCAAACTCACTCCCATGACTCGTTGCTTAGATGAACTCATAGATGGATCTTGGTGAAACCGTAGGAAAAATTTTAATTTTCTAGCGTTCCCCAACAATTGCATCGAGGAGATGGGTATGAGACCCATAGATGTTACACCATAGTAGTAACCCAACCTTTGTGATCGGAGATCCGTGAATTAGGATGCAGGAAGAACAAGCTATTAGTTAAGCGAGGAGTAATAACTTATGATTGTCTCCAAGTGAAGATGCAAAACTCTCGAGCTGTCTCAGATCTGTAAGGCAGGTCGGGAACATGCCTTAATGTGGTTCTATTGGCTATAATTAGCAAAGATGTTGTCCTCTGAGCAGTCTTGAAAGACCACACCTATATGAGTTACATTTATGGCGTCATGATCTATGAGATTTGGGTGATCTCTAGTAAACTCACGAAGAGACCGGGGAGTATGGCGTATAAGCTCCAAACCATGGGGTAGCCTCTTGGCGGTCAGTCTTGAGTTAAGACTTTGAGTGAAACCTGTTCACACAAAACTAGCAATTCAAGGCATAGTCCGTTGTCAAGTTGTGAATGGATGTAGCTTAAAGTTCTAGGCAGAAGTTCAACAACAGTCTCTTTGAAACAACTGGTATATTAAACAAGTGGTGAGAGAAGGCAAATCTCTAAATGGGTATTTGAGATCTGGTGGGGGATTGTTAGAATTAATGGGCTAGGCCCATAGCAATTTCTGAAATCTCAAAGCCCATGTGTAAAATGGCAAGTGGTGGTGCTAAGTTTAGTCCCACCTT
This sequence comes from Aegilops longissima, assembly GCA_021605205.1. NCBI lineage: Eukaryota > Viridiplantae > Streptophyta > Magnoliopsida > Poales > Poaceae > Aegilops > Aegilops longissima. Next base: position 46,230,210 of record CM038680.1, on the reverse strand, counting down.
GGAAGTTGAAGAAGAGTTGGACCTCTTTATATAGTGGGTTCTCTCCACCACTCTAAGTGGTGTGTGAGAAGAAAGGAAAACCCCTTGCTGGCCTTGCTGCCTTGCCTCGCTTTGGCCTGGCGGGCGAGGGCAGGCGTGTGCGGCATGGCGATACATGCGACATCTTGGCGTGAATGGTGAAATCCGGTCCGTCTCCTTGCAAGGCGCAGCTTCCTTTTGTTTATTTTATGTCTTAGACAAGTTTTGATTTCTTGTCCGGTAAGTATCGAGTCGGTTTGGGATTGTGGTCGCGACACAATACCGCCTCTGATCCTAATATATATACAACTACGGTTGCGGCGAGAGATACACGAAAAACACCTAGGGTTTGCCTCATCTCACAACTTGCGCCGCCATCGTAGTCTACTCCATCCCAAGCGCATGGCGTGCATCGTGGCGTGGGAAAGCAGTCTCGGAACCGTTCGTCTTTGTGATCCTGCAGGGAGAGGGCGAATTAGGTTTTGGGAAGCGCTGTCTTGTGGCTGCTCAAATCGCCATCACGGGTCGTCTTCCGTCCAAGTCGGTGGTGCTACTCATCGTCGTATTCATCGCCGTCGGCGGATCGTCACCAACATCGTCATCAACTTTATCGCACCCATAATAGCTAACGATCGATCGTCCAACATCCTCTGTTCATATACATTTCTACAGCTATTGTTACATGTTTGCTGTTGTTATGCATGTCTTGCTGTTCTTCTAGTTTGCTAGATTATTGCATGCTAGTATCTCTTCTAGTCATGAATTATTCTTTGGAATTAATCATGAACTTGCCTAATATTCCAACAATCCAAAAACCTAATTATAGGCTGAGTTAACTATGGCTGGATTATTTGATGCTTTGAGGCGGATAAGTTTACGGTGTGCACTTTAAGAGGTGGCGGTGAAGACCACGCTCACGGCTTCTTGCTATGAAAGTTTTCCACGCTAGTGTTGGTGCTCGAGAGGAATGACCGGCGAAGATCGGAGAAAATTCGAGGAAGCCAATACTATGTTTGTGGGATGCATTACGAGTGTTCTTGCTGACCGTCGTGTGATGTGTACATGCACATAAGCAGCGGAAAAATTCGTGGGATGCATTGAATGCAAAATTGATTACAACAGATGAGGCGATGAAGCTGTACATCATGGAGAGTTTTCATGACTACAAGATGGTGAATAACCGTTACGTGGTTGAACAAGCTCATGAGATCGATTGCATTGTGAAGAACTTGAACTCCTTAAATGTGTTCTACCGACAAATTCGTGGCTGGGTGCATGATTGCAAAGTTGCCTCCTTCATGGAGGAATTTCGCCACAACTCTGAAGCATAAGAGGCAGGAGATATCAGTTGAAAATCTGATTGCATCTCTTGATGTTGAAGAAAAAGCTCGGGCTAAAGATACCCTTGAAAAAGGAGGTGAGGTTCAGCCTCTGCTAACATGGTGCGAGAGGTACCCACAGAACAAGAACAAAGGGAAGAACAAACCTGTTTTCAACAAGCCTACCAAGACTACTACCTTTAAGAAGAAGAAGTTCAACAAGGCTGAGCTAGAGTGTTACGCTTGTGGGAAGCTGGACACTTTTCAAGGAATGCCACGAGCGTGCAGGACGCGGAGGAAAACAAGCTCCAAGGCTGTCAACATGGTGACCGCTAGCAATCTTGATGGGTATGGTAATTTACCTATTGTGCTTTCGATATTTCAATCATCTTCATGGTGGATTGATTCGGTGCTAACGTTCATGTGTGTCTTGACATCTCCATGTTTACTTCTTATCGGTGCAAGGATTCTTCCGTCCTAATGGGGAATGGGTCACATGCTTACATTAGTGGCATTGGCTCGGTGGATCTGAAGTTTACTTGGGAAAGATCGTGCAACTAAGGAGCGTGCAGCATGTCCCTACTATGAACAAGAATCTAGTTAGCGGCTCCCTTCTATGTCGAGATGGATTTAAGGTAGTTTTAGAGTCCAATAAAGTAATCGTGTCAAGATTTGGACAATTTATAGGAAAAGGCTATGAGTGCGGAGGCTTGTTCCGCTTTTCTCTTCAGATTTTTGCAATAAGTCAATAAACCAAATTTGTGCTAGTGTTAATGATGATGCAAGTATTTGGCACTCTCGTTTATGTCATATTAATTTTGGTTTAATGTCTCGGCTATCCAGCATGAGTTTAATTCGAACTTCACGGTTGCCAAAGGTTCTAAGTGCCATAGTTGTGTGCAATCTAAGCAACCTCGAAAGCCTCATAAGGCTGCCGGGGAGAAACTTAGCACCTCTAGAACTCATACATTCGATCTACGTGAGATGAATGGTGTGTTGACAAAAGGTGGAAAGAGATATTTCATGACTTTGATTGATGATGCGACTAGATTTTGCTATGTTTATTTGTTGCAAACTAAAGATGAAGCATTAGACTACTTTAAAATCTATAAAGCTGAAGTTGAAAATCAACTAGAGAGAAAGATCAAGCGTCTTAGGTCCGATCGTGGTGGAAGTATTTTCCAAAAGCTTTTGATGAATTTTGTGAGGAACATGGTATTATTCATGATAGGGCGCCTCCTATTCACCTCAATCAAATGGAGTGGCGAGAGGAAAAACCACACATTGGTGACTTGGTGAATGCCATGTTGAACCTTCTTTGGTTTATCTAAGGCATGGTGGGGAGGCTCTATTGACTTCATGTCATGTCTGAATAGAGTTCCCAACAATAATAAAGAAAACCCCTTATGAGGAGTGGGTTGGGAGAAAACCATCACTTTCTTATTTGTGCACTTGGGGATGTTTGGCAAGGTCAATATTCCTATTCTAAAAAGCATAAACTTGGACCAAAGGCGATGGATTGTGTCTTTCTAGGATATGCTCAGCGGACATTGCTTATAGGTTTTAGTGGTAAAATCTGAAGTACGATATGCATGTTGATACTATAATGGAATCTCGTGATGCAACATTTTTGAGAACATATTTCCTATGAAAGATATGCATAGCATTGCTAGATTTTCTTACGAGATAATTCTGAATCTAGTACAAGCTGATGAATATTTGAACAATCACATGAGGAAGTCCTTGAGAAGGATAACAATGAAGTTCCTAGAAGGAACAAGAGACAAAGGATTGCAAAATCCTTTGGTGATGATTCATTGTATACCTTGTGGACGACACACCCAAAACGATTGCGAGAAGCATATGCATCTCCGGATGTAGATGATTGGAAAGAAGCTGTTCATAATGAGATGGACTCAATTCTTTCTAATGGAACTTGGGAACTAGCGATAGACCATATGGTTGTAAACCTGTGGGCTGTAAGTGGAGTGTTCAAAAAAAGCTAAAGCTGATGGTACTATTGATAAGTACAAAGCGGCTAGTGGCCAAGGCTACACTCGAGAAAGAAAGCGAAGATTACTTTGACACCTATTCACCCGTTGCTAGAATGACCACCATTTGAGTGTTACTTTCCTTGGCTGCCTCTTATGGTCTTATCATTCATCAAATGGATGTAAAGACAGCTTTTCTCAATGGAGAGTTGGAAGAGGAGATCTATATGGATCAACTGACGGGTTTGTGGTAAAGGGTGAAGAGAAAGGTGTGCAAGTTGTTAAAATCTTTGTATGGTGCGAAGCAGGCACCTAAGCAATGGCATGAGAAGTTTGAAAGAACTTTGACTTCTGCAGGATTTGTCATTACTTGAGGCTGATAGGTGTGTTTACTATCGCCATGGTGGGGGCAATAGTGTCATATTATGTTTGTATGTGGACGACATCTTGATCTTTGGTACAAACATTAATGCAATTAATGAGGTCAAGTCTTTTCTATCAAAAGTTTTGACATGAAAGATCAGGAGAAGCGATGTAATTCTAAACATCAAACTTATTAAGGATGAGAGTGGGATTACATTAGCGCAATCTCACTATGTTGAGAAGGTCTTGAACCGATTCGGTTTTATGGATAGCAAGCCTTCTCCAACACCTTATGATCAGCGTGACACTCGGAAAGAACAAGAAAAGCGAGAGATCAATTAAGATACTCTCAAATTGTCGGTTCACTCATGTACTTAGCTAAGCGCTACAAGACCAGATATCTCTTTTCTGTGAGCAAAGCTGAGTAGGTTCATGTCCAACCGGGTGATGATCATTGGCATGCACTAGAAAGGGTCTTGCGCTATCGAGAGGTACTATGAGTTCTGGAATTACTTATTAGGGCATCTGCTGTGCTAGAAGGATATAGTGATTCAAATTGGATCTCCGATGTTGATGTACTTTACGCAACAAGTGGGTATGTATTTACTCATGGTGGTGGCGCTTGATGTCATGGAGGTCTTGCAAGCAAACCATATTGACGAGGTCAACTATGGAAGCAGAATTGCTTTGCTTTGGACACGACTCTTGTTGAGGCGAGAATGGCTGCGTGAGCTCTTGATGGACTTGCGGTTGTTGAAAAACCTGTGCGGCTATTCTTATGAATTGTGATAACCAAGCGGTTATCGCTAAAGTGAACAATTCTAAAGATAATGCAAAGTCATCAAGACACGTGAAAAGGCGTTTGAAATCATCGGGAAGTTGAGAAACTCGGAGTAATAAGCATTACGTATATACAAGCAGACAAAAACTGGCGAGATCCTTTACAAAGGGACTATCACGAAATGTGATAGATATTGCATCGAGGAGATGGGTATGAGACCCATAGATGTTACACCATAGTAGTAACCCAACCTTTGTGATCGGAGATCCCGTGAATTAGGATCAGGAAGAACAAGCTATTGGTTAGCGAGGAGAGTAATAACTTATGATCGTCTCCAAGTGAAGATGCAAAACTCTCGAGCTGTAAGGCTCGGATCTGTAAGGCAGGTCGGCAACATGCCTTAATGTGGTTCTATTGGCTATAATTAGCAAAGATCTTGTCCTCTGAGCAGTCTTGAAAGAACACACCTATATGAGTTACATTTATAAGCGTCATGATCTATGAGATTTGGGTGATCTCTAGTAAACTCACGAAGAGACGGGGAGTATGGCGTATAAGCTCAAAACTGCGGGGTAGCCTCTTGGCGGTCAGTCTGGTTAAGACTTTGAGTGAAACCTGTTCACACAAAACTAGCAATTCAAGGCATAGTCCATTGTCAAGTTGTGAATGGATGTAGCTTAAAGTTCTAGGCGGAAGTTCAACTTAGGTCTCTGTTGAAACTTTGGTATATTAAACAAGTGGTGAGAGAAGGCAAATCTCTAAATGGGTATTTGAGATCTGGTGGGGGATTGTTAGAATTAATGGGCTAGGCCCATAGCAATTTCTGAAATCTCAAAGCCCATGTGTAAAATGGCAAGTGGTGGTGCTAAGTTTAGTCCCACCTTGGAAGTTGAAGAAGAGTTGGACCTCTTTATATAGTGGGTTCTCTCCACCACTCTAAGTGGTGTGTGAGAAGAAAGGAAAACCACTGCCGCGCTCGCTCGCCTCGCCTCGCTTGGGCTGGCAGGCAGGCGTGGCGTGGCGTGGCGTGGTGGCGGGCGGCGTACATGCGACATCTTGGCGTGAATGGTCCTTGAAATCCGGTCCGTCTCCTTTCAGGGCGCAGCTTCCTTTTGCCGTTTATTTTATGTCTTGGCGAGACAAGTTTTGATTTCTTGTCCGGTAAGTATCTGAATTAGAAACCGAGTCGGTTTGGGATTGTGGTCGCGACACAATACCACCTCTGGTCCTAATATATATACAGCTACCGGCTGCGGCCGAGATACACGAAAAACACCTAGGGTTTTGCCTCATCTCACAACTTGCCGCCATCGTAGTCTACTCCATCCCAAGCGCGGCGTGCATCGGCGCGTGGGAAGCAGTCTCGGAACCGTTCATCTTTGCGATCCTGCCGGGAGAGGATGAATTAGGTTTTGGGAAGCGCTGTCTTCTTGCTCAAATCGTCATCACGGGTCGTCTTCCGTCCAAGTCGGGCGGTGCTACTCATCGTCGTATTCATCGCCGTCGTCAGCGGATCGTCACCAACATCGTCATCAACAACATCGCACCCATAATAGCTAACGATCGGTCGTCCAACATCCTCTGTTCATATGCATTTCTCAGCTATTGTTACGTGTTGCTGCTGTTATGCATGTCTTGCTGTTCTTCTAGTTTGCTAGATTATTGCATGCTAGTATCTCTTCTAGTCATGAATTATTCTTGGAATTAATCATGAACTTGCCTAATATTCAACAATCCAAAAACCTAATTGTAGGCAATTTCTGAGTTAACTATGGCTGGATTATTTGATGCCTTTGAGGCGGATAAGTTTACGGTGTGCACTTTAAGAGGTGGCGGTGAAGACCACGCTCGGCTTCTTTGCTCGAAAGTTTTCCACATAGTGTTGGTGCTCGAGAGGAATGACCGGCGAAGATCGGAGAAAATTCAGGAAGCCAATACTATGTTTGTGGGATGCATTACGAGTGTTCTTCTTGACCATCGTGTGATGTGTACATGCACATAAGCAGCGGAAAAATTCTGTGGGATGCCTTGAATGCAAAATTGATTACAACAGATCTGACGATGAAGCTGTACATCATGGAGAGTTTTCATGACTACAAGATGGTGAATAACCGTTACGTGGTTGAACAAGCTCATGAGATCGATTGCATTGTGAAGAACTTGAACTCCTTAAATGTGTTCTACAGACAAATTAGTGGCTGGGTGCATGATTGCAAAGTTGCCTCCTTTATGGAGGAATTTACGCCACAACTCTGAAGCATAAGAGGCAGGAGATATCAGTTGAAAATCTGATTGCATCTCTTGATGTTGAAGAAAAAGCTCGGAGCTAAAGATACCCTGAAAAAGGAGGTGAGGTTCAGCCTCTGCTAACATGGTGCGAGAGGTACCCACAGAACAAGAACAAAGGGAAGAACAAACCTGTTTTCAACAAGCCTACCAAGACTACTACCTTCAAGAAGAAGAAGTTCAACAAGGCTGAGCTAGAGTGCTACGCTTTGTGGGAAGCTGGACACTTTTCAAGGAATGCCACTGAGCGTGCGGACGCGGAGGAAAACAAGCTCCAAGGCTGTCAACATGGTGACCGCTAGCAATCTTGATGGGTATGGTAATTTACCTATTGTGCTTTCGATGTTTCAATCATCTTCATGGTGGATTGATTCGGTGCTAACGTTCATGTTTGTCTTGACATCTCCTGTTTACTTCTTATCAGTGCAAAGGGATTCTTCCGTCCTAATGGGGAATGGGTCACATGCTTACATTGGTGGCATTGCACGGTGGATCTGAAGTTTACTTGGGAAGATCGTGCAACTAAGGAGCGTCTGACATGTCCCTACTATGAACAAGAATCTAGTTAGCGGCTCCCTTCTATGTCGAGATGGATTTAAGGTAGTTTTAGAGTCAATAAAGTAATCGTGTCAAGATTTGGACAATTTATAGGAAAAGGCTATGAGTGCGGAGGCTTGTTCGCTTTTCTCTTCAGATTTTGCAATAAGTCAATAAACCAAATTTGTGCTAGTGTTAATGATGATGCAAGTATTTGGCACTCTCGTTTATGTCATATTAATTTTGGTTTAATGTCTCGGCTATCGACATGAGTTTAATTCGAACTTCACGGTTGCCAAAGGTTCAAAGTGCCATAGTTGTGTGCAATCTAAGCAACCTCGAAAGCCTCATAAGGCTGCGAGGAAGAAACAGCACCTCTAGAACTCATACATTACGATCTACGTGAGATGAATGGTGTGTTGACAAAAGGTGGAAAGAGATATTTCATGACTTTGATTGATGATGCGACTAGATTTTGCTATGTTTATTTGTTGCAAACTAAAGATGAAGCATTAGACTACTTTAAAATCTATAAAGCTGAAGTTGAAAATCAACTAGAGAGAAAGATCAAGCGTCTTAGGTCGATCGTGGTGGAAGTATTTTCCAAAAGTTTTGATGAATTTTGTGAGGAACATGGTATTATTCATGAGAGGGCGCCTCCTATTCACCTCAATCAAATGGAGTGGCGAGAGGAAAAACCGCACATTAGTGACTTGGTGAATGCCATGTTGAACACTTCTTTGGTTTATCTAAGGCATGGTGGGGAGGCTCTATTGACTTCATGTCATGTCTGAATAGAGTTCCCAACAATAATAAAGAAAACCCTTATGAGGAGTGGGTTGGGAGAAAACCATCACTTTCTTATTTAGCACTTGGGGATGTTTGGCAAGGTCAATATTCCTATTCTAAGAAAGCATAAACTTGGACCAAAAGGCGAGTGGATTGTGTCTTTCTAGGATATGCTCAGCAGACATTGCTTATAGGTTTTAGTGGTAAAATCTGAAGTACACGATATGCATGTTGATACTATAATGGAATCTCGTGATGCAACATTTTTGAGAACATATTTCCTATGAAAGATATGCATAGCATTGCTAGATTTTCTTACGAGATAATTCTGAATCTAGTACAAGCGATGAATATTTGAACAATCACATCGGAAGTCCTTGAGAAGGATAACAAGAAGTTCCTAGAAGGAACAAGAGACAAAAGGATTGCAAAATCCTTTGGTGATGATTCATTGTATACCTTGTGGACGACACACCCAAGGCGATTGCGAAGCATATGCATCTCCGGATGTAGATGATTGGAAAGAAGCATTCATAATGAGATGGACTCAATTCTTTATAATGGAACTTGGGAACTAAGCGATAGACCATATGGTTGTAAACACTGTGGGCTGTAAGTGGGTGTTCAAAAAGAAGCTAAAGCTGATGGTACTATTGATAAGTACAAAGGCGGCTAGTAGCCAAGGCTACACTCGAGAAAGAAAGCGAAGATTACTTTGACACCTATTCACCCGTTGCTAGAATGACCACCATTCGAGTGTTACTTTCCTTGGCTGCCTCTTATGGTCTTATCATTCATCAAATGGATGTAAAGACAGCTTTTCTCAATGGAGAGTTGGAAGAGGAGATCTATATGGATCAACTGACGGGTTTGTGGTAAAGGGTGAAGAGAAAGGTGTGCAAGTTGTTAAAATCTTTGTATGGTGCAAGCAGGCACCTAAGCAATGGCATGAGAAGTTTGAAAGAACTTTGACTTCTGCAGGATTTGTCATTACTTGAGGCTGATAGGTGTGTTTACTATACGCCATGGTGGGGGCAATAGTGTCATATTATGTTTGTATGTGGACGACATCTTGATCTTTGGTACAAACATTAATGCAATTAATGAGGTCAAGTCTTTTCTATCAAAAAGTTTTGACATGAAAGATCAGGAGAAGCGATGTAATTCTAAACATCAAACTTATTAAGGATGAGAGTGGGATTACATTAGCGCAATCTCACTATGTTGAGAAGGTCTTGAACCGATTCGGTTTTATGGATAGCAAGCCTTCTCCAACACCTTATGATCAGCGTGACACTCGGAAAGAACAAGAAAAGCGAGAGATCAATTAAGATACTCTCAAATTGTCGGTTCACTCATGTACTTAGCTAGCGCTACAAGACCAGATATCTCTTTTGCTGTGAGAAAACTGGTAGGTTCATGTCCAACCGGGTGATGATCATTGGCATGCACTAGAAAGGGTCTTGCGCTATCGAGAGGTACTATGAGTTCTGAATTACTTATTGAGGGCATCTGCTTTGTGCTAGAAGGATATAGTGATTCAAATTGGATCTCCGATGTTGATGTACTTTCGCAACAAGTGGGTATGTATTTACTCATGGTGGTGGCACAGTGTCATGGAGGTCTTGCAAGCAAACCATATTGTGAGGTCAACTATGGAAGCAGAATTAAGCTGCTTTGGACACGACTCTTTGTTGAGGCGAGAATGGCTGCGTGAGCTCTTGATGGACTTGCGGTTGTTGAAAAACCTGTACCGGCTATTCTTATGAATTGTGATAACCAAGCGGTTATCGCTAAAGTGAACAATTCTAAAGATAATGCAAAGTCATCAAGACACGTGAAAAGGCGTTTGAAGTCATCGGGAAGTTGAGAAACTCGGAGTAATAAGCATTACGTATATACAAGCAGACAAAAAACTGGCAGATCCTTTACAAAGGACTATCATGAAATGTGATAGATATTGCATCGAGGAGATGGGTATGAGACCCATAGATGTTACACCATAGTAGTAACCCAACCTTTGTGATCGGAGATCCCGTGAATTAGGATGCAGGAAGAACAAGCTATTAGTTAGCGAGGAGAGTAATAACTTATGATCGTCTCCAAGTGAAGATGCAAAACTCTCGGCTGTAAGGCTCGGATCTGTAAAGCAGGTCGGCAACATGCCTTAATGTAGTTCTATTGGCTATAATTAGCAAAGATGTTGTCCTCTGAGCGGTCTTGAAAGAACACATATATGAGTTACATTTAAGCGTCATGATCTATGAGATTTGGGTGATCTCTAGTAAACTCACGAAGAGACCGGGGAGTATGGCGTATAAGCTCCAAACATGGGGTAGCCTCTTGGCGGTCAGTCTTGGTTAAGACTTTGAGTGAAACCTGTTCACACAAAACTAGCAATTCAAGGCATAGTCCGTTGTCAAGTTGTGAATGGATGTAGCTTAAAGTTCTAGGCGGAAGTTCAACAACAGTCTCTTTGAAACAACTTGGTATATTAAACAAGTGGTGAGAGAAGGCAAATCTCTAAATGGTTATTTGAGATCTGGTGGGGATTGTTAGAATTAATGGGCTAGGCCCATAGCAATTCTGAAATCTCAAAGCCCATGTGTAAAATGGCAAGTGGTGGTGCTAAGTTTAGTCCCACCTTGGAAGTTGAAGAAGAGTTGGACCTCTTTATATAGTGGGTTATCTCCACCACTCTAAGTGGTGTGTGAGAAGAAAGGAAAACCACCTTGGCGCTCGCTCTCCTCGCCTACTTTGGCTTTGGCCGGGCAGGCTGGAGGCGTGGCCGAGGTGGCGATATCATCTGTTTATCTTGGCGTGAATGGTCCATGAAATCCGGTCCGTCTCCTTGCAAGGCGCAGCTTCCTTTGCCATTTATTTTTATGTCTTGGCGAGACAAGTTTTGATTTCTTGTCCGGTGTGTATCTGAATTAGAAACCGAGTCGGTTTGGGATTGTGAGTATTTGTTGGGAGCGTTGCGGAAAAATAAAATTTTTCCTACGGTTTCACCAAGATCCATCTATGAGTTCATCTAAGCAGCGAGTCATGGGAGATGCATCTACATACCACTTTGTAGATCATGACGAAGCGTTCAAAAGAACAGGGTTGAGGTAGTTGTACGTCATGATCCAATCACCGGAGATCCTAGCGCGAGCAGACGGCACCTCGCGTTCAACACACGTGCGGTCAGCGTGGCGTCTCCTCCTTCTTGATCCAGCAAGGGAAAGGAGAGGTTGATGAAGATCCAGCACCTGGCGTGGTGGTGGATGCGGCGAGATCGGCGGGGGCCGTAGCGTCTGCGGGAGGAGGAGGTGTAGCAAGGGAAGGAGGTGCCAAGATGTGGGGTCTTCTTGCCCTTCCTCCCTCCACTATATATAGGGGCTGAGGCGCATGCCTTGAGAATCCATCTAGATGGGGGGGCGGCCCCAGAACATGACCCCTTAGGGTTTCAACCGGGGCGCATGCCCCTCGAGAAGCAAGCCCCTAGGGTTTCAACGAGGCGCATGCCCCTAGAAGTCTGTGGTCCCCCAACCCTAGGCGCCTTGGGCCCTTGGGTGGGGCGCACCAGCCACCGGGGCTGGTTCCCACGCCACTTTAGCCCATGGGCCCCTCCGGGATAGGTGGCCCCACCGGTGGACCCGGGACCCTTCGGTGGTCCGGTACAATCTGATTGACCCCAAAACTTTCCGGTGGCGAAACTGGACTTCCTATATATAAATCTTTACCTCCGGACCATTCGGAACTCCTCGTGACGTCAGGGATCTCATCAGGGACTCGAACAACTTCGAGGTTACTGCATACTAATATCTCTACAACCTTAGCGTCACAGAGACCTTAAGTGTGTAGACCCTACGGAGTTGGAGATATCTGAACATGACCGAGATGCCTCTCGGTCAATAACCAACAGCGGATCTGGATACCCATGTTGGCTCCACATACTCCTCGATGATCTCATCGAATGAACCACGATGTCGAGATTCAATCAAACCCGTATACAATTCCTTTGTCAATCGATGCGTTACTTGCGAGACTTCGATCGTCGGTATCCCAATACCTTGTTCGGTCTAGTTACTTAGGCAAGTCACTTTACTCGTGCCGTAATGCATGATCCGTGACTAACCACTTAGTCACTTTGAGCTCATTATGATGATGCATTACGAGTGGGCCGAGATACCTCTCAGTCATGCGGAGTGACAAATCCGATCTCGATCCGTGTCAACCGCAGACACTTTCGGAGATACCATAGTGCACCTTTATAGTCACCCGATTACGTTGTGGCGTTTGGTACACCAAAGCACTCTTCACGGTATCCGGGAGTTACGATCTCATGGTCTAAGGAAGAGATACTTGACATTGGAAAAGCTCTAGCAAAGCGAACTACGATCTTGTGCTATGCTTAGGATTGGGTCTTGTCCATCCGTCATTCTCTAATGATGTGATCCCGTTATCAATGACATCCAATGTCCATAGTCGGAAACCATGACTATCTGTTGACCAACGAGCTAGTCAACTAGAGGCTCACTAGGGACATGTTATGGTCTATGTATTCACACGTGTATCACGATTTCCGGATAATCTGATTATAGCATGAATAAAGACAATCATCATGAACAAGAAATATAATAATAACACTTTTATTATTGCCTCTAGGGCATATTTCCAACAGTCTCCCACTTGCACTAGAGTCAATAATCTAGTTACATTGTGATGAATCGAACACCCATAGAGTTACGGTGTTGATCATGTTTTGCTTTCATGAGAGAGGTTTAGTCAGCGGATCTGCGACATTGAGATCCGTATGTACTTTGCAAATTTCTATGTCTCCATCTGAGCGTTTTCACGGATGGAGTTGAGCGGCGCTTGATGTGCCGGTCTTCTTGTGAAACACAGGCTCCTTGGCAAGTGCAATAGCTCGGTGTTGTCACTGAGAAGAGTTTGATCGGCCCGACGCATTGGGTATGACTCTAGGTCGGTGATGAACTCCTTCACCCAAATTGCTTCATCGCTGCCTCAAAGGCTGCCATGTACTCCGCTTCACATGTAGATCCCGCCACGGCGCTCTGCTTGCATTGCACCAGCTTCTTGCTCCACCATTCAACATATACGCGTATCCGGTTTGTGACTTAGAGTCATTCAGATCTGTGTCGAAGCTAAGCGTCGGCGTAACCCGTTCTGACAGCTCTTCGTCACCTCCATAAGCGAAACATGTCCTTTGTCCTTTTCGGTGCCAGGATATTCTTGACATTGTCCGGTGTTCCTTGCGGGATTACTTTGGTACCTTCCTACCAAACTTACGGCAAGGTTTACATCAGTCAGTACCTGACATGGCATACATAATAGATCCTATGGCTGAGGCATGGGGATGACACTCATCTCTTCTTTATCTTTTGCAGTGTAGTGGGCATTGAGCTGAGCTCAATCTCACACCCTGTCTGAGCAGAACCCTTCTTGGACTGATCCATTTGAACTTCTTCAAAATCTTATCAAGGTATGTGCTTTGTGAAAGACCTATGAGGCGTCTCGATCTATCTCTATAGATCTTGATGCCTAATATATAAGACTTCTCCAAGGTCCTTCATTGAAAACACTTATTCAAGTAGGCCTCAATGCTGTCCAAGAATTCTATATCATTTCCCATCAAGTATGTCATCTACATATAATATGAGAAATGCTCTGAGCTCCACTCACTTTCTTGTAAGCATGAGGCTTCTCCATAAGTGCATAAACTAAGCCTTTGATCATCTCATCAAGCGAATGTTTAACTCGAGATGCTTGCACCAGCCCATAAATGGATCGTTGGAGCTTGCATACTTTATTAGCGTTCTTAGGATCGACAAAACCCTCGGCTGCATCATATCAGCTCTTCCTTAAGATATCCGTTAAGGCAGCTGTTTTGGCGTCCATCTGCCATATCTCATAATCATAGTATCGGCAATTGCTAACATGATTGAGACGAACTTAAGCTTAGCTACGGGAGAAAGTCTCATCGTAGTCAATCCCTTGAACTTGCCGATAACCCTTAGCGACAAGTCGAGCTTTATAGATGGTGACATTACCATCGCGTCCGTCTTCCTCTTAAAGATCCATTTGTTTTCTATCGCTCGCCGATCATCGGCACAAGTCGGTCAAAGTCCACACTTTGTTTTCATACATGGATTCTATCTCGGACTTCATGGCTTCTAGCCATTTGTTGGAATCTGGGCCGCCATCGCTTCTTCATAGTTCGAAGGTTCATTGTTGTCTAACAACATGATTTCCAAGACAGGGTTGCCGTACCACTCACAGTGCGGGCGTGTCCTAGTGGACCTCTGAAGTTCATTAGCAACTTGATCCGAAGTACCTTGATCATCATCATTAATTTCCTCTTGGTTGGTGTAGGCATCACGGGAACATTTTCTGAGCTGCACTACTATCTGTTCAAGAGGTAGTACTTCATCGAGTTCTACTTTCCTCCCACTTACTTCTTCGAGAGAAACTCTTTTCGAGAAAGGATCCGTTCTTGGCAACAAAGATCTTGCCCTCGGATCTTAAGTAGAAGGTATACCCTACGGTTTCCTTAGGGTATCCTATGAAGCGCATTTTCGACTTGGGTTCGAGCTTTTCAGGTTGAAGTTTCTTGACATAAGCATCGCATCCCCAAACTTTTAGAAGCGACGACTTAGGTTTCTTCCCAAACCATAATTCATACGGTGTCGTCTCAGCGGACTTAGGCGGTGCCCTATTTAAAGTGAATGTAGCTGTCTCTAGGCGTATCCCCAAAATGATAGCGGTAAATCGGTAAGAGACATCATAGACCGCACCATATCCAATAGAGTGCGATTACGATGTTCGGACACACCGTTCTGTTGAGGTGTTCGGTGGCGTTAGTTGTGAAACGATTCCACATTTTCTTAAGTGTGTACCAAATTCGTGACTTAAATATTCTCCTCCACGATCCGATCGCAAGAATTTTATCTTTCGGTCACGTTGATTCTCTACTTCATTCTGAAATTCCTTGAACTTTTCAAGGTCTCGGACTTGTGTTTCATCAAGTAGACATACCCATATCTACTCAAGTCATCGTGAGAGTGAGAACATACGATATCCTCCATGAGCCTCAAGCGCTCATTGGACCCTTTACATCGGTATGTATGATTTCCAACAAGTTGGTTGCTCGCTCCATTGTTCGAGAGAATGGAGTCTTGGTCATCTTGCCCATGAGGCATGGTTCGCATGTGTCAAATGATTCATAATCAAGAGACTCCAAAGTCCATCGGCATGGAGCTTCTTCATGCGCTTGACACCAATGTGACCAAAGGCGGCGATTGCCACAAGTATGTGGGACTATCGTTATCAACTTTACATCTTTTGGTATTCACGCTATGAACATGTGTAATACTAAACAAAGATTCATTAAGAATAAACCATTGACCATCAGACATGACCATAAAACATATCTCTCATATAAATAGAACAACCATTATTCTCGGATTTAAATGAGTAGCCATCTCGCATTAAGCGAGATCCGGATACAATATTCATGCTCAAACTTGGCACCAAATAACAATTATTAAGGTTTATAACTAATCCCGTGGGTAAATGAAGAGGTAGCGTGCGGCGGCGATCACATCGACTCTGGAACCATTCGGCGCGCCGTCACCTCGTCGCCGCCGATCTCCGCTTATTCCGCAGCTCCTGCTGTGAGTTACAAATATGAACAGCGGCACGGTATCAAATACCCGGGAGTTACTACGAGTCTTGGTAAGGTACACATCAATTACATGTATATCAAATATACCTTTGGTGTTGCGGCCTTCTTGTCCGCTAAGTATTTGGGGCAGTTCCGCTTCGATGACCCTTCCCTTGCAATAAAAGCACTCAGTCTCAGGCTTGGGTCCATTCTTTGACTTCTTCCGGCAACTTGCTTGCAGGTAGCGGCAACTCTCCTTGCCGTCCTTCTTGAAGTTCTTCTTGCCCTTGCCCTTCTTAAACTTAGTGGTCTTATTGACCATCAACACTTGATGTTCTTTCTTGATTTCAACCTCGGTGACTTGAGCATAGAGAATACTTGAGGAATGGTCTTTACCATCCCACTGCATATTGTAGTTCATCACAAAGCTCTTGTAGCTTGGTGGCGGCATTGGAGGATTCATCGATGACCGCCTCATCGGGGAGGTTAATATTCATTTGGGTCATACGGTTGTGCAACCGGACATCTTGAGAATGTGCTCCTTGTGAACTATTTTCCTCCATCTTACAACTGTAGAACTTGTCGGAGATGTCATATCTCGACCGGCGTGAGCTTGGAAAACAAGTTTCAGCTCCTCGAACATCTCATATGCTCCGTGATGCTCAAAAGCGCTTTTGGAGCCCGGTTCTAAGCTGTAAAGCATGCCTTTGAGCGAGGAGTAATCATCGACGCAGACTGCCAAGCATTCATAATGTCTTGGTTCTGCAGGAGGGCGTCACCTAGCGGTCCTTCTAGGACATATTGTTTCTGGCAGCTATGAGGATGATCCTCAAGTTAGGACCCAGTCCGTATAGTTCTTTGCCGTCATCTTTCGACTTGGTTTTCTCTAGGGCGTGTTGAAGTTCAAGTTGACATGGCGTTGGCCATTTGATCTACAAGACATATCATTCAAAGTTTTAGACTAAGTTCATGATAATTAAGTTCATCTAATAAAATTATTACAATGAACTCCCCTCAGATTAGACATCCCTCTAGTCATCTAAGTGATACGATCCGAGTCGACTAGGCGTGTCCGATCATCACGTGAACGGACTAGTCATCGTCGGTGAACATTCTCATGTTGATCGTATCTTCTATCGACTCGTGTTCGACCTTCGGTCTCCGTGTTCGAGGCCATATGCGTACATGCTAGGCTCGTCAAGTTAACCCTAAGTGTTTTGTGTGTGTAAATCTGTCTTACACCGTTGTATGTGAGCGTAAGAATCCATCACACCCGATCATCATGTGGTGCTTAGAAGCGACGAACTTTAGCAGCGGTGCAGATTAGGGAGAACACTTCTTGAAATTGATGTAAGGATCATCTTATTTACTACCGTCGTTCTAAGTAAACAAGATGTATAAACATAATAAACATCACATGCAATTATATAGTAGTGACATGATATGGCCAATATCATAAAACTCCATTGATCTCCATCTTGGGGCTCCATGATCATCTTGTCACCGGCATGACACCATGATCTCCATCATCATGATCTCCATCATTGTGCCTCCATGAAGTTGTCATGCCAGCGACTACTTCTACTTCTATAGCTAGCGTTTAGCAATAAAGTAAAGTAAATTACATGGCGTTCTTCAATGACCATGGGTCATACAAAATAAAGACAACTCCTATGGCTCCTGCGGTTGTCATACTCATCGACATGCAAGTCGTGATTCCTATTACAAGAACATGATCTCATACATCACAATATGTCATTCATCATTCATCACAACTTGGCCATATCACATCACATGTCAATTGCTGCAAAAACAAGTTAGGCGTCCTCTAATTGTTGTTGCATCTTTTACGTGGCTGCAATTGGGTTCTAGCAAGAATGTTTTCTTACCTACGAATAACCTGGCGTGATCTTGTCAACTTCTATTTACCCTTCATAAGGACCCTTTTCATCGAATCCGCTCCAACTAAAGTGGGAGAGCAGACACCGCCAGCCACCTTATGCAACTAGTGCATGTTAGTCGGTGGAACCGGTCTCACGTAAGCGTGCGTGTAAGGTTGGTCGGGCGCTTCATCCCACAATACCGTGGAAGCAAGATAAGACTAGTAGCGGCAAGTAAATTGACAAGATCCACGCCCACAACTAAATTGTGTTCTACTCGTACAAAGAGAACTACGCATAGACCTAGCTCATGATGCCCTTTGTTGGGGAGCGTTGCGAGAAAATTAAAATTTTTCCTACGGTTTCACCAAGATCCATCTATGAGTTCATCTAAGCAACGAGTCATGGGAGATGCATCTACATACCACTTTGTAGATCGCGGCGGAAGCGTTCAAAAGACGGGGTTGAGGTAGTTGTACATGTCGTGATCCAATCACGGAGATCCTAAGCGCCCGAGCGGACGGCACCTCGCGTTCAACACCGTCTGCGGTCAGCGTGGCGTCTCCTCCTTCTTGATCCAGCAAGGGAAAGGAGAGGTTGATGAAGATCGGCTGACCTGACGGCGTGGTGGTGGATGTGAGCGAGAGATCGGCGGGGAGCCGCCAAGCGTCTGCGGGAGGAGGAGGTGTTGAAGGAAATATGCCTAGAGGCAATAATAAAGTTATTATTTATTTCCTTATTTCATGATAAATGTTTATTATTCATGCTAGAATTGTATTAACTTAGGAAACATAATACATGTGTGAATACATAGACAAACAGTGTCACTAGTATGCCTCTACTTGACTAGCTCGTTAATCAAAGATGGTTATGTTTCCTAACCATAGACATGAGTTGTCATTTGATTAACGGGACCACATCATTAGGAGAATGATCTGATTGACATGACCCATTCCGTTAGCCTAGCACTTGATCGTTTAGTGTGTTGCTATTGCTTTCTTCATGACTTATACATGTTCTGTAACTATGAGATTATGCAACTCCGTTTACGGAGGAACACTTTAGGTGCTACCAAAGCGTCTGGCATGCTGGGTGATTATAAAAAGTACTACAGGTGTCTCCAAAGGTACATGTTGGGTTGGCGTATTTGAGATTAGGTTTTGTCCTCCGATTGTCGGAGAGGTATCTCTGGGCCCTCTCGGTAATGCACATCATTATAAGCCTTGCAAGCAATGTGACCAATGAGTTGGTTACGGGATGATGCATTCTGAGCGAGTAAAGAGACTTGCGGTGGCGAGATTGAACTAGGTATTGGATACAAGCGATCGAATCTCGGGCAAGTAACATACCGATGACAAAGGAACAACGTATGTTGTTATCGGTTTGACCGATAAAGATCTTCGTAGAATATGTAGGAGCCAATATGGGCATCAGGTCCGCTATTGGTTATTGACCAGAATAGTTCTAGGTCATGTCTACATAGTTCTCGAACCCGTAGAGTCCTGCAACAAGGTTTCGATGTGATTATATTATGAGTTTATGAGTTTTGATGTACGAAGGAGTTGAGTCCGGATGAGATCGGGGACATGACGAGGAGTCTCGAAATGGTCGAGGCGTAAAGATCGATATATTGGACGACTATATTGGAGTTCGGAAGGTTCGAGTGATTGGTTATTTTGAGATGCAGGGGAGTTACAGGAATACGAGGAAGAGTATTGGGCCTTAATGGGCCTTAGTGGGAAGGAGCCGGGAGGTGGCGCGCCCTCCCAAGCCCAGTCGAGGTGGACAAGGGGTTTGGGCGCAGCCCCTCTCCTTTCCTTCTCCCTTCCCCCTTTCCCCCTTCTCCTAGTTGGACTAGGAAAGAAGGAGTCCTACTCCCGGTGGGAGTAGGACTCCCCTGGCAGCGCCCTCCTCCTAGGGCGGCCTCCTCCTCCCTCCCTCCTTTATATCTGAGGGGCAGGGGCACCCATGACACACAAGTTGATCTCTGGATCTTTCCTTAGCCGTGTGCGGTGCCCCTTCCACCATATTCCACTTGGTCATATCGTTGGCGGAGCTTAAGTGAAGCCTGCTGTGGAGAAGTCATATCGTCGCGGAGCTTAGGCGAAGCCTGCGTCGGTGGAGCATCAACATCGTCCTGCCGCGTCGTCTTGTGGAACTCATCCCGACACTTTGCTGGATGGTCAGGGATCGTCATCGAGCGAGCGTGTGCGAGAACTTCGGAGGTGCCGTCGTTCGGTGCTTGGATCGGTCGGATCGTGAAGGCGTCGACTACATCAACTGCGTTGTTATAGCGCTTCGCTTTCGGTCTCACAGTGCGTGGGCGAACACTCTCCCTCTCGTTGCTATGCCATCACCATGGTCTTGCGTGATCGTAGGAAATTTTTGAAATTACTCGTTCCCCAGCAGTGGCATCGAGCCTGGTTTTATCGTTGATGTCATGTGCACGAGTAGAACACAAGTGAGTTGTGGGCGATACAAGTCATCTGCCTACCAGCATGTCATACTTTGGTTCAGCGGTATTGTGAGATGAAGCGGCCGGACCGACATTACAGCGTCGCTTCTGGCGAGACTGGTTTCACCGCTCAGAGCACTTTCGTTGCTTAAAGGTGACCGGCGGGTGTCTGTCTCTCTCACTTTAGTTGAACCGAGTAAGACTCGCCCGGTCCTTGAGAAGGTTAAAAGCAGAGTCTATTTGACAAACTATCGTTGTGGTTTTGATGCGTGGTAAAACGGTTCTTGCTCAGCCCGTAGCAGCCACGTAAAACTTGCAACAACAAAGTAGAGGGCGTCTAACTTGTTTTGCAGGGCATGTTGTGATGTGATATGGTCAAGGCGTGATGCTATATTTTATTGTATGAGATGATCATGTTTTGTAACGAGTTATCGATGGCTGGCGAGAGCCATATGGTTGTCGCTTTATTGTATGAAATGCAAGCGCCATGTAATTGCTTTACTTTATCACTAAGGGTAGTGATAGTCGTAGAAGCAATAGTTGGCGAGGCGACAACGATGCTACGATGGAGATCAAGGTGTCGGCGCGGTGGCGATGGTGATCATGGCGGTGCTTGGCGATGGAATCACAAGCACAAGATGATGATGACCATATCATATCACTTATATTGATTGCATGTGATGTTTATCCTTTATGCATCTTATCTTGCTTTGATTGGCGGTAGCATTATAAGATGATCTCTCACTAAAATTATCAAGAAGTGTTCTCCTGAGTATGCACCGTTGCCAAAGTTCGTAGTACCCGGACACCGCGTGATGATCGGGTGTGATAAGTTCTCGTCCATCTACAGGTGCAAAACAGTTGCTGCAGCGGAATACTCGAGGTTAAACTTGGCGAGCCTAGCATATAACAGATATGGCCTCGGAACACGGAGACCGAAAGGTCGGCGTGAATCATATAGTAGATATGATCAACATAGTGATGTTCACCATTGAAACTACTCCATCTCACGTGATGATCGGACATGGTTTAGTTGATTTGGATCACGTGATCACTTAGATGACTAGAGATGTCATCTAAGTGGGAGTTTTTAATATGATTAATTAAACTTAAATTTATCATGAACTTAGTCTGGTAGTATTTTGCAAATTATGTTGTAGATCAATAGCTCGCGTTGTTGCTTCCCTATGTTTTTATATGTGTTCCTAGAAAATTGTATTGAAAATGTTAGTAGCAATGATGCGGATTGGATCCGTGATCTGAGGTTTATCCTCATTGCTGCCTGAAGAATTATGTCCTTGATGCACGCTAGGTAGCGGACCTAATGCGGGAAGCGAATCTGGGGCGTTATGAGCGTTTGGCTAGCTCAATATGATGACTACTTGATAGTTTAGTGCACCATGTAGCGGCTTAGAATCGGGACTTCAAAGGCGTTTTGAGCGTCATGGACCATATGAGATGTTCAGGAATTGAAGTTAATATTTCAAGCAAATACCGAGTTGAGAGATATGAAGTCTCCAACAAGTTCTATAGCTAAAAGATGGAGAGAATCGCTCAACTAGTGAGCATGTGCTCAGATTATGCGAGTACTTCAATCGCTTGAATCAAGTGGGAGTTAATCTTCGAGATAAGATAGTGATTGACAGAATTCTCTAGTCACCATCACTAAGTTAGTAGAACTTCGTGATGAACTATAGTATGCAAGGATGGCGAAAAAGATTCTCGAGCTCTTAGCGATGCTAAAATCGGCGAAGGTAGAAATCAAGAAAAACATCAAGTGTTGATGGTTGACAAGACCACTAGTCTCAAGGAAAATGGCAAAGGAAGAAGGGAACTTCAAAGAGCGGCAAGCAAGTTCTTTGCTCGGTGAAGAAGCCCAAGTCTAGACCTAAGCACGAGACTGAGTACTTTTGCTGCAATGGAACTGGTCCTTTGGGCGGAACTACCCCTGAATATTTGGTGGATAAGAAGGATGGCAAAGTGAACAAGGTTATATTTGATATACAGGTTATTGATGTGTGCCTTACTAGTGTTTATAGTAGCCCACAGTATTTGATACTTGGTTAGGTTGCTAAGATTAGTAACTTCGAAGCAGGAGTTGCAGAATGAAGCGAAACTAGTTGAAGGGAAGTGGCGATGAGTGTTGGAAGTAGTTCCAAGATTGATATGATCATCATCACACTCCTATACTTTCGGGATTAGTGTTAAACCTAAATAAATGTTATTTGGTGTTTGCGTTGAGCATGAATATGATTTGATCATATTTATTGCAAAGCAGTTATTCATTTAAAGTCAAAGAATAATTGTTGTTACATTTACATGAATAAAACCTTAAATGGTCATACACCCAATGAAAATATTTTTCAAAGCGGTTATTCATTTAAAGTCAAAGAATAATCGTTATTACATTTAAATGAATAAAACCTTGATGGTTATACACCCAATGAAAATAGTTTGTTGGATCTCGATCGTAGTGATACACATATTCATAATATTGATGCCAAAAGATGCAAAGTTAATAATGATAGTGCAACTTATTTGTGCACTTGCCGTTTAGAGTCATATTGGTGTAAAGCATGAAGAAACTCCATCTTGATGGACTTTGGAATCACTTGATTATGAATCACTTGATGCTTGCGAACCATGCCTTATGGGCAAGATGACTAAAGACTACGTTCTCGGAACAATGGGCGAGCAAATGACTTATTGGAAATAATACATCTTGATGTATGCGGTCCGATGAGTGTTAAAGCTCACGGCAAGTATCGTTATTTTCGACCTTCACAAGATGATTTGAGCAGATATGAGTATATCTACTTAATGAAGCACAAGTCTGAAACATTTGAAAATTTCAAATAATTTCAGAGTGAAGTGGAGAATCATCGTAATAAGAAAATAAAGTTTCTACGATCGATCGTGGAGGAGAATATTTGAATTCTGAGTTTGGCCTTCATATAAAACAATGTGGAATAGTTTCACAGCTCACGCCACATGGAACACCATAGCGTAATGGTGTGTCGAGCGTCAAAACCGTACTTTATTTTGATATGATGCGATCAATGATGTCTCTTACCGATTTACCAATATCGTTTTGGGGTTATGCATTAGAACAGCTGCATTCACGTTTAATAGGGCACCATCTAAATCCGTTGAGCGACAAGTATGAACTATGGTTTAACACTAAACCTAAGTATCGTTTCTTAAAGTTTGGAGTTGTGATGCTTATGTGAAAAGGTTTCACTGATAAGCTCGAACCCAAATCGGAGAATGCGTCTTCATAGAATACCCAAAGGCAACTATTGGGTACACCTTCTATCACAGATCCGAAGGCAAGTTTTTCGTTGCTAAGATGGATCCTTTCTAGAAGAAGTTTCTCTCGAAAGAAGTGAGTGGGAGGAAAGTAGAACTTGATGAGGTAATTGTACCTTCTCCCTTATTGGAAAGTAGTTCATCACGAAATCAGTTCGATGATTCCTACACCAATTAGTGAGGAAGTTAATGATGATGATCATGAAACTTCAGATCAAGTTACTACCAAACCTCGTGGGTCTTCGAGTAAGATCCGCACAGTGATGCGGTAATCATGTTCGGAAGTCATGTTACTAGACCATGATGAACCTACGAACTATGAGGAAGCGATGATGAGCCCAGATTCAGCGAAATGGCTTGAGGCCATGAAATCGAGATGGGATCCATGTATGAGAACAAAGTATGGACTTTGATGGAGTTGCCGATGATCGGCAAGCCATATTATATAAATGGATCTTCAAGAGGAAGGCAGATGATGATAGTAGTGTTACTATCTACAAAGTTCGACTTATGCAAAAGGTTTTCGACAAGTTCAAGGTGTTGACTACAATGAGATTTTCTCAAGCTGTGGCGATTCTTAAGTCTGTCGAATCATGTTAGCAATTGCCACATTTTATGAAATCTGGCAAATGGATGTCAAAACTACATTCTTTAATGGATTTATTAAAGAAGAGTTGTATATGATGCAACGAGAAGTTTTGTCAATCCTAAAGGAGCTAACAAAATGTGCAAGCTCGGCGATCCATCAATGGACTGGTGCAAGCATCTCGGAGTTGGAATATACGCTTTGATGAGTTGATCAAAGCATATGGTTTCTCTGAGACTTTTGGAGAAGCCTGTATTTACAAGAAAGTGAGTGGGAGCACTACTGACATTTCGATAAGTATATGTGAATGACATATTGTTGATGGAAATAATGTAGAATTATTCGCAAAGCATAAAGGAGTGTTTGAAAGGAGTTTTTCAAAGAAAGACCTCGGTGAAGCTGCTTACATATTGAGCATCAAGATCTATAGAGATAGATCAAAGGCGGCTTGATAAGTTTTCAATGAATACATACCTTGTCAAGATTTTGAAGTAGTTCAAAATGGAGCAGTCAAAGAAAAGTTCTTGCTGTGTTGCAAGGTGTGAAATTGAGTGAGACTCAAATCCCGACCACGGCGGAAAATAGAAAAGAGAATGAAAGTCATTCCTATGCATCAGCCATAGGTTCTATAAAGTATGTCATCTTGTGTACGGATCTATTGCATACCCTACCACTAAGCTTGGCAAGGGAGTGCAATAGTGATCTAGGAGTAGATCACTGGACATTGGTCAAGAACATCCTTAGTGAGGACTAAGGAAATATTTCTCGATTATGGAGGTGATAAAAGAGCCCGTCGTAAAGAGTAACATCGATGCAAGCTTTTTACACTGATCCAGATGACTCTAAGTCTCAATCTGGATACATATTGAAAGTGGGAGCAATTAGCTAGAGTAGCTCCGTGCGAGCATTGTAGACATAGAATATTTGCAAAATAGATACGGCTCTGAATCACGACAGACCCGTTGACTAAGCTTCTCTCACGAGCAAAACATGATCATACCTTAGTACTCTTTGGGTGTTAATCACATAGCGATGTGAACTAGATTATTGACTCTAGTAAACCCTTTGGGTGTTGGTCACATGACGATGTGAACTATGGGTATTAATCACATACAGATGTGAATATTAGTGTTGAATCACATGATGATGTGAACTAGATTATTGACTCTAGTGCAAGTGGGAGGCTGAAGGAAATATGCCTAGAGGCAATAATAAAGTTATTATTTATTTCCTTATTTCATGATAAATGTTTATTATTCATGCTAGAATTGTATTAAGGAAACATAATACATGTGTGAATACATAGACAAAGCAGTGTCACTAGTATGCCTCTACTTGACTAGCTCGTTAATCAAAGATGGTTATGTTTCCTAACCATAGACATGAGTTGTCATTTGATTAACGGGATCACATCATTAGGAGAATGATCGATTGACATGACCCATTCCGTTAGCCTAGCACTTGATCGTTTAGTATGTTGCTATTGCTTTCTTCATGACTTATACATGTTCTGTAACTATGAGATTATGCAACTCCGTTTACGGAGGAACACTTTGGGTGCTACCAAGCGTCTGGTATGCTGGGTGATTATAAAGAATTACTACTGGTGTCTCCAAAGGTACATGTTGGGTTGGCGTATTTGAGATTAGGTTTTGTCCTCCGATTGTCGGAGAGGTATCTCTGGCCCTCTCGGTAATGCACATCATTATAAGCCTTGCAAGCAATGTGACCAATGAGTTAGTTACGGGATGATGCATTCTGAGCGAGTAAAGAGACTTGCGGTGTGAGATTGAACTAGGTATTGGATACGGCGATCGAATCTCGGGCAAGTAACATACCGATGACAAAGGGAACAACGTATGTTGTTATGCGGTTTGACCGATAAAGATCTTAAGTAGAATATGTAAGACCAATATGGGCATCAGGTCCGCTATTGGTTATTGACCAAGAATAGTTCTAGGTCATGTCTACATAGTTCTCGAACCCGTAGAATCCATACAACAAGGTTTCGATAGCGGTTATATTATGAGTTTATGAGTTTTGATGTACGAAGGAGTTGAGTCCGGATGAGATCGGGGACATGACGAGGAGTCTCGAAATGGTCGAGGCGTAAAGATCGATATATTGGACGACTATATTGGAGTTCGGAAGGTTCGAGTGATTGGGTATTTTGAGATCTGGGGGAGTTACAGGAATACGGGGAAGAGTATTGGGCCTTAATGGGCCTTAGTGGGAAGGAGCCGGAGGTGGCGCGCGCCTCCCAAGCCCAGTCCGGGTGGACAAGGGGTTTGGGGCGCAGCCCACCTCTCCTTTCCTTCTCCAATTCCCCTTTCCCCTTCTCCTAGTTGGACTAGGAAAGAAGGAGTCCTACTCGGTGGGAGTAGGACTCCCCTGTGCGCCCTCCTCCTAGGGCGGCCTCCTCCTCCCTCCTCCTTTATATCACGGTGGCAGGGGCACCCCATGACACACAAGTTGATCTCGGATCTTTCCTTAGCCGTGTCGGTGCCCCTTCCACCATATTCCACTTGGTCATATCGTCGTTGAGCTTAAGCGAAACCCTGCGCGGAGAAGTCATATCGTCGCGGAGCTTAAGCGAAGCCCTGCGTCGATGGAGCATCAAAATCGTCCTGCCGCCGTCGTCTTGTGGAACTCATCCCGACACTTTGCTGGATCGGTCAGGGGATCGTCATCGGCGAGCGTGTGCGAGAACTTCGGAGGTGCCGTCGTTCGGTGCTTGGATCGGTCGGATCGTGAAGGCGTCGACTACATCAACAGCGTTGTTATAGCGCTTCGCTTTCGGTCTCACAGTGCGTGGGCGGACCTCTCTCCTCTCGTTGCTATGCCATCACCATGGTCTTGCGTGATCGTAGGAAATTTTTGAAATTACTCGTTCCCCAACAGTGTAGCAAGGGGAAGGAGGTGCCAAGATGCGGGTCTTCTTGCCCTTCCTCCCCTCCACTATATATAGGGGCTGAGGCATGCCCCAGAATCCCATCTAGATGGGGCGGCGGCCGAGACAGCAACCCCTTAGGGTTTCAACAGGGGCGCATGCCCCCTCGAGGCAGCAGCCCCTAGGGTTTCAACCGAGGCGCATGCCTCTGAGAACAGCAGGTCCCCCAACCCTAGGCGCCTTGGGCCCTTGGGTGGGCGCACCAGCCACCAGGGGCTGGTTCCCACGCCACTTTAGCCCATGGGGCCCTCAGGATAGGTGGCCCCCCCGGTGGACCCAGGACCCTTCGGTGGTCCCGGTACAATCTAAGTGACCCCCAAAACTTTCCGGTGGCGGCTGGACTTCCTATATATAAATCTTTACCTCCGGACCATTCCGGAACTCCTCGTGACGTCAGGGATCTCATCAGGACTCGAACAACTTCGAGTTCTGCATACTAATATCTCTACAACCCTAAGCGTCACCAGAACCTTAAGTGTGTAGACCCTCACGGGTTCGGGAGATATCTGAACATGTGAGATGCCTCTCCGGTCAATAACCAACAGCGGGATCTGGATACCCATGTTGGCTCCACATACTCCTCGATGATCTCGCCGGATGAACCACGATGTCGAGATTCAATCAAACCCGTATACAATTCCCTTTGTCAATCGATGCGTTACTTGCGAGACTCGATCGTCGGTATCCCAATACCTTATTCGGTCTCGTTCACGGCAAGTCACTTTACTCGTACCGTAATGCATGATCTGTGACTAACCACTTGGTCACTTTGAGCTCATTATGATGATGCATTACAGAGTGGGCCCGGAGATACCTCTCAGTCATGCGGAGTGACAAATCGATCTCGATCCGTGTCAACCAGCAGACACTTTGGAGATACACTTAGTGCACCTTTATAGTCACCCGTTACGTTGTGGCGTTTGGTACACCAAAAGCACTCTTACGGTATCCGGGAGTTACGATCTCATGGTCTAAGGAAGAGATACTTGACATTGGAAAAGCTCTAGCAAAGCGAACTACGATCTTGTGCTATGCTTAGGATTGGGTCTTGTCCATCATCATTCTCCTAATGATGTGATCCGTTATCAATGACATCCAATGTCCATAGCCGAAACCATGACTATCTGACCAGAGGCTAGTCAACTAGAGGCTCACTAGGGACATGTTATGGTCTATGTATTCACCGTGTATCACGATTTCCGGATAATCTGATTATAGCATGAATAAAGACAATCATCATGAACAAAGAAATATAATAATCGATTACGTTGTGGCGTTTGGTACACCAAAGCACTCTTCACGGTGTCCGGGAGTTACGCGATCTCATGGTCTAAGGAAGAGATACTTGACATTGGAAAAGCTCTGCAAAGCGAACTACGATCTTGTGCTATGCTTAGGATTGGGTCTTGTCCATCACATCATTCTCCTAATGATGTGATCCGTTATCAATGACATCCAATGTCCATAGTCGGAAACCATGACTATCTGTTGACCAACGAGCTAGTCAACTAGAGGCTCACTAGGGACATGTTATGGTCTATGTATTCACGTGTATCACGATTTCCGGATAATCTGGTTATAGCATGAATAAAGACAATCATCATGAACAAAGAAATATAATAATAACTTTTATTATTGCCTCTAGGGCATATTTCCAACAGTCTCCCACTTGCACTAGAGTCAATAATCTAGTTACATTGTGATGAATCGAACACCCATAGAGTTACGGTGTTGATCATGTTTTGCTTTCATGAAGAGGTTTAGTCAGCGGATCTGCGACATTGGATCCGTATGTACTTTACATTTCTATGTCTCCATCTGAACGTTTTCACGGATGGAGTTGAGCATGTGCGTCTTCTTGTGAAACACAGGCTCCTTAGCAAGTCACAATAGCTCGGTGTTATCCGAGAAGAGTTTGATCGGCCCGAGCGCATTGGGTATGACTCCTAGGTGGGTGATGAACTCCTTCACCCAAATTGCTTCATCTTGCCTCAGGGCTGCCATGTACTCCGCTTCACATGTAGATCATACGGCGCTCTGCTTGCATTGCACCAGCTTCTTGCTCCACCATTCAACATATACGTATCCGGTTTGTGACTTAGAGTCATCGGATCTGTGTCGAAGCTAAGCGTCGGCGTAACCGTTCTGACAGCTCTTGTCACCTCCATAACGAAACATGTCCTTTGTCCTTTTCGGTGTACTTAGGATATTCTTGACCGTGTCCGGTGTTCCTTCGGGATTACTTTGGTACCTTCCTACCAAACTTACGGCAAGGTTTACATCGGTCTGGTACCTGACATGGCATACATAATAGATCCTATGGCTGAGGCATGAGGGATGACACTCATCTCTTCTTTATCTTTTGCGTGGTGGCATTGGTGAGCTCAATCTCACACCTGTCTGAGCAAGAACCCTTCTTGGACTGATCCATTTGAACTTCTTCAAAATCTTATCAAGGTATGTGCTTTGTGAAAGACCTATGAGGCGTCTCGATCTATCTCTATAGATCTTGATGCCTAATATATAAGCAACTTCTCCAGGTCCTTCATTGAAAACACTTATTCAAGTAGGCCTCAATGCTGTCCAAGAATTCTATATCATTTCCCATCAAGTATGTCATCTACATATAATATGAGAAATGCTCTGAGCTCCCTCACTTTCTTGTATGCATGAGCTTCTCCATAAGTGCATAAACTAAGCTTTGATCATCTCATCAAAGCGAATGTTCAACTCGAGATGCTTGCACCAGCCCATAAATGGATCGTTGGAGCTTGCATACTTATTAGCGTTCTTAGGATCGACAAAACCTCCGGCTGCATCATATCAGCTCTTCCTTAAGATATCCGTTAAGGAGCGCTGTTTTGGCGTCCATCGCCATATCTCATAATCATAGTATGCGGCAATTGCTAACATGATTGGACGAACTTAAGCAGCTACGGGAGAGAATCTCATCGTAGTCAATCCCTTGAACTTGCGATAACCCTTAGCGACAAGTCGAGCTTTATAGATGGTGACATTACCATCGCGTCCGTCTTCTCTTAAAGATCCATTTGTTTTCTATATTTCGCCGATCATCGAACCGTCGGTCAAAGTCCACACTTTGTTTTCATACATGGATTCTATCTCGGACTTCATGGCTTCTAGCCATTTGTTGGAATCTGGGCCTATCGCTTCTTCATAGTTCGAAGGTTCATTGTTGTCTAACAACATGATTTCCAAAACAGGTTGCCGTACCACTCAGTGCGGGCGTGTCCTAGTGGACCCTGAGTTCGGTAGCAACTTGATCCGAAGTACCTTGATCATCATCATTAATTTCCTCTTGGTTGGTGTAGGCATCACGGAACATTTTCTGGCTGCACTACTATCCTGTTCAAGAGGTAGTACTTCATCGAGTTCTACTTTCCTCCCTTACTTCTTCGAGAGAAACTCTTTTTCGAAAGGATCCGTTCTTGGCAACAAAGATCTTGCCCTCGGATCTTAAGTAGAAGGTATACGGTTTCCTTAGGGTATCCTATGAAAACGCATTTTTCGACTTGGGTTCGAGCTTTTGAGTTGAAGTTTCTTGACATAAGCGCCATCCCCAAACTTTTAGAAGCGACGACTTAGGTTTCTTCCCAAACCATAATTCATACGGTGTCGTCTCAGCGGACTTACGGTGCCCTATTTAAAGTGAATGTAGCTGTCTCTAGGCGTATCCCCAAAATGATAGCGGTAAATCGGTAAGAACATCATAGACGCACCATATCCAATAGAGTGCGATTGATGTTCGGACACAGTTCTGTTGAGGTGTTCGGTAGCGTTAGTTGTGAAACGATTCCACATTTTCTTAAGTGTGTACCAAATTAAAACTTAAATATTCTCCTCCACGATCCGATCGTAAAATTTTATCTTTCGGTCACGTTGATTCTCTACTTCATTAAAATTCCTTGAACTTTTCAAGGTCTCAGACTTGTGTTTCATCAAGTAGACATACCCATATCTACTCAAGTCATCGTGAGTGAGAACATAACGATATCCTCCATGAGCCTCAAGCGCTCATTGGACGCTTTATCGGTATGTATGATTTCCAACAAGTTGGTTGCTCGCTCCATTGTTCGAGAGAATGGAGTCTTGGTCATCTTGCCCATGAGGCATGGTTAGCATGTGTCAAATGATTCATAATCAAGAGACTCCAAAGTCCATCGACATGGAGCTTCTTCATAAACGACACCAATGTGACCAAAGCGGCGTGCCACAAGTATGTGGGACTATCGTTATCAACTTTACATCTTTTGGTATTCACGCTATGAACATGTAATACTAAACAAAATTCATTAAGAATAAACCATTGACCATCAGACATGACCATAAAACATATCTCTCATATAAATAGAACAACCATTATTCTCGGTTTAAATGAGTAGCCATCTCGCATTAGCGAGATCGGATACAATATTCATGCTCAAACTTGGCACCAAATAACAATTATTAAGTTTATAACTAATCCGTGGGTAAATGAAGAGTAGCGTGCGGCGGCGATCACATCGACTCTGGAACCATTCCGGCGCATCGTCACCTCGTCCTTCGCCGATCTCCGCTTATTCGCAGCTCTGCTGTGAGTTACAAATATGAAACAGCACGGTATCAAATACCGGGAGTTACTAAGTCTTGGTAAGTACACATCAATTACATGTATATCAAATATACCTTTGGTGTTGCGGCCTTCTTGTCCGCTAAGTATTTGGGGCAGTTCCTTCCGATGACCCTTCCCTTGCAATAAAAGCACTCGGTCTCGGGCTTGGGTCCATTCTTTGACTTCTTCCGGCAACTTGCTTGCAGGCGGACAACCTCCTTGCCGTCCTTCTTGAATTCTTCTTGCCCTTGCCCTTCTTAAACTTAGTGGTCTTATTGACCATCAACACTTGATGTTCTTTCTTGATTTCAACCTCGGTGACTTACATAGAGAATACCGGGAATGGTCTTTACCATCCCGCATATTGTAGTTCATCACAAAGCTCTTGTAGCTTGGTGGAAGCGGCCGGAGGATTACATCAATGACCGCCTCATCGGGAGAGTTAATAAATTTGGGTCATACGGTTGTACAACCGACATCTTGAGAATGTGCTCAGCAGCGAGAACTATTTTCCTCCATCTTACAACTGTAGAACTTGTCGGAGATGTCATATCTCGACCGGGCGTGAACTTGGAAAACAAGTTTCAGCTCTCGAACATCTCATATGCTCCGTGATGCTCAGCGCTTTTGGAGCCCGGTTCTAAATTGTAAAGCATGCCGCTTGAGCGAGGGTAATCATCAGCCGAGGCTGCCAAGCATTCATAATGTCTTGGTTCTCAGGGAGGGCGTCACCTAGCGGTCCTTCTAGGACATATTGTTTCTGGCAGCTATGAGGATGATCCTCAAGTTCGGACCCGATCCGTATAGTTCTTGCCGTCATCTTTCAGCTTGGTTTTCTCTAAAGCGTGTTGAAGTTCAAGTTGACATGGCGTTGGCCATTTGATCTACAAGACATATCATTCAAAAGTTTTAGACTAAGTTCATGATAATTAAGTTCATCTAATAAAATTATTACAATGAACTCCCTCGGATTAGACATCCCTCTAGTCATCTAAGTGATACGATCCGAGTCGACTAGGCGTGTCCGATCATCCGTGAAGACGGACTAGTCATCGTCGGTGAACATTCTCATGTTGATCGTATCTTCTATCGACTCGTGTTCGACCTTTTCGGTCTCCGTGTTCGAGGCCATGTGCGTACATGCTAGGCTCGTCAAGTTAACCCTAAGTGTTTTTGTGTGTAAATCTGTCTTACACCGTTGTATGAGCGTGAATCCATCACACCCGATCATCATGTGGTGCTTAAAGCTGACGAACTTTAGCAGCGATGCTGCAGTTAGGAGAACACTTCTTGAAATTGATGTAAGGGATCATCTTATTTACTACGTCGTTCTAAGTAAACAAGATGTATAAACATAATAAACATCACATGCAATTATATAGTAGTGACATGATATGGCCAATATCATAAACTCCATTGATCTCCATCTTGGGGCTCCATGATCATCTTGTCACCGGCATGACACCATGATCTCCATCATCATGATCTCCATCATTGTGCCTCCATGAAGTTGTCATGCCAGACTACTTCTACTTCTATACTATGTAGCGTTTAGCAATAAAGTAAAGTAAATTACATGGCGTTCTTCAATGACCATTGAGTCATACAAAATAAAGACAACTCCTATGGCTCCTTCGTTGTCATACTCATCGACATGCAAGTCGTGATTCCTATTACAAGAACATGATCTCATACATCACAATATGTCATTCATCATTCATCACAACTTGGCCATATCACATCACATGTCAATTCTGCAAAAACAAGTTAGGCGTCCTCTAATTGTTGTTGCATCTTTTAATGGCTGCAATTGGGTTCTAGCAAGAATGTTTTCTTACCTCTGAATAACCACTGCGTGATCTTGTCAACTTCTATTTACCCTTCATAAGGACCCTTTTCATCGAATCCGCTCCAACTAAAGTGGGAGAGCGGACACCGCCAGCCACCTTATGCAACTAGTGCATGTTAGTCGGTGGAACGGTCTCACGTAGCGTGCGTGTAAGGTTGGTCGGGCGCTTCATCCCACAATACCGTGGAAGCAAGATAAGACTAGTAGCGGCAAGTAAGTTGACAAGATCCCCCACAACTAAATTGTGTTCTACTCGTACAAGAGAACTACGCATAGACCTAGCTCATGATGCCTTGTTGGGGAGCGTTGCGAAAATTAAAATTTTTCCTACGGTTTCACCAAGATCCATCTATGAGTTCATCTAAGCAGCGAGTCATGGGAGATGCATCTACATACCACTTTGTAGATCGCTGCGGAGCGTTCAAAAGAGCGGGGTTGAGGTAGTTGTACATGTCGTGATCCAATCCCGGAGATCCTAGCGCCCAGCAGGGCGGCACCTCCGCGTTCAACACCGTGCAGTCAGCGTGGCGTCTCCTCCTTCTTGATCCAGCAAGGGAAAGGAGAGGTTGATGAAGATCGGCAACCTGCGGCGTGGTGGTGGATGTGAGAGGATCGGCGGGGAACCGTAAGCGTCTGCGGGAGGAGGAGGTGTTGAAGGAAATATGCCCTAGAGGCAATAATAAAGTTATTATTTATTTCCTTATTTCATGATAAATGTTTATTATTCATGCTAGAATTATTAACTTGGGCTTATAATACATGTGTGAATACATAGACAAGCGAGTGTCACTAGTATGCCTCTACTTGACTGCTTCGTTAATCAAAGATGGTTATGTTTCCTAACCATAGACATGAGTTGTCATTTGATTAACGGGACCACATCATTAGGAGAATGATCGATTGACATGACCCATTCCGTTAGCCTAGCACTTGATCGTTTAGTGTGTTGCTATTGCTTTCTTCATGCTTATACATGTTCTGTAACTATGAGATATGCAACTCCGTTTCTGGGAGGAACACTTTGGGTGCTACCAGCGTCTGGAATATTGGGTGATTATAAAAAGAGTACTACGGGTGTCTCCAAAGGTACATGTTGGGTTGGCGTATTTGAGATTAGGTTTTGTCCTCCGATTGTGGGAGAGGTATCTCTGAGCCCTCTCGGTAATGCACATCATTATAAGCCTTGCAAACAATGTGACCAATGAGTTGGTTCGGGATGATGCATTCTGAGCGAGTAAAGACTTGCGGTGTGAGATTGAACTAGGTATTGGATCTGCGACGATCGAATCTCGGGCAAGTAACATACCGATGACAAGGGAACAACGTGTATGTTGTTATCTTGGTTTGACCGATAAAGATCTTCGTAGAATATGTAGGAACCAATATGGGCATCGAGGTCCCGCTATTGGTTATTGACCAGAATAGTTCTAGGTCATGTCTACATAGTTCTCGAACCCGTGGGTCTGCGCTTAAGGTTTGATGACGGTTATATTATGAGTTTATGAGTTTTGATGTACCGAAGAGTTAGTCCGGATGAGATGGGGACATGACGAGTCTCGAAATGGTCGAGCGTAAAGATCGATATATTGGACGACTATATTGGAGTTCGGAAGGTTCAGTGATTGGGTATTTTTGAATGCAGGGAGTTACAGGAATACGAGGAAGAGTATTGGGCCTTAATGGGCCTTAGTGGGAAGGAGCCGGGAGGTGGCGCGCCTCCCAAGCCAGTCCGAATTGGACAAGGGGTTTGGGGCGCAGCCCACCTCTCTTTCCTTCTCCACTTCCCCTTTCCCCCTTCTCCTAGTTGGACTAGGAAAGAAGGAGTCCTACTCGGTGGGAGTAGGACTCCCCTGTAGCTCCTCCCTGGGGCAGGCCTCCTCCTCCCTCCCTCCTTTATATCACGGGGCAGGGGCACCCCATGACACTGAGTTGATCTGGATCTTTCCTTAGCGTGTCGGTGCCTTCCACCATATTCCCTTGGTCATATCGTCGCGGAGCTTAAATGAAACCCTGCGCCGGAGAATCATATCGTCGCGGGCTTAAATGAAGCCTGCGTCGGTGGAGCATCAACATCGTCCTGCGCCGTCGTCTTGTGGAACTCATCCCGACACTTTGCTGGATGGTCAGGGATCGTCATCGAGCGTGTGCGAGAACTTCGGAGGTGCCGTCCGTTGGTGCTTGGATCGGTCGGATCGTGAAGGCGTCGACTACATCAACTGCGTTGTTATAACGCTTCGCTTTCGGTCTCACAGTGCGTGGAATGAACACTCTCCCTCTCGTTGCTATGCCATCACCATGGTCTTGCGTGATCGTAAAATTTTTGAAATTACTCGTTCCTATGATGGCATCGAGCCTGGTTTTATCGCGTTGATGTCATGTGCGAGTAGAACACAAGTGAGTTTGTGGACGATACAAGTCATCTTGCCTACCACATGTCATACTTTGGTTCGCGGTATTGTGAGATGAAGCGGCGGACCGACATTACGCGTGCGCTTCACAGAGGCACCTCACCGCTCCGAGCACTCGTTGCTTAAAGGTGGCCGGCGGGTGTCTGTCTCTCTCACTTTAGTTGAACAAGGTAAGACCCTTGATCCTTGAGAGGTTAAAAGCGGAGTCTATTTGACAAACTATCGTTGTGGTTTTGATGCGTGAGGTAAAGCGGTTCTTGCTCAGCCCGTAGCGACCCGTAAAACTTGCAACAACAAGTAGAGGGCGTCTAACTTGTTTTGCGGGCATGTTGTGATGTGATATGGTCGAGGCGTGATGCTATATTTTATTGTATGAGATGATCATGTTTTGTAACGAGTTATCGTAATGGCGAGGAGCCATATGGTTGTCGCTTTATTGTATGCAAGCGCCATGTAATTGCTTTACTTTATCACTAAGGAGTAGTGATAGTCGTAGGAGCAATAGTTGAGGCGACAACGATGCTACGATGGAGATCAGGTGTCGCGCCGGTGGCGATGGTGATCATGGCGGTGCCCGTGATGGAATCACAAGCACAAGATGATGATGACCATATCATATCACTTATATTGATTGCATGTGATGTTTATCCTTTATGCATCTTATCTTGCTTTGATTGGCGGTAGCATTATAAGATGATCTCTCACTAAAATTATCAAAGTGTTCTCCACGGTATGCAGTTGCCAAAGTTAAATAGTACAGACACCCGCGTGATGATCGGGTGTGATAAGTTCTCGTCCATCTAGCGGGTGCAAAACAGTTGCACCATGAATACTCGAGTTAAACTTGGCGAGCCTAGCATATAACAGATATGGCCTCGGAACACGGAGACCGAAGGTCGGCGTGAATCATATAGTGAATGATCAACATAGTGATGTTCACCATTGAAACTACTCCATCTCACGTGATGATCGGACATGGTTTAGTTGATTTGGATCACGTGATCACTTAGATGACTAGAGAGATGTCGTCTAAGTGGGAGTTTTTAATATGATTAATTAAACTTAAATTTATCATGAACTTAGTCTGGTAGTATTTTGCAAATTATGTTTGTAGATCAATAGCTCGTTGTTGCTTCTGTGTTTTTATATGTGTTCCTAGAAAATTGTATTGAAAAATGTTAGTAGCAATATTGCGGATTGGATCCGTGATCAGGTTTATCCTCATTCTTTGCCTGAAGAATTATGTCCTTGATGCACGCTAGGTGACAGACCTATTGCGGGGAAGCGAATCTGAGGGCGTTATGAGCGTTTGGCTAGCTCAAAATGATGACTACTTGATAGTTTAGTGCACCATGCTTAGCGGCTTAGAATCGGGACTTCAAAGGCGTTTTGAGCGTCATGGACCATATGAGATGTTCGAGGAATTGAAGTTAATATTTCAAGCAAATACCGAGTTGAGATATGAAGTCTCCAACAAGTTCTATAGCTAAAAGATGGAGAGAATCTCTCAACTAGTGAGCATGTGCTCAGATTATCGAGTACTTCAATCGCTTGAATCAAGTGGGAGTTAATCTTCCGGATAAGATAGTGATTGACGAATTCTCTAGTCACCATCACTAAGTTAGTAGAACTTGATGAACTATAGTATGCAGGGATGACGAAAAAGATTCTCGAGCTCTTGGCGATGCTAAAATGGCGAAGGTAGAAATCAAAAAACATCAAGTGTTGATGGTTGACAAGACCACTAGTCTCAAGAAAATGGCAAAGGGAAGAGGGGAACTTCAGCGGCAAGCAAGTTCTTTGCTTTCGGTGAAAGCAAGTCTAGACCTAAGCACGAGGCCGAATACTTGCTGCAATGGCCTGTCCTTTGGGCGAACTACCCCTGATATTTGGTGGATAAGAAGGATGGCAAAGTGAACAAGGTTATATTTGATATCTGAGTTATTGATGTGTGCCTTACTAGTACTCCTAGTAGCACGTTATTAGATACGGTTCGGTTTGCTAAGTGTTAGTAACTTCGAAACAAAAGCTACGGAATAAGCGGAGACTAGCTAAAGGTGGTGACGATATGTGTTGGAAGTGTTTCCAAGTTTGATGTGATCAAACATATGCTCCCTCTACCATCAAGATTAGTATTAAACCTAAATAATTGTCATTTGGTGTTTGCGTTGAGCATAGACATGATTGGATTATGTCTATACTTAATCTGATTATTCATCTAAGGAGAATAATGGTTACTCTATTTATTTGAATAATACCTTGATGGTCTTGCACCTAAAAATGGTTTATTGAATCTCGATCGTAGTGATACATTTTCATGCCAAATGTATAAGATAGTAATGATAGTACCACTTACTTGTGGCCTTTGCACATAAGTCATATTGGTGTAAAAGCATGAAGAAGCTCCATGTTGATGGATCTTTGGACTCACTCATTTATGAAAAGTTTGAGACATGCGAACCATGTCTATTGGTGTATATGCATGAAGAAACTCCATGCAGATGGATCGTTTGGACTCACTTGATTTTGAATCACTTGAGATATGCAAAACATACCACATGGGCAAGATGGTGAAAAGCCTCGGTTTGATAAGATGGAACAAGATATCAACTTGTTGGAAGTAACACATTTGATGTGTGCAGTCAATGAGTCTTTGAGGCATCTGATGAATATCGTTATGTTCTTACTTCACGAGATGATTGAGTAGATATTGAGTATATTTACTTGATGAAACACAAGTCTGAATTATTGAATGGTTCAAGTAATTTGAGAGTGAAGTTTAAGATCTTACGTGACAAGAGGATAGAATATCTATGATATGATCATAGAGATGAATATCGAGTTCTGAGTTTTGGCACACAATTAAGACATTGTGCAAATTGTTTCACAATTAATACCGCTGGAACACCATAATGTGATGGTGTGTCGAA
Source organism: Aegilops longissima (assembly GCA_021605205.1). Lineage (NCBI taxonomy): Eukaryota > Viridiplantae > Streptophyta > Magnoliopsida > Poales > Poaceae > Aegilops > Aegilops longissima. The sequence goes on along the minus strand of CM038680.1, from coordinate 46,191,475 downwards.
CATCATAGTTGCACTCTATTGGATATAGTGCGTACCATGATGTCTCTTATCGAATTACCACTATCGTTCATGGGTTAGGCATTAGAGACAACCACACTCACTTAAATAGGGCACCACGTAATTCGTTGAGGCGACACCGTTTGGAGAAACCTAAGTTGTCGTTTCTTAAAAGTTTAGGGCTGCGGCGCTTATGTGAAAAAGTTTCAGGTTGATAGCTCGAACAGCGGATAAAATGCATCTTCATAGGACACCCAAAAGCGGTTGGGTATACCTCTAATTCAGATCCGAAAGCAATAGGGATTGTTTCTTGAATCGGGTCCTTTCTCGAGGAAAAGTTAGTCTCGAAAAGTTGAGTGGGAGGATGGTGGAGACTTGATAAGGTTATTGAACCGTCACTTCAACTAGTGTGTAGCGAGGCACGGGAAGTTGTTCCGTGGCACCTACCAATTGAAGTAGAAGCTTATGATAGTGATCATGAGTTTTGGATCAAGTCACTCGATGTACCTCGTAGGGTGACTAGGATCGTACTACTTAGAGTGGTATAGTAATCCTGTATAGAAGGTCATGTTGCTGAACAACTTGAACCTCTGAGCTATGGAGAAGCGATGGTGGGCCCAAATTCCTACAAATGGTTAGAAGCCATGAAATCGAGATAGGATCCATGTATCGAGAACAAGCATGGACTTTGGTGGACTTGCCGATGATCGGCAAGCCATTGAGATAAATGGATCTTTAAGAAGAAAGGACGTGGGCGATAATATCACCGTCTATGAAGCTCGACTTGTGGCGAAGAGTTTTCACAAGTTCAAGGAGTTGACTACGATGAGATTCTCTCATTTAGCGATGCTAAATCCGTCGGAATCATGTTAGCATAGCTGCATTTATGAAATCTGGCGGATGGATGTCAAAATGAGTTTCCTTGCCGGTGTTAAGTAGGAAAGGTTGTATGTGATACAATCGAGAAAAGTTTTGTCGATCCTAAGGATGCTAAAAGGTATCTGCTCCAGGATCCTTTCTAAGGCTGGAGTAAGCATCTCGGAGTTGGAATGTGTGCTTTGATGAGATGATCAAAGATTTTGGGTGTATACAAAGTTTATGAGAAACTTGTATTTCCAAAGAAGTGAGTGGGAGCACTATAAATTTCGATGAGTATATATTGTTGACATATTCATGATCGAAATGATGTAGAATTCGGAAAGCATATAGGGTTATTTGAAGATGATTTTCAATAGAAAACCTGCATTAAGCTACTTGAACATTAAGCATCGAGATCTATAAGGATAGATCAAAATGCTTAATAGTACTTCAAATGAGCACATACCTTGACATGATCTTGAAAGTGTTCAAGATGGATCGATCGAAAAGGAGTTCTTGCACGAGATGTAAGGTATGAAGTTAAGAGTTAAAGCTAAACCCGGCGAAGAAGAGAAAGCGAAGATCGTCCCTATGCTTCAGACATAGGCTCTATAGTATGCTATCTTTGTACCTGCAGGAAGTGTGCCATGCCATGAGTCGGTCAGGGTACAAGAATGATCCAGAATGGGATCATTGGACAGCAGTCAAATTGTCCTTGGGTAAATAAGGACATGTTTCTCGATTATGGAGGTGATAATAAGTTGGCGTAAAGGGTTACGTCGATGCAAGCTTAACACCTATCCGGTGACTCACGAAGCAAACCGGATCGTATAGTGGAGCAACCATTTGGAATAGCTCCAAGTGGGCGTGAAAGACATTACAATATGACATAGAAATTGCGAAGTACACGGATCTGAAAGGTTCGGACCGTTGACTAAAACCTCTCTCATAAGCAAAACATGATCAAACCCATAACTCATTGAGTCTTAATCACATGATGATGTGAACTAGTTTGAGACACTAGTAAACTCTTTGGATGTTGGTCACATGGCGATGTGACCTATCGATCATTAATCACATGGCGATGTGAACTAGATTATTGACTCTAGTGCAAGTGGAGACTGTTGAAATATGCCCTAGAGGCAATAATAAATTAGTTATTATTATATTTCTTTGTTCATGATAATCGTTTATTATTCATGCTATAATTGTATTATTGGAACAATACATGTGTGGATACATAGACAACACTATGTCCCTAGTAAGCCTCTAGTTGACTAGCTCGTTGATCAATAGATGGTTACGGTTTCCGACCATGGACATTGGATGTCATTGATAGCGGGATCACATCATTAGGAGAATGATGTGATGGACAAGACAATCCTAAGCATAGCACAAAGATCGTGTAGTTCGTTTTGCTAGAGCTTTTCCAATGTCAAGTATCTCTTCCTTAGACCATGAGATCGTGCAATTCCGGATACCGTAGGAGTGCTTTGGGTGTATCAAGCGTCCTGGCAATGGCTGGGTGACTATAAAGGTGCACTAGGTATCTCGAAAGTGACCATTGGGTTGACACGAATCAAAGGTAGGATTTGTCACTCCGTGTAAGCGGAGAGGTATCTCTGGGCCCCTCGGTAGGACATCATCATAATGTCACAATGTGACCAAGGGTTGATCACGGGATGATGTGTTACGAGCAGTAAAGAGACTTGCGTTGAGATTGAACAAGGTATCGGTATCGACGATCGAATCTCGGGCAATACAATACGCTAGACAAAGGGAATTGTATACGGGATCGATTGAGTCCTTGACATCGTGGTTCATCCGATGAGATCATCGTGGAACATGTGGAACCAACATGGGTATCCAGATCCGCTGTTGGTTATTGAGGGAAGCGTCTCGGTCATATGCATAGTTCCCGAACCGTAGTCTACACATAAGGTTCGGTGGCGCTAGGGTTATAAGGAAGCTTGTATGTGGTTCGAATGTTGTTGAGTCCGGATGAGATCCGGACGTCACGAGGAGTTCGGAATGGTCGGGTAAAGATTTATATAAGTCTGTTTT